>CM072770.1:59004349-60254349 GCA_036936925.1 Cenchrus fungigraminus | reverse complement strand
CCCGCAGATTCACTTCTAGGCTTCGGACCCTCTCAGTATTTTTCAGGTCGTTCTTGAGGTCATCCTCTCACCTGTGGAACTCTGCAATATACAAGGAGTCCTGAGGTCCAGCCCTCAGCAGTACAAGTCAATGATGGAAACAGTTGCAAGAAAGTTGGTCTTACCAATGCTCATGGCGTTGAACTGCGAATTGGCCTCTTGAGTCTTACGCTTCTCCTCGGCCAGCTCGTCCCTGAGCTTCTTCTTGTCATCCGCCGCCGCCTCACGGGCTTGCTTGAGCTCCTGCTCAAGCTCGACCACCCGCAGCTATAGAGCTGCAGCATCCTTAAGCTGGTCGGCCCTGCCCTTGGCACGGTCGGCCAGTGACTGTTTTGTAAAAGACAAAGCAGGTCGTTAGCTACATCCAGAAAGCAAGTCCTCTATGTAACTCAAAGACAGCGGCTCACCGTGAGAGATCGGTTAAGTTTCAAGATCGACCGGCGGACCGACCTCATATCCTCGTCATCATCGAAGATATCTCCCTCCCAGGGAGTGCCAGTCCAGTCAATATCCTCACGCCCCAAGTTTGGCCCCGTCGACGTCGGACCCGATGCCTGCACACCGATTGTTTCTGGGTTCTCCTGTGGCGGCTTGATCTGTATCGGGTCCGCAGTTGGACCCTGAGCCGACATGCTGGGCATCGAGTTGATGGGGTCTGCGTCGATAATAGGTGGAGAAGACGACACCCCGACGTCACCAACGGAACCCTGTGTTCCAGCCTCAGTGACAGGCGGGGGAGCCGATGTCTCCACATCGCCGACTGAGGCCTGGGTCCCGACCTCATGGTCGGACGACCTTGTCCGTGAGGGTGAATCTTGAGCACCCAAGGCGCTCTGAGGTTGGACATCCGACCTACAGTAATCCTTGTCAACACAATACAGGAGTCGATGACAGTTAGCAAATGAATCAACTTCAGTGCCACGACCTTACCTTACAGTAGCCGGGGCATGCAACTTCGGCCTAAAGGGCCGAACTCGAATCTTCATAGGCATCTTCGCCTGTGCACCAGCGGCAGCCCGCTGTGCCTCCATCATCCGACGGAGGTCTTCTTCGTTCGCTTGCTGCTCTAACTCCCGTTGCCTCTTGGCCGCGGGACTCAGCGACCTCCTCGTCGTACGATCTTCAACAACCGGTGGATCGTTGGTAGCTTCATCTTCATCTTCCTCGACCTCCTTGGTCGACGGAGTAGGAATTATCGGTGTGGGGATCGCCGGAGGAGGCTCGCCTTCCTCTTCCTCTTCTTCTTGTCAGCCTCGAGCTTGGCGGTCTTCGCCGTCTCGGCCTTGGCAGCGGCCCTCGTGGTCGACTGCTTTGCTGTTGTTGCCCTCGTCTTGCGCCTGGGCTTCGTGGCGCTGCTTGCCGCAGGGCGGCTCGCCACATCGTCACCGACCTCCGGGTCGGTATCTTCATCAGCTTCAACCGATGAGTCGGATTGGTAATTCTCCAGTAGCACAGCTGCTGGAGGCTGATACTCTTCCGACCTCAGCTTCTGACGTGGTTCCTCACCCTGTGGCAAGGGTGCAGGACACCAAAACTGCATCTCCCGAACCTGCAACAAACAAGTACCAAAGAATAAGATCGACGCAAGCAACTAAGCAACACAAAAGACCTAGTAGCCCCAGGACTTACAGGGTCAGCTGGTCGGGTCAGGGAGTGTGCTTTTGGGCATTTTCTGCCCTGGGCACCCCCGGTGTAGATCTGTGACACCCTGGCCACCATCTCCTCTTGGGAGACCTTGCGGTTCACCTCGCGCGTGGGGTCTGACTGCCCCCAGTACTCATACGCCGGATGCACCCGGTCCTTGATCGGCTGGATCAGGCGACGGCAGAACGACCTCGCCACTGAGCTTCCGTCAGCCCGTTCTTCTTGTGGTCGCGCACCAGGGGGAGCACCTCCTTGACGTCGTCTAGCTCGCGGGAGGACAACTGCAGATCCCACTCCGGTATCTTCTCGGGCTTATGCCCAGTTCGCTTCGGCAGCACTGGCTGCTGGTCGGTGATGTAAAACCACTCCGACCTCCAGCCAGCGGTGTTATCCGGCAGGTCCATATCTATCCACTCTGCTTTGAGACCTGGTCTCAAGCAGAACATGACCGACCCTACTACGCCTAGACGCTTGCCGGTGCTCTTAACATTGAACAGATGGCGCCAGAGCAAAAAGTGGGGGGTATTCCTAGATACGCCTCACAGAAATATATAAACAACGACACTACGGTTATGGAGTTGGGGACAAGGTGTACCAACTCCAGCTTGTAGTAGAAGAGGAGACCTCTGAAGAAGTCACCAGCGGGGATGTTGAACCCGCGCTCGAAGAAAGAGGCGAAGACGACCTGCTCCTTGTCGTCCTCCGTCGGGAAGGCTTCGCCCGCAGGTGCCTTCCACTCCACCACCGCCTTGGGCCTCAGGAGCCCGCGATCCACCAGTGCTTGAACCTTTGGCTCGGTCATCACCGAGGGCTCCCACACCGTCCGCGGATCTGGGATCTGAGGAGCAGTGGCCGCCATTTCTTGAAGACGAGGAGTTTTGGATCTAAAATGCACTAGGGTTTTGACGCGCATGTGGAGCCGCGCGGCGCGTGGATGGCGGAGCCGGCGCGCGGTCTGCTACAGATAGCGGCGGGCTGAGGATTCTCGGGTGGAGTGTGGATGCGGAGCGCACGGCGGTTAGGGCACGACGATTGCGATGGAGGCGGCGAGAGGAGGAAGAAGATGGAAGGGGACGGTCAACGCCGGTCCCCGCCGCTCTATTTATAAGGGCCCTACCGCGGGTGCCCGCTGCGGATCCTTTCGCTGCAAGGAGCTCGCCGTAACGGCTATGCGCCGCTAATTTCGCGAGACGATCTCGCCGGATTTCACGCCAACGGCTATATGCCCAACGGATAGTCTGGCGACCTACGCCCTAAGTTTAGGTCGTGAACACAACTAAGATATCAGGTCGTCCTGATAGTACATTCGATCTCCATGAGGTCAACAAGCCCCCAAATTACGTCACTTCAGGTCATTGATGAATAATTTCTTCAAAATGACCTTTACATGACAGAATAGAGCGAACATTACACGGGAACTTCGAAGGTACACAAGTCGCCTGCGACCTTATTGGACCCAGAACCCGTCACAAAATACAAACATATTCGAAGACCTGATCTACCTAGAGCAGTCCTTGAGGTGTACTCTGCTATAGCCGAGCACGTCGTAAGAATTCTTCTAGCTTCAGGACCTCGATGGTGGCCTTGCGGTGAACAACGGCACGACGCTGCACATAGCAGGGCACGTTTTGTGCCGGACTATGGAATGCAGACACGAGCTTGCTCTTCGGCGCGGACCGCAAGCCCTCGACGAGCATCACATGCTTACCAAGAACTTGCAGCTTCACCTCGGGCCTCTACAGCATCACCTCCAAACTCTCCTTGATTCCTCGCTGAGGCAAGGTACAAAGAGTGGGTGTGCTGCCTACGTTTCGCAAGAGTTCTTCTAGCTCCAAGCCTCTACAAACCTTGTATCCTACAATCTGGTGGACGGACACATGCCCATGGCATGGCCCCAATACTACTCTGCGGCTTCATAGCTTAGTAATGCTCGGTGCTTGCCTCCTTCAGCCTTATGGTGCTATTTATAGCCAAAGCCAAGCCTCGCACAGCCGGCGAAGTGATGACACTGTCACCACATGGTCCAGAGGGCCTATAGACATGTGCATGATTAAAGGTGATGTCTTTTCCCTGCCTCACGGCATCTTTGTCGCTAGCGCATCAATGATGCTTGAGGCCGCCGTAGCGTCACATGGCTACAGAACACCCCTTGATTCGTGGGCAGTTTGTCATTTTCTGGGTGGTAAGAGAATCTCTGATCACTGTTGACCCGTGACCCAGCAGTCTACAGAAGCAAACAAGCCTGACCCTGTGTCAGAGGGCCCTGCGCCTCACTGCCACTACAGTCAACGACAATGATCAATGCACTCTTTACAGCTCTACGTTTTCATTGCACCCACTAGGCTCTGCGTCCTAGTGCACCCGCTATGGCTCTGCACGTAAACGGACCAATTCCAATCAGCCTATATTTCTATTTCCCGAGCAGAATGGTCGTAGGTTCAATTGAAGACCTTCCGAGGTAGCCGTGCCTCGCTGCTCTGCCAGATCCGTCTGGATGCCTGGAGATCAGAAGCTTCAAATCTACAATTTCGTCGGGCCCCCGTGGTCGGTGTGCCCGCTACTTAGGTCGTCAATACCTTAGTGCCATGGCTCCGCTGGATGGTCAGCAGCTATGTTGGTCGTCTGGGCACCAAAACGGCCTCCTTGAGGTCGGCGTGCCTTAATACCTAGGTCTTGCAACACCTCGGTATGTCTACGGCTCTGCCAACCTAGTTGGGCGCCCCGGATGTGTGACCTTCCTGAGGTCGGTGTGATCTTACAGCCTTGCCAGCCTGCTCTGGACACCCAGGATCTTACATCGGGAATGAAGGCCTCCCTGAGGGGTGCGCACCTAATGGTCCTGCCAAGTATCTCTGGGTGCTTAGGCGCTTTTTATTTGAGACCTTCTTGAGGTCGGCATGCCTCGGGTGGCTCTGCCAAACTCTTTGCAGCTATGCAGGATATCTGGGTGTCTCTACACTCCATTCGTTCAAGATCAATATTTTCTTATGGCTTCTTCGTTCACCATTTCGACCACTACCGAAGACTCTTCATGCAACGCGCCTTTTAAGATCCTGCTGGGTATCCTCGGATACTGGACATCATCGATTTGAGGCCTCTTTGAGGTCGTCACGCCAACAAAGGCCTCCTTGAGGTCGGCCCTGCCAGACTCCTTGCAGCCATGCTAGGAGGTCTGGGTGTCTCTACACTTCGTTCGATCAAGACCATGACTCAGTTTTTCTTCTCTTTTTTGAGCATCAAACCAACCATGCTGCCTGCTTCAATGCTCAGGGACTACTCTACGAGAGCGTCTTCGACGCCCTCTTGATTTCTTCGTCGTACCGACCTGTTGGGAAACCTGTTTCTCATCACGTCGTTACTCAACCTACCTTTTTCTTCTCTTCTCTTTCTTTTTTTGGATCATCATACTGGCCATCCTGCCCGCCACGATGCTCGGATACTACTCTATGAGTGCATCCTTGATGCTCTCTGAAATTTTTTCATCGTCATTTCGATCTATTGGAAGCCAACTTCCTATAGGTCGTCACTCGACCTCTCTTCGTTCGGCAACACAATGAACAGGTCGGCTGCTAAGCTGATTTGTTCTTTTCTTTTGGACCGACGTGCACGCTATTCGACCTGTCGATAGCTCTATGACTTCATCATGACCTTTCTAAGGTCGCTACGCCTACATCTCGCTCGGGGGCTTGTGAGACATGGGTACCCCTGGGTCCCCACCGACCAGGCTCACGGCCGTCCCCGACAAGTGGGTCCGGCCTACCAGAAGACTCACCGACCTGACAGTGGGCCCAACCGACCTAGTTGGCGACCCACACGACCTCCTGAATACCTTCCAGAAGATTCCCCAGACGACCTTATCCATAACGACTTCAAGACTTGGCGTGCAAGACAAGACATCGGTGGATCCCGACCAAGCAGATCGACGGATATGGCAAGTGTTGTAATTAACTAGACTTAGGCATCCGACCAGGAGTCTGGGAACCGACCTTGTCCGCTGGCTAATATAAGGCGGGCGGGGCGACCCCTTGTACAATCACGCAATCCCCAAGCAATCCACACCAACAACTGGACGTAGGGTTTTACTCTCCGGAAGCCTGAACCAGTATAAACTCATCGTGTTCTCTGTGTTCCGTGTGCTCGTGCACAACCTTCGAGTTCTTAGCCTTAGATTTCACCATGCCGAACAACTAAACCACCGGGGTTAACCCCCAGTGGGCTGTCTAGATCTAAACATCTGACAACAACCATTAGTGATGAAACTTTGCATTTCGTAAGCTTAAGGTGAACACAAGGTTTTGTTAAGTTTTCAAATGCATATGAGTTCGAACATGTTGCAAAGTGTGGAAAACTTCACTATTCAAGCAACATTCGAGGAAACTATGTGAGAGATGTAGACATTTGTACACAAGTGTATTATTCCTTCATCGAGACCATTTGAAATTTTGAAGACAAGTTTAGGTACCCAAATTATGTTGCCAAGTCAATTTGTAGATTTTTTAGAGCACATTTGATGTTATTAGAATTATTATACAATTACCATGGGGTGTAAAAACGAATTATAAGAATTTTGGGCACACAAGTGTGACTGTTGATATTTTATTCAAATACTAAATGTCTAAATATGAATTGTTCGTATTTTTATGATTTTTTAGGTGCTATTTTATGGGCTCTAATATTTTAGGGAAGCAAGTTTCATTTCAAAAAAATAGTGACGGACCCACGCGTCAGCGTCAGCAGCCAATATAAAAAAGATAACCGTTGCCTACCCGCCCGGACCCAACTGCCAACAAAGACGATGCAGGTTCGCTAACCCGCGTCGGTAATGACTATCCATTGTCTCTAAGATCTAATTTATCACAACAAATCTCCAGTTCATCACAACAGATCTCCAGTTCATCACAACAGAACACATATTATAGGAGACGTGGATGGATCTACTCGCGTCTATTAGATCGAGTTCATGACATACAAAACCAAACAACCAAACTAATTAACTAAGAAGTTCACGATCGACAAACAAACTAAGCAGTTCATATCCAACAACCTGACAAAGACACAAACACACACACATTATTACTATACATGGTAGAGGAGTCTATCATTTAGTCGGTCGCCGCCGTCAGAGTCCCGCCGTCGTCGCCGCCGTGGCTGCCGTCGGAGCCGTCGTTGCTGTCGGAGCCGTCGTCGTCGAAGATGAAGTGGCGGCCAGTCCGCTTGACAACAAGGAGGTTCTTGAGCTTCTCAGCCAACCCGTGGATCCTGA
Source organism: Cenchrus fungigraminus (assembly GCA_036936925.1). NCBI lineage: Eukaryota > Viridiplantae > Streptophyta > Magnoliopsida > Poales > Poaceae > Cenchrus > Cenchrus fungigraminus. The sequence goes on along the minus strand of CM072770.1, from coordinate 60,247,403 downwards.
AGGCGAGACCCTTCACGCTCGGGTCTTTGTCCACTTCATGAGGCGCCTTGATGTCGAAGGCCTCGCCAACATTTTGAAGCTTTCTGAAGGCACTCCTGAGCAGGTCGACGGCGAACTTAGTGTCGTCGAAGAACGGTTCCTCGTCGGCGTCCTTGGTCGCCGGCTCCTTCCCCTTCTCCAACTTCCTCCGACGGCGGCTTTCGTCATCGTCGTCCTCCCTTCGTCCCCGCTTCGCCGGCAGCGGGCTCCTCGATGCCATCTCCTCCTTGGTGATCTCTCGGTGACCGAAGATTTGTAGTGGTGGATCGCGAGGAGGAAGAAGAAGCGAAAGAGATGATAAGCTTATGTAAGAAGCAGGGGAAAGCAGGAGAGTTATATTGACAAGACGCGGAACCGTCAGGCACCTCTGCCCCCACCCACTACTGCCACTACGGCGCATCGGGCTCCGTTTCAGGCGCAAAACCGTCCAAAACCACGCGTCGCTTTTCAATTACGCGGGAAGGTGAAGGGGCAGGGGTAATGATATCGGGCCCACTCGTCAGCGGCAGCAGCCAAACTGCGGCGCCTTTTCAATTTCCATTTATTGATTTAGATGGCCGAGTCGCCTTTCCAAACCCCGTCGCCTTCAACTTCAACCCTCGTCGCCTTCAACTTCAACCCTCGTCGCCTTTCAATTTTCAAACCCGTCACTTTTCTATTTCCTCCCCTTCTCCTTGATGGCTGCAGTGTGCTTGATGCAGCTGCTGCCAGATGATCTTGTCACCCAGATCATCATCCACTCCATCAAGGATGAGCCCGTCATTCGTTTTCTAAACCTTCGTAATAAAATCTGCGGCACCTTCCGGCGCATCTGCGACTCCGATGAGGTACTACTGCACGTGTCGCTATGTTGTCAGAAGCAAACTTAGAGGCTGCTGGACCAAATTACGCCAGGTTGCATGCTTACGTCATGAAACACAGTAAGGATAAACTTGCCTTTCCAGCAAAGGTGGATCAACACTACTTTAAAGGTGGTGGTGCTTTAATGTTAAACATTGCATTCAGTAGCATGTATAACCTTATAACCCTGGCTTCTCTGGATGTTACCTTCTTGAGGTTGTGGACATTGTAAGTCCCTTAAAACCTAAAAAGATATTTCTTTAATTTTGACCACAAAGTTCATGCATGTTAACAATTTGATTTTTTGTAGGAAAATGATGGACAAGGCAGCGGAGATGCAGATCAGTGTTGGGTTTTTAGATTCAGATTTTATTACCTCCACAAATATTTCTCAACATTCTGACCTTGTTACCAAAGCAATCGCAAATGCAATGAACAACGACTACGTGGTGGGTGCCTACTACACTGGCCACTGGGTAACACTGATCATCTGTATGAAGTTCAAAGAGGTTTGGTATCTAGATTCTTCTAAACAACATCCCGCGCTAAAGTTCGCAGACCTCAAAGCTGTTGTGGACTGGTCAGTATCTTGTGGGTTTTGTTCACAAAAAATCAATCTCTTAGTGTTTCTAATCGGTATTGCTGATCATGCAGGGCCTTTGGTACAGTATCTTGTAGGTTTTATTCACAAAAATTCAATCTCTTAGTGTTTCTAATCAGTATTGCTGATCATGCAGAGCCTTTGTTGATCATGCACAGGACGGAGTGACGAAAGGAAAGAAAAAAAAGCCAAAAGCCACAACACTCAAGCACAAACCAAATCTCGGTGTAAGACCGAGGTTTTTTTATGGTCCCTTCTTACCTTTTTGGTACTGCATTAACTTGTCATTTTGGTACATTGATGCAGTGTGCTCAGCAGCCATGGCGGTCCTCTTTGTGTGGATTCCATGTGGCATTCCATATGTTAAGACTACTCGATGACATACCTGACATCAAGAAGGCTGCTATAAGTAGATAATAATGCTCAACCTTGTCTCTGCTCATATTCTCCATCTGATTTTAGAAACTGATTTCTACTTGTATTCTCATAAATGATTGTATTTTGCAGGATTTCAAAACTGTCGTAGATGTTTCCACAGAAGATCTAAAGCGGGTCCGGAAGATGCTGTGCGAGTACATTCTTAAGGAGACCATCGACCGAAAGGGCAAGTTCTATAATGGTGCACTGTGAGTTCATTGTAGCCAGAAACTTGAAACTTGCGGCATTCAATCTTCTTTAGTCAGGTATTGTTGCTTGATAAACCTGCTTGGCTTGCTTGGTTGGGGTTAGATGCTGCCTGGTTCAGGCAGTTTTCTCATGGCTCCATCCAAACAAGCCCTGATGAGTAACTTGAAACTTGATGTGATCTTGCTTGTCTATAAATGTGATCTTGCTTTTGTGTTTGTGATGTCTCCTTGCTGTGGTGGCTGCCATATCCTAACTGGTTCCAGGATGGCAGGATGCAGCCCCTGATGGCTGCCAAATCCTGGCTGGTTCCAGGATGCAGCCAGCAAGCAGGCAGGTTACTGTAGGGGTGGCCTACGTATCTGTAACGGGCGTTAATTAAAGCTCGTTACAAACACTGATCAGTGAGTAACAGGCTTCATTCGGAACGCCCGTTACAAGCATGCCAACAATGTAACGGGCAGCGTAAAAGCCCGTTACCAGTACTGACCGGTGGGCCCAGAACCTGGCCCGTTCGTCGGGATAGAGGAGACGCGGGTTGACAGCACGCGTCTCCTTTAGTCGAGAGACAGCAGACGCGCGTAAAAACATATGTGTCTCATTTTGTCGAGATAGAGGAGACGCAGGTTCACAGAACGCGTCTCCGATGTTGAGTTCACAGTAACGGGTTCTGTTTTCGTGCCCGTTACCAAAGTTCTCTGTGGGCCCAGAGAAACAGCCATTTCACGTGACCGGTGACTAGTTGTGGTAACGGTTGTTGTTTGATGCCCGTTACTAATCCTAGCTGTGCTGAGACGCGCGTAAAATAGACGCGTCTCATTTGGTCGAGACAGAGGAGACGCATTTATACAGCACGGCTCTCCGATGTTGACTTGATGTAACGAGCATTGTTTTGGTGCTCGTTACTAAAGTTCCCTGTGGGCCCAGAGAAACAGTCATTTCACGTGACCGGTGGCTAGTTGTGGTAACGGTCGTTGTTTGATACCCGTTACGAATATGTGTTATCAATAACGAGCATCTGTCCGTTATCTTTCTTGGCTCATTTGTAACACTTGATCGGTAACGGGAGCTTTGCCCGTTACTAAAGGCAATCTATGCCCGTTACTAAAGTGAGTTTTTCACGTGGTGTATTATGAAAATATTATTCATAATGAATCTAGTCATATCGATCTCGTGTTGTCAATCAATATAAATCTTAGATAACGTTGACTTAAGGCAGACCTAGATGAACTTGTATTTTTGCTAGGATAAAGTATACAATTGTTTGCAAATTAAGTTTAACAACATTTGTATTTTAAATATGCATTTTCTGTTGGAGAAAAATATATATGCATGTTCAATACATCAAGGCGGTCTTTTTTCTAAAAAATAAAATATATCAAAATAACTAAAGTTTATAAAGAATTTAATGACAAAGGCAGTACATGTAGATTCAGGAGGTTCCTTTTTGGTCTTTTTAGTAATGGAAAATGTATGTAACATAAATGCAACCTTGAGAGTTACTTTTTTATTATTTTCAAAATGACAAAAAGGATAATTAATATGCATTTTTGGTGTTCCTTTCTGTCTTTTACAATATGACAGATATTATGCTGAAGTAAATCTGATCCAATAACTATTGTGCCGACTGCCGACACTGATTGAGTCTACAAAATCGATGGCCGAATGATTTTTAAAAGGGACTTTCTATGTCTTTTTTAGCGTGTTTTATCTTGATTAGTGTACAGGCTCCAAAGAGCCTCACATAAGTAAGATGGTCGCCGTCGAACTTTTAGTGCTTTCACTTCTCTTTGTTCACTTGAATATTCAAACATTATGTTCTGTCCACTCTGATATTTTTTCCTTACTTTTGTGAGCCAAATAGGCAACAAGAGTCGACATAACAAACAGATATAAGAATCTCCTACAACAGAAACTAACGAATTTTGTGCCCCTTTTTTTTAAAAAAAAGGATTATGTGCCCTTTGCATGCGGTATCTGCACTGCTGGCAGGAAATGCTTGTAGCATGTGTTGGAAATCATAAATGCATTTCCTTTCAATCTATACCATTCCCCAACACCGAGCCACAAGTTCCCCAGCACCAAGCCTCCTTATATATATGCTACATTGAAGTGAGAACCTGCTATCTGTTCTTATAAAAGAAAGGGCATGTACTGAGATGTGCATCCTCTGCACCATGAGATATCTACAGCTTACAAAGAAGAATAAACCAGTTTCTGATAGAGTGGCAGTGAGATCTTGGAGTGAAATAAATGCACGTGAGGTTGAACGTGAAGAAGGGAACTCGTGAGGTAGTCCAATTTCACTATCTGTTACTTAGCGACAAAGTGTTGGCTATCATAGGGACATCAGTCATACAGCTAGTCCAATTTCACTATCTGTTACTTAGTGACGGAGTGATGACTATCATAAGAGCATGAGTCATACAGGTAGTCCAATCTCACTATGTGTTACTTAGCGACAGAGTGCTGGCTATCATAAGGGCATCTGTCATACAGTATCTGTTACTTAGCGACGGAGTGATGGCTATCATAAGGGCATCAGTCATACAGTAATATTTTTTGCATCTTATAGGAGTCTCGTTCTTGTCTAAGCTTTGAGTCCAAATAATACAGTTGGAAGAAGAATTTAATCGTTAGAGGTGGACGACAGAGTTTGGCATATCAACAATCAAGCCTTACCTGGTAATTTACCTATATACAATTGAGATTGCCAATCTTCTAGTCCAGTATGGCAGTATGGTGTATAGGTGCCTCAAAATACCAAGATTGAAGTACACATAAGGTGAACATGTGTTTATTTTTTATATCATATATATCTCAAGTTGTTTCTTGGTTTTTTTTCGAATTATACACTTACAAAGAAGACACTCATAACGCACGCACACTCACACCTATGAACGCACGCGCGCAAACCCTACCCCGACTGGGTCGACACATCCTCAAGATTGACGAAGTCATCACAAAACCTAAGGTGCTACTGAGACTCTTGTAACCACTAGGCTACATGCTCTTTCGCAAGTTGCTTCTCGATCCGCTTGCAGTTTTGTGTGTGTGCGTGCGCACCTCAGCAATGTTTTCCTCATCAGAGCAAAATGATCCGAAGATTGTTTTTTATGGTTAGGCTAGTGTCTCCACTTGATTCCATTTACATGGCATGCATACAGGTGCTCTAAATCGGCTTACACTTTGTGTGTTCCTGTTTGATTGAAACAGCTCCAAATCCAGTATTCATGTAGAATTTTGGTCCGAAAAAAAAATTTTACTCAATCAATCAAATACTTTCAATTTTCCCCGCAACTTCTATTTCAAGAATTCCAGAAGCCACGGGGTGAGCAGCGCCAAAAATTTCTTAGAGCTAGCAGGGCTGTGCCAGGTCCTATGTATTACTAGATAGTAAATGCATGAAAACAAAGTACCATGCATGCTTCGGTGACTGGAGCTTCCTCTGTTTGGAGCCGGCAGCTCGATCCACTATTCCACTAGCTGTATCCAAGGGAAGGTTCACTCGTCGCGAAACGAGCAGAGGAGATATTGCCCGTTGAAAGGATCAAAACCAAATGCCATTGTTACCAAGGTCATATGTATTCAGAACTCTTCACGAGTCACGAATCCCCCATTGCAGCACCCAGCCTCTAGTGGCCCATGTACAGAGAAAGTAGCAGTCCAACATGATATGGATCACCCACTGCGTGAGAACAAATAAATTAAAGAACATTAGAAATGCATTTTCCCGGTCTCGGCCTCATACATTTACCATGTATAGCCAGGGTATATGATGAATTGATACAACTGAATGGCATTGCTACCTCGTATGCGAGTTTACAGTTGGGGTGAAGTCGAGACATTGAAGAAAACCAAACAGCAGCGATGTTCAAATACAAAAGAATTCAAATATGTGGTAGCACTCGGGTAGTTCGCACCTCCAACACTCACATCGATTCGCCATTTACACTTAGGCTCGAAACTTGTACACCTCTCATTTTGTGTCAAATGTGAACAAGCTATAGTTGGACAGGGGCTCTTTTGTTGCTGCTTTATAAATTATAACCCAAATATCATAATGTCAACAATTAGGAGCAATGAGAGCAGTTCGTTGATTAAGCATTATTGGTACTGGTTAGAGGCTTCCTTGATACTTTTTTCCGATAAGTGTGTGGGCAAAGGAGATTAATATCCGTTAAGGTTCATAACAATTCAGTGTTAAACCTGTCCTTGTAGCGCAAGACATGGAACATGTAGCAGTTGAATGTTACGCTGATTATGTGTTCTACCATTCATTAATTCATATACTAGCTAGCTACTAGCCTACACTACTAGAGAAATGCTTATTTGTACTGGTGCTCAATCCCCATTAGTACCAGGTATCTAACCGATATTGTTCATCCGGTACTAATATGGGGGCACATTTGATCATTTTCTTTCCTCTTTTCCTTTCCGCTACTAAAGGGGCATGCACCGCCAGCTCTAATTTTTCCATCCTTTCCGTTATGTTCCTCTTTTCCTTTCCATTTTGTTCCTCTTCTCTTCTCATTTTGTTTTCCGACATCACAATCACAAACTCACAAATTTCACAGAATAATCACAAGTTCACAATTGCTCACAATCACAACTCACAAAATTCACACCATCACAATCACAAAGTTTACATATCACCATCAAATTTCAACTCATCACAGTCACCGATTTCAACTAAGAAAACAAGCTTGAACACACCAAAGAAGGGAAGAGCAGCATGGCCGCCGACTGCCACCACATTCATCTCTACGGCCGCGAGCCCGAGAGCACCTTCATCCAGCAAGCAGCAGCTAAGGGGGTGTTTGGTGTCCTGCACCGGAGCTGGCCAGGCTCACCGCATGCAGGGACTACTAGTTTGGTTGCCTGGTGCACCATTCCAGCCAGGCTATGCTCGTGCAATAGAGTCCCCGCAGCCAGGCTCCCGAGAAACGAGAGGAGGGGTCTAGCACGCAGGGAGGGAAAAAGAATGGATCAATGGCTAGATGCAGGTATCCAATCACCAGTTGTATCAGGCTTGTCTCTTCGAATGCAAGTAAACAAGCACAAGGCTGTTGCATCTAGCAGATCTGGCCGGTGCGGGCCTGGCTGTGCGGTGCGAGCCAGGCTAAGGGAAACGTGAACCAATCACGCCCTAAGCTGATATAAGAACCAGGGCAGCTAGATCTTAACGTGTCACACGGTGTCAGTGTCATGCTTCCACAGACCCCCAGCAAAGAACCATACTAAGTAGTAGACTAGTTGTAGAGTATGGCACAGCGCCGTTATATCATATTTCCGCTATCTGTTGTATCAATTTCAGCTGCTGATCAGGTGACAACTGAGGACTGACAACTAGCAATGAGAGGTTGGATTAAACCAAGTGGTGGTGAGGTAACCTAATGCTAGATGTATTGCCAATTGCCATACACCGCCGGCACCTTATGCTTTCGATGCCATTCAGCTAATTCCTCGCATACTGCAACCAACTTAAGCCTGCAAATGGGCCGCAAACCGCACTGTAACCACACCAATCCATGCAGAGAGCAGATCGAGGACAACCCACCTTACTCCAATCCATTAGCGGAAGAATCCAAACCATCCCAACTCATTTTGTTCTTTCCATTACTAACCAAACCAAACTATTACCGAAACTATGGATTCTACCCAATAAGAAACTGTTTTCCAACCGTTGAGCTGGTGGCTTGCTGAACCACTTGCATCTGTGGAAGCAAGCACCCCCTGCACGGCTGTTATGCTACATTTCCACGTATACTTACCAATATAATACAACAAGAGCTTTGATAATTCAGCCATTTTACGACACAATCGACAACATCATACCAATTATGTTCCAGTTTTTTCATCAGTGAAATGTATGATCCAGTTTTGTAATGCATACATCATTAGCATGCAAAAAATTCATCTGATATAATTTACTAGAAGATGTCCATCTGGGTATGCTATTCATGAGACGGCATGTGACACCAGTTCCTCCATCTCCATTGCCTGCAGACCAAAGGACTTGAACTTCATACCACAGTACCAGTTAGTAATGACTCCATCTCCGTCTCCATTGCCTGCAGATCAAAGGATTCAGTGATGGATAGATATAAATAGATCAGACAAGAGTCTAGCAAATCTATCTGAATTTAGATTACTGCACATACCAACAAAAATTAAGCCTTGACGCATATATATTGTGTCAATTAAGAGGGGGAAGCCTAGTAGATTTACAGAGAAAAGCACGCAATGCATTAAGAGGGGGAAGGAAAGCACGCAAGTTCATCAAGTTCTTCCATTCCATATTTCCAAAACGGAGAATGCCAACTCAAAGAGCTGAGAAAAGCTAGCTGCAGTGGAGTGGTTGGGAATGCGAGGTAAAACGGAAATGCACGACAAGTGAAGAACAAGTTCTTGCGGAACAACTGCGTTTTTTTCTCTTTCTCACACACCCTGTGAAGCTGGCGGTCCATATATCATGGGCCGTGTGTGTGTGCACAGTGGTGCCTGCATGGACCATGGCGAATTGTCACGGTGGGCCCTGGCGTTGATCTCGTTTTCCCGTTGCCCACAACGGAAACGAGACGTTTCCTTGTCGTGTTGGAGTGGTCCTGCCTGAGTCCCCGACACGGGAGAGCTCAGGTGGTTGATTATGACTTATGAGCGCTGATCCTGTCTGCAAGTACTATTATCTACATGGGTTGCAGTCGTAGTTTTAATTAGTTGTTGTTGCAGCTGTGTGCATATCAGCTGCCAGCTGGTGGAACGAGTGAACAACATATTTACTACAGTACTGTTCCTTGGATCCAGAAACCAGAAGGGTTTACTGCAAGAGATAAAAAACGATGATATGTCTGAAAATAATGTCACTCCTTGTGTTCAACTGCTGAAAGTGGGGATTCTCACCATCGACGCGTGAACCATCAGTAAGACCAACGGCAGTGATACTCTGTCCTATTTTACTAGCACTTCTTGTCGCAAACCATGAAACCAACAATGGTAGCAGGCTACCAATTGTACGTACATTCCATTTCATTCTTATTGTTAGCTCAAGATATGGTGGTACAAGATTTACAACATATCTTTCCAGCGTGGCAGACGTTTTATCCAGGGAGGGAGCTAGGATTGATGAGTTGGGGGGCTCATTCCCCTTTCCCTTCCTCCAGCCCCCCCCCCCCTTCTTCTTCCTCTCCTTCATTTTTCCTCTCTTCTCCCTTCTTCTTCCCTCTTCTTTTCAATGGAGCGCACACCGGTAGGGGGGCTCGAGCCCACCCACCCCACTGGCTGCCGCTGTCGTGGCCGCCACCGAAACACGCGCTCGCTACAGCTGCTCCCGCGTACGCGCTCAGCCGCAGCCCCTCGAGCGCCATGGACTGCGGAGGTCCCTCGAGCGTCGACCACAGACCCTCGAGCCTGCACCGCCACATCCGCCCTCGAGCTCGCCATGTGGCCTTCGCTAGAGCACATGTCTGTCGTCGTTGCGCACGCGTGCAAGGGGAGGAGGGGCGCGCCGCCGTCCTCGGGGGAGGAGTCACCGACCGGTCGAGGGAGGGGCTGAACACCATGGCTACCCAAGATCCCATGTTTCGGTCGGCCAAGATCCATGCCCACCGGTTCTGCCGCCCTCCATCAACGCCGCTGCTAGCTCGATTCCCCACCGGCGGAGGAGAGGGAGATGGCGGAGAGTGGACAACGAAGGAGAGGGATAAGGAGAGGGGCTCCACGACTCGACCTCGAGCCACCGCCTTGTCCTAGCATGGGCGGCCGCGAGGAGGGAGGGGGAGCGTCGTCCGGGGAGCAAAGGCGAGTCGCGCCGGATCCTGGAGCAGAGGAGCTCGATGGGAGCTCTGCCGCCTCCGGCCGTGCGTGCGAGAGCTCACTGCAGGGGCCGCGGTCGGCGAGCTATGCCGCCGTCGGGGGCCTTGGACTTCCGCCCGCCGCTGCGAGGAGCCAGTACGCCACCCGCCACCGTGCCTGCTCCTTCGCGTCCCTGCTGAGCTCCACTGTGGCTCGTCTATGGCGCCACACAACTCTTCAGGGAGAAGGACACGGGGAGGCTGCTCCGCAACGCATTGAAGAAGAGCGCGAGTGCGTCCTCTCGTCGGTCACATGGCTCACCGGCAGGGAAAGTAGTAGGCCCACGACACCGTGGAGAGAGATAGAGACGGAGAAGGAGTGGACAGGAGAGTCGGAAGGTGGAAGGGAGGATATAAGAAGAAACAAAAAAAGATAAAAAGAAAAGATGAGGAAACAGAGGAGATGGTAGTTGGGGTGGATGAATAAAATATAGATTTGTTGATATGAAGAGAGCCGATAGGTGGAAGGGAGGAGATAAGAAGAAAAAAAGAGAAAAAGAGAAGATGAGGAAAGAGAGGAGATGATAGTTGAGACGGATGAATAAAATATAGGTTTGTTGATATGGAGTATGAGAAATGATTGGTGCGGGAAAACTGTGTGTGGAGTAGAGAATCTCGATAACCAAATAAGAATATTTCTTTTAAGAGATGAAAATAGAGTACGACAACTAAGTCACCATTGGCACCTCACTGAGGACTGGCATGTCGCCTACCACTTAAACAATAGTGATGGTTAAATTCTAAAATAAATCCAGAAAAATGAGAGCACCAATGCCGAGTCGAGAACTCAACCGTGGTGGGCTAGTTCCACAACAAGGAACCTTCCCAGATGAGCTACGCTCAATTCACTGGCATGTGAGGAATTATTCTCTACTCCTAATAAATGGGCAAGGCAGTGTCCACTCCCTCATGGGTCTGCTGGCAGAGCCACGGGCACCCCGTCCCTCGTCAAAATGCGCTGACAAGTGGGCCCTGGGCAGCGAGCTTCACGCATCCCGTTGTGGGAAGCGGGGAGAGAAGACGAGGGAGCTGTCGTGCCTGAGATCATCCAGTCATCCGGAACCGTTGCGTCGACGCGCCGGTCGCCGGAGAGGCAGGGGAGGGCTAGTTGTGAGTCCCGCGTCTTGCTTCTTCGCGGTCGCGAGGAACCGACCGCGAGTCCCCTGCTCCGACGGAGCTGTAGTTGAAGGGGTGCCGCCAGCCTGGCCGCCTGGGCCGCGGAGGCTCCTTGGATCCGGTGTAGGAAGGAGCCGCCCCTAGCCGTGCCACCAGCTTGGCGCCTCGCTTACTTCCTAGCAGAGGAGGGAACCACTCGGGGAGCAGGGTGTGGTGGCGGCCCCCCTGCTCCATCGCGTCGGCCATGGACGTCGTCGGTGCGAGCCCCGCCCCTAATTCAGAGAGGAGGGACCGGAGACCGCTCGTCGGAGGCCACCCTATGTGAGCTGGAGGTCAGCGGTCCGCCACGCTGGTGTGCGAGCTGGAGAGCAAGCGGGTGGGGAGAGGAGGCACCTCTGCCTCGGTCCACGAGAAGGCTGCGCGTGGAGCTCCTCGGCTGGTGCTGGATCCAGTACCGCAGGCCCCTGCCTCGCCTCGCCGGGGAGGGAGACGCCGGTCGAGCAAGTCGATGCGGTGCTGGCCAGGTAGAGGGGGGAGAGAGGGTCGATGCGGGGAGGGAGTCTGGTGGACGAGCGGCAACGCGACAGAGAGGGTAGGAGGAAGGGGGAGAGAGCGGGGGGTGTCGGAGAGGGAGGGGGTGGCCACGGGGCCTAGGAGGGGCGGAGAGAGAGAGGGTCGGTCGGCGGAGAGGGTTGGAGGAGAAAGATAAGGTTGAGTTGTGAGACATGGGTATCCTGGGTCCCCACCGGCTAGGTTCATAGTTCTCCCCGACAAGTGGGTCCGGCCCACCAGAAGACCTGTCAGTAGGCCTGCCCGACCTGACATGTGGACCCAAATACGAGAAGACAGCTTGGCGAGCAAGTCAAGGCAGTCCAGACGAATCAAGACAGCTCAGATAAACCTTCCATATTGTAACTGACTACGATAGATGAAAACCGACTTGTAGCCCAAGGTTGCCGGCCAATATAAGGCGGCCTGGGGCACCCCCTGAGGGCAGACCGACCGCGACCACGTCGTCACCTCACGTTCCCTCGAGATCTCCACGCCTTTGCACACATCAATAAAAATAAAAAAACTGGACGTAGGGTTTTACTCTCCAGAGGCCTGAACCAGTATAAAATCCGCGTGTCCCTTGTGTTCCGTGTGCTACGCTAGCATAACCATCGCGTTCTTAGCTCCCGATCTCCTCCACCAAACAAATAAACCACCGGGGTTGACCACATGTGGACTGCTCAGATCTAAACCTCTGACATAAGTGTTTTTTGTTTTGCTCCTTGTGCTTCATAGATTTACATTTTAGTCCCAAGAATCTCTATTTCATGACATTCTTATCCGTAGAACCTCTATTTCCTCACATTTTAGTCTCTAAAGAGATAAGAAATGATTTATTTAAGTGAAGATGTGTAGTTGGAGATGGATGAATAAAATATATGATTGTTGGATATAGAGTAAATATATAGAGAAATAAGAGTGCAAAAGAAGATGATGTAGAGTAAAGAATTTTTATGATGTGGCTAGAATACTCTATTTAGAGTAAAAAAATATAGAGTAGTAGGAATGCATATTGTCTTAGAAGGATCGCTGAAATTTCACGAATTTCGTAATTGTGGTGGTGACGTAAAGAAAATTCTGAAATTCACTATTACACTTTATCCATATACTTTATTATGGATATAATACTTTAGACTTTTATGTTCTATTGTTTGTGTTACATATCCTTCAACTCAATAGTTTTTCAACCATAAACTATACTAATCATTTGTTTATATTCAAATATAAAAATCTTATAATTTGGTGAAGATTCTAAACTTTTTGACAAAATTTCAACGTAATTTCGATGATGAGCGAAATTTTTTGTAAACAAATTTATAAACCTCAGGGCAAATAACAAATCAAAGTTGTGCATAAAACATGATTATGAAAAAGAAAAATAATGATATCAAATGATGGCAACTGACTCCGTTCGGCTCTTCTTATTCGGCTTCTTCTACAGTATTTTCCTCTTATAATAAATCTGCCTTAAAAATCTCTGCACTATTTTTTCTTTCACAAGAGATCCGCTATACAAATCTGCCGAAGATCTTCCGAACGAAGCCTATGATTCTATGATAATCTAGCTCATATTACAAAAACTTGTGAACAGTTGGATCAGATGAGGTCTGAATGTTGGTTCACCATGTAATATTTTAGATGATTTTATTTTTGAAATAGCAATAATTTTGTTTAAGTTTTATCAGCACGTAGCAAAGCACGGGGTATATCCTAGTCCTTAGTTAAATTAGCACTGAAATGATCATGCAAATCGTGCACTGTAGCAAATTGGAGAACTCGTGGTACAAAATGCCAGATTTAATTCGTTATGAGTTCTTAGAAATACTTTACCGATTAGCAAGCAAGCTCAATCGTGTTACACAATACAACCCCACATCGCATATAAATACATTTGAAAGATTAATGACAAAAACTTGTTAAAAAAATACCCATTTAAATTCATGTTTATGTGTTAAATGACAAGTACCCCTCCATCCTCCAAAAAACATTCCTAAGAATTTAGAACACGCTAACAAAAAAGTAATTGATTACCATATATGTAATAAAAAAACTAAATAATATAAAGCTACTTGTTTTCGGAACACATTTCGAATCACATGATAGCTTTTTTTTAACAAATGGAGTAAATCGGACGCGGCACCAGAAAAAGTGGGTAGTCAGATGTGTCTAAGGCAAGTCTCAGTGCAGCTGTCATGAACACGATTACCTAAAGTGACACATCATTGAAAAACATTTAAAACTATAATGAAACACCTCTCTCTCAATGTATAGTTTCATCTATTGTTGTTTTCTAGGTTGCATGCAAGACACAAGTTGTCTAGGTAACTGTGTAGGGAGAGTTTCATCCTCATGAAACTCATTTTACCTCTCTCTTCATTAATACACTGCCACATCATCAAAAATGCTTACATGACAGCCTATTTAATGTCGATGAAACCCCATTGAGACCGGCCTAAGTACCCTAGCCCTGTCCTGTCGTGATTAACCCTGATCTAGTCGCTGTCTAAAGCCCTATGCTTAAGATAAATCCAGAAAGCTCCCTCCCCGGCTTCCCCCCTTTTCCACACGGCCACACGACTGTTTTTTTAAACCCGCCTCTTTAACAGCCCGCAAGACAGACAACACCGCAGCTGCTACTGCTAGAGCAACACGCGCTCGCACACAGCCGCGGCCACAGTGACGCGGGTGGGCCGGGCGGGCGGGGTGCGGAGGAGCGGCGTGCCGGAGCTAGGGTTTCTTCCCCCGATCCGGCGGTCGGGCCGGAGGTGCGGGCGGAGCCCCGTGCGCTACCGCGGCGTCGGAGGCGGGCGCCTCGGCGTCCCCGTGGGCCGGCGGGCGCGAGGCGGGTTCGGGGAGCTGGGGCGCGGCGCGGGGGGCTCAGATCTGGGATGGCCGACGGCGGCGAGGACGGGAATGCCGCTGTGTCCAGGGCCCCCTCCCGGCGGCGGGGACCCGTGCGGGCCAGCCTCGACGCCGACGAGTTCATCGCGCTGATGCACGGCTCGGATCCCGTCAGGGTCGAGCTCACCCGCCTCGAGAACGAGCTGAGGGGTCGGTTTCACGATCTCTCTCCATTTCGTGCTTTGGTTTTGTCCTTGTCGCAGCGGTCTTTAGGTTGTGTTTGAGGGAGGCTTGATTTTTGTACGGCTTTTTTCTGTTCTCAGACAAGGAGAGGGAGCTCGGGGAGGCGCAGGCGGAGATACGCGCACTACGGCTGTCGGAAAGGGCGCGGGAGAAGGCCGTCGAGGAGGTAATCCCCAACTGTTTTCGCATTCTATCGTGCTACCATGTCTATTGCATAGTCTTCAATCATACGTTTTCTATTTTTGGGATGCCCATTGCCTTTGGGTACCATCCCCCAAGTGATGTTGACTGTGGGAGGTAGCCAACTGTTGTGGACGTATGAGCTAGATTTGACTGTGCTCAGAAGCAGAAAAGAAAATAGAGATAAGAACAAATCTAGGTGTGGCCAACTGTAGTGTGAGTCCAAAGCACTGGACGTGTCTAGGCGTTAGTGAATTGTTTCGCCCAGTGCCATAACTTTGACTCTTGACCTAGCTTGTGTGACTGACTGCACGATAGAAGTGTCTTGCCATTCTCAAGGCATTGATGTGTTTATTTCTTCCCTTCATCTTTTTTTATTTTGTTTTGCTATTCGGTAAACATACTATGAAAAATTGATGAATTGAATTTGCTCCTGGACAATGTTGTGTCAAGGTTAAGTATGTTTTCTCCATTCATTATCAATCTGGAACTTATTTGATGTGTGCAGCTTTGTCTTTTATTCATGTGGCCTTGGTGCCCATTTTGTTTCTCATGGGTGTTTGGTTTTGAAGCAAAATTTAGGCCAACAAACTGTACTGTAGTTTGTCACCAATAAAACACATGGATTGTCCAACGTTGGCAAGAAAATAAACAAAGGTTCACCTAGCAAGGAAATCTTTCTGAATTTGATGTTTAACACTTAAACCAAATGTTTGCCCAATCTGGTTGAGGCTACCAAATTCTGTTAAGGAAATCACTGGCATAGAATCCATTAGAGCCTGTTCTCATGGCCCCATGGTACAAAGATTCATTGCTTGTATGAATGTATCTTTGCCTAAGAGGTTTTTAAGATTCTACTATGGTTTCTTTAGCCATAGATATCCCCAGTCCTGTTCTGAGCTCATTTTTTTTTTTACTATCCTGCTATAAGAGATCACCTGGCTACTGCATCGTCAAATTTCCAAGATATTCTTGGATCCCCATATATATTTCTTGGAGCTTGGTTTCCCTTGGTTTATGATTCCAGTGAGTCTAATCAACACAATTTAGCATCTGTTGAGGTACCCCTTCGCAGCATTCCCAATCAAAGGTTTAAAATCCTGATGCTTGTAGATTTGCAATTTTCATATCTGCTGCCCCTGTTGTTGCTCAATTAACAAAGATAATGGTTCTTCATGAATTGGTCCGTGAGCTTCAACTGGAACAATAAAGTTATATTTAACACCAGAATTTTGTTTGGTTCAGCACCGATAATTCCAGTCAGGAGCTTGGCTTGTAATGTGCTACATTCATGTCAAAGAAAGTTAACTGTATGTTTTTTCAGGTGTGATATTCATAATTATCGTAGTTTGGTTTAGTGATCTTAACTCACAAGGTTTCTTTTGTTTAATGGAGATGTTTCAACTTTCAAGTAAAATTTGATTGCTAAGAATGCACAGTGATTGTCGAGCACAGTAGTCAAGTCTATCATCATCAACTATTGATTTCGTGCCTCTGGATTTGCGAATTACGGATGAAGTGTTCCAGCTCATATGCTCTCTATATTCCTTAACTGTTTCATGAAAGAAGTACATTGCTGAATTATTGGTTATATGTTTAGTAATAAAGAAAAAACTTGGTAAAAATAACTTCCTTTTGTTTCTAATGTGATTATATTTTGTTGGCAGCTTACAGATGAATTGGAGAAGATGGATGAGAAACTCAAGCTGACAGAATCTCTCCTAGAAAGCAAAGTATCTGTTTAACAGCTTGTGCTTACTCTTTGCCTTCTTCCTCCCTTGGTGTGCTTAACGAAATAAACACTTGCAGAATCTTGAAGTTAAAAGGATAAATGATGAGAAAAAGGGCGCAATGGCTGCCCAGTTTGCAGCAGAAGCAACTTTGCGAAGAGTGCATGCAGCCCAAAAAGATGACGACATGCCACCAATTGAAGCCATTCTTGCACCTCTTGAAGCTGAACTAAAGCTTTCTCGGCAGGAGGTAATACCAAGTCTTTTGTAACCACTTGTTCTGTATTTGTGTTTGTGCAGATGTCTTTGATAGGTTTCCATTATCATTATCAAATATTTCACCCCTTCAGTCCAGTGACCTCTGCACCATTGAACTACCCTTATCAATCTGTCATGTATTTGCTGCGGACAAAGTATATGACAAGTTAACCTTGTTTTCAGATTTCAAAGCTCCAGGATGACAACAGAGCTTTGGATCGTCTAACAAAACAAAAGGAAGCAGCACTGCTAGAAGCAGAGAGGACTGTTCAAATTGCTATGGCAAAAGCTGCTATGGTTGACGATTTACAGAACAAGAACCAAGAGTTGATCAAGCAAATCGAGATCTGCCATGTAAGTTGGTGCATGCAGTTTATTCCTTGTCATGAAAAGAGAATAACTTGTTCATCCCAATTGAATTATTATCATTTTTGCTAATTGTTTGATTTTCTGCATTGCAGGAAGAAAACAAGATCTTGGACAAGCTGCATCGCCAAAAGATTGCAGAAGTTGAAAAGCTTAGCCAAACTGTGAGAGATTTGGAAGAGGCTTTACTTCAAGGTGGTCGAAACGCTAATGTTGTTAGAGATTACGAGCGCAGATTTCAAGAAATGAGTGTAAAAAACTATCCTTAGACTGGTTACATCTTTTGCCATAAAATCCTTATCATTTTTTCACCCCCTTCACATGAACACTTGATTCATGCTTGTTTATGTTTGTGATTTTATTAGGAAGAAAAGAGAACACTTGACCGTGAACTTGCACGTGCAAAGGTTACAGCAAATAGGGTTGCTACTGTTGTTGCCAATGAGTGGAAAGATTCTAATGACAAAGTGATGCCAGTTAAACAGTGGCTTGAAGAGCGTAGGTTCTTGCAGGTGTGATGTTTAAACTATGCCTTTTCATTACCAATGTACTTTGTTGGCATGCAATTATAGGCTTGTTCTTTGGTGAAACTAAATGTACCACTTGTTGGACATGTTTCTTTTCTTGAGTGTCATGTGGTATGGACCATCCTTTAATAATTTCTTGTTTCTGCAGGGGGAAATGCAACAACTTCGTGATAAGCTTGCTGTTGCAGAACGTACAGCACGGTCTGAAGCTCAACTAAAGGTGCATACCTTTTTTTGTTACAATTCAGAAGACCGGTTGTGTCCTGCTTGTTGTAGCTTGTGCTTGCTAGCTTGACGTATAGATGGACTCTGTTACAGCTTTAGTATCATTATGTATTCTAATCTTTAGAAATGAATTAGTTCAGATGAGCTAAGCTACTACATCTTTATTAACTCAGGAAAAATATCAGTTACGTCTGAAAGTATTAGAAGATGGACTAAGGGGGCTTCCAAGTGGCTCTAATCGTCCACCTACAGAAGGGAAGAGCTTTAGCAATGGTCCTTCCCGCCGGTTATCGCTTGGTGGAGCTGATAATATGTCTAAATTGTCACCAAATGGCCTATTGTCAAGGAGGTCTCCATCTTTTCATTCAAGATCATCTCTTTTGTCAAGCAGCAGCTTGGTCCTAAAGCATGCTAAAGGCACTTCGAAGTCATTTGATGGAGGAACTAGGTCACTAGATAGGGGGAAGGTCCGTGTAAATGGAGCTCATTTACTCAACAGATCTACAGATGCTGTTAGAGATAAAGAAAGTACCGACAATTGGAAGGGAAATGTAGATGAGAGAACTAATGAAAGCACAGACAGCAACACAGATGAGAAAAGTAATGAAACCACAAATAACAACTCAGCTGAGACAGTCTCTGGTTTCCTGTATGATATGCTGCAAAAAGAGGTAATTTCCTTGAGAAAGTCATGCTATGAAAAGGACCAGATTCTAAAAGATAGAGATGAAAATATTGAGGTATGCAGCTATTTCTTTTATTATTTGTGCACTTTTGTGTATAGTAATTTATACTAGTTATCATGAAGTTTTCTTATTTATTATTGTCCTGCAGATTTTAGAAAAGAAAATAGACACCTTAAACAAAGCAATGGAAGTGGAGGCTAAAAAGATGAGGCGACAGGTTGCAGCCATGGAGAAAGATGTTGCAGCTATGCGTGCCAGCAAAGAACAAGAAACCAGAGCCAAGCGGCTTGGTACGAAAAGCCCTGGAAGTTCACAACTGCTTCCTGGAAGGTACTTTTTTTTTGGAATGCTAAAGATTGAATGGAACTTTGATCTTCACATTATTGGGTTTCTTAATATTTGGGATGTTGGTTGATCACAATTAGCTAATAGTTAGCCTAATATAGTATCTTGGAAGAAGTTATGTTATATCATTTTCTCCACTACCCATTATATCAGTTCCTCCACAAGAAGACTACAACCCATGGATGTTTAGCCTAATACAGTATCTTGGAAGAAAGTTATGTTACTCCCTCCATACTCATAAAACATGTCGTTTTGGACAAGAGTTCAGTCAAACATTGGGAATATAAACTATGAATAACTTTTAAGTTGTTGAGGTTGAAAATGTGAAAACTACATGAATAGATTTGTCTTGCAAAGTACTTTTATAAAAGTATAGTTATGTTAGTTTTTAACAAATACTTTTATAAAAATAAGAAGTCAAAGTTATGTATTGGAGACCGTGTCACTGTCCTAAACGACATGTTTTATGAGTATATGGAGGGAGTATATCATTTTCTCCACCACCCATTATATCAGTTCCTCCACAAGACCACAACCCATGGATGTTATTTTGTTGAGTGAATTCCCTGTATGCCACAAAAATTAGTATCAATCCCCTTAGTGCCACGAATTTTCGCGAACTTCCCTCAGTGTCATGACTTCTAATTTTTTTCCTCGGTGCCCTTCCGTCCACTCACCCATCCATCAACCGTTAAGTGTGACTGGAAAAGACGATTTTGCCCCTCCCAGACCTAGGTCCCACTTGTCAGTTCCTTTCAATCTCATCTCTTTTCTTTTCTTCCCCAAGCCCCCCATCACGCTGGGAGCAAACTGCCGCTGCTGGTGGCGTCCTGACGCTGGCCGAATCCGAGCTCCGCACGGGGTGCCTCCAGGCCCCACGCGGCCCACAAGGGCGTGAGGGAGGCAGGGGAGCACACCGGCAGTGGCTGCGTGGTGAGGAGGTGCAGGGCGCAAGGGCACACCAGGGGCCTGCACACAGTATGACGACAGACTGTTAGGGGCTGGAATGGATGCGCGGGGTTGTAAGGGAGCTGTGGCTGCGATGAATCGGATGGAGCCTCACCACAGAACGAATTAGACCGGTGAATGCGAGGGGTGGCGGCGGTGCAGGGGCTCGACCGACTGAGATTTCAAAATATCCGGCTGTGGGGTGGCTGGAGCTCGCAGAGAAGTGTCTGGGGAGGTGCCGGATGGCGTTGGGAGGCTGGGGGCGCCACAATCGGGCCAGGATGCACCGAATTTTGGTCGGCAGCGAACTCTGCTCGGTATGGTGGTGCCGGCGGTAGTGGGAAAAATGGGGGCTAGGGTTTGCCTGGCCGTCCTCCACCCGAACAACAGGGACCCCACGACGACATCTGGGAAGCGGGAGGGAACGGGGAGGTGGAAGCATAGGGGGCGAACAAGCGTAGGGTGAGTGGCATTGCGGGCGGATTAGAGGAGCTACTGCAGGGGTGGCAGCGGCAAGGTGGGGCCCATATTCAGGATGGGCAAAATCGTCTTTTTTGGTCACAATTAACGGTTGATGGATGGATAAGTGGATGGAATGGCACTGAAGGGAAAAATTTAGAAGTCATGATGCCGGGGGAAGTTTGCGAGAATTCGTGGCAGAGGGGATTGATATTAATTTTTGTGGCATACAAAGAATTCACTCTTCTATTTTGTTTTATTTCGTGGAACTTTTTACTTTTATGTTCAGATGTTCTGTTCTCTTAGTTTTTAGTTCTCCATGCATATCATGCTATTTCTTTTTCGTGATCACGTGTTATTCTGTTCTATGCCTGCAGAAACGCAGCACGAAGTGGGTCGATGCGCAGCTTCCAGTGATGGCAGCACTAACACCAAGGCAGCATTCTTGGATAGATCCTTTTTGTTCCACCCTGTATTTCTTCCATTCCTATCCTATTAATTTTGTGGCTAAAATCATAGCACAGATGAGATGTCCCTGCAATACCTAGTCAGGGTAAGAGTGGGCTCGGATCAGATGCGGCCATTGCGTGAGTGGACCTGAGGTGTCTAACCTTGTGGCGCGCCCTCTTGTTTCGTTTAGTCCAGGAAGTGCACCTGGTGGCTGGTGCTTGTATAGGCTGGGCGATCTTGGCATGTCTCGTCTTCAGTGCTTGGTTCCGCAGGAACCCCGTTGCCCAGGTTGTGAATATTCAACATTGTTTCCTCACATGTTTGTTGCCGCTGCTCTAATTGCCCTGTGTTTTGGTTGGGAAATTTTCCCTTCAGGCTTTGTCTGAGTTCGCTTTGGAACGTGAATGACCTGATCTGGCATCTGTTGCACATCAAGTGGCAACTGGTGTGTAGCAAACTGACAACTCCCCCGCACGGTTGGCATTCTTGTGGATCGTGTCGTAATTGAGATGGCTCTTCAAAGCTACTTCCTCCGTCTCATAAAAGAGTGTAATTTTAGTTTTTTTAAAGATAGATTAGTGAAGGAATGAAAAGACTTTACTATCTTCATTTGTTTGTCAAATGCAGTAAGTTTTGCCATACAAATCAGATCTGACCACTTAATTAGGAAGGTAAAATTAGATCTAGTATTTTTTAGATTGCGTTCTTTGTGAGATTTTTTTTTTCAAAAGCTAGGATTGCCTTTTTATGAGACGGAGGGAGTATGTTCTTCCCGGCTAATATGTAGAACAAACATTTGGATTGGATAACAAAAGATCTCAGGATGACATTGTGCGTTGCCAACGCCATCATGTGATAATGACCAGTAGGGACATTCCATGTGGTGACCATTGAATACTTGAACTACGTTGGCAGATAAACAAGGGTGTATTTGGTCCTTAGCAAACAATGAAAAATCTTAGATGCACCACAATTTCTTAGGCAGCCACGTTTGGTTCTCTATCATAGTTATGGGTAGACGTAGTTTCCTGGTCCAGTGTCATACTCATACCTGTCATTCACTCCTTGTTTTGCAAAAACCTTAACAAAAAAAAAGTGGTAAAATGTATGGACACGAAGCGATCAGGCACTTAGCTTTCAACTCAAGTTTACCATATATTCTGTTCAATGCCAATGTTCAGTTCAATTTACCATATATTCAGTTCAACTCAAATTTACCATATATTTGGTTGATTTGTAGGGGGTGGTGGCATTTCTTATAAGCAAAAAAGGATAAAAGATGCATAATGTTATTCTAGGATGAATTACATTTAAAGAGAAGTTGAAGGGCTAAACCACTTATATTTGAAATCAGAGGGAGCAGTGCTCAAGTGAAATGAAGCATTAGATGCTCGGAAAGCGGAATTTGTTATACATAATTTAACCATCTATATCTATATAGGAGCACCTCTCTACGAACCATTATAGCATCTCAAACATCAGGTAACCACGTCAGCATCTAACCTCCTATCTTCTTTAGTCAGCACAACAGCTCAAGAAAATCATCCGTCTATATATCATCACCTCATCCTCCACTAACTCACCCCATAATTATCATAACTCGAGTGCCAAAAAAACTAATTTTCCACAGGCTCTCTCCTTCCATTATATTCCAACTATTAGAGATAGGAAGCTAGGAACTGTTACTCTCAGAGACTTTAACGTGAAGCTCTACTGGAGGACCAACGCCAACTATTTATCTGCTTGCATGACCCTTCAGTTGCGTCTTTCTTCCTTTATAAACGAGATACTACCTCCATTGTCAAATAGATGACGTTTAGAATAAGGAATTTAGTTCAACTACACTGTCTTCAAAGTACAATTTTAACATCTTTTTTCTATAATATAAAAATATTTATTGGAAAGTTATATATATATTATTATGAAAATATTTTTCATGACAAATCTATAATTTTCACATTTTAAAACTTAACGACTTAAAAGTTATTCTAATTTATATTATAAATGTTTGACACAAATTTTGTCCAAAACTACGCCGTCTAATTGTAGGGAGGCTACCGGCCCGACTCTGGGGCAGCGACGGAGAGGAACACCGCCGTCTTCTTCCCTCGGGTGCTCGCCGTCGCCGGGGGCTTGCCGCAGGTCGCGTGGAAGAGCGACGTCGCCCCCTCCGTGGTGCCACCCCGTTCCCAGCTCTCCCGCCGGCGACACCAGCCGCGCCGCCGTTCTCTGCCCCTCGTCCGGGCAAAAACGTCTTCTCCTCACTCCCTGCGTGCCGGCCACTGACTTGGCGAGATGTCGCGTTCGAGCGCGCCTCTGCCGAGCCCGAGCCCCGCATGGGACGCCACCTCCCTGGCCGGCGCGCTCAAGGCCGTGGTGGTCCGACGCTCCACGCTCCACGTGGGGCCCCTCCACGCGGTGCTCCTCAAGCTCGGCCTCTCGGCCTCCGCCATCCTGGCCACTTCCCTGGCGCACCTTGCGCTGCGTTGCGGGCTCCCGCGGTATGCGCGGGACCTGTTCGACGAAATGCATGCGCCGGACGTGGTCTCCTGGACGTCCCTCATCACCGGTCACGCGCACCAGGGACTGCACCGCGAGTCCCTCGTGCTGCTCCGGCGCATGGTGGGATCTGGTGTCGAGCCCAATGGGTACTCTTTGTCGGGAGGATTGCTTGCTTGTGCCGGTGTCGGCCAGGATGCACTTGCTCTCGGGAAGGAAATCCATGGCAGGGTTCTCAAGATGAGCTTGCACGGTCCAGTCGACCCAGTTGTGGAGAATGGGGTTCTTGATATGTACTCGAGGTGTGGGAGTGTCGAGTATGCTTGTAGAGTGTTCAGGATGATGCAGGTGAAAAACATTGTTGCCTCGAACTCAATGATGGCAGGTTTTCTTGGGAGTGGGCAGGCGGAGGAGGCGCTGAGGTTATTTTTTTCCATGGTTTCTTCCAGCGTTGGTGTGGATGGCTTCTCATTCTCCATAGTTGTGGATGTGTGTGGGGAGCTGGCATTGTTGAAGCAGGGGATGCAAGTGCACGCACAAGTTGTTGGTGGCGGATTCGAGGCAGATGTCGTTGTGAGGAACTCTTTACTGGACATGTATGCCAAGTGTGGGTGTGTCGATTCAGCGGAACTTGTCTTCAAGGTGGCATCGTCAAAGGATGCTGTTCTTTGGACTACAATGATCTCAGCTTATGGCAAATTTGGTCGGGTACATGATGCAATCAGCATGTTTGATAGGATGGCACAACTGGGGATAAAGCAAGATGGCATTTCATATCTTGCAGTTTTGTCAGCATGTAGCCATGGTGGACTTGTCAGAGAGGGTTGGGACTACTTCAATTTGATGTCTGATGGTCAAAGCTCAGTTAAGATGCATCCTGAGCACTATGGATGCATGGCAGATCTCCTATGCAGGAGGGGTTACCTAGAAGAAGCTCTTGAATTCATTGAGAATATGCCATTTGACTCTAGCATTGCTGCTTGGAGTGCATTACTTAACTCATCTCGAATACATGGGAATGCCAAGTTTAGTCAACTTGCAGCATCCCGTTTGCTCAAGCTTGATCCTGAGAACCACAGCAACTGGGTTGCTCTATCAAGTGTGCATGCATCAAAAAATGATTGGCATGAGACCTGGACTATCAGGGAGAGCATGCACAGTGAGTGTGTGAAGAAAGAGCCTGGATGTAGCTGGGTTGAATTGTATGATGGTGTTCATATTTTTCTAATGGCTGACCAGTCTCATCCTGAATTATTTGAAATACTGAAAACTTTTGATTCGGAGGATATATTGGTGATGCCTTTTCAAGGAACATAAATCAGATGTAGTTTTGATCCTACCATGCAGTGTGAAGGTTGTAGATGATTATCAAGAAAATTAGTTGTTGCTCCCAACTCTGAATATGATGAATGGTTGTTTTGGATCTGCTGTTGGTATAGAAATGGAAGGCAGATAATTGAACATATACATAATTTCTTCCATATGCAAAATATGTTAAGGTATGATATGTCCGCTTCTCTTGGTCAAACATCCAAATTTTCCTTGCTCCTCAATTGATATACATACAACCCATAACAAATTATGAGGCTATTCTGAGAATCTGTTCCATTCATTCGTCTTGGCAGGGCAGCCATTGAGTCAAAGGCGCACACAAGCAACATGCTTATGTCAGTGATGATTGGAAGCTGGCATGATTCTTAAAAATTTTATTATTACAAATCGTCCATATGTCATTGCTGTGGTACCTAGGTTATAATTTGTCTGATCCCTTTTGAAGTATGTTTTAACTTTTTAGTACCTAGGTTATAATTGTATAGCATTCTGTTGGACCCCAAAGTCCGACCCTTCATTTGTAGTGATAGTTTTGCAAAGATTCAAATTATAACTGTAACTAGCAATAATAGGACTGTCTTCAGCAAATGAGTTGATCGTGGCTTTGAAAGCTGCTCCAATCCAATTTTGACCATATGGCGAGTGTACTGTGAGCTTGAAAGAAAAACAAGATCTTGTAATAAATTTTGAGTATGGCCAGAGAGATTAAGCGTGTCATTCATGTTGATAGTGTGCCGACCTATCTGGTAGTGTCCACAAGCATATTCAGAATGAAGGAATTGTGATTATCATTAGCTGATGACTAGCTGCTGCCCACTGATGGTGCTGTATAGTGGCATGAGACAGTAAATAGGAAGGCAATGCACCCACTCATCCATCTTTGAGCAGAAGAAAATTTTTTGTTTGAACAGACCACTCTGCAATTTCTTTCCCTGCTCCACCTTCATTGCCACACCTAGAACAATAATATTTATATTTACTTTCTAATAATCACCTTAATTTGCACAGGATGTCAGAAGCAGTTCTGGAGATAAGGAAGCTGCTCGATTCATCAGCTGATAGTATGAATACCTTTATTAAATCCCTATAAATTGTCAATGTTATATAAATTTAGGGACATGGTCTGTCTCTATCTCTGTACTGAGGAAGCTTTTTTTTTTTAAAAAAAAAAGGCACCACCTTGGCGCGGCTGTCACAAAGGCCAGGTGCAGTACTGCAATGAGGAAGTTAGAGTGAAGTGTTGGTGTAAGTTGTAACTTTGTTGAATTTGATTACTTCATTCAACTTATACCTGACCAGAGAGGCGTCGGCAGCCATGTCCCCGCACTTTGGTAGCAGCGGCGGCGCCATGTAGGGATGCAGCAAGAGCAATGGACAGAAATCAGCAACGAGAGAGTGCGGCAGCATTCGACGGATGGAAATGGACGAGCCTCCGCATGCCTGTCTCGCTGACACATGGGCCAGGTAGGCAACCGTGAGTGGAGAGAAGAAAAAAGAATGAGACACAGGAGATGGTAACTTTACCTCTAACGCTGAGCATGTCAAATTGTGCACCCAACCAAACACAGGATGCATTGCATTGCTTAATCCTGCTGAAATTTGACCTGGCTTAGTTTTCTAGCCAGGCTAGGACTAACCAAGCAACCAATCACTACCATACTATTTTCGGTACTTTTGAATCTTGACTTGCTCATATACTATTTATAGTCGTTATCTTTGATGATTTTTTCCTCTGAGAGATAACAGAAAGACCCAGTAGAAATAAGAAACACAACTACTGGCATATAAAAATTTATCTTTACAATTAATCTTGACTTGCTCATATAACAAAATGTCAACTGTTGTCTCTTCTATGAAGAAGGAAAGACAGCAGATCTGACATTTTGTTTAACCTTCTTTCAAAGTCAACATCATCTTTACAATCAACCTATCTGTTGGAGCTCTACCAACGACTGAGTGGTGATAGTTGGGTAACAGGAAGATTACATGAAATGGGCAGTGGAAAAATCTATTACCAAGTGTTCAAATTGCTAGACATATTCTATTTTTTTAGGACACCGATGTGTGTTTAAAACAGTGAGTGTATAATACTTCTATAATACATGTTGTACTATTGTTACATGGAAAATATAAAATGAAAATTAATGATTATGGAACTTATTTGTTTCTTATTTTCAAAAAAAAATTATTTCACCCGTTGAAACGCACGGGCATGATTCTAGTTTTGCCATAATTTCTCTTAGGCCACCAGTCGGCCACAAAGCCTGCTGTGTGCTGATGGATAATTGTATGGTTAGTTGGGACAAACATAATGTGGATGTTTTGCTGTTGATCTCCAGGCCTGCATTTTGATTCATCGGATGCCATCATATGATTCATTTTTAAGAAGCAAAAACACCGAGACGCGACTTCAAGTAGTGTTGGCAGTTTGGTAGGATACAGATTGTACTGAAGTTCAATGCCCAGCTCTCGGCGATGCCAGTACAATTGTGAAGGTAAAAATAGTTTAAGTTCATGTTTTTGAGGTGGAATTCTGAAATTACCAATAATAGCTTTGCTACGGTACTTGGATAGTATCTTGTGTTAAGATTTTCCCACCAGCTAAATCTAAAGTGGGTAACAGATCATGATGCTGGACTATTTAGGTAATTCTATTACTTTTGCATATTACCATTACTGCACAAAGAATCTCCTAATTTTGGCATTTTGCAGATATGCACAACAATGGGAAGGTGGATGGCGAGGAAGTTCGATTTTACAGTGGCTTTCTTCTAGCAGGAGAGCATTGTACAATTCTTCTAGATCCTTGTCAGGGAACAGGAGCAAGCAGGGAGAACTTGACGTGCAGGGAGATCTTCCCCTTCTCAACATCCAGCTTCGCACCGGTGACCAGCCAGTACCCAGGACTGTCCTGTGGCCCCATGGTTACCTGAGACGTCTCCACAAACTTGAGCAGCCTCTGGGTCCCAACGGGCACGGGTGGCCCGCCGGCGAACACGCCTGAGTCAATGTGAACCCTCGCCGGCTGCCGCTGCTCCTCGACGACACCCGAAGACGCCGCCAACGACTTGGACAGGAAGCTCCCTTTCCCTGACAGCCTCACCGTGTTGTGCGCCCATTTGGATTGCACCACCTTGTACCCCAGCAGCTCGGTGTACAAGAGCCTGAGGTGGAGTATGTTGGTCGAGTCATGAGCCTTGACGTGGAGCTGAGCGCCGGAGACGATGTACGCCGACGGTGAGCAGGCGGCGCTGGCCCAGCGTGGATTGTACTTCACCGGCACCGTGCAGACATGGGCGAACATTCTCCACTGGACCGGCTCGTAGTACCGCTCGTCGGAGATCATCTCTGATCCGCGCCATATCGGCTGCTTGGCTGATCTTTCGTTGATGAACGTTGGGGTGTTCGACAGATGTTGCAGGTGGATGCCTAAGCTGATATTGGTATGAAAGGGTTGGAGCCTAGGTTAGTTTTATCATTTATGCGGTATGTTCAGTTTGAATTCAGAGAAAATATATGAACAAAGCTGCAAGTAAATTTTGCTGACCGGTTGTTTTTCTTGCCCTCCAGATGCAATCTCATCCCAGTGACCGGTAATCTTGGAACAATCACCTGCATTTCAATTTGGCCACATGGTTAGTCTGAGTTTCTTTTGTGAGCTTAGATGCATGAAGGTAATGTCCAAGGATATTTTACCTCGCTTGAGTTGACATGTAGTTTTGAACCTACAAGGCTGAAGTGCAATGCCGGGCAAGCATCTTGTCGGTTCGAGCAGGGACCAAGTGGTAGGTCGCTGTTTACTGGGGCCCACAATCTGTGGTGCTGGAAGTCCAGGAAGTACCTCAGCTCTTCCTTTGGAGGTTTGTCTGTTAAGAAACAGTGGCATGATCATAAACTAAAGAAATTGCAACATAGCATGAGAGGATAACATGACAGAATAAGCACAATTCGTAAAAGGAATATTTTTCTTACTGAATTGATTTCACTTTTACTGAGGGTAGCTTATAGTTCATTTCACCAATTGTGCCAATTCTTAAAAGTTTGAAGATTCTATGCACTAATTAGAAGATGGATTGGCTAAATAGGTGAGAGGAAGATCTTACATCTGAGATACAGGTTTATGGCATGAGATAGGAAGCCCACACCAGTTACTCCCTTGAGAAGGGATGTGATAGGCACAAGGTTGAAGTTGATCGCTTCCGGCATTGCCAGCACAGTGAGTAGCCACTCTGAGTGGTCGCTCGCCGCTGTATTCCCTCCCCTCTTGGAGTGTATCACTGTCACTCCCTGCATCAGTTTACTTCACAATTAAAAGTTTCACTGCATGAAGCCTGAAGATTGTCCGATCACTCTTTCTACATAAATGGAATAACTTATATCCTGGTCCCTTTACAGCTCCTAACTCACTGGTATTTGCAACTTTTCAAATACTGAGCTACAATACCTCTTTGCAGGACACTGGAGCAATCATTCCTTCAAGCTTTTTCTGGGTCACTTGGGCATCAAATACATTGAAGGCCTCGGGGACCTGTTGCCATCAGATTAATGGGAGTTCCAACACATTTCAGTTCATCTTCTTCATACGACTTTCTGGTGGACGTTGAGACCATAATTTAACTTTGAATTGTACATTGATGAACGCGATTTGCTAACCTTAAATTTGTGGTCTCTGGATTTGCGGTTTGAGGGGGGCAGAGTGCATGTCCCGGTGAAGAGCTGGTCGCCTAGCCTGTCCAAATGCTCTTTGATCTCAGATGGGGACAGTGGAGACGAGTTGTCCTGCTTCACATACACCACATCCTGGCCACCCAAGCTCAGTCCAACAACGATGTGGGTCCCATACTTCTCGATGAAACTACGCACCACATTTTCAGAGTGAAATTGATATTCATACGGATAGAAACATAATCTTTTTTTACAATCTTCTTTTAAACAAAACATTGGTAGAAATATACTTTCGTTTTTAGTTTTATTTCATTGAACCACGCACATTGATGTGACACTAAACTGATTCATGCTGATGTCTAAACTGGTTCATGCTGATGTTCAGATATATCTGTTGAAGACCTGGAAGGTTAGAACAAGTCTAAACTGGTGTTTGGATCCATGGGTGACTAGAGACTAATTTTAGTCACCAAAGTGACTAAACCTCCAAACACCCCTGACTAAAGGGTGACTAAAACTAGTTTAGTCTCTAGTCACTCCTCACCCAACTTCTAGTGACTAAAATCCCCTCTCTTACCTAATTAATTGATTTTCCCATTAATTCCGTGGACCTAACAAGAGATAGGAGAGGAGAGAGAAAGGAGGGAGAAAGAACAATTTAATGTTAAGAATAATTAATGCTGACTAATTTTAGTCACCATCCAAACAGGGGTTGACTAAAAAATTTTAGTCTGACTAAATTCTAGTCAGGTGACTAAAAACATCAAAACACCCTCTAAGTCCTGCAAGCAGCTTTCTATGCATTATGCGTAGTGTGGTCCTTTTCCACCCCATGCATGCATACGGTTTTCCACACCACATGGCAAACGTGTGGTGGCGGGCAATTTGCACTCTTGGAAACGACAAAACCAATCACTTGTCACCGGATGAGGTTAAGAGGCCAATCCTTCAAGTTAAGCATTGCGCTTGATCACCTAAGTTTTCTTGCTCGTATCCTATTTTGTACTCCCTCAGTCCAAAAATATGAAGCATGTATGCATTTCAAGATTCAAATCCTATAATATTTGACCTATAATTAGACTCACTAAACTTTGTTTTACAAAAAAGGATAGCGCAGATTGATATTTACAAGTATCTTTTGTGATCATAATTTTGTCTACGAAATTAAGTATACGAGAAATTAAGAGTCAAATGCTAGTTTTGCAACTGTGAGAAGTACCTCTCGTACGTCCAACGGTCCAAGCCCATTGCAAAGTATATTCAGTTAAAATTTGAAAACTTTGGTCTCTATTATACATGTTAGTAGTGGCACTTTTCTTGTGAAAATAAATATTAATTGTTTCGTTTAATGTCAGCACAATGTGATTTATTAATTTTCACGCGTGTTCTAAAAGTAATTTCAAACCCAAGAATCGGTGGTGATGGCGTCAATGTGCGAATGAAAAGTAAATGATTAGGCCTGCGCTGGTAAAAGGACTCAAATAAAATGAGAGGAGACCAAATGGTCGCCGATGTGGTGCTTACCTTGCAATGGCTGACGGGTCCCATGCCGCCGGCACGTCGCGGACGACGTGGTCGGCGAGGGCGAGCGGCCGGCTGTCGAGCCGGAGGTCGAGGAGGGAGATGAAGTAGCCATCGAACGCCAGGCACTTGGTGGCGGAGGCGTCCTCTGCCCACGAGCTGGGCTCGAGGTCGAAGCACGAGTTGAAGAGCCCCGACGGGATCTTCCCCGTCAGCGAATTCCGGTGGTTGAACACCTCAGACATCTGCACAGGTCAAGGTCGCGCAAATTACATTAGTTTTTTCACAAGTTTCTTCGTTCTTGTTTTGACAGGAAAGGGTAATTTCTCCATCCATCGGCTTGGTCAAGACAAGAAACTGCATGATTCGTCATGCCGTGATTATGATTTTGATCAGAAATTACATTTTGACTTCTTCTTTTCAAATTGAGTTTTATATACTTGAATGAAGGATGAAAGAAAATGTGAGGAAATCAGGATATAGGAGGATAAATTTTATGGTTCTACTGTCGCTTTCGTGTGATAGGTGTTGCACAAGGAGGTGTTGTTTTCATCTGACAAAGTTTTCTTCATTGCCAAAGAAACTTATACCGGGAAAAGAAGAAGAAATATTGACCAATCCATTTCCACAAACTTAAACATATTTTTTTTTACGAAAGAACTTACTAGTTCGTATGCAGCTGCAATTGAAATCTGACATACTCTGGCACTGAATTTCTCACTTTCCAAAAATGTTTACTTGTTTCATGTATATTCACAAGAGCAAAAGAGAAAAAAAAAAGAAAATCCGAATGAAGGTGTGCTAAATAAACAACAACAAACCTTGTTAAACTCGAGCACGTCGGACTTGAACCTGATCCGGTCGCCCTTGCCGCACTTGACGTCGGCGGGCACATCGGCGACGACGCCGAATCCCGGCACGACGACCTTCGCCGCCGCTGCCGCCTTCTTCTCGCTGCTCCTCAGGACCAGACAGCCCCCAGCATCCTTGCAGTGCTTCAGCCTCAGATCGCCGGCCATGTCGACCCCCCTGCCGAGGCACCTCACCGCCTTGTCCACCGCGGCCGCCACCGCGCCGTCGCCTCCAGACATCTCTCCCCCGGCCATCACCTCTCTGATCCTAGCCGTGTCCTTCTTCCGGCTCGATGCAGTGACGCAATTCTACTCTGTAAGCGCCATTCTCTTAAGCAAGAACTTGCCAGGAGAAATTGCTCAAGATATCAAACAAAGTTACCAAGTCTCTCTTCTGTTCTTCTTGTGCGCTCTTGAACAATCCAATAAAGTTTGTGGTAGAAGTTTGAAACTTGTGGTAATGGTAGCTGCGAATGCTAATGAAATGTCACTTTTGGGAAGTTGTCGGTTTATATAGAGAGGAGAGGGGCAGAGGCGGAGGAGAGGTGGTGACAGTGGGAACTGAAAAACAGGGTTAGCGGTTAGCCTAGGTTGACTGAAACTGAATGCCTGCAGTATTTTATTTTGATTGGCTCATTCTTGAAAGGAATACCTTTTGTTAATTATTTTTGGGGAGCAAGTTTTACCCCTTCTTGAGGGGCACCGCCAAAGGCACCAGAATGTCTTGTGTATGGAGAGCTTTCACCACTAGTTTATTCGTGAGTACATGGATGGTGTAGAGCTTCGACCAGACAACCACTAGCACTGAAAATGTTCAGTATTTCAGAGTCTTCGTGCAATCAGAAAATCAACAGTATTCGTGGCAACTATCGTAGCATGAGGATGGTGAAAACCACGCTTGTTTAAGGGCGCCGCCAAAGGCTGCAGCTCCCCATATATTCCTTGTGATGCTGTGCACGTCGGAAAATGTCTTGTGTATGAAGAACCATCTCATAGTTCATTGCTATGCTTCAGATACAGTATCAGACTAATTTTCTTTGTTGCGAACTGAGCGTAGCTTAGCTGAATAGCTGGTTAGGTTCCTTATGTCGTTCCGACTTTTCTAGGTACATAATTTTTTGCTAGATATACTATATGTTTATAGATGTATAGTGAATTTAGAAAAGCCAAAATGATATACAAGTTGGAACGAGTAGTTAATATTTCATCAGCTGTCATGAGAATTGAGAACCTATGGATTGCATATCCATAGCCCACCCTTCTAGTATGTATTATGTTATTAGCAAAGCATTTTTTTATGTTGATCAAACTAACTACTCCTTCCATCTGAAATTGTAGGTCATTTTAGTATTTTAAAATTCATGGCTTTTTCTATGCACACCTAGATGTATATTATATCTACATACATAGTAAAGGCTATGAATCTAAAAATAACAAAACGACCTACAATTTGGGATGGAGGAAGCATCACGTTGAGACACAACTCATAGTATAATTTTTTCATGAATCATAAATTTGGCTAGTCACCAGTGATGATTCATCATCATGGCCCTTGAAGCTTCCCGAGTCACGTTACCTAACCAAAATTCAAACAGACTTAGGTGTCAAGGCGCACAACCATACATATATGCACGTACGTCGCTGTTCATGAAAGCTTGGCTGAAAATGGTTAGGACCTTGAAGGCTAGCACGGGCGAGAGAAATATGGGCCAAATTAATGCCAACTCTCTTGAGGAGATGTTATAATAGAAAAACTAGTAAGTCTCATACATGATCTCGTTTTTTACAGGAGTTTTATACATCATAAATGGTTCTGTTTTTCTTTTCATAATTTTACACATTGCTGGCAGGGAAGATAAAAACATTTTTAGGAATGGATAAACATTGATTTTTTTTGGAGGAATGGCCAGACGTAGTCGTCTTACCATTCTGAGTTGGTTCATATTTTTTCCTTGCCTGGATTTTTCAGAGGTATTTGTTTGACTTGAAACTGAGGTCAATTATATTCTTCCTGTATATAGTTTGTCTTATCATGTGTTTTTTTACCCTTTACATATCTATATAACCTATATAGATGCACCCCACTAAGATACATTCATTGCTAATTCTTTTGCATATGTTGCAGCCACATCACCTTAATTATTGTTTGCACCGTTCGATCTGAAAAGCTTCACATGCATCCCGATCATATGTAATCCACTAAGCATTTTTAATTATTTACTTACTTTTCATTAGTGCCTCATAAACAGTTTTTTCTAATAGAAAAATAGCAAATAGTACAAATACTACTATCACTAATCTCCATCCATTGCTTAATCAAAGAGTAACTCAAAAGTTTATGATTTTTATCAAGCGGTCAATCACACAACATGTAACGTAATATCTACAAGTGCACCATTTATACAAGCAATTAGACAACCATATTGATTTATAATTTATCGAAAAACTCTTTCAAATCCCACAGCAACACCGGAATCACCTAATTCATGGTATAATAGTTATCTATCACTTGATTTTAATATTCATGAGACTGGTGACACTGTGCAGCGTAATGCTACTATTATTACTTGATTTTAGTTTTGTGCAGATATATACTATAATATTTCACGATATATATAGTATGGTCTCCTGTATTTAAATGTTGTAACAAACAAAAGATGGTCAGCCATAAATTCATGTCAATTTTTCTTTGAACTACTAGTATACATCAACGCTGAGAAAACTTGGTAAACTCAAATGAAAATTCTATCGCATACGTTTTGATTTCCACATCCATCTGTGTAGCCGTGCCTGTGTGGCTGTGTCCGTCACCAGCACGTGGAACAAGTTCCCTCAAAGGTTGCTTGAGATTTAGTCAAGCTCTACCAAATAACCTCAATTTATTAGCATCATTGTTCACTGGGTCTAGCTTTTTTATTTTGATCTATATGTACACCTTGGCACCTTGCTAGTTACGTCATGAAGCTCAGGCAAACTGAGCTTAACTCAGCTGGTAGGATTTTTTCGATAAAACTTATCCATCATACTATTCGATTCAGCATTGGTGCTTACATTTTTTTGATTTATTTCACAATTTAAATGGAGCTATTCTTTCCTAAGGCGTGTATGTGAGTGTCCGCGTCTATACCGTGTGATTGAAAATAATAATTATTATTACGAAGCTCAGGTTAGACATTTTGGCCTTTAATCCCATTGCTTCTGAATTCTCCCTTGCATCTTTGGGCATTGACTTCTATCCGCACATCCCTGTTCTGATCTTGAAGAAATGGCCACATTAACGTCATTGTCCCTTGTTTGATAAGCATACGGGCAAGTAAAAACAAAAATGAAAGTAATGTACTGCGTGTTCCTCACTCGTGAAAACGGGGCACAGGTAATGACTAACGAGTTTAATGTGAAAAGGATTTGGTAAACGGGAACGCTGACCTCACGCTGAGGCCACAACTAGTATTTTTCACACCAAAAAAGATCGGTTTCACATCAGGTCAGCCAGTCAGCTTGCCCTGGTCCCAACATTCCACTCATAAACCAATCCCACAGTGCGGCACACGACACAGGATTTAAAGCTTTCGAAACCATCGACCCATGACCTGGTCTTGGGAAAATGCGTGGACGGCGCAGCAGAGTGAACGGGATGTTGTCATGTTGGTAGGAGCGACTAGCATCCCAACAGAAGATGCACGCCGCGCTTTCAGCTTCCCTGACGACCCCGGCAGTGGATCAGGTCACTGTCTCCATGCAAGACCAAGACCCCTGGTCTCTGCTGGACTCTGCAAGAATTTGCTCGCATATCATCAGTTCAGACTCATCGGTGATGTACACCGGGGGCGCCCACGACACGACACGAATCACATCAAGAATGGCTCTGCCATCAGATCACAAGAAAAATATCTCTTGGTTTGCCCGGTTCCAGGATAAGATTCGCAGGGAAAATCGACACGTAGCTGACAATAAGTGGCAAACTCCATGATGACAGAAAGCTCATGGTTCGACTGCAGAAAACCAAACCCGCACAACGTTTTCATCTTAGCATGCCAGTCAGGTATTCCCAAAACAGATCGCACAGAAGAGAATTCAGTGCTTCATCTACTGGTTGATCTGACCGAACCACAGCAACAAAACTTCAATCGGAT
Source organism: Cenchrus fungigraminus (assembly GCA_036936925.1). Taxonomy (NCBI): domain Eukaryota; kingdom Viridiplantae; phylum Streptophyta; class Magnoliopsida; order Poales; family Poaceae; genus Cenchrus; species Cenchrus fungigraminus. The sequence goes on along the minus strand of CM072770.1, from coordinate 60,211,519 downwards.
TGGTAACCCACTCATAAACCAAACTCCACTTCAGCCCGTTTCAGCACACGTGCAACCATAGAGTAGAATTCAGGTTCCTCTTCTTTTATATGATCCAGTGTAGTGGATTCATGCACATCAGCCTGCCAGAGAAGAGAAGGTGAAGCATGAGAATAGGAGAGTAAAGATATGAGAAGTGCCGGTTAGAGTAAATATGTATCAAGTACCTCACTGAACTTGAGAAGTATTAAGTTTGATGCACCAGCAGGCTTTGATTTGTCCCATCTAACAAAATAAAGCAACAAATAATTATAGGAATAATCGTTAAAAACATTAATCCATTGAAATTTACCACATTAAAGATGACAAACTACATTATTGTCATAATTTAACATGGCCAGCCAGCCAGCTTAGCTAATGATTCATATCATTAAAGGCAGCAAACATGTCAGTCACCCTGCATATAATTAGCAGCTGGGGTTTTGCTGCTACCCTACATGAAATTGTTCTCTGCTCCAGAGAACTCAAGCTGTGCCACAAAAGGCAAGATAACTGGCATCCAAGCCGTATTATCAGATAGAGAAGTACCCATACCTGACAAGCATTAGCTCGTTGACAGATCTCCACATTTTCCGCCCAGTGTCCTTCTGATTTTGGTCTCTGGCGCTTCGACCACGCCACAATTCCTTGACGATGTACATTATCTCTTCAGCATCTACCTTTAAATTGTAAAAAGACAATGTTACAAATTTATATTAAAAAGAAGGAAAAAGTCCAAATTACTCCCCTCAAGTATAACCAAAGTCTAGATAACCCTCTAAAGTATTTCTTGGTCGAGTTTACCCCCTAAACTATGCTATTTGGTTCAATTTACCCCTTAACACAATTGGTCTTTTTTGTTTCGCCATGCACAAGTGGAGTTTTAAGTTCGAATTTTGTAAGTTTAAGCAGACAATATAAGATATGTTAAAAAATATATCATGTCACTTTGATAGGTTAAGATTTTTTTATAATAAAATGTATCCTTAAGATACAAATTATTTAAAAACTAATGATGAAAAACTCATAAAATATTTTTTAATATAGATTATGATGTCCACTAACATCCTGCAAAGTCTCAAAATTAAAATTCAACTTGTGCATGGAGCAGCAAAAAATGACAAATTGCATTATGGGTAAGTTGAACCAAATAGCATTGTTTCGGGGGTAAATTGAACCAAAACATCGTTTAGGGGGTCATTTGGACTTTCGCTATACTTGAAGGGAGTAATTTGGACTTTGTCCAAAAAAGAATATGCCACAATGTGTAGGTAAAGAATTGTCATAAATAACACCTCCATCAAATAATGTTAGAAGAAAGGATCACATTTTCAAATTTAGATAGCAAGAAAAGAGTACCAGAACTTGCTCAGCTGTCCCATATGTCAGCTCCTCATGCTCAATAAGACGCTGATGAAGTATACGGTAATGATCCAAATCCAGGTTAACAACTGGCTCAGTTTGAAAATCTAATCCAGCAAGCTGAGTAACCACATAGGACGCCATAACTTGACCAAATATTGCAGGGATGGTTCCCAGCACTGGGATAATGCGAACCCTAAACCCTGGCACAATCTGTGGAATAATGTAAAGCATGTTGTTGGTACTCAGTAGTCATGAACACACACACATATAAGCAACTAGGTGTTTTAGAGGAATTTAGTTACTTGTCCTGTAAACTTTTATTCAGAAAATAAAAAAGGGGGTTTAAAAATGGATCGAACAGGCAGCAGAAGGGTGTGAATGCAAACCCAAGGGGAGCTGACCTGGTAATCTGATGGAGTTTCCTCTTCTTTTGAAGCTTGAAAGGGAAGTAGCTTTGCCTTTGGCTTTTCCAATGAAAAAACCACTGGTATTCCACCTTCAATTCCATGTTCCTTCTTAAGCCGGTACCTCACCTAAAAATAGCAACTGGAACACATCATTTGCAGCACATCTTAACATGCCAGTAACTGATTGAATGACAGCTTACAAAGGGACTGAACAATTGAAAAAATTTGAGTATCAAACTAACCGATCGAGAGAGGGGATCATTGCTTGATTCTCTCAAATCTGCAACACGAATTCTGGTGGGGTCAGCTCGAGCTCCAGCCCCCATTGCAGAAAGCACCTTTAAACCTCTGCGCACGCAGGCTGCAAGGAGTGCCACCTAAGGGGCAAGGATATTCCAATGCTTACAAATAACAAAGAGAAATGTTGACTACCTTGCTCTGATGTTTATAAGTTATGTCTGAACAAGCAACTTGGGCTGGAAAAAATGTGTTTAAACTATCTATGTAGGGTGGCTTTGTCTTGCTTTACTATCAGAAAACAGAGGTAAGGGGAATATAAGTTTACATAGAGACTAGTACTGACAAGATATTCTTTCATCAAATTGAAAGCATATGGTGTTGCATAGACTATTAAGAAAAGCTGACACAAAACAGAAAATCTAGAAAGGATTTGATGCACAGGCTGAGTATTCTATCTTAAACATGTGAAACTGTTTGCACCTATGAAAGAATAAAAGGTGAAATTTCAATACTAGTAATCATTACCTTGGTATCAATGTTATCTATGCAATCGAGAACAAAGTCAGGCTGTCCAGAAAGAATCTCCGCTTCAGATGATGGATCATATAGTTGCACTCTTGCATATATTTGGCACTCTGGGTATATCATAGAAAAATGCTTCTTGAGGCATAATGCTTTTGGAGTTCCAACATCATCTCTAGTTGCCACAGCATGTCGATTTAGTGACGAGAGTGAGACCTTTCAACATATCATGAGTGCCTTGTTAATGCCCACCTATTATAAATGTAACATGTTACTTATAAAATGTAATGTGCACCCACCCATTCGATACTGCTGTAAAAGCTACTCACTACAATTGTTTCCCATGGTTATATCCTCCTTAGTTTGAATTGAGAATGCGGGGCACCCACTAGATGAAAGATGATTCAATGATTCTAGAACTGATTTGGATAGAAAATTTGGAAGTCAAGCCTGCATGATGACTATACGTTCCACAAGCTTGGTCAAATAATTTTTTTGATTTTTTTGACAACTCACTAAACCTTAGTGCAAGTGTGCAACTACTTAAGTGGCTATTCAGATGTTAATCAGAAACAAACAGGTTTAGAGAACGTTGGTTTTATTATTATTGAGGAAACCAATTTGAAGATGCAATTCTGTTAGTTTAGAATAGACCATGTTTAGTTGAGCCATTTAACTGTCGATAACATGGAGAACTTGGAGGCCGTTCGGCCGGTAGAATGAATAGTGCTTGGCTGGTAGAATGAATAGTAATATGTAAGAGGGAAATAAGTCAAAACAAGCCGAGATAAGCCAGCGTCTGCCAGCCGAACAGCCTCTTGGGTATGATAATTAAGATTAGTTTTACATAAATAAGAATTTTTTGAGTCCTGGTTATCCTTCACAACTAAACAAGATTTTTAGGTTGTTAAACTATCAATTATGTTTAACTATATTATTTTAGTTAACTAGGGAATCAAACAAAACAAAAGCGCATTCAAGTTTTCGTAACTATGTCAGGTATCCACCTCTGGAACAATCAAATCCACACCTGATCAAAATCCACAAGGAGCAACCTGCCAACACCAGATCTCAGAAGCATAGAAGCTGCATGACTGCCAACCCCTCCAAGACCAATGATTACAACATAGGATTCAGTCACTTTCTTCTGAGAGTCCATGCCAAAAAATTGTATATTCCTATAATACAAAAAATAACATATATTGGTAATTGCAAAACAAAACATTAAACCGTAATAGCTTGAGCACGTTACGGTACTGCTGACATCTGAAATGTGGCAGGTGCGTAGTTGAAGAGAAAATCACTAAGTTAGCAAGTGAAATGTTAACAAGATAGTAGTAAGCTATGCACAGAAAGAGAGCACATGCTATATTGTTTTTCTGCACAACATCAATATCAAAAGATAAAAGCACAATAGGTTGGTTCGATCTGAATTGGTACACTTGTAGGAACAAAATGTGGAATTCACAGGTTGTGGAGTATCCAAATACAATTAACTGTGCCAATCATGCAGACAGATGGTTTGTAGCTAAGGCCTCGCTCTACAACTTTACAAGGGAAAACAGCAAAAACAAACCTTGTAAGCTGTTCAGAGACCACTTCATCTGAGAGAAGATCAGAGCTACCAGTCGCACCCAGATGCCTGTTGGGCCGGGTGTGAGCGTTGCCTGATTGAAAACAAACAATTTAAGAGAAATTTGGAAGACATATTCAACACCACCAAGTAACTAATTTCAACAACAGATACACAAGATGCACAAAGCTTATCTTAAATTGCTATAATTTTCCCACTGCTAAACTACCAACAGGAGGTAATCGCACCCGTACCAGCCTCGACGACATTCGACTCCAGCAGTTGCCTCACGTAGCCCTCTCTCCGCTTGGATCTGCGCATCAAAACGAAGCGAGCGTCAGCAGAACGCTCCCTGCCACCCAGGTCCAGCTTGGCGTGGGAAACGGGGAAGTTAAGCCGGTTACCTTGAGAGAAGGTTCATGACCGCGGCGGCAGAAAGAGCGCCGACGGCGGCGCCGGCGCCGGCGGCGAGAAGCCATTCCTTCGTCCGCTCCCCCATCTCCGGCCGCCGCTGCCTAAACCCTCGAAACAAGTAAAGAACAAGGCCGCTTCGTTCGAGAGGGACTGAGGGAGGGTGTCGGCGGCGCAGCCCGCTACGATTTGTTGTGGAAATGGGCCTTAAGTGGATGGTGGGCTTGGGCCTTCCTTTCGGTATTATTCAAGCTATAGGTTTGATGGATTTTTTTGGAAACAGTCTATTCCATAACCCTCAACTTCTCTGCATTTCCTCGCTGACTAAGGCCCTGTTTGGCAGGGCTCCATGAGCAGCTCCACGAGCGGCTCCGCCAGGAGCCCTGCCAAACGGTGGATTTCGCACTGGCTCCAGGTGTGGAGCCGGCGATGGAGCACCTCGCGGCTTTCGAAGGGGAGGCGGAGCCACGTTTTCGTGGCTCCATCTGGCTCCGCCTCCTTTTTCCAGCGAGTGCCCTCGGGTGGCAGCGGCGGAGAAGGCTGGGCGGCGGCGGCCTGTGGCGCGGCGAGGCGGAGAGGAGGGGAGGGAGGGAGAGCTCGCCGCCGGCCGGATTGCGCCGAGCCCCATCGCGCCTTGGAGGGAGCTCAGGCCGGCGCGAGGCGGAGGTGGGCCAGGGCGCGAGGCGGAGGCGGACCGGGGCGCGAGGTGGAGGCGGGCCAGGGCGCGAGGCGGCAGGACGGAGGGAGCTCGGCCCGGCCGGAGGCGGAGGCGGAGGCGAGGCGGGTCGCGGAGGCGCGCGGCGCCGGCGGAGGGAGGTCGGGCGGCGGGAGCCCGTGAGGGGAAGCGCCGAAACAGATAAGAAGGGGAGGAGGGGAAAAGTAGAGAAAAAGAAAAGAGGAAAAATAGAAAAATAAAGAAGAGGAAAATAAAGAAAAGGGTAAAAAAGAATAAAAAGAAAAAGGGCAATTTAGATATTTTACAACATCAATCCAACAGGTGAAGCCGTTTTGCCAAACGTTTTACAAAATGGCTTCAGCTCCATCGAAAAAACCGCTCCACTGGAGCCAGAGCCGGAGCCGTTTCCGGAGGAGCCGGAACCCTGCCAAACAGGCTCTAAGCTAGGCTTAGTTACTGCCACCGCCTAGCCGATAGCCGTGTGCCGACCAATAGGCATTTTCAAAAAGATCGGGTACATATTCTCAAGAAGAAGAAGAAGATTGGAGACATTAAAATGTTTAATTTACAGGTGCAATCGAATACCTAAACCAGAAGAAGCATGGAGAAAGAAAATCTTTCGTCATAGTCACTCACATCAATATGAGTGCTTTCTACTTTCCGGCCCCTTTTCATCAAGGGATTTATGCTTATATTTATCAATAATTTTGATAAGAATTCAGTGGTTTCGAACGACAAGGCCCCTCTACGATAGAAGAGATTCTTCCCCGTTTTTGGCCTAACGTTTCCATCAAATAAATGACACTCTGTAGGCACGGTATAAAGAAGATACTACTTACAAAAAAAGCACGTTAATAGAGATTAGAAAAAAGGCAGATATGTCAATAGAGACTGGGGATAAGTTTTTCTCATGGTAGTCCAGTAAAACCTTCTCCAGTTCTCACTTGATCAGGAAAAGTTAGCTGCGCATACAGACATAATACAGTATTGGAGGCAGTGCAGTGCACGCCTGGGGAAGCAAATAATTGACCAGATTGGGCAACGTGAATCCTCCCTAAATAGGCTGGGCGAACAATGATCCATTCATATATAGGCACTCGATTGTAAATGGCCACATCAGCATCATGCTCGCAACACAAAATAAAAGCAAGAACGTCATGCTCCATGCAGAACAAAGCGCCTAGAGCCATGTACAAACAGCTAGCTCTCGACTCGTGTTCAAGATGTGAAGGGGTCGGTCTGCATGCCTCTGCTTTACCCAACTGCTTTTCCGTGACCACTTTCTATCCACTGGTTTGCCTGGCCATTTCCGTAGCTCCCATCCCATGCCGTGCATATGACCCATGATCGGCAAGTGTGCGTATGCAACTGTGTATGAGTCGTCCATGATCCATCATCCACATACTTCCTTCGTGCGTGACAGCCTATCCCGTGCAGCATATAATTAAAATCCGTAATGACGACCTAATAACTACCCGAAAACTTGCTGCTTTACGGTCACTTTTTGCATCCACTATTCCACTGATGATATGCCTACTTCTCTACCCCTTTATATTGACAAATTGAACTAATCAACGCTAAATAATTAGGAATGGAGGTAGTCGCCCTGTTCATCTGGCTTATCAAACACCAGTCAACACTATTTTTTTTGGAAAAAGTCCTTTTGACATCCCTTATCAGTGGCGGACCCAAGGCCCGGCCACCCTGGCCATATGCCCGGGCTCATTGAGCTGATGTCCACTGAATGAACAATTAAGCTGCAAAAATTACCTTAAGCATGATGCATCGGCAACTGGGCAAAGGCACACCACAAGGCTATGGGCCAAAGCACGTCTCTAGGCTGCAGATTTTGCCCAGGCTGTAGAAAACCTCTAGGTCCGCCACTGTCCCTTATCTATCACCTACTACTAATTTTCGTCCCTCATCAGCAAAACCGTGTATGTGGCATCCCTCAACTATGCAATCTGTTTAATTTTGGTCCCTTGCTGGTTTTGACAGTGGTTTTAGAAGATGTGGCAGTGGACCCCCATGGTGGGTCCCATATGTCAGGTTGGTTATGTTCTTCACCGGCGTGTGTCCATGTGGAAGTAGCACGAGCACCGGCGGCGTGCGACCAGACCGGACACGAGTATAGGCCTAAACACGAGGAAGCTGGCCACGACGCCGGCCTCCTTCCGGCTCGCGCCCAGATGGGGTCGTAGACTGCCGCTCGAAGCACGGTAGACACCAGGAGGTTCCACCGCCGGCACCACAGGTCGCGCAGACGTCGTGAGGTACGACCGGACGAACTGCGGCCTCACCCTCACGCCCACGCCGCCGAGGGTGACGCTGCAGGCGGCCGCGGCGCAGGCGAAGGCGAGCTCCATAGCGTATCACAAGTTCACAACTGGGCGTCGTATGGCCGTACAGCGCCGCGCGTGTAGAGGTGCAACAGGCTGTCGTCCAAGAACTCGCGGCAGCAGCGGAGCAGCGCGGCGACGGTGGCGCGAGCTTGAGCGCGCTGGAGGCAAGGTACTCCGCTTGCGGCGCGGAGCGGGAGATCGTCAAGCCCGGCCGCGTGAGAGCTCGACGGGGAGGGCGGTGGCGAGGACGAAGCGGAGCGTGGAGGAGGCTGGGTCCAGCGGCCCGCAGCCGGCGGCAAGGAGGCAAAGAACGTCTCGTCGCCGACGCGCGAGGTGGGGGGCGTGGCGAGATGGTCGCCATAGTCGTCTGCGTCAATGGTGAGGCAGGCGTCACGAGGAAGAAATGGGGGAGAAGATAGCCAAGCTGACAAGTGGGACCCAGTCTGGCATGTGGGGTCCGCTGCCACATCGTCCAAAACCACCGACAAACCCAGCAAGGGACCAAAATTAAACGGATTGCACAGTTAAAGGATGCTAGATACATGGTTTTGCGGATGAGGGACGTAAGCTATACTTTGGGGATAGATGAGGGACGTCAGAAGGACTTTTTCCTTTTTTTTCTTAGAACAACTCTAGCCATCAGCAACCAGTCAACACTACTTTTATATTGACAAATTAAACGCCAAATAATTAGGAATGGAGGTAGTCGTCACGTTCGTCTGGCTTATCAGTCACCAGTCAATATTTTTTTTCTTAGAACAAACTAGCCACCAGCAACCAGCCAACAATATTTTTCTCTCGGAACAAATCAGTACCAGTCACCAGCCAAACAAACAGGTTGGCTGAGTATCGTAGTACGTACTATATATAACAGAAAAGATGATTAGGAGGATTTAAAACCAACTTTATTTTTCATTTTTGTAAGTTCGTGTGTCAGAAGTAAATGTTTTAAAATTTTATGACCATGTATTTTTTAGAATTACATAGTACAACATAGACGCTCACAATACGCACGCAAACCCTACCCTTATGAGCACCTCTGAAGGACTGAGCACCTGACAGAGCTGGAGATTCCCGAAGCCAACATTGACGCCTCTTTGTCGATAGGAACGCCGCTTACCACTTAATGCATAACGCCGGAAATCCTGAGAAAATCCCAGGAAAAAGTGCGAGCACCAGGATTTAAACTCTGACAGGTAGCGTCCTACTGGACCGTCCTACCATTGGACTACAAGCCAATTTGTTGATGACGATGTATTACGGACCGTCCTACCATTGGACTACAAGCCAATTCTTGCCCCTTTTATTCCCGGTATATTGGGAAAAAATCGTAACTAGCTACTCCATTTACTGTGGAGTGGCCAAAGATGCAATCAAGTCTCACACTTGATGCGTTTACCAAGTAGTCCAGCAGTACCAAACATACCTAAGCAATTTTGTCTATCTCGATCACACATTATTTTTCAGCTGCGGCCAATGCTATTCCGTTAATTAAAGAATTAGCACAATGTAATTCTGATTGCAACTTCTTGTCCAACCAAGTACTTGGTTTTATTTGGCGTGGACTTCATCGGCCCTCTGCCTCCACCGTCACTTAAGAACGAACAAACCTTCTCCAGTTCTTTACCTCAATCGCATGACAGACACACCCCAGTTCTCAAAATAGTGACATTTTGGCACGTCATACATGAAAAAGACAAGAAGCTTGCTTGAGTGCTTCACCCAAGGAAGAGCCATCTCACAACACCATCGATACATATAAGCTGCTAATAAGCGTCTGCAGTTATGCACGCATGCTTCATCCACAGATTAGTATATACTATTCATCTTTCGGTGCATGACAGCCACCTCCTGCTTAATTAGTATATATGCATCTGTACTATACTCTTCAGTGACGACCTAATTACCTGAAAACTACCAGCTTTGCGATCCCTTTTCGCAAACACCTACTAGAGAGCTCGTAGTTCTCAAATCAAGTAGCCTCTTGTCGTTAGTGTCGATGGCCTTAATCTATCTATAACAACTATATAGGTGAGATCCACTACACATCATGGATAGACTTCTCTCAACATGCAAGAGGTACACGTCATCATCCACTATATCTTCACTCAACATGCAAGTTGTCTACATCACCATCTACTAGAGTCATGAATTTATGTCTTCTACCGATTTTCTGCGGCTAATACATGTATGCATTGTGTTAGTCTTTGCGAGTACCCTGTTACAAATTTCTAAGTAGTTCTCTCTTAATAAAATGAATGTGTTTTCATCTACATTGTTGTTTGCACAAAAAATTGTTGTGATATGCAATCATTTTAGTGTTTCTACTTTGAAATTGCATCTTCAAATTTTATAAAAATTCCCGCAGCAACGCACGGTGTATCACCTAGTACCATGGAAAGCTAGGGTGTCATTCCGTGTTCTTTTAATGCAATACGTACTGCAAGAAATCGGAGGCTCAAGGGGCTCATAGCAGACAAGACAGTCCAAGGCACCCATTGCCATTCTCACTGGTGATTAGATCTGTCTAGCCTGTCAGGGGTAAAAAAGATGCTCAAGTCTGGGCTATGAGTGAGGGCGTCGAGGGCGAGCCGGCCGGCGGGGGAAGGCGGCGGCGTCTGACTCTTGCTCCACGGCCGTGGGCTACGGCGAGGCGCGGCGAGCGAGAGGCGAAGGTGAGTCCGGCCTTTTTTGCAGACTCAGGTGGGAGCGACGGCGAGGTCGTGGGCGGGTCGGAGGTAGGATGGGCGAGCTCGAGTGTGGGCTCCTCGTCGGATATTCGGTCCGAGTTCAAGCAGGCGGTGGGGGGCTCTCGTTTTTGGGCGCTCGCCGTTGAAGAAAGCTCCGACGAGGAGTCTGTGGACGAGGTTTTCTCCTCCGTCGGGGAGACATGTCGTGACCTGTCTAGGTCGCCGTCCGCCGGCCAGGGGGAAGCTTTGTCAAGTGAAACACAGGAAAAGGCTATGGCAACGGCGTCGATTATGAACAAGGCCCGGAAAGCACCGAGAGTGCATCCTAAGTTGATGCAGAGGAGCTTTAAGAATGGCCGGCCATGGAAAGGGCCTTTGCCGCCGGCGAGAGCAGTCCAGGTTTGGGCACTAGGTGACCTCTGGGCGGATGACCGTCGGAATGGCAGGAAGGGTGTGAGGTCCAAGCTGTCGGAAGTTGTGAATGGGAAGAGCTCGCCGCCGCCGCCGCTCGTAGAGCGGCCGGAGGCAGAGAAGAAGGAAGAGCACCGGCTAGATCCGGTTTCAAATTTCAAACTGCAGGTGCCAGTGACTGCTCAGCTTATTGGGCCGGGTTTACAGGCTGAGTTGGGCCAAGTGGGGTTCCAGAGGTCATTTCGTTTTCCTAAGGAATTAGGGCGCCTCTTCCTACGGGGAGGCAAACCGATTCAACTTCTATCCCGTGCCTCATCCGTCCGCTCCTCGCATCGCGTCCAGGTCCGTGAGGCGGCGCACGAGGGGGTCATGGCGTAGTGGCGGTGTGAGGGTAGCTGGGGCAGGGTCGGAGGAGACCGGCCGGAGAGGGAGTTTCAAAACAGCAGGAGGCCGAGACCGACGCAGTTCGCTGTTGGTGCTCGTGGCCGCAGGGGGCAGCAGGTTGGCAGGGAAGCGGCTGATGGTTCCGGATTTCAACAAAGCTTCAATGGAAGAGGGGCAGAGGACTATGGGGTTCGTGGTCATGGCTTCTATCGTGGCCGCGGTTCGGCGGCAGAGGCTTTGGTGGCCGTGGACACCATGTCGGAGGGCCGGGGCGTCCCCATGCACACCATGAAGATGCAGCGGAGATGAGGAATCAGAGGGAAATAGCCAGGGTGGATGCTCAGGCGGTTGCGCAGTTCAGAGCGAATGCCAAGTTTGAGGAGAATAGAGAGAGATATGGGCGCAGTGTACAGAGGGAGGAAGAGATGACGAAAACTCAACAACAGAAACAGGATGGCGGTGATGTGGAGATGAAGGAGGCAGGAGTGGGGGATGATCATGCTGGAGGAGAAGCAATGGTAGGGGTGAAGTGCTCTCGCTGTACCAAAAGAGGGCACTTTGCTGCTAGTTGCACGGCTGTTATATTGTGTGATTTGTGATAAGCACAACGATCATGTCAACTACAAATGCCCCATTTTGAAGATGCCGAGGCCTGTGGCGCATGCTGTTGGATATGCGGTGCATGGTCTTGGGTTCTACCACATCCCACGACCTCCTTTGCCTAGAGCTAAAAAGGATTCTAGGACGGCGCGCATCTCGATTGAGGGGGGGCATGTGCCTATGGAGGAGGTGAAGCGACAGCTTGAGAGGTTGTTTTAGGGGAAGTGGACTTGGGAGCTTAAGGCTCTTGAGGACAACTCCTTTTTGGCCAGGTTTCCTTCAAAGGTGGAGTTGCAGAGGGCGATCGTTTTTGGGGGCGCCGACATTAAGGGAGAGGGGGTGCCAGCGGGGGCTAGGATGAAGTTTGAGCTGTGGCAGGAGAAGGAGGTAGGTTTTCTGTTGCCTAAGGTGTGGGTGAGGGTGTTCGGTTTGAGGAAGGAGCTCTACGAGTTCCTGGAGCTGTGGGCTGTTGGGTCTATGCTTGGCTCTACTCAGATTGTGGATATAGAGACTACCAGGAAGAACGATTTTGGACGCATTCTTGTGGCGGTACTTAATCCGAGCTTGATCCCTGAGCAGCTGGATGTGGTTATTGGTGATCACTATTTTGAGTTGGAGTTTGAGGTGGAGAAGGTGGGTATTGATGAGAATGGTGAGGAGGCAGAGTTTGATTGGCATAGGGGGCGCGAGGGAGAAGGTAGAGAGGGCTCTTTTGAGGACGGACAGGCTGGTGAGGAGGAGGGGCTAAAGAGGATGCCGAAGAAATTGAAGAGAGGTGTGGATAGCACTGGAGTTGAGGGTGCGGCAAAGGACGCCCAGAGTGGTGAGGATGGTGTCTTGTCATGGAAGGAGTAGCACTACTAGAATTGCAACCTACACCGACTGGGACAAAGAATAGCCATCGGGTAGTTGGGAAAATTGTGAATTACCAAGAGTTAATGGTTTGCCGACAGTTACAAGTTAAACAGTCGGTTTTTAATCAATTTACCAACAGTACAAAGTTTTCCCAAGAGCTATACGAAGAGCAGTTAGACACTCTGATCAGATGACCGACTGGGTATAGTTTTCCCAAGGGTTACACAATGAGCAGTTGGAAACTAGATCAAATGACCGACCGGGTCTAGTATTCCCAAGGGTCGTACAATGAGCAGTTGGGCACTGGATCAACTGGCCGACGGGGTATAATATTTTCCAATAGTTTGAATATAACACTTGGCAAATGATTGACGTAGCCATCAGTTAGAAAATTACCGATAATATTATTAGGACGGTCGGCTATTCAGTGAGCCATTGCCAACCGTTGCCGGTATCCTGTTCGCTAGTATATGCAACGCTCGGTGGTTTTAATTAAGAAATGTAATTTCCAACATTGTGGTTATACTGAAACTTAGGTAAAGAAACAAAATCACGGATGTACTCTTATGAAATTTGCCCATCAACTAGAAATTTAAGTGAAATTTGTGATAAAATGTTTCCTTCGCAGCAATAAAACTAAATGAAGTAGTCATGCAACCACATATACTTATCGAACTATCAATTGATTGGTCATCCTTGTTATGATCAATTTTTGAAAGCATACGTCCTTGTTAGGATCCTAAATGTAACTAGTTTTGTGCCACTAGCGCACAGTGCACTCACACTAGTATACATGGTCAAACGTGCCTCACGGCACGACACGGCACGGCCAGTAACGGCACAACAACAAATCGTGCCGCCCCTAGCACTGTACTGATTCCACGACATTGGTATCGACCCTATAACAATTTAAGCATGTCGTGTCGTGCCAGTGGGCACGGTGGCACTGTGGTGCCCGCCGCGGCACAACGGCGGTGAAGGTGGTCGACATGGCATCGGGGCGGATGGGATTGTTGTCGGATCGAGGCAGAGGAGCAGACGTGGCGTCAACGACGGTGGTGGTGAAGGTGGCGACGACGGCGCCAGTGAAGACATCGAGAAGGTTGGCGTGACGTTGAGACGGAGAGAGCCGGTGCGGTGTCGTGGTAGTGGGGGATGTCGGGTTGATGCGGGAGTTGAGACAGAGGGGTCGAGGGGGAGTGACAACTAATCGTGTCGCCCCTAATAGTGCCAATGTACTGATTCCGATCCATGACACTGGTACCGACCCTAAGCATGTCGTGTCGTGCCACTAGGCACGGTAACACTGCAGCACAACGGCGGTGAAGGTGGTCGGCATGGCATCGAGGTGGATGGGATTGTCCTGGCATTGAGGCAGAGGAGCAGACTCGGCGTCGATGGTAGTGGTGGTGAAGTTGGCGATGACGGCGCCAGTGAAGACGTCGAGAAGGCTGGCATGACGTTGAGACGGAGAGAGCCGCCGCGGTGTCGTGGCAGTGGGGGTTGATGCGGGAGTCGAGACGAAGGGGTCGAGGGCCGAGGGGGAGCAACGGCAGCCTGTGGACCATGCTTTTTCGAGCTGTGCCAGTACCGAACACCTTCAACTTGCATTTTGAATGATTAATGCTATGTTTTTAATATCTTAATAGGCTTATGATTTTTTTAGAATTGAAATTCATGTATGTCATCTTAAATAATCATTTTTTATTTTGTAGTGAAATTCTAGACAAATCAATTCAAAGTAGGAATATAATCAATTTTGGCACGCACAAAATTTGTGTTGTTATGATGTAGTCGGGGTGTATCTTTTTTACAACAATTATAATTAGTAAATCTTAAAGGTTTAGCGGCAACTGCAAATATAGTGTAGAATAGAAAAGTCATATAGTCTGCCCGTAAAAAAAAGAGTCATATAGTCTGAAGTCATTTCCCATCTGAAACTTTTGGTGGAAAAACAGGCTGCCGCCGTAGAAGTTTTACCGCGAAACCAAAACAATCCCGCGCGGGAACGCCCAGCACACCTCCATATACCCCCTTAAATCGCGCATCCACGATGGGAAACAAATCTTTCCATCCCAAAAGGGTTTATCGCTTGCCGTTGATTCAATTCTGTTCGTGGTTGGGGCCGGAGGAGTCCCACCAGGACGAGCAGGTTGGCCGATCCAATCTGTTCGGAATTAGGGATCGCGCGCGAGCAGGTGGTTGGCAAGCGTCCTCACGCCGACTACAGGCGCGCCGCTCCTAGTGATTCGAGTGAATCGGCAGCTACACCACCTCCTACTGTTCGACACATCAGGAACTCTTCTCGAACAGGTAAACTCAAATCCTTTTCCTATCACACTATGTGCCCCAAGTCTCCCTGGCCAACAATCTTCGCACCCCTCCCTCTGTATGTCTCTCTTTCGTCCTTACAATGCTATTGTTTATACAATTCAATGCACATGTTATTATTTTATCAGATGAAATCAATTCTAGGTTATGGCACTGTTCTTTTATTTATTCCAGAACATGGTTTGTATTGGAATTTATATCTGATCTTTAATTCTAGGTTATTTGATTGGTGGACTTTTGAGTCTGAGTGGTTTACAATCAGTTCTGTAGGGTAAAATTTCTGATCGATAACTAGTAATTGTGGAACAGTATGTTGATAATTAATTTCCATATTGTGAAAAATTCTTTGAGGGATGGTCATTTATTTTCTGCCAAAATTATCTAAATTTTCCCGTAAAATGTTTACTTTAATATTTAGGTGAAGTGCTATGGGTGAGGATCGTAGTTGGATGTACAATGAGCGAAAGGGCAGTTTGTTTAATAAAACTTGGAAAGATGGTTTGGACACTTTTCTAGACCATGCCTTTTCCTTGCCAGAAGCTTCTGTAGATGGAAAGTCTAAATGCCCATGTACTAAGTGTGATTGCCGTCACAAGCGTAAAAGGGATGAAATGGAGATACATTTATGCCGCAACGGTTTCCAGTTGGGATATGAGAGGTGGACTAACCATGGAGAGGCTAACATACCTGAGCAAGTCGATTGGGAAAGTGCACATAGCTTAGATAGAATGGATGAAATGCTACTGGATGCTATTAGTGCAGATCAGGAGGTTAATCCTAGTGAGGAGCCAACACAAACTGCTAAAGAGTTATACAAATTACTAGAGGAAGCAGACAAGCCACTGCATGATAGGACATCTCAGTCCTCTTTGTCCATTGTTGCACGACTTATGACTATTAAAACGCAGTATAACTTGCCAGAAGCTTGTTACAATGAAACAATGAATCTTATACGTGAAGCTGTTGGAGATGAGGCTGCCAAGAATCTCCCTACAAACTTCTATAGGTCTAAAAAGCTTGTGCATAGCCTGGGCATGCCATATGTAAAAATTCACGCATGCCCAAATGGCTGCATGATATATTATAATAAAGATAAAGAAAGTTGCACTACATGTGGTGAGTCTCGGTATGAGGAGCCAGCCATCGGAAATAAATCTAGAAAGGTGCCAAAAAAAGTTTTGCGTTATCTTCCAATTACTTCAAGGCTACAACGGTTGTACATGTCACAGAACACAGCAAAACACATGGAGTACCATGCTCAACCCCGCGACAAGAATGTTATGGTTCACCCTTCAGATGGAGAAGCTTGGACTGAATTTGACAAGTCTTTTCCTGATTTTGCCAAGGAGGTTAGGAATGTGCGCCTTGGTTTGGTAACTGATGGGTTTACACCTTTTAGTGCTAATGCAGCCCCATACTCATGTTGGCCTGTCTTTGTTGTTCCATATAACCTGCCCCCTGAAATGTGCACTAGAAAGAGCAACATTATCCTTGCACTTATTATTCCTGGTCGTGAACACCCAGGGAAGAACTTTAATGTCTATATACAACCGCTAATTGATGAGCTTACGAACTTATGGGATAAGGGTGCTCATACTCATGATTCCTATACAAAGGAAAACTTCACCATGCGGGCAATTGTGTTATGGACAATTCATGATTTCCCCGCATATGGCTTGGTAGCATGCTGGAGCACACATGGAAAACTAGCTTGTCCTATTTGTGGATCTGACATAAACACATTCACTTTGAAGCATGGGCGTAAACCTTGTTGGTTTGATTGCCATAGGAGATTACTTCCAGATGACCATGCATTCCGTAAAAGTTTGAAGTGTTTTCGTAAGAAAACAAAAGTTTTTGAGTGTCCGCCAAAGCGTCTATCTGGTGAAGAGATATATCAACAGCTTTGTAGCCTAACTCTTGATAAAAAAGAAAAACATAAATATGAAGGGTTTGGGAAGTTGCACAATTGGATAGATATAAGTGGTTTGTGGCAATTGCCCTACTGGAAAAAGTTGGTACTTAGACATAACATTGATGTAATGCACAACGAGAAAAACGTTGCTGATGTAATGTTGAGCATGTGCATAGATATCACTGAAAGAACTAAGGATAATAGTAAAGCACGTCTTGACATGGCTGAGATTTGTGATCGTCCAACTCTAGAATTGACTAAGGCTCCCAATGGTACTTGGAAAAAACCAAGAGCAAAGTATTGTGTTAGTAAGGATGATAAATTGGTTATCTTGAAGTGGTTCAAACAGTTGAAGTTCCCTGATCGCTTTGCTGCTAATTTAAGAAAATCTGTGAAGTTGGATAAGCAAAAATTTGTGGGTCTGAAAAGCCATGACTTCCACATAATTATTGAGCGCCTCCTGCCAGTTGCACTACGGGGTTTTATCCCTGAGAGGGAATGGAAGGATATAGCAGAATTGTGTTTTTTTTATAGACAGTTATGTGCCAAACAAATTGATCCAGACCAAATGCGTGAACTTGAGAAGGAGATCCCAGTTTTGATATGTAAGTTAGAGAAAATGTTTCCACCTGGATTCTTTAATGTAATGGAACATTTGATTGTGCACCTTCCATATGAGGCAAGGGTTGGTGGTCCTGTAGCTTTTCGTTGGATGTACCAACATGAAAGGTATTTTTTCACATTGCTAAATATAATATATCAAAGTAGTCTATTTTTATATCTTATTTCACTAGCTAAACACTGCAACAATATGTTAGGTACATGCATGACCTTGGATTGAAAGTGCACAACAAGGCAAGAGTAGAGGCATCTATTGTAGAGGCTAAAATAGTGGAAGAGATGACTGATTATTTTTCTGGATACTTTGGTGACCATGTTCGTACTAGATGGAATCAGGTTGATAGTTCCAAAAATAGAGGAACACGAGTGTGCAATGATGGTTGCACCTTAGATGTGTTCCAACATAAAGGAACCCTTCATGGTAGGGGTGTGCCTTACGACCTCTCAGAACAGGAGTTGAATGCTGCAAGGCTATATATTTTGACAAATTGCTCAGCAGTAGACCCTTTTCGAGAGTAAGTGATGCATGCAAAAAGAATGTTTTTTTAACATTGATCGCAATATGTTCTCTAATTTTTATATATTTTTAGAGCATATATGGAACAGAAGCGTGCGGAGGACCCCAATTTGTCAGTTGAGGATCTTGATCAAATGATAACAACTGGATTTGTGGATTGGTTTAAGAAAACTGTAAACAACTATTTCCATAACCACCTTTCATGTTCACCTAATTACTAATACATATTCTAACTAAATGCAATTATTTGATTTTTCTAGTGTCGAAAGGATAGCAACACAGATGAAGACTTGTGGAATTTAGCCAATGGATGCAAATCTAGAGTACTATCATATAATTCATATGATGTCAATGGCTATAGGTTTAGATCAGAGAATTATGAGAAGTCACGTGCAAGACTGACCACAATTAACACTGGGGTTTGTGTGTCTTCTTTCACCTCAAATGATCAGCAACTCGACTACTATGGTGTTGTAGAGGACATTTTGAAATTGTCTTTTAATGCTGGTAGAAAAATTGAAATGGTTCTTCTAAAATGCCGCTGGTTTAACCCAATTACTGGCCTTAGGTCTGAACCTAAACTAGGTTTGGTGGAGGTGAATCCGTCTTCAAGGCTTGCAAATTTTGAGCCCTTCGCCATGGCTCACCAGGCTACACTAGCATACTATTTGCAATATCCATCTAAGAGGCGTGATCTGCGTGATTGGTGTGTTGTTTACAATATACAGCCAAGCACCTCGCACAACCCTGATGTCGATGATGCACAAGAGCAACCTATTGCAGATGTATTTTTCCAAGAAGATAGGCTACAGGGAACCTTCTCTGCTGATGTTGATGGCTGGCGTGATGATGTTGCAGTATCTACAAATGAATCAGATGATGTCCTAGATCCCCATGAAATTGAAACTATAGAAATGCACATGAACGATGATCCATTAGACAATCAGTATTTTGATGGGAGTAGTAGTGAGGAAGAACTAGGATTTCTTGAAGAAGAAAGCAGTGACCAGGAAGACATTAGTGATGATGAGGAAGACTCACCTGAGGATGTCTTAGAATATGATTATGATGACTACTAAATGCTTGGTGTTTTCTTGTACAATAATGCTACTAAGCTTTCATGATACTAGATTGGTGACATTATCATTCAGTATGCTTGTTTACATATGGTTTTTATTTATTATACTCATTTTAGTTCACTTATACTTTACTTGTGGTTCACCTCATTTTCTTTGTGCATAATGAGTTTATTTGTATAAATATTTTCCATATTGCTATAGTTATCATGTCTGAAGCAGGATGACTGGGCGCCTGAAGCATAGACCTGTGTCATCATCCAAGACAGAGAGATCCACATCAAGTGTTGTAAGAGGAAACAATGGAGTGCCTTCAGCAAATCGTCAGCAACCTAATAATAAAAAGAGAACTCGATCAAGGACCGATAGTGGTGAAAGGCTGAAGGAAGAAGATAAACCCACCACCAAGGCTGTTGGCGAGTAAGCAAATTTCTGGATGCTTGATATTTTGCTTAAGCACATCACTTGAGCACATTACTATTTCATTTTCTAAAAGTTGATGCCAATGCATATTCTAAAATATATAGGCACTGGGAAGTGCATCCATACCAAGGTTCTCGCAAACCCCCAACAGTTATTGGTGCTCTAGTTCGTGAGATGTATCCTGATGTTGTTGATACTGTAAATGGCCTAAAGCCAGTTTTAACATGGGAGGATTTCAAGAGGACCAGCACATGTGGCGTATCAAATGATAGACGAGTTGTGGAAGAGTTCTGGGTATGCTTTACTAATGTCGAGTAACTATAATTTTAATCTAGTTTCCTACTGTTTGTAATTTATCACACCTGCAAAGTAACATTATTTATGTGTCCTGCATCCATTTACAGTGGCGTTTCAAGTGTCTTCCGGAATATAGAGCTGATGCAGATGCACTTTTGGAGATAAAATTCAAAAAAATGGTGCCTAACATGTTGAGCGAAGAGAAGCAATCAGTGATTAAAAAACTGTACAGAGATGGTAATGTGCCGCAGGAAGATGTGGATGAACAGGGCAATCGCTGGCCGACAAAACAAGAACTAATTAATGCTAAGCCAAAGGATTTTACAACTACAGAAGGTTGGGCTTTGCTCTGTGAGCATTGGTGTACATCAACATTTAGAAAGGCATCCAAACAGGCAAAGGAAAATCGTGGTACAGATTTATACCATCGCGGCGGCTCAAGAAGTTTGCCAGCAACACGCCAATATCTGGTAATAAGTACTGACCATGACCCTGTTTTAACATTCATTAGCTACTGATGTAATATTCAATATTTCTGAAAGCATACAAACTTCTTTAAATATAGGAACTCCAAACTGGTGTTGACCCTGGACTTAGTGGTGCTTGGCTGCACAATCATGAATTACATAGAGGGACAAATGATGGTCGTCTTTGTAGCCAGAGTGCTACTGATAAATGGGTTGGCAACTAATCATTTGTTTAATACCTTTTGTAGCTCCCCTGTTACAAAACTTAGCTTCTGAATTTTTTTTGAAATAGGCATTATATGAAGAAGCAATGGAAAAAAATATGGACCAAATTGGAAGGTTGAGCATCCCAATTTCGATGCTGCTGTCATCTATGAGTGTGTGGGTAGAATGTCACATGGCAAGTTGGGAATAGCTGATGAGGCTATTAGCATTGCTGAGAAGGAAGTAGTTAAGACAAGGAAGAGAAGTGGACAGCCACAAGTTTCCGCTAGAGAGAAGAGACTTGAAAGGCAAAATGAGCAGTTGCTGAAGGAAAACAGTGTTCTTAAAGAAGTTCAACGCATTGTGCGGGTAATAATGTTAAATGTTGTTCTAACCACGTGTGTAATAAGGAATACATGTTTCTGATCTCGAAATGTTAACAGGCATTGGCTGCTAAAGGAGGACTAGACTATGATGCATTAGCTCGGGAAACTGCAACTAACTTGGTAAGTTAACTTTCTAAACTTATCTGCTATCACATTTGTATAATTAGTGTCTGCTCTAATGAATTGTCCATTATGTTGCTTTCATATGCTCCATTAGACCCAACATGTGTTGAATATACTATTATTATATAACTTTCAGAAGCATAGTAATTTATCCATCTTAGTGAATACTTTCACACCAATTGGTAAACAGTTGTACTGCTGGTAGAATATTAACTATAGTTTGCTGGAAATACTTTGGGTATGCATGTATGTGAACATGGTTACATGGTCTGCTTTTCATCATACAGGATAGTTCTGAATCAGATGGTGGTTTCTCCAAGGAGAATGACAAAGTTGGTGGATTGACAAATGAGAATGGCAGAGTTGGTCTTGATGGAGCTGAAAATGTTAGTATTACCTATGGCTACAATGTATGCATGTAAAAAAAGTCCTATATGAAACTTCAATTATAAGAAAGTTTTGATTTCAGTGCTTAAGCATATTATTATAATTTTTACAGCATGGCATTGATGGAGAAGACTATGGTGATGAAGATGACAATGAAGATTACAATAAAGACGATGATGAGGACTACAACTATGACAATGCTGGATACGATGGCCATGACGACGATGATGATTATTACAATGGTGGAGACTACGGCGCCTATCAAGAAGATATGGATTATCACCTTTGGTGATGAGTTGATAGCAGATACTTGCCTTGTGCCTTTGCTGCTACTTGCCTTCAGCCTTTGGTACTGCACTTTGGAGTTGGATGGCATTGTAGGCTACTTATGTTATTTGTTATGAACAATATTATCTTAGTCCAGAATTTTCATTTGAACATGGAAGGATATATTATCTGACACTTTGAGATGTGTACATATTTATTTCCTACCTTTCTGAATTTGGATTAATGCAACAATGTTACCGTTTATCAGCTGTAATTTATCTTTGGTCATGCTTTAAGTTTCAAGTGCGAATGGGATTTGAAAAAATTAGTTGGGAATTTAGATATCTGGTGGTGTAACAAAATCGTCGCAAATGATACAGCCACATATATGCATAGCCAACAGAATATATTCCCCAATAGCCAACAAGGTGTCATCGGCAATACATTTCCCAAGAGGTAAAATAGATATGTCCCCGACAAGCAAATCTGTTGGCAATTCATGTCAGGTCCACATTAGAATTGGCGCCTTGACCAACTAATAGCCGACTGTCAACTGTCGGCAAATTACCCCTGGCCACGAAATCACCAACTGCCCGTTGGCAAAAGGGAGAATGCCCAACCAAGAATGTGTGACGGGAGGTTGCCGACGGTATACCCTTGGCTATTGAATTTTCCTACGGTTGAAACAAATGGCCGACTGTTTAATAACCGCTGGCCATTCCTGCGATTCTAGTAGTGTAGGTTCAGAACATGACAAAGAGGGAGTTTGAGGCCTTTCTGAGAGCTAAGGCGGATGAGATCGCGAACCTGGCAGCTGATCGAGTTCTTGATGAGGTGGTGGAGAGAGTGATGGGTGAGGAGGAGGATGGTCAGTTGCAGAAGGAGGTGCTAGGAGATGGTGGGATGTCAAGTGGGGACATGGAGGTGGAGATGGGGGATCGGATCAGGGAGGCAGCGGCGGTCTCTGAGGCTATCAAGGTGCAGGTCAGGACTAGTCCGAGACTCCAGCGGTCCAAGGATGAGCATATCTTAGCTAAGGCTGAGGAGAGGGTTGCCAGGAAGAACCTAGAGTTCAATGATGGTAATCCTTGTTCCACATCTTTATTTTCGGTAAATAAAAACCTAACTTTAGATTGTTTACAAAACATAGGGATCAACCTAGGAGTTTCTAGTGTAGAAAAAGACATTAATCTATATAACCTGTTGGAGCTTGAGTCGGAAGGGGAAGTAAGTGAGTTGGGGGGGTTTGAACAGGATTGGAGAGAATACGATAGTGAGGAGGAGAGTTGGGAGAACATGGAGAAAAAAACTCTAAGAAGTTTATGTGGTGATCTTATGGAGGAAGTGTTTGATGAATCAAGTTTCCCTTTAAACAGTGAACTTGATGATCTCAACCGTAAGGGCAAGTCTCACGCTAAGTCGTGCTTGAGTAAGACTTGCAAGATAAGGAGGGTGAAATTTTCTAAAAAAGGTGCCAAATGAAGGGAATCTTTTGGAATAGCAGAGGTCTTAGTGACTTGGCTAAAACAAGATTTCTAAGAGAGACCTCCAAAGAGCAAAACTTAGCGTTTATTGCTCTTTTGGAGATAGGCAAGAAGGACTTTTCCCAAGATTCACTGAATAATTTTAGTGGAGGAAGGAACTTCGTGTGGCATTGGACGGCACCTCATGGGAGATCAGGCGGTATTCTGCTAGGGGTTAACCTAGATGAGTTGGATGTAGGTAGTATTGATGATGGGGATTTTTTTGTGAAATTTAGTTTGAGAGATAGGAAGAGTGATTTTAAATGGGTTTTGGTAGCTGTGTACGGGGCAGCTCAATCAGAATTCAAGGAATCATTTCTTACTGAGCTAGTGCAAGCGTGCGATATTGAGAAGCTACCTTTGTGCATTGGGGGAGATTTTAATATCATTCGAAATAGCAGTGAAAAAAATAATGATAGATTTGAGGGTAGATGGCCCTTCTTATTTAACGCGGTCATTGATAGCCTAGATCTGAGAGAGATAGAGATGTCTGGTCGTAAGTTCACTTGGGCTAACTCTCGTAGGGTACTTACATATGAGAGGTTGGATAGGGTGTTGGTTAGTACAGAATGGGAGCAGAACTACCCACTCGCGACAGTGGAGGCCCTTAATAGGGAAATTTCAGATCATACTCCTCTCCTGCTAAGTACAGGAGAAAAAGTCAAACCCAGGAAACAACCACCCTTCAAGTTTGAGCTGGGTTGGTTGCTGAAGGAGGGCTTTTTTGAAATGGTCTCTGAAGTCTGGAATAAAGAGACCAGAGGTAGCTCCCCGATGCAAAGGTGGCAAAACAAGATCAGAAGATTGAGGTAATTTTTTAGGGGATGGGCAAAGAATATGAATGGAGCTTATAAGAAAGAAAAAGCAAGAATTGCTGAGGAAAGCTGAGGAGCTAGATAAGAAAGCGGAGTCTCAGCTGCTGAGTCAGCGTGAATGGAACTTAAAACAGAGTATTCATGAAAGAATTACGCAATTACTCAGGGAAGAAGAGATAAAGTGGTTTCAAAGAGCTAAGACAACTAAAATTTTAAAAGGAGATAACAATACGAAGTATTTCCATATGGTGGCAAACGGAAAAAGGAGGAAGACTAGAATCTTCCACCTTGAGCAAGATGAAGGAGTTATTGAAGGGAAGGAACAAATTAAGAGTTATATCACTAAATATTATAAGAATCTTTTTGGAAGTTCAGAAGCTGGCAGATTATCACTCAATGAGTCTTTGGTGGAGGATATTCCTCAAGTCACCGATACGGAGAGTGAGATGCTAGTGGCTGAATTTTCTGAAAAGGAAATCCGAGAGGCCATTTTTCAAATGAAGCATAATAAGGCTCCGGGACCTGATGGTTTTCCGGCTGAATTCTACCAGGTGTTTTGGAGTCTCATAAAGGATGACCTCATGGCCATGTTCCGAGACTTCCATACAGGCAATCTACCTATTTTTTGTCTCAATTTTGGAACAATTACGTTACTTCCAAAAGAGAAGGAGGTCAAGAGAATTCAACAATATAGGCCCATCTGTATGCTAAATGTTAGCTTTAAGATCTTTACAAAGGTCTTGGCAAACAGACTTACGTCGGTGGCATGTAGGGTTACCAAACCTTCGCAATCGGCTTTCCTGCCTGGAAGATATATTTTGGAAGGAGTGGTAGTTTTGCATGAAACCATCCATGAGCTGAAAAGAAAAAAGTAGAAAGGCCTTATTCTCAAGCTAGATTTTGAGAAGGCCTATGATAAGGTTAATTGGGACTTCTTGCAGCAAGTCCTTAGGATGAAGGGTTTCCCGAGTGTGTGGTGTCAATGGATGGAGAGAGTGGTTTCAAAGGGAAGTGTATGTGTGCAAGTGAATGACGACTTGGGTCACTTCTTTCAAACCAAGAAAGGTTTAGGGCAGGGCGATCCTTTGTCCCCCATTCTTTTCAATGTAGTTGCAGATATGTTGGCAGTGTTGATTGAGAGGTCAAAAGGCATGGGGTTCTTTGATGGGCTGGTTCCTCACTTAGTGGAGGATGGCCTCTCAATATTGCAATATGCAGATGATACGATTCTTTTTTTGGATGATGACCTAGAGAAGGCCAAAGGCTTGAGATTAGTACTAAATGCCTTTGAAAAGTTATCTGGTCTTAACATCAACTTCCATAAAAGTGAATTATTCTGCTTTGGGGATACAAAGGAGAGGGTTGCGGAATATGTGAGGCTTTTTGGATGCAAAGATGGTGAGTTTCCTTTTCAATACTTAGGTATCCCTATGAGTCCTAGTAGACTTTTCAATAGGGATTGGAGGGCAGTTGAAGAGAGATTTCAAAAAAAACTTAGTAGTTGGAAGGGTAAGCTGTTATCATCAGGAGGAAGGCTTGTCCTTATTAACTCGGTCTTGTCAAGCTTACCAATGTTTATGATGTCCTTCTTCAGAATACCTAAAGGTGTTTTGGAGAAGTTGGACTATTATAGATCCAGATTCTTTTGGCAATGTGATGAGCACAAAAAGAAATATCGGTTGGCCAAGTGGAGTATTCTGCATAAGCCAAAGAGTGTAGGGGGGATGGGTATTATTGATTTGGATACCCAAAACAAATACTTGTTGAGTAAGTGGATTGTCAAGTTACTCAATGAAGATGGATTGTGGCAGCAAATGCTCAAGAAAAAGTACCTTAAGGGAAGTACGCTATCACAGGTAGCGAAAAAGAAGGGGGACTCTCATTTCTGGGCAGGTCTAATGGAGGTCAAAGATCTTGTGCTACAGAGAGGTAGGTTTAGAGTTCAAGATGGCTCACAGACTAGATTCTGGGAGGATCTGTGGTTGGGGAAAGATCCTTTGATGGTAAAATATCCAAGTCTCTACAAAATAGTGAGAAAGAAAAATATGTCGGTTGCCCAAGTGCTAAGTACTACCCCACTGAATGTATCTTTTAGACGTGCCTTAGTGGGGGACAGTTGGGACAAGTGGCTCGAGCTAGTGGGGAATGTCCTGATGGTGAATCTTAATGATCGCAAGGACTCCTTCATTTGGACAGCCAATAAGAATTTTTCGGTGAGAAACATGTACAATGACATAGTTTTGAGAGAAGGAACTCCGGTCAATTGTTAGGCGTGGAAAGCCAAGATCCCTTTGAAGATTAAAATCTTCCTTTGGTATCTTAGAAATGGGGTTGTGTTAACTAAGGACAATTTAGTTAAAAGACATTGGAAGGGGTGTACAAAATGCTGCTTTTGTGCGGAGCAGGAAACAATTCAACACCTCTTTTTTGATTGTCCCATAGCTCAACTTACGTGGGGAAGTGTGTGTTTTACGTTTGGGGTTAAAAAACCGGAGGGAGTGGAGCATCTTTTTAGTCCTTGGCTTAGAAGTTTTTCGAGTAAGCAAAGGAACCTTGTGCTGATCGGTTTGGCGGCGTTATGCTGGGCCTTGTGGATCAGTAGGAATGATTTGATATTTCAAAAATCACAATTTAAGTCTATTTTGCAGGTGATATTTAGAGGGACGTTCTGGATCAGGAGTTGGTCTGTCCTTTCTAAACAAAATGGGAGAGCTATTTTGAAGGATGGTTGTCGTGCATTAGAGGCTGCGGCTTTGGAGATATTTCATAAGTCCGGGTGGAATGCTCTTAAGCGTATTGGGAACTAGTTTTTCTTTGTGATGTAATCTGCGTACTTTGACTGTTGTCGTGCATTGTAAGGGTGCATGGTCGAGTCGGTGTGAATTGTGCGGCCTATGTGCTGTTATGGGTGTGTGAGTTGTATCTGTTTGGCTGCAGGCAGTTCCCTGAACTGTTGAGGCCGGAACTCTTGTTCCTTTATTAAAAAAAAATACGTACTGCAAATTACAGTGCAGTGTATTTAACTATTTAAGAGTTCAGACAGTCTTTCAGGCCAACCGCGAGCATCGAAAGTCTGACCATATCTCCAGCTTTGGTCTCGATTATAAAAACGGAGTACGCACGTATACGAACAGGGGAAGAAGTTAAAAAGAAAATTAATTACGTCGGTGACTCCTCTTGCGCAAAATCAAAAGCCGTGTCACATGATCTCTCTGAAGCGAATCGCCGGAGATTTCTCGGCGTGAGATGGAGATAAAAAAAGAAAAAGAAATGCAAGCAAGTGGCTTCTTTATTTTACTTGCTTAGTTTCTTGCCTAGTTGACGATCCACGGGTTTTGTTGTGTGCTTTCTTTCGATCTCATTCGTTCTAGCTAGTTCTCCATTAACTTTCTTTTCATTATATCCTTCTAATGACAAGCCATTGGCTGGAATATGAGCGACCAGTATTGGGCAATTTATCTGATTATTATGCCATCGGCTCATTGTTAACAATATATATTAAGAGCCGTTTCTGTACTCTAAAGGTCATTGGAGTATATGTTGTTTTTCTGCAAAGCTGATACTACCTACAATCATCAGTATTTGTGTACACGACCGTTTAGCCCGTTTACACACTACACAGTGCTTAGCCGTGTCAATTTAATCACTCATTTAGCCCGTTTGATTGGTTGTTTAGTTTTAATAAAGAACTAATTGGTAGGTGATTGATTGTTTAGCGTCTAGCATTTAGGATAACATGGCCTGCAATAAAAAAAAAGAAAAAACATCATCCAATCAGAAAAACAAGTTCATTCGGACAACATCGACATGCATGATTTCCAATAATATGAATCTTAACTAGCAAAACCTACAAATATATACTATCTTAAATGGAAATATATATTCACATATTACAAAAGTAATTTTCATAATAATGAACTAGCATATTAATCTTCTATCGTTGATATACACAAAATTTATGTATTTACAAATAATCAAATATTAAAAAATTGACTTGTGACAGACATAGATGAACTACTGGACATTTCTGATCTGAGGAAGTATAGCCTAGCTAGATTGCTTGCGGCCAACACATTTAGAATTTAACCATTGATATCTGCTGTAATTATTTTGATTGAATTTTATAATAGTGTTGCTGCATTATCTTAAAAGTAACTTCCAAATATTACAATTTTGTTATGTTTTAATGCATTTCATACTAGTAATAAGATAATAAACTAAAATAGCGTTTTAGTAACCCATGTCAATGTCGAGAGAACGTCTAACTCTTCTGTTACTGGATGGAATGCCAACATACTGCTAACATTTAATGCTTCAAATTAAGTCCAGCTCCAGCATGACGCATAGTACTTCCATTATTAATCGACATCACCATGTGGTGCAGGGACGATGCGTCACATGAATAAGCAAACATGCATGCGTGTATGTCACTGACCATCAGCGTGTTGCACATTAATGGGGCGCAATTAGCCAGTACACTTTCGCCGACGTGGCGCCACTAGCGCTCGTAGTTGAAGTTGTTAGGCTGACCTAATTACCTACCAGGCCACACCAATCTGTTTGTTTAGGTATATCGCCACACACCTCTCCAAGAACCCGGCACCTAAAAGCTCAACCAAACATATATGCCTCATCTCACACAAGACAATTGGACAATGCTGATATATATGAACCTGAATAGTGTGCATTATTAATCACCTTTTAAAAACTCCACCGCCTCCAACTCCAAGCATGCACGCAAATAGCACACGATCAGTGCCCAGCTTAGCGCTAATAAAGCTATAGTTGGAGGTAAGAACATGAAGACGAGACAAGATAGGTGTATGCCGGTGTGCCGCACTGAGACACTAATGGAATTCCAGCTCTCAGATTGTACTATTGCTTCAATTTTATTTATATAAGGCATGCTTATTATATATATATTTTTTCTCTATGCCTCGTTGAGCTTTGTTACGGTACTTGTAAAGTATTAGAAGGTATTTGGAAATATTTGTGGTACTTGCAGATACTTTCCTTTCTTACCGTTCTTAACGGAGTATCATAATATTTTTTTTATTATTTTTAGTACTTCCTGCTACTTACCTTTAGGCACTTCTTGATACTTCCATTGTCATATTTTATCAGATGAACGGCTCTCATTAATTCCAAACACTCTAAAATTTCTCTCTTTATTAGTGCTACTAAGCATGCCTACAATGAAGATGGGACATCAACTACAATAAAAGGAAGAAAAAACCACATCGAGGAAGCTTTATTTCTCAGAGAGAGCATGAGAAGTGAATGTGGGAAGCGGTGGCACACACCGTACCTTCACAGCCTATGTCCGAGTTCTTGTCACTTCAAATCCGGGTGCCTATTTTTCTAAACAAAAATAGATAGCTCCTTCTAGGTATTCTGAAGGGTAGAAAAATCCTATGTGGTCTGGTCATCCACTTGTTCAGCATCCGTGAAGCTAGCTAGGCATGCACTTTTGTCAACTGGGGCGTTCGATGTTGCTTTAGTCAATCCAGTAGTGACTCGTTAAGAAGTCTAAGTTCTTTGAACAAAGATCAGTTGCTTAGAGTGGTCAATTGCTTCATTGCTTGCAATGTAAGTGGCCAGCTGAAAGGGAAGGCCTAGTTTCTGAACCTTCTAAGAAAGCATGCAGAGGCTGAGGTATTGGAGCAAAGTTGGCATCAAACTGGCTTTGCTCCACTGCAAATTGACCCATCATCTATGCCCATCAACTTGCGCAATTTGTTGTTCCTTCAGAGATGAATTCATACAATGCACAAATTAGTATATATCTTTTCATGAAAATTATGAACCATAATATTGGCCGAGATGCTGCAAAATGTTGAGCAATTCTCCTCTAGCAGGCATATAGAAGTGGTAGATGATGTATAATAAACACGGAAAGTGGGTGGCACAGTGGACAGAAAAGGTCGAGATTTTTATGCGATTATATACACTACTAATGTCCTGTTAATTTATATTGCCTGATACTGACGCAAAGCAGCAACTATTGCTGATAAAAAGCTATGGCCACAGATGAACCAGTACTGCAACCAGCAGTATCAGTTGTCCATTTCAATTTCAGAGAAAACAAAAAGGGTCAGAAAGAGTTTCCATTTCAATTTTAAATTTTCAGGCAAATTATTGATGCTAAGAGACTAGACTAGTGACCTGTGCACATGCTGAAATGATTCCCTTTCCTTTTTTCCATGGATACATATATAACGCCTAAAGGAGTCCTAAATTACATAAACCTGATCCACAAGAGTAAACAAAGAAATGAGGTGGCAAGAGTCCAAAAAGGTTTGTATTCAGTCTGCTCTGCACTAACTCAAGCTTGCTTTGTCCATTTTAGCCACCACACTATCTATTGGTCGATCGGCTGTGCTGTATGTCACTTTGAGACGTCAATTACCACTGATCATGCTCCAAGGGGAATTAATTTTGGCAGCTATGAAAACGAAATGCAGGATCCCATGTCGGATGTGAGAGTTTTCTCGATTCAATGTAAAAAGGAGTGTAAGATGCGAAATGGCTGATGTAATAATGAGCCTTGCTGGTTAAATTAGGCAAGGGTGGCATAGTGACTTGTTTTGGAAATTACTCCATTAGTTGCATCGTAAAATAATTATGATGTGTCAACCATCACCACTACAAAATAAAAGTTAAGGTGTATATCGATTTCAATGATTCCGCAAATTCAATTGCCAGTTTGCCACAGCCCACAATAAGCATATAAGCCAATGTACGTAGCTAAAAAGATATTTTTAAATATCTCAAAGATGAAGTAACCATTGCAAAAAGATCTGCATTGACCACAATAAATTTGTTTGCATTTAAGTTTAGGAAAAAAATCCAAATTACTCCCTTCAAGTATAGAGAAAATCCAAATAACCCTCTAAACTATATTTTGGTTCAGTTTGCACCCTACACTATGCTATTTGGTTCAACTTACCACATAATATAATTTGTCATTTTTGTTTCTCCATACACACAAGTTGAAT
The DNA here is from genome assembly GCA_036936925.1 of Cenchrus fungigraminus. NCBI lineage: Eukaryota > Viridiplantae > Streptophyta > Magnoliopsida > Poales > Poaceae > Cenchrus > Cenchrus fungigraminus. Next base: position 60,180,675 of record CM072770.1, on the reverse strand, counting down.
TTTACTTTGAGACTTAGCATGGTGGTAGTGGACATCACAATCTATATTAAAAAATGTTTTATGATTTTCATCATTAGTTTTATGTAATTTTATATCTCAAGGATAAATTTTATCATTAAATATCATACTCTATCAAAATAGTGATAAAAGATTTATGATATAATTTTTTAACATGTCTTATGTTGTCTTCTATCATCTTGAAAAGTTTGAACTTAACACTCCGCTTGTGCATGGAGAAAAAAGTCAAATTGTGTGAAGGGGTAAATTGGTCCAAATGACATAGTTTAGGGGGATAAACTGAACCACGAAATATTTTAGGGGTTAGAATTCTTTATATACATTGAAACTAAGTTCTTGCTATTTGATACATTTGGTCTCTTAATTTCAAGAAAAAATGAAGAATTAGAACTGAACAAAGAGAAGGTGGCTTTAGGTTGGAAGGGAAGAAGTCATTGTATGCTAAAGACCATTATAGACATTTGGTTTAGTAACCTACATTTTCTTAGGGATCTCTTAATATTTTTACAGTTTTTATACTAGTGGCGCTGGATGCATGAAAACTTATTCGAACAATTATGGGGTTTTATTATAGTTTATGTTGCTCAGCACATAATTGTTGGATGGAACTGAAGTATCTCAGTGCATCAGACCCAGCCCCCCAGAGCATCAAACGAACTGAATAACCCAAACCAGCCTGACCAATTCTGTCAGATAGCTTTGGCCACAATTCCCCCCCTCTTATTAATTAGCTCCCCTATTAGGATTCAGGACACGAGTGCCATATTGTTCGGTCCTAACACGTTACCGTGCCAACCCATCCTGCACGCACGCGACAAGGATAATTGTCTGTATAGCCGCGAGCATTGTCATCGCGATAAGGATGCATTATTAGTTACGTGGACAGTAGAGCCTGAAACCTCGAAACAGTCTAATAAATGTATAAGCAAAGCATATAACATAAGCATTGTCATCAACAGACGCAAGTTAGCATCTTAATAAAAAAAACACCTCTAGCTAGAGGCTTCATACTAATTATATTATAAGATGCGCTAGAAAAAATTCTAAAATTCAGAAAAAAGTACAAGTTGATCGATTTGATTTTACTTTTCTTTTAAATTGTTTGCCTCTACAATTATTTAAGAAAACTTAAATTAACCTCATAATTCTGCAATTAAACTACCTACAATATAAAATAGCCTTCCTAAATTTGCATCTAAATCACCACCCTACTATTATTAAAAATAACCTCTTAAGTCTATCTAAATTACCCACATATATTTTATTATGAAACATTCAAAATACCATAGGGTACCCCCACAAAATATAAAATGCCATACATGTTATATGCCAATGCGCATGCATGACAATAATTAGATATATTTCTAACAATTATGAAAAATCTTTAACAAATCAAATACTAATGACATGAACGACTTATTCTAAAATGTATTGATACTCCGTAGCAATAAATAATGTAAGTTACCACTTTAAGTAAATGTATACATTCCAATTAAAATATTACTCCCTCTATTTCATATTATTTGTCGTTTTGATTTTATAGATAGATTCGTTTTGCTATGTACCTAAATATATACTTACGTCTAGATACATAACAAAAAAATGTATCTAGAAAAGCCAAAATAATAATAATAATATAAAACGGAGGGAGTATAACATATATGCATTTGTAGTTTAATTATAAGCACACCCACATTTTAATTTAAAAAGTATAGCACTACGCTCTTGTTGTGCCAATGTAATATAACTAAGATAAAATTCGTTACCTCTAGTGGCGTAGAATAAAATGGATGTTATGCCAATGCAGTAACTAAGAGTGCAATATAAGACATAGAATTCATATTTTTAATAAAATAACAAAGAGCTTGAAAAGGAGGTAAAATAACACTAGGGTCCGAAGTAGTTGAGAGAGAAAAAGGCAGCAAGCAAGACAATCAAAATTGGAAAGCTAAATACAAATTTTCAAGTCAGGACACATGGGCTGCAACAACTAACCATAACTCAAGCAAAGGTTTGAACTTAATGTATAGAGTGATTGGTACACAAAGTTTGTCACGACCGCAATGAGAGGTCCCACATTGAGTAGTGGCCGAAGATCCATTTGAAAAAAAAACTTTGATTAGCTATTTACAAATATTTTATACTAATTAATTGTAGCTAATTGCTATGAGAAGCATGGGTAAACTATTCGATTCTCAATTCCCATTAGTAGCTGAGAAGAGGAACCCCATGCGTGCGAAGTCGGTTTAAAAGCCGTTGCATTCAAATTTTGTAAGTTACAATTTGCATTTCTTCGCGGATCGGATAAAGTTCTCTCTCATAAGATTATATATAGCCCCTGAATGATGTAGTGAAACATTAATGAAGTTCCTCAAATTAAGAAAAAAAAGAATATCCGACGATCGACGACGTTCCAAACGGCCGCCTAAAAACTCCCGTGCCTTAGCTAGCGTCGGCTTACTCCTTCGCCTGGAATTTTCTACGCCAACTTGAGAGTTGAGAGTAACACCAACGCCGGGAGCCCGCGCGGGTGGCGGAGGTCAGCAGCACGTCGACGGAGTGCGACCCGCCGCAGCCCGCAAGTTGGCCTCCGATCCGATCCTCCGCCGCCACCGGCGAGCTCGGAGATCCTGCGCACGCAAAGCCGACTGATTGGCCGTTCAGCCCATCGATCAGTCGATCGGCGCTGTGACTTGGCACTGTTGGCAGTTGATCAGCCGGTCCTGGTCCTGGTCCTGGTCCTGGATAGGGTACTGTGGTACTGCGATCGAGTACTACAAGGGAAATGGAGTTCTCGTTGCAGGAGGCCAGGACCGGCGGCCGGCCGGAATTGGTTGGTCCTGTGAACTGAATTCAGCAGTGGCATGGGCGATCCTCCATGCAATGCATGCTCGTGCTGTGTGTTGCATGCATGTGTGCGATGGTTGATTGGTTGCATTGGGTGGGCCAAGCCAGCCGTTGGCCGAAAGATTCCAAGCCTAAACTGGCTAGATCCCTAGATCGGTCCCAGAATCTTTGTGGCAGTGGGCAGCTCTGCTCCAAACATCTCCTACTGGAACTGGCAGCTACAACTGCCTGCTCCCCGTCTCTAAAAGACTATCATTTGCGGTTTCCGAGAAACAACTTCAATTAAATATATATTAAAAAATATTAATATTTATGATATGTGATTAGTATCATTAGAAAGGTATTTGAATCTAGTTTTTTTAATAAATTTATTTGGAGCTACAAATGTTGCATGTATTTTCTACAAATCAAGTCAAAGTCGTGACACGCACACCAACGACGACAATCTTTTAGGGACGGAGGGAGTACTTCTTCAATCCTCAAATAAGTATTAATTTAAATATATTTATTGAAGGACCGAGAGAGTAGACGTTGATAATGCGGTAATGCAGGGATCTAGCTAGAGGTGGCTCTTACGTTGCTAGGTTGAGTGAGACTTTGGTACTTGTTGCCACAATTTTAACAGCCACATATATATACTTTCATACATTTTCTTCCAAATAATTGGCTCCTGGGAGTGATGAAGTCAACTAGAAGCATACATATACTTCTTTCAAACAAAATTTGGCAAGTCTTCAACGCACGCATATCATTTTCACTCTTCAAGATGTTCCTCAAGCTATGGAATTAGGACGCCCACTAATTAATTATAGACATTATCACATACTGACCTGTTGTTGTCCCCTTGATGATCTTTATTTTTTCAATATCACCATTTAACACCCCACATATGCACGTATTTGTACGAGTGTTCTCCTAGCACACACTAGTCTAGAATCACTAGATGAAGCTCGTGCGGGAACGCATCACAGATTCACAGTGCATAAAAAGATATGGCAACATGGGGATTCAATTGGACGGTTCTTGTGTTCCTAGCTACGGAATACTCTCTATGTACGAGTACTTCCTACATCCCTATTAACTGTCGTCCGCGGAGAAGGGATGGATGAAAATGGAGGGTTTCATGTAAATTTCATGATATTAAATTCAATCACACATCACGAAAATTGCTAATTTAGTAACGGAAGGAGTTTCATTGGATGAGATTGTGCACATAACTGCACACACAGTTACCTAATACCAATCTTGATATCTGTACAATAAAACTGTGCACTAAGACTGATTTTATAGAAGAGCTTTTCCCTTTCCTACAAACCTTTTGAAAGCCTTCCTCATCAGAAGAGCTTTTTTCCTGTAACGCAAAATATTTTACTCCTACCAAGTACCTCCTGACAACGTCGTACGCTCGCGATGACATGAGATTCAGTTATTTTAGTAAGAGAAAAAAAAAGTACGTTCGGAGGCACGCCGTGGTAGCTCCGACGTGGATGAGGCCTCAGATCCCCGACACATCGAACAAGATCAGATCTCTCGGCGCGGTTGACACACAGGCTCTCTGAAAAGAGAGATCACGGCCAGTGGCCACATGATACGGTGGTTTCGGTGCAGAAAGATGAACCAACGATATGTCAAAAGGTGAACCCAGCGAAACGATCGTGTTCCATCCCGGTCACACGCAGTGACACAGGTCTGGTAAATTCAGTATCAATGCATGCGAGTTGGCTCAGACTGCACGAACTAACTTTCGGCGGCAACATGATGTGCCAGAGCTAGATGAGTTGCAAGGCTGCACCGCATAGCCCTTGTAGCCTGTAGGGCAGTACGCATAGGAGATCATGGAGTGAATTTTAATTTTAGACTTTGTTGGGTTGTATTAATTGGACATCATAATCTATATTAAAAACATATTTGACTAATTTTTCATCATTAGCTTTTATATAATTTTTATCTTAAGCATAAAATTCTTATTAAACATCTTACCCTATCAAAATAGTAATGAAAAATTCATGATATATTTTTAAAAATATCTTATGTTGTGTGCTATAAACTTGTAAAATTTGAACATAAAACTTTATCTGTGCATGGAGAGAAAAAAAGATAAATTTTGTTAAAAGATAAATTGAATCAAAAGGTATAGTTTAGAAGATAAATTGAATCTATAAAAATACTTTAATGAGTTATTCATACTTTGGTTATACTTGAACGGAGTAATTTGATTTTTTTTCAAAAAAAAAACAAATTGCATTATGGGGTAAGTTGAAACCAATAGCGTAGTTTATTTATGAGGTAAATTGAATTAAAATATAGTTTAGGAGGTTATCTGGACTTTCTCAATACTTGAAGAGAATAATGTGGATTTTTTCCTATTTTTTAAATATTAGCTTATCTTTAAAGATAATGCTTATTAACTTATTGCGCATGCACAATATAATGCATATATGTACGTACGCTCACCTAATAAGGGTTCTCGTACAATGGTTTGGATATTTGACTCGACACTGGTTGTCATATTCTCCTAGATTTATTTCGAGATTTAATCAGGGTTATTCTTTCAATGGTAAACCTTGTCATCCTCGTTTAGACGCAAGTGGTGACTTCATCAATCTTGAAAATTTACTGACTCAGTAGGTGGAAGTACGCATATGTGTATATGAGTGTCTATATCTGTAATGTGTGATTAAAATAAATAATGCATATGTGTACACGATATGCACTTCTCCATTCAAGACAAGATTGAGTTCTTCTCGTATGCCACCTGCCACCTCTATACACCATCTCTCTGCTTTCTCCCTAGCTAAACCGACACGATCGAAGCAAAGGAAACCATCATAGTTTAGATTGAAGTGTAGAACGAAGGGGAACAATGACGACAGTGGCCAGAGGCAGCCTACTGCCAAAGGCATGTTGAAGGGGAGCGCCAAGGGACGCGTGTGGAGCGTTGTGGCTAGCTTGGCAATGACAGCCTTTAAAAAAAAAACTTGGCAACGACAGTGGTTGCTTTGGCTGGAGGGAAGGAAGATGGGCTAGGAGAAAGCAATTAACGAGTGGCACAAAGATGCAGGATGCCATAATAAATAGAGTCAAAATGGAAGCAGATCCTCTGCCGTTGGTGCCTCTGCCGTTGTGTCTCTGTCACGTGAACCCGGTCCCACGTGGTAGTGACTCAACACCAGGGATGCAATGACAGGCGAGACTCGCCCGTCAAAATGAGGTATCAAAATTATAGCTTCGATTTTGATACCTATATCGAAATGTATAGTACCTATTCTATGTTACAAATAGTGGCGTCGATAGCTCCTACCCTAGCGCCGTCCACTTGACTTGATGTAGTAGTGGTGATGACAAATGTTCTTGTGTTGATCCTAACTAGTTCACACATCGGATGTCATCAAAACTGCCTAAAAACAATTATAAGGCTCACGATGAATATGCCAAAAGCATATACTAGATTGACACAGCTATAATCAATTCTACAGATTTGATCGAGTTGGGCCCCAAGCCATCATATATACTAAAATTTACCTGCATCCGATTTCATATGAAAAATTTATAACTTTTCTTCAAAACTACTACCTCCGTTCTCAAATATATGTTGTTTAGGACAATCATCAAATTAGTTCAAAAATGAACTAACTAGCCTAAACGTCATATTTAAGGGCGGTGGGAGTAGTTGTTTACATTTGGAGTGACGGGGAACATAAGCAATCGTCAGAACAAATCGATTTGGACCGGTGGCTGATTATGTGGCTGCCACTAGAAATACTCTTATTTAATTTCTACGTACTACGACTGGGCGATCAGCTTAAATACATGATAGTACTGCTAAAAAAAATTCATGATGGTAAATATTGCTTGGGTCGTTTTACCTTGCTCATCCGGTATGAACTTAATAACCCCAAACTTTACACGTGTCTGATCGAGTGATGGGACTGTTTAATGAGTGGCAAACGGCAATGCCCTCAATAACAAGATTGATCTGCTAGCTCAGGAGGTCATTATAGTCGACTAGATAGATACCATTTTGCAGCAATCGGGTGTAGTTTCTTTTGAAACAAAAAATGTACCAAAATTGAAGTGAAGCTCATACACTTAGGTCTTGTTTAGTTGCGAAATTTGCAAAAAAAACTACTATAGCAATTGTAAATCGAAGATTAGAAGGACTAAACATGCTCTAATTATAAAACTAATAATTACACATATTGACGGGAAATGGCGAGACGAATCTATTAAGTTTATTTAATCCATCATTACAGATTGTTTAATGTAGCATGATATTATCTAATATAATTAAGGTTTAATTAGGCTCGTTCGAGATGAATTTTGTCATTACTCTATGTTTGATATTCTTAATTAGTATTCGTAGATTTGATGTGATAACTAAATAGTGAAAACTTGCGAAACTATAGTAACAAAAAAACAAGGTTTTTTTTTAAAAAATTTGCAATGAAAAAGTTACCTAAATACATTCCGGACGACAAGACCTGTCTGGTTTTGCTTTCTTGGCCCTTCTCTTTCCTGTGCCGGCACCAAGCCGGGAGGGCCACCCCCTGCCTGCCTCTGCCTCTGCCCCTGCCGTCCCGTCCATCCCACCGCCGAGGCGCCGACGCCGACGCCGACCACCATCCATCTCTTCCCTGTCGCGGTTTAAAACATTTTCACAGCTTCACCTCCTCTCCACCTGCTCTCCTTCATTCTCCTCTGCCCCACCCTTTGGCAAGCTCAACCTCCCCGGTCGCCTATAAATAACCTCGCCTCCTCGTCTCCCACCCAGTTCAAACGCTCGCCGCACACCAGCAGCAGCGCCTGGCCGCCTGCCGCCGCCGCCACTCCCAGGGCTTGCAACTGTACTCGAGCCGCCCGCGAAGCCGCAGCCATCATGGGGAGGGGGCTGGGGTCGAAGCGGAGGGTGGCGGAGAGCGGCGATGCCACGGAGCCGGAGGAGGAGTACGAGGTGGAGGTGGTGCGCGACCACATCGCCTCCTCCCGCGGCAGCCGCCTTGCGCTCTTCGGCTCCGACCTCCGCCTAGGCCGCCTCCGCCCGCGCCGCCGCAGGCGGCGCCCGCTCGCCGGGGAGGGCGCCGCCGAGGGGTTCTTCCACGACCTCGTCATCCACCCCGACAACAGGTACGCGATCAGCAACGCTCAATCTCCTCCCCCAATCTCCGCAACCCCGTCTGCTCGAGAAGCTTCCGTTTCCGCGCGCCGGCTGTTTGCTTGCTCTGGAAGCTGCATGGCGGCGAGCCGACGACGCGGCGCGCTTGATCGCTCGATCGGCTGCCTCCGATCGGATGGTTCCCGCGAATCGCTGCAATCGATCGATCAGAAAAAAAATCATATATTTATTATATTTTCTGTCGGATATTTAGATATTATTTAAGGTGAATTTCCCGGGATTTTTTTCTTTCTGTCTGGAGCTTTATCTTTTGGGGTTTGATCGATGTGGCGCGTACGTTCGTATAATGGATTACTAGGAGATGATGCTGAACAGAACAGAGTGTGCATCAGCATCACGGCCGCAAATTTCTCGCGAGTCGATGATGATGAGCTCGCCAGCTGGGCAAACTGCTAGCTTGGACTGCCCGTCACGGGGTAGGCTTTGACGGCCACACAAACATATGACCCTAATTTAATCCGATCACGCTGGTTGTTTTTTGTTTCTTTGCACGGATTTTTTTCTTTTTCTCTTTTTTCGTTCCTGGAAACAGAGTTTAGGGGCTGAGCCACTGTATACATCCATAAACCGGCTACTGCTCGTCATATCGACAGGGGCAGCAACCAGCAGATATGCTTGCTAGATTCCACATAGCACAAAAAATGCTTGCTAGATTCCTCATGTTAGAATTGGTTAAGGCAATCATGACAACTTGAGCGGTTTATTAAAATGTTAGCGGCTGCCCCTTGATTTTCGCTAGCAGAATGAGCACACGGGATAGAAAAGGCATGAGGAGGAAAAGCATAACACCAAAAATGAATTGATACCTGAACAAATCGTTTCCATTTGAAAAACAAATGCTCGAATAAAGAGGAAGCTGTATGCAGCTTCTGCTTTCTTCCTCCCGCATGAATATTCAAATATTTTAGAAGTTGCTTTGCTGCCTGCTGCCATTCTTTTTTTTCATTCTGGGTTCTGTCATCACGCAGCATGAAAAAGAAAAACTCTGCAAAACCTCCCAACCTGACGTTCTTTTTTTTCCCCATTTTATCATGCGTAAACTAGCTGAACACTGAGGTACACATGATCTTTTTAATTTCTGAAGATGATGAACATGACCAAAATATGGGAGCTATCCACATCAATCTTCCATGTGTGCTTAGTTGTTACAACGCAAAAGTCAACCAGCACACAATATATAACGCTCAATCCACACACTTACTTCAATAGGACAACTAAGCTATAGGTTATACGAGCTCACCCTTCCCCTTGAAGCCCAACCAGGTGTACGGCAGCTGAAGAGCTCCAGCTCTACGAATTTGATTTGGTTACATGGCTGATTTCGACGGGTGGGTTTGAACTCATCAGGATGTTCGGAGCAGTCTTGGACTGTTATGGGGGAGCTGCTATTCAATCTTGAGATGAAGTGTTTGGGCCTTAAGCATTTTTTAAGAGGGGTGCGTAGGTTGCCAATCTGTAAGGCCGTGGAGTAATCTCCTTGACAGCTATACTATTGTGTTGATGTGGACTGTCGTAGTTTCAATCAGCAGTGATCACGCATAATCAAATCTGGTTAGTGATAGAGTATGAAGATTTTGCTGTTTGACTAGCTGCCAGCACGACAAGTATGACGGGCCAAAGGATTTTGGATTTTTGGTTATTGAAAAAAATTATTCAGCAAGCTACTTGAATAGATCTATCATTAATAAGCATGGCACAGCCGTACTGCATGTCAAATGGCTTTGATAGACTTATGAACATCACCATGTAAATTTTCTGCTGAATTACTAGCTGTTAGGCAGGCGTGAGATTTAAATAACTTGCATGGTATAAACCTTTTGGTCTTTGTTTTGCCCTTTCCCTGGTGATTGTGACAGGAGATGAGGTGCTCTGCAGTATTCTAGCGTCTCCTAAACTTATATAATTTCAGGTGGTCCTTTCCGAGCTAGTTTATTGTCAGCAGGATCATTAGATGGGTGCCCAACAAGCGGATCCCACTCACGGCCACATCGATCACCTCAGACATGTGCATGTGCTCATGAGAATGGGTTGTGCGTTTGAACTCACCTGGAATCATGCGATTTGGTCTACCTACTTGTGACCTAACAAGCAAGCGTCGTGTGTGGTTCTTGATGCTGTCTCTCAAACGTATAGCTTAATAAGCAGCAAAATCATATGGCTTTACAGGCTAGTAAACCAAAGTTGAACATTGTTTTGTTTATGATTTTTATCAATTTTTGGAGCCTGCTTTACCTAAATCTCGCAATTCTTGAAGCACTATAGTCATTAATGGTGGATTTAGAACTATTGTTTAAATCCGAATGTTTTTATAAGGTTCATAATTTCCTCAACTGTGAATCCCTTCTGGATGGCCTTTCTGCAGGTGGTATCGGTTATGGACCAAGTTCATACTGGTTTGGGCGGTGTACAGCTCTTTCTTCACGCCCCTGGAATTTGGCTTCTTCAGAGGGCTCCCAAGAAAGCTCTTCTTCCTGGACATAGCTGGACAGATTGCATTCCTTATAGACATTGTTGTGAAATTTTTCGTAGCGTACCGTGATCCAGATACGTATCGAATCATCTACGATCCTACAGCTATTGCCCTCCGGTATTGCAAATCAAGCTTCATTTTTGATCTCCTTGGTTGCTTCCCATGGGATGCCATCTACAAGGTTACTCTTCTGTTAAAGAAAACTTTGACCTCATTAGTTGTGGATTGGCGTTTATGCTTCAATCAACTTTTCACTATTCTGTCGTGATTAGTTCTCTCATGATGGAATCTGTTCACAGGCTTGTGGAAGTAAAGAAGAAGTAAGATACCTGCTATGGATTCGCTTGACACGGGCTCTGAAGGTTTCAGAGTTCTTCTGGCATTTGGAAAAGGACATACGTGTCAACTACCTCTTCACAAGGATAGTAAAGCTTATAGTTGTGGAGCTCTACTGTACACACACAGCAGCCTGTATCTTCTATTACCTGGCTACAACGCTTCCTGAATCAATGGAAGGGTATACATGGATAGGGAGTTTGCAGTTGGGGGACTATAGCTATGCACATTTCAGGGAGATCGATCTTGCCAAGCGCTATATAACATCGTTATACTTCGCCATTGTCACCATGGCAACTGTTGGTAAGTTGTGATATCCCAGTTTTCCGACTCATGACTTTCACTACTCCATTTTCATTTGTTTCTGAAAATCTTAGCAAATTTGTGTATTCAAAATAGCTGAAATATTCTGTTTTTCCCTGCAGGTTATGGTGACATACATGCTGTCAATATCAGGGAAATGATATTCATCATGATCTATGTCTCCTTTGATATGATTCTGGGAGCTTACCTGATCGGTAACATGACTGCACTCATTGTGAAAGGCTCGAGAACTGAGCGGTTTAGGGACAAGATGAAAGAAGTGATCAGATATATGAATAGAAACAAACTTGGAAAGGAAATAAGAGAACAGATCAAAGGACACTTGAGGTTGCAGTATGAGAGCAGCTACACTGAAGCTTCTGTCCTTCAGGATATCCCAATTTCTATTCGTGCAAAGGTGATGAGCCAAAGTTTTCTTATGCTCCCATCCTTCCTGGAGTAACTCTGAAAACTGTCTTCGCTGAAACTGTCGTCTTAAAATACTAAGGCTATGCAACCTGGGACTGATGGTTACTGTATTGCTTTTGCAGATTTCTCAAACACTATATAAGCCATATGTGGAATGCGTCCCACTGTTCAAGGGATGTTCAGCAGAGTTCATTCAACAGATAGTAAGTGCCCCCTGTTTTATCCAAATTATGCATATTGATGTAATACATACTCTGTTTTCGTTTAATACTGTCCCCAAGATTTATGGTACATGTTTATTATGCTCTTTATTAGGTGATCAGATTGCAAGAGGAATTCTTCTTACCAGGAGAAGTCATTTTGGAGCAAGGAAGTGCGGTTGATCAGCTATACTTTGTTTGCCACGGTGCACTGGTGAGTTTAAACCCATCTAACAACCATCTTATGCTTGAGTCGATATTACTTGTGTAGTTGTGTTTATACAAGTTCTTGCTCTCTGCAGGAAGGTGTCGGCATTGATCAAGACGGCCAAGAAGAGACTCTGCTAATGCTGGAGCCAGAGAGCACCTTCGGTGAGATCTCCATCCTCTGCAACATACCGCAGCCTTACACGGTCCGTGTCTGCGAGCTCTGCCGGCTCCTGCGTCTAGACAAGCAGTCCTTCACCAACATCCTGGAGATCTACTTCGTCGACGGGCGGAGGATCCTTAGCAACCTCTCTGAGTCCGGGGTACATCACGCATCTGAATTCTGCGGTGGTTTCGTGCATGCATGGCCAGTGGACGATGTCTCCTGACGCGTTGGGTTGGTGTGTTTCTTTGCCGGGTGCAGAGCGAGTATGGCGGGCGGGTGAAGCAGCTCGAGTCGGACATCACATTCCACATCGGGAAGCAGGAGGCGGAGCTCACCCTCCGGGTCAACAGCGCCGCCTTCTACGGCGACCTGCAACAGCTGAAGAGCCTGATCCGGGCCGGGGCCGACCCAAAGAACACCGACTACGACGGGCGCACTCCTCTGGTAGGAGCAGAATGCATGCCTCTGTCATTGGCAGTTTAACTGATGTCAGCTCAGGTTTGTGATGCGATCTGATTGTCCTTCCTCGCAGCATCTCGCGGCCTCCAGAGGCTACGAGGACGTCGTGAATTTCCTCATCGGCGAAGGCGTCGACGTCAACCTTACCGGTATGTCGCCACGCCCGATCCGATGCCAATGCCATTCCATCCCTGTTGTCTTGCCGTCTCAGTTTTTCCCCCTCTGTTTGATCATGTTATCATTTTTGTTGCCAGATCAATTTGGGAACACGCCGTTGCTGGAGGCGGTGAAGCAGGGGCACGAGCGGGTGGCGGCGCTGCTGTACGCCAAGGGTGCCAAGCTGAGCCTCAAGAACGCCGGCAGCAACCTGTGCACGGCGGTCGCCAAGGGCGACTCGGACTTCATCCGGCGGTCCCTGGCCTGCGGCGCCGACCCCAACTGCATGGACTACGACCACCGGACCCCACTCCACATCGCCGCCGCCGAGGGCCTCTACCTCATCGCCAAGATGCTCGTCGATGCCGGTGCCAGCGTGTTCGCCATGGACAGGTACCACGTCCAAGTTCGTTCTGATGGCAATTTTTCCAAAGCAACTTAGAACGCGAAGCTTGACGTTATCTACCACAATGTTGTGTGTGCAGATGGGGAACGACTCCGCTCCACGAAGCGCGCAAGTGCGGCGGCCGGACGCTGCTGGCTCTGCTGGAGCAGGCGCGGGCCGATGAGCTGTCCAAGTTCCCGGAGCGCGGCGAGGAGGTCTGGGACAAGATGCACCCGCGGCGGTGCTCGGTGTTCCCCTACCACCCGTGGCGTGCGGCGGGCGCCGGCGCGGAGCAGGTGCAGCGGAAGGAGGGGGTGGTCCTGTGGATCGCACACACCATCGAGGGCCTGGTCGCGTCGGCGCAGGAGAAGCTCGGCGTGCCGGGCCCGGCGTCGCGGCTGCGGCTGCTCTGCGAGGACGGGGCCAGGGTGCTCGACGTCGACACGGTCAATGACGGCCAGAAGCTCTACCTGGTCGGAGGCGAGGACGACGGCGATCGGGAAGATGACGAGTAGAAGTTTGGAAAGGGCGCCAGTCGATCGAAGCGCGTCGTCGACTCGTCGTTGCGGCGGTTTGCTTGGCTTTTTGTGTGCGCTGCATCATCCTGCGTACTGCGTGCCTGCATTGCATGCTCTTATTTTCACATCTGCATGCCGGCCGGTTCGTGTCGCTGTACATATGTGCAGTTATTACGAGAAAGAAGAATCGAGCCTGTGCAGATTGGGCTGATTGCCAGTGTATGCAAATAAGATGTCCAGTTTAAGAAAAAAGAAATATGAATGGAGGAGGTCGTCCTGAAAAAAAATATCCATGATGATTCAGCCCACGAGGCCTTTGGTCCTATGCAGGGAGGAGGAAATGGGAAAGTTCGTGCTCTTCCTCTGTTCAGTATTCACTCGTATAGTCGTATTCCATCATTTTTTATCTCATACCCACTCCCGCCGGGGAAAATGGTTACTCCTACTCCCTCCGTTATATACCTATTAAATCAAGTTTTTTTTGAACCATCTAAAAACCAAGTATAGGCTATTTTGGGCTAAATACTTCGTTTTCAAAGAAGCCTCTCTGATCTCTCGACTCGAACCCAACCATCATCAATCCCGCAATACCTTATTACATTCAGCCCAGCCCATCTTAATTGTCTCCTTGTCAGACCACATCGGGCCCACATACGTTGCGGTCCACCCACCCCTGGGGGCTCCTATCTCCCTTCCGGAAGGTGGATAAGGAAGGGAACTATAAGCCCACCAAGGCCCATGAAGACCTTCTTCCTCCTTCCGCCGCCTCCTTCTTCTTCCTCGGCAGTCCACCACCCCCGCCGCCTCCATCACCAGCCCCCGCCGGCGGCTCCCCGCCGCCACGCCGCCCGCCCACCACCTACCCCGCCCTCCAGCCCGCCCTTCCTAACCCGGCGCGCCTCGACGCCCCCACCGCCGGTCACCGGCCCACCGCCGGTCCGACCCCGCCCGGCCGGCGGCACTACCGCGCCGCCTCGCCTCGGCCGCCGGTCCTCCGGCTCCCCCCACCTTCCCCTTCTAGGTCCGCCGGCCATGGAGGCCCCGAACCCCCGAACCCGAACCCCGAAATCCTAACCCTAAGGTCTGCCGCCTCCACCACCACCCCGGCCGGCGACGACCTCACCGCCGGCCGCTCCCCCCCACCTCCCACCCGGCCGCGCAGGGAAGCCGTGGGCGGCGGCGGCAAGCAGGGGCGGCGGCGCCATGGATGGGTCACGGGAGGGAGAAGAGAGAAAGGAGAGAGAGGGGTGAGGCTAGGGTTACCAGCGGGATCCAAGGGCTCTGGTGGACTGCACGAATCTCAAACATTGGAAGATAGGTTGAAAAAAACTTCCGGAAGGTACACAGGATTCCCGCCCCACCCTCCGAAGGCTACGGCATTCAGCCCAGCCCATCCTGCAAAGTGCAAACGGCAGAATTTTTTTATATATTTTTTAAATCATTTTGCAAAATTATACGACCGTTTGAAAATTTATCAGATTTGTCCACCAACCACCGTGCGCCACGGCGGCCGCCGTGGGCTACGGCGTTTACACCCCAACCGCCGTGGCCCACGACGATTGGTGGCCGTCCACGGCGGTTGGGGAACCCCCACGGCGGTTGGACCTAACCGCCGTGGGTCACGGCGGATAGGCTCAACCGCCATGGGCCACGGCGGCTGGGCCGATCATTTTAATTTTTTGATAAAACTTTATTAAATCTAGTAGAAAATTACACAAGGGAAATTAAGGACTGCCGGTTCAATTATTACAACACAATCACAATAGTATCCAGTTCAAATATTACAGCACTGCAGGAAAGATTACAACATCTTAAAAAATGACAAACTTCAGCCATTCTTGCGATGTGACGACGAAGGTTTATCTTTCCTTGTACCTTTTTTAGCTGGTGGATTAGCAACACACGGGTCTGCTGGTGGAGCATAAAGACCACTCGGAGCATAAAGACCACCATAAGGAGGTTCCTCTCCTCTTGCAATGGCATTTGCAGTTTTTCTTTGCAAATAATGATGCATGTCTGGTGGAGCATAAAAAGCATCCCAAGGAGGTTCCTCTCCTCTTGCAATGGCATCTGCAGTTTTTCCTTACATATATCGAAGCATGCCTCTTTCGAGCGTGCTCATTTTCTTCGGATCAGGTGCCGCATTTGTGTTTTTCCCTTTCGGATCACCACCACCATTACCATCCTCACCCCCTCCAGCCGCAGCAGTAGACATCTCTAGTTACACAAAATCATAACTAATTTAACTAATTACACTATTCTAAACTAATTTAACTAATTACATAAAATAAATAAAGAGAGGAAACTTACCTAAGAGGGAGGAGCAGCCCGTGGGGAGAGGGACGCGGCGGCAGGGTCGGGCAGGACGGCTGGTGCCGTCCCCCTTTCTATAAGCGCGGCATCCGCCACCAACCGCCGTAGTCCACGTGTTGACGCGAAAATAGGACGTCACCTCCGCGCGCAGCACACGTGACTCCCCGGTCTGTAGCGAGGCGTGCCAGCCAATCTGACCTGTTGATTGACAATGGAAAATATTAGGGATCGGCTAGAGAACCGATGACCTTTTAGCGACACGTGTACCAACCAATCGGCCGATACGAGCAAGCGGGATCGGCCGGCTCGAGAGCGACCGAGGCGCTGATAAGTAGACAGACAGATCGGCTGGATCGGCCGATCGTGACGTCAGCACTCGAACAGGTCGGAATCGGCTGCGGTGTTAGAAGCCGATAGGATCTAGATCGAGTGGGATAAATTGGTGATAACAGCTAAAAACTAAAAGAATTGGTACAAAAACTTGCAGATCTAGCTAATATCGGTAAGAGGTGAATAAAGAACTAGACGAAACCTCAACGATGCTCCCGGAGGTTAAAGCCTAGGGTTATTTGGTAAAACGGTACTCACAAGTTTGCCGGAGATCGATCGATGCAGCCCGACGAACTTGAAGGACGGCGTTGTAGAAAAGAGGAAAAAACGTAATGGCGAAGTCGCCGGAAAGTAGATGCTGTAAATTGTAAAGTGTTTGCCCGGAGGCGGTTTGTTTGATATTGGTGTGTACACTTTTTCCCGACCACGCAAGGTCGTTATTTATGTCCAGAGGACAACCCGACTCCTAGCCGATTACGGCACTGTTTACTTGCATCTAAAGAAAGATAAAACTACTAAAAATAGAAAAGGACTCTCGCAAGAATCAAAAACTCTCTAAAAACTGATTCTTTGACCCGTTGCCAATCGTGGATTGACCCGCCTCCACCGTGCTTTCCTTCTGGCGTATCTCCTTGATTACCGCCTTCCTTCTTTCCATCGGCCGATCCTCTGTTTGACCATCGGCCGATCAGTTGACTTGCCAGTCCGTTGCTAGAGTTAAATTCCTCTGACCATCGGCGAGTTCTGTTGACCACCCTTTTCTCTCTCTTCAATCGGCCGATTGCATTCTGTTTTCATCGGCTGTTTCTCCTTATCCTTTTTGACCTGTTTTTCCAAAAAACGGTGTCAACACCACGTCGGTTGGATCTACCGCCGTGGTCCACGGCGGTTGCTTTTCGACTTCAATAATACTCGATCTCGAACCTACTGCCTACCGTACCGCCTGGGTTGCTTTTCGACGGGTTGTTTTTTTTAACTTAACAATTTATTTTTTGTTTTTTAACTTTATGACAAAGAAAACTAGGTGGTAATAAAGAAAAGCAAAGTGACATACTAAAAAATAGTCATGATCACATATAACAGTGCTCCTGTACAAACAATATGTGACCTAATCTAACATCGCCTGGCCTTCTTCTGCAGCCTGTCAGCTCAGACTGCGGCTTGCGTCTGCTCGCGAGGGTACATCAATGGGTCACGTGGGTGGATCTGCCGACGCCTAGCATCAGCAGTGGGCTGCGGTGTCGCCATCGCCGCCGCCGACCCTGCAACCTCGTGGGACGACCCTGGCAACCCTCCTGGAGACGACTGCGCCCCACCGCTCGCGCCCGGCAGCTGCGACCCTCCTATCTGCGTCCCACCGCTCGCTCCTGGCAGCTGCGAGCCTCCTGGCTGCGCCCCTGCTCCCTCCTGAGTCCACGTGGGTGGCGCGCCTCCTAGCTGCGACCCTCCGAGCTCGTCCTGCGACTGCAAACCCTGCAAGAAGTCGAAGTCGAAGGCCAAGTCGTCGAACCCAGACCTAGACCCTCCGGCCTGGTCCTCTAGGGTGGAGTCAGGAGTGCCGCCGCTGCCTCCGTAAGCTGGAACAAACAGTATTATTAAATCACGTATCCTAATTAATAGAATCTAGTATTTGTATATGATTCGAGATAGAGTTGTGGTCATTACCTGACGGAAGAACAACGCCAGTGGACGAGGAAGGAACCGGTGCTGCTGCTCGTGCTGCTACTGGTGTTGGTCCTGGTGCAGGTCCTCGTGGTGCTGGTCCTGGTCCTCCTGGTGCTGGTGGTGGTGTAGGACCTCTGAGAGAAGGGCCCCCTAGAGGAGACATCCTCAAGGGAGGATGCACCGGAGGGCGCGCCTGGTAGAAAGCCGCCGGGTAGGGTGGCCGTGACGAGGACGACGGTGCCGTGTGGGAACGACCAGTCGAGGCGGAGCTGGAGGACGACTGAGGGTATCGTGGAAACAGGGGTAGAGCCGGGTTGCCGCGGTAGTTGACCACGGCAAGGAACCTCGTGGTGATGGCATCCATCCTGTGGAACGTCTCCTCGATCTCCTGGTGTGATATGAGGTTCAGCCTCGCCTTCGACTCCCCTATAATACCTGCAAGGTCCGCAATCACGTCGAATTGCAAAAGAAATTATTAGTAAATGGTAGAATGTAAAGTACCATAAGAAAAATTAGTTGAATTTTCAAACTCACTGCTGCGTCGTAGTGCTGATCCCGTCGCACTGGGTACGGGACACTAAAAACGAGCGCCCTCGCCGCGTCCGGAACCGGCGCTGGTGGCTGTGGTGGGACGTACATCACACGTGACCGAGTCCTCGGGGTGTACCACTGGATGTACGCCTCCCACGCCGTGTCGTCGTGGGGCCGGTCATCCGTGACGACGTTCTGCGACGCGGCAGCCCAACCGTCCACGTACGGCTGCACCTTCTGAACCCAAGAAATACGCCCCGAAACTCCCCTCCGAGACCACCTACGACGAATTAAACATATTTGTCAGCGGCTAATCTTTGAACGCTGAATTAAACTTAAAAATTAACGAGAACTCACCTATGATGGGGGCTAGGAACAGTGTGCACCACAGGCACAGGCCAGTCCTGGTAGCGGCCGAACTGCCTCAACACCCTGTGGACGGCGTACTCCTCCACGTACATGTCAAACAGCAACGACATCCTCGTCATCCAGTAGTGCTGGTCTCGGAAGCACAAAGACGAGAGTCCCTGTGGTGCGCGGCTCGCGACAGCCTCCTCTGAGTAGGGCGTCCACCTGATGTCCGCGTCCGTGAGAGCGTCGAACTGACCGACGAAGTCCTTGTACGCCCTCTTTGTTTGGTCGTGGGCGTACGAGGTCTGCATACAAACCAAATGTGAACCCTAAATGTGGATTGAACAAACTAGGCAAAATGGAAAGACAAATTGAAAGTGAAAGGTAAGAAATTACCGTCCGAAGACATCACAATGAGCCCATGGTGAAACGGTCGCGCGGGTCGTGGCCCTCTGGCAGGGGCTCGTACGCGTAGAGGGGGACGACTGGCCGACCAATCGTAAACCGCTCGTGGCACCAGAGCTGAAGAAGGAGAGGACAACCGAGAAGGATCGGCTCCGCCGAACGACCCTTCAACACCCCCGAGCACAGGCCCCTGTACGTGCCCGCAAGAACAGAGTTGCCCCAACTGATCTGGGGCACGGCGTGCAAGGGCGCGTCGGCGATCCTCCGAGCGTGGGGGATCAAGTACCTCGCCACCGCGTCACCCTGCGAACTGCAGAACAACACGAACCCAAACAGCCACAACAGGTACGCCTCGAAGAACCTGTCGACTGTCTCCTGCTCGGCGTCATCTGCTAGGTAATCAGCCTGCACAAACAAAATCAAACGTTAGTTACATTGTCTCCATATCTTCAAAAACAAAGAGAAATATGAGATAAAGTTACATACGCTAAACTGCTGCAACCAAGTCAAGGTGGGTCCGTGAGCGTTCGCGAACTCCTGGTACGGGGTGGGGGCGCGATCGTTCCGAGGAACGTTCGCGAACCGAGCGAGGAACTCTGTACGCCACTCAGCGGAGATGTCCGCAGCCCCCAGCGGCTCGCCCTCACAAGAAAGGCCCATCAACAGGGACGTGTCCTGAAGAGTCACCGTCATCTCGCCGACGGTGAAGTGGAACGTGTGGGTCTCCGGCCTCCAGTGGTCCAGAAGCGCGCTGAGGAGGGAGAAGTCGTACTGGAAGTGTGTCATGCGATCCTTCCGAGAAATCGCGTCGCGCAGGCTGTCCCCCTGGACTAACCGCGCTACAGGCAGAAGTCCTGTAGCGCGTAACCTGAAACAAATAAAGTAATTTATTAGTTACAACAAAAGGATAAATGAAGGTAGAAACAATAACATAGCATCAGTTCACGTACTTGGGAACCCAAAGGTCGTGGATCGGCAGCAACGTGCGCGTAGTGCGGGAACGCACGTGTCCAACATCCTCTCCGAGGACGGCGGACAGGAACGAGCGGTGCCTGCGGTCGAGCTCCCTGTCCAACAACTCAGGCGTCACGTACGCCTCAACCTCAGCACGAGCAGCCTGAGCCGGAGCCGGAGCCTCAGCCTGAGCCTGAGCCTGAGCCTCGGCCTGAGCCTGGTATTGAGCCTGATCCATAGCTGTAGCTGTATACAAAAATTAAATATACAATTAAAAAAATCAGATAAGTAATTTCTACATTTTCTAGAACAAGTAAAATATTTATCTACATTGTCTACATTTTTTTAGACGAGGTAAAGTAATTTTCTAGAATTTCTAGAATTTCTAAATCAGATAAACTAATCTTCTACATTTTCTAAACGATATGAATTAATTTTCTAGAATTTCTAAATAAATTAAAGTAATTTCGACAATTTCCTGAATAGTCTACCCATACTAAAGTAATTTCTACAACAGATAAACTAATTTTTTATATTTTCTAAACAAACTAAAGTAATTTCGACAATTTCTATACATGCTAAAATAATTTCTACAATATCTAGAACAGATAAATTAATTTTGTAGAATTCCTAAACAAATTAAAGTAATTTCAACAATTTTTAAAACAGATAAACTAATTTTCTACATTTTCTAAACGAGATAAATTAATTTTCTAGAATTTCTAAACAAATTAAAGTAATTTCGATAATTTCTAGAACAAGTAAATCAATTTTCTATATTTTCTAAACAAGCTACAGTTATTTCTATAATTTCTACAATTTCTAGAACTGATAAAGTAATTTTCTATATTTTCTAAAATAAAAAACTAATTTTCTAAATCTAAACAAATTAATTTAACTAATTTCTAAATTTTCTAATCTAAAAACTAATTTTCTAAATCTAAATCTAATTAAATTAACTAATTTCTAAATTTTCTAATCTAAAAACTAATTTTCTAAATCTAAATCTAATTTTCTACACTAATTAAATTAATTAAAAAAAAGAAGAGAACATACCTGAGATCGGCGGCCGAAGGGAAGAGGGGCGGCGGCAGCGTGGGGGGTCGGCGACCGCCGTCGCTCTTTATATAGGCGCGGCCGCCGCCGTCCGCCACGGCGGGAAGGACCTACCGCCGTGACCCACGGCGGCCGCACCTCCAACCGCCGTGGAGCACGACAGAAAGGTGCCGCGGGGCCCACACCCTGCAACCGACCGTTGGCGGTCACCTTACCGCCGTGGGTTACGGCGGTTGGAGGTGCGGCCGCCGTGAGCCACGGCGGTTGATGTTTATTTTTTATAAATTTCGAAACGGTCGTATAATTTTACAAAATGATTAAAAATATATATAAAAAAAGAATACCCACCGCCGCGCTCGCCGGTGTCCTTTCCGCCGCCGAGCATGGTAAATAGAGCTCCCCTCCCCTCCACGCTCCACTGCCGGTGCCGGTCGAATCCACCGCCGCCTAACTCCCGCGCTGCCGCGGCCGTCCACCATGTCAGCAACCCGGCGTCTCGTTGCGCCGGTCTTCAACAGGACCCGATCCCTCCGCCGCCTCTCCTCGTGCACCAAGGACCCTCCCGCGCCTAGCGCGGCCGCCCTCCTCCGCGAGGGTACCCCCTCCTCCACCACGATCTCCCTCCTACTCTCGGAGCCCGGCCTCGCCGACGATCTGTACGCCCTTATCGCCGTGTCCGGGGGGTCTGGCTCCCCCCTCACCCCAGATTCCCTCGCTATCCTCCACTCCCTCGCGGCCTGCCACCGTATCCCTCCTTCCTCCGCGTCGCTCCTCTCCCGGCTCCTCGCGCGCTTCTCCTCCCCAGCCGACGCCGCGAGCTTCCTCCGCGACGCCCTCGCCGCGGGCGCGCCTGCGCCAGATGTCGCCGCCTTCAATACACTCCTCGCCGCGCTTGGCCGCGCCGGCAACCTGCGCGGCATGACCGAGCTGTTCACCTCCATGAGGGGCGCATCCGTCCAGCCCAACGTCGTCACTTACGGGATACTTCTCAACGGTCTCTGCAAGGCAGGCCGCGTCGGGGCGGCGCTGAAGGTGCTCGACGGAATGTCCAGGCCAGGCTCGAGCGTCCGCCCGGATATTGTCATTTTGAACACTGTAGTGGATGGGCTGTGCAAGACTGGGAGGCTTCAGGAAGCAATTATGTTCGTTAATGAGCGGATGAGGAGTGTGCATGGGTGTGCGCCCAACACGGTTACCTATAACTGCTTGGTTGATGCATATTGCCGGGTGGGGGATATTGCCATGGCTTGCGAAGTGGTGGGGAGGATGGAGTCGGCACCAAACGTTGTCACAATGAACACAATTGTTTGCGGTTTATGCCGAGTTGGGAGGGCTGGAGCCGCTCTGGAGTTCTTCCGTGAGAAGACGGCAGCTTGGCCGGAGGTAAGGGGAAACGCTGTGACCTATAGCACTCTGGTTAGTGCTTTCCTCCACTGTAACAATGTGGCCATGGCCATGGAGTTATTCCATGAGATGGCAGACCAAGGGCATCCACCAGATGCAATACTGTATTTCACCATGATATCTGGATTGACACAAGCAGAGCGGTTGGAGGATGCTTGCTCCATGATGGCATCGATGAAGAAGGCAGGCTTTAAGCTCGATGCAAAGGCGTATAACATCTTGATTAGTGGATTTTGCCGGAGGAAAAGGTTGCGTGAAGCCTATGAGTTGCTTGAGGAGATGAAAGGAGCTGGTCTTCAGCCAGACGTGTACACCTACAATATCTTGTTGTCTTGCTTGTGCAAAGCAGGCAATTTCTTGGCTGTGGATGAATTATTGGGGAAGATGATTGATGATGGTTGTCAGCCTTCTGTGGTCACTTTTGGTACACTTGTACATGGATATTGCAAAGCTGGTAAGACTGATGAGGCCTTGAGAATTTTCAGGTCCATGGATGAGTCTGGGATTCAACCCAACACAGTGATATACAATACTGTCATTGACTTTCTCTGCAAGGGCAGAGATGTTGATCAAGCCATCAAACTGTTTGATGAGATGAGGGAAAACAACGTGCCTGCAAATGTAACAACGTACAATGCATTGTTGAAGGGCCTTCAAGATAAGAACATTGCAGAAAAGGCTTTTGAACTTATGGATCAGATGAGAGAAGAGAGGTGCACTCCTGATTATGTTACTGTGGATGTCCTCATGGAATGGCTGCCTGAAATTGGTGAAACAGAGAGATTAAAACGTTTCATGCAGCAGTGGAATCACAAGGATAACCATGTGAGCACATCAGAATCTTAGTAGGCACCATGAGGTCTGTCTTGTTTGTTGGACCATGAATGTTGGCATGGCTTCTGCATCAGATTAATTGGAGTTGCAATGTCTGTATTTAATTAGTAACGGGAAGATCACATCAGACTGTGCTGACACAAGAATTTGGAAACTATTTTCTAAATCCTAGCTGGCTTACAAGATGGATCTGGACTTCGCTGGTTAAAATTGGCTGTAACCATAGCCTGTACACATGTTTGCATTTGATGTTAGGGTTGTAACTTGTAAGGCATACTGAATTCAGAGAAACCTTATTCAGTACATGATGCTGTGGGCTGTGGCAACAAATCAGGTTATTCCTCTTTTAATCGTGTCATTGTTGGTTTGGTACTACTCCATTTCCCTTTTTTGATTTTACAGTCTTATACAGTGATGAGTGCAGTTACTGTAAAATGCAGGAAATTGAATTTGCCATCCAATTCATATTCACTATAGCCCCTCTTAGATTGTAGTTGAACAGATACCAATGTACACAGTCATTCTTGTCATTTTTCTACATCAAATGAAGCTATTCAACAGATAAAATTGGATAATTTCAGTTAGGAAGACACCAAGATGTTCAGAGCACTGCCAAATGTTGTTAATGTTTGTGACGCAATCCTTGTTAGAAGAAAGCCCCTCTTGCATAGGCTATATTACCATTTTTATTTTATATGATCTGCAGGTTTTCCACCTAAAACCTTCTTACACGAATGCGCCATATTGAATTTAAACTCTCAATGATTGAATCCTTCATATAACTCTCTTGACAAATTATAAAAAATATGTATCCAAAGGATGCATGGAAGAATCCAGTTGTAGAGTGTAAGAGAATAAAGTGTTAATGCTCTCTTAGTTGAGAACTGATATAGTGATGTTGGAACTCTGCTATTATCAGGTAGTTTTTTCTGTCACGGTACCCTGTTGAGTTATCACAGAAAACTACAATTCTGTATTCGACAATTATCTGACTCTCGTCTGAGAAAAATTTTGCCTCAGAAAAGTCCAAATTACTTCCCTCATGTATAACCAAAGTATGAGTAACCCTCTGAACTGAAGTACTTTATAGTTTCAGTTTACCCCCAAAATTATGCCATTTAGTTCAATTTAGCCCTTAACACAATTTGTCCTTTTGGTTTCCTTATGCACAAGTGGAGTCTTAAGTTGCAAGATGGTAGAAGACATCTTTTTTTCTCGGAACACGCAGGAGAGCTGCGTATCAATATATTAAGAAGAAGGGTGGGTGAAAAAGCACCCAGATCACACAGGTTTTGTTTTATATATGGGGGCAAAACAAAACCTGATAAAGAAAGGCCCCAGCAAAACACATTCTACATAGTCTTAACACAGATTCAAGACCCAAGATAAAAAAACCCAAGGCTGAAACTAAGTCTGTGGTAGCCGGGCGAGGATGTGATTGACTCCTCAAGCCCCAGCAATACCCCACAAGTGTATCTTCTCCCTGATGGAAGACAGAACTCCATTCAGGTTAGGCAGCACGCCATCAAACACACACCGGTTCCAGTGATTCCACAGCGGCCATGCCACCAAAATTATAATTGAGTTGACTAGTTGAGTCCCTTTTTAATCAGTCTATCCACCCTGCTGTTCACAAATTCCCACCAATCATCAAAGGAGCTTTCGTCCAGGTTTGGGGCTAGGGCCTGCGGATGAAGCTCTTGCAGCACATAGAACCATACTTGCCGTGCAAAAACACAATGCAGCAGGAAATGATTTATTGTTTCCTTATCTTGATCACACAAGAGGCATTGCTCAGGATGAGGCAATCCCTTCCTGACGAGTCGATCGGCAGTCCAGCACCTGTCATGTGCAACTAGCCACATGAAAAACTTACATTTGCCCAGGGCCCAGCTTTTCCAGATCCGCTCCCATGGTATGAAATGTACGGCTCCAATAAACACTGCATCATAAGCTAACTTTGCAGAATACCGTCCTGAGGCCGTGAATTGCCAAATGTGGGTGTCTTCTGTATCTTGCTGTAAATCAACTTCCGAGAGTAAATCCCAAAGTCCCAACTCAGCCAGGACGTCCACAGTTAGAGCACCTCTTATGTCAGATATCTACCTCCGGTCAGCCATGGCTTCCAACACTGTTCTTTTTCTTGCTCTGCTGGAAATTGTGGCCGAAAGGTGAGGCACCATCCTCTCCAGGCTCTGCCCATGCAGCCAACGGTCAGTCCAAAATAAGGTATGCTTGCCATTACCCACCAAGATGGTAGAAGACATCATAAGACATGTTTAAAAAATATATCATGAATTTACTACTACTATTATTATTTTGATATTGGTATGATATTTGTAATAAATTTATCATTGAGATACAAATTGATATAAAAATAATGATGAAAATTTCATATATCTGGACTTTCGCTATATTTGAAGGGAGTAATTTGGATTTTTTCTTTTTAAATGTGAATTTAAGGATTCTTAGCTTGAGATATGTACCAGCTTTAGTATTTTGATTGTTAAAGCAATAGCATTATCCAGGTTGCTTCTGGCATCTTCTGTGTATGTCAAATTATTTGCTTTGTATTATTGATTTTAATTGCCAGCCAAAATATCACTGCCAATCTCCTCTGTTGTAACGAAAGATAAAAAAGGGCCTAACTATTGCAGGATTACACAAGTCAACATGGACATACTGTTTTGAGTAGTTCCCAGTTGGAGAAATGCTGTTCTATTCACCATACCTCAGCCTCATTGTCCTTGCTAATTTCTGTGGCTGGCTTGAGCATCAAACTTCAATGTCCACATTGGAGAGAATGGCTCCACGGTAACAGTCCTAGAGATGTATTGCATCCATGCCCCATCACAGAAAGGTAAATAAGTAAATATCAATTCACTATGCTTGTTAGTTTTGGGATTACATAGGCAAGTGTCTCTGGAAACAAGTATTGAACTTGTCACATAGTCGTGTATCTTTGAATTAGTGCTTGTATTAGCAAAACCTATGCGCATACCACCAAGCAGAACCCAGAACTTCTGATTTAAGCTCGAATTGGTGTTTGGTCCACTTTAAGAAATTTTAAAGAGTATGTGCCGTACAATTATGAAACTTAAATAGGCGACTAAGAGAGGAGATCTATATCATTCTGTCACCAAGATCTTTCAATGGCTGTGCTCTTTTCCAAGCATTTACTTCAGGTACAAGTAATGCACTTTTTTAGAATGTGAAGTACCGTAAGCAAATTCTCACATGGACTATTGTTATTCTGTCTTAGCCATGAGAATGTCAACAACCTTAATAGCCTCAAGCTATTGTGAGTCTTTCTTCCACAAATCTCTCCTAAACACCAACCTTCATGTAGTAGCATACAACACACACATTCTCTCTCTATGTGTGATTACATTCTGCAACCCTATGTTCGAAAGTTGCAAATGGCTAGAGCAACAATCAGTGATCACATTTTCTGAAGGATCAACAGAATGAAAACCCCAGCACCGGAGGAAAAACCGAATGTAGATTGGACCCATAGTGATGCTGGCAGTGGTACACATTTTGTCAGTTGATGACAGCCAAGTACGCTGACTTGTTCCTGCCAGTTGTTTCTTCTACTGCTGGGAAGACATGAGAGTACTGCATCAAGGGTCGAAGTCAGTGGAAACCAAGTTGGCATGGGCGCTTGGCAGGGAAACCGTGTCTCCCTTGCAGCTTCCGTGATCTGTTGATGTGGCTGTGTCAGAAGCCTCGTCTCCTGCCTACGGTAATGTTGGTGATTCTGATTCATGTTGCCGGTAAGCAGAGCTAACTAACAAAAATGAGGTAGGAGAGAGAATAACAGAGACAGCACGTAGAGCACATCAGTTGCAATTTTGCAGACCTCTTCACCTGTAAGACATATAGTTTACTAGGTTAGGTACTAATGAACATATTCTAAAGCACCAATGCAGCAGTAATGGTGTATCCAAGCTGAGTTTAGATTTAAGACAATAATGAAGCTGATGTGCTTACTTTTCCGCATTGCCTGTCGTGCAGGGAGTTGGGCAGCTGGCAAATCGACAAAGGCACCATTCCTCACAGTCCACCCGGGTGCGGGAGCCCGAATTCTCCGGTATCTGCAGTCCACCCCCCCGGCCGGGGCAAGAATTTCTCAGAACCGTGGTGTAATGCTGACCCTGACGACGGGGATCGCCGTGCCTCGCTCGCAACACGGACTCTCGGAGGCAGCAGGGGAGCAGGACAGAGAGAGCCGTACAAGTCACAGCCTTGCTTGCATGCGTCTCCTCTTTGAAGTGGTCGCAGGTTTTGACGTTTTGTGTTGCCTAATAACATGGGATGCCGTTGCTGGCTGGCACGGAGTACCTACCTGGTCAACCGGCATGGGGGCCACCGATCCACATGATCCCCAGGTCGTAACCATCTTGCAGTTGCAGGTACTGTGATTCTTGCCTGTAGGCTGTAGCTCCGGAGAGGAAATAATTGAGACACTCGGCTACAGTGCTGACCTTCTTGTGTGTGACCTGTCGTGCAGGGAGGTGACAAGTTAAAGACGCCGTTTCTTGGAGCCTGCCTGAGTGCCGAGACACGAGCTCGCCGGGCCGGTCAGCTGGGATAATAGTGACGGACGGACCAGCCGCCTCACCCTGGACAGCTACAGTTTACTCGATCGGGTGATTTCTCCGAAGTCGGAACAGAATGCTGCTTCATCGGGGCCTGCATGTCTACGTCGTCACCGGCGAAGCCGTGCAGCACGCGCGACGAAACTCGCGGCAAATCACGTACGTAGGTTAGGTGGTAGAAGGGAACGAAGCGGTCGTAGCGCTTGACCCAGCGGCAGGATGATCCGCAGTGGTCAAATGACAAATCTCGCGCACCGGCACGGGAAAACGCCACGTGATCTGCCAAACGCCATTGTGGCTAGAGTGGTTGAAGAATATAGAGCATGTTTGGATCACTTTTAGTCCCTTGACTAAAATTAGTAAGGCTAAAAAATTTTAGTCACCC
Organism: Cenchrus fungigraminus; assembly: GCA_036936925.1. NCBI lineage: Eukaryota > Viridiplantae > Streptophyta > Magnoliopsida > Poales > Poaceae > Cenchrus > Cenchrus fungigraminus. The sequence continues at coordinate 60,152,179 of CM072770.1, read as the reverse complement.
CTATTTGGAAGCAAGGGCTAAAGTAGTATTAAAAGAGCATTAAAATTTAAATTTCTCTCTTCTCTCTCCTTTCCTCTCTCTCCTCTCTCCTCTCTCACAGTGGGTTTGGCGTGGGATATGGGTAGCATGCACATGACCATTAATGAGGAGAGTATAAAATTCCAAACGGGCCGCCCGGCCCGAGCACGGCCCTGGCCCTAAATGGCCCAACACTATCAGGCACGGTGGCACTACCGTGCCATGCCGTGTCGTGTCATCGTGCCAGGGAGGGTGCCGAAGCACGACACGAAGGGCAATTTTTCATGTCGTGCCGGCACTAAGCTCGACGGCAGCACGACATGCACTAACAGCCCGCCGCCGGGCTAGTGCCGTGCCAGGCACGATTGTGAAGCCACCCCTCTATGAAATTTAGACAACTTCAGCAAGATGAAAATCACAGTTCACAAAACAACAGAAAGACAAAGGATTTTCAAAAGTTTGAGCTGGTGCAATGACTGCCTCATTAAAAACCTATCTGGGTAAAACTCACACCTCGTGAGAAACTCTAGATAGGGAAAAAGAGTACAGCCCAGCTCAATCAAATAAAGTTCAACAGGTTCAAAATATTACAGACCAAGTTCAGTACTTCAGTTACATAAATTGCAAATGGCCTACTACTACTACTACTTCTCTTCAGCCACCACATCCAGATACAACTCGGAGTAGCATTCTTCTTCCAATTTCTTGTCCTCCACCTGTTGTTGCACCCTAGCATCTGCAACCTCCCAATCCTTGACGCAGGTGAGGATCTCCACCATCTTCGGGCTCAATCGGCGCCGACGCTCCTCAAGGATCCTGCCAGTAGTACTAAACACAGATTCTGAAGATACAGTAGAAACAGACACAGTCAAAACATCTCTAGCTAAGATAGAAAGGACAGGATAAGAAAGTTTGTGTTCATGCCACCAAGCAATGATGTCAAACTCACTATCATTGTGAGAGATATTGTCACTGTCCAAGTAGCTAGATAGCTCAGTACCAACACCCATATTGTCACTGCGAGTTTTGCATTGTCCAAAGTGACAGAAAAAACCTTAGCAGTTAAACCATATTCTTCTAAGACAGCATAAACACACTCAGCAATGTTCTCACCAGAATGAGATTCATCAATCAGCCTAAACCCAAGTACCCTCTTCTCCAATTGCCAATCAGGATTAACATAGTGAACAACAACACTAAGGTAATCCTCCTTAGCATTGCCAGACCAAATATCTGAAGTAAGAGAAACAGATGAAACACCAGCAAAAGATGCAATAAGTTTATCACACAAACCAGAATGGTACTTGATCATATCTCTAGTTGTGGTTTGTGCAGAGACTACTGTAAATCTAGGGTTATGACAATCCCTTATATAATCCTCAAAAGCAGGATGTGCACCAGAACAGAGAGGAAGATCAGTATGAGCAATCAAACGACATAAACCAGTACGAGCTCGTTCGGCACTGTACTCCCAGTGACGAACACTACCATCAGAGCTAAACGAAAGCAAAGACTGAGACAAACGCTTATTCTCCTTTCTCTTATCACAAGACTTAACATGTCGTAACAGATGGCCAGTACCAATAGCAGAACGACCAGCATATTCTTGACCACAATGAAGGCATTTGGCACCAGTTCTTACCTTCTTACCGTTGATGATTGAGAAGAGCTTCTCGAAGTCGAGCCAAGCATCAGAGGTGCCCTTTCGCTTCCTCGTGCCGGTGTCAATGGCTACAACAGTGGGATCACCGGTGGCAGCACCAGCGACACCATCACCGGCGGCAGCGCCAGCGGCACCATCACCGGCGGCAGCGCCATCGGCACCATCACCTGCGGCACCACCATCACCGGCGACATCAGCAACCTCGATAGGATCTGCACGAGAGCCAATCAGCTCTTCTGCATCTGCTTCGAGGTCACTCTCGTCATCTCCACGCAAGCCCGCCATACGGTAATCATCGTTGATGGAGTGGCCCTGGTCCTCGTCGTCGCTCGACATTGCCGGAGCTCTGGTCCCTCAACGGATCCGGTGGCCGGCGACCTGCACCACAAACGGAGCAGAGCAGAGCAAAGAGTGAGAGACAGAGAGAGTGAGATAGAGAGTGAGAGACAGAGAGAGGGAGACAAGATCTGCTTACCTCCTGTGAATCCGGAGCACTAGAGCAGATCACTGGTTCCTCAACGGTATCGCGGTGGCCGCCGACCTGCAGGAGATAGAAGAACAAGTCAAGATTCGAGAAGAACAGAGGAGACGACGAGATCTAGGGTTAGGGTTAGAGGCCCGGAGCTTACCTGCGAATCCGGAGCACCAGAGGAGACGGCGACGCGAACAAGCGACGGAGGAGTGGCCGGCGATGACCACGAACAGAGGCCGACTCGTAGATCTAGAGTCGGAGAGGGCGGGCGAGGAGCGACGGGCGAGACCGCGAGAGCAGAGAGAAAGGGAAAGATGGGGAGGAAGGAGGATGAGCCGTGCGGATCCAACGGTCGGAGGCCGGAGGGCTGCTCGTCGTCGCCGTCGCCGGAGAGGACGACCGGCGATGCGGGCGAGGGGCGAGAGCGAGAGGAGAGGAGGAGACGGGGTCGATGCGGGATTGCGGGCGATTCAAATGGGGGCTAGGGTTTCTGGGTGGGAGGGGTGCGGGGCGCCGCGGCTGCGGCTTATATAGCCCCTCTCCCAACGGCTAGATCCAGCGGCCGGGGAGAGGCGGATCCAACGGTCGGGAGCGAGGGGATGGGGGAGCCGGGGTGGGCCGTTGGCAGGCTGAGCCAAATTCGTGCCTGAGGTCGGGCCACTTTCGTGCCACCCCATATCGGGTCGTGCTTCGGGCCGGCCCGCCGTGCCAGGGTTGCGGCCCAGGCCCTAAAAGGTCGTCGGGCCGGGCCGGCACTAAGCACTATTGACCATACCTAGGGTCGGGCTAGGGCCGTGCTTTTTAGGGTCGTGTCTCGTACCGCCAATCGTGCTCGGCCCATCTGGAATTCTATAGAGGAGAGAGGGGATTTTAGTCCTTTTTAGCTTCCCCACCCCCTACTAGCAAATTTTAGCCTCAAGACTAATTTTAGTCCCACTTTAGCCTCACAATGTTTGGAAATTTAGCTTCTACAAGAGACTAAAATTAGTCAGGCTAATTTTAGTCACCCTGATCCAAACATGCACATAATTGTTGTCTTTGCGAACACTTGTAACATTTGCACAAGTTTATCTCAAACAAACTGGTAGCAGCTTGCACGTAAGATAATGTGGAAAGTAAGATGATGAAGCCGGCCGAAAAACAAACTTTTAGAAATCAGCCTTTGCGAGCGCTTTTTTTCTCGGAAATCAGTTGTGCATCAGGTTTTGACTTGGTGAAAAATCTGACCCAATGACGACGACAATGGAGATTGAACAGAGAGAGAGAGAGAGAGCGTGCGTGCGGGTTTCGGGGATATATGCTGAACGCCATGCAAGCAACGAGGCAAGAGAATTCCAAGTTTCCGACCGTCGTCGTCAAGCAGCGCATGCAGCTGCGGCTGCGCAGGGACGACGTGCGCGCGCGCGCGCAAGAGTCCAGAACATGTTGGAACCGTTCCGCTGACCCCAAGAAGTCAAACTAGATCCCCTCCCAAACCGGCAAAAAGTTGCCTTGGCCCACAAGGTGATTTTCCTGGTCAAACTCTAACCACCTTCTTCTCCTTCTCCAAAACAGAAAAAAAATAGTAAAAGAAAAAACAAACACTTCTCCCTCTCCGGCTAGCAGCCAATATCATATCGTTGACAAAAGTGGAGCTGATCGAAGAAGTAGCTAGCTAGCCTTGCTGCCACGGCAACTTTGGCCCAATTAATCGGCCTTCTTGACTTGAATCCGTCTGCTAGCTCAGCTGTCTCTCATTGCCATGTCACCTTCGGGCGGGCTGCGGCACGCACGCATGGGTCAACACGGCAGGCTCCGCCGTTTGACGTTCTCGCCGCCGTGCGGCGCCGGCGGCCCCGCCCACAGCTGGCCACGAAAAAGGTTTGATCCGTACGATGCGGTGCCATTAATTCTACGGCCGCTACCAGACAGGCACACATGCATGTCGATGCATGCCACGTTGATCCGAAGCAGCGCCCGCCACGCCCGGTGTGCGCCGCCGGTGCAACGCTGAGGCTAGCCGCTAGCATATACTAGCTAGTAGCAGGAGTATGGTCGGTTCGGGGGCGCGCCGCCCGTCTCGCGCGGCGACTTTTCCGGCGAACGCGCTCTCGCGAAACCAAGTCGCCGCACGGCACCGCGCGCGCGCCATGCGCCCATGCAATGCAACGCGACTTCCTCCCCAGAGAAATCGCAGCGCCTCCTCGCGACCTCGGGCCTATATAAACGTGCCGACCCGTTCGCTGTCGAGTTAGCTTTCACCTACGCAAAACTCATTCTGATCAATACCGAGATTGTTTGCTAGTACAAGAAAGAGCTAGCTAATAAGAAGGTCGTCGTCAGCCATGGCCGTGGTCAGGAGGAGGACGGGGCTTGCTCTACCGGTGATGATCGTGGCGGTGGTGCTGCTCTTCGTGGTGCTCGGCGTCGCGGAGGCGCGGCCCTTGAGCGGCAGCGATGGCGGCTGGGCGGTCACGGGAGCCGGGCCGCTGCCGGCGGACGGCGGCGTGTTCTTCGTCGAGACGCTCCGCCGGCTGTACCTGCAGCAGTTGGGAGGGCCGGGGGCGTCGTGCCAGACCAACAGTCCCAACAACGGCTGCCCGCCTTAGGATCGTCCACCGTCGACAACTGCTAGTACGACGGCGGCGGCGGCGGCGCATCTCTTCGGGCCGTGCGCCGGCGCCTCCCCGCGTGTGCTCCATCTCTCGCTTCGAAGGGTTCTGGTGATCGATCTCGACCGTCTCGTGCCGATCGAGCTGTGCGTGGAGGATCGTGTCCAGACTGATCCAGAGATGCGGTCGTGGACAAGGATGCAGGCATGGAGCTCTCGATGCAACGGTTGCTCATGCAGTCACGCTCGCTGCAAATTTTCCTTTGCTAGCTAAATACGGAGTAGATGGTTGATTCGTTGATTGATTGGTTTGTTATTTTTTGGTAACTTTTGCCCCACGTACGTTTGGAGTACAGATGGTGCATGGGTGCCAATTTGTACAGAAAACATGCAGAGAATATGCAAATAGAAATGTAAATGTGTTTCTTGCTTTTTCTAATGAATAATATGAAAGGATTTTGCTTCCTTTTGCGAAAGAGAGATGACCTCTGCTTTTATTTGACATTTTTTTATGCCACAGTACAGAAGGCTGGGGAAACAAATAAACTTATTAGCAAATACAGATCCAAAAGATCGAAGCCCCAGCCAAAAAAAAAAAAAAAATACAAACCATGCCCCTAAATTTTCACGGGAAAGGATTTTTGCTAGATTTAATATATAAATGATCCAAACATGAATAGGTGGAAGATGATTTTATCATTGTCGCCGTGTCAATTATGTCACCACCATCTGACTATATTGCCAATTTCATAGCGACAAGCTACACATATTTTTTTTGTTGTTGCGGGTCCAGTTAACTTGGGACCGAACCAGGTTTTTGCTCTTAATTTGGTAGCGAACTGAGCGTAGCACAGCAGATAAGGTTTGACTCGACACTAGTTCGACACTAGTGCTCGCATGCATTTTTTTTTTTGAATTTAACCGATACTATTCTTCTAGTAGTAGGTGATGTGCTCGTCGACATTTCGGTGATGCTCATAAAGGTAGGTTTACGTGCGTATGTTTGTAGGGGAGAGTTTGGGTACGCATATGTGAGTGTCTGCATGTATTTCGAAAAGAAAATCAACCCGAGGACCTGGGTCTAAGGCCATTATTTCATCTCTTAAGGGTATAAACTCACGGTTACAGGACAACGTCAGGCTACTACTGTGAATTGAAAAATGGTTTTACAGCTTAAGATATGGATTATGTTAGAACATCGATCTATAGAACTCTACGATTTTGGTGGTGATTTTTTTCTTTCTTTATATTTTTTTTGCTGATGAGGGGAGCTAAAAACATGTACATGAGCACATGGCTGTCTAACATATATGGTAGATTATTGGACTTAATCCAACAAATTACAAGTTAATGTTTTTACAAGAAAATGTTGTTTATAGCTCATGAACATTTTATTACCAATTTCTTAGCATCCTTTTACATGCAAATGTTTCTCATAGAGCTCAAGAACAGCTACTTCAGAATAGGAATAAATTTGATCTATTCATCTCTCATCCAAGATCTTTATCCAAAAACTTGAACGACTGAGCCTAGTGTTGTCTATATGCTAATCATGTTTGGGATGGTATATCAGTTTGACATCACAAAGTTTAATAAAGTTGGATGCAATAATTAAGCAGTAGATAAAATGTTGACATTTTCTTCAATTTATATTTAATTACTGTCCATGCATGGGAATACAAGTTAGTTAACGATGCGTCTAAGGAAGGATAGTAGCACAGTACTAGAAAAATCGACAAATGTTGCTTAGGCATGTACAAACAGTTTGACAACGATCGTCTATTAAGTTTTAAAATTAATTAATATCACATAAAGGCAACAAATAGACAATTCATATAATATATGAGAAATTTAGGGTGCTTGTAATTAATGTAAACCATCCATCCGGTGAAATCTAACGGTGTTAGTACTAGGTAGTACAAGGTAGTACCCTATGTATTTACACATTGTAACATTACTGTGTACTTCCTTCGTCCCAGAATGATAGTCGTTTTTTGTGTTCGTGCCACAAATTTGACTGAATTTATAGAAAAATATATGTAACATTTGCATCTTCAAATAAATTTATTAAAAAACTAGATTCAAATATCTATCTAATGATAATAATTGTACATCATAAATATTAATATATTTATATATATATTTAGTCAAAATTGTTTCTCGAGAAGCGAAAATGACAGTCATTCCGGGACGGAGCCATTGTGTCAGACGACTTTGATCTCACCATTGGAGGAGATGGATGTGCTTGCCAATTGCCATACATTGTACTTGATTTTGGTTAAAATAACATACTCTGACCAGCCAACTTCAGCACCACCACACGAGCGCGGGGCACACCAACCAAACTAATTGCACCATTTGCAAGCAAAAAGCTCGTTGGTCTCCTTGAAATCTCAAATCAGGCGATGGTTAGAAGCCGACATTATCGGAAAATGAGTTGTTGGGTTTATTTACACATAAAAAATAATGTTAGAAGAGCACGATTTGCATGGGATGGTATCAGATTGACTTCACAATTTTTTTTACTCATTCAGTTTATTGGTTTGGTTGAGAGTCAAAAGGTCATATGGCTTGGTTGATGTAGCACAGTAACAGCTGTTAGTATTGACCTAGGTCTAATACCATGTTTGTTTGTCTTAAAGATGTATAAACTCATAGTTACAGTGGACAACACTGTCTATTGTAAACTTTGGCAACCTATGGAAACCTCAAAAATCTATAGAACCATGCAGTCTTGGTGTGTGTTGTCTCTGTGCTTGAAACATGTACAGGATCACTTGGTTGTGTGCGACATGCGTGGTAGATTGTTAGATTTAGTCCAAACAAATTACAAGGTAATGCTTTTACAAGAAAATGTTCTTCATAGCTCAAGAACCTTTTATTACCAGTTTCTTAGCATTCTTTTACATGTAAACGTTTTTCATAGCTCAAGAAGTTTTCAAATTCTTATTTTGATATCCCAAATATGAGTGGACTCTTCTGATTTTTGGATCTTCTATGATTGAACCTTCAGAATCGGCCATATCTGAAACAAACAGGGCTAATCTACTCCCTCCACCCTAAATTTCTATTTATTTTGTTTTTTAGGTGCATAGCTTTTTATATGCGTCTAGATTGACATTATGTCTAGATACATACTAAATATTATGTATATAGAAATGCCAAAACGAATAGTATTTGAGACCCATTCATCTCTCATCCAAGATCTTTTTCAAAAAACTTGCACGGCCTTGTGTTGTCTATAAGCCCATACGTTTGGGATGATATCAGATTGACTTCACAATTTTTAAAGTTAGGCACAATAATTAAGAAGCAGACAAAATGATGACCATTTCTGTATTATTTAATTATTACAGCCCGCGCATGGGAAAGGAAGTTAGTTAACGATGCATCTAATAAGGAAGGATAGTATTCCCTCCTTCCAACTTTATAAACCGTGCACACAATCAAGATTCAAATTTTGCAATCTTTGATCACTAATTTAACTATTAATTTTTTATGATGTAAACTTTATATTGTTGGATTCATAATCAAATATACTTTACCATGATTATAAATTTGTAATCATAAGTATATATATATATATATATATATATATATATATATATAGGAAAAATCCATTCTACTCCCGGGTGTAGTTACTCCCACATTCAAAAAACCACTTTGTGTATGTGTACATACCCATTTATCACTTGGAGTATGTTCACATACCTAAAATAAGATTTATCAAAGTGATAACCATGAAAAAATTTCAGTGGAACTCATAAATTTTTGCACCTTGTGATGTATGTTATTTTCTATATAGAAATATGAGTATGTTCACTAACTTTATGTTTCCTTACACATAAAAAAAGTATGTCCACATACCACTTTTAAAAATCAAGTACGTCTACATACTTTTTTTAGAAACCTCAAGTATGCAAAGATACCTTCTAATTTGTGAGATACACATATGGGAGTAACTACACCCGGGAGTAGATAAAACTCGTCCTATATGATAAATGAATGGTCAAAGTGTTATATTCAAGACCGTGCTATATTCTATTATGCCTTATAAAAATGAATGGAGGGAGTATGTACTAGAAAAATAGCCACTTGTTGGTTATGTACAAACAGTTTGACATTAATCGTCTATTAATTTTTAAGTTAACATAAAGACAACAACATAGAAAAGTCATGTAATATGTTGTTTAAAAATTGGTTAGTCTTGTCTATTATACATATCATAACATTATTGTGCAAGCCATTGCATCAAAGTTTTGTTCCCAAGAGACGATTTTGATATGGCGCGGCTTTGCTTGCCATTATACTTGATTTTGGTCAAAATAACATACTTAAAAAAACATACTCTGACCAACCAAGTTCAGCACCACTACCGCCGAGCGTGGGGGCAACGAACCAACCAAACTAACCGCACCAATAGCAAGCAAAAAGCTCATTGGTCTCCTTGAAATCTCAAATCAAGTGATGGTTTGAAGCGGGCATAGTCAATAATCCTGTCTAGCTTTTCGCCGCAATCTGCCATTGCTAATGTTCTAATTTATTTTCCAGATAAAAAAATCATGCCTCCTAATGAAATGGAAAGTGCACATGGACCGCTAGAACATATATAGTTAAACTACAAATCTGTCGACAAACTTGACTTATTTAAGAGTATTAGCGAAAGTGGCAAAAGTATGGCTATAGATTAGCATTTTTTCAGATATACTCTACTACAAGTCACTTTCTTACGTTCTATAGCATGCATCTACAAGTTTTTTTCTTTGATTTCCAGATTCTCCTGTGCCATTTGATTGATCGACATATGTAACTATCAGCTTTGTCCCTAAATAAATATAGGAAATTTTGAGTGTCCACCAGACGTCCAGACCTAGCCCCACAAACTATTAGTTTCTCTTTTGGGTCCTAATTGTTTATTGATGATAACCTAGAAGTAATTTGTTGTTACCCATGCAATGTGAATAAAACAATCATTTATTGCACCAATTAGTCCAACACCAGTTAGTAATAAGATAATATGGAGGAAAATGTTTGATGCTTAAGTTGTCCAAATATTTTTTTTCATAAATCATTATATTTATAGATAGAGGGAATAAACCATATTATGTAATAATTATTTATATCTTATTATCTATATACGATGTATAGGATAAGCTAATTAATTAATTTGTCATGAATCTTATATATTTAAAAATAGAGGTATCATAAATACTGCTTTCTCGATTCCAAAATATAAGATATTTTAATATTTTACTAAGTCAAACTTCACTAATTATGACCAAGTTTATAGAAAACTAAGTGATACCTCGCGTGTTGCTGCGGGAATTTTTTAAACAAAATTTTATGGTGCAATGTGAAAGTGGAACATCAAAGTGATTGCCTGACAACATTCTTTTGTAAACAACATTATATATGGAAGCATGATGATTTTGTTGAGAAAAAATCATTTTAAATTATTGATCCTACATTTTTTCTACTACGAGAATTTTGTGGCATGCTACTCACAAAGACATGATATTAACCACAGAAAATCGGTTGAAAATATAAATATATGATCTAGTGGATGGTGACATAGTTTATAATGGATGGTGACGTGGAATGTTTGCATGTTGAGAGAAATATATCCATGAGTTGTAGTGGGTTCCATCTATATATACAATGTGGCATATTTCATAGTTAGTTTTTTGAAACAAATTTGTTGTTGTAGATATATACTAGCACTTACCTCTATAACTTTTCTCAAAGTTATAGAAATTGGACTTATAAAAGGAAAATGTATTACATTTTGAAACAAAGGGAGAATTAATTGATAGTAATCTAGCTACTTGCGCATACGTCCTGTGAGCTCGAGTCACGGCTGACTAATCAACCAATTTCTGGACGCTTACACGGGCATTACACCAATGACAACTAAAACAGCATTCCCCCACCACAATGCAAATACTGTACTTGGAACGTAATTCCGTCCGGATTAAACGAATCCCAGCAGCATTGGATCCGAAAGGCACGTCTGAACTCTCGAACCTGCCTTTCTTCAACCGTCTTGTGCCTGCTAATAGCTAGCTTTTCGCCTAGCATTCTGCAAAATCCTTGACAAAAAACCGGAGCTACGGAAAAGGCGAATGCGCACCACAAGAAATTGTGCACTGCTGCTAATAATGGTCCTGCGCCAAAGCAAAATAATATAAACATTCTTAATTAACAAACCCGGCCGGTGTAGTTAGCACTTAGCAGTAGTATAGCGACATGTGAAGTTAGTGCCTCTTTGAACATTCAATTCCCTGTGACGACGATTCTTGCAACATCCTCGCAGTTGCCCTCACGCACGTACTGTGTGAGAACATTTCTCCATTTCGTCATGACAAACGTAACGTGCGCGAATAGTTCTAGAAACTTACCGTACTGGCCTCGGCCCTATATATTTGCATGGACGGTGCATGCAGCTCTCATCTCATCGTCTCCAACAGAACACAAGAAGCAGATCATCAGATCAATCGAAGCGAAAAATTCAAGCTCCTTTTGAGCAGTGTGTTCATCGAGAGATTTAGAGCTTGTTGTTGTTGGTGATAGATGGCGAGAGGGTTTGCAGCAGTGCCGGTGATGCTACTGGTGATCCTGGGATTCTTGGTCATCTCAGGCGCAGCGCGGCGGTTGAGCGGCGAAGTGTGGTCGTCGTCGGCAGGGGAGGGGACGGAGGCCGTCTCCGGCGACGGTATCGTGCAGTTCCTCCAGCGAATGTACCTGCAGCAGCTGGGGGCGGGGCCCTCGTGCGGCACCAACAGCTCAAATGGTGGATGTCCACACCGCCCATGATCTATGAAAGATTCTGGCTCTGGGACAAAACAATCTTTGAGCTTGGTACCATCATGCATTATCTGTTGCTTTCATGTGAGAGAGGGTAATGTTGATTAGTGGAGTAGTGGAGAAGCGGTGGTGCTGGTATTATTTATAGTTTATCTTCTTTATTGGTTGATTCGTTGTGTCCATTTTTGGCTTATAATCATCCTTGTTCGATCAGTTTGTAATAAAAAGTGACAATGTAATCGAATAAATAGATTTATTTACATTATTGGTGATCTTGTTTTGTTTCTACATATTTTACACTCTTATGCTGTCAATACTATAAAACCCATGTTTTATGTAACACTTGTTTGGGAGTACCAACTTGATACTAATTAAGTTTACTTGGTAAGCGTAAGTACTTAGTCACCCCATGTAGTGACTGCACAAGTTTAACAAGTTTAATGAAGTTTCCCGGGGCACAACGCTGTTTTTTTTTGACGGACATTTCACCTAACACTGGAAAAAATATCAGCGATTTGATTCCTAAAATAAACAGAAAAATATGAGTACCCATGCTAAGTTATAGATTCGTAACTCGGATGGGCGGGTTCGACTATAATAAACCTAATAACCAGCTGACGGAGTGGGCTCACAAGTTTGAGCATGGTGGGTGGTCTAATTGTTTTCACATCTTTACCACAAGGTAAAGAGGTGGTGCCAATATTGGGTGATGATTTTCGAAATGTATGTTTAATAACTAAAAATTTTCATTGCTGCTTAAAGAAAAATCTCATTGGTGACCACATTACTGAGAAACACTGCAAGAATAGTGCTACTAAATGCTATAATAAATACATGAAAAATGTGAACACCCCTTCTGTGTTAAGAACTCGAGCCGGTTCCACACAAGGAGCCAACTGAGCTACACTCAGTTCTGTGTTTGCAGTACATGTTATATATATAAAGAAAAAATTGCCGTCTGTTTCAATTTTAATTGATAAGATTTGGAAAGCTGCCTTGAAGTCTTTTTCGGAATACATATAATAAAAATATACAAACGAATATTAAGCATGGGTCCTGTCAATGGAAATGTTTCCTAGACAACTGATTGTTGATAAAAATGAAAAGAGTTAAATCTTCAAATCCATGCACACCTTAATGAATGCAACTTGGACACAATAGCATGCACACCTTAATGAATGCAACTTGGACACAATAGCTTATTTGAGAGTAGGGATGTGTTTGGCACGGCTGTGGCTGCGGCTGTGGCAGCTCCGGTTGTGGCTGTGCTGGTGGAGCAGATTCTCTGGTGAAGCTGAAACTGTTTTAGAAAAACGTTTGGCAAAACAGCTTCTCCTAGCAGTGTAAGATGGATAAGAGGGTGAAATGACCATAATACCCTTCACTTTTCTTTTTGATTTCTTTATTTTTTCCTCCTATTTTTCCTTTTTTCCCTTCTATTTTTTCTCTTCTTTTATTTCTCTTTCCCATACTTATCTCCACCGCATGCCCTCGGGGCCTTATCCATTCGCCCCAGGCCCCAACGAAACCGCACACGCACGCCTGCTCGCGGATCCAGCTCCGGTGCCGTCGCCGTCCCGTCCTCGAGCCGCCCTTGCAGCGCGCCGTCGCCGTCCAAGCAGCCCCTATAATGCGTCGCGCCGTCTCGACCTCAGGCTTACCCTGCAACGCGCCGTCGCCATCCAAACCCACCCCTGCAACGCGAGCTCAAGCATCCACCGCGGGTCGTCTCCTCTGCGGCACCGCCCTACATCTTCTCCGGCGGCCTCACCTCCGGCGAGCCATCTTTGCTCGCGGGACGCGGGCGCCGTCGGCCATCTCTCCCCACGGGCCGCGGGTGCCGCCGGTCATCTTCTTCACCGCACCCGGGCCGCTCTGCCACCGCCGTCGGGCTGCTCCGCCTCCACCGCCCCGACGGGCCCCACCGGGGGCAAGGCTGGCAAAGGGCGCGCGAAGTGGGGGGTGCAGCGGGCAAAGCCACGATTTTTGGCTTCGCCTCCCCAAAATCGCTCCCGAGAGTGGGTCTTCTGGTAGCTTCTTTGAAGAAGCTGTTTTGGGATGCCCTTTGGCACAGCTTCGCCCAAAACAACTGCCGAAGCTGTTGGGGAAGCTGTGCCAAACGGACCCTAGATAGTGGCGCTCCTGAATGTCCTGTTGACCAAGTACCGGAAATTGTGCAACGACCATATAATGCTTTGGTTCAGCAGCCTCACGCCCACGCTATGCAAAATCCGTCGGCTCTTAGCTAATCCAGGCCTTTCTCTAAAGTGGGTTGTCCTAGTGTAGCCCCTCCTTTTCTCTAAAAAATCAAGAAAGGGAAAATTGCAAGGAAAACGCTAGTCACCATAGTCAGGATGTAGCCAACGCCTCCAGGGTTAGCTAACCGATTGAACAGCATTTATTTGTCGTTGTTGTCGTGGAACCTCCAATTAAAAGGAAAGGTCCTCCACAGCCACAGGATAACGTCACATACGTATATGCATGCTATATAAGAGCATGTTCAAGCAGTTGGTCGCCAATTTACATTTCAGTTTACGAACAGAGACCAGGGAAAAACAAGGCCGAATTCTGAAGAACCAAAGAGAATGCATCCACCCATGCTGATATTTAGGGGGCTCTTTTACGGTGGATCATACCACTATGCAGTATATGACTATTTTTGGTAAGGGTAAATGGGTAATTTTTTGCAATCTTTTAATAAATTTGGCAACCTCGGGCCGAGAAAAAAAAATAGTTTATGGCACTAGGAAAATTTGAAATGTAAAAATTCAAAGAAAATTTGTTTTTGAAATTTGAATTGAAAATTTTTGTTTTTGAAAAAAATTTGGCCATACCACCATAGGGAAATGGAAAAAATTGAAAAAAAAATTCGATTTTGAAATTTGAAAAAATTTGGCCATACAACCATAGGGAAATGAAAAAAAAATGAAATATGCCATGAAAATTTGAAATGAAAAAAATTGAAAATTTTCATTTTTGAAATTTGAAATGAATTTTTTTTTGAAAGTTTTCATTTTTGAAATTGGAATGAAAATTTCCGTTTAAAATTTGAAAAAATTTGGCCATATCACCAGGGGGAAATGAAAAAATTTTAAAATGAAGAAATCATATATTTCGTTTATGCCACCGAGGCAAAACTTCCAATAATACCCCTATACCACCTATGTATACCACCCTATAACACATGTGCAAGTTGTGGTGGTATACAATTAATCCCAGCCGTCGGATCCTTTCATACTGGTCCTTTTCCAATAGTGGTATAGGGTGGTATGGTCCATCGTAAAAGAGCCCTATTCAGACGATTCATATGTCATGGTGTTTGACCCAAGCATGTGTCCTCTCGTCCGGTTGATCAGTTTGGACTTTGGAGTCAAAGGAAACCTAAATGCAACAAGCATATATGGTTGTGCCGTAGGTACTCCATTTTGAATTGGCCGAGACCCCATTTTTTGTAACTCACACGTTTTTATTATATTATTTGAGAAATTTTATAGTCCTTGCTCCCCCTTATGATCTTCCCCTTTGTAGATTATAATATCATTTGGACGTCACGCGGGAGGGGGGGGGGGGGGGGGCCTCCAGCCCCCTACTAGTGGAGAACCTTTCCTCATTTATCTTTGAATTTATCAGACCATAACTGCATTAGAAATGAGCCAGATTCAAACTAGACTAGATCAATCCACCCAAAACCAAGATTCAAGCGAATGGTCGGTTTTGCTTTTGGGCCGAATTTCAAACCAGGTGACTTCAATCCTCTCCGAACGGATCTTATTCCCGGCTGTCTGGGAGTAACCGAACAAGGCCTAATTTGGTACTGGATCTTCATGGCATGACCAATTAGTTTCCAGCGGGCTCCGGTTCCCTCGTTGTCCTGTGCAATGAGCGGGCGATGGCGCTCCGGCGCCTCCTCCTGTCTTGCTCCTCCCTCTCCTTCCCCCAACCTTCTCTTGTTCCCTTTGCCTTGCTAGCGTGCGGCTATGCGGCTGCTGATCTGCTCCGCTGATTGCCGCTGCTAGTTCTTGCGATTGGTGGACTTGGTGCTTGCAGCTTGCTCGGGGGAAAGAAAAAGAGTAGAGCTGCTAATTGGTGGAGAAGGCGTGGGCGAGGACAGCAAAGGCCACTGCTGCTGGCTGCTCTTGCGCTGTGCCATTCAGAGAAAGGGGAGCGGCGGCAAAAGAAAGAGAGAGTACCCATGACGTCGCTGCAACTTCCAAGATGATGAGGAGCGCGGCAAGGACGCCGTAGCTGCTGCGAGTTCGATTACAAGCGCCGCCGGCATCTCCGTGACGGCCGCAAGGCCATTATGGAGCGCGGCCAGGATGCCGCGATGGTCCCGAGGTTGGCGCGAAGCGTCGCTGGGACGTCACGTCGACCGCGGGGCCGACGCGGAGCGTGGCCAAGACGCCGCGACGGGAGCCTCAGCGGTGAGGTGCGAAGGGGCTGGGGATTGACTCCGGTAAGCTCCATCCGCGATGATGATGAAGTACAAGCCGCCGGAGCGCTCGTGCGCCCCGACGGCCAACTCTCGACTGTGTTAGCCATTCGAGACTTGGTGAAAAATCGGCGTGACGTGCAAGCAGCCCCACGGTGGGCGCTAACTGTCGGGGTTTTGTAACCGCCAGCAAGTAAAATCACGGGTTGCGCGTCGGACCTCGGATGATAGTGCAAAAAAGGGACACAAGGATTTATACTGGTTCGGGCCTCCAGAGAGTAATACCCTACGTCCAGTTCATGCTGCTCATGTCATTTGCACTGGTTTGTAGTGGGGCGATACAAACTGGCGAGAGAGGGACGAGTTCCCAAGTCTCTCTGTGTGTGTGAGCCAAGTTCGTCCGAAGGAAGAAGAAGGACAGTAAAAAGAGAGCTCCTCCGGGGAGTAGGAAAAGATAAAAAAGAAAAGTCCCCCTGTTGCCTTCTGTGCCTTCCCTTTCATAAGTCAAGAGAAGGCTTACTGGTAAAGGAAACAAGAGAGAGAGGGGCTACCAGGTCACAATGAGTACAGGGAAAAGCTTTTATCCATGCTATGGGCCCCGTTTTCCTTTGAACTGTTGGAGGTTCCTTAGGTGGGAAGGAAAACATTACTCGGGGACGAAGACTTGTTGTGCGTCTGACTTACAGCACCCGTCGGCCAATAAGTCGTGCGAGGCGGAGCCAGAGCTTCCGACCTACGCATGTACAACAACAGCATGCTGCCCCAGCGGCGAGTAGTAAAAAATGGCCTGCTGGTGACTTGTGTGCATGGCCTGTGGCTTTGTTGGGGTAGAGTATGTGTTCAAGTGCTTTAGGTGTGCATGCATGTAGGTGGTGTTGGCACTTGAGTAGTTTTGGGTGTGTATGCATGTAGGTAGCATAGGTACTTGAGTATTTTTGGTGCAAGCACGCAACAAGCTCGCTCGCATGCAGGTTAAATGAAAACCAAAGCATCTAACGCATGTTTAGCAGGAGTTGGGTGAATCGTATTTTCGTGCTCCTGATTGATCAGGTTGGGTGAAACTGTGATTTATTTGGCCAGGGGCTATTGTCATCAATTCGCTGTCTTTGGGTACCCCTAATATAGGACCCCGTCACGTCTGCCGTGAGTAAGTTTGGCTCTCGATAAAGTGCTGTGAAAAAGAATAAAAAAAATCCAAATCTAGTACCGCGGGCTCACCGGCCGGCCGCCGTGGCCCTCCACGGCCGTCGCTGCTGCCGCCGCCGCCGCCACCACCACCACCAGACCACCAGTCGTCGCCGCCACGCCGCACGCCGCCATGCTGTAGGGGAGGAAGAGGAGACTACTGCCCACACCAGCACCACCCGGCCACCGCACGCCACCACCATCCGGCCCGCCACCACCGCCGCGACCTGTCAGAAAAAACAGGGAGGAGAGGAGAGAGAGAGAACCTGGTGGTCTCAGATCCGCAGTTGTCTGGCCTCGAGATCGCGCGGGGAGGAGAGGAGGCTGCCGCGCCCAGAGAAGAAGGTTGCTGCGCCAGGAGGAGGCGGCCGCACTGCCGCACCTGGTCGCGCCTCGTAGATCCGCCGTCGCACCTCACCTGGCGGAGGGAGGAGGGGACGGTGACCTCAGGGGAGAGGAGGGGAGGCGTGCGGTGGAGGAGATTGGAGCAGCGGTGGGGCTGGGTGGAGGTGGCAACGGTGCTTGTAGGGGAGGGAGGTGGGGGTGGTGGTGGATCTGAAGAGAGGGAGGTGGCGGGGCCGCGGAGAAGGATGGAGTGGAGGGAGGCGGCGGAGGCAGGCAGGTGGGTCAGGGAGACGTCTGCGGGTGGCGTGAGGCGGGGTTATATAGATAGGGTTCGGCGGGGAATGGGCCGACTTTTGGGTGGTTTGCCGTGAGCAAAGTTTTTTTTTTCAAAATTTGATTGAAATATATTTAATTCATTAAATATAGTAAATAAATATAAAAATATATGAAAATTTAACGTGGAGTATCACATGTTGTATGTAAAGAGTAGAATTTTTTTAATTCAAATTATAGTTTAAACGTCACTTTGCCTACAAATCTAGCCGCTTCCTTTATAACTCTATGAAACTTCCTTGGAAATGTTTTGGTTTGTAAGCATCGTGCGTGCCAAAATGTGTGAAACTCACTTATTTTTTTGCCACTACCTCCTTATAAGATATCATGAGATATTGATAAATTTCATGATTTTCAGACTTCATTTGTGTTTTTTTAGAATTTTAAAATCATTCAGACAAATAATGAACCAGATGTTCCCTAGATAAGTTTTTTGAATTTTTTTTAATTTGACGGGCATGGTCTCAAATTGGACTAAATAACATGAATATCATTTTCACTCGTTTTACTCTATTATTTGATTCATTTGCAATTCAAATTTGACTTGATTAAAAAATACTTGAAATGCAATTAATTGGTTAAATATAAAAAACACATAGAAAAATGCACCAAATTTTAACATGTAGCGCCACATGTTGCATGTAGACAGTAGAAAAAGTTTAAGATATAGAAGATAAATATAACTATGGGTTGCTTCACAAGTGTCTCTTCTATATTTAATCGAAAAACACACATATTTACCGACAGCCAAATGAAAACTCTCAACAAAATAGCTGTTTGTCGTGGGCAAGACAAAAACCTCATGGCAAAATTTTGAATTTGCCGACGGTCATGAAAAACTCTCAGCAAAATAGCTATTTGCCGAGTGTTTTTTCGTCGAGCGTTTTCTTGATGGCTCTCGGCAAACCCTTTCTTTGCCGAGTGCCCGAAGAAGAGATCTTGGCAAACTCCTGGTTCACAGCAAATACACAGTTCCCCACCGTGGTTGTTGGACCAATATGAATCCACCTGTCAAATTATTATACTAGATTGAACATTTTATAAGTTATTAGACCAATATACACCACGTGACAAGTTGTTATATGGTGAATGCAATTTAGCAGCTCACACTATATTCAGCCCAGCTAACGCCTCTAGGTTATAAAATATCGATTGAAATATATCTTGCGTGGAGTCAGGCGAAATGTTGTAACACATAATCCCGTCATATACGTGCAATTTATATTCTCGTTCGAATTTCATTTTTGCCAATAAACATCTGACCCTTTTTCTTTGCGACCAAATGGTTATTAGTTAGAGCATCTCAAAGAGTTTCTTAAATCATTTCCTAATCCTTAATTTTAAAGAAGATAACAAAAAATACCTCTCCAACAACTCCTAATCCACACTCCTAATCTTTTAGGACTCAGAAAAAAACAACCCATTCGGCATAAAGTTATGCAGTTTTGGTCGACGCGTATCCTCTACTAAAACAAGGTGGAAGGGCTTATAAGCAATAAAGAGTAGAAAAATGTTTCTGATGTATAAAAGTGGTTAGAATAATTTAAGAATAGTATAAGATTCCTGATGCAAAATTGTCTTCTATATTTTAGAGTAGATTATTAGGAGCTCTTGAAGATGACCTTCTTTATTCTTTCCAATACCTTTTTAGAAGTACTAAAACTTCATCTTTTTAAAGCAACTCCAACAGTTTCCCATCCCAAGTTGCTATTGTTATTTTTTTTGGCAAAAACAGAAAAAAACTTCTCCAACAGTTCCCCATCTCAGGTTGTCATTTATCCCAAGTTGGGAAAAACCGACTCCGCGCGCGTATATATGCGCGCAGCGATCCACGGCGCATCCTCCCGTATTAGAAGAGGTGGAATGATATTAAAATAATTTTGTTTTTTCTCAGGATTCCTGATTTAAGTTTTGAAGAGGTGGAAGAGTAGAAACATAATTTTGTTTCTCTCTCAGGGTTCCTGATGTAAGTTAGATCTAGATTTGGCAAGTGGATTATGCCAAATTGTTGGAGATGGATTTTTTTTACTTGGCATATCTTTTTACAAGTTGGCAAAACACAAGATTTGCCAAGTAAAATTTGGCAAACTCTTGGAGTTGCTCTTAGGAAGAAAATATTAGATACTTATGGAGATGCTCAGTGACGACCAGTGAAAGTCTTAGCGAATGCAAAGTTCCAATAGAACAAAAATAGAAATAATGCATGCCTCTCGGTGCTTAAGGTGCAGTGTCAGATGATATATGCACATTAGCACACATGTCATGGTATCTAACCGCAACCTATGTGTACGTGCGGCCGGTTGAATTTGAAGTCAAAGAAAACCCAAGATCAACACGCATGCGCCATACGTGCTGCATGCTGAATTGCCGACCATTTTGTAACTCTCACATGCGTCATTTCTTCACTGGTTCTTCGTTTATGTCATGCGTCCTTTGATTTGGACGTCCACTACGACAGTCATATGCCCGTTTCGTACGTAACTGGCTAGCGATTAACAAATCGGTTAGTCTAGCCTGATCTTCATATGTATGCATGACCAAATGGTGGTTTCGAAGAAGGAGAGAATGAAAGTGTGGAGTGTCAAGTTACTACTCTTGTTCTTAGAGCCTTTGTTCCATCCTAATTGAATTTTATTCATTTATTTTACAGTCCAAATCAAAAAAAATTTCTTCTTTATTATAAAAAGGAACTGTGAACTCAACTTATCAAAAGTCCGCTAGGAAAACGAATGGCTTGGATTGTGGAATAGAACAGACTAGAACAAACTCCAATAAAGTTCCAAGAAATCGAGCAGCTGGGGAGCAGCAGCATCCGCGAGCATCTCCAACGGTTTGCCAAATCGGATTGGTGCATCTTGATTTTTGGAGCATCTCCAAGACTTTACTATTTTTAACTTGGCAAATCTTTGCCAAGTCCTAAAAGATTTGCCAAGCTAAAAAAAGAATGCATCTTCAAGAGTTTACTATTCTTAATTTGCCAAATCTTCCTTTCTCTTATACATTTGAATCGGGAATCATTCTCTATTATTTATTTCTTTCCCCCCTCCCACCTAGTTTCCACCGTGAGAAACACCGATGTCAAGCGGAGTACGCGCGTGTATATTTACGCGTTGGAGGCAGTTTTTTTCAAGTTGCCAAAAATTACCAAGTCCTTTGCCAAACTGTTGGAGGTACGTTTTCAATGTTATCGCCAAAAATAAAAATACTAACCGGATTTGGCAAACTGTTGGTGATGCTCTGAAAATGCTGGAAACACTCCTCCAATAGTTTGGTAAAGGATTTAACAATTTTTGGCAACTTGGGAATAACCTGCCTCCAACGCGCAAAGATACGCGCGCGTACTCGGCTTGACATCGGTGTTTCTAAGCCAGGTGGAAGGGTGGAAAAATAAATAAAGAATAAAGAAAGGTTTCTGATGTAAATGTATAAAAGAGAAAAAAAAAGCTTGGCAAGTTAAGAGCAACTCCAGCTGATCCATTAAATCGTTTTCCATTGCTAAAAAATGAAAAAAAAAACTAGGAAACAGAAGTTCCAACGGTCTTGGTAAACTCCAGGATCGCAATCCCCCTCGCCATTATCCGCCTCGCGCTCGCAAGATTTGACGAGCTCGGCCGCCTCGCAATAGCGCGTCCACCTCTCCCGCCTCCCTCTGTCTCCTCGCGCGCGCTCCAGAGCCGAGGTGTGAGCTCCCGGCAGAGGGCTTCGCAGGCTCTGCGGCAGAGGGCGACGCGAGCTCCGGCGGCGCACACTATCCTTCCCACTCCCGGCACGACCCCTCCGACTTGCTGCCCACAGGTGAGAGCTGTGCGGCCCCTTGACTCGCCGCCGGGTACAGGAAGGCGCATGCTGTGTGGCCAGGGCGGCGCGGGCTCCGCGACGAGGGCGGCACGGGCTCCGCGACGGAGGGTGGCGCGGGTCCCGGCGGCGAGCAGCCCTATCCGCGCTGATACCATCCCGCTCCTCGTCGGCGCATCGTGGGGAGGACGGACCACAGACTGGAGGAGGCCGACTGGGTAGGGAAGGAGGAACCGAGGAAGGATAAGGTTGGGGGAGAAATAGGATGACAAGTGGGTCCTGTGTGTCAATGTGTGTCAATGAGTGGTCGGCGGATTTGAAAAATGAAAAATAGCTAGTCTGTTGGATTACTCAATAGAATTATAAAGTTTTCTATTTTTACAAAGGGCTAAATCTCTAAATTTAGCTAGCAAAAATAAAGAGACTGTTGGAGTTGCTCTAAGAATAGCAAACTCTTGAAGATGGTGACTGAGCATCTCTAGCAGTTTGCTAAATCCGGTTGGTATTTTTTTATTTTTGGCAAAAACGTTGAAAACACTCCAACAGTTTGGCAAATGACTTAGCAATTTTTGGCAACTTAGGAAAAACCTACCTCCAACGTGTAAATATACGCCCGCGTACTCCGCTTAACATTGGCATTTTTCACAATGGGAAGCCAGGTGGGAGGGTGAAAAAAAGAAACAAAAGAATAGAAAATGGTTTCCGATGCAAATGTATAATAGAGAAAGAAAGATTTGCCAAGTTAGAAATATTGAACTCTTACGCATTCTTTTTTAGCTTGACAAATCTTTTAGGATTCGATAAAGATTCGCCAAGTTAAAAATAGCAAACTCTTGGAGATGCTAATAAAAAATCTTAGCGAACACGAAATTCCAAGAGACCTAATGCATGCTTCTCGGTAGGCGTCAGATGATATATGCACATTAGTACATATGTCATGGTATGTGACCGCAACTAGCGTGTACGTACGTGCGGCCGGTTGAATTTGAAGTCAAAGAAAACCTAAGATCAACATGCATGCGTCATACGTGCTGCATGCTGAATTGCCCGCCATTTTGTAACTCTCACATGCGTCATTTCGTCACTGGTTCTTCGTATATGTTATGTGTCCTTTGATTTGGACGTCCACTACGACAGTCATAGCCCGTTTCGCGCGTACGTAACTAGCTAGCGATTAACTAATCGTTTAGTCTAGTAGCCTGATCTTAATGCATGACCAATTAAATGGTGGTTTCGAAGAAGTAAGAGAATGAAAGTGTGGAGTGTCAAGTTAGGATTTAGTTTTTTGATTTTTTCGATCCCGGTGAAACCATCGCATTTCAAAAGTGAACCTTTCGATGGACTAAATTTCAGGTAAATAGTGATTTCAATCACCATTGAAAAGACTAATTTTTTACGAAATTCACGAAATTCAGGCGGAAATTTGAACCCTTCCATCCTACTGATTTTATTTATTTATTTTACAGTCCAAGACAGACATTTTTTTATTCCTTATAAAGGGAGAACACTATTACTGTGAAATCAACTTATATTATCAATTCCGCTAGGAAAACGAGTTTGGATTTCGGAACAGAACAGACTAGAACAAGCTCAAATAAAGTTCCACGAAATCAAGCAGCTGGGAGCAGCATCCGCGTAGGTGCCGCGCGGAGAATTCTAACGCCACAGTCAAATTCTCCCCATCCCATCGCATCCAAGTCAGTCGCACACGCAACGAGAGCACGCACTCCTGCGCATCATCCGTGCATGCCGCATCCAGGAAGCCGCTGCCGATCCGGCCTATATAAAGGAGCTCCCGAGCTCTTCGATCAGATGCAACAATTCACACACTGCAAGAGCTTGCATTGCAGGAGCTGCTAGCAGAGGTTTTTCCTTTTCAGCACTACTCGTTTGCTCACTTGATCGTATTCTAGCTAGCCAGGCTAGAGTGACGATCATCAGTGGTACGTGATCGATGACGATGTCCAAGTTCGTCGTGGCGGTGGTCTTGGCGGCGACGATCATGGCGTTCCTGGTCACGCCGAGCTCAGCGCGGCCGCTGGGCGGCGACGATGGCGGCTTCGGCGCGGGAGATGCCGCCGTCGTCTCCGGCGAACACATCCTCCAGCTTCTCCGGAGGCTGTATCTGCAGCAGCTGGGAGCGGCGCCGTCGTGCCAGACGAACAGCTCCAACGGTGGGTGCCCACCACCGTCGTAGGGCTGATTATACAAAGTTTGCTCATGTCTATGTTCTATGTACATCAGCGCGTACATACTTATAACCAATTCGTTCTTTCATTAAGCATTTAAGCCCCATAGCCTAGTTTGTAAACCCCTCCTATTGATTCTTTTATACCTTTATTATTCTTTTACATATTATATTCATCTGTATATCCATGCAATGTTGAATGATACCGCCACGAATGGGTGGTCAATTATTTAATTGTAAGGGACTATATCGTCTGAAAGTTTTCTGAATAAAAGAATTTCTGTTCAAGAATAATTGAGCTATGTAATTTTGCATACCGATCAGTTCATCGTGCTCGGTATCAATCGGCAAGGCACTCGGGTGTAACGCAAGGTAGGGCTGCGTGCATGTGTCGTTTGTAGGGACGAGGGCGCGTACGTGTATATGAGTGTGTATGTGATTCGCAAAAAGAAATAAAATAAAATATAGCATGATATATCCATAAACTTTTCACTTGTGAGGGGGACACAAAAGTTCTCTTCTCGGAGCTGTAAATTGTACTCGTGCAACTTAAACAAATTTTAATTAAGGTTGCTGCAACTGAGTAAGTGCGATCCCTTTTTGATGCAAAAGGCATCTGTCGAAACTCGAAACCAAGGTAGGAACCACCAGGAGCTAATTAAGCAAGGGAAAAAAAGTAAAAGGGCATACAGAGCAAAATACTAGCTTAGACACCGATGGTCAGCGACCAAAAGGTTCATAGCGCATATATAAGCCTAATTCTGTTATGAGTCCAGCCAAGATCGATTAGGTTCTAGCTCGTCTAGCTCATGAGGCAGATGGCAGGAAGTCTAGGATCAATCTCCTCAAGATTTTTTTTATTATAAGAGCTTTGTTCCGGTGCTTGGGTAGTACCTGATAGTACCATGTTAGTACCTTGTACTGATATATGTTCCACCAGCTAATTTAAGTGGGTAGTATCAGACAGTACCTAGTGCCGGATTCACCAAAAGGGTACTACCTGATACTACTCTATTGATACTACCGGGTACTACCACCGTTAGATTTCACCGGATGGATGACTCACATTAATTACAAGCACCTTAAAATTTCGCTTATTATAATCCTTTTTAAACTAAATTTTAAAAATAACTCCTTGCGAACTATATTTCCGAAAACTAGTGACAATTGGTGTATAAGACATTTGAGTTCGACGTTGTCAGACTTCCATCAGTTTTTTTTAGCAGAAATCAGACTTCCATCAGTTGATGTTATGCAAATCACGGTTCATGTAGATAGTCCAACAATGGAGGACCACCGATTACGTAACTTTCCACCCTTTTTCCATGGTGCTTATTATAGGTCAATGCCATGTTCAGACTTCAACGTAGTATCGATCTTGGACGATGGACCAATTAAGCTAGCCGGCTGGAAAGAATTATTATTCAGTTTTCATATAATAAAAAGTTTTGTTAAGGAATGACTACCTTCGTAGTATATCTGTATATACGGGTGGTAACCAAATACAAGTGAGGTTTAATGTCCAAATCTCCAGGTTTAATGTAAGATTGTGACCGGTCCAAGTCATGGAATCCATGGCCACCTTGCAGTTCAAGTCCACGTTGCCATATGGAATGTGTAGGCCGGCCTACGACTGATGACTAGCTGTACTTGTGATTGGTACTATATGTGAGCCAAACCAGAGCGCAAGTCAACAAGTCATCAGCAGGAATTTTCCAAGAATAAAATACTTTGAAAATAACTTCCTAGTCAAAAGTTATTTCGTATGTTTATCCTCTCCTCCGCTGGCTGCTGGAATATGGACAGTTAAGGGAAACAATATAATATAGAATGGTCATGGTTGCGACTGATGCCGTGGTGGAGAAGAGAGCTTATTATTTGTCAAATTTATTATAACCACTCTGTCTCAAAAACATGTCGTTTTAAGTTGGTCCTAAGAAACTTTCTCAACTTTGACCAAATTTATAGAGAAAAATATCAATGTTTATCACATCAAAAAGGTATGTTATAATTTATAAAAACTGATCTCATGATAAGTTTAATGGTAATTATTTCATACCTAGAACGGTTTGACTTATAAAAATTGATCAAAAAGCATGTAGTTTTTTTCTATAATCTTAGTCAAACCTACAAAGGTTTGACGACTTAGGACAATCCTAAAATGACATGCTTTTTTGACTGAGGGAGTAGGTGATTCCCCGCGCATTGATGTGGGATTAAATTTTTTTTTTTCGATAAACGATGAACTAATGTGCTTGTCTAATTGCTTGTACAAACGGTATTTTACGATTCATTATTTTAGAGAGAACATCTCTTAAACAATCGATCCTCTATATATGTATTTAGTTACAAAAAATCGGTGGATGACATCAGTAAGTGACCTTAGTGGATGATGACTTGGATAACTTCCATGTTAAGAGATATACAATTTTAATTTTTAGTGAGGTGTTTCTATATAGGTTATATAGATTATATTTTTTTATCATTGTTTTTTTTCAAAAATGGTTATTTTTTAAATAAATTAGGTACAACCGTACAAGATGCCTTTCCTTTTGTAAAGTAAAAAAAAAGAATCATCAGCATTATTCACTCTTGCGGCCATGCACATTCCCCTCTAATTCATGACAACATTTAATTTCCTTCGACGCCTCTTTGGGTCACCAGTTAAGTTATCCGTATGCAAACATTTTTCCCGGCAAACTAGTAGAGACGACCTGTCAGCTGGGCAGGCTGTCTGCCAAAGCTATGTAAGTACAACGTCGACCACGACTCCACTACATGTATGCGCACGACTTCGTTCTGCCACTAGCCTAACTAGTTGATTTTCGCTCCTGGAATTGCTAGTGTGCGCCCGTGCACGACTTCTCAGCTTTGGTCCGACCTGATCGATCCATCGTCGTCGTCCATCGACATCGTTTCAGTTCAGCCGTAGAACATTGTGAAAACCGCGTGGACGAACGCATCGACGGCATGAAGCTCGCGGTCTCCTGTCTAGTGTGTTACTGTGCATGCGCGGCCGGTCATCACACGTATCGAACAGAGAACTCTCGTACGTGTACGTTCTACATATGCATGGAAGTTTCCCAAAGTTGGCCACCAGCTTCATAAGTCAACCAAGCAAAACGAGCTACGATCAATAATCGCGAATTGGCTTGTACTCCAATGGTACGGTCCAGTGGGACGCTACGCACTAGAGTTCAAATCTTGATGCTCGCACTTTTTCTTGCAGGATTTATTGACATTATGCGTTAATTGGTAAGCGGCGTTCCCGTCAATAACGAGACGCTAATGGTGACTTTGGGAATCTTCAGATCTATCGGGCGCTCAGTCATTCGGAGGTGCTCATAAGGGTAGGGTTTGTGTTCGTGTGTTCATAGCTGATCGTGCACGTATAGCATGCAGAACCTTCATGTGTCGTACCTTTCCTTTTGATATATATACATACTTTCCTGCCAAAGCTATAGCCAGCACACAACACATACATAAGCCAAGAAAAGTTTATTTGGTATAGTATAGCTATACCACACAGCTTAGCTCAGAGATCAGGGCGTCCTACTACTAGAGAAGCAAGCACCATGACGAGATCGAAGGCTCTCACGCTGCTCCTGCTGTTGGCCGTCGTCCTGTCGTGCTCCTGGACCAGCAACCTTCCGGTCGCCGCTGCCTCAGGGAGGCCGCTGCTGGCAGCCGCCGACGGGCATGCCGGCGAAGTTGACACGGTCATCGTGCTACCGTCGATCCGGCGGCCGTGGCACAAGCTGCCGCCTCTGGAGATGAAGCCAGCTGGGCACTCGTGTGAGACGTATAGCCCCAACAACAAAGACTGTCCAACAAGGCCCTGAAACAACAAGGTGGCGAGAGCCGAGAGTTCAAAGAGCACGCTGTGTGGAGCGGTTACAGTAATAAGGAGAGGGTGCCCAGGCCACTGTTGTATAGTACTAGCACTCACAGTGATTATTTCAATCTCTTTTTTGTTGTTTTTATTATATGTTGCTATATGTTTTTTGTAATTATTTAATAACTTTGCAGGCTTTCACACATGTGGTTTAATAAAAAGAAATTATATTCTTGAAACCCGTGTACCTTGCACGTGTGCGCACACGGAGCACACACGGAGCACACACGGAGAACACAGAGACAAATATAGTATTCAGATTGTAGGGCAGGTTGTGGCAGTTGTGGTTGTGCCACAACAATTTGTAGATTCCCAAAAGTTACTTCCTCTGTATCGAAATATCACTTTGACAACTTTGACCTTTCATCTTTTTCAAAACATTATGCGTAAGTATCTTCTATTTTGTTTGTGACATTATTTACTATTATAGATATTTTGAGCATAACTTATCTTCTTGTATGTTTGCAATAAATTTTGAATAAAACGAACATGCACACTAGTGAGTCACGTCATCAGTTAACAAATCTGACTTCTTTTGTATTTTTGTGAAAATGAAGTAAATCAACTTTTTATGTGCTTTTTGGACAACAGAAACTATTTTAAAAAACTTTATATGACAGACTGAAAATTGGAGGAGCGTACCACATCACCACTGAGTTAGAATTGTCCATATTCATTAGTCATCAATACTAGCTAAAATAACATTCCACATTCCAAAGTTTATATAGGGATAGGTAGATCCATTTTTTGGTTTATACAAGCATAAACTAGTTTATATTAAATTGCAAAAAGCATACCCTATTTATTGACAACAACTTATTATGCTTTAAAATGAGTTCTTTTACAGTGCATAATACTAAGCTATACTATTGTTCGAAAAAACTAGTATACAAGCATTTGATCATAAAAACTAATTGCATACTACTAAAACCTTCACCGCTGGTATGGGCAGTATACATGATTAGTATAGATAGTATAAGACTATCACAGTAATAGAACACAAATAGTATAATAACGAATAGTTACATGTTATATATACATGAGTAGTATAGGAAGTATAAGACTGTCACAATAATAGAACACAAATGGTATAACAACGAATAGTTAGATGTTATATATACTATATATACCACTAAGTTGTGAGTGTGGAATAATATGGAACGGCTTACCCATAAGGGTGCCCATGATATTGATTATATAGGCCGGATAATCAGCACACATCGTACAAAGTAGACTCCTATTAGGAGTTGATTACAGGAGATACTAGGACTCCTATAGAGACCTAATCCTAATACAGATATACTTCTACATCCCCCCTCAATCTCAACACTGGGACAGGTTGAGATTGTGTTGAAATACCCGAAGTTTGCCCTTAGGCAAAGGCTTAGTGAAACCATTAGCCACTTGATCATTGGTTGAAATAATACGAACACGAAGTAGCTTCTGAGCAACCCGCTCCCGAACAAAGTGATAATCAACTTCAATATGTTTCGTCCGGGCATGAAAGACAGGATTTGTAGATAAATAGGTAGCACCAATGTTATCACACAAAAGAATAGGAGTTTGGGACTGTGGAACA
Source organism: Cenchrus fungigraminus (assembly GCA_036936925.1). Lineage (NCBI taxonomy): Eukaryota > Viridiplantae > Streptophyta > Magnoliopsida > Poales > Poaceae > Cenchrus > Cenchrus fungigraminus. The sequence goes on along the minus strand of CM072770.1, from coordinate 60,122,880 downwards.
CCCAATTCACCAAGGAGAGATTGTACCCAAATAACTTCTGCAGTAGCATTAGCCAGCGCTTTATACTCAGCCTCAGTGCTAGAATGAGACACAGTTGCCTGCTTTTTAGCATGCCAAGAAATAAGATTTTCACCAAGAAAGACAACAAAACCACATGTCGATTTTCGGTCATCAGCACATCCAGCCCAATCAGCATCGGAGAAAGCACTAAGAACAAGCGACGACGAGGGGATGATCGTCAGACCACAAGTCAAAGTTCCACTGACATAGCGAAGAATATGTTTAACAGCAACTAGATGAATTGTCATTGGACTGTGCAAATATTGACAGACCTTATTCACGGCAAAAGCAATGTCTGGATGTGTAAGAGTGAGATATTGAAGACCACCAACAATACTGCGGTACCTCGTAGCTGCAGCCAAATCAAGAGGATCACCAATATGACCAGCCAATTTTTCCGAAGTGACCATAGGTGTTGGACAAGGTTTTTGCAATCTTTGAGACCAGCCTTATGTATGAGATTAGTTGCATATTTGCATTGATGAAGAACCATACCACCAGATGCACATGGCTCGACTTCAATGCCAAGAAAATAATGCAGACGTCCAAGATCTTTTAAGGCGAAATCATCCCGAAGCTGCAACAAGAGACGCTCCAAGGCCTGGTCACTTGAGCTAACAACAATGATGTCATCAACATAGACCAAAAAATAAATAGTGACACCTCCATGATGAAAGTAAAACAAAGAAGTGTAAGCTTTGGAAGCACGAAAGCCTAGACTTAAAAGTTTCGTACTCAACCGAGAGTACCAGGCTCGTGGAGCCTGTTTAAGACCATAGAGCGACTTATCCAATTTGCACACGTAATTAGGAAGCGTAGGATCAACAAAACCAGGTGGTTGTCGCATGTAAACATCCTCCTCTAGAACACCATGTAAAAACACGTTCTGAACATCAAGTTGACAAGTACTCCACTGTTTGGAAACAACAAGAGATAGAATAAGGCGAATCGTTGCAGCTTTCACCACTGGACTAAAAGTGTCTTCATAATCCATACCATAACGTTGCTTATATCCTTTGGCACACAAACGAGCCTTATAACGATCAATAGAACCATCTGGTCGTACCTTAACCTTGTAAACCCACTTGCAATCAATAATATTTTGACCAGGTTGTGGAGGAACCAAGTGCCAAGTGTTGTTCCGCATCAAGGCATCATATTCAGTGTTCATAGCCTCACGCCATTGATCTGAAGCAAGAGCATCATTCAAAGATGATGGCTCTGTTAGAGCAGTGGATAGACCGTACCTAACAGTGCCATCATTGAAAATTTTGGGCTTGCGAATGTTGTCCTGCAACCGAGTACGTGGACGACGAATTGGACCATGAATTGTTGGAGGCGGCCCTGGTGGCGGAGGCGGAAGACGACGACGTTCTTCGCTGGCTGCAGCCACAGGTGTTGTAGAAGAGCCTGGAGTCTCCATAGCAGATTCATGAGGCCTGGAGGAAACCGAAGAAGTCGCCACAGAGGAGCCTGGGACCTCGGACACAGACGACGACCCCCGCAGGTGCTGTCAGTGCAACCGGGGCAGGCAGATCAGGTGGAGGCGCCATTTGATCGGTCGACGGCGTATCGGAAGCAGCGGCGGCATGATCAACAGTTCCCAAATCAGCTTCAGATGCCGTGACTGCTGTTGTAGAAGTCTCCAAAAGGATAGGTGATGTCGGCTTAGGCACTAAAAAAGGAAAGCGCACCACATGAGGCGCATCAGCTGCAGAATCACCACTGATTGTACCTGTAGCACCAGAGGACAACTCACAGGGCTCGGACATAGCATTAGTTGGGTTAAAATCATAACCTCATCATTAATTAAATGTGTGGGGAAAAGAAGAAGCTCGTTTTGGAGACGTGTGATGACATTGGGATGAAGCTTAGAAAAGGGAAAAAGATTCTCATCAAAAACAACGTCACGAGAGATATAGACACGACCGGTCTTAATGTCAAGACACTTGTAACCTTTATGCATGGTACTATAGCCAAGAAAAGCACACTCCTTGGAACGAAACTGAATTTTATGTTTATTGTAGGGGCGAAGATTGGGCTAATAAGCACAACCAAAAAACGAAGAAAGGAGTAAGAAGGAGTTTCACCCTCCAAGTGTTGGAGAGGAGTAGAAAAATTAAGGACTCGGCTAGGAGTACGATTAATAAGATAAGTGGCTGTTAAGAAGGCTTCATCCCAAAATTTAAGAGGCATAGAGGCTTGAGCAAGAAGAGAAAGACCAACTTCCACGATATGACGATGTTTGCGTTCAGCGGAACCATTTTGTTGATGAGTATGTGGGCAGGAAACATGATGAGTAATACCCACTTTGTTGAAGAAGGAATTTAGTTTTTGATATTCACCACCCCAGTCAGTTTGCATAGTGATAATTTTCTTATCAAAGCGACGTTCAACTAATTGTTGGAAGTCAAGAAAAACTTGATAAACATCGGAGCGATTCTTTAAAATATAGATCCACGTAAATTTACTGAAATCATCAATGAAACTTACATAGTATTGATATCGACCCACGGAATGTGGTGCTGGACCCCAAACATCCGAAAACACTAATTGCAAGGGAAAAGAAGACTCACTACTAGACCGGGAGTAAGGTAATTGGTGGCTTTTAGCTTGCTGACAAGCACCACAGACAGACTCAATAGAATCACTAACAAAATCTAAGTTATGCTCACTAAGAACTCGATGAACTATGGACGGGGATGGATGTCCTAGACGACGATGCCATCGGGAGGTCGAAGGCTTGGTGACATGATGGACTTGAGATTGTCGTGGCAGGGGGTAGAGACCATCACGGCAACTACCTTGTAGAAGAAGGTTCTTCGTGGCCAGATCCTTAACATAGAAAAAAGAAGGATGAAATTCTAGGAAAACATCATTATCTGAGGTAAATTGATGGACAGAGAGAAGGTTTTTAGAGGCATCAGGAACATGCAACACATTATTAAAAGTAAAATCTCGATGAGGTGTATGAAAACTAGATGTGCCAACATGGCTAATGCTCATACCTTTGCCATTAGCAGCGTGAATCTGGTCATGACCACCATAGCGCTCCCGAGAAGTAATGTGATCTAGATCGTTGGTGATATGATCAGTGGAGCCCGAATCAAGATACCAGTTAGTATCAATCCCATATGAAGGCACCACGGAGGAAGCAGATTTCTTAGGACCAGAATTGTTTGGCCGTGCATCACCATCATGAGGAGGCACATACTTTTTGTTAAATCGGTACCAACAGTCATGGACAGTGTGACCGAAACGCTCACAAAGCTGGCAGAAAGGTCCATTGTCTGAATCTTGTGCACTTGAATTTCCCTGACTACGAGAAGAGAACGGAGCACTATTGCTAGAACTGCGTCCAGAACTGGGACCGCGACCTCGTCCACGATAGTTTCCACGACCTCGACCACGAGAGGCATTGTTGGCCGAGGAGTACGTGCGACCTTCATCAGCACGTTGTTGTTGTAGTCGGACTTCATAATAAAGAAGTTGAGCGTACAGATCTCCCAAGGTCAAGGCCTCCTTGACCGAAACTGAAGAGACAAACGGATTATAATCTGAGTCTAGTCCATTAAGGATCTGTGCAATCAGATCATCATCCTCGATCTTCTTGCCAACAACAGCCATCTCGTCGGCAATCCCTTTCATCTTGCTGTAATACGCTGAAGCAGATAGATCTCCTTTCTTCTCCCTGGACAATTGAGAACGAAGCTGCAGAATCTTAGAACGGGACTGTGAAGAGAGCATCTGAGTTACCGCAGTCCATAGTTGAGCAGCGTGTTCGCAGGAAGAGACTTGGACCAAGATTTCCTTAGTCACGGAGGATAGGAGATAAGCAACCAATTGCTGGTCTTGAGCGATCCAGAGGGAATATGCAGGATTCTCAACTTCTTCTTCGGTGCCATCTGTTTTCTTGGTACGAAGAAATTCAGGAGGCTGAACACTGGTTCCCTCCAAGACGCCCATGAGGCGCGATCCACGAACAGCAGGAAGAACTTGTGCTCGCCACACAAGGTAGTTGTCGCGGGTGAGTTTCTCCAAGATGGAGATGTTGAAGATGGAAGCCGCCGCCTTTGAGGAACTCATCGAGGTCATTACGTCGACGAAAGAAAAAGAACTCGCCTGGTAGAAGAACTTGCCTAGATGTATTAAGAGAAGGTGGCTCTGATACCATGTGGAATAATATGGAACGGCTTTCCCATAAGGGTGCCCATGATATTGATTATATAGGCCGGATAACGAGCACACAACGTACAAAGTAGACTCCTATTAGGAGTTGACTAAAGGAGATACTAGGACTCCTATAGAGACCTAATCCTAATATAGATATACTTCTACAGTGAGCTTCTTTAGGATTTGTAAAGTCTCTCAAAAGGGCAATTGAAGCAGAACCTAAATTATCATTTTTAGTACAATAGAGTATATATGGTTGTATCTCACACATGTAAGAGTCCTGTTCTACAAACAATAATTAACATACTAAGTTTTCATATCGTGAAAATCTCGAATTTGACAATGCGCTGCAAATCATTTGGTAATTATGTTCTTCATTTTCCACATTCTGCAAGATCCTTAATAGTATAGTGAAATGGCCTTGGAAAATAATTCATTTAGAAACCAATTAAGTTTACTTTAACAGTATAGTGAAATGTGAAGTTAAAGTTAGTGCTCTTTGAGCATTCTTGCCAAACCTTTTTGCAACATCCTCGCAGGTGCATAAGTGCATTCAGATACTGTGGATCGACCGGCCGGGTTATTTGGAGGCGCCGTCGATGTTTCACATTTGTATCTCGTCATGACCCACGTAACATGCAACATGGATTCTAGAAACTTACCACACGACCACGGTCCTCTAACCATGGTCCATGCTGTTGGATATTTTGGTTTGACCTCGGTCAACTGACGAACCAAGGATGTGGGGGAGTGATCCGTTTCCCCTCAGACTCGGATTCGGCCCAACATAAATAAAGCGCTGACTATATAAGTAGAGGGGGACCCTCGCGGTTCCCCACGCCTTTCACGTGTTTACACGCGAACCCAGGGTTTACCTCAAACCCTAATCCACCCACCGATCGCTAAGAGCGCTGGAAGGCCTGGAAGCTCGAGCTCCGCGTCCTGGGCAGTGTCGTTGGCATCCTGAGGCCATCGATACCCTCAGAAGACGCTCAAGGAACGTCTACGCTACAAGCCCGACGTCGCTCTCGCCGTCGACTCCGTCACCGCTGAATCGGCCTCCACCAACGCGATGGAGAACACCGCCGCTGGTATTAAGCCGAACCTACTCTTCATTTCCGCATAAGTGCTAGATGTGATCTACGGTAGACTAGTAGATCCTGATGATGTTTATGTATTAAGTAATTGTTAGTTTTGATCTAACAATTGGTATCAGAGCGGAGTGGGGCGACGCTGCTTTTAAGATTAACTACAACACCAACAAGACTATTTGGTCTATCAGCGATTTGATAAGCTACTGTGTTGAGGAAGAGGAGAGGCTTAAGACGGAGAAAATGAAGGATGTGGTCAACATGGTTGGCAATCTCTCTCTCAATGGCACGCCTAAGAATCAGCATGAGTTAGGTAGCAGTAAGCAGGGCAAACGCAAGCACCCTAAGAAGAATGGGAACAAGTCTACTGGTCCCAGGAACGACACTAAGTTCAAGCGTGCCCATCAGGAAAAGGATGGCAAAATGCTCTGCTCCTTCTGCAAATCACCTTAGCACCTGCAGAAGGCATGTCCAGGCTTTAAGGAATGGTGCAAAACCAAAGGTAACATTCAGTATGATGTTGTCTCCTTTATTGATGAATTATTCTTAGCTGATTTTTCCCCTAATACTTGGTGGATTGACTCAGGTGCCACTGTGCACATCTCTACTTCATTACAGGTATTCAGTACGATCCAAACTATAAGAAGGGGCGAGCGAAATCTAAGAGTGGCTGATGGAAACGGTGTTGAAGTCGAAGGAGTTGGAAGTCTTCTCTTAGAGTTGCCGAGCGGCTTCCAGCTTAGTTTAGAAGAAGTGCTTTATGTTCCTAGCCTTAAGAGAAATTTAATTTCAGTTTCAGCATTAGCAGATTCCGGACATGTTTGTTCGTTTTATAAAGACAAGTGTGTGATTCAGTACAATTCTATAAGTGTTGGTCTTGCTGAAAGGCAAGGCAAGCTTTACATGCTCTCTCTTAGTGATAATACTGTGATGAATGTTACTAATGTTTCAAATAAGCGTAAGCGATTGAATGAGACTTCTTCGAAATTGTGGCATTATCGACTAGGCCACATTTCGAGGGGGAGAATGGATCGTCTCATTAAAGATGAATAAATCGAGAAATTAGATTTATCAGACTTAGAGCAGTGCATCGACTGCATTAAGGGGAAATACGCTAAGACGATTAAGAAAGGTGCAACTAGGAGTACGGGCGTATTAGAAATTATTCACACAGATATCTGTGGCCCGCTCTCCGTCACGTCAGTAGATGGCTATGACTCATTTATAACATTTACTGATGATTATTCCCGTTATGGACACATTTATCCTATCCGTAAGCGTTCAGATGCATTAGAAATTTTTAAGATTTATAAGAAGGAAGTTGAGAAACAACACAACAAGCCTATTAAGATAGTAAGATCGGATAGAGGAGGTGAGTACTATGGGAAACATGCTCAGTATGGTCAAATTAAGGGACCATTCGCTCAGTACTTAGAAGAAAATGGCATAAGAGCTCAGTACGCTATGCCAGGCGAACCACAGCAAAATGGAGTTGCTGAGCGTCGCAACCGTACACTTATGGACATGGTACGCAGCATGCTCAGTCATTCCAGCTTGCCTGTGGAACTGTGGATGGAAGCACTTAATACAGCTGCTCATATACTAAATCGGGTTCCATCTAAGTCAGTTCCCAAGACACCTTTTGAGTTGTGGAATGGGAGGAAACCGTCATTAAATTATTTAAAAGTATGGGCCGGGCTGCCCTGCTGAGGCAAAGCTGTTTGATCCACAGCAAAAGAAATTAGACTCCAAAACAATAAGCTGTCACTTTATAGGTTACCCAGATAAGTCTAAGGGGTACAAATTTTATTGTCCTGGTCGTCACACTAAGTTTGTTGAGACCAGACATGCTGTGTTTCTAGAGGACTCAGGCATTAGTGGAAGTTTTCCGAAGAGGGATATAAGTCTGGAAGAACTACGGGTTGAGCTTCCCGATCCGGAAATTCCAAATATAACGGAGGTATATCAATTTATACCACCAGTCATTCCTCAGTTAAGCAGTACCACGCAAACTGCTGCTGTTCAGTAGGAACACGTGGAGCCGGCACCTGAGCATCAGGCGCCAGCTGCTGGGGCTGAGGCGCCAGCTACTGCTGTTGAGCCGGAAATAATTCCACAAGTAATACATCAGGCAGAACCAGTTGTGACTCAGCCATCAGTAAGACCACGACGAGTAAGGAAGGCTGCTATCGATACCACAATTTATCAGACATACTTAAGTGAGGACTTATATAATGTGGGGAAAATTGGTGATCCTGCCAATTTCAAATAGGCAGTTGAATGTGAGCATTCCACTAAATGGATTGAGGCCATGGAAGAGGAATTAAAGTCTATGAGTTCTAATAAGGTCTGGGATTTGGTAGAAATTCCTGATGGAGTCAAACCAGTAGGCTGTAAGTGGGTCTACAAGGTTAAACGAGATTCCAAAGGGAACGTCGATAAATTCAAAGCTAGACTCGTAGCAAAAGGGTATACACAGGTAGAAGGAAAAGATTATAATGAGACTTTCTCTCCTGTGTCAACAAAAGATTCATTTAGAATTGTCATGTCACTCGTAGTCCATTTTGACATGGAGCTACATCAGATGGATGTTAAGACTGCATTCCTTAATGGAGATTTAGATGAGACCATTTATATGGCACAACCGGAAGGTTTTGCTATTAAAGGTAAAGAACATATGGGATGCAGGTTAAGGAAATCCATTTATGGGCTTAAGCAAGCGTCCAGACAGTGGAATCTTAAATTCGACCAAGTTATTAAGAGGTTCGAATTTAGGGAGAATGATGTAGATAGTTGTATCTACGTTAAGTTCAAGGGTGGAAAATTAGTAATTCTAGTACTATATGTTGATGACATACTATTAGCAAGCAACGATAAGAACATGTTGCATGAGACTAAGAACTTCTTATCATCTCATTTTGATATGAAGGATCTCAGTGAAGCCTTGTATGTACTTGGCATTGAGATACACCGAAACAGAGCCCAAAGGGTACTAGGATTATCTCAGAGAGCATATATTGAGAAAATGCTTATGAGATATAATATGGATAAGAGTAGCATATCACCTGCTCCAATTCAAAAGGGCGATAAGTTTAATGAAGATCAGTGCCCTAAGAATGATTTTGAGAGAAGTAAGATGGAGAACGTTCCCTATGCATCAGCTGTTGGAAGCTTGATGTACGCTCAAGTCTGTACGCATCCAGACTTGGCATTTGCAACCGGAGTATTTAGCAGATATCAGAAAAATCCAGGTTGGGCTCACTAGATTGGCGTTAAGAAGTCAATGAGATATTGTCAAGGCACTAAGGATTACATGCTCACTTATAGGAGAACAAACGACCTTGCGGTTGAATGTTACACAGATGCCGACTTTGCTGGTGATGAAGACGATAGAAAATCCACTTCTGGATATGTCTACATGCTAGCAGGGGGAGGTATTTCTTGGAAAAGTCATAAGCAAGGAGTAACTGCTGCATCTACAATGCAAGCAGAATTTGTGTCATGTTATGATGCCACGGGGCAGGCGGTGTGGCTTAAGAATTTTATTCCGGGATTTAAGATTGTTGATAGTATCTCGAGACCTATCACAATGCACTGCGACAATCAAGTTGCAGTTTTCTTTTGCGCTAACGATAAATTAACGGGTGCCTCCAAGCACATTGACCTTAAGTATCGTATCGTGAAAGATAGAAACCGGGACCGCACGCTCAACATTGAGCACATAAGCACTAAGTTAAACATAGCGGATCCGCTCACCAAAGGTTTATCACCAACCCTTTATGAGAGACGTGTCCTTCACATGGGTTTGGCGAATTCCTTTGATAAGGTCCTGGTTCAGGGCCATTAGTATATCCCCAAATAAGAATAAGTATCCTAACAAAGTTTTTCAGTTAAGACTATGGGTAATGTTGTCCCAGTGTGCCGAGGTGCTGCTGACGACGCATTGGTCTGGTACTTGCTGATTTGCTAAGGAGGGATTTTAGTTTTGAAATAAGTTTTTAGTTTAAGTCGTTGACTTTCGGTCAGGGGGAGAATGTTGGATATTTTGGTTTGACCTCGGTCAACCGACGAACCAAGGATGTGGGGGAGTGATCCGTTTCCCCTCACTCGGATTCAGCCCAACACATGCAACTCTCATCGATCTCACCATCTTTTACAAGAAATTCATGTTCGATCAAAGCTTCTACACTTTGAGCTTTGCTGAACGAGATCGCGATAGGGTTAATTAGCAGCTCACATATATATATGGAAATAGCGAGGGTGATTATTATTGATACCATGCAAGTTATATTCCTGCTCTGTTTGTTGCTCACCTTGGCGCTCTTGGGCATCAGGTGCGGCAACGCCGTCGAGCAGCGATGTGTTCGTGGCGGGCACAGAGACCATCTCCAGCGACGGTGTGATGCAGTTCTCCGGGCAAATGTACCTACAACAGCTGCGGGCAGGGCCCTCGTGCAGCACCAACAGCTAGTGGATGCCCACGGAAGCCATGATCTAGGAAAGGTTCTGGCCGGCTTACAGAATAATGGAGGAGAGACCATAAAACAACATGCTATTGAGCTTGACATCGTTCGTGGCTGTTGCTTTCATCATAGAGGAGAGGGTAATGTTAATTGGATGCGTGGCGGTAGTGGTGCTGATATTCTTTATAGCTTATTCTTTCAATTCACTTTTGGGTCGTGATGTGTATTAGTTTGTCAATTGCCTTCAGTTAGGTCTGGGCATTCGGTTCTAACCGAACCGATCGGTTCCTCGGTTCCCACACAAATTCGGTTCCCAAGAAATGAAGACCGATCGGTTCTTTTCAAAAGCGAGAACCGAGCAAATTTGGTTTCAGTTCGGTTCGGTCCCGGTTATAACTGAACTAACCGAAGACAATCCATTCACATTGTTTACATTTGCCCAACAACAGGAAATAGAAAACCAAAAATGCACAAAAGAAAAATCACACGCACGCCGAGCCACTGGGCCTGCCTCCACAAGCTGCACTGCTTCACCCACCTTCACCGGAGGTAGAGCCGCCGCCCGTTGTAGTTGGGGGAGGGAGGAGACAGCCAGATTTAAGGAAGGGAGGAGGGGTGCGCCTTTCACCGCCACCGGTTGGAGACTGAGTTGGGGACGATGGTGCGCACCAGGTCTGAGGGACCAAGGTGGGGAGGAGCCACCTGCTGCCAGATTTGAGGGAGGGACGGAGAAGATGCCCACCGCTGGATTTAATGGACGGAGGACGGGAGGAGCCAGGTAGCCATAGCCGCTGGCGGCGGCTAGGCGGCATAGCTGCTGCTGCTTGGAGGCGGCGGGGAGGCGCAGGAGCGCAGCGGCGCAGCTGCTGGCCTACTGTTGCTTGGAGGCAGGCGGCGGCGGCATGGAGCGTGAAGGGGGAGAGGAAATGAGTTAGGCTAAGGGATGTATGCCGGTGGAGAGCTTTATATCTATGGAGAGGTGAGGTGGGCTAACCACGAGCTGGGCCGGTGCTATATGGGCTAAAAATGTTTGATTGATTTATTGTCTCGTTCCCTCGGTTAACTGGGAACCGAACCGAAATAACCGAGTAAATTCGGGTTCATGAAAAATAGGAACCGAACGGGGACCGAAATTCTCGGTTCCGGTTCCCGATTCTTCCAGTTCGGTTCCCGGTTCTTGGTTCTTTAATTATGCCCAGGGCTACCTTCAGTTTGGGTTTATATATATTTATTCTTGTTCAGTTTGTAACAAAGAATGATCCCCATGTAATTTTTTTGAATAAAAATATCTGTTTATATTTATCTTCTTTCATAATTTTCCTGCAGTTTTAAGATTAGACACATACGTGTGTTTCAGTCGGTACGACTATATGAAATATTACACAAATTTATCAATTCTGGAACTGCATACATGCACGCTTGAGTTTTACCAATACTTTAATTTTTAGTCTCTACAGTAGGCCATGAATAACAAAATTAGGGTGAACGTGAGTGAGTGAGTGATGATGATGATGGTTATTTTCGAATCAAATGTTCGATACAAAACTAAATTCACCGTGGACCATATTAAGGGTGTCATACATAGTGAGGGTCGCAATGCATGTTTACCACTGATACATAATATGAATGCTTCCTAGATTAATTATTGTTGATGAAAATAAAAGGGTTAAATCTTGAAATGCATTTAACCCTATAAACAAAATAAATAAAAAGAATTCAACAACTTTTAATGGAGCGATCGGTTAAGTACTAGAAATTGTTCAACGACCCTATAATTATATGACAATTAGATCTAGACAAAGTTAGTATTTGTTGTCCGTTTAATGGTTCAGCAACCTGTACACCGCATACAATCCTATAAAAATTAAGCTAGTCATACATATAGCTCCGATCCTCTTTTAAAAAAATGAACTGGTGCAAAGGAAAATTTTGGAAGGATAAGGCTAGTCACCATAGTCAGCCTTAGCTAACGCCTACATGTTAACCGAAAAAAGACTGAGTCAAACATTTGTATGTCGTGGAGTTCAAAAGAAAGGTCCAACTGCATAACGTCAGATATATGCAAGCCAAATATGAATGTTCAAGTGTTGATTGCCAATTTAAACATGTCAGTTTACCAAACGAAGACCAATGCCAGGAAAACAAGGCCGGATAGATGCAGCATATCCCAAAACAACAAAGTGAACGCATATATAGGCGATTCAATTCTCATATGCCATGGAATCTGACCACAAAGCTGTGTACGTGCGTCCGGTTGAATCTGAAGTCAAAGAAAACCTAAAATCGACAGGCGTGTGCCGTAGGCGCTGCATGCCGAATTAATGGCCGACCATTTTTGTACTATCACATTTGTAGTATGATGCATTCTTTCTCTTGTCCCCTTCTTTGTTAACTTACTTCAGATTTGTGATACATTAACTTATCTATCTATGCTAATAGCTCTCTGTGATTTGGACGTCCACTACCTATCTATGATTAGTTTTTGTAACCAACGACTATTAGTTAATCGTTAACTTGTCTCGGCTCTTTATGTTTGCATGATTAAATAGTCAGAGGCAGGAAGAACCGTACCGGATTGTGGAATGGCAATGTCACAGCTTGTAGCATGCTCCCTTCTTTTCATTTAATCTGTAAGGTGTATTTTGATACGTTATTAGGAATTTAGGATACCATTTTGAACAATGGTTCTTTAAACTAATATATTATATATGTGATACAAATCATATTCATAAGTAAATACTTTTCAATACAAATCTAGTAACATCAATTTTGCATCATAAAACTACTTACTCTAATGGAGTAAGTCAAAAGGTTTTCTTAACAAACAAATTAAAATACACCGTACATTTTGAAATAATGGAGGGAGAACTCTCTTCTTTTTTGGGTAAATGCAGGCAGTCTATGCTCTTTTATGCATCTTAGTGCCTAGCTAGCTAGGGCATGCATGCACTCGATCCAAATGAAACCATTCTTAACAAAAAGCTAGCCTTATGCTCTCGCTCTAGTCAAATATTGCCTCTTTACTTTGCAATACATTTTTCTAAACAAAAATAGGAGCTATAGCAGTCCCATCAAGTACGCATATATATTGACTAATTGCGTCCAAATTAATGTTGCTGATGGATCGGAGCGGGTACTCTATTAGGCCATTCGACCGGAAAAGCGACTCATTAGTAATAAATTAACAACATCAATTTGGCTAACAATCATGTGCTTGATTAAGAAACCTACCGAACGTCGCCCATGCCCATTATATAAACGCATGGACGGTCCATGAAACTCTGATCATCGATCTCAGCTCATCGTGTCCTAGTAAGACAGCCCATCGGATCAACCGAAAATTGTAGCAAGAAGCTACTTGAACTGTACGTGTTGATTCAGATCGTGAAGCTGTTAATTACCCATCGGTGATTAATTTGCAACAAAAAAGGCGATATGGTGAGAGGTATTTCTGCTGTGCCGGTGATACTCCTGGTCGCGATGGTGCTATCGGCGGTCGTCTCAGGGGCGGCGCGGCCGTTGGGTGGCGATGTGTGGGCGCCGTCTAGGGAGACCGTCCCCGGCGACGGTTTCATGCGACTCCTCCGGCAAATGTACCTGCAGGAGCTGCGGGCGGGGCCCTCGTGCGGTACCAACAGTTCCAACGGTGGCTGTCCACACCTCCCATGATCTTCTAGTTATTATACCATCAATGTAAGAGTCTTCCAATGCAACTGAGCATGTAACAGCTAAATAGAACCACACATCAAGAGTTCAATGGTTCATGTACACCGAAATATCATTCTAGATTTACTATCATCAATTTGTTTTTCATCTTACCATCGTCATATCGTCCTTCTTTCATTGTTATGTAGAGATATATAAGTGGATATACAATGATGAAATAGAACTTTGTAGTTCTCAAGGGCAGATTCACTAGCATTGAAAACAATGCAGAATACACACACCAATTTCCCGATGAAATCCATATTTTCTCTCTCTTCTCTAATATTTGTCACCAATGCTCTGAGGACTTGTATATCTTGCTCTGCTACTTGTATGACGTTGTGACTTGAGCTATGAGGTTCAGGCTCTGTGCACAAGCACATCTATATCCGCCGGCTCTGTCGACACTTCTTTGATGTCATTATTGGTCATGCAGATCACTAGCCTTCACTGGTAGAGAGCGAGGTTTTGGTTCGGGCCTTTAGTCCCGGTTCAACTTTGGAGCCGGGACTAAAGGCCTTTCGTCGACGTGGTTCGAAATGGCTGCTGTAGCCGCCCCCCCTTTAGTCCCGGCTCGTATTACCAACCGTGACAAAAGGGGGGCTCCCAACGGCTCCATCCGGCAATAATTGCCCCCGGTCTTTAGTCCCGGGTGGTGTTACGAGCCGAGACTAAAGGGTAACACCAGTCGAGACTAATGGCCGGCATCCATATAAGCACCGTACCTCCTCCTTCCTCCTGCCACCCGAGCCATTCACCGTACCAGTCACCCGCGAGCTCAAGCTCCTCCCCTCCATGGCGACTCAAGCCTAGGGTGGTGCTGCGATTTTTTTCTTCATTAGTTTGTGAAGATTTCTCTCCTCCAAAGTGTTGTCAAGGTTGGAATCTTCATCCTCCCTTCATTTGTTGTGATTAAATTTTATTTTATGGTTTAGAGATGGAGAAAATAGAAATGTTAATTTGTAGCTAGGTAGGAGGAGCTTAAATTAGAGAGATGAGATTTTGTATATATACGTGAAAATGTAGTTAGGATGGTACTTGTATTGTTCCTTCTTTCATTAAATTTGTATTAATAAGCATTCTCTTATTTTCTTGTTTTTCATAATATTTAATTTTTCTTGTACATATAGTTTATAAAATATATGCTCATAAAGGAAGACAAACAGAAAATGTACTAGGTATTTCCATTCTTTCATCGTTTAGAAATGATTATATTTCTAGGTAGCTATAGGAGGAAATAGAAGATTAAATTCTTTTGTTAAGTATGTTTTTTATTTTTATATAGAATAAATGTAAGCATTCTCTTATTTTCGTGTTTTTCATAAAATTGAATTTTACTTGTACATATAGTTTATAAAATATATGCTCATAAAGAAAATAATAGACATACAGAAAATGTACTAGGTATGTATTTCCATTCTTTCATTGTTTAGAAATGCTTTTATTTCTAGGTAGCTATAGGAGGAAATAGAAGATTAAATTCTTTTATTAAGTATTTTTTTATTTTTATATAGAATAAATGTAAGTATTTTCTTATTTTTCTTGTTTTTTATACACAACCCCACGTCCTAATTAGCTACAGTTTAACGTCACGGGCTAGGTGGGGACTGCAGCTCCGTGACGTTGGACTGTAGCTAGATAGGAGGTGTAGGGCATGGTGATGTAGTACTGTAAGTGGGAGAGCCAGGTGTATATGACGGTGAGGTGAGACTGTTGTAGTTCTCGGAGCATCTGGGTCTTCTGAGTCGCTGGTTCATAAAGGTTATGTACAGTAATAATAGTGTTGAATTCTATGGCCCCTTTTATTTTTCTATTTATGCATATATTGAATCCAATCTATATATATGTGTAGGTATGTGTACATATAGTTTATAAAATATAGTGTTGAATTCTATGCCCCTTTTATTTCTAGGTTGCTATAGGAGGAAATAGAAGATTAAATTCTTTTATTAAGTATTTTTTTATTTTTATATACAATAAATGTAAGCATTTTTTCTTGTTTTTGATACACAGCCCCACGTCCTAATTAGGTACAGTCTAACATCACGGGCTAGGTGGGGACTGCCTGCAGCTCCGTGATGTTGGACTGTATCCAGATAGGAGGTGTAGGGCATGTGTAGTACTGTAAGTGGGAGAGCCAGGTGTACATGACGGTGAGGTGAGACTGTTGTAGTTCCCGGAGTATCTGGGTCTTCTGAGTCGCTGGTTCATAAAGGTTATGTACAGTAATAATAGAGTTGAATTCTATGGCCCCTTTTGTTTTTCTATTTATGCATATATTGAATCCAATCTATATATGCAAAATAATCCTATTTATTGTGAATAATGTGTGTTATTTTGATTTGGATATAGTTTGAGCTAACAATGTCGTCGTCAAGTGGTGTTGGTAATGGCGCCCGTGGCCGTGGCATTGGCCGTGGAGGTCTTGGTGGCCGTGGAGGTGTTTTGGAGGACTCGTTGCCTCTACGTCCAGGATTGCACTTTCACCGCGAGATTACCTTGCAAATGGGTGATCCGGGACGTGTAGCTAACGTGGTAATATAAGAATTGAAATTAATTTGCTTTACATAGAACTTTTTTCATTTCACATGGAAAATCTGTAATTTTAGTTACATATATAATTATTGTAGGTTATCAACAATATCAGATGGCTCAGAGACATTATCGGAGATATGAATGGTACTCCTCCTATAGTGCAAACTGAGCACGTTTATGAGCACATGGCAAGAGTGTATATCTCTTTCACCGTACCTGCTCGATATGTAGACTACGGCCAGTTGCCAGTAGGCGCACCACACCCGATGGTTGCCATTGCAACAGTTGGCTCAACATCACCTATTCGGTTAACCCGAGAGAGGACTGCCATGGAGAATTGTCTACAACAGCTTCAGAATAATGTTGGGTGCTTCGTGCCGGACCTTTCCTATTTTAAATTAAGGCAACTCGAGGCGGGTGAAGTCAATGTAATTGAGACTACGGAGAGGCTTTGCAGGGCTCATCGAGTTGTGGTATAATATACATTTATATATAAAAGAATTTTTATTCATTCTTAATTAATTTGTTTCTGGTACATATATATTTTGAACTTTCATAAGATTATTATATCTCATCATCATCTGATTGTGTGCAGGATCCCTCTGGTTCTACCTATGCTTCAATTAGCTTCCGTGCGATTCTTAATCAAGTCGTGGAAAGAGTTGGGGTGGATTACTATGGTGGGGAGCCGTTTTTCACCAATAATTGGAAGAGTCAAGCAATTCTAACTTTCTACAAGCCAGCAGAACCCGAGGCTCCATTGTTTGATGTCTGCAGTGATGTTTGTGACACTCCTCCGGAAGCGGAGGAGAGTGCACTAGTACGCGCTCTAGGCTTATTTTGAGGGGGTTCTAGGCTGGAGGATTGCAAACATTAATCATATTCCATATCTACAAGCGCGTGTTGCTCCGTAACATTATGCATGCATGGATAAGGCTTTGTACCGTACCCTATTATATGAACTTGTATTAATTAGCTAGCCATGTGAACCTTTATGAACTTATTATTAATTATTATTAATTAGCTACTTTATTATGAATTCATGTATTGTCTTCAACATGTTTAGTAAGCGATAGTGTTTTTGGTGACACCTCTCGTACCATGCATTCAGACATATATTGCACTACCTCCAGTACCGATAGGAGTAAGCTGCCCAAGTATAGTGTTTTCGGTGACACCTCTCACGAGGTCAGCTCCAGCATATATATACTAGCTCTTAGACACCTTTTCCAGAGAGTGAGAGAGAGAATGTCGACATCTTGCTTGAACAGCTTGCTCCGTCGGTACTGGAGGTTACGTGCGCTATATATTTATACGTAAGTCATTTTAAAAAAATAGGTAAATGTAAAATTGATAATTAGTTACATGGATCATTATATCAAAAAGTAAACAAAGACAAAGATGAGAAGAATGGTGAGTTTGATGATATATATTCCGTTATGAGCTGGATGATGAGAACTGGAGGCCTAAGCTACATACATTCTTCCTGAGCATGTTGATCATTCGAAGACAATACGCGAATTCATAAATGTGTTTGAAGCAGAGGTTCAAAAGCTAGAAGCTGACCAGCTTCAGCTTGGGACTTGTACTCATTGGTATTAATTAATGTCGTGCCTTGTAATAGCCATCAGGTGACCTCTGTATGTATACGTAAGTCATTGTAAAAAATTAGGTAAATGTAAAATTGATAATTAGTTATATGGATCATTATATCAAAAAGTAAACAAAGACAAAGATGAGAAGAAGGGTGAGTTTGATGATATATATTCCGTTATGAGCTGGATGATGAGAACTGGAGGCCTAAGCTACATACATTCTTCCTGAGCATGTTGATCATTCGAAGACAATACGCGAATTCATAAATGTGTTTGAAGCAGAGATTTTTCTGAGTTGGTTTACTAATATTTTCAATTTAATTTATTTTCCCCTTCAAATTGTAAATGAAAATTAGAAATAATTGTTTCAACTCTTGAAATAATATGTGCATAGAAAAGTAGGTATTTTTTGGTCTTAACTTAATATAATTTTGCATGGCACAAATATTTTAACTAATGATTTTTTTTAAATGTTCAAAGCAAAAAGGAATGAGATAAATGAGGAAGGAAAAGAGAAATGTTAACTTCCCGCGCAAAATTGCCCTTTAGTCCCTGGTGGTGTTACCACCGGAGACAAAAGGACCCCCTTTTGTCTCGGGTGGTAACACCACCCGGGACTAAAGGGCAAAAATTTGCCTTTCGGGGGCTCCCGCGCGAAATACCCCTTTTGTCGCGGGTCGTGATACGACCCGAGACTAAAGGGTCTTTAGTCACGGTTGGGAATACGACCCGTGACAAAAGGTGGGGGGTTCTATATAAGTCCCGTCGCCTTCCAGATCGGCACTTAGCTGTTTTCCCCCCAAATCGCCGCCTCGCCTCTCTTCCTCCGTCGTCGCCGCCGCCTCTCCTCGCCGCGCCCGTCCCCGACGCGCCCCTCCCCGACGAGAGGCTCCTCCCCGACACGCCGCTCCTCCCCGACGCGATGCCCCTCCCCGACACGCGCGCATCGCCGTCTCCCGCCGCCGGCCAGCTCGGCCGCGCCGACGTCCGCCCCTCACCGCGCGCGGTACGACCCCGACGCGCTGCCCTCTCAGACGCGCCGCCCCTCCCCGACACGCATCTCCTCCCCGACGCGCCGCCCTCTCCCTGCCGCGGCGCCGGCGCCAGCCCCCCCTCCCCGCACCCCGTCGCCCCTCGATCCGGATCCAGGACCGTACCAGCCGGCCAGCCCGACCGGTATGCCGCGCCGCCGCCGCTTGCCGGCCCCCCTGTGCGGCCGCCGGCCGGCGTGCGTGTGCCCCGATGGCCGGCCGGGCCGCGCGCTGGGGTTTTGCCTTGCTGACGCCAGCCCGTGAAATGCTTGCGTCAACAAGCATTTTTAATTAAATTTATTTGATTTAGTTTATCAATTGATATATATGTAGTTATAAAAAATTTATAGATATGCGTGAAAGTTTTTAAATTTATAGGAATGGAAAGAAATTTTAATTAGAAACAAATTGTAATGTTTTTAATATTTTTGTGTGTATATACAGTCATACATATAAATTTATTAGCACCAACGACTATGGACCAAAATCTTATTTGTGTATTTGAGTTCTTAATTGTTTTCTAATATACAATTTCATAGTTTGATAGTTCTGAAGTCGACGACTGCCGTGTCGTCGTCTCGAACAAGTGACTTCCCGTCACCTCTATCATTCTCCCACACGGCACCGCCACCAATAAGCATCGTTCGTCCATAAGTTAGTAGAAATATTTCGACATTGTTTATTCAAGAAAATTCGTAGTAAATACTAGTTTATTCTATAAAGTTTTAGAAATTGTTGATTATTCCAGAAATTCATAGAAAAAACTTGTTGCTTATTCTAGAAATTCAAAGAAAATTCTTGTTCGATAAAGAAATTCTTAGTAAATTCTTGTTTATTCTAGAAAGTTTTAGAAATTGTTGATTATTCCAGAAATTCATAGAAAAAACTTGTTGCTTATTCTAGAAATTCAAAGAAAATTCTTGTTCAAAAAAGAAATTCTTAGTAAATTCTTGTTTATTCTAGAAAGTTTTAGAAATTGTTGATTATTTCAGAAATTCATAGAAAAAACTTGTTGCTTATTCTAGAAATTCAAAGAAAATTCTTGTTCAATAAAGAAATTTTTAGTAAATTCTTGTTTATTCTAGAAAGTTTTAGAAATTGTAGATTATTCCAGAAATTCATAGGAAAAACTTGTTGCTTATTCTAGAAATTCAAAGAAAATTTTTGTTCAATAAAAAATTTTCTTAGTAAATTCTTGTTTATTCTAGAAAGTTTTAGAAATTGTTGATTATTCCAAAAATTAGTAGGAAAAACTTGTTGCTTATTCTAGAAATTCAAAGAAAATTCTTGTTCAATAAAGAAATTCTTAGTAAATTCTTGTTTATTCTAGAAAGTTTTAGAAATTGTTGATTATTCCAGAAATTCATAGTAAAAACTTGTTGCTTATTCTATAAATTCAAAAAAAATTCTTGTTCAATAAAGAAATTCTTAGTAAATTCTTGTTTATTCTAGAAAGTTTTAGAAATTGTTGATTATTCCAGAAATTCATAGGAAAAACTTGTTGCTTATTCTAGAAATTCAAAGAAAATTCTTATTCAATAAAGAAATTCTTAGTAAATTCTTGTTTATTCTAGAAAGTTTTAGAAATTGTTGATTATTCCATAAATTCATAGGAAAAACTTGTTGCTTATTCCAGAAATTCATAAAAAATTCTTGTTTATTGAAGAAATTCTTAGAAAATTCTTGTTTATTTTAGAAATTTATAGAAAATTCTTGTTTATTCCAGATGGATGACAACCATGACAACTTTATGGCCGACATTATTGCTAGTGGTACAAATACGATTGCAACCTTCACCGACGAGGAGTGTAGTCAGGCGGACATGTACTTGAACATACCTCCGAATGAGGAGGATGCCGCCCCTGTCGAGGACACAACAACAAATATTGAGGACAATTCTGGAAACAATGAGGAAAGTCTCGTGAATGAAAGTATTGAATGTTCCCACGAGGTATATATATATATATATCTCATGCATTAACTTCATAGTTCTTATTTCTCTAACCTCAATTCTTAGGTACTAATTAATTAAATAACGAATCTGCAACTTGTAGGCTTCAGGCTCCACATCAAAAAAGACAAAGAGAGGGCGTACACAAGTACTCACCGGCCATGTCATGTATCAGATCACAGAAGTATCAGATGCTGGCCAACCATGTGCTCCAAAAAAAATCAAGGACACGTATGTGTCACAGTGCGGGGCCATTGTAAAGGACAACGTGCCCATCAGCTACAGAGAATGGAAGGGAAAAGCAGATAATCCACACGTGGTTCCAGACTCAGTGAAAAATTTGTTGTGGGATGAAATCCTAAAACACTTCACACTTCCTGAAGGTGTTGAACCAAACAATGTGAAGCGTTGGACTCTCACGAGGATGGCAACACAATTTCAGAAGTTCAAGCAGCAACTGGATAAAGATTATATCAAGAAGAATCGAACTCCAAATTGGATTGAATATCCCAAGTTAAAAGAACACTGGACGTCCTTTGTGGAATACAAGAAAAGTGAAGATTTCGCCAAGGCGAGTGCACGAGGGAAGAAAAGTCGTGGTAAGAAGGAGCACGACCATCATCTTGGTCGAGGTGGTTACGCATTTGCAGTTCCCAAGTGGCGGAAAATGGAAGAAGACCTTCTCGCACAAGGTACCATACCAACGGCCTATGATTGGCCCGAGCGAGTGAAGAATTGGTATTATGCTCATGGAGGCACAATTAACTCCGAAGATGGTACCCTTGATTACCCACCCTCGTTACGAGAGGCTGCACTTGAAATATTGAAAACAATTGAAGATGTCAGAGCGGGCAGAGTGAAGGTTGACAGAGAGATGGATGAGCTCACTATGGCACTCAAGAATCCAGAACACCCAGGACGTTGCAGGGGCTACAGGGTGGTACCATAGAAATTTGCCTTCAGGGGAGACATTGCCACCTATCGAAGCCGGAGAAGAAGAAGAGAGCGCGAAGAGGAGGAACGGCGGCAAGAGATAGAGAAAAGACTTAAAGAACACGAAGAAAAGGTGACGGCAGATATTAAATGGTGAGTGGCCGCCGCATTAAATGAGATGGCCCCATCTGGAGGACTGCCTCTAGTACAAGTTCCTTCTGCTCACAAAAGTAGTTGTGCTTCCGCAGCGGTTCCCGAAGAGCAAAGGGCAATAGAAGGAGTTCAAGTGGACAGCCAACGGTACCCTGTGGATGACATCTGTCGGCGCACCACATGTGAGCTTCACAAGCCATTCGGCAACATCAAAATGAAGGTATGTATAATTCATGCTTTTATTAGCTCAATAATTGATGCATATATATTACTTTGAATTTTGTGGACAGGCATTCACAATGACGGTATAATTCATGCTAATAATAACTAATTAATTATTATTTCTCAGGTGGCAGACGGAAGTGCTTTTGCGCAGTTTCCTGGACAGACGAGCCACGGCATGCCGATTCCACCTGGCTACGCCTCAGTTAGCGTAGAGAAGATCTGTCAACCTGATTTTGAGGAGCTAGAGCTAGAGATCCTAGGAGGTGATGGGGAAAAGACACTTAAGGATGCGCTACACGGTATCATATTATGGCCAAAACGTTACATCGTCATAATCCCCGAGAATGATGGATCTCCGAGAGACCCCCTGGAGCCGGGGCCGTCATCGTCACTACCTGCTCGCGAGCCTCTACAATCGTCTCCGGGGCCGTCATCGTCACTACCTGCTCGCTCACCTTCTCCGCAAGAACCATACGACAATTCGGGAGAAGCGAGCTCCAGCGATCATGATGATGACATCCCTCCCAATTCACCTCAGCAACCATCGGCCGCAGAGCCACAAAGGTCTCAAGCGCAATCTTTCAAGTCGGTGCAACCACCAAAGAAAAAACGAAAACGACCAGCAAAGAAAAAGGCCGAGCCAAAGAAGCTACCATGGGAGAAGACAGATGAAGAAACAGACGCGACTGTAGATAAAGAAGTCAAGGACTTCTTTGCAAATTGGAGAGAAAAAAGAAAACAGGAAGAGCTGGAGGCCAAAAAAAATGAAGGTCGTAAGGAGAGACTCAAGGCTTTCATAGACGAGAAGGAAGCAATAAGGAGAAGGAAACCGCCGTTGAAAACGGACTATGAGCGTTCGGTGGACAAGTCTTATGCTAAGAAGAGACAACGAGGGTCGCCGAATAGTTACATCGAGCAAATACCTGCGTCGACGTCGGGGACCGCCACAAACAAGAACAAGGAGAAGCAAATAGATGCATCCACGACCGATCGGACTAACTTGTTTGCGGACCACAGTGCAGAAGCACAAAAAGTAATTGACAACATATCTGCAGATGAACTGGCTCAGGTCATTTACTTTTATGAACAAACAAAGATGCCTATTGGTGGTATTCTCGGCCTTGAAGACCTACCAGCAGATAAAAATTACGTACCTAGATGGCGCTTTGAGCTAGGACAACCTCTAGTGAAGCCAGAATTGGTCAACAAGCTCCCAACTAAGATGCGCAGATTTCATGACTGGTACTTGAAGAAGTCAGCTGAGGGCCTGGAGATGTTTGGTATGCTCGTGAGACCTGGAGATTTTGCCCTTCAAAACGAGAAGGTGGTCTGGCTCCAATTCATTGATATCTATGAAATTTACCATCTGGACGCCGTGAATACCGATCTTATGATGGTCTGGTGTCTGTAAGTGACATATTTTCATATGTTTATTAATAAATTTATTACATTTGTCGATCTACTAATTAACATTTGGCTTTCTTCTTGTGTAGCCTGCAACTTACTGAGATGCGAAGAAAGGGTTATTCAAGAATTACTTTCATGGACCCATCAAAAGTTAACGAGGATGAGATCCGGAACCAACGAAAAACAACAATCGAGACCATTTATAGGCACTTAGATGAGTTTCATTACAAGAACCTTATACTACTGCCTTACAACTTCAGGTAAGTACGATTGTCATCTAATTATCCTTGTTAATTCTATTTAGTCAATTCTAATCTCCATGAGCATGCATACAGATTCCACTGGATTCTACTCATAATCAGTATCGACAATAGCAACATCAATGTGTATGATTCATTGAGAAAAAATCCCTCAGAATACCAAGACCTTCAAGATGTATTTCACGAGTAATAATTCTATCTATGACATTTTCTTTAATGCAATATATATATTTAGCTTTTATACTAACATATTGTATCTTTTATTTTTTGCCTCAGAGCTTGGACCATGTTCATTGCAAATCACCGAGGAACATTTCGAGAAAAAATTAGATGGGTGTATGATTTTCCGGTACGTAACTTCAGATTGGAAATATTTAAAATGTATAACACTAGAATTTCATAATCTGTTCTCCTCTCCAATTTAGTGTTTGAAACAAGAACAAGAAAATAATTTATGCGGGTACTATGTCTGTGAGCACATACACCATTACAGTGGCAACGCGGATGATGATAGTGTAAGTAAAATAAACCTATTAATAATACATCATTTTTATCCTTTTTTGTATATTTAATCGCTTGGTGTATTTCAACCTATTTGCAAATTACAGAGGATTATAAAAAGGGACGCACTTATTGAGAAGAATCGTCTCTTGGCAATTCAAGAAGCTCTCATGGGATTCCTCATGGACGAGGTGGTTAATCCACAAGGAAAACATTATTATGACAGCCATCCAATTGACCGACTCACCTCCGAGGAAAGCTAATTGAGACTAGAAATTTGAACTGAATGATATTTTGATGTATATATACTATATGGGGTTTTGATGTATATATACTAGTTTAAGAAAATACTATTTATTTTCATGTGTATAAATTATTATGTGTATATACATTTATAAGTTTATATATGTAGATATATAGGGTTTAATTTATATATAAGTCTAATCTAAGTGCGTATATGATATATATAGACAGGTATACATATATACAATTGCAAATACGTATACGTACATATACGGGTTAGACAACAATTACAACATACGGTCAAATCGAAAACAGCAAAAAAAAAGAGACGAGACCCTTTAGTCACAGTTGGTATTACCAACCGAGACTAAAGGGGGTGGGCGCAGGCGCTGGCGTGCCCCCCCTTTAGTCTCGGTTCGTATTACGAACCGGGACTAAAGGACCCCTTTAGTCCAGGTTGGTTCACCCGGGACTAAAGGGGGGGCTTTTGTCTCTCATCATTAGTCCCGGTTGGACTTGAGAGACATATTCCCCTTACCAACCGGGACTAAAGCCCCTCTCCCTACCCGTGCTTCTCTTTTCTAGTTCATGTCTTCTTCCATTGGATATACCATTACAACTCGCTATCCACATTAGCACTATTACACTTTAGGGATATCCTTGTTCCTTAATGTAAAACCGGCAAACCAGAAATGGATAGCCGGACAGTATCCCTATATGTCGTGTTTTGTGCACATGACAGTTTATATATACGATTCCAAAATGAATATAAGGGAGTGCACATATGTCGATAGGCGATACATATAAAGCCGAGTTTTTTGAAGTCAAAGAAAATATAAATCTATGAAAACATAAATCCACACGGGTAGTGTGCTTGAACCCTTCATGTTGATGCCAAATTGCCGACAATATTGTGCGTTCAAGACATCTAACTCTAATACCAGATTTAGTTGCACATGCACCAATTACTTAAACCAAAACCTTTGCTGATATAAAATGATGGTAATTCATTTATACTTCCATCACATACTTTTGGCAATATAATTAAATTAAGTTCCATAACTGAGTTTAGCGAGTGATCATCTGGACTAAATTAGCAAGCTGATTGATTTGGTTGGCAAGCATGTGAAGTTAATGCTTGATATAGCAAGCTCAAAATTCGTGGAAATCAAGCATCTAAGGGCAACATCCGCGTAGCTGCCGCGCGGAAGAATCCCACTTCAAGTCACATACCCTTCGTTGCATGCATGCTTGCGTGCCGGTGAGCGGTGGCTAGTCTCGCACACGTAACGGGCGGTGCATGCCGCATTCAAGGAAGCCCTGACGATCCGTGCCCTTTATATAGACCGCGAGATTGCTCGAGCTGCAACTCACACCCTGCCAGAGAGCACAAGGAAGCAGCTAGAGATATAGGCTCTTCATCTCCAACTTACTCCATCGGAGGAAGCTGCTAGCTATAGTTCAGCTACTATAACGATGAGGTCAAATTTTATTGTGGCGGCGGTGATCTTGATGGCGGCGACGGCCATGGCGTTCCTAGTCGCGTCGAGCTCAGCGCGGCCGTTAATAATGGCCGGCGATGGCTGGGGCACCGGAGAGGCCGCCGTGCTCTCTGGCGAAAACACCCTCGGGCTTCTCCGACGGCTGTATCTGCAGCAGCTGGGAGCGGGGCCGTCGTGTCAGACGCACAGCCCCAACACTGGGTGCCCCCCGTCGTCGGGTTAGTGCATAGAGCACAGCACGCACTTGCAGTTGCAGCCTTGCGGGCTGCTGGGATTGCTAGTGTGTGCATATATAATTGTAGGGGCTTAAGTTATTTATAGGTACATACAGTACGTCATTAAGCCGTGAGTTATTTTAAGATGCACATCACAATTCTTAAACTTGCATTGTCTCGAACTCCCAAAATTTCTCATCCCATATATATCCATTTGTCCCAAGCTCCCATATCCATATCAATTAACTTGTCCCCAACTCTCATCCACAAAAAAAATTGAGTGAGATTTGAACTTGGTTTTAAACTAAATTTAAATTCCATTCAAAATTATCTAAAATGTTCTACTACATGTTGGGGAAGCATTCTTTCATCCTTAGCTACAGTACCGGTTCAATTTTCATTCGGTACTAATGTTACCAATAGTACTGAGTGTAAAGAAGCCCCTCTGGCGCTCCTTGTGAACCCCTTGGCTAGATCTAGTACTAAAGGTTCCATATTAATATCGGGTGAAATCTAAACTCAGTACTAATGTGCAAGGGAATCTTTAGTACCGGATGGAATCTCCACCCAGTATCATAAAAGTGTCCTCTAATATCATGTAAAAATCACTCGGCACTAAAACTCCCCCTTCCACTTATTCTACTCGGTTCCGATCCCCCACCAGCACGCTATCTCTTTTCTCCTTCTCATTCCTTATCCCTTTCGTCTTCCTCTCATCCTCACATCTCTCTCTTCTTCCCTAGGGATTGGATCAAGTGGCGCCGCGACCGGGAGCCGCGACCAGTGTGTGGGGGGCCACAATCGAGCGCAACCTCAATCCCAAGTGTGGGGCTCACAACCTCCGAGCGCCGGGGTGCGCGACCTCCTGGCGCGGTGGC
Organism: Cenchrus fungigraminus; assembly: GCA_036936925.1. Taxonomy (NCBI): domain Eukaryota; kingdom Viridiplantae; phylum Streptophyta; class Magnoliopsida; order Poales; family Poaceae; genus Cenchrus; species Cenchrus fungigraminus. The sequence continues at coordinate 60,095,959 of CM072770.1, read as the reverse complement.
ACTTCATTTTTTTGTTATTCTTGTGAGATGAACTTCATTTTTCCTTGATTTTGTGAAATATGTGATTTTTGTGAGATGATGATAGCCAATGTAAATGTGATTCATGTGATTTGTGAATATGTGATTATTGTGAGTTTTACTATGAAACTGTGATTGAGAAAATGAGAAAAGAATAGAAAAGAAAATGAGAAAAAGGAAAGGAAGAAACAGGGGTAGGTGTGGCAATCACATTGGTACCGGTGGTCAGGGTATTAAAGCATCCCTTTTAGTACTGATTGTTCAAACAATGAATATTTGAACCAACAAATTCAAATCTCACTGATTTTTTTATTGGACCACACTAAAAATACATATCTTTTGTGAAACTACTTTAAACAAGGCCGGATGATACCATGTGTGCCTCATGTACTTCTTGAATTGAGAGTTCCCGTCTACTATGTAACCTTCTGGACTGCAACTTCATCTCTATAATGGTGCATCTTCTTAGCTAACAGAAATTATTAAACTGCAGCCAGCAGTAGTTATATTTATATCAATCTTTTCTACAAAATCCTTGGGTGAGGTTGATCTGGTCTAGATATTATAGTAATGAAGTACCTCATGCCTCAAGAGAAGTGGGTTCTTTTTAGTGGAAAGATGTTCTACGCCTGAACATCTTCTTTCGAGGAATAGCTCGGTGCTTGATTGGGGATGGTTCAACGGTCACCTTTTGGGAGGATAATTAGTCTGATACAGTGCTTGCTGCAAAACACCCCAGATTGTTCTCATTTGCGTTGGATGTCAACATCTCTGTCAAGGCAACCTTGGAAGTTGAGCGTCTTGATGATCTGTTTTCAACTCCCACTCTCAGAACAAGCTTTCCTTGAACTGCAGGAGCTGTAAAGTCGTGTGCAAAATGTAAGTCTAAACAACATAGCGCTGATGATCAATGGTTTTTCATTTGGGGAAATGGTAGCTACTCATCAAGGAAATATTATGGGTTAGCTTTCAAACATCTTCCTGCCCCTCAGACTTTCACTTGGATATGGAAATCAAAAGGCATGCCTAGACTTAAATTTTTTTTTATTGGCGTATTTTGATTAATCGCGTCTAAACACAAAGACAATGCTGCAGCGGAGGAATTTTACATTGCAACCAAACTTGTTTTGCGTCTTGTGTCAGGATCAGGTGAGGAAGACATCAACCATCTATTTTTTTATTGTCCTTTTGCCTTAGCTTTCTGGCATAAATTGGGTATCCATTGGCACAGCTCTGTATGCATACATGAGAGAATAACAATCATCAAGCACCAGACTCACTTACCCTTCTCCATGAGATCTTTATTATCGCTGCATGGGAATTATGGAACCTTAGGATCGGAATGGGAAAATTTTTGATGGAATTGCAGCTACTTTCGACCTTTGGACCATGCGGTTCAAAGACCAAGTCACCCGTCAGCTACATAAAGTTAGGGATGACTTTCGCCCAATAGTTACAATGGCTAGAGTTGATTTGATTTTTTTGTAACCCATCTTTTCTTCTGCCCCCCTGATGTAAGTCACCTAAACTCTTGTAAATATCTCATGCATTTTTATTTGATTGCTGTGGGGATCTCCCCCCACAGTTACCGTCAAAAAAAATCTTTTCTACAAAATCATACAGCATTTCACCTTTAAAACTTAACTAATTATTTAATCAAATTCTTACAATTGTATGGAGCATAATGTTTAAGCATGTAGTTCCGTGACAAGTTATTTCACGCATCAGTCTCGTTTATCTTAGAATTTCATTCTCTTCAATTGTTTATATATTGCTGGCCAAAGTAATTAAAACCAATAATTGCTGCAAATCCTAAAACGATGACATCAATTTGAAAGGGCAAGACTAAATACCATCCGTCCTGCAATGAGCCAGTGAGGCATGCTACGCAGTAGTGCGCAAGAAGGGTACATGAAAGATAGCTATTATATTGGTTTCGAATAAATTCAGGTGATGTCCAGGCTTCGGAGTATACATGCAAAAAGGGCTTTTATAGTTTGTCCCTAACGACGAAGATCAACGTTTCCCTATGCAAATTTCCCTTCCTCTTTCCCTCCTACTGATGTCATGTCATCTGTAGAATGTAGACTGAGTACAGACCAAGCTAAACAAAAATTTCGCCGGCCACCACATTATCCACAAAGTGGATCAGAAGTGCTGACCTGCATACGTAATAACCCAACCACGAGTCTACTATGTGAACTGTATACACTAAGAGAAATCTCAAAGTTGCCGAGTGCTAAAATATTCGCCGAGAGTTTTTCATCAGGCACTCGACGAACAGTCTATTCGCAGAGTGCGGTCACGAAAACACTCAGCGAAGTCCTGACACTCGGCGTATAACTATTTTCCCGAGTGTCAGGCTGCGGCACTCGACATATAAAAGGTATTCGCCAAGTGCCTTGTTCATTTGTTGTCGAGCGTCCGGCCTTGACACTCGGCAAAATTTGAATTCTTTTTCTCCCTTTTGCTTTCAAAATTTTTCTACTCTCCACATATAATATGTGGTACTCCATGTTAAAGTTTGGTAGTTTTCTGTATCATTTTGCTATATTTAAATAATTAATTGCTTTTCAAGCAATTTTTTGGAATCAAGTCAAATTTGAACTGCAAGTTATTTAAATAATACAACAAAATGAGTAGAAATTTGATATTCATATCATTCATGCCTGTTTGAGGCTTAACCTATGAAATGAAAATGAATTTCAAACATCTTGCTCAGGAAACATGAGTACGAAAGTGTTGTCGTATAGTTTTACATTTTTTAAAAAAAAGTAAACAAAGTCTGAAAATCATGATATTTATCACGATGTGATGATATCAGGCGTGGAGGCTGTGGTCAAAAATTGAGAAAGTTTCGAACATTTTTTTCACATACGATGTTTACAAATCAAAGCATCTCACATGAAGAATCTTAGAGTTGAGCACGGGATGATTCTTTTGCTAGACTCAAGGAAAAATATATTTTGATAACGCGGCCCAGTGAATTTTGAAATCGCGTAGTAGTATGTGGTTTGATGGTTTTTTCACGTATGTCATATATACTGGCAGAGATGTACGTGTGACACGCACGTTCACATAATCTAGTAAAAAAGTCTTAGATTCATATATAAACACTTGAACTTGACAATAAAGGGATAAAATACAATATTTGCTTGAGTGTATCGATCAATAAATGTAATTTTCCTTAATGTTTAAGTCAATCTACATTTTGGCCCAATATACACTTTGTGTGTATATTAAAGTATGTTTGACGTCAATGGGGAGCTTGACAACGAAGGTGGGTGTTGTGGAAGATTCGGCCCAAGCCCACAAAAATGCTACTGACCAACCTTATTCACTAATCCACCCTATCGAGGCACCGATCGTTTGAGTCTAGTGGGTCCCATGAAGTAAAAAAATATTGAAAAAGTTCACGCGGGCGCACATCTGTCTCACCGAGGCAATGGCAACGAGTTGCCGCTCAACTTCCATCCCTAGTCAACACACGCACGGCTCTGAGTCTCCAGCGGGTCCGATGACTGCGCGTGCAAGGCGAGCGTGCTGCTCCAGCGGATCCCGACGGCCGTGTGTGCGGGGCGGGCTGTGTCACGTGCGGGGCCAGCTGCCATCTCTGACGCCCGACGTAGCACGGGCGAGCTACTGCTCCAGGCCTCCAGCGATGGCCAGTGCTCACCTCTTTTCACTCTACTCCCTCTACTCCCTCCTTCCCCGGCCTTCTCCTCTCATGAGATGGTCGGCGTGTGGGCTCGGCACGATGCTTGGGGCGTCGCCCTGGCCCAGAGGCAGCCCGCCGTGGAGTGGCGCAGGTGGCCTCGGCTTGGCCCGACACGGCGCGGACCTTCGAGGTGAGTGGCATCTCCGGCGGCCGGTGCGGTGGGGTGAGCTTTGGGCTTCAGTAGCTCCTGCAGCCGGCGCATCGCGGCAACGAGCAGCCTGTGGGGGCTCCGGCAGCCGACGGGCGGGGCGAGCTGCTGGCTCTAGTAGCCGGCGCGTCCCTAGGCCGGCCCTCGCCACCGTCTGCGACAAGCTGCGAGCGCCCGCACCTCGTCCCCCGTTGTACCTCGCTGCCGACTGCGGTGAGCTAACCGCTGCCGCCGCTCCACCGCGGTTGGCGCCTCGCCCCCTCGGCCTGCTCTCATTCCTGGCGATAGTGAGTTGCCGCCACCGCCACTCGCCCACGCTGATGCCTCGCTTGGTTGTTCCTCCCTCCGTGACGTCGCCTCCTCTCTGTCCTCCCCCGACATCGATGGGTTGCTCGAGGGGTATCCCACGGGCATGGCCAGAAAGTTTGCCCAAGGTGCTTAGGGTGGTCCGGCGGCGGTGGACGGTGGCCAGCGGTGAGGATCCGCATCGCGGGGGCGGGTGGGTGCACAACGAGGGGAAGGGAATTCTTTTTTTATGCGAGATGCAAACTTGGGTGGGCCCAACAGGTATGGTGGGTGGATACGACGGGGGCGAGTGAGAAAAGAATTAGCTTTTTGGTAGAATCATTCCTCAAACTGTGGTTTCTATCCGTCTTTCACCCTATCTTTTTCGCAATTATATCATAGGTGGGTGCGGCGTGAGGGGTAGGGTTGCCCAGATTTTGGTGAGAAGGTTTTCAATTATTTTTTATCTTTATATATATAGATATGTGTTGAATAATGCGGCAAGTCCAAGTGAAGGAATTCAAAAATAGACTTTAATTTGGAGAGGTTAGGCAGTCCAAGTCCACGAAGACGAAGCCAACATATGTAGGCCATCCGGCCTAGGACTGCTAGCTTGTACGTTGCACTTCATCAAAAGTTCAAAATGGTATGTGTGGCTTAAACCAGCAAAAAGTCAAGAAGTCATCGACTGTTTTTTTCTATAAAAAGTATAAAAAATTGAAGACCAGTCAACAGATAGTACACATCCATGGTCGGCATTGTAATTCCCTCTAACAAATGGCGCTGTTAATTACGTCCTCTTCAACTGATAAATAGTGTGTATTTCTTCGGAAGTTCTGTTTCGCCATCCTTGGCCATTACCATCCATATCATTTTCTTGCTCCTACTATATGTGCAACATTTTTCACGGCAGGAGACCGGCCTGCCGGCAAAAGCTACGCACATTATGTAGACCATGACCAGCATATGCATAGCGCAAGACTTTTACTGGGAACTAGCGCATTGCATTCCCTCCGCGCGACTCCAGCAGCTAATTTGGTCGAGGTCGACTGATTTGGTCGAACGAAGTGCTGAATTCGCTTAGAACTTGAAAACCGCGTGGGCGATCGAAGACTGAGAGATATCAGTGTGAGTCGACGACGACCACAGCTAGCGGACCACGAGGCATGCAACTCTTGCCATCTGAGCGAGAATGCATGACTGGTCGTACACGTAAGGAGAACTCTTGCATTGTGTGTGGTTGCATGCGCGTGGAAACTTCCAAAGCTCCTGCTTCAGCTAGCACACCATTAGCTCACGAGTCACCCGATCAGCAACTGATCATGCCTTCAGCAAGTATAGCTTGATAGCCTATATATAGAGTTCTTGTCAGGGATAGCATACCACACAAGCCAAAGTTCAGTAGCTGCTGGATATAGCTAAAAACTAAGAGATAGGTAATACTGTGTGTAGTGTGTACTAGCTATCCAAGCAAACTCCCATGACGAGATCAAAGGTTGTTGTTCCATTGCTCCTGCTGTTCCTGGTGTCGACCTCTTGGACTTGTCGTCCGACCGACGCCACGAGGCCGCTGCTAGCCGACGACGACGGTGGCCGGGTCGAGCAGCAGGCTCCGGCCAGCGCTGCCGCTGGCTCGGTCATCGTGCTGCCGTCGTCGGTCTGGAAGCTGTGGCACAAGCTGCCGCTTCTACAGATGAAGCCGGCGGGACCCTCGTGTAAAGGTAGTACGTGGGATCCCAACAACGGCTGCCCAACACCACCAACGACGCCATGAAACAAGGTGGTGATGATGCCGTCATAGTAGCACCCCAAGTCTTAATGAAAAAAAAGTAGTAGCACCCAGATCTTAAAGATAATTACACTTAACTATTCTTTATTTTCTCTTGGTATATGTCTATAGGTCCATCTTTTTTTTTTTTTGTAGTCAATGCAAGCTCAGTGTTTTGCGTTGCCATAATTATTGTAAAAGGATGTGATTATAGGACATTGTATTTATTTAAAAAAACATGTAAGTAACATTGTTCTGTTACAAGGCTTTCGCATGGCTTAAGAAAAATATTGTATAATGTTCGTTATTGATGCGCCTAGTGCCACTCAATTGGAGTCCAGGTCAATATTACCCTAAAGAGCTAAATACACTGTAGGCATTTGAACTTGTCACCGTGTGTCACTTAGGTCCACGAACTTGCAAAGTCGAAATTCAGCACCCCAAACTTGTTAAGTTGTGTCACTTGAGTCCATACCCCTTTGGTGGTCATGCATATAAGCAAAAAAGACCCTTGATGTTTATCTTCTTCTCCATCCACGTCCTCCTCATCTCTCTCTCTCTCTCTCTCTCTCCCCTGTGCTGGGCCGCCGCCCTCCCCTGCGTCCTGTGTTGTGCCGTCGTGACCTGCGCTAGCAGCGCGTGGCCGAAGGCCGCGAACCAGGCGGACTTCCCCCCCTCCCTCCCCTCCCTCGCCTCCCACCATCCCCGTGCCGCCCCTCTCCTGCTCCTTCCTCCCCGGCCATCCCTCCCCAGGCGGGCGATGGTCGTCGGATCCGGCCGCCCTAGGTGATCTCCGGCGGTGGCTCTCCCTTCTTGACCTCCCCCCTTCTTTCGTCAGCCCAGCCCATTCCTCCCTACTCGCGCCGGCGCCGGATCCACCTCCTCTCCTTCCTCCTCTGTAGCAGGAGCGTGGCAGGCAGCGGGGGAGCTCCCATCCTCCCTCCGGCTTAGCAGAGCTCCCTGGGTCGGTGACGGCCTCGGCCTCCCTCCATTGGTCCTCCCTACGGTCCTCCTTTGTGCGCACTCCTAGCATGGCTGCCTAGGGACTCCGCAGGCGTCGCGGGGCTCACGTCCTCCGAACTCGCACTACCGGCATAGGTCGCGGCAGCGCAACGCCGGGAGGGTTGCGGCCCAGCACAAGAGAGAAAGGAGAGAGGGAGATGAGAAGAAGGGCGTGGATGGAGAAGAAGATAAATATCAAGGGTCTTTTTTGCTTATATGCATGACCACCGAAGGGGTATGAACCTAAGTGGCACAAGAGCCTATAGTGTATTTAACTCTAAAAAGAAATAACGGACTATTCGGCGTACTGTGTGGAGAACTTATCTGAACCTTTTTGGAATTCATCAAAAACTCAAACACCCAAAATGAAGCCCACCAAAGAACTAGATTTCCACAAGGACACCTCCAGTTCATCGCCACGGGAGAAAAACGCCATGAAATGGTGAACTCTGTCACCTCAGAAAATAATTGAATAACCTTCACAGAATAGAAGCGAGCTTATCTGTGCTGATTATCGGGCCAACACAACAAAGCCGATAATTTGCAAACCGAAGAAATAGCAAAAAGAAAAAATCTAAGTTGGGCCACGCCTCCTGCTTTCGAAGTACTAGTGGTCCTTACAGATACTTTTCTTTTTTTCTTTCTAATACTTGATACTAAAAAATAATTGAATAGATTTACACATGATTAAAACAAAATCATAGTAACTTCTCACTATTTTGTGTATTTGAAACACTCTACAATTTCTCGTATATTGAAATCTTTGATCTATTATTTGGGAATTCAAATGATTCAAAATCAAAAAAGTTTAACTACAGTCTACAGACTTGTAGATCTCATCAAAACATATAATATTCATATAAAGTTTGACACCACCCAAACTCGTATCTAAAAGTTACGAATTTGCATGTACAACCTAAATTTAAATTAAAAAGGTTAGACAAGCCAATATCTGGCCGTTAGGCAGGTAAGCAAATTGGATGCCTACCAATTATTAGCTCGTCTCGGGTCCCATGCATGCCCGTGGCTCGGTACAATTTTTTGAGGTTTTTTACTGTACACAATACCACCTTGTACCACCGGTTGAAAATGACTCGTATGTAATAGAAAAGAATCTATATGTAAGAATCCGATGGTTGAGATTAATTATGTACCACCGGTTTTTTGTGTGTGGTATGGGTGGTATTCATAGGTGGTATGGGTAGTATACGGGTATTATCGGAAATGCAAAATGGTATTGTTGAAATATATGAAATGGTTTAGGTATTGCAGGCGGTATTTTTCCAAATAATATACATCTAGCAAATTACCATTTTATCCATAGCAAAAAATCAAAAAAACAATAATACCACCGTACTACCGCTGAGTGGTATTGTGTACCGTAAATGACCTCTTTTTTTTTTTTTGCCCATGCTCGCTGAAGTGCGCTAAATAGCAGGCACCCATGAACACGACTGGGATTAGTACATGAGGCAGAATAGGATAGATGGTTGGAGTGTAAGCAAGTTAATCCTTGTCTGGCTAGAGAATCAGCCATCTGATTATGAGCTCTTGAAATGTTGTACACCCTGAAGGGATTTGTCAAAGAGGAAGAAACAATATGGGTGTCGTCCTGTTTTCAAGCCAACACGAACTATTATTTGAGTTTTGTTACTCTACTTGTAAAGTACCAAAAGATATTTGTACATACATCAGTCTTCTGAAGGTGTTCATAGGAGTAGAGTTCCATACATATGTGTTCGTAGGGGTGAGTGTGCTTGCATGTATGTGAACGTCTACGTTTGTACTATGTGATTCGTAAAGAAAAAAAAGTACCGAAAGCTACTTGTGGCACTTGCAGGTACTTTCCATTTTTACCCTTCTTACCGGAAAAATAAATAGATTTTTCACTATTTTTTATTTGATCCTACCAAATATTCGTACTTCTCTTTTTTATACTTTGTAATACTTTGTTTCCACCATCCGATTTCGCCAGGGATGGCTCCCTTTTTTCAAACACACAAAATTTATTCTTATTTATATGTTTTTAAAATAAAAAAATCTTACTTATCGAAGTCCTCAGTTTGTCGTTATGTTAGGCTTGCAGTTCAGTCTTCTTGTGGCAGGTTAATTAGTAGGTTACCGCAGTGGGAGGCATGCTAGCTTGCCGTGTGCACGTGGCAGCGAAGCAGCAGAGGAAGCAAAGCGAACGACGGCGGCCGTTGATGTCCGTTCGGCGTCAAGTCGCCTGACGATAAGGCCTTCTCCAAGTCCTAACCGATGTGTACTCCAGCTGGAGATCCGATCCCGTTGAAGCAGCCAAACCCGAAGGCCAAAGGACGAAGACTCTCCGTGTTCCGGTACGAGTCAGCACTCGGCAATGCCCGGCCAGTGGGACGACCAGCTCGTGTTTGCGCACTCAAGGGGCCCACCACAGTTAACAGCATCCGATTCCAAAAAATTTATTCGAGTTTGCATCGTTTCAGTACCAGTGGTTTTGGTTCCTTATGGCGGCTGCTAGTTTTGATCCATTTCTTTAATCGGTTGCTATATGTGTGTGTTGGCCAAAGAAAATTCGATCAGATGACATAACAGTATATACTGATCGTAGTTATGTGCTGAGACGCTTTAGATTCGCCGCTTTATCACTGAAGCTTCCTCGAAAAAGCCATCATAAAAGTCTTCCACTTAGAGTATGTATTTCTATTCGAGGTGCTAGTTTATCTCACATTTGTAAAGCATTATATTGGTCTGCCTGATAATGAGATGCAAATGCATCCGTAAATAGCTCCAAGCTAGAAATGACTTAGAAGCAATCCTACTATTGCTAATCGGCAGGTTCTTGCGTTAATCTCATCGCAAGTGCTAGAAAGTAGCAACTATAAAAGATATGCTTTCCATTAAAGAATATGAGTTCAGCCATATATTTATAAAATATTATTTTCAAATTATCTACATCTGCCCATACACATAATAACCTAAAGTAACTCCTAATCCACGTTTAAATTACTCAGCTCGTTATAACTCGCCTAGTAACAAGCTAGCTAAAACTCAAGTTCAGCTCAGCTTGGCTCGGTTGAAAGATCGAGCGGCTCATTTGGCTCATGAGCCAAGCATTGTTCAAACATGTATAATACCTTAAATATGCTAATAATATCTAAAAGTTATCAGCTCATAATGATTTTATAAAAAAAATAATATAAGCCAATGTTGGATGCTATAATTGTTTGGAGAATCAAATAGTACAAAATTTGATTTACAAATTGAATGACAAGTTTTTATATTAATGTAAAATTATAATACAACTATGTCATATAAAATAAGTCTGATGTTATTTTTTTATCGAACCTAGTGAGCTAGGAGTAATTTGAATAGCTCATACGCGGTTCATGAGATGGTTATTATTAAGAAAAAAGAGCTACAATTGAGGTTTGACTCGGTTCCTTTAGAGGTTCAAACAAGTAGAACCAAACCGAACCTATGAACAGCTCATGAGCCTCGAGCTTTTATGACAGCCCTATGCACTTACACATTAATATTACCTGCTACCCTATAAACATTTAGTGATCATATAAGTTTATAAGAAAACAAAAAATAATCATTGTCTTTTATATACAATTATTGTTGGCAATATAGTCAATGGATTTGATTTTTCGAAACTAACCACCGTACCTCCACCATTACAAAATAGCATAAAGTAATCGCTACATTTATTGCTAAGTTAGCAACATTTTTCATTACGAAAATAACAAAAAAATGACACCATGAATCTGTATATAAACTACCCAACTGTCATTGTATAAAAAATAACTTAAATTAATCTCTAAATCTGTATCTAAATTATGTGCATCAATTGTAATGAAACAAGTAACCTACGGTACTCTTGTTTGTATGTGCCTCTAAATTACCCACTTATGTCATTATCAATAAATTAAAAACTAACCAAGAGCAATACATGTATTTACTATATTGTGTTGTCTGTATTCAGAGTTTAACTTTAACCACACTATTGTTTGTTCAAAATATATTGCTACAGTCCTATTTCTTTTAGTAGAGGTGATTATACATCTTGGGCACTTATGGTACATCCTGAATGGCATATGTTTAATTATGCCATTGTAGTAGCTAATAATAGTGTTGTTTAGGATCTAAAATATAATTCCTGATAAAATCCAAACATGTGGTAGTGAATAAGATTTAACAAATGGGTGTTCTTACTCAACACGATTAGGAGAAAAATAATTTTCTTACAAGAGAAGGTAAAATCGTAATTGAAAAGATCATGGATACTATAAGTGCAAGGACAAATTTGAGCCAATACAAGTGTACCATTGAAATGTTCACACATGTCGATGGACTGCTATGTGATCTTTATGTTGGCCTTATAAAATATAGTTTGGGACTAGAATCCTCACTACTTAAAATTAATGTTTTTTTAGTTTCCTACATCTAAGATGACTTAGATTATGTAAAAATACTAGAGAAAGATAAGGTTAAGGAGGGGAGCCAAAGGTGGTTGTTGAGACATATATGTTTAGCTGCTTGCCTTGGGTTTCCTCAAGCTCAACAACCACCTCTACGTCGACCAATCTGCCACGGTTTCGTTCGGGCTCAACCGACTCGTTCTCCGGCAACGCTCTCTCTTGAATGAGTGAAATACGTGCATCCCTTAAAGATGATGTTATGAGTGCAAATGATCAAGGAATGTATGGGAAGTAATAGAAACAGTAAGGAATGAATTATTAACATAACCATCTAGCTAAAAAATAGTAGACAATCATACACGTATAATAAGAGGTATTAAGGTAATTGAAAAGCCACTAACAAGTAGGAAATTGCCAGATTAAATTAATTTGTTGAGTATAAATTATGAAATAAATTACACCAACAGGAATCAACACTCACAAATCTTAAGAATTAAATTCACATTTAAACGAATTTTCAATATTGAGATATAAAATAAGCAAGCTAGATGGCTTCTTTTGAGGATAGCTCTCTCTGCTTTCCCCCTCCCCCTTCCTGGCGCTCCTGGTGGCGACTCCATCCCTTCTCCTCCATGGCGTCCGGTGAGCTGATCTGTCGGGCTCAACTCCTCCGAGCATGCTCCTCATCCCCGTTGGCTCCCCCTCCGGCTTGGTTGTGGTTTTTCTCCAGGTCTGTTTTTGGTTGTGTCTGCGCAAATTCCACTGGCTCGACCCTGTGTCGCCTTGATGTGCTTCTGGATCTTCTTTTGGATTTGGTCTTCCTGAGCTCTCATCTCGATTTATTCCTCTCATGGCGCTTGCTACTGAACTGCTGGACTTTGATATTGGGCACTGTTTTGAGCATGACCTTCTCTACTCCCTGGGAAAGAGGCTCCATGCTCCAAAACCCCAAGATAACTGCTTTCTTGTCCTAGTCACGTTTAGGAGATATCTCTACCACCTCAGTGAAGAATTTGCTGCTCTCACCCTCCAATCTTGTCTCAGAGGATCTGTGGATGGTTTTCAGGTGGAACATCAAAGTTTGCATCATTATTGATTCTCGGTTTCTTCCAAAGCTGTTGTTTTGCTGTTTATAAGCTCTGCAAGGATTATTGGCAAATCGTTTGATATTTATTTCCATCTCTGGAGCAATGGTGCTCCGAACTGGGAGCGTGAAAAGCGCATGTGGGAAGCTGAGGAAGCTAAAAAAATGGGTGCAAATTAGCTCTAAGAGGTAGAAGAAGCAATCAAATGCTAGTGAGAAGAAAAATGTTCATTTTGCTGAATGTCTGGTACAAAATTCCCCAAGGTTCAGGGCCAAGCCCACTGAAGCTCCTCGCTGCATCAAGTTTGGGTCTTTTCTGGTGATTCTATCAGGCTCTTTTGATCATGCAGCTCACAAGTCGGTGCCTTCTCGTATTCTGAAGAAAGCCTCATCTGCAAATCATTCCTCTGGCATTTCAGATGTTTTTGCTATTCATCAGGAACAAAAAGATTGAAGTGAGTTTTCTGAAGACTGATCGTCTCCTTCCTCTGACCGGTGCACTGACTTGCCTCCCCAAGCTCCTGGTCTCAGACCTGTTGCTAAGTCATTTAATTCGTTCTTAGAGGTTAATCATATCAAGCGCTTGGGAGGTTGTACCCGGTGCTTTAACCTTTCGCATATCAGTCTTAATTGCACCTCGAAAATAAGTTGCTCCGCTTGCTTTAACTATGGCCACTGGTTCAAATTTTGCTTAACTAGATCAAAGCCCAAGATCTTTTGGAGACCCAAATCTGTTAGCAGTGCAAAGCAGCCCAGTCAACATTCGCGGCCCAGCCGGCCCACCGGGAATACCAAGAGTCACCCCCCCTCCGATTGTAAATGGGGAAGAAGTGAACAAATTTCCTTCCCCAAATCCACCGCCTGCTACAGAAAACCCCTCCTCTCCCCAGAAAACCACGCTCCATCGCAGCTCCCGCTCCTAGCCTGAACCAGAGCAAGACGCTGATCCGATGGCGAACTTTGAAGTTGATCCTACGCCCTTCGTCCTGGAGGTCATGAACTTGGAGGAGTGGGCTCGACCGGCGCGTGGCAGGATCGTCGTCTCGGCCAATCCTCCGCGTCGGCACGATGAGTACGCCATTGTTACTGTCACTCCTCCCCCTCAGCAGAATCAGCTCTATGATACTATTGATGAGGTGGTGGATTTCTTCGAGAATGTGCATCATGTGCAAATAAGGTCCTGCTGCCCTTCACCGTTGGGCCTTTGCCTTATTCAGTTCCCTACCCCAATCACCAGGCAGGCGATGATCAACCTGAGTCCCATGCCTCTTGATCCTGTCATGGAAATTTCGGTTGTGGAACACGACAGGGGCCTGAATCTCAGGAGCTGCCCGTTCACTAGGACATGTTGGGTGATGTTCTTGGCTTTTCCGCTTGATTTTCAGACTAGAGATATTGTCTCGTAGGCAGTCGGTCTCTTTGGGTTTGTTGTCACCTGAACTGACAACTCGAGATTTCGCTCCAGAATCCTTCTGCGTTGCAGGGTCACAATTGTCAGTAGGATTCCAAGATCGATTGTTATCTCTAAAAGTGGTCAAGTGGCTGACAGTGGAAATTCGTGGACGATTCCTGTCTTTGTTCTTGAGTGTCAAATGAATGATGTCCTCCCTAGTGATGAAGACCCAATCCCTGCAAATGGCAATCCTCACCCAGAAGTGAATGATCAGGCTGATGAAAATCCAAATGATTTCCCTGGGAAATTTGAAGATGTGGGTGATCTGCAGGAAATTCAACATGCAAATATTAATGAAGGTTGGGAAGCTCCTCCTCCCCCTCCACCAGCAAATAGTTTTGGTTGGCCCTAGTGGCCACAACAAGAGGGGGAGATGGTTGATATAATGAACTTGAAGCAGTAAACAACCTTGCCAATCAAGTGGTGGCTCATGCTATTGCTGAAGGATTGATGCAACACCCGGACCAGCCCCAGGATAGTCGCTCTGTTAGCAGTGATACAACTACTTTCTTCAGAGCAGAAGGAACCCTTGTCATGCTTGAACTTCCTCTTCCTGTTGTCAGAACGGAATGCAGAGCCATTGTCCCAGTCCAAGGAAGTCCACTGAGTTTTGACAGTGATTACTCCATCAAGGAATTGGATGCTAGAATTGGCATCCATCAGGGCTTTTGTCCAAGCCCTTCAGTTGAAATGTTGATCCAAGAGCTTGCACATAAGATGGCTGAAATCCATGCCACATTACCTCTGAAGGATCCTCTGCCCGCCCAATCCTGGAATCCCACCCCAACATGGTATGTGCCTGACCGCTGTTCTTTACAGTTGACAACCCAAACTGGGGGATAATGCTGAAGCCTTTAGTTCTATTGGATTTAGAAGGCCTAAACTTGTCAGAATGCTGCCTTCACCTGATGCCCAACCACAACTCTGTGATGCTCCAAGCAACTCCACTGCTAGCAGTATGCTCCTAGACTCTGACCCCCCTCTACCTTATAGCAATGACACTGGATAGTCTCTGGTTCTTCCTACTGGGCAGGAACAGACTTTTCCTGATTGGAGTATGATTACCTATTGAAGGAGATGACCAAGACCTCTCGGTGGTCACTGATACTGCCCCCACTCCAAGAGCCAAGAAGAGAACTAGAATGAAAACTCTAGTTATTGATGATGAATTTAGGAGAAGCTCTAGGCTTAGAGGGGAAGGGGCTGCTGAGCATATTTAGTTAAACAATGAGCCTAGAAGAAAGAAAGGAGTTGCAAGGAAGTCTGTTTCCTTTTCTTCTGTCCCTGACCTCAAGGATGCAATCATAAGCCGCAGTCTGGATGAAGACATGGAAAATGTTGAAGTGGATGCTATCCCAACTCAAGTGCTGGTGGACCTTGAACATGCTTTCTGTGGTGCTCCTCCTGAGGAGTTGAGCCTTGCCACCCTTCAAAACCAAAAAGAAGATTAATCAATGATAGATTCTACTGATTGTTTGGGCCTGATGGTTGTCGCCCCACTTTATGATTTTGCTTGAAATGATGTCTTGCTACTTGCTATTGTTGCTTAAACTTATGTTAGTCTATATTTTGTCTCAGTGGTGGCTGTGCCCCATTGGTTATTATCTGTTCTCTTCACCTCTGTTGCCATGAATTGCCGCGCTTGGAATATTTTATGCTGGAATGTTCGTGGGGTGAATGATAGAGATAAGTGGGACCTCATTAGAAATAAAATTGACGAAAGCAATGCCAACATTCTCTGTCTTCAAGAGACAAAGCGAGAGTCTTTTGATCTGGCATTTATCAGAAAATTTGCTCCTAAAAGATTTGATAATTTTGATTTTTGTCCATCTATTGGCACCTTTGGGGAATTTTAGTCTGCTGGGCCTCAAATAATTTCACTGTCAACACTTTGGAAAAGCAAACTTTTGCAAGCAAATTTGTTGTCGCTTCCACTTATAATCAAGTTGAGTGGACTCTTGTTATGGTATATGGGCCATGCAAGTAGCCAACCAGAGATGTGTTTGTTAATTGGCTCCATAACTTGCAGATTGATGATGATGACCTTTGGTTATTGATTGGGGACTTCAACTTCTATAGATATGCTGATAACAGAAATAGAAGTGGTGGTAATTTCAATGGATCTCTTGTTTTTAACAATATCATCAGTCATCTTGGTTTAATTGAGCTGCCAATTAAGGGGAGAAGTTATACGTGGAGTAATATGCAATAAATCCCTCTCCTGGAGCTAATTGACTGGTTCTTCACCTCTGTTGCATGGACCTCTCAATTTCCAGCCACTATGCAGCTCTCCTTAGCCAGAACTACCTCTGATCATATCCCTAGTAAAATTGAAATTGGCACTAGCATCCCCAATGCTAACATCTTCAGATTTGAAAATTCTTGGTTCAACCATCCCAGCTGTGTTGAATAGATCTCCAATGCTTGGCTCACCCCTGTCCATGTGAGCAATAGTGCTCATGTCATTACTACAAAATTCAAGCTCCTCAGTAAAATCCTCAGACTTTGGGCCAAAAACCTCTCCAATCTCAACAAGCTTATTGCCAACAGCAATATGACTGTGGCTTTCTTTGATAAGTTGGAAGAAATAAGGAGCCTCACTAGCCATGAGTCCATTTTCAGAAGTGTAATCAAGACTCATATTCAAAATCCCCTTGGTATGCAAAGAGATTACTGGAGACAGAGATACACTCAGCGTGTTGTTCAGTTTGGTGATGAGAATACCAAATTCTTTCATGTCATGGCCACTGAAAAATGCAGAAAGAATGTCATCAGTTAGATTCTTGATGACTCTGGTAGGATGGTCACAGACCATAATGAAAAAAGTGCTCTGTTCTATCAAGAGTTCAAAAGGAGATTGGGAACCTCTGCTGAGATCTCTATGCAGTTTGATCTGCAAGCACTCATTCCTACCCATAGTAACCTTGATCACCTCTGCCTGCCTTTCTCCAGAGAAGAAATTGACAGCATTATCATCAACCTACCCAATGATAAGGCCCCAGGGCCTGATGGTTTCAACAATCTCTTCTTTAAGAAGGCCTGGCCCATAATTAGAGATGATATATACAGATTTTGTGAAGACTTCTTCCATCACATAGCTGATCTCAAAAGTGTCAACCACTCCTATATCACCCTGGTCCCCAAGATGGATAACCCTGAGAATGTGAACGACTTTAGGCCCATCTCCCTGGTTAATTCTTGTCCAAAACTGGTTTCCAAGCTTCTTGCAAATCGTCTGCAAGCCGCTGCTTTAGAGGTGGTTCATGAAAACCAATATGGGTTCATCAAAGGAAAGACAATCCAAGACTGTTTGGGATGGACCTTTGAATATCTTCATCAGTGTCACCACTCCAAGAGGGAAATTATGATCCTTAAGCTTGATTTTGAGAAAGCGTTTGACCTGATTGAACATAATCTGGTTCTTGACATGCTTAGTGCTAAAGGCTTCCCTAGTAAATAGGCTAACTGTGTTTCAGATCTTTTCAGCACAACAACATCTTCAGTCCTTCTCAATGGCACTATTGGCAAGGAATTTAGATGCAAGAGGGGTGTCAGGAAGGGTGACCCTCTTTCTCTCCTTTTTGCAATTGCTGCTGACCTCCTGCAATGTGTCATCAATTATGAATACAGAATTGGAAACCTGTTGCCCCCATTCCCCCAGGATGTTTATACTCCTTTCCCTGTGATCCAATATGCTGATGACACCATCCTCATATTGCAAGCTTGTGAAACTCAACTCATTCATCTCAGGGAAATCTTGCACAAGATCACCCTCTCTAGTGGCTTGAAGGTTAATTATCATAAATCTTGCCTGCTCCCCATTAACATTGATCATGACCAGGCCTGCTCTCTTGCCAATGTTCTTGGCTGCTCCGTTGGCACATTTCCATTTACATACCTTGGTCTCCCAATGGGTCTCACCAAGCCTCTGGTTAAGGACTATGCTCCTCTGATCTGTAGAGTTGAGAGGAAGTTGCCTGCTTCATCCCAATTTCTCTCCTATTCTGGCAGGTCCAGCTGATCAATTCAGTTCTCTCCTCCCTGCCCACATATTACATGTGCGCCCTGAAGCTCCCTGCCACTGTAATTGAGATCATTGACAAACATAGGAAAAACTATCTGTGGAGAGGAAAAGAGTTCAGTCGTAAAGGATATAACTTAGCTGCCTAGGACCTAGTTCAAAGACCCAAAGACAAGGGGGCTTAGGTGTGATCAACCTCAACATGCAGAATGATGCTCTCCTTCTCAAGCACCCAGACAAATTTTACAGAAAGGACAACATTCAATGGGTGATGCTGATTTGGCAGAAATACTATCCTAGCACCGTTCCCCATCTGACAAGAGAAAAAGGATCCTTCTAGTGGAAGAATATCCTCAGACTTAACATATCCTATAGAGGTGTGACAGTCTGTGATGCAGCTAAAGGTGACACAATTGGCTTTTGGGAAGACCTCATTTCTGGTTCAATCCAGTCCTCAGTTTATCCAAACCTTGTAGTTTTTGCTAAAGATCAGAACATATCCCTGTGGCAGTTGAGGAATACTGAAAGCCTTGTTGACAATTTCAAAATCCCCATGACTAGAACTGCATACAATGAGCTCCTTCTGCTCCAGGATTTCCTTGCAAACCTTGATCCTCCTGACCCTTCTAGCATTGATCACTGGTCTTTCATCTGGGGTGCCCAGGTTTACTCCTCAAGCAAATATTACCAGTACCAGTTCAAAGATGTTCACCTTGAGCGGTCTATCATTTAGATCTGGCAGTCCAAATGTATTTCAAAGACCAAGTTCTTCACATGGCTATTGCTCAATGATAGGCTCAATACAAGAAATGTGTTTATGAGGAGAAACAAGGTCCTTGAGGAAGGGTATAACTGCCCCCTCTGTCCCCTTGAGGTGGAAGAAACCAGAGAGCATCTTTTTTTCGATTGTCCAGCAGCTGTCAGCCGTTGGTTCTCTCTGGGCATTATTTGGGATGATAGCCCCCATATCCATCACAAAATATACATTGCCAAGCAGAACTTTGCGCATCCTTTCTTCATGGAAGTCTTCGTGATTGGGGCATGGTGTCTTTGGAAGGAGAGAAACAATCTCATTTTTAATAACAGCCCTCCTAGCCCTGCTGCCTGGAAGTCCTCTTTCAAGATGATGGTTGTTGAGCACCTCATCAGGATCAAGCAAGAGCTCCACCAACCAATTAAGCAATGGATTGATTCGCTGTAGCTTTTCTTACTTCCCTCTTCCTGCCTGGTTCTCTCACTTTGTTTAGTTTCATTTCTTGTTTGTCCTCTGCTCTCTTTTTTGGGGCTTTGTCTTTTGCCTAGCTCCTGGCTAGGCTATTGCCGTTGTAAGACTTTCTTCTTCCTGTTTTAATTAATATATTCCTTGTTGCCGGGGGGCTTTGCCCCACGGTGTTCGCTTAAAAAGAATATATAAAATAAGCAATACCGACTACCAATAAATATATCAAACTATAAAAGGTATGTAAATCATCAAAAAAACATTGGTATCATTTTTAATAGATTCTATATAGAAAGCATAACCTAATTAAAGTGGTTTTAATATTTTATCATTTCTATGCTAATTACCATGAAAATAGCTAGATTAAGACAGCAAAAAAGAATTATTTTCAAAATAGTATGAAAACTATACATTTGAGTTATAATTTATAAGGCATTTAACATATCTAGAATAAAATAAATCATAGAGCAATATATGCAGTAGTGATGTGCAAGAGGACCAGATCTCCAGTCACATGCATTGGCGTCGCTTGTAGGACATATGGGGTATTCTACGAGCGACTTATCCAAGGACACAGAATCTCTGCTGAGGTAGGTGAGAGGTATGGAATCTCTTGTAGGTACTCAATTCTAGGGGGTACAAGCTGCAAAGGGTCTCGCTTCGGACACCGGACCCTCCTGGCTATAGCAGTTGGTTCACGGCAAATAGTTGCCTACACATGTATCCGAACGTGGGGATTCCGTAAGGGTCCATTGGCTGTCACTACCGCGGCCTACCCCAAGACAAACCGTGGGATACAGGGCAATCGAAGGATAACCCGTAGTTTAGACACCACATCTACACTACCGACTACTACTATAGCACGGCTACGTCTGACGTCCCGTGGCAACACTATAGCACTCCGTATAAATACGGAGCGACGAACCCGCGAGTACGGCTAGACCTTGCCCATCATTGAATCGAGACAATACTAAGAGATATGAATGACACTTTGATCTAATTCAGATATGCATGAGACTCACTATATTCTAATCGACAGGCAGTCACACAAACGGATAAGTCTACTATGTAACTCCTCCGCAGGATCAAACAGGGCTATGCTACTAGAATATAAAGCCTATGATCAAGAACAGACGAAGAACACTAGAACATATCACCCATGTATAAATGCGACTTTAGTTTAATTGGAATATAATGAAATACTCACTTTAGTCTAAATGAAGAATGGCGTCACCCACGAGATACAAGGGGATGGTGGATGAAGAACGTATCATCACACCTCACCTCTACTCATCCACACACTCCTTCTCTACCTAGCACCACCTAAACTAGATCCTCCTCGCACTCACACTCATGGTGGGATGAGGTTTCACCTCCACCAAGAGGGAATGAGAAGAAGAGAAAGAGGCTAAGGTGAGAAGTTGCCTTCAAGTGTGTTGTCCTCTTCTTACCCTCCTCCTCTTCTATTTATAGGCCAAGGCACCGGTGAGAGGACACCCCGTGCACCCCCGGAACGTGACCAGGAGCCAACCAGGAGCCAGCACGTGGAAGGCCAGGATCAACCGACCTAAGGTCGGTTCGGCCGACCCCCAGGTGGGCCCCCTCGGCCTATGCTTTCTCTGAGTGGCTGCGTGGTGGGACCTAAGGTCGGTTCCTAGTGTACACGTGTGTTTGAGGTGGTTTAGTCACTCTAGTGGGCCATAGGATCCATGTGATGCACACGTGGTGGTTTCTGATTCGCCAAGGCTCTCTCTATTGGATTGATGATGTCATTGATCCAGGGGATGCTTGCATGGCAGCCCCTCATTGGCTGAGCCTGAAGTGCTAGGATCATAGAGGTGTGCTTTCTCTTCATTTCTTATGCTAAACACCTGCATTCATCTTCATACAGCCACTTGTGGAAATTGTCAGTTTGAGCCCCTATTCTATTGTGGATGCATGGTTCTCATGATGAAATGTAGGGATTGACAGCCTTAAATTAGGTACTTAACAGCCGTCAACAACTCCTCCACACTTGACCTTTCCTCGTCCCGAGCAATAGGGAAGAGATCAAGCGGGTTAAACCAAAGGTAGGAAACAAACATAAGAATTATTCCAGGTCATACCTTGCTCTTGTGAACTTTGTGGAGTGGCTACCATGCCATCTTGGGTAGTTGATAAGAAGAATGACCATGAACCGAATCCCTTAAGCATCTGATGGCAAGCACTTGGGGTTTTTAATGATTTTTAAAGAAAATCATGCTCTGCCTCCTTCTTTGATTCTCTCAGATCACTCAATGTGTATATGTCCTCACCTAGGCATGACTGCCTTAAATTCATCCTACTTCTAACAAGCTTATGTGGAGCTCAGGGTAGGATATGAATGGTAAGGCATACTTGTATTACATATATTGCAAAGTCAAAAACTGGATCCAAAGAGAAAGTCAAGTCATACAATCAGATCAAGATGTGCACGTGTACGAATGTAGTGGATATGGTAAGGTGGACACTAGGCCCGGAATGGGTGCTAGTTATTACCATATTCAATGAGTGGGATGAAAACTCCAATGCATGATTCTCTCTCTTATATGAAAAAGCTTATGAGAACATGGCTATCTTCCCTCTTTTCTTTTCTCTTCTTTTTTTTGTATGTGGGGACCTTCTTGTGTCCCTCTCTCCTTTTTTTTAGATAGCCATGCCTCTTTTTGCAGAATATTTGAGGAGAGAGAAATCAATGCATATGATCGAGCATTTATGTCGGTGGATGGACGAATGATACAATGCTATCTTCCAGAGTAGAAGAATAGAAAGGGGAAATGGTGGTGTGCATATGAATCTTGATCTTGAAAGCATGAAAAGAATTCTCATAAGGGTCACAAAATTTGACAAAGCTCAATGCAATAACAAGCAGCAAATGAGTATAAGGTTTTCAACTAATAACATCATATGGCTTTGGTAGGACTGTGGCATATCAAAGAGGAGCTTGCAAGAGCATTTTTTTCCTAAATAAACCCAAGAACTAAAACCTTCAGAGCTAAGATCATGTCATCAAGTCATATCTCACTTGTCAACTACTTAGATGAACTTGTTGTCCTTATGAAGATATTGTTCACAAGCCTCAAGAGTATAATCAAGGAATAAAACTTATGCATGTCAACCAAAGGTACGGAGTAAGCATCACCATAGATTTCTTGAGTTGGTTTATAAAGGATTTTATAAAGATCATAACGAACTCAGGAGTCATGGTTAAATGAGGTGGAGATGCAAACCAGCGCTGGTTGTTGGTGCAGACTGGACGGGGTTTCTGTGATGTGCAAGAGTGCATCTCCGTGCAGGTTCTCTAAGCATGAGCGGTCGTACGTGATGTGCGAGTGTAGCGTGGGTACAAAGGTTCATCGTGTTCACGTTTGGAGAGTGCGACTCTCCCCCACACTATCTTGTACCTGGGTGTGGCTCTTCAAGACAAACGAAAACAAAAACAACTAACACACATGTGACTCGACCGGGTTATATGACCGGTGGAGCCAGATTATTTTATTCGAGTTCATAATGAAATAGGCACTCACACACATGATGGAAATAAAATTTGGAAGGGAAATAAATGGAAAGAAATAAACTAAACCTAACTAAGCGCCTATGGAAAATGAAAGGTGGGCGTAGCCCTCTACTCCGCGTCATAGAGGTCCTCGTGCCCTGTGGCCACAAAGAGGCACCTCAGTTTGGCACACAAGCCACGGCGAAGGTCGCGGAGGTCATCCCTCAGCTCAGCGAGGTCCATCTTCTCCTCTGCACTGATGGACTTTAGCTTCTCGCATTCTCTGCCAATCTCCTCCACCAACGGGGCTATCCTGGTTGTAGTGGGAGTCTTGTGAGATCGCTCGGTTGCTCGAGTCTTCTCTCTCGACTTCCTGGGTGCCCGTGGTGTGGAGCTGCTACCCAGCTCAAAGTCCTCATCGGTTTCCTCCAGAGTCACCAGTGCTCGGGTGCCCTTCCTGCCGGTGCTGTCTGGGCTAGCGAACCTGGGCATCTGTTGACGGCTGTTAAGTACCACTTTTATGCCGTCAACTCCTGTATAAAATAAATGGAAAGTGATCATCAACACTAGGATAGGGCTTTATATTGACAATTTCCACAAGTGTTGGTGTTTCTAGCTTTTGATGCAGGACAGGCCAAAATACACATGAAATGATATAGCTGAGAGCAAGTACATTAATGGCATGAATATGGCATCATCATAAATAGTCCCAAATGCCAATTTGGACTGCACCATTGTGACGGGCTCGTCGAGACGATCGAAATGGATATATCATTTGTATACTTCGGTGATCGGATGAAGTAGATATGCACAAGATAAGATCACACTATATCATGCGCCCGGTGGGACCCACACCAGGCCACGTGGTGACGTGCTGGCACACAGGATGCCATGTGTCCATGACACCTCATCAATCCAAGAGAAGCACTTCCCGACGAATCGGACGCCACCACGTGTTCAGCACAAGGATTCAAGGGCCCACAACCCGAGCTAACCACCTCCAAACCGCGTGGGCACCTAGAACCGTCATAAGGGACCACATATCAGTCACTGGGAGAAAGCACAGCGCGAGACGTGGTGGGGCCAGGTCGGCCGACCCCTTGGATCGGCCGAACCGACCTTGCCACGGATCGCCATCTGCTTCCACGTGGTGCTCAGTGATTGGTCCTACAGTGGATTCCCAGGTGCCCAAGATGTTCTCTCGCTGGTGCCTTGGCCTATAAATAGAAGTAGAGGGGGTAAGAATAGAGACACACCATCTCATCCAAGGATGAGAGCTTCCCTTCAAAGGAGAGGCCTCTCCTTGGTAGATTAGAGAGTAGGAGAGTGAGAGAGGGATTTGTATCTCTATGGATGCTTTGTTCTTCATTTAGAATAAAGTGAGTATTTCCGCAATTTCTATTTAGACTAAAGTAGCATTCATGCATAGGTGAATAGTTCTTGTGTTCTTCACTTGTTCATGATTTAGAGGCTTGTGTTCTTCATGAGCTTAGCCTTTGATCTTCTAGTATAGTTCATAAGTTGCTAATTCCGTTTGTATGCCTGCTAGTCCAATTAGAGTAAAGTGGACGTTCCTGCATTCTAGTTTAGACCAAAGTCCTTCCATGATCCTTGTATAGATAGCGGTTACCTGAGTGAGTTCTGGTCTCTCCCTCGTGGGTTCGTTGCTCCATCTTTGTACGGAGTGCTATAGTGTTGTTACAGGCTGGCAGACATAGCCGTGCTATAGTAGTAACCGGTGGTGTAGACGTGGTGTCTAGACAACGGGTTATCCTTCGATTGCCCTGTATCCCACGGTTTGTCTTGGGGTAGGCCGCGGTAGTGACAGCCGTTGGTCCCTTACGGAATCCCCCACGTCCGGATACAAGTGTAGGCAACCATTGGCCGTGAACCGACCGTTATAGCCAGGAGGGTCCGGTGTCCGAAACGAGAGTTCCTAACCGAGAGACTGTTCTCAACTCTGCCCACTATCAGCAAGATCCTCTCCATCTTCATCTCGTCCTATAGAGTTGTGTCCTTGGACCATAGCTAGGCTAGGAGGTAGCACACACCGTTCCTTGGATTCGATACCCTTGGGAATACTCCTGAGGTGAAGTGCTACAGCGGTATTTTCGTGTGCTTGCGGATTCTTTCGTACCCGTCGGAATACCCAGGTGGATCTTACGCTCACGCTAGGTGCGCAACTAGTGGTGAGGTTAAGAAATACCAACAGCATCCCAGGCTGAGAAACCGGCGGAGGCGACAACGGTGCAGCGGGGACCGGATGTCCCTTTGCCCCTCAGGCTCCTGAAATGTCGGTCCATGGTGGTGGAACCACCGGTAGCGGCGGCATCACCACAGGTCTCGGCCGAATCCCCACTCCCCTCTGGTAGGGGCTGCTAGCACGTCCCCGCGACTTCCTCGCCTTGCCAGGCGAAGCAGATCGGCCAGAGGAGCGGGGAATCAAAGACGTGAAGGGCTGGACCACTGCCCCCTTAGCAGCCGAGGGTCCTTCCATGGCTACCCTTGATCCTTGGCTCTCCACCGGAGGACGGGAAGCGAGCGGCCGCACATCAAAGATGCACGCAACCCCCATAGGTGTTGTCCCTTTAGGAGACACAGCAATGGCAGGGACGTCTCCCTTGATGGGCTCCGTGGAGGAGGACTCCGCAGAGAAGGGAACGATGCTTTTGTCAGCCATGGTGGGTGGTAGTGGTGGCTGTGAGGAGGAAGGAGCAGGGGAGATGGAGTTTTTGTGCGACTCAAAGTCCGTCACGCGGCGAGGAGGAGGTCTCTGGAGGACGAAGGGAGGCACACGCGAAAGGGGAGAGGCTGCGGTGCCCTTATTCGGTCGGCCGACCTAGTGGGTCAGCCGAACCCATATGGGCCCTACTGGGCCTCCCCTTTGGCCTGTGAGTTCTAGTGGGGCTTAGGGTCCCAGGGCCAGGTGTCCCACGGATTTTGAGGTCGGAGGCTTCAGTAACAGCTAGGATAAGGTTTTGGGCATATAGTTGCCTTCACCCCATTTAACTTTACTTAAACCTCTTCTCACATTAATAACTCAACATGGTGGTTTACCTGGACTCATACCCAAGTAGAGAGATGTTGTTGCCCCTTCTTGCTAGATCATCCCCCTTTTTTCGAGGTACCTCCTTGCTCTAACTCATGGTTCTCGTAGCAGGTTTCTTATGATGGAACCTGTTTTCTTCCTGCATGGTTAGTGCATATATACACTACAAGCTGTGCTCAAGATGTCGCGGTGATAGTTTCCGCAACCAATCTAAGGGAACTATGATGGGTAACCTTAGGAAGATTGTGCAGCTAGCAAGGTTATAGCACTACGGACGAGAGATGACAGAGGTGATGAAGATGAGCACAAGATCCGGCCTATAGCCAAGAGTGCTCTAAAAGTGAAGCTTTCACCTCTGGAAGCATGGCTCAAGAATGCTCAGACACCAGATCAAGTGAGTGAGACTCCATGGGTCGAATGAACATTCGAGCCGTAAGTCGAGAGTAACGAACTTGCTAGTTCATTCTCTCCTTAGGTTGCCAAAGGTTCTCACCCTCACTAGTGCAAGGATGACACGTAAGCCAACCCAAGCTTCCAACAGAAGTGCAAAAGATAGAGATGCAACCACACTCCCGCGGGAATCGATCAAGTCAAGGCGTAAGAATGGGATTTATGCCTACTTAACTTGATCGGCATCGGTCCTAGCTAAGCTCAGGATGATGAGATGGGTTTCTCAACTGGATCAGTATAAAATCATGTTTTCCAAGGCCGAAAGTATAGAGATTTTATGAGCCTGGGGCCAGTGTCTTGGCCTGACCTTTGGTGTGGCGGCACCTCGGATCGAGCCTTGACATGAAGCACGAAACATTCATCATAACCTCTTCTGGAAAGTTGTAGTCGAAGTCGAGATAATCATTCTCGCCAGGAACAACTACCCTTCCTTAACCACTCCTTTCCTCCTTCCTTCGAGACTAAGTCTCGAAGGTCGGGTTTTAAGAGAAGAAACGATAGGGGAATCTAAAGGCAGAACTCACACTAGGTGCTCTTTCCCATAGATTCGTGCTAGTCAAGAATGATATCTTCGACCAGAGCATAGAAAAGGTTGGTATGTAAGCTCGGGCTCTCTCGAAGATGGATCTAGGCAACTCTTCATTACCACGTTCGGCTACCTCGTCGCTCAAGACGGGCGGGGAACTGAAATCTCGGATTTCTCCTAGAATTTCCTTCCCTCGTTCCGGCTCTAAAAGCACAAAGGAGCCTCCCGAAACGGCATCAAGTGTCATGCCACTGCCCTCTAGCAAACCAAGCCGGAAGTGTTGTAGGAGCACCGGGTCTGGCAGATTAAGGACTGGGCAAGACTCAGCCATAGAGGCAAAACGATGCCATGCCATGCCTAGGGATTCCTTCTCTCTTTGTTTGAAACTAAGGATCATCATTCTTAAGGGAATGATACGCCTCAAAGGAAAGAATCAAGTGCAGAAAGCTGCTCTCAATGCTCCCCAGTTGAGGTGAACATGACCAAAACAACGGTACCAAGTTCTCACTTCTCCAGAAAGGGAGAACGGGAACAAGTTTCTCCTAAGAACATCTTGTGTCGCCCCGGTCTTACCCTGGGTGGAACACAGTTGTTCAAAGTCTCTCACATGGAAGTAGGGATTTTCATGACTTTTCCCCGAGAAGGAATTGTCCTCAACTAGCTTCATGAGGGATGGGTGAACCATACAAGGTGCCAAAGAGGCTGGTCGCCTCCGTAAGGATGATTCCATTGGTTCACTCATAAAGGGCGGAAAGTGTGTACAAGGGTAACCTTCCTGGGATAACGGGGGTAGAGGTAGAAACAAAAAGGAAAAACAAAAGATACGAGGATAGTCGGGTTCGTAGATTCTCGACAACCGTTCCCCGGCAACGGCGCCAGAAATGCTTGTTGGAATTTATTAACCTCACCACTATGGCGCCAGGATAGCGCGAACGTGTAAGAATCACCCGGGTATACTGACGGGTGTGAACGAGTCCGCAAGCGCACGGATACACCGTTGTAGCACTTCTCCCTTGGGAGTATTCCAAAGGGTATCGAATCCTAGGAACGGATGGGGTACTCTACGAGCGACTTATCCAAGGACACAGGATCTCTGCTGAGGTAGGTGAGAGGTATGGAATCTCTTGTAGGTACTCGGTTCTAGGGGGTACAAGCTGCAAAGGGTCTCACTTCGGACACCAGACCCTTCTGGCTATAACAGTTGGTTCACGGCAAATGGTTGCCTACACCTGTATCTGAATGTGGGGGATTCCGTATGGGTCCAACGGCTATCACTACCGCAGCCTACCCCAAGACAAATCGTGGGATACAAGGCAATCGAAGGATAACCCATAGTCTAGACACCACGTCTACACTACCGACTACTACTATAGCACGGCTACGTCTGACGTCCTGTAGCAACACTATAGCACTCCGTATAAATACGGAGCAACGAACCCGCGAGTACGGCTAGACCTTGCCCATCATGGAATCAAGACGATACTAAGAGATATGAATGACACTTTGATCTAATTCAGATATGCACGAGACTCACTATATTCTAATCGACAGGCAGTCACACAAACGGATAAGTCTACTATGTAACTCCTCCGCAGGATCAAACAGGGCTATGCTACTAGAACATAAAGCCTATGATCAAGAACAGACGAAGAACACTAGAACATATCACCCATGTATGAATGCGACTTTAGTCTAATTGGAATATAATGAAATACTCACTTTAGTCTAAATGAAGAACAGCGTCACCCACGAGATACAAGGGGATGGTGGATGAAGAACGGATCATCACACCTCACCTCTACTCATCCACACACTCCCTCTCTACCTAGCACCACCTAAGCTAGATCCTCCTCACACTCACACTCATGGTGGGATGAGGTTTCACCTCCACCAAGAGGGAATGAGAAGAAGAGAAAGAGGCTAAGGTGAGAAGTTGCCTTCAAGTGTGTTGTCCTCTTCTTACCCCCCCCTCTTCTATTTATAGGCCAAGGCACCGGCGAGAGGACGCCCTGTGCACCCTCTAAACGTGACCAGGAGCCAGCGCGTGAAAGGCCAGGATCAACCGACCTAAGGTCGGTTCGGCTGATCCTGGGGTCGGCCGACCCCCAGGTGGGCCCCCTCGGCTTGTGTGGCTGCGTGGTGGGTCCTGAGGTCGGTTCCTGGTGTACACGTGTGTTTGCGGCGGTTTAGTCGCTCTGGTGGGCCATAGGATCCATGTGATGCACACGTGGCAGTTTCTGATTCGCCGAGGCACTCTCTCTTGGATTGATGATGTCATTGATCCAGGGGATGCTTGCATGGCAGCCCCTCATTTGCTGAGCCTGAAGTGCTAGGATCATAGAGGTGTGCTTTCTCTTCATTTCTTATGCTAAACACCTGCATTCATCTTCATACAGCCACTTGTGAAAATTGTCAGTTTAAGCCCCTATTCTACTTTGGATGCATGGTTCTCATGATGAAATGCAGGGACTGACGGCCTTAAATTAGGTACTTAACAGCCGTCAACAGTGGTGAACAACATGGCGTGCAATGTGAACTCCTCACGCCCAAACTCATCCCAAACCTCCTTCACACCAGGCTTCCAAAGTGTCTTCAAGTCATCAACTAGTGGCATCAAGTAGACATCAATACGGTCGCCAGGTTGCTTTGGCCCGGAGACCAATATTGTCAGCATCATGTATTTCTATTTCTTGCATAGCCAGGGTAGAAGGTTGTACACTAACAGCACGAGAGGCCATGTGCTATGTGTTGAGCTCTGGTTACCGAATGGGTTCACGCCATCTGTGCTCATAGCGAATCGAACGTTCCTGCATTCATCGGCAAACCACTTAAAGTGGTAATCAATGTTACCCCATTGTGCTGCATCTGTGAGGTGCCCAAGCTTACCATTTTCCTTCTTTCGGCCTTCCTTATGCCAACGCAAGAGTTGGGCCTCCTTTCGTGTGGCGAACCATCTTTTCAGCCAAGGAATGATGCAAAAATACCATTCCACCCTCACAGGAGCCCCTCTGTTAACCTTCTTCTTCTTGCCTCTGATCTCCACGGGCTCGTTCTCGTCATCAGTATTATTATCATATCCACCATCTTTTTTCCTCTTGTACCGATCCCACCCACACTTGGGGCACTTGTCAAGGTTTGCATAATCTCAACGGAATAATACACAATTATTCTTGCATGTATGAGTTTTTTCAACCTTTATTCCCAGATGACAGATTATCTTCTTTGCCTCATAGACAGACTCGGCTATTTGGTTTCCCTCAGGTAGCATGTCTCTAAGCACATCCAATAGATATTTGAAACTTTTGTTGCTCCAACCATGATCTGCCTTACGCTGCATAAGTTTTAGATCACCAGAAAGGCGAGAGTACTTCTGGCAACTAGGATATAGGGGTTTCTTTGAATCTTCAATGAACTGTTTCAGCCTCGCTAATTCACAAGGTGTGTACACTGGTTGAAACTCAACATCCCGCACCATTTGATCAACATTGTGCACACGTTGCAACACCTCATCATCATCGAAGCCCGTAACTTCTTGATCAGTGATATCCTCAGGCCTTATCACAATGGGTGGGAATGGTTCATTTTCCTCAAAAACTCCACCTCATCAAGGTCGTCATCATGGCATTGTGCTGCCCCTTCATTAAGGCCGGTAGCATGGTGTCGTGCTTCACCTTCATTTAGGCATCCTACTTCGAGTTCATTAAGACCTTCCTCACCATGTTTATTCCAACACATGTAGTTTTGTGTGAAACCACGTGTGACCAAATGATAAAAAATGTTGTCCTGTTGTCCGAATTTCTTCTGGTTGAGACAATCTATATATACATGGGCAAAGCATTGCCTGAACACCACATTTTCTCATATCGGCCTCTGCTTGATCTTGAAAACCATTGACCCCGCTTAAGAAACTGTCCCAATCTCGGGGCTCTCTATACATCCAAGCCCGAGTAGTAGCCGCCATATGCAATTTCCATACATCAAATGAGCATAATTCATCACCAAAAACTGATGAGTAAGAGGATTAGGACAGTGAAGTTCAATAAAAAGGGGTAATTTCCACCTTGACGAGGACTGTCTACGAGGCGAGCACACCCGAGGAGGAGGAGGAGGCGGCGCGGCCGCGACGACGGCGCGGCCACGGCGACAACGCGGAGGACGGCGTCGAGCCCGAGGGGGAGGAGGTTGCTGCTTTGGAGGATGGTGACGGCACGGAGGACGTCGCTGTCGACGTCTGCCAGCCCCTTTCGCCGGCGCACGCGGCCGGCCGGCCTGCTGCAGCGCCGGCTTTCTGAGAGAGAGAGAGAGCAGCGCTGTTAGCTAGCGGCGGCGAACGGGGTAGGCCGGCGGGGCAAAGAGAGCGAGTGGCCTTCTGAGGTGAGAGAGCGAGTGTAGTTGTCAGAACGCAAAGACAAAGACGCGTAATAACAACGCGTGTCTCTGATGTGAGAAAACAAAGCATACGCTAGCTCCAAACAAGCGTCTCCAATGGGTCGTCATCAAAGGAGACGCGTCTTAACAAACACACGTCTCCAATACGAAAGTGGTCGGTAACAGACTTTAAGGACCGTTACCGATAGGTACAATTTTCGTAACGGACGCATTTTAACGTTCGTTACAAAGAATACATGTAATGGGCGTTTAAGAAGCCCGTTACCAGAAATCCTCATTGGTAACGGGCGTTGTGGTGACGAGATCGGGGTCAAGCCTGCTGCGCTTATGGGTAACGGGCGCCAGACAAGGGTCCATGTAACGGGTCTTAAGGGACTGTTACAAATGCTGCGTGACCTATTTGAGGTTTTCACGTAGTGCAATCTACAAGATTATCAAACCATGAAGATCAACCTTTGCAATATAAACATTAGCTAGATTTCAACATAGGCCATAACTTGCAAAAGGAAATTGCACAAAAAAAACGTGGGAAAGTAAAGGTCACGTGGTCTCGAGTAGTAGACGTCCCTTAGCACCCAATAAGGGTTTTCCTACAGCATGAGTCATAAACACTTAAGTGCTCGCAAAGGATATTTTGTTTTTTCTCAGGATTCCTGATTTAAGTTTTCAAGAGGTGGAAGGGTATAAACATAATTTTGTTTCTCTCTCAGGGTTAATTACTGCTCCATCTAGCTTTGAAATGGTAGGCTTCACCGTGAACAAGAACCCCTTCTGTCGTTCACGTTTTCATCCATTGCCGCATCTGTCGTCCACATTTTCATCCATTGTAAGATTACCTGATAGGTACTTCCCAGCAGCTATTTCCCACTTTTGAATGACTTCAACTGCAATTGTCAGTCTCTCTGGTGGGTTTGAACTTTGATGGCGTTGCTGAAAGCTAGTAGTATGCTGTTCACTGGAACAGTACGCCAAGGCCTTCCTTCCTAGAGATTCTTACACTTAATCACTAATCACCGAAAACATACCCTTTTCAAAGTTCTGGAAGGGATATACTTCACCTAACTTACTGTTTCATCTCAATCTATATATCTTGCACACCTTTGTCCCGCGGCAACAAGCTGATTCGCTAATAACATATGGGCATTCGACCAAGATAGCTAGAAATGCAGACATGCACCCAAACTTGGTGCGTCCACAAAGAAGTAGAGTCATATTTACCGGCAAAGCTTGTACCTGCACTCCATGCATGAAAGCCTCGGGACCATGAATTCATATAGCATGATGTGTGGCACGATGTGTTTCAGTGTTTGTTGAGTGTGTGCCTCTTTCACAAACTTTATATGTTATAAACCTACAAAGGCCATGCCAAGTTTCAACTATAATGGACAAGTGAATAATGGCGATGCGTGCCAGTGATTCGGTTGAGTGTGAGATGGACGTGCACGAACTTGATGTGTCATGTGTCTGCTACCGGCCGTGCTCCATCAAGCCGGAGATGGAGATAGTTGAACCAGTCAGCAGTCAGCACTATACCCCAATCCCAAAAGCTCCAAACAGATCTGGCTCTTGCCGGTCTAAGGCGTCCAAATTAAAACCAGCTATATTAGTACGTAACCATATGAACTACTACCAACTAGCGTAGTCAAGTCTTCAACGCCACCATCGTTTTACACCTCAAGCAAAGCGTTTTTTTCCATCGAAATGAGAAGACAAAGACAAACGGTTCGTCTCGAACTCGTTAACATTTCACACGAAGCGCAACGAACTCTCCCAAATTTGATCTCTCCCATTTGGAACATGCGTGTGCCTCTGTAAAACAGCCACGATAAGAGAAACTTTTGCCACAATTGGTGAGCCCCAGCAAGCACTGACGGCAACTGGTGGTGAAAGGAGAAGTGACACTCGTGATCCGATGGCGAGAGGTCAGCGTTGCCGGTCCATTGGGTTCGCGAGAAAGGTATGCGCTATCTACCGGTCTACCCATGGTATCATACTGTCGGTGTCGTAACGAACCCGGTCTCTGGCCTCATCTCCGTGCTCATCTACCACCTCAGACGACTTCAGAGTTGTTGAACGCCTTGGACGGAATTGATGAATTCTCCGACGAGTTAACTTCGGATGATCGGGCAGAGGTTGAACGTTCTTGCCGTCGACGACGAGGGACGACGGCGACGACTCGAGCGCCGGATCCACCCGTCCCATGCATGCTCTGTGCCGTCACGGCTCGTCGTCGGCGAGGACTGGACGTTTCGTTGCTCCCCCTTACCTTTTGCTTCTTTCCTTCAACCTTTTTCTTGGTGTAAACAATGGAGGTTGCCTTCAGTTTCCTTTGCCACGGTTTCTTTGCCCGGGCGCATGCGTGATCAATTCAGATTTGTCCGAGATCCATGTGCACACTTCGCGTGCTTCTCAGCCGTCTGTTTTTCAAAAACGTAGCAGCAGCAATCGTTGAATGAATTTGCATTGGGACCAAAAATTAAACGAAAAGGATTGAGGTTTACAGGTACAACAAGTTTGAACGGCCGGAAAGGAAGGGTCGATTTGTTCTGTGGGAGCGTGTGTGCTTGCTGGACCAATGGAATAAGAGCACATGGATACGATGGCATTTGCTGCCGGGATCAAGAACGAGGGTGGTGGTTGGTTGGTCCGTTTCTTTCATTTGTTTATGAAGCAAGCGATCGATCGAGCAGGTTTATCAAACCCAAGACGCGGAGATCCAACGTGTTCCCTTGCACGAATCTGAATCATGGCTCTCGACATCAATCAGATCAAGCGAAGTATGAACTGTCTGAACATTGGATGCCAGCAACAGCCGTAAGATCAGATGGCATGGATTTTGGTTGAATGATGATGGCTTCCGAGTCAGCTGCGCTGGCTAATCGCCTTATGTTGCCTAACTTCTCAAATCGGACTAAAATGATGTCACTGCAGTGAAATAATATCGCAGAAGAAGCAAATTTGAACAAAGATATATGTCCAAAAGAAAAGTTGTGTTAATTTTTTTTCCTGTGAGTGTTGATCTCTTTGTATACATATGAATGTGCAGTTACAGTGTCAAAAAAAAATCCCTAAAACTAAATCCTGTATGTTTCTGTTATGCACACGTCTGATCTAAGTGTCGAATCAATCTTCACAAAAAATGAAAGGAAATGCTAAAATTTCCTCTCGCTAGGCTAATCAAAATGGCCTCTTGAGCCCCTTGAAGTCGACGGTCTCGATGCACTCGACGCTGGCCCTGGAGCCGTTGAGCATCTTGAGCAGCTCGCTGGCGCGCTCCTTGGTTACGCCGCCGCATCCGACCTGCAGCAGCAGCAGCAGCTTCTGGAACGCGCCCACGCGCAGCGCCTCGGCGCGGCACGCGGCGGCGCCGGCGTCGCCCGCGCGGCAGAGGCGCCAGAGCGCCGAGACGGCGAACTCCGTCGCCATGTCGGACACCCGGAACATCTTCTTCACGAGGACCGGCACGGCCAGCGCGTGTGCGCGCGCGGCGGCGAGCCCGGCGTCGACACACAGGACGCCGTCGAGCGCCGCCAGCGCCTTCTCGCTCGTGCCCTTGTCTGCGTCGACGAGGAGCTCCACGAGCGCCGGCACCGCGCCGAACTCGGCGAGGCGCGCCGCCGCGCGGTCGGAGGCGGAGGCGAGGTAGTAGGCCGTGACGAGAGCGGCCTTGGTGGCCGGCGTGGAGACGGGGTGGCGGACGAGGTGGACGAGCGCGTCGCACATGCCGGGAGTCCGCGCGACGGCGTCCAGGGTGTGCCTGTCGGCCGACGAGGCGAGCTCGCGGAGCACGATAGCGGCGCTGGCCCGCGCGGCGAGCTCGGCGCCGTGGGACATGACGGAGACGAGCGATTTGAGCGAGGCGGGCGAGGCAATGCAGCGGCGCGCCTCGTCGTCGAGCGGGAAGAACACGGTCATCGCGGCGAGGATCTCGCCCAGCGCGCCGGACACCGCGCCTTCGACGACGCGCTCCCCGGCGAAGCGCCCGAACGCCGCCGCGAGCGCGCGCGCGGCGCCGGCCGCGGCCAGGCAGCGGCGGTTGCGGTCGCTCTCCTTCCCGAGCGCCCTGGCCCTGGCCGCGGCCGCCCCGCAAGCGGCCACGTCCCCGCGCCTCGCCGCGCACGACACCGCCGCCACCGCCTCGTCCGCGTCGGCGTCCCCGAGCGGCACCTTGGGTGTGGGCACCCGCTCGACGCCGCTGGCGCGGTTGGCGACGCACCAGTCCTGGATCATCCGGCGCGTGGCGTGGTTGGGGACGAGGTCGGCGAGCCGCAGGGGCCGGCCAGTGACGGGGCACCGCGCGTTCCCGCGCGCCAGCCAGCCCTCCACGCTCTCCCGGTCGTACGTGATACCCGTGGGCGCCGTCACCGGGTCCCTCATCAGGTCCAGCGAGATCGGGCACACGAAGTGCGCCGGCACCGCCACCTCCTCCGCCGCCGCCGCCGACTGCTTGCTGCCCCGTCTCAGGAGCGGTATCTCCGGCACCAGCCTAGACGCGGCCCTCGTCGCGCGGGACATCGGCAGAACCATTGTGAAGCGAGTCCGCAGAAGCTCAAACGAATCCGTTCGTCGTGGGACTGGTTGACGTTGTGTTTCAGTTGCAGCTCGCCGGAAACGTTGAACCGGTGGTCCTTGAGAGCTGACTGTTGAGAAGAGAGGAGAAGAGGGAGAGTGGGTGGTGGACTGGTGGGGTGGAAAATGGCGAGGAGAGGGGATATATAGGTTGCGGGGAGGGGACGGAGGAGCAGGTTGACGTTTACGTAGGGGGGAGGGGGCGGAGACCGGCCGGCGCGGCGTGTGGCGGATGCCGGATGGACTGGGAATTGTTTTTTGGAAGGGGGAGCTGGCTGGGTCGTGGGTTTTGAACATTGACCGTTGAACGGTTTTGGGTTGAACGGGAAGGGAGCGGCGTGGACGAGGCGCGATGACGGCGACCCCGCGTTCGCTCGCTCGCTCGCTGGCGTCGCGTACGGGCCGCGGGTTGGGGAAAGGGGAAACGCTGGCTCTGCGTGGTCGGAGTGGGGGGGATTCCTCGTGGGGAGGCGGAGGCGGCGAGTCGTGTTTCTCCTTTCTCACGTTTGGCTTTCCCGGCGTTTTTGGTGTTTCTTTTGCCTCTTCTTCCTGTACGGTTTGCGTCCGGGACACCGGAAAGGTTTGGGATTTGCATGGATGAGCGTGCTAAGCTAGTTTACAACGATATAATAATCTGTGACGTGCAACAGCAACAGTTAAGAAACTTTTCGTAATTTCGTAGTATGAGACAAGGGCTAACGTGTGGAAGTAATGCAATAATTGAACCTTAATCATGTCAGTGCGCTACACTATTCAACGAAAAAATTAAGAAATTAGTCCCCGTGAATAGATGGGCCAGTCGGATAATTGGCATGTATATGAATGTCAGTGGTTCCTTGATGCAAGCAAAGAGCAACTTAGGGGCTTTGGTTATCTCCTTTGTCGTGTCGTGCTGCCATGTATTTACAATTATTATACTTTCCGTTGCCGTGCATAAAAACTTCGTGAGTTTCTTTTGTGACCAAACTTCTTCAAATGATGTCTTCCCTCCGTTCGCGTTTACAAGGCGCGCAGCAGTTTTTGAGTTTTTCGGATTTACAAGGCGCTGCATCTCATTTTCCGCGCGGGTAATTAAGACGGGACGTTAATCAGCCTAGGGACCAACAGCTCACCGTTACATGCGGCCATGCAAACCAATCCTGTCCACCGTTGCATGCCACCATGCAAACTTCCTGCTACCATTAATCCGATCGAGGCATGGTTTAAAGCTGCCACACCTTCTCCTTGGTCTCTGTGCACCACAGTTGCGCGCCTTGTATTCGAGTACTAACAAATGACATCAATTTTATTACATACTACCTCCGTCTCAAATTACTTGTTGTTTTTGACTTTTTTGAGACATTTTTTTATTGTGCACCTAGATATATATTTATGTCAACAAAAGTAATGTATCTAGAAAAGTTAAAACGTCGACTAATTTGGAATGAAGGAAGTACATAGATTGGCAATAACAGAAAAATTATCTTTTCTACAAAACTTTTATAGTAGCATTTGAAATTGTGGTTGGTACAAGCCTAATAGGCCAGTTGCACATTGCTCCTTCATCTTCACTGTAGAAAATGCAAAGTGGTCTGTTTGGGACTGCTCCACTTCAGTTTTTCCAACTATGCTCCACCAACTCTACCATGGAGTACATCTACTATGGAGTTTCTGAAGCAAGGGTCCTGTTTTGCACGCAGTCTAGCTCTAGCTCCAGGAACACAAGGTTTCCCTGAGAAAAGTCTAAAATGCCCCTGAATGATGGGCCAACATGTCAGTCTCCTATATATCTTTTCTCCTTCTTATCTCTTCTCCTACCTCCGCGTGGAGCTCCCTCGCGCCCTAGGCTAAGGGCCAGCCGCGGACGCTCGCGTCGCGCTTGAGAGGATGAGGAGGGTCGTCACGGCGGCAGCGATGGTGGCTTGGCCGACGTCAGCGTCGCGGGCTCAACCACTCCTGGGTCACCTACCTCGCCGCTCTCATCATTCGTGACAGCGACGCGCTCTGCATCCACGTCCCGACGCTCACCGAGGGGTTCAACCTCCTAGACCCCATTGCCACCATCGTCCTCTGGGCCACCTCCGCACTCGCCGTATCCGGCGCGCACCTCCGGGGCTAGGCGTGGTGGATCCATAGTGGAGAGGTTGAGCAGCCCTGGTGGCGGGGGGTAACGTGATGGGGTCGGGTGCGGCTGGTGCCGACGGGAGGGAGGGAGCGGCGCGACGGTAGGAAGTGGTGGCGGCGTAGTGGAAGGGAAGGAGCGGTGGCAGCGTAGCGGGAGGGAAGGAGCGGTATCGGCACAATGGGAGAAAGGGAGGAACACTACGTGAAAAACTCACTTTGGTAACTGGCATAGATTGCCTTTCGTAACGGGCAAAGCGCCCGTTACCGATCAAGTGTTACAAATGAGCCAAGAAAGGTAACGGGCAGATGCCTGTTACTGATAACACATATTCGTAACGGGCATCAAATAACGACCGTTACCACAACTAGCCACCGGTCACGTGAAATGGCTGTTTCTCTGGACCCATAGGGAACTTTGGTAACGGGCACCAAAACAGAACCCGTTACAGTAGCTCAATATCGGAGACGCCTGCTATGTACCTGCGTCTCCTCTATCTTGACGAAATGAGATGCGTCTATTTCACGCGCGTCTCAGCACATCTAGGATTCGTAACGGGCATCAAACAACGACCGTTACCACAACTAGTCACCAGTCACGTGAAATGGCTGTTTCTCTGGGCCCACAGGGAACTTTGGTAACGGGCATGAAAACAGAGCCCGTTACTGTGAAATCAACATCAGAGACGCGTGCCGTGAACCTGCGTCTCCTCTGTCTCGACGAAATGAGAGGCATCTGTTTCCACGTGCGTCTGCTTTCTCTCGATTAAAGGAGACGCGTGCTTTCAACCTGTGTCTCCTATATCTCGATGAACGGGCCAGGTCCTGGGGCCCACCGGTCAGGATTGGTAATGGGCTTTTACACTGCCCGTTACATTGTTGGCATGTTTGTAACGGGCTTTCCGAATGAAGCCCGTTACTCACTGATCAGTGTTTGTAATGAGCTTTAATTAACGTCCGTTACAGATACGTAGGCCACCCCTACAGTAACCTGCCTGCTTGTCGGCTGCATCCTGGAACCAGCCAAGATTTGACAGCCATCAGGGGCTGCATCCTGCCATCCTGAAACCAGCCAGGATATGGCAGCCACCACAGCAAGGAGACATCACAAACACATTCTCACATCACAGATATAGGCAAGCAAGATCACATTTATAGACAAGCAAGATCACATTTATAGACAAGCTAGGATCACATCAAGTTTCAAGTTACTCTCATCAGGGCTTGTTTGGATGGAGTCTTGAGAAAACTGCCTGAACCAGGCAGCATCTGACCCCAACCAAGCAAGCCAAGCAGGTTTCTCAGGCAACAACACCTGACTAAAGAAGACTGAATGAGTTTCAAGTTTCTGGCTACAATGAACTCACGGTGCACCATTGTAGAAGTTACCCTTTCGGTCGATGGTCTCCTTAAGAATGTACTCGCACAGCATCTCCCGGACACGCTTTAGATCTTCCGTGGAAACATCTACAGCAGATTTGAAATCCTGCAAAATACAATCATTTATGAGAATACAAGTAGAAATCAGTTTCTAAAATCAGATGGAGAATATGAGCATAGACAAGGTTGAGCATTATTATCTACTTACAGCAGCCTTCTTGATGTCAGGTATGTCATCGAGTAGTCTTAACATATGGAATGCCACATGGAATCCACACAAAGAGGACCCCCATGGCTGCTGAGCACACTGCATCGAGGTACCAAAATGACAAGTTAATGCAATCCCAAATAGGTAAGAAGGGACCATAAAAAAACCTCGGTCTTACATCGAGATTTGTTTTGTGCTTGAGTATGGCTTTTGGCTTTTTTTCTTTCCTTTCGTCACTCCGTCCTGTGCATGTTCACCAAAGGCCCTGCATGATCAGCAATACGATTAGAAACACTAAGAGATTGAATTTTTGTGAACAAAACCTACAAGATACTGTACCAAAGGCCCTGCATGGTCAGCAATACCGATTAGAAACACTAAGAGATTGAATTTTTGTGAACAAAACCTACAAGATACTGACCAGTCCACAACAGGTTTGAGGTCTGAGAACTTTAGCGGGGGATGTTGTTTAGCAGAATCTAGATACCAAACCTCTTTGAACTTCATATAGATGATCACTGTTACCCAGTGGCTAGTGCAGTAGGCACCCACCACGTAGTCGTTGTTCATTGCATTTGAGATTGCTTTGGTAACAAGGCGAGAATGCTGAGAAATATTTGTGGAAGTAAAAAAATCTAGATCTAAAAACCCAACACTGATCTGCATCTCCGCTGCCTCGTCCATCATTTTCCTATAAAAAATCAAATTGTTAGCATGCATGAACTTTGTGGTCAAAATTAAAGAAATATCTTTTTAGATTTTAAGGGACTTACAATGTCCACAACCTCAAGAAGGTAACATCCAGAGAAGCCAGGATTATAAGGTTATACACTCTACTGAATGCAATGTTTAACATTAAAGCACCACCACCACCTTTAAAGTAGTCTTGATCCACCTTTGCTGGAAAGGCAAGTTTATCCTTACTGTGTTCCATGATGTAAGCATGCAACCTGGCACAATTTGGTCCAGCAGTCTTTAAGTTTGCTTCTGACAACATAGATGCACCAAGCTTATATTTTGGTCGTTCCTGTTCTGTCCCAATAATACAGTTAAGAATCTCATCTTTAGACAGAGGTTTCCTGGCCTGGTTCCCCTTCTGCAGTGGAGATTGCCTGGGCTCCTCCTCCTATTGCAGAGGCTGCTGTACATCCTGCATCTGCTGCTTAGGGGGAGATTACCTGCGCTCCTCCTCCTGCTGCTGGAGAGGTTGCTGTTTCGTCTGTTGCTTATCCTCATGTTGCAGCTGCTGCTTAGGCGGAGTTTGCCTGGGCTCCTCCGGCTGTTGTCGACGCTCCTGCTGCTGGAGAGGCTGCTGTTTCGTCTGTTGCTTATCCTCATGTTGCAGCTGCTGCTTAGGTGTAGTTTGCCTGGGCTCCTCCGGCTGTTGTCGACGCTCCTACTGCTGGAGAGGCTGCTGTTTCATCTGTTGCTTATCCTCATGTTGCAGCAGCTGCTTAGGCGGAGTTTGCCTGGGCTCCTCCGGCTGTTGTCGACGCTCCTGCTGCGTAGTTTTGCTGATCTGCTACTGCTGCTGCTGTTGAGCCTTCTCTTGCTGACACTGAGCTGCAGTACCTCCATCTGATGTTGTACCCTTGCTACCTGTTGCGGCTTCAGTGTTGGGATGTCTCGTTATGGGTGGTATAAGGATCCTGTCCTTTGGCCATTGGATCCTTTGAACGAGAGCCTCAGCTAGGTTTGCTATGTCACCCCCATCAATTGGTACAGGCAGAGGGTAGTGACCCACATTGGCCCACACATAAGTAGGTTGCACCACAACATACCCATCCTGCACCGGTACTGAATGGCAAGCCTTTTGAAATGGAAAGACTTTCGCTAGTGCGAGCTCCACATTAATCTCGGTGCCATCCAAAAGGCTACACGTGGTTGGCTCTGTCAGCTTATCTATTGTGTCCGGCATAGGTGATCGACTATCACTGTGCACTTGATTTGCTTCGTCCTCGTTGGCATTCCAATGATCTTGCTCTCTGCCACATGCATTTTCCTCGCTGTCATGCGCATGTTCTTCCTCGCGGTCATGCGCATCTTCTTCCTCGCTGCCATGCACATCTTCTTCCTCGCTGCTACTGATAGGCGCTGGTAATTGGGAAGGAAGAAGTACATTTTTCGGTATTTCGATGCCTGATAGTCTTAGAGCATGGACAATTGATTTAAATGTTATGTCCATC
This sequence comes from Cenchrus fungigraminus, assembly GCA_036936925.1. Classification (NCBI taxonomy): domain Eukaryota; kingdom Viridiplantae; phylum Streptophyta; class Magnoliopsida; order Poales; family Poaceae; genus Cenchrus; species Cenchrus fungigraminus. Next base: position 60,054,469 of record CM072770.1, on the reverse strand, counting down.
ATATCATGAGCATCAGACCTCTTGTTCCTCCTCTTCTTCCTGTACATTCCAGCGAACTCTTCACTAAACCCTTTACCCCAGCCAAGTGAACTAGACACGCCTCGGACCCAACCTCGATGCTCTGGAGTCTCAAGTGCTGCGGTGAGGATATCATCCTCCCTAACCCCAGAGAAAGAATCATCGCTACCCTGAGCTGCAAGTGTTTTCACCCTATCTGCTACCCCTACCACCGCAGGGTTACTGAATGTTATGCCCCCGCTTCCTTCACTAGTATTCTTCCTCTTCTTCCCTACCCTTGCCCGCAGATAAGGTCTCGAACATCCAGGAAATTGGTCCCAAGGGTTCTGTTTTCCTTCTGTAGCTAGCTTTGCATCCTCCTCCTCCCACTCTTTCCTTTTACCACGATAACCTTTTCTGCCCGTCTTGTGTGGCTTATTATACAATGCTCTCTTTTGTTTCATCTCCTGGCTCAATTGCTGAAATGAAGGAGAATTGGTTTCCTGCACAAACATGTCCCAGTCTTGTTGCTGCAAAAAGGCATGCTTCACAAAGGGAGTCTCCTCTTCGCTCACATATTTTTTCTTAAATGGGCCTTGAACCGCCATTGCAAGGTTCCAATCTCTGATATAGCTGCCTTAACTGCCTTCTTGCGAACAGATTCTTCCAGATTGGATGGGTAATCTAGCTTTTCCTCTAAAACTGTGAACAGATGGTCCTTCTCAATTGGTGAGAGATCATCAACCGCCTTGTTGATTGACACCCTCTCCCGAGCAATGAGACCACAGACCAATACAAATCTATCCCTTGCAGCATCTGGGGTAGGCCAAAAATTGGCATCAAGTCCAGTTGCAGTCAACTTGTCTTCTGGCCATTTGGTTTATGTCCTTGACCCGCGGGATCGAGTACTACTCGCAGTAGTCTGTGCTGAGTGACCCTGTGAAGAAGGTTCACCGACGATGGGCTGTGATGGTGCACTGGAGGTAGAGGAGTTTGTTGTTGTGGGAGACTGCATAGATGATATGTCAGGTTGTCAGTAGAGCAACATAAGCAAGACTGAAAATCTAAACAAAATTCTTATTAGATAAATTCGTTTTCTCTGACAGGCAAAATAGCTGATATTACACTAGAAATCATTACAAGTCGTAAATAAAATCAGCATAGACATACACAGTTCATATTTTACTTAATTAGCATACATGGATAGGTGCTAACCATTTTGACAGGGACACAACAATATGCTTATATATCAAAGCAGAGAATAAATTCCTTCAACTGCTTCCTTGTCCAACTTCAACAGCGATGGATTGTGTGTTCCATGTGTACATGCAACAAGAGGATAAAGCAATGGTCATGACATTATATATGACAGTAGTGAAACAACACTCACAACACATCATGACACCAATAATAACAATATATATGACAGTAGTGAAACAATTAACACTCACAACAAAGCATAGGACAGTCTAGTTATCACTACATTATAAACCACTGCGATGCAATTCCCACTGACATTATGTGGCCATCAGAATTAAAGTACGCTAACAGGTCCAAAGCATAACTGTCGATCTGGTACATTCAAAGCATAGCAGAATTAAAGTATGCTAACAGGTCTAAAGCATAACTGTCGATCTAGTACATTCAAAGCATAGCAGAATTAAAGTATGCTAACATCCTCAATGCTTTTCATGAATTTACAGTGCAAAAATTGTAGCACCAGGAACATGAAAATGAATTTCAACAGTTCATATAACTTCATCTGTTAGCAACAATTTATTCAAATAGACTTGGAGCAACAAAATCCATCCATCAAATCCACAGTCAATCAATTAAAGATGAACTATCAAGGCATGTCAATCCACTGACATCAAATCCACATTGACATGAATATATAGAAGATTTGGTGGCCGAGGAGAGAGGGTGTTGGGGGTTCAAGCAGGACTAACCTCTGTCGCGAATGAAGTAGTTGTTCTCGTGATGGTCGGAGGGGCCGGATCCACGTCGGCTCGTGGCCTGAGGTGGCCGGCTCGTCGTCGTGGCCGGGGATGACGGATCCGCGTCAACCGTCTTTAGGTTGGCCGGGAAGCCGTCCGCACACCAGTAACCGCGTCCTCGTCACCATCGTCACGCAGGGAGCGGTGGGGCTGGAGAAGAGCAGGGCTGCGGCGGGGAGAGAGCGGCGAAGGCGAGTGTTGACGGTGCAAAATCGTGTTGAAGTTCACCGCAAGCGTACGGGTGACTTGATGCCTTTTTCACCAAGGAGGGTCCTCCCTAGATTTGTCAATCCAAGGATCGGAAGCAAACTCCCAGGATTCTCCGTCTAACCTATCGATCTAACCTAACACGAAGCATTGATTGCATAAGAAGATAAACCTTAAAGATATATGAGTTATACCATAAGATTGATCGCATCCATGAACGTCGACAAGGTAAGGAGCAAGCAAGGGAAACTAAGGCCTATCGTCTTCTAGTCGTAGTTCTAGCCAAAAGAGCAAGCGCGACATGCATCTCATCCAAAGCCATCTTTAAACTACTATCCTCCAGTCCGATTCCGAAGACGCCCGCCTTTTGGAGCCACCGTCCTGTCACAACGCACTCCTATTCATGCGGATTAGCCTAGGGTGAGTTCGAGAAGAACAAGTTGGAAACACTTGATCGATCCGGTATGCACCTCTAGCCACCATGACTACAAGAGCATCCCAAGCAATCTATCTATAGAATAGATTGAAGACGAAGCATAGCCAAGTGAGAGCAAAATCATAAAAGGAGGAATCGAGTCGCTAAAAGATCGGATGACATGAAGTACTTTACTCACATAATAAATGCGTTTAGATCATCTCCACCGAGTACATACCATTGATGACCTCAACTAGCTCCGGAACTCCTCCATGGCTCAACCGTGCAAGGCGGCCATGGTGGCTAGGGTAGGCCTAGGCCATCTCCTAGACAACTTCGAGGACTCGCGGTGGCCGTTGTCTGCCTTCGTCGCTCTCTCCTAGGTTTTGCTGAGTTCCCGTGGATGGATGTCGGTAAATTTTTGCACGGGAACTATTAATAACCCGAAGCAACCCTAGTCCAAAGGGGAGCCCGAACCACCGCAAAAAAGGGCCAGGCTGGTCCGCCTGGGCCGGCCGGCCTAGGATCTTTTTGGCCCGGTTTGGGCCCATCTTTCGCGGGTGAGCTTCTCTTGCAATTGTGAGTTTTTGCCTTATAGATTGTGTGGCCTTTTGACGTCTTTATCCGCGTGAATAGTTAGGGGGTCTTGTCGTCCAAGCCTCTGTATCTTTCGTCTAAGTCCCCGGGGTTTTGTGCCTTCACGTTGTGGTCCTTGGGTCATTTGGAGTCATGTTCACCTCGAGTATTGACTTGTGCCGGGCTTCATGATCTTCTCATAAAGTGCTCATTGAACTTCTTCCGGAAGTGCTCCTTTTAGTGCCTAAATCCTGCGTAAACAACATACTCCAAATACCACATTCACAAGTGAACTTGTTACATCATTAGTATGCCTAGTGGCGGGTTAGTTGCAAATCATAATCGAAACCAATGTATAACATGTACTCATGGTTGACGGAAATTCACCGTCAACATCTCCCCCATGCTTAAACCTTGCTCGTCCTCGAGTAAGTTTTCTATGGATATCAGCATTGCCTTTCATTGTTCATACCCTGCACTTGATCACACATGAGAAAGTATAATGCTCTCCAAGTTTATATTTGTTAAAATTCCATAATGTAACTAGTTTTTATCTCTATGGAGGGTAGATATAATTTACGCTCTTTCCACAAGTAATCAATCATGCTCCACAAAATTTGAATAGGTCTTAGAAACTTTTGAAGTGAAGAACGAGGTGAATAAAAGAGCTAAACCAAGTACAAAAATTTAAACCTTCTTGCATCTTGCTCATGAACTCTCTCATCTCACAACTCTCTCAAGCCTACTTGATCTATATCCTTTCCCTCTCATGTTTGTAGGTGGAAGGGTTTTATTTGGAGCTCATAGGAAAGTTTTTATCCCTACCAAGATGTTAAAGTCGAGACTATTATCAAAACAAGGCAAGCTTCTCATGGACTTATCATGACTCGTCAAAAAGGTCATTGGAAAAATAATGTTCACAAGGAGGGGGGAGAAAAAGAACTCACACTTTTAGATAGGTGGACATGTGCAAATGGCAAAGAATGATCCCGAGGCCCCTAACGAAGTCCTCGTTATCGGATTGCACATGGTTGGAAAAATGAGTATGGGTCTTGATCTTGAAATCCTTGAAAAATCCTTAAGCAACTAGAGAACCGGGGGAGATTATTATTACTCTCTCTCTCTTTTTCTTTTTCTTTTTCTCCCTTCTTTTTTTCTTTTTCCTCTCTTTTTTTTCTTTGACCGGTGCGAGGTGCTTTGAATTTTTTTTATTTTCTCCTCTCATCTTATTCATTTTTTTATCTCCCCTAGAACTCTAATTTGCATAGTACCTACCTCCTCCCCCATGCTTAGACGTTTGCTCATCCCCGAGCAAAGAGGAAGTGGTGTTAAGGTAGGTACCGGATGTCTTGATGAGAGGGAACTTGAATCTTCCCTTTGAAGCACCTTCTTGTGACGTGTCGTCTCCATAGTCAAGTGATAGGTAGGTCAAGGAGGTTAACACAAAAGATGATGTTGGTTTAAAGGGTGGATATCCGGCGAGGTTTGCAAAACTTCCTATGTGGGAGCTCATAATGCACAGATAGAATAGGCTAGCAAAAGATAAGTTACGCAAAAAACGGAATGACCAGTTTCTTAGTCACAAGCCAGAGAATCGAGCCTTGAATCAATTCACCCAACAATAACTCTTGTAATCTATGGTTGCACTCAATATATAAGGCTTTGGATAGGTAGAGCAAAATGCAAGAGGTATTAATGACAAGGTTAGCATGACTTTTAAAAGCAAAAAGTAATATGTCCTTCGACCCATCCAAAGTTGAGAGCATAAAAGAAACCATGGGTCTTTATTTTTATCATGACCTCCACAAAAGATTAAGCTAGCATTTAATTAATTTTAGATTTGTATTAGAGAGAGCAATAGCTTAATCATGCATAAACAAGCACAAAGTTTAAACAAAGTGGCAACGGTCATCACATATCAATGAGCAAGATCAAGCCAAAATTATTTCATCATGGTGAGCACAAGGTGATGACAATAAACAAAAACAAAAACTAGGTTGTACTCCTAGAAGCCATGTTATTTAACAAGAGAGACATACAAAAGTTGCATCTAAGGTTGTTGAAGGCATATACATATATACAAGCATTTAGAAAGACAAGGACAAAGAGAGGGTTGAGTAATTGTTACCGTCCTTTGATGCTTGTGATGTAGTGCGCCTTCCCCCATGCTTAAGCATTGTGCCTAGCATGGAAGAAGGAAGATCGGCATCCGCAGCAACCGTGATCCCTTCTTTCGCCCACCAAGTCTTCCCCCATGCTTAGCATGTTGCTAGGCACGGAAGATGATGAACCATCTTAAAATTATTGAAGTCCTACCGCCATGCGAGGAGATCATCATCACGTTGTTGCCTGTGTTCATCCTTCAATGTCCTCCCTTTGCCACGAGCCTTGATCCCAATTGTTTCTCATCCCATCTTCTCCTCCTTCCATGTTGTCCCTTATCGCTGGTTCATCTTCCACGAGTTTTTCTTCTACTTCCAGAACTGAGTATGTACTGAATCATCACTCCATTGCAAAATGCTTGAAATTATCTTTCCAACGAGTGGTCATTCATCCCGATCGGACTCCGAACAAGAGAGTTACGCCCTTTTTACTTTGTTGGTGCAAGCTGTCCCGGGCTGATTTCAGAATGTGTGACGCCCAAAGATTTGGTTGTAACTTCTTGCACGGGTCTCCTAAAATGTTGATTCTTGATGCATTGGAAAGTAGACTTAATGGAGCACTTGAATATCCAATTTTCCCCTTTTGTACATCTCTGAACATATGCTTAATCTTGATGAAAACAGCAGTGCTCCTTTCGGGATTTTGGAGGTGTTGATGATCTTGATTTCAGCTTTTATTACGAACTCATGGGAGTGATTCGCCATGCCTGCAAAATAACTATAATGCACAAAGTACCCCCGAGGTGACTGTCGGAAATACTCACCCTATGCCAACAAACCATGACATCCCTAAAATCTTCACTTGTGGCATAGTTAATCTAGCGAAAATCCTAATGGGTGTACGTGAGTGCAAGCGTGCATGCAAATGATAGGATGGTATAAAAACAAAATAATATTTACACCAAATTCTAAGCTCCATGCTTACAAAGTGGTTGCCAAACTTTCTATTCCCATAGAGATTTATTAACCAAGGTCAAAACACCATGTTCATCCCAAGATCAACAATTCTTTATAGTGCAAGAAAAGTAGGGCGCATTGCTAAGTTTATAAACCAACCAATGCATCATGATAGCTCGGGATATAAGACTAAATGATGGTGGTCTCTAATCATGTCTAAACACCATGTTTACACAAGATTGCAAAAAGTAGTAACGCATGTTGACAAGCATTAACATATATATGAAAGCATTCATCATAAAGTTTCACAAAAAGGTCCCAAGCTAACATAAAGTGGATGATGACAAAGAGATGGATGCAAAATGCAAATGCAAAAAGTTAGCACAAACAAGCATTAGCAAGGTTTGAAAAACACTTTCTATGTGGTCTACAATAAGCAAAGGACAAAGCTTGATCTCACACTTCATACGAAGTAAGCATTGTCAACAAGGAAGTCACCCATCGAAAAGAATCAATCAACCAAACTAACAAGGTTTAAGGGTAGGTTATGGGTATCCTATATTTTTGGCTCAAACAAGGATTTTGAAGAGAGGAAGTCAAGTATAGAAATTCTAACTAAGGTGGTGCTAGAGTCTTTCTACAAACCTATGGTTTTAGGATGTCTATAGGTAGGGAAAGTTTTCCTAAGGGTTTTATAGGGAGGCTAGTCAAAGTTTATGACGATGAGTTCTACGGGGCTAGAGCATGATTCACCCCGAAAAGTATGGTGGCCGGCCATAATCATCAAAGCACCGTCGTCTTTTTAGTTAGATAGGGGTAGACTTGGCCAACCCGGAGGGTGACAGCCCCCGGTCAACTCAAGCAATCCTACCTCTATTGGCTATGGTTTTTGGTGGAGGTTATAGGAAGGCTTAGGTTGGTTGGACAAAAAGTTAGATCAAATCAAACATGCAGTGCGATGCAAGGTGGATGAACAAAATGATATGACATGATATGCGGTGGTCTAAAACAAAAACAAATGTTAGCCTAAATTAACTAGCCACAAATTTAGAATCAAAGAATGGTGCCAACTTCATATATCTCTCTAAAAAGACACAAAAGAAAAAGACTCTAAACTCTAATAGGCATACAAAAAGGTCTACAAGTTTTCCAAGATCAAAAAACAAAGCGCTCCCTCAATAGCAATTAGAACATACAACATGGTGTTGTGGTTTTTATTAGAGCAATGGTACAATGTTACTTGATGGTTCAATTAAAGAGCACAATGTAGACGGTCATGTATATATATAAATAAAAACCGGGTTGCCTCCCGCAAAGCGCTTCATTTAAAGTCGTAGAGCTCGACTTTCTCACATACCTTCTTGTTGTTGCGGAGCCATGATCCTTCATGCAAGATTTGAAGGTGTTCATGCAGCCTTGATCCACTCTTCATGCTTGACACGATCACTTATGCTCGATGAGAGGCTGGCCCAATCGTCTCCTTGCATCATCATCATCACCTTCCCCATCGCACTTTATCACTGCCTCTTCTTTCACAAATTTTCCTCTCTGTCCAGATCAGACCATGTAGAAAACAATAGCTTCCATGTGTGGCGCATGAAATTGTCTTTCCATCGAGTATTTATTCACCCCCAACGGACTCCTATCGAGTGAGTTATGCCCGTTCTACTCCGGCGCTGCAATCTGTCCAAAGCTGATTTCAGACTGCACATTACTCAATGTTTTTGCCATATCTCCTTGTACGGGTCTTTAAATTCATCGATCTTGGATGCGTTGGAACCGGCATTTGATGGAGCTTCTGATTTTCAACTTTTTCTTCCTTGAACATGTCTGACCAGGACGTCCGTTTTTGAGGTTCGGTGACGGTGATGCACGGGTTTGCAATTCCTTTGGGTATGACTTCTCTCCTCTTAATTTATGTTTAATGCCCTGCATGGTTAGTGAAACTTGGGATTTCTCCCACAATTTGCTCTTTTAAGGTCACTAGCTTGACCGAGCACAAAGCAAGTCCAAGATTTACAAATCATATCGCAAACAAACGCATCCATAACCACAATTTATGACAAAGTAAGTTGTGTTTAATTGTAGCATAAGTTTTCTTGCTCAGCGCTAAGCTCTCATTAGGCAAAGGTTCATTAGGCATGTAACAAAGTTTAAGCACAACAAAGCCTCTTTATCACTCTCAAGAAATTCTAGCCTATCATGATCATCATAAGAACAAGGCATAGAATTGAATCAACCTCACTATTGGATATGAATCATAGATATATCAAAGGAATATTATCAGCTCCAAAAGTATCTTGAGAGTTTAATTTGTACCTTGGCCTTCGAGCTTTTCATCGTGAGTGGTCTCTCGGAGTTGAAAGCAAACAATCTTCAATGATCGGTGGCTTGCATCATCTTTTCGCAATTCCTTCGTTCGTGCCACACATCATCAAGGTTGCCTTGTATGGACTCACTCTTCTTATTCATTTGCGGGACTTTACACATATCTCAAATATCTTCATGTAACTCCAAGATCCTTCGTGTGAGAGCCCAAAGTATCCGCGTCATGGGATGCCATCATTTGTGTGTAATCCATCGTGATTTGCTTCTAACATCTCCTAGCGTCGGATGTTGCCAACTTGTGCCTTCTTTTGCCAATGCTCTTGGGGTCTTTGTTTTGTTCCAAACTTCTGAATTTCATCTCGTGTGGTCTAATGGAAGCATTGCCCAAGCTCCTCTTCGTTGTCGTCGTCCTCATCTCCACTATCTTGTTCTCATCGTGTTGCTGCTGCCTCTTTTTCATGGATTTTCCCCTGTGTACATAACAGAACATATACCAAAATATTATTCCATTGAAAATTTTATAAAATTACCTTTCCAACGGGTACTCATTCATCTTAATCGGAGCCCAAATGAGGGAGCTATGGCCGTTTTGTTTCCGCTCTTGAATGCTGTCCAGAAAATTTCAGAACGCGCAACCTTCGGTAATTCGGCCATATCCGCTTGTAGGACCCTACGATTGACTTGATTCTTGGTTCGTTGGAAGCGTAACTTTATGGGGCTTCTAAATATCCAAAGATATCCTGTTGTTCTCCCTTGAGGTTGTGTAGAGATTGATGCGAACATAGACTTCTTGCGAATCGATCCGAAGATGTTGACGGCCTTGATCTTGTGGTCTTCAGGGCGTTACGTCGCGTCTCCTTCGGCTTTAAGTCATCACCATTGCTGGACCAGCGAGTAGCATGATAGTAATGGTGTGTCTTCTTCATGATTTTGCTTTAGCCAAAGTGACGGGTACTTCTTTCGCAACGTGATTGCTTCCAACACCTATTGCTTGGACAAACAAACCTCCACGAAACATTAGTCTTAAAACTTTAATTGACACATTGACATACCTTGTTTATCATCGCTCGTGTAGGGTGTGGACTCAATAGCGGATGATGGGCCACAAACAAAAGTTAGCACCTACCACTAAAGAGTGAATCTTGATGTAGTCATCATCTTGTCGGAGTGGATTGTGAACTTCTCGAACGTCTTGTGTCTAGCTTTTCACCTACTTTCAAGGACACAAACAAGAAAGCAAGCATATATGCAATAATAGAAATTAGGGTTAGTCAAAGAGATAGATGGATTGCCCTAGGGTTCGAGTTGCCGATCCCCGGCAACGGCGCCAGAAAAAGGGGCTTGTTGACGGTGCAAAACCGTGTTGAAGTTCACCGCAAGCGTACGGGTGACTTGATGCCTTTTTCACCAAGGAGGGTCCTCCCTAGATTTGTCAATCCAAGGATCGGAAGCAAACTCCCAGGATTCTCCGTCTAACCTATCGATCTAACCTAACACGAAGCATTGATTGCATAAGAAGATAAACCTTAAAGATATATGAGTTATAGCATAAGGTTGATCGCATCCATGAACGTCGACAAGGTAAGGAGCAAGCAAGGGAAACTAAGGCCTATCATCTTCTAGTCATAGTTCTAGCCAAAAGAGCAAGCACGACATGCATCTCATCCAAAGCCATCTTTAAACTACTATCCTCCGGTCCGATTCCGAAGACGCCCGCCTTTTGGAGCCACCGTCCTGTCACAATGCACTCCTATTCGTGCGGGTTAGCCTAGGGCGAGTTCGAGAAGAACAAGTTGAAAACACTTGGTCGATCCGGTATGCACCTCTAGCCACCATGACTACAAGAGCACCCCAAGCAACCTATCTATAGAATAGATTGAAGACGAAGCATAGCCAAGCGAGAGCAAAATCATAAAAGGAGGAATCGAGTCGCTAAAAGATCGGATGACATGAAGTACTTTACTCACATAATAAATGTGTTTAGATCATCTCCACCGAGTACATACCATTGATGACCTCAACTAGCTCCGGAACTCCGCCATGGCTCAACCGTGCAAGGCGGCCATGGCGGCTAGGGTAGGCCTAGGCCATCTCCTAGACAACTTCGAGGACTCGCGGCGGCCGTCGTCTGCCTTCGTCGCTCTCTCCTAGGTTTTGCCGAGTTCCTGTGGATGGATGTCGGCGAATTTTTGCATGGGGACTATTAATAACCCGAAGCAACCCTAGTCCAAAGGGGAGCCCGAACCGCCGCAAAAAAGGGCCAGGCCAGTCCGCCTGGGCCGGCCGGCCTAGGATCTTTTTGGCTCGGTTCGGGCCCATCTTTCGCGGGCGAGCTTCTCTTGCAATTGTGAGTTTTTGCCTTATAGATTGTGTGGCCTTTTGATGTCTTTATCCGCGTGATTAGTTAGGGGGTCTTGTCATCCAAGCCTCTGTATCTTCCGTCTAAGTCCCCGGAGTTTTGTGCCTTCACGTTGTGGTCCTTGGGTCATTTGGAGTCATGTTCACCTCGAGTGTTGACTAGTGCCGGGCTTCATGATCTTCTCATAAAGTGCTCATTGAACTTCTCCCAGAAGTGCTCCTTTTAGTGCCTAAATCCTACGTAAACAACATACTCCAAATACCATATTCACAAGTGAACTTGTTACATCATTAGTATGCCTAGTGGCGGGTTAGTTGCAAATCATAATCGAAACCAATGTATAACAAGTACTCTAGGTTGACGGAAATTCACCGTCAACAGCGAGCGGGGAGAGTGGCGGCGGCAGCGGTGGGGAGAGTGCGGGCGTTGTGGATCTGTCTAGCAAGGAGCCGAATATGAACTGCACGCGTAATTGTGTTTAAGGAAATTACTGGCGTGCCCTTGACGGCTCTCTGCTGGAATTGGAATTCCATGGGCATTATAGTCAATATAGGTGAGAAATTTTGAGCAGCCCGCGCACGGTTTGCCTGCTGATGCTGACGCGTGGGCCAGTGTCATTGGCGACGATGGTTAGTCAACCCGCGTCGCCTTTGTTGGCAGTTGGGTCCGGCGGGCGGGCAGTGGTTATCTTTTTATTTTGGCTGCTGACGCTGACGCGTGGGCCAGCCACTATTTTTTTCGAATGAAACATGCTTCCCTAAAATATTAGAGCCCATAAAACAGCACCTAAAAAATCATAAAAATACGAACAATTCATATTTGGACATTTAGTATTTGAATAAAATATCAACAGTCACACTTGTGTGCCCAAGATTCTTAGAATTCGTTTTTACATCCCATGTTAATGATGTAATAATTCTAATAACATCTAGTGTGCTCTAAAAAATCTACAAATTGACTTGGCAACATAATTTGGGTACCTAGACTTGTCTTCAAAATTTCAAATGGTTTCGATGAAGGAATAATATACTTGTGTACAAATATCTACATCTCTCACATAGTTTCCTAGAATGTTCCTTGAATATTAAAGTTTTCCACACTTTGCAACATGTTCGAACTCATATGCATTTGAACACTTAACAAAACCTTGTGGTTCACCTTAAGATTACGAAAATGCAAAGTTTCATTACAGGAGGTGTGGAAAACAAATATTATTTATATGTTGTACTTACATAGAACAAGATAAGGCATATAAATATTGTTCAAGAAACGGAATATACACTAAACAATGAAAATAATGAAAACACGGTGATTTTAGAAATTTGTAGAAAAAAAAATAATCAAATTTGGACTAATTACGACGGAGAAATACATGTTACAAAATTTGATTGCAGATTAAAAAGAGAAATGTCGTCGGCGACGCGGGATGGATAAACTGTTCTTCATTCTCCAATAGAACAAAGGAGGAAGCAGAGGGCACCGCTGCCCGCCACCGCCCCCGCCGCCGCCCCCACCGTGCCCGCTCGGCGGTTTTGACCCCAAGAGGGCATCCTAGGCCTCGTCGGCGGCAAATGAGACCACTACAACCTTCGATTTGACTCACAAACGTGACAAATCAAATATTATCTATCAAAAACCGATTAAAAACCGACATCCTGATAAAATCAAATCCGCGTTTAGTAATATATAATAATTTACATTCAAGATAGATAATGTTCATTGATGCTTGCACCTACATCCTGATGTTCATCCTGCTGACGGCGTACTCCACGGCGGGGCGGAAGTTACGCTTCCAGAGGTCGAACTCATGACGGATGCGACACTCGGCGCTGCAGTAGTGGATGATCTCTTTGGTATCCGGCCCGTAGTGCCTACATCCCGCTGCCCAAATGCAGATGTGGGGATTCTGGACGGGCAGCAATGGAATGTCGTCGTCACCGTCATCAAGCCAGTACCACCACGCAATGTTGTGGAGATCCTGGTTGATGAGGTAGCGCAGCCGCCGCAGGTTGTGGTTCTTCCACCGCCCGTCAGGGGGGCGACGGGCGCCGCTGATTTCCTGGAGCAGTGCCATGGCTTCGGGGTCCGCTGGGTTGCAACGGTACTTCAGCATCGCTAAGAAGTACTTGGCACCGGAGTCTTCAGCAGCGGCATCTCCGATGAGCTTCAGACCCTTATCGAGGTTCCGCCGCCTCATCAACCTCTCCATCCCCTCAAAGCATAATGCCTCTAGATGATTGGCCTCGCGGAAGCGCCACTCAAAGCACGACCTGACGTAGTGATTCTTGCACACCTCACGAAGATCACGCAGCGACACGTGCAGTAGTACCTCATCGGAGTCGCAGATGCGCCGGAAGGTGCCGCAGATTTTATTGCGAAGGTTCAGAAAATGGATGACGGGCTCATCCTTGATGGAGTGGATGATGATCTGGGTGACAAGATCATCTGGCAGCAGCTGCATCAAGCACACCGCGGCCATCAAGGAGAAGGGGAGGAAATAGAAAAGCGACGGGGTTTGGAAATTGAAAGGCGATGGGGGTTGAAGTTGAAGGCGACGAGGGTTAAAGTTGAAGAAGGCGACGAGGGTTGAAGTTGAAGAAGGCGCCTCGGCCATGTAAAACAATAAATGGAAATTGAAAAGGCACCGCAATTTGGCTGCTACCGCTGACGAGTGGGCCCGACATCATTGCCCCTGCCCCTTCTCCTTCCCGCGTAATTGAAAGGCGACGTGTGGTTTTGGACGGTTTTGCGCCCGAAACGGAGCCCGATGCGCAATTGAGTGGCACGTACTGGCAGTAGTGGAGTAGTGGGTGGGGGCAGAGGCGCCTGACGGTTCCGCGACTTGTCAATATAACTCCCCTACCTTCCCCTGCTTTCCCCTGCTTCTTCCATAAGCTTATCATCTCTTTCGCTTCTTCTTCCTCCTCGCGATCCACCACTACAAATCTTCGGTCACAAGAGAAGGAGGAGATGGCATCGAGGAGCCTGCCACTGTCGAAGCGGGGACGAAGGGAGGACGACGACAACGAAAGCCGCCGTCGGAGGAAGTTGGAGAAGGGGAAGGAGCCGGCGACCAAGGACGCCGACGAGGAACCGTTCTTCGACGACACTAAGTTCGCCGTCGACCTGCTCAGGAGCGCCTTCAGAAAGCTTGAAGATGTTGGCGCGGCCTTCGACATCAAGGCGCATCATGAAGTGGACAAGGACCCGAGCGTGAAGGGTCTCGCCTTCAGGATCCACGGGTTGGCTGAAAAGCTCGAGAACCTCCCCGTGGTCAAGCGGGCTGGCCGCCGCCACTTCGTCTTCGACGACGGCGGCTCCGACGGCGACGACGGCAGCCACGGCGGCGACGACGGCTCCGACGGTAGCCACGGCGGCGACGACGGCAGGACTCCGATGGCGGCGTCCGACTAAATGATAAACTCCTGCTTGTGTCGAACTGCTTAGGTTGTGTGTGTGTGTTTGTGTTCATCAGGTTGTTGAACTGCTTAGTTTGTTTCTAGATCATGAACTGCTAAGTTAATTAGTTTGGTTGTTTGATTTTGTTTGCTTAGTTAATTAGTTTGGTTATTTGATCCATCCACGTCTCCTATGATATGTGTTCTGTTGTGATGAACTGGAGATCTGTTGTGATGAACTGGAGATCTGTTGAGATGAATTAGATCTTAGAGACAATGGATAGTCATTGCCGACGCGGGTTAGCCTGCTGACGCTGACGCTGACGTGTGGGCCAGCGTCATTGGCGACGATGGTTAGTGAACCCGCATCGCCTTTGTTGGCAGTTGGGTCCGGGCGGGCAGGCAACGGTTATGTTTTTTATATTGGCTGCTGACGCTGACGTGTGGGCCCGTCACTATTTTTTTTTTGGAATGAAACTTGCTTCCCTAAAATATTAGAGCCCATAAAACAGCACCTAAAAATCATAAAAATACGAACAATTCATATTTGGACATTTAGTATTTGAATAAAATATCAACAGTCACACTTATGTACCCAAAATTCTTATATTTCATTTTTACACCCCATGGTAATTATATAATAATTCTAATAACATCAAATTTGCTCTAGAAAATCTACAAATTGACTTGGCAACATAATTTGAGTACCTAAACTTGTCTTCAAAATTTCAATTGGTATCGATGAAAGAATAATATACTTGTGTACAAATGTCTACATCTCTCACATAGTTTCCTAGAATGTTGCTTGAACATTAAAGTTTTCCACACTTTGCAACATGTTCGAACTCATATGCATTTGAAAACTTAACAAAACCTTGTGTTCACCTTAAGCTTATGAAATGCAAAGTTTCATCACTAATGGTTGTGTAAAACAAATATTATTTATATGTTGTACTTACAAAGAACAAAATAAGGCATATAAACATTATTCAACAAACGGAATATACACTAAACAATAAAATTAATGAAAAGATGGTGATTTTAGAAAAAATTAGAAAAAAAATATCAAATTTGGACTAATTACGACGAAGAAATACTTGTTACAACATTTGATTGCAGATTAAAAGGAGAAATGAGAACTGTTCTTCGTTCGAATAGAAATGGGCCCCACAGTCATTAGCGACGCGGGACTGATAACCCGCGTCGGCTTTGCTGCTCTTCCAAAATTTTACACAGATAATACGAGTAACATACAAAACCTAATCTACTATTGATTTCCTATTCCAATACTCCGTTCGAACTTCACCATTTTGCAGCGGAGCCTACAGTCTTCGCTGCAAAACAGAGAAATTCGAAGCCATCCTTTATCCACGCCGCAGCAGCCGCCGTTGCCTGCGCACGGCTGATCGCTGTGCACCTGTGCCAGAGGCGGCAGCGGTTCACCTCAAATGCGCCAAGTCGAGGAGTGGATCGCACGCGCGGCCTTCTCGCGCAAAGACAGACACCCCTCGTTGCTCAGCTATCTCGACGTCGTACTGCCGCCGCCCGCGACCCGCCTCATGTACCGCTTCGCGGTGTCGTCGACGACGGCACCGCCATTGTCCCTGTAGAGCAAGATGGCGTATAGATAGGGCGCCGCATCGTGCCCACCCTCGGCGGCGCGCCGGAGATCATTGCATCCCATGTTTTCCATGAAGACGGCTTTGATCCCGGAGAAGAAGCAAGCCTCCGGATTCCCGAGATCGGTCAGCATAGCAAGGAAGGCTTTGTAGGCGGTGGGGTCCCACACCCAAGAAATCTCATCTCGTATCCCCTCTATCGACAAACGCCGGCCGACGTCGCCGTGGCCGTACACGCGGCGCATGGTCGAGCAAGTACCGCGTAGGCTGCGGAGGTCAGCCAAGGGCCGCTCTGACGTTGCACCGATGCGCGTCGCAATCTCAATGCGGAGGTCTTGAGGGAGGTCCAGTAGCGACGACGGCTAGTGCCGCCTGCTTCTTCCCGGCATGCTATTCATCTCCGGCCGGGAATGGTGACGATGAGTAGGCAGTTGCTATTTTTTCGCGGGTAGATGAAGGGGCAGGGGATCTAAATTATTTTGGAAGGAAAAGATACAGGAGATTTGTTTCCAAACACAGTTTAAGTAAGCAATGGAGACGACGTTTGGCTAATCCGCGTATCCTTTAATTCTCCATTGCAGACGACATTTGGTTAATCCGTGTATGCTTTAATTCTACTCCCTCCGTCCCAAAAAACATGCAATTATGGGAAACATGCCAGTCAAACTATTACAACTTTGACCAAGTTTATAGCAAAAAATATTAGCATTTATGTCTTGAAATAACTTTTTTTATAAAAAATATACTCCTCCAGATGTGATAATTGCATGTTTTATTTTGTAATTGTTAGTAGTTTTTCATATAGTTTGACTCCTCGGGATGTGAGAATTGCATCTTTTATGGGACGGAGGGAGTACATTGGAGACGACGTTTGGTTAATCCGCGTATCATTTAATTCTACATTGGAATCACTACCTCTGCTCTCAGCCATTGACTGGGCAACTGTTTCCCCATTGACCGGTTCTGGCATCAATTTCTTGGGAACCTTCCCGTTTCCTGTGCTCTTGATCTTATCCCTTCCTCTTTTTTTTACAACCGATGTTATCCCTTCCTTGTTTTTGCTATAAAAAGGCACTGACGCCTATCGGTCCTCCTCACTTGCTTCCTTCTTCTCTAGATCTAGATCTAGCTATGGCACAAAGAATAGATCTTGTAGGGCGCAAGCTTTTGCTTTTCTCTCTTCCTCCTCCTCCTCCTCATTCTCTCAGTTGCTAGAAGAATTCTTGTGATATGGGTGATTGGGTTGCTCATCCCTCTAGCACAGCTGCTAGAAAAATCCTTGTGATATATTTCCTTGTGATTTGGCATCAGCTGTCGGGGAGAGAGTAGCCCAGAACCTCCTGCATCAGGAAGAACAAGCCGACGGAAAGATCACTGAGGTCTGGGGAGAGAAGCCCAACTCCACTACATCTTTCTCGTCAAATTTGCGCTTCCTTTTGCTTTCCCTTCTCCTCCAGGGGGAGGATTTTTGAAGGGATATGTTTCCACCCTCTCTGTATCTTTCTCTTGTGCTCACTTGTAAGCATGAAGAATAAGCCAGAATCTGGAGCATATCTCGTCATGAAGAACAAGCCGACGGCGGCCTCCTTTCTCTTCACCTCCGACGATCGACCGACGGGCAGGGAAGGAGAGCAAGATCGACCTTTGAGCCTCAACATCGCCAAGTCAGCACCTCTCGTCATGAAGAACAAGCCGACGGAAGTATATCTCTTTTGCTTAGTTTAGATCTATGTTCCTCATCCTGGTAGTGCCTAGTGATGATGAACATAGATGGCCGCTTTGTAACCTTCTGATGTATCAATGATGACTGTAATCTGTGTGTGCGTGATTTTGCATCTCAAGAGCTATGCTTGTGTGATTATCTGTGTGCAGTACAATTTTTTTTATGATTTACCTACTCACTTGCAAGCATGAAGAAGAACAAGCCGACGGGTTCTGGCTAATCCGCATCTCTTTTGATGTAATCTGTGTGTGTGATTTCGCATATCTTGCCCATAACAAAGGCGACGCGGGTTGGTTAATCCTCGTCTCTTGCCCTTAACAAAGGCGACGCGGGTTGGCTAATCCTCGTCTCTTTGATATTAACGTCCGTTACTGAACTGAAGCAGCCTGCAACATACTTACTGAACTGAAGTAGAATATAAACAGAATATATATAGTATCTTAGGCAGAATATATTACAAACAGGATTCAAATTCCACCACATCATATATATTACAAAAAGGATTCAAATTCCACCAATACATCACATCCTTTATATTACAAAACGGATTCCATTTCCACCAATAGACACATCCTGCATTACAAAAAGGATTCAGTAGAAATCAGGCTTGCTTTTTCTTCCTTGATTTCTGTATATGGATTTTTTCACTATGGTCACTTCGCAAGTACGGTGTTTTGTTAGTTCCCAAGAGTCGGGGCTTGTATGAAGTGTCAAAGGATGGAATTTCGTCAAACTGGTTGTATTCCTCCTCCTCAACAACATTTTCAACCCTAACAATCATTTTTTTCAGACATAACCACAGACCAGTTCTTCTTTGCAAGGTCAGGTACATAGAACACTTGCTCAACATCGTTGGCGAAGACAAACGGTTCATTTTTGTAACCAAAGACCCGGAGATCAACACTAACATAACCATATTTGTCCTTGCTCACAGCTCTCTTCCCATTGGTGACCCATCTACACCGAAACAAGGCTACCTTCAATCCTACATAATCAAGCTCCCATATCTCCTCTATTTGACCATAATATGTGTCTGTCTCCGTGTCATCATCATCATGACTGTTGTCGACGACGGCCCGTACACGCACACCACTATTTTGATAGACGCTCTTTTTATCCTGGGCCATGGTGTAGAACGTGTATCCATTGATATCCATTGCTTGGTATCTTGTAACAGTGAACAATGGCCCTGCTGTTAGATTCCTTATCTCGTCGGTTATTACAGCATTATTGCTGCATGTCTCGACATAATCTCGGAGCCACCTGCTGAAACCTTGCATGTGCATCTTTGCAAGCCAAGCCCTACCACGGTCAGGGTTGTCTTCACATAGTTGTCGCTTGTGCTCATTGGCAAACGGTGTAATTAGGTGCAGCTGTTGTATCACGGTGAAATAAGCCTTTTGGAAGGCATCTGGTTCCGGAGTGACTGACTTTTTCCCCAGGGTCCCAACACCTGAAAGCCTACCTTCATGCCGTGAGCGAGGCACACCAATGGGGTTTTGGGAGTCCATATAACCCATGGCCCACTCCACTGCTTCGATGGTCTCGTAGCCACGAACAATGGCTCCCTCCGGAAATAACCGGTTATGTACCAATGATTTCAGGAATCCATAGAACCTCTCATATGGAAACATCTGATGAAGGTAAGATGGGCCAAGGAACCAGATTTCCCTCGCGAGGTGTGTTGTTAGATGCAGCATGAGATCAAATAATGATGGTGGGAAGGTAGCTTCAAGTAGGCATAGGGTCTCGAAATACCTCCTCTCTAAGTCCAATAGTTTTTCCTCATCAATCACCTTCTGTTCTATTGCATTGAAGAATAAACACAAGCTCGTGACCGCGTCGTGAACCAGTTCTGTCTTGATACCTCTAAGTGCAACAGGAAGAAGAGCTGTCATCAACACATGGCAATCATGAGATTTCATCAAGTTGAAATTCATTTTCATGTCCTTCACCGACACTAGCCTCTTGAAGTTTGATGAGTAGCCTAAAGGTACTTTCAAATCATGCAAAAACTGACAGAATTCTTTTCTCTCTGCCTTTGACAAGGTGGTTGCAGCAACGGGAAGGTTCGTCCCCGTCTCTGTTTCCTCTGCATAGAGCTCCGGCCTAATGCCCAGTTCTTTAAGATCCTCCCTTGCATTTTTATGATCTTTTCCTTTGGACTTCTGTTGTAGCAATGTTCCACAAGTAGCTTCACACACATTCTTCTTGATGTGCATGTTGTCAATCAAATGACGCACATCCAATATCGGCCAATACTCTAGCTCCCATAGAATTGATTTCTTGTCAAGGTCTGCATAATCTCCACAGAACAATACACAACTGTTCTTGCATGCATGGATTTTTTCAACCTCTATTCCCAGAGGACAGATTATCTTCTTCGCCTCATAGACAGACTCTGCTATTTGGTTTCCTTCAGGTAGCATGTCTCTAAGCACATCCAATAGATGTTTGAAACTTTTGTTGCTCCAACCATGATCTGCCTTAAGCTGTAGAAGTTTTAGATCACCAGAAAGGCGAGAGTACTTCTGGCAATCAGGATAGAGGGGTTTCTTTGAATCTTCAATGAACTGCTTTAGCCTCGCTAATTCAGAAGGTGTGTACACTCGTTGAAACTCAACATCCCGCAACATTTGATCAACATTGTGCACACGTTGCAACACCTCACCATCATCGAAGCCCCTAACTTCTTGATCAGTGATATCCTCAGGCCTCATCACATTTGGTGTGAATAATGATTCATTTTAATAAAAAACTCCACCGTCATCAAGGTCTTCATCATGGTGTCGCACTTCACCTTCATTTAGGCGGCCTGCTTTGAGTTCATTAAGGCCTTCCTCACCATGTTTATTCCAACACGTGTAATTTTTTGTGAAACCACGTGTGACCAAATGATGAAAAATGATTTCCCATTGTGCGAATTTCTTCTGGTTGAGACAATCTATACAGGGGCAAAGAATTGCCTGAACACCACGGTTTCTCATATCCGCCTCTGCTTGATTTAGAAAACCATTGACCCCGCTTAAGAAATTCTCCCAATCTTCTTGGGGCTGTCTGTACATCCAAGCCCGGGCAGCAGACGCCATCTGCATTCCATACACCAAATGAGCATAATTCATCACACACAAAAACCGATAACACAAGAGGATTAGGACAGCTGATGAATTTCAATAAAAGGGGGCAATTAATTTCCACCTTCACGATGACTTTCTACGAGGCGAGCGCGGCTGAGGAGGAGGATCGGAGGCGGCGTCGCGGCCGCGGCGACAGCGCGGAGGACAGCGCCGAGCCCCAGGGGGAGGGGACACGGAGGCGTCTGCTTTGGATGACGCCGCGGTCGACGTCCGCTGGCCCCTTTCGCCGTCGCGCACGTGGCCGGCCGGCCTGCTGCAGCGCCGGCTTTCTGAGGAGAGAAATTAAGCGCGATCCTCAGAGCGCGCGCAGCTGGCGGCGGCAAACGGGACAGGCCGGCGGGGACATCTGAGCACAGAGATCGAGCGAGTGACCTTCTGAGGAGAGAGAGCGAGTGTTGTTGTCAGAACGGGAGTGGCCTTCTGCGGAGAGAGAGCGAGTGGTGTCGGAAGGAGAAGACAGAGACGAGCAATAACAACGTGCGTCTCCGATGTGAGAAAAAAGACGACCCTGGGTGGCAATCAAAGGAGATGAGTCCTAAGACACGAGCGTATCCAATTGGGTCGCCAGCAAAGGAGACGCATCCTAACAAGCATGCGTCTCCAGTACGAAATTATCGGTAACGGACTTTATAACCCGTTACCAATACGGCAGTGATCAGTAACGAACTTAAACAGCCCGTTACTGATAGGGCATTGATCGGTAACGGACTTTACAAGCCCGTTACCGATAGGTTTAACATTTGTAACGGGCTCTGTTTAACGTCCGTTACAAAGAATTCATGTAACGGGCATTTAAGAAGCCCGTTACCAGAAGTCCACATTGGTAACGGGCGTTGTGGAGGCCAACCCCGGGGTCGTCCTGGCGCGCTTATGGGTAACGGGCGCCAAACAACAACCGTTACAGATGTGGGTGGATGTAACGGGCGTTAAGGGCCCGTTACAAATGCTGCGTGACCTATTTGAGGTTTTCACCTAGTGGAAGGAGCACGATGGAGGAAGAAGCGTGTCGAAAAGAAAAGACGAGTTGTTTTTTACATAAACAGTGGCATTAATTTGTAGGTAATCTTCCCCACTCCACAAGGAGGTTCAAAATTTGGATTTCGGAAGTACCTTTTGAGGTGCTCCATGAAAAACGTGAAGTTGGCCTTGAACTCCACATTTTTTGTGAAGTAGAGTTTTAAGAGTTGGAGGTGTTTGGTTGGACAAAGTTGGAGCAGAGCTGTAAAACTTGGAGCAAAGCTGTCCCAAATAGACCCTAAGTACAATTCCTCGCGACCTTATTGTTGAATGATGATCCAAATTCAAGTACACAAGATAAAAGCCAACTTCTAACGGAGCGTAGCTAGGCCTGCTAGGGCCGGTACGGTATGGGTCATATAATCCCGTTAGGGTTTTCCATTGGAGATTGATTCATTCTACTTCTTGTAAGCCGCCACCGTTGGCGTTTGTAACCGGACTCCGATTATAGTGAAGTGCTTGCTGGCTAGCGCTCGTGGTTTTTCCCTCTCGTGTTGAGGGGGTTTTCACGTTAAATCTTGTGTCTCCTTGCGGTTTGATTTCTTTACTTCTCGTCGTTTTGCGCCATCGTTTAGAATTTTTTTATTTTTTAACCTTTTTTAATCTAAAATTTTAAAACTAACCCCTCCCGAACTAAAATTGCAAGAAGTAGCCCTTTTGGTCACGCCAAGCCTCATGACGCGACGCGACTAATACTTGAGTCACGCCACGACTAATGTCCACGGTAGCGTTGGAAAAAGTCGCATCTAACGTGGCGGAGGGAGTCGCGCCACGTAGTGTGGCGTGACTCCTACGTGAGTCACGTCACGCACCCTGGCGTGACCGGATCGGTACACTGCTTGGACTGGAAGTTCCTGATCTCATTTAGCCGTGTTTACTTATTCCTTTTAATTAGCAAATGAGTTCCTAAATTTGTGAAACTCGAGGTGTATGATCTATATAGTGCATATGTTCCATTTTAACTATGTGCACCACAAACCATGGTGTATAAAATGAGAAATCTAATTTTGAAATAGCCTAAGTGTTATTAAATCAACACATGAAAAATGCTGAGTCTGAAAATAGAGTCAACTAGTCAACTTTGAGCATACTTTTTGAGAAATTTTACACTAAGATCTTAAATAATTTTGGGCTACAAGTGAATTTGGATGTTCATAGAAAGTTTGGATAAGTTTTTGGTCAAATATAACAAATAATTCATAATTTAAGGGAGGCTTAAAGTTGGAAAGTTGTGCTGTTTAATGGCTTAAAGTTGGAAAGTTGTGCTGTTTAATGTCGCATCTAACGTGGCGTTTAATCTAATTTTCCATGTGTTGATTTAATAACACTTAGGCTATTTCAAAATTAGATTTCTCATTTTATACACCATGATTTGTAGTGCACATAGTTAAAATGGAACGTATGCACTCTATAGATCATACACCTCGAGTTTCACAAATTTAGGAACTCATTTGCTAATTAAAAGAAATAAGTAAACACGGCTAAATGAGACTAGGAACTCCCAGTCCAAGCAGAGTACCGATCCGGTCACGCCACGGTGCGTGGCGTGACTCACGTATGAGTCGCGCCACGCAGTGTGTCGTGACTCCCTCCGCCACGTTCAGATGTGACTTTTTCCAACGTCATCGTGGACATTAGTCGCGCCACATCACGTGGCGTGACTCAAGTATTAGTCGCGCCACGGGGCTTGGCGCGACCAAAAAGTTACTTCTTGCAATTTTAGTTAGGGAGGGGTTAGTTTTAAAATTTTAGATTAAAAAAAGTTAAAAAATAAAAAAAATTCCATCGTTTATAACACTTATGAGGAAATAGAAGTTGCCTACTATAAGCTTCTCTCATAGTTGAACCCGGTACATGTGCAAATAAAGCTACAGCTGTTAGTAGAGGGTCCATAGCCTTCTAGGCCCATTTAGGGTTCCTCCCAAACCGGCTTGCTATAGCAGCAGGAACCGGAGCCATGAAAAAAAATGGCTTTATTGACTCCATGTTTATTTTCTCATCGAACCATGGACATATTTGTGCAGCAAAATGGTGGAGAGCCATTGATTGAACACTCCGGCCGGGAGAAGGGAACCAGAAATGGGAGATAAATGGCTCCATGCAAAAAATATGCTAGTGCCTCGAAAGAAATTAGTGGTATGCCTCAAAAGTCCGTTAGTTTTCTTGTATAAGCCCATGGCTATTAGCATATATTTGGTTAAGTGCATTGTTACGTATACTATTTCCCTGTTCGGCTGGTAGAATGAATAGTGATCAGCTGGTAAATTGAATATCATTGTTTGTAATATATACCCCACCCAAACCTCCCTCGTAATTGTATATTGTCCTACCGTGATCTAGATCTAGGGTTACAAATTTAGTACTACGACCATCTATATGATATATGAAGCGTAGGACAATGAACTAACTAGCTTGTCTTCTTAAATGTCATATATTTTTGGACGAGGAAGTATATTATTCAAATCATTCCTTACTCTCATATCAATTGTGAAAACGACAACATGAACAGACTATTGTGCAATTACAGAAGGAATTGTTAGAATGTAAAAGCTCATTTGGTGGTGCAGCTCCCGCAGCTAGAATATATCAGAGCCGCACCAAACACCTTCAAGACCGAGGCCCTTTTGTGCAGCCTGATGTGAGAGTGAGACCGTTTTGTGTGGAAGACAAGGCGGAGCACACGAAGCCAAAAATACCAGCTTCGCCTGCTCCGCTCTGGCTCCGCTGCAGAGCACGGCCAAATGAGGCCTAAGATAAGGCGGCCATTCAAAGAAACAGTAGCGAGCTAGGGGCCGAGATATCAATTAACAAGCCATTTGATCACAAATTGAAGTGTTTAGCGTCGGGTAATAAGTATGCCGACTAATTGGCCACACTTTAATTTGGCGTTCCTTCCTAAGGTAAAAAAAGCCACGTTAAAAAAGGCTCCTGCAAGCTTTGACCAAGTATTAGCATTGGCCATGCCGACTAACGTCGACTTCGACAGCTGCAACGGGTGTGGTCGGTGCGACCGCATTGGCTCTCGACCGAGCACGAAGGTCGCTCACGTTCCTTTGCCGCAACTAATCACGGAGCCAGCTGACAGTCTGACACAGGCCGGAGTGCCACGAATATTCCTGTTGGAGCCACGAACAAGGCTGCTGCTGTGCTGGTCGACTACTACTCGACTCTCTTCGTCCAAGCTGGAGCCAAACCAATGGACAGCTTTAGAAATTTGGAGCAGTGCTTACGTCTTGCTCACAGTTACGGTCAACTTTTCCATACTTTCCCCGTTTTTTTTCCTTCACTTCATCGCGTTCGCGTCGATCCTTTTGGACTGTCGCCTCGTGCGTATGGGCACGTGGCATGCTTTTGGCTGGTGGATTATAATAAAAACACATTTGAAGCAAGATACATTTCGAGCATCGGAATATTAAACTGGTTTCTTTAAAACTAGGTGATACCCCGCGTGTTGCTGCGAAAATTTTTAAAATGTTTTGAAGATGATTCCATCGCAAACTAATAGAATAACGACAATTGCAGACTTAGGATTTTTACCTGGTTCACTGATGTACCATAATTTGCTTCCTATTTTTAGAGGCAACATCAATTTATATGAACCCAGAGTCATTACAATCTCTGTCGGTGATCTCCATAAGCCAATCAGGGAGAAAATAAGACCAAGAGAGAAAAGGGGAGGCTTCCGAAGGCATGCTTGCACATCGATGTGTAGATGCGTTACCCTCCCTATGAACAGAAGAAACATCACAGAATATGAAGCATCTGTATTAACCTGCTGTGTTGAATCAAACCACATCTAGTAGCAACACCTCGATTTGGGAAGGGGGCAAACAAATCAAACTAACCTGCAGTTCGAAGGGAGCTAGGGGCGCATCGCCGACTATCACCGTATGGTTGTCCTTGGGGCACCGGGGTGTGAAGGTGTGGAGCTATGGTGATTGCCGGCTCGCCGCCGTGTGGGGGCATCGAAGGCCTCGTCTCCGACGCGGCAGCATCTGGGCGCGATCTCCTCGGCGTGGCGCAGGGGAGCAGCGGTCGGTGGCATCTCAACAGCCCCGCCTCCAACGTGGGGGCGTGGCTTCACGGCCTCTCGTCTGGCTGTGGGCAGCCGGATCTCTGTGGGAGCGCGGCCTCTGACGACGGCGGTGTCGAGGCAGGGAGAGGAGGCCGATTGGATAGCGATTTGTAGGCCGGGTGGAGAAGGTAAGGAGGCGGCAGGTGGGGAGGCGGGGGGGGGCGAGAGGGCGGCGTGGAGGCGGGAGGGGCGGTGAGGCGAGGCCATGAGGGCCACTGCCGCACTGGTGGGGAGGAAGAGGGGCGGCGGCGGTTTCGAAGGTTGGGATCCAGGGTGGGACCACTTTGTCACACCCGGATTTAAGGGCAAATCCGAATGCAAAGAATACATGTGCATCAGGATCAAGTTACACACATGCATCGACTCAGTGAATACCAAAAACAGTGTCAAAAGCGTAAAGAAAGTATTATAACTTTATTACATGACCGAATGTCTCATAATCGTAACAAAAGCGAGTACTAGCAGCGGAAAAGGACGTCTCCACAGGCAGTCGACTGGTGGCACGCCCGCCTAGAAACCGTCGAACTCTCCAGGAAAGTCTTCAAAGCGTCCGTCTGAGCAGCAACCGGGTTGTGTAGATGCAATATAAAATAACAACAAGCATGAGCACATGTCGTACTCAACAAGGGAAAACACTATAACAACATGCAAAGGCTTTATGGTGGAAGCTTGAGGTTGCATAGCAGGTCAGCATTTTAGTTGGTCAAGTTTTATTAAGCAAGCTGATTTACTAGCAAATGTAAGTTTATACCAACCCAGAGATTAACATAAGCATCATCATGAACGAAAGTAAATGCAACAAGTTTAATCCATCTTCCATAGTTTACTCATGTGAGGGTCCAGGCCGCCCTTGACCGTGGGCACGGCTAACTAGTCAGTTTTACACTCTGCAGAGGTTGTACATCTTTACCCACAAGTCGCGTAAAAGTTCTAGGAACTTTAAACCCAACCATGCGATGCCGGCCAAGCATCATACCACACTACCGAGGTGTGATTGCATAGGGACGCTACGAGGCCTTTACAAAGATCCCCTGGTGCAGGCTGCTCGCTAGGTTACTTGACAGCGCAATGCATAAACCTCTCTCAAGACTGCGAAGCTACCATAGAGCAGATCAGCCTGAGGGCCGGGCTATACACCAACTACCGGCAACCCCCAACCCCTTTCAGGTAAAGCATACCTAACACTAGGTTTTCTAATTACTTGGCCAAGACAGAGCCATATGTCTTGTGGTTGTACGGTTTTCCTGGGTGGTCGCTCTATGTTCCGATTAACAGAGGTGATCTTGTTTAATGAAGGTATAACATAAATAAAGCAAGATTAACATTGTTGTTCATTAAAACCACCATGATCCCAAGTTAAGCAACTAAGCAAGGTCTACTCAACATAAACATAAACCCAGGTTGATCAAGGCACACGGATAAACAAAGCTAGTCAAACCTTAATAGTAGGACCCTTCAATTTAATGCAAAGCAATAAGTAAATAAACAGTGTAATTAAAATGCATGTTGTAATAGGATAACCGGGAATGCAGCAAGGACTTGCCTTCTACCAACGCTTGCTGCTGCTCAAGGTCTTGGAAGTCTTCAACTTCAGCGTATTCCACGTACGGATCGTCTTCTACGCACCACATCATACACATACAAGCAAACAATGAAATAAAATAAGAAACAATCACCAAACAGTACTAACAGCACAAAACAGGGGCATAAAACTGTTCTACACTTCGATACGATCGCGTGGATATAAAGAACGCTAAAAACGGAGCTAAAACGTGTATTCTACGGCCAAAACAAGGTATTGGGGCTTTTCTGCAGGAAAACTAAACTAACAGGGGCTAAACTGTAAGAAACCGAGGGCTAAAACGAGATTACATAGAAAAACTTGAGGTTTGCGGTGCAAAAAGATAAAGGCTGGACCTCGGACAGAAAAACTGGAAAGGCTAGGGTTTAAAACATAAAGAAAAGGACCTAACTGTAAGGTTCTTTATACTGTGGAAGGGCATTCTTGTGATACTGAAAAACCCGGGGGCTTTTCTGCAAAACGGCGAGACACAGCTGGGTTGACCGGTACTTGACCCCGGTCAAGGTGGATCTGATCCGTTGGATCTAGATCTAACGGCTGGCACGAACGGCTTAGGTCAGATCAAACAGGGGCTGTTGGATCTCGATCTGGCGGCTGCGGATGCACGCAAGCGCGCGGACGGGGACGGTCGGACGGCGAGCGGCGGCGCTGAGGCGGCGCTCCGGCGAGCTCCATCGATCCCGAGCTAGGGGGCTCGATTCCACGCGTGGATCACATCAGGACGACGCGGGCGACAAGCGCGATCGATCTAGGCCATCTGGGCAGACGCGCGGGCGACGATGACGGCGTACGGCCCGGCGCCCGGGCGGCGGCACTGGCGACTCCGGTGAGCACAACCGGACGGTGCAAAACGCGAGGACGCCTACGAGCGACACGGACGGGCTCCTCACCTCCTTGGGGTGCTCCGGGGGTGCGTCTCGTCGGCGGAACGGCGACGGCGGAGCGGAGCGGAGCTGCGGCGGCGGCGCGGCTAGGGTTATGCGGGCGGCGGCGCTGCGGAGCTCGGCTAGGGTTTGGGGAAAGGGGGCCTCGAGCGGCGGCGGCGGCCTTTAAATAGGCCAAGGGAGGCCTTGGCGTGCGGGTCAAGCCGGGGAGGCGGCGCGGCACGGGATGCAGCGCGGCTCGATAAGGACACGGACCCGAGTCCGGTGCGGCGCGGCGCGCTGGTAGGGATGACGGGTGGGGCCCGCGTGGCAGCGGCAGCGAGCGCAGGAGGCGGAGCAGGCTGGCCAGTGGGCCGCGAAGCTGGGCTGGAAGGCTGGTTGGGCTACAGAGCAGGAGGACAACGAGCGTCCGTGTGCACGAGTCCAAGGGGCAGCACCAGACTTCCGACGAAAACACCGAGCTGTTGAGCGGGCTGCAGACTCAGGGTGGCGAGCGGCTCTAGCGGTGGAGTTCAGGGGCCTTTGCTAGACCTTGGAGACTGGGCCGCGAACAAACCAAAGGAAGAATGGTTTTTTTTTAAAAAAAGATCCAAACAATTGAATTCAAATATCGATTTGAATCCAACAAAACAAAAATAATGCAGCAGCATGTATGCAACAAACATCAAGCTATTTATTTATTTTTCGGAAACAAATAATGTTTTTGTTTTTTTTTCCTGTACTATATTCCCTGTAAAGAATTAAATGTTGGGAAAATTTTTAAAATTATAGGAAAATCGTTGTTTAAATTTTCTTCCTATTCACATCCTGAAATTTGGGAATTTCAGGGTGTGACAATCAGGTGGGAATTGAGTGATGATGACATCAACAGATGACGTGGATGGTTGTGGTTTGAGAGAATGATGTCGATTATATAGTTTTGTATGATGATTGGCGTCACCCCCGTTCCAATCCGGTGATTATGTGACCCTCCCCCTCACCGCCGAATGTGACAACAGTTTTGAAAAATGGTTGTGATGAGAGGTTTGGAAGCTGACCGTGATAAGCATTTCTGTAGCAGTAGTGGTTGCTGATAACATAATTATTCACTGAACATTAATCACTTGTTATATATATCTAATTCTAACATGTTCTATCTATATTCTACTTTAGTACTCTACGTGTGCCTCTATAGTAAAGTAAAATATCTTGAGAGTTTTACTTTGACTTGTATGTCATTAAAAAAGTTAGCTCAGACATGTATGCCACTGAAAAGTTTGTTCTCACCCTCATACCACTGACTTGAACTTTAGCGACCTATGTGCCACTCCGTCTGTGATCTGTCAGTTTTTCACCGTTAGGGAGCTCTGACATGTGGGACTGCGTATGTGAAATGTCAATCTTACCCTTGTAGTCGCTGCAGAGTGAGTCCCACCTATCATTTTCGGTTTTATTTTCTTTTTCTTTTTTCCATTCTTCCTCCACGCCGGGTCGCCGGCCTTCTCCTCCCACCTCCTCCACACCGATGTCCCCCGCCAAGCCAGCGCCCCTTGCACATGCACCGCCGCCAGCCGACCTCCTGCGCACACCTGAAGCTTCACCCTACGCGCCAATGTGCGCTGCACCGCCGCCGGACTTTAGATGGCGAGCTCGTGCTGGCGAAGAAGAAGCTGGGAGAAGGAGGAGGGAGGGAGGGAGGGAGGGGGAGCTCGTCTGCCGCGTGCCATCGCTGCCCTACGTGCGGGTGGCCTCCAACCCTAGGCTCGTTGCGCGCCGACGTCGAGCTCCTCCATGGCTGGGTCGGGGCCGAGCTTTTCCACATATGGCACAGGAAGGATGCGGGGAGAGGGAGGGGCGGCCGAGGTAGGAAGAGAGGGAGGGGCGGTGGTTGGGAGGGGGAGCTCGACCTAGGCCACGGGCGAGCTTGACCCCAGCCGATCCGGGCGCGCGGGGGGGGGAGCTCGTCGGTGAAGTCACCTGCACGGGGCACCACGGCGCCAACCGGAAAACGAAGGAGGAGGATGATCTGACATGTGGGTCTCACATGGCAGTGGTGGGAGAGAAGGGGAGAGATAGCAAAACAGGGGTAAAATGGTCGTTTTACCCATCTACTTCACACCGTCAGTTGCAAAAGTGGATGGAGTGGCACACATGCTAAAATGGATGGAGCAACACACAGGTCGCTAAAGTTCAAAGCAGTAACAGGAGGGTACGAACGAGCTTTTCAGTGGCATACAGTTCTGAACCACTTTTTTTAATGGCATAAATAGTAAAAGTCTCAAACATCTTCACATGCACATCCCAGGTGCGATCAGGGTTCAAATTACCGATCCTCCTGCGCACACCTGAAGCTTCACCCTACGCGCCTGCACCGCCGCCGGACTTTAGATGGCGAGCTCGTGCTGGCGAAGAAGAAGCTGGGAGAAGGAGGAGGGAGGGAGGGGGAGCTCGTCTGCCGCGTGCCATCGCTGCCCTACGTGCGGGTGGCCTCCAACCCTAGGCTCGTTGCGCGCCGACGTCGAGCTCCTCCATGGCTGGGTCGGGGCCGAGCTTTTCCACATATGGCGCAGGAAGGATGCGGGGAGAGGGAGGGGCGGCCGAGGTAGGAAGAGAGGTGTAACACCTCAGGTGTTTAAATACCATTAGTTAGTGCTAATGACCCTCCTAATTAAGTCAACACACTTTTGTGGTCAAAGCTTGGTCAAACTCTAGCTAAAACCCTAGTCAAACCCCTTGTCACTCCTTGTCCTTCTAGAACTTTTGCTGCGTTCTCCAAATTTCACCTAAACACTTCAAATTCTACCAATATAAAAGTTGTCCAGTTTTTCGAGGGACACAACTTTCATGTTGGATGGCATTTCAAATTTTGAGTGGAAAAGGGTGAAAAACTTGGTCAACTGCAGTTTTCACTATTCATCAGCGCTCTGCAAAACCCGAACTTTGCTTGGCGTTCCTGCTCAAACCTTTGAGAAAAACATAGGACAGCCTTTGCAAATGTTGTAGAGGGATGTCTCATCTACAACTTTCGTATCTAGCGTTTTTGTCGCACAGTTCAAATTTTTGGAGGAATTCACGGTCAAAGTCGAGTTGACCGGCTGGAAATCAGCTCGGTCGCGCTCCAGAGCGCCGCCAGCGCGCCGGCGCTCTGCCTGGCGTCCCTGCGCCGCGCGCGCTGCGTTTCGCCGCCTCGGCGTCC
This sequence comes from Cenchrus fungigraminus, assembly GCA_036936925.1. NCBI lineage: Eukaryota > Viridiplantae > Streptophyta > Magnoliopsida > Poales > Poaceae > Cenchrus > Cenchrus fungigraminus. The sequence goes on along the minus strand of CM072770.1, from coordinate 60,022,921 downwards.
GTGCGGACCCGGCCCCCACCACCTCGAGGCACGAGCCGTCCGGTCCCCTTCGCGCCTGTCACCTAGGAACGCGTGCCGGTCCGTTCCTGCCCGTGCCGCGCCCGCACTCGCCACCCGCGCGCACGCCGTTGTCCAGCGGTCCGTCGCGTTCCCCCTGCCGAGTGCGCCTGCCGAGGCCCAGTCGCCGTACTGCGGAGTTAACGCGGACGTTCCCTTCGTCGCTAAGGCAGGAGGCCGCCCCGGCTATAAAAGCCGCGCGTCGGGCGTCCTCGCGCGTGAGCTCGACCACCACCCGCCATTAGAGCCGCCGCGCGGAGCTCCACCGTCCGGCCCGCCTCCTGCCGGCCAGAGCTCCTCAACACCTCCCCTAGCCCCTACCGGAGCCTACCGCGCCGCCCTTCTCTCTTCCCAGGCCGGGAGCTCGCCGGGGCAGCAGCTCCAGCGGCTGCCGCCGCCTGGCGCCGCCGCCCGCCCTCATCGAAGCCACCTCGACACCAACTCCGGCCTCAAATCAGTCCTTGGTGAGCCACCACTCCTCCCCCACCTCTTCCCCGGCCGACCCTGACGCCGGAGCCGCCGGATTCCGGCGAGCCCGCCGCTCCCGTTGGCAGGGACCCAATTGCATCAATTTCAATCTTTCCAGGGTCTTTTGTGAGAACCAAGGGTATATGTGTGAAGACTGGAAAGTTTCCAAGGGCCTGTTTGTAAGTTGGAATCTTCTATAGTGAAGCCTTTCAGCTGAAACTTGAAAAATGTGTAGAAAATCAAAGAAAAATCAGAAAAATGCAAACCCAATTTTGTTAGATTCCTTGTGAGTAGTACTACAACTTTTGTAAAGCATGACCATGGTTTTTCCTGATAATTTTTGCATGAAAAATAGGAAACTGAAAAACCTAGATCTGTTGTATCTCCAAATCCACATGTGTTCTGTAGCTAATTTTTTGATATGTTGTGTTTTATGCTATTCCTAGCTCCTGTACCAAAAATTGCACAAAGTTATTTTGTAAATCTTTTATTATGAATTGTTTTCTATTTATGCAGAATCTGTCTAAATGATTTTTGTAGCTAAAAATAATTAGATTTTTGTGCCCAACTTCTGCATGTTGTCTTTTTATGCCAAAATTCACCTCTGGTGAATTAATCACTAATTTATAATTGGAAGAAATATTTATTCGTGAAATATGCCTAATTTGCTTTGTAAATGCATAACTCAAGATCTATAGTAGCTCTAGGTGTATATGTTGCATGCCTAGCTTAGTTTTGGACCAGATATCATGTGTGAGAAAGTTTGAATCATTTTGATGTGTATTTATTTTTATATGCATTTATCTTGTTTTGGTAGCTAGCTTTTGTTATTTTCGGTGTATTTAATTTCATAGCTCTCATAAGTGTGCATGTGTGTGCAGTGGCTTTGTATAGGTTTGTAATGCTTCATAACACACCTCACTTAATTTTATTAATTTATTTCAGGAATAAAAGCAATAGAGGCCATTAAAGCTTAATAGTAATTTAAATGAGAAAATCATCAACTACTCACCTAATGACCTCATGTCATGTGGTAAATCATGTTAAAGGCTAAATGTCACCACCCCCTTGCTGTTTGTGAATTAACTGAAATTATTTACATAAATATGTACACAATCACTATCAAAAAGAGTAAATAATAAAGCACCACAGGAAATTACTTTAATAAGAAGAGTATACCAAATGTGTGTTTGTCAAGGTGACTATGGCCAACCATACTCTTCATGGTTGTCATATGTTGTTTGTTAATTAAATTGAAAACCGTCAATTAAATCTTGCATTGCATCCCGTGTAGATCTTCCCGACGGTAGCCGTACGTCTGTGCCGGAAGGAGGAGACGAAGGAGCTGACGGAGACGTGCACTACGTCGCTGTAGAGCAAGACCTGGACCAAAGTCCAGAAGGGCCCAAGGCCAACCTTGCCAGCGAAGGCAAGCCCCGGATCATTAACCCTTCTTTTGAAAATTTTGCAATTACCTTTGTTATGATTGTGCATTTACGTTTCAGGAGTTGAATTGAAACCCTAGATGCATGATCCCTAGGTACCTATGTTCTTATACTAGTATGTTAGGTCGATAGCTGCTATGCTATAGGACCGGTACAAGTCGAGTGATGTTCGTCACTCGCGAGAATAGGCTCTTATGTTGGAATCATAAGATCTTTATAAATGGATTGCTCATGTGGTAAGAGCATGGGATTTGGGCTCCGGTCCAGTGGCTTTCGTAGGCTAAGCTTTTGAACGTACTAAGCACTTGCCGGGAATGGGACCGGTAAACCTAGTACCTGATGGACACGGCAAGGGAACTTTTCCCTACTACCCTTAGGACACCTTGAGTGTCCCCCTGCCTGCAACAGTGGGGTACCTGTGCGAATCTGGGCGATCCGGCGTGACGTTCCAGTAAGCCCTGTACCGAGGACTGTAGGTCTGATCCCGATCCGGATAAAGATGGGAACCGTCTGGTCGGTGTATACCCCGTCTTGTTTTTGTTGTAGTTCTTGGGGTATGCACCCTCCGTGTGTTTAGGTCCACCTTGCAAGGTTATAAATCAATCGATTGTCGGCCTCTCACCGTTATCTGAGACTGCTTAATCAACTGGCCATGATATCCCTTATTGATGGAACATTGTGAATATTACTGCTTGAAGTAATTGTTTGAACAACTCTTGATTGAATTAGTTGGCACACTTAGAAATGGTAATCAACTAGAACTTGTGCTAAAATATTGAAAGTAAGGACTTACTCTTTGTTGCTTTTCAGCAAAAGAACTCCGCCGGCCAAACAACCTCTCATGTCTAGAGTTTGGTGATGTAGTTATCACCCGACGGTTAAGTCTTGCTGAGTATTAGTATACTCAGCCTTGCTTTAAAACTGTTGTTGCAGGTGCTGTTTGGCCTAGTGAGATTCCACCCGGCTGGGAGCTGGAATGGGTGGATGACGACGAGTGGTGACATCACGGACGGCCTCCTGTGATGTTTACCGTTGCGCTAGTTTATGTATTTCCGCTGTTTTCAAACTCTGAACCTTTAATTATTGTCATGAACAATGGTTTGTAATACTTAAACCCCTTCGGGGCAGTTTGGTTTTAAATTGGTGTAGTGTACTCTGGACTCGCCTTCGCGTGAGTTTTAATGCATATGTTCGATCCTTTGTTGATATCCAAGTGATTTACCGGGCGTTAACCCGGCAACTAACGACAGGATGATACTTTATTATTGCTTAATGACCAAAAGTGGATTTGGTTTAAGCGATAGTACGGTATTTTCCTGGGCGGGTTGTCACAGCTGGTATCAGAGCGATTATATGCACCAGAGTTTAATTAACAACCTTAATCACTGGTTTTTGAATAAAAATTTCCAAGATTGTTTGGATTTGCAAAACACGTTGGTCCGTTAAGGATAATCTAGACCGAGAGGCCCTAGAGGGAAGTTTTGGGTTCTTTTAGGTGGCTTATAAATCTATGGTTTATTTTGCTAACTCCCAGCACATTTTATTCCTGTCAGAACTTACTTTCTGTACAACCATACTAGTTCATCACGTTTTGCCATACGTGGTGGTGCCACAGGAAAGTCTTGTGAGGGATGGATGGGACCTATTCTAATGGGAACCCATGTCGCATCTGAGTCTCGCCACGTTTTGCCATACGTGGACGTTCCGCATTATGAAAATGCGAGGCAAGGATCCGCTTCATTCAAAAGGAGCGTATCTGAGGTTGGACGCTGTCCATGCAGCGATAAACGCATGGGTGCCGTTTCTATAGTGAACGGTAATGTATGTGGACGCTTTCGTGAGTGCTGGCACGAAAGGTTCGTGTGTTCTGTGATCTTCTGCAGGTACACTAACCACGTTGCGTAAGTCGCTAAGTGAGTACCGATAGTCTCGACTAGTTATTATAGGGAGAGACGTAATTGTTGCCTTGCCACCGGCACTAACTTCGATTTTTGGCTTAATTGCTTAGTGAGGACGAATAGGCCGTTCTTGCATCATGTTAAAAACCTGTTGAATGTTAAAAAGATCACATGTGTTGTTCCCCTTAAATACTGATAATAATAACAACAGTAACAATCTTTAAACCGAATCTGAAGTGTTGTTGTTGGACCGTCTAGTTGACCCTGTTGTCGTGACCTTTTCTCAGACCCGTTCTGCAGAGTCTCCGTACAGGTGATCTATACCCAAGTGCTCCATATCTATCCAAGTGTCTTCTGAGAAATCTTTTCTTGATCATAAGCTTTCAGATCCCAAGCTATGCTCAGCTAGTAAACCTAGGTCTTGCCGTCTTTTCCGGAACACGTCACTCCGTATCTTGCACCTTTGCACCTTGTTCCTAAACCATCTAGCTTAACCCTTGAGTACCAAAACCTTAGTTCCATGAACCTACCAAGTTGCCAGAAAATTGTAAAAATTTTGGGAACTTTGGTTTTGGAATTTTGGAATTGTCATTTCGATGCAGTGCGGCTGTCTCGAGTCTGACTATTTGGACGATTTGAGTTTTCGTCGTACATGTTCTACTTGTTGAACAAGCTTACGAATGTGTGACTAATGAAAACTCAAATTTTTCAGATGGTGGGCTCGACACGCAGCACTCCGAATGGTTTCGGTGATTCCAGTGGCCGCAACCAGCCGCCACCACCACCGGACCCGACATCAGTGGCTACTCAAACCGAGATGATGCGCCAGATTCTTTTATACTTGCAACCGCAATCGCAGCAGCAGCCCCATGGGAATCGAAATGATGCCCAAAGTCAAGTGACTGAATACAAGCACTTTCTAGAGATGAACCCACCGCAGTTCACTGAAGCGGAAGAACCCCTTGATGCTGATGCTTGGATTCGGGCCATTGAAGCCATGTTCGCGGTGTTTACCTTGCCATGTTCAGAAGGACGCAAGGCTAAATTCGCGACATTGCAGCTTCGTGGTTCTGCCTTAATGTGGTGGGAACACTACAAATCCATGCAACAGCCTGAGTATGAAATCACGTGGGAAGAATTCAAAAAGGCTTTCAGAGACCATCACATTCCTAAAGCACTTACAGACAGGAAAATGCGAGAGTTATTGGCTCTCAAGCAAGGGTCAGACACGGTGTACCAATATGCGCAGAAGTTTAATAACCTCTGCCAGTATGGGGGATATCATGTGGATACGGACATGAAGAAGATGGAGCTTTTTCGCGAAGGCCTGAATAGTGAATTGTCTAGATGGCTGAATCTGGTACAATTTGACAGCTACCACATGCTAGTGAATAAAGCTATCTCACAAGAAGATGCCATGAAGAGGGCCCAAGCCGAGAGGAAAAGAAAGGCTAACTCCATGCCCAATAATGCGCAGCTTCGCAAGTTTCACATGGTACAGAAGACTTCACCGGACTTTCAGCAAGCTTTACATTCGGGAAGATGGACGAAGCAGTCCCAGGATCGATCTCAAGAGACTTTCAATTTCCCTAACCCCCAACGACTGACCCTGCCACTTACCAGACCTACACCTCCACCTGCGAGCAGTAGACGTCGTTGTGTCAAATGTGGTGACCCAAAACTTTTTGCTAGGAAATGCCCGACTCGCAAACAGAGCAAGCCAAAACAGTCAAATCAGGGACTAGGTCCTAAGCCCAACAAACAAGGCAAGAAACAGAAGATCCAATTCCAGAAAGGGAAGCTAAATTTCACGTCTGAGGCTAATATTATAGAAGGAGCACCAGTAATGATGGGCACGTTCTCTATCCGGGACAAGCCGATAAAAGTTTTGTTTGATTCTGGTGCCACTAATAGTTTTCTTAATGGGAAGACTCGAGAAAGGTTAGAGCTTGAAGCCTACTCCATTAATAAGACCTACAAGATAACCACACCAGGGGGTGAAGTTGTTTCCAATCGTATAACTAGAAAGGTACCCTTGGTAATGGGTAGCAAGACGATTCATTCAGATCTTATCATCCTAGATTTGGAAGGTATTGATGTTATTCTAGGGATGGACTGGATAAACCGGCACAAAATTATTTTGGATATTTCCGAGAGAATGGTAGAGATCAACTCACCAATTGTTGGAGCCACGACTCTATACCTACCTTTCAGAGATGGTGTGAACCCTTGTTCATATGTGGCAATCACTTCTCAGCTGGAAGAAATTCCAGTGGTTCGAGAGTTTGCGGATGTTTTCCCCGATGAATTGCCGGGTATGCCACCCGACAGAGATGTCGAGTTTGTCATCGAACTTCAGCCTGGCACAGCCCCTATCTCCAAAAGACCTTACCGCATGCCACCCAAGGAATTGGCAGAATTGAAGACACAACTTCAAGAGTTGCTAGATAAAGGTTATATTCGCCCAAGCTCTTCGCCTTGGGGTTGCCCAGCTCTATTCGTGAAGAAGAAAGATGATAGCTTGAGGTTATGTGTGGATTATCGACCTCTCAATGCGGTGACAATCAAGAATAAGTATCCATTACCCCGCATCGATGTTCTTTTCGATCAGTTGGCTGGAGCCAAGGTTTTCTCCAAGATTGATCTTCGATCAGGGTATCATCAAATAAAGATCAGGCCCTGTGATATTCCCAAAACAGCTTTCTCCACCCGATACGGTCTTTATGAGTATTTGGTGATGTCCTTTGGTCTTACCAATGCACCTGCTTATTTCATGTATCTTATGAATTCCGTATTCATGACGGAACTGGACAAGTTTGTAGTGGTATTCATTGATGACATCTTAATCTATTCCAAGAATGAAGAAGAACATGTAGAACATCTTCGAATTGTTTTACAACGTTTGCGAGATCACAAGCTTTATGCAAAGTTCTCCAAATGTGAATTTTGGTTGGATAGTGTGAAATTTTTGGGGCACACTATTTCCAAGGATGGCATATCTGTGGATCCTAGCAAAGTACGAGAGGTTATGGACTGGAAACCACCCAAGACCGTACATCAAATCCGCAGTTTTCTGGGTTTAGCAGGCTATTATCGTCGTTTCATTCCGGATTTTTCCAGGATCGCTAAACCTATGACTGAACTATTAAAGAAGGGAGTCAAGTTTGTGTGGAGCGAAGATTGTGAAAAAGCTTTCCACACATTGAGGCAACATCTGACTACAGCCCCAGTGCTAGTGCAGCCGGATAATTCTAAACCGTTTGAAGTCTTTTGTGATGCTTCGGGCACTGGTCTCGGTTGTGTTCTTATGCAAGAGAATCGAGTCATTGCCTACGCCTCACGATCGCTTCGACCCCATGAAGTGAACTACCCGACCCACGATCTTGAGTTGGCAGCGGTTGTTCATGCTCTCAAGATTTGGAGGCATTATCTTATGGGAAACCGCTGTAATATCTTCACCGATCACAAGAGTCTTAAGTATATCTTCACCCAATCAGAATTGAATATGAGACAGAGAAGATGGTTGGAATTGATAAAAGACTATGATCTAGAAGTACACTATCATCCCGGAAAAGCCAATGTTGTTGCAGATGCTCTTAGCCGTAAGGTTCACTGCAACTGCTTAACTGTGGAATCGTATGGTGAGACTTTATGTGAAGACTTGAGGAAGCTTCGATTGGAAATTGTAGAGCAAGGGAATTTGAATGCTATTTCTGCTGAGTCCAATCTATATGACAGAATCGTTTTGGCTCAACTCAATGATGAAGGCGTCCAGCTAATAAAACAGAAATTAGCTGAAAAGGACCCCAAGTATAGTTGTTTCCATAAGGATTCAAAAGATGTGGTGTGGTTCGAGCAACGTCTTGTAGTTCCTGCTGATCCGGAACTCCGAAAGGAAATTTTCGACGAAGCTCATCTTTCCAAATTCTCCATTCATCCCGGAAGCACCAAAATGTATCAAGATTTGAGGAAGAACCTTTGGTGGTCAAACATGAAGGTAGACATAGCTAAATATGTGGCAGAGTGTGATACTTGTCATCGAGTCAAAGCCAGCCATTTGAAGTCAGCCGGTGTACTTCAACCATTGACCATACCTTTGTGGAAGTGGGATGACATAAGTATGGATTTTATTGTGGGTTTACCACTGACCGCCAGAAAGAAGGATTCTATCTGGGTTATAGTGGACCGACTGACCAAGACTGCTCATTTCATCGCAGTGCACACCACTTACTCCGTTCAAGATTATGCAGAACTCTATGTCGATCAAATAGTGCGCTTGCACGGGGTTCCCAAGACCATTGTTTCTGATCGAGGTACTCAATTTGTGGCTTGTTTCTGGGAACAATTGCATGAATCCTGGGGAACCAAATTGATTCGTAGTTCAAGTTATCATCCTCAGACCGATGGTCAGACTGAGCGAGTCAATCAAATTGTGGAAGACATGCTGAGAGCAAGCATCATGCATTTCGACAAGAGTTGGGACAAGTGTCTATCTTTGGCCGAATTTTCTTATAACAATAGTTATCAAGCGAGTTTGAAGATGGCACCATTTGAAGCTCTTTATGGACGAAGATGCCGAACTCCTTTGAATTGGTCAGAAGCCGGGGAGCGAACGCTCTTTGGCCCAGATTTAGTTAAAGACGCAGAAGAGAAGGTGAAAGTGATCAGAGAAAACTTGAAGTTAGCTCAAATGAGACAAAAGAGCTACCATGACAAAGGGACAGCACCCCGACACTATGAAGTGGGTGATTACGTATACCTCAAAGTTTCACCGACCAAAGGTGTACAGAGGTTTGGAGTCAAAGGGAAATTAGCCCCACGCTATATTGGCCCATATGAGATCATCGAGGTATGTGGACCAGTCGCTTATCGCATCCGACTTCCGGATCGATTCTCGGCTGTGCACAATGTGTTTCATGTGACACAATTGAAGAAAGGTGTGAAGGTACCTGAGACAGAGGTAATTACGGAAGCGAATGCTTGGATCGAGCCAGATTTTTCAGTTGTCGAGCATCCGTTGAGAGTGCTAGATCAAAAGGAAAGAAAGACCAGGAGACATACCGTGAAGATGTACAAGATACAATGGAGTCACCATACTGAAGAAGAAGCTACTTGGGAGACCGAGCACTTCCTCAACACCAAGTATCCGGGTTTTCTTCAATCACGAAACGGTAAGAACCTTACCCTACCTTTGTCTTTAAATTCCGAATCTCGGGACGAGATTCCTTTTAAGGGGGGTAGGCTGTAACACCTCAGGTGTTTAAATACCATTAGTTAGTGCTAATGACCCTCCTAATTAAGTCAACACACTTTTGTGGTCAAAGCTTGGTCAAACTCTAGCTAAAACCCTAGTCAAACCCCTTGTCACTCCTTGTCCTTATAGAACTTTTGCTGCGTTCTCCAAATTTCACCTAAACACTTCAAATTCTACCAATATAAAAGTTGTCCAGTTTTTCGAGGGACACAACTTTCATGTTGGATGGCATTTCAAATTTTGAGTGGAAAAGGGTGAAAAACTTGGTCAACTGCAGTTTTCACTATTCATCAGCGCTCTGCAAAACCCGAACTTTGCTTGGCGTTCCTGCTCAAACCTTTGAGAAAAACATAGGACAGCCTTTGCAAATGTTGTAGAGGGATGTCTCATCTACAACTTTCGTATCTAGCGTTTTTGTCGCACAGTTCAAATTTTTGGAGGAATTCACGGTCAAAGTCGAGTTGACCGGCTGGAAATCAGCTCGGTCGCGCTCCAGAGCGCCACCAGCGCGCCGGCGCTCTGCCTGGCGTCCCTGCGCCGCGCGCGCTGCGTTTCGCCGCCTCGGCGTCCGTGCGGACCCGGCCCCCACCACCTCGAGGCACGAGCCGTCCGGTCCCCTTCGCGCCTGTCACCTAGGAACGCGTGCCGGTCCGTTCCTGCCCGTGCCGCGCCCGCACTCGCCACCCGCGCGCACGCCGTTGTCCAGCGGTCCGTCGCGTTCCCCCTGCCGAGTGCGCCTGCCGAGGCCCAGTCGCCGTACTGCGGAGTTAACGCGGACGTTCCCTTCGTCGCTAAGGCAGGAGGCCGCCCCGGCTATAAAAGCCGCGCGTCGGGCGTCCTCGCGCGTGAGCTCGACCACCACCCGCCATTAGAGCCGCCGCGCGGAGCTCCACCGTCCGGCCCGCCTCCTGCCGGCCAGAGCTCCTCAACACCTCCCCTAGCCCCTACCGGAGCCTACCGCGCCGCCCTTCTCTCTTCCCAGGCCGGGAGCTCGCCGGGGCAGCAGCTCCAGCGGCTGCCGCCGCCTGGCGCCGCCGCCCGCCCTCATCGAAGCCACCTCGACACCAACTCCGGCCTCAAATCAGTCCTTGGTGAGCCACCACTCCTCCCCCACCTCTTCCCCGGCCGACCCTGACGCCGGAGCCGCCGGATTCCGGCGAGCCCGCCGCTCCCGTTGGCAGGGACCCAATTGCATCAATTTCAATCTTTCCAGGGTCTTTTGTGAGAACCAAGGGTATATGTGTGAAGACTGGAAAGTTTCCAAGGGCCTGTTTGTAAGTTGGAATCTTCTATAGTGAAGCCTTTCAGCTGAAACTTGAAAAATGTGTAGAAAATCAAAGAAAAATCAGAAAAATGCAAACCCAATTTTGTTAGATTCCTTGTGAGTAGTACTACAACTTTTGTAAAGCATGACCATGGTTTTTCCTGATAATTTTTGCATGAAAAATAGGAAACTGAAAAACCTAGATCTGTTGTATCTCCAAATCCACATGTGTTCTGTAGCTAATTTTTTGATATGTTGTGTTTTATGCTATTCCTAGCTCCTGTACCAAAAATTGCACAAAGTTATTTTGTAAATCTTTTATTATGAATTGTTTTCTATTTATGCAGAATCTGTCTAAATGATTTTTGTAGCTAAAAATAATTAGATTTTTGTGCCCAACTTCTGCATGTTGTCTTTTTATGCCAAAATTCACCTCTGGTGAATTAATCACTAATTTATAATTGGAAGAAATATTTATTCGTGAAATATGCCTAATTTGCTTTGTAAATGCATAACTCAAGATCTATAGTAGCTCTAGGTGTATATGTTGCATGCCTAGCTTAGTTTTGGACCAGATATCATGTGTGAGAAAGTTTGAATCATTTTGATGTGTATTTATTTTTATATGCATTTATCTTGTTTTGGTAGCTAGCTTTTGTTATTTTCGGTGTATTTAATTTCATAGCTCTCATAAGTGTGCATGTGTGTGCAGTGGCTTTGTATAGGTTTGTAATGCTTCATAACACACCTCACTTAATTTTATTAATTTATTTCAGGAATAAAAGCAATAGAGGCCATTAAAGCTTAATAGTAATTTAAATGAGAAAATCATCAACTACTCACCTAATGACCTCATGTCATGTGGTAAATCATGTTAAAGGCTAAATGTCACCACCCCCTTGCTGTTTGTGAATTAACTGAAATTATTTACATAAATATGTACACAATCACTATCAAAAAGAGTAAATAATAAAGCACCACAGGAAATTACTTTAATAAGAAGAGTATACCAAATGTGTGTTTGTCAAGGTGACTATGGCCAACCATACTCTTCATGGTTGTCATATGTTGTTTGTTAATTAAATTGAAAACCGTCAATTAAATCTTGCATTGCATCCCGTGTAGATCTTCCCGACGGTAGCCGTACGTCTGTGCCGGAAGGAGGAGACGAAGGAGCTGACGGAGACGTGCACTACGTCGCTGTAGAGCAAGACCTGGACCAAAGTCCAGAAGGGCCCAAGGCCAACCTTGCCAGCGAAGGCAAGCCCCGGATCATTAACCCTTCTTTTGAAAATTTTGCAATTACCTTTGTTATGATTGTGCATTTACGTTTCAGGAGTTGAATTGAAACCCTAGATGCATGATCCCTAGGTACCTATGTTCTTATACTAGTATGTTAGGTCGATAGCTGCTATGCTATAGGACCGGTACAAGTCGAGTGATGTTCGTCACTCGCGAGAATAGGCTCTTATGTTGGAATCATAAGATCTTTATAAATGGATTGCTCATGTGGTAAGAGCATGGGATTTGGGCTCCGGTCCAGTGGCTTTCGTAGGCTAAGCTTTTGAACGTACTAAGCACTTGCCGGGAATGGGACCGGTAAACCTAGTACCTGATGGACACGGCAAGGGAACTTTTCCCTACTACCCTTAGGACACCTTGAGTGTCCCCCTGCCTGCAACAGTGGGGTACCTGTGCGAATCTGGGCGATCCGGCGTGACGTTCCAGTAAGCCCTGTACCGAGGACTGTAGGTCTGATCCCGATCCGGATAAAGATGGGAACCGTCTGGTCGGTGTATACCCCGTCTTGTTTTTGTTGTAGTTCTTGGGGTATGCACCCTCCGTGTGTTTAGGTCCACCTTGCAAGGTTATAAATCAATCGATTGTCGGCCTCTCACCGTTATCTGAGACTGCTTAATCAACTGGCCATGATATCCCTTATTGATGGAACATTGTGAATATTACTGCTTGAAGTAATTGTTTGAACAACTCTTGATTGAATTAGTTGGCACACTTAGAAATGGTAATCAACTAGAACTTGTGCTAAAATATTGAAAGTAAGGACTTACTCTTTGTTGCTTTTCAGCAAAAGAACTCCGCCGGCCAAACAACCTCTCATGTCTAGAGTTTGGTGATGTAGTTATCACCCGACGGTTAAGTCTTGCTGAGTATTAGTATACTCAGCCTTGCTTTAAAACTGTTGTTGCAGGTGCTGTTTGGCCTGGTGAGATTCCACCCGGCTGGGAGCTGGAATGGGTGGATGACGACGAGTGGTGACATCACGGACGGCCTCCTGTGATGTTTACCGTTGCGCTAGTTTATGTATTTCCGCTGTTTTCAAACTCTGAACCTTTAATTATTGTCATGAACAATGGTTTGTAATACTTAAACCCCTTCGGGGCAGTTTGGTTTTAAATTGGTGTAGTGTACTCTGGACTCGCCTTCGCGTGAGTTTTAATGCATATGTTCGATCCTTTGTTGATATCCAAGTGATTTACCGGGCGTTAACCCGGCAACTAACGACAGGATGATACTGTATTATTGCTTAATGACCAAAGTGGGTTGGTTTAGGCGATAGTACGGTATTTTCCTGGGCGGGTTGTCACAGCGCTGTAACACCTCAGGTGTTTAAATACCATTGGTTAGTGCTAATGACTCTCCTAATTAAGTCAACACACTTTTGTGGTCAAAGCTTGGTCAAACTCTAGCTAAAACCATAGTCAAACCCCTTGTCACTCCTTGTCCTTATAGAACTTTTGCTGCGTTCTCCAAATTTCACCTAAACACTTCAAATTCTACCAATATAAAAGTTGTCCAGTTTTTCGAGGGACACAACTTTCATGTTGGATGGCATTTCAAATTTTGAGTGGAAAAGGGTGAAAAACTTGGTCAACTGCAGTTTTCACTATTCATCAGCGCTCTGCAAAACCCGAACTTTGCTTGGCGTTCCTGCTCAAACCTTTGAGAAAAACATAGGACAGCCTTTGCAAATGTTGTAGAGGGATGTCTCATCTACAACTTTCGTATCTAGCGTTTTTGTCGCACAGTTCAAATTTTTGGAGGAATTCACGGTCAAAGTCGAGTTGACCGGCTGGAAATCAGCTCGGTCGCGCTCCAGAGCGCCGCCAGCGCGCCGGCGCTCTGCCTGGCGTCCCTGCGCCGCGCGCGCTGCGTTTCGCCGCCTCGGCGTCCGTGCGGACCCGGCCCCCACCACCTCGAGGCACGAGCCGTCCGGTCCCCTTCGCGCCTGTCACCTAGGAACGCGTGCCGGTCCGTTCCTGCCCGTGCCGCGCCCGCACTCGCCACCCGCGCGCACGCCGTTGTCCAGCGGTCCGTCGCGTTCCCCCTGCCGAGTGCGCCTGCCGAGGCCCAGTCGCCGTACTGCGGAGTTAACGCGGACGTTCCCTTCGTCGCTAAGGCAGGAGGCCGCCCCGGCTATAAAAGCCGCGCGTCGGGCGTCCTCGCGCGTGAGCTCGACCACCACCCGCCATTAGAGCCGCCGCGCGGAGCTCCACCGTCCGGCCCGCCTCCTGCCGGCCAGAGCTCCTCAACACCTCCCCTAGCCCCTACCGGAGCCTACCGCGCCGCCCTTCTCTCTTCCCAGGCCGGGAGCTCGCCGGGGCAGCAGCTCCAGCGGCTGCCGCCGCCTGGCGCCGCCGCCCGCCCTCATCGAAGCCACCTCGACACCAACTCCGGCCTCAAATCAGTCCTTGGTGAGCCACCACTCCTCCCCCACCTCTTCCCCGGCCGACCCTGACGCCGGAGCCGCCGGATTCCGGCGAGCCCGCCGCTCCCGTTGGCAGGGACCCAATTGCATCAATTTCAATCTTTCCAGGGTCTTTTGTGAGAACCAAGGGTATATGTGTGAAGACTGGAAAGTTTCCAAGGGCCTGTTTGTAAGTTGGAATCTTCTATAGTGAAGCCTTTCAGCTGAAACTTGAAAAATGTGTAGAAAATCAAAGAAAAATCAGAAAAATGCAAACCCAATTTTGTTAGATTCCTTGTGAGTAGTACTACAACTTTTGTAAAGCATGACCATGGTTTTTCCTGATAATTTTTGCATGAAAAATAGGAAACTGAAAAACCTAGATCTGTTGTATCTCCAAATCCACATGTGTTCTGTAGCTAATTTTTTGATATGTTGTGTTTTATGCTATTCCTAGCTCCTGTACCAAAAATTGCACAAAGTTATTTTGTAAATCTTTTATTATGAATTGTTTTCTATTTATGCAGAATCTGTCTAAATGATTTTTGTAGCTAAAAATAATTAGATTTTTGTGCCCAACTTCTGCATGTTGTCTTTTTATGCCAAAATTCACCTCTGGTGAATTAATCACTAATTTATAATTGGAAGAAATATTTATTCGTGAAATATGCCTAATTTGCTTTGTAAATGCATAACTCAAGATCTATAGTAGCTCTAGGTGTATATGTTGCATGCCTAGCTTAGTTTTGGACCAGATATCATGTGTGAGAAAGTTTGAATCATTTTGATGTGTATTTATTTTTATATGCATTTATCTTGTTTTGGTAGCTAGCTTTTGTTATTTTCGGTGTATTTAATTTCATAGCTCTCATAAGTGTGCATGTGTGTGCAGTGGCTTTGTATAGGTTTGTAATGCTTCATAACACACCTCACTTAATTTTATTAATTTATTTCAGGAATAAAAGCAATAGAGGCCATTAAAGCTTAATAGTAATTTAAATGAGAAAATCATCAACTACTCACCTAATGACCTCATGTCATGTGGTAAATCATGTTAAAGGCTAAATGTCACCACCCCCTTGCTGTTTGTGAATTAACTGAAATTATTTACATAAATATGTACACAATCACTATCAAAAAGAGTAAATAATAAAGCACCACAGGAAATTACTTTAATAAGAAGAGTATACCAAATGTGTGTTTGTCAAGGTGACTATGGCCAACCATACTCTTCATGGTTGTCATATGTTGTTTGTTAATTAAATTGAAAACCGTCAATTAAATCTTGCATTGCATCCCGTGTAGATCTTCCCGACGGTAGCCGTACGTCTGTGCCGGAAGGAGGAGACGAAGGAGCTGACGGAGACGTGCACTACGTCGCTGTAGAGCAAGACCTGGACCAAAGTCCAGAAGGGCCCAAGGCCAACCTTGCCAGCGAAGGCAAGCCCCGGATCATTAACCCTTCTTTTGAAAATTTTGCAATTACCTTTGTTATGATTGTGCATTTACGTTTCAGGAGTTGAATTGAAACCCTAGATGCATGATCCCTAGGTACCTATGTTCTTATACTAGTATGTTAGGTCGATAGCTGCTATGCTATAGGACCGGTACAAGTCGAGTGATGTTCGTCACTCGCGAGAATAGGCTCTTATGTTGGAATCATAAGATCTTTATAAATGGATTGCTCATGTGGTAAGAGCATGGGATTTGGGCTCCGGTCCAGTGGCTTTCGTAGGCTAAGCTTTTGAACGTACTAAGCACTTGCCGGGAATGGGACCGGTAAACCTAGTACCTGATGGACACGGCAAGGGAACTTTTCCCTACTACCCTTAGGACACCTTGAGTGTCCCCCTGCCTGCAACAGTGGGGTACCTGTGCGAATCTGGGCGATCCGGCGTGACGTTCCAGTAAGCCCTGTACCGAGGACTGTAGGTCTGATCCCGATCCGGATAAAGATGGGAACCGTCTGGTCGGTGTATACCCCGTCTTGTTTTTGTTGTAGTTCTTGGGGTATGCACCCTCCGTGTGTTTAGGTCCACCTTGCAAGGTTATAAATCAATCGATTGTCGGCCTCTCACCGTTATCTGAGACTGCTTAATCAACTGGCCATGATATCCCTTATTGATGGAACATTGTGAATATTACTGCTTGAAGTAATTGTTTGAACAACTCTTGATTGAATTAGTTGGCACACTTAGAAATGGTAATCAACTAGAACTTGTGCTAAAATATTGAAAGTAAGGACTTACTCTTTGTTGCTTTTCAGCAAAAGAACTCCGCCGGCCAAACAACCTCTCATGTCTAGAGTTTGGTGATGTAGTTATCACCCGACGGTTAAGTCTTGCTGAGTATTAGTATACTCAGCCTTGCTTTAAAACTGTTGTTGCAGGTGCTGTTTGGCCTGGTGAGATTCCACCCGGCTGGGAGCTGGAATGGGTGGATGACGACGAGTGGTGACATCACGGACGGCCTCCTGTGATGTTTACCGTTGCGCTAGTTTATGTATTTCCGCTGTTTTCAAACTCTGAACCTTTAATTATTGTCATGAACAATGGTTTGTAATACTTAAACCCCTTCGGGGCAGTTTGGTTTTAAATTGGTGTAGTGTACTCTGGACTCGCCTTCGCGTGAGTTTTAATGCATATGTTCGATCCTTTGTTGATATCCAAGTGATTTACCGGGCGTTAACCCGGCAACTAACGACAGGATGATACTTTATTATTGCTTAATGACCAAAAGTGGATTTGGTTTAGGCGATAGTACGGTATTTTCCTGGGCGGGTTGTCACAAGAGGGAGGGACGGTGGTTGGGAGGGGGAGCTCGACCTAGGCCACGGGCGAGCTTGACCCCAGCCGATCCGGGCGCGCGCAGGGGGGGAGCTCGTCGGTGAAGTCACCTGCACGGGGCACCACGGCGCCAACCGAAAAACGAAGGAGGAGGATGATCTGACATGTGGGTCCCACATGGCAGTGGTGGGAGAGAAGGGGAGAGATAGCAAAACAGGGGTAAAATGGTCGTTTTACCCATCTACTTCACACCGTCAGTTGCAAAAGTGGATGGAGTGGCACACATGCTAAAATGGATGGAGCAACACACATGTCGCTAAAGTTCAAAGCAGTAACAGGAGGGTACGAACGAGCTTTTCAGTGGTATACAGTTCTGAACCACTTTTTTTAATGGCATAAATAGTAAAAGTCTCAAACATCTTCACATGCACATCCCAGGTGCGATCAGGGTTCAAATTACCGATCCTCCTGCGCACACCTGAAGCTTCACCCTACGCGCCTGCACCGCCACCGGACTTTAGATGGCGAGCTCGTGCTGGCGAAGAAGAAGCTGGGAGAAGGAGGAGGGAGGGAGGGGGAGCTCGTCTGCCGCGTGCCATCGCTGCCCTACGTGCGGGTGGCCTCCAACCCTAGGCTCGTTGCGCGCCGACGTCGAGCTCCTCCATGGCTGGGTCGGGGCCGAGCTTTTCCACATATGGCGCAGGAAGGATGCGGGGAGAGGGAGGGGCGGCCGAGGTAGGAAGAGAGGGAGGGACGGTGGTTGGGAGGGGGAGCTCGACCTAGGCCACGGGCGAGCTTGACCCCAGCCGATCCGGGCGCGCGCAGGGGGGGAGCTCGTCGGTGAAGTCACCTGCACGGGGCACCACGGCGCCAACCGAAAAACGAAGGAGGAGGATGATCTGACATGTGGGTCCCACATGGCAGTGGTGGGAGAGAAGGGGAGAGATAGCAAAACAGGGGTAAAATGGTCGTTTTACCCATCTGCTTCACACCGTCAGTTGCAAAAGTGGATGGAGTGGCACACATGCTAAAATGGATGGAGCAACACACAGGTCGCTAAAGTTCAAAGCAGTAACACGAGGGTACAAACGAGCTTTTCAGTGGCATACAGTTCTGAACCACATTTTTTAATAGCATATAAATAGTAAAAGTCTCAAACATCTTCACATGCACATCCCAAGTGCGATGAATGCGAGCAACGGAGCGAGAAATAAACACGCTTTCCTTTTTAGAATCACTAGTTCCATTTAACCGCTTTTCCCTCATCGCCATCAGGATTCAGGATACACAGGAGAGTCTACGATGCGATACCCCTTTGCGAAATCCCGTACACCCGTTCGGGCGCCGCCACGGGACAAGACAGCCAAAGCCGCCGGCCGGCCATGCCAGGCGGTCCACGAATCAACTTCCACCAGATACACGGCAGAGAATTTTTTATATATATATTTTTATTCATTTTGTAAAATTATACGACCGTTTCGAAATTTATCAGATTTGATCACCAAACGCCGTGGCGCACGGCGGTTGGAGTCTAACTGCCGTGGGCCACGGAAGGCGGCAGGCACAGCGGCCATGCAGCCGCCGTGGGCCACGGCGGTTGATTTTTTTTTGTAAATTTTGTAAACGATCTCAAATGGAGAAACTGCACACATGAAAGTTGTGTGTCTCGAAAAGTTATGAAAATTTGTAGTTTACAATTTTTTCATTTGATGTCGTTTAGAGCCTTAAAAACCAATTTATACTCAGCTAGGTATAATATGAGGAGGAAAGAAACTGAGTATGGACACATGTGATTGTGTAGTGTAGTGGCAAGGGAGGCTTCGCGCGAAGCCAGCGGTTGGGGGTTCCAACCCCACGGAGCGCGTAGCGTCGCGATTTTGCGCGAAAATAATTTTTTTCTATTTTTTTCGATCATTTTAACGCAGTTTTCAGGCTCAGGCGACCTGCCGCCGTGGCGCACGGCGTTTGCAGAACCCTACCGCCGTGGGCCCACGGCGGCTGGGCCTGCCGCCGTGGCGCACGGCGAATAGGCCTCAACCGCCGTGGGCCACGGCGGCTGGCCTTCCCGCCCGTTGGGCCCGCGGCCGTTGACCTAACCGCCGCCTCCAACCGCCGTGGCCCATGACGGTCGCCGTGGGCCACGGCGGTTGGTGGTCAAATCTGATAAATTTCAAAACGGTCGTATAATTTTGCAAAATAATTAAAAATATATAAATAAAAAAAATTCCACGGCAGAGAGCACAGCTGCGTCCGTCCATCAACGTCTGCGCCGTCGGCCACCACACGACGACCGGAATAATGCCGTGACAAGCATGATGCGCGCAGTGCAGTGCGGCGCAGCGGCCAGCGGGCCGGAGATCTCGTCGGAGATACATGTATGCCTCACACCCTGCGGCTGCAAGTAGTGGGCCGGGAGTCAAGGCAGCAGCGACGACTACATGCGGGTGTCGCATACTCGCTTGCACCCAGGCATCATATCTGACCCGGGATAAGCTCTCGGTGGCAGTGTAGTGGCGGTCACTTCTGAATCGTGAGTGCGACGGGTCGGATGGAGGCACCCACTGTACGTCGCAGTAAATTAAAGGGAACATTTAACGTTTGCCGCTCCATCAATCAGGATGCAACCCTGGCGTCAGGTGTCGAGTGCGCCGATGACAAGTTACAAAGCAGCCGGCATGTTATCTTGCCATTTTGACCATTCGTCGTATTTAAAAAGAATATTACAAATATAAAAAAGATCAGACACATTTAAAATACATATAATAGTAAAGTACATCACAGACAAAGTGGATGATATTTACATAGTTTTTTATATAAAACAAATGGTTAAAGTTGTAAAAAATCAACGACGGCAAATATTTCGAGTAAATCTCTGCTATCTTCGCAGGTTTCGACGGTCCGCATCAGTAGAACACGTCTGATAGGGCAAGCAAAGGTTTAAAAAAAACACACACACACACTTCCCTCGGGTAAAAAGTTAGTATTAGAAGTGACCTTGTCTAATTATATATCTCGTGTATAGAAATGTATCTTCTTCTTAAATGACAGAATAGTGCTTCTGCTATCTTTTAAAAAAAGAATAACTCTAATTTTCGCATAACTTTCCACTAATTATATACCCACCCATTTGATAGAGCCAGTAGCACAGTACTCGTAGCATGTTTTTTGGTGGACCAGGAGCACATATGCTCATATAATTATATGCTAGAGCTATATTTGGCGAACTGAATTCCCCCAAGGAACTAAAACTATACTTATTTTGTACTATAGTATATAAGGACTCGTGCTTGGGAGTACCTGTAAGAGCATATACCTTAATCACTCTTTGAAGCTGCACTTGCAGCGACTTGATTTTTGGTCTCCGGCGAATGGACAGCCACATTGGAGGGACGCGCTTCATGCTGCGCCGTACGTAATCGAGCACTCACGTACTGTCCTTTTGAGATTACTTCAACTTTGAGCTGTCCAAAACCTGGTAGCACATACACACGGAGAAGCAATATGTGAACCACATTGTGGTCTCTGGATGTAAACGATAAGAAGGATGGCACAGAATCTGGTTCTCCTCATCTTCTAGCTTAAGGGTGCTGTGAAAGCACCCATTGGCAAAGTAAGTGTACTTCATCAGGTACAGTAGAAACCAGATGCAGTCACCAGCTGAATAAATTATGAGCTTATGACCGAGTTCCAGCACTACCTGAATATGTTATGACTTTATGACCGAATTCCAGCACATACTTCCACAGAAAAGATTGAGATAAGTAGTACAAAATTGTGATTTCCGTGTTTCACTACTAATGATTTCGAGTTTCCTGATTAACGTGCATGTCGTGAAGTAGCTGGACATGAGGCTGAAGCTACTGAAGCCCCAGATCTGAACATTCAAAAAGTTGCAGACTTATGTACACATGAAAAACCTACTGCACAACACATCATAACCAACTGTTCAACCGCCATTAGAACCATCTAGGCATATATGGGCAACGGCCATTTGATTTGACCATCATTGATTTACCATCCAAGATAACAGGGTGTGGTGAAATTTGTATGGCGAAAGAAACTTAGCTGATTTCAGCCATGGGTTCGTAGGAGCGAAAAAGACCTGGCAGAGCAACATAAATCGATCTGATGGAGCTGATAGGAGAGGATAACAGCACCGTGCATACAGATTTCAGCACAAGATTATACCTGATGTAATCAACTGAATTCCTTCTACCTGCCCTTCTCTGATAGCAGAACAAGTGCAGCTGCTGCTACAGCGACAGTGACGCCAGCATCAACACCTTCAATGGGCACTTTTTTGTTTGCTCCACAACCGACAGCTGAGTAACTTGGCATCATTTTATCTGAAGAACAAGTAAGAAGTTTTAGAATGCCAAGATAAATGCAACCTACGAACTCACATAAAAAGATCAGGCAGCATACTCAGGATGAAATCTTTTTGCCCTTCAGTTGTCGAAATTGCAGTATTATCAGAGTCTTTCAGAGCTACCCTTAGTCCTGCACAATCGATGTTTCTTGCCCTCATCCTTGAGACTGATGAAGCTTCAGTTCCCCAGTTGATTTAAGAGTAGCAGTGCCTTTGGGTGCTCTGGTTGTCAGCAGAGGTGGGGAGCTTATAAGATCTTTCTTTCTTTTCTTTTTTTTTTTACACCAGAATACTGAGCTTGAAGCTTCACAATGTTTTTGAATTTTTTAACATTGTACCTCATACTTGGACTTGAGGCATCTCACTTGTACTTGGTACACGAAGTTGAGACACCATACTTCGTACATGGAGATAAGATGCCGAACTTCCTGCATATGACTGATACTTGCTAACGGGAATTGAGGTGATCCACCTGATGTTGCAGCATCACTGCCTGTAGCATCTGGATAAGATGAGTTTTCAGGTGCTATACCAGTTGGAAGGGGCTTCGATATTCTCAGTACTGTACTTGGCATTACAGAATGTAGGGATTTCATACTGAAAGATTCAGAATACTGAACTGTTGATCTCGATACACCAGAGTTGTGCCTTTCAGAAACAGAAGTTTGTGTGATGGGAGCATGACCATTAGATTCCATACTAGGTCCAGTATTGCAGTTATTGATATTGAGGGAGAAGTTTTCAGTAACTACTCTCAGAACGGAAGTTTGAACTGTGGGTACCATTATTGGCACAGAAGGATCACAGCTCTCAGAGGGCAATGTGCTAAAGAGTTTTGAAAAGGCATACTTGGGCTGGGAAAATTCTGGTATTCCACTGCCACACTTACTATAGCAGAATCTCCAATTTTGGGATCAATGCATTCACATTTCACAAGCTTGGTGCTAGAGAATCATGACCAACAGTTGCAGATGAAACATTCCTGCTTATAGCTTTAATGCAGATAGAGTCTCATGCTGTATTTATAGCATCGTCAGTTGCTATTCTTGCAGGAGACTTGTACCATAGAGATGGCTGCAGCAAGAGCTAATAATAGTATATTATAAGAATATAAAATGTGCCAGCAAAGACATGTAAAAATTGCAAGATCTACAAAAGTCACAAAGAGGAACTTCAGGAAAAGTGAAGGGAACACAATATTATCATAGAGAGCAGCGGGCAGCTCCTCAAACAGGTATGAAAAATACACTACTATACATGAATAGGTGCTTAATGATTATGGAATCAGGGCCAGCTTGCTACTATCCCACATTCCCACTCATGGACGAAATCTTGATGCAATTGCCCCTTCCACAGTTTTATTTATGAATGCACTGATCTTATGCGTTTAGAGGCCAGTCTTAAGTGCTTGACACAATATTATATTGGAGAGGGTACAAACATTAGCATATCCATCCTTCCATATAATTGTATATAATTTTCTCCATCACCTTACAGGTAATGCTCTCAAATAGATTGTTCTTCATCCTCTTTTTCCCCATTTACCATATCCTCTCTCACATTTATATGCACCCATGCAACCTATTTTCTCCCCTTAAGGTGTTTAGAAAAGGATAGCACGGCCAATTTTCTATTAGTCTTATAACCTTATTAATCATTGCTCCTACTCAAAATATTCCTTATAGTTTGAAAAAATATACAGCAACTATTTCTTAGCACTGTGACGAAATGATAACTTCTATACTGTCAACCACACCTACACTGCAGTTAAGTTCTGTCAGGGTATCCAGAAGCAATTTTTCTCCAACAATTGTCAGCATTTACTTGACTATTTCTTCACGAGTAATCTTGTTATTCTGTCAATTAGAGAATTGAACTATGTCAGTGAAGACACAAGTAAACTGACTGCAAAACTTAATGGAAATCGACAACACGGAGTAAGATTGTCAAAATGCACCTTCAGCTCTTCATAGTGAAGAAAGAGAAGTTCCCTTGCTATTGGTGATATACTTCCACTATGCCTTGTTTTGGTGGGTGGAACCAAAAACCCTTCTGACCCAAATATTCTGAAAATATACAGAAAAGGGTGGTCAGTTACTCTGTTTCACTGTGAATGCACAAGATCACAATCGTAATTCTTACAACCACTAGCTAAGCTTATTACCTTGAACCTTTGGGGCAAGCCTGGAACTAACAAGAAATTCCAAATAAATATGAGTGCTTAGATGTGAAGTCCTGATCAAATATAATAGCTTGGATTCGAAAAATTATCTGCACCAGAATCATATATATGTTAGTGCTAGGATAGCCCTCTTGTGATTCAAAATTGATAGCTCCCATGTTGCCCAATACTGCTCTGCACAGCAACATGTACTGTACTCCATTTTCATCAGCATCACAAACACTGACACTACAAAAAAATAAAAATAAAAGATAGAGGAACAAGTTAATTTCCACATTGTCGTGCGTATTAATTTCTTCATCATAGCTTACATAAATAATGGATAAATATACATCCATTCCTCTAGAATAAACAGAAACATTACTAGAGTGCAGTAATGACCTGTTAAAGGCTCAGTTTTCAGGTGAAAGATAAATACCAGCATCCAGATCAGCATTCCCACTAGTTTTTCCAATCCTCACAAAACCATCCATTAAAATCCTGACTATTTCTTGCTACCTAGATCTAATCCATCCATATCTTTCATTTGCAGCACCACACTTATCCCTTGTCAACCTGATCTGTCTTTCAAATTCTTCAAATCTACACTGTGGAGTAATATGCTTTGGTGAGTACTACCTCCGTCCTATGAAAAGTGCAATGCTGGAAAATAGATCTAATTACTTTCCTACTTAAGTGGTCAGATCTGATTTGCATGTCAAAACTTACTGCATGTGGCCAACAAATGAGGGTATTAAAGTCTTTTCATGTCATCACTAATCTGTCTTAGGAAAACCAGAGACAGAGGGAGTAGCGGTGAATGTGAAGTATGTTGTTTGGCATTGAAAATGAACCCATACCAGAGAGGAAAAGGTTCTGAACAAATATAAAACTTTCACTACCTCTTTCAACAGGTACAATCTTCTTGCGTCATATGTGTAGAGTTACAAGAATTATGTGGAACTGGAGGGACAGTTTTATAAACAACTTGCTTCATCATTTCAGATGGGAGACTGAATTAAACATCAAGCATCTCACAAGAGCAAAGAATACTAAGCTGTCAAATTCAAATCATAAACAAAATATCCTGGTAAGCTTGAACAAATCTTCAGTGCACACCAGGAACTAAGTTAGAACCTCTACTTAATTAAGCAGCTAGAGATCAATAACCTGCCAAAGGGCATCACAGCGCTAGCCATTGCCAATTGACCGATCCCTTTCGGAACATTAACGCAACAATACACTGACACTTGGCATGAATCAGTTGCGTAGTAGAAATGGAGTGAGAAGGTAACTAACCTGTCACTGAATTCTCTACGGCAAAGGAAACTAAGATTAGAAGAAGAACAAAATGCTCACCCAGCAAAACCAACGATTCGAGACGTTGCAGTTGCAGAGAAAGGGTTGGGGTGTTGCCGTGTGGGTGCTCGAGAGGGGCGATGGAGAAACCTTACGGAGCGCAAGCGCCTGCTGAGTGGAGGCGGCGCCGGCGCAGAGGTGACCCTAGCGGTAGAAGAATCTGGGGCGCTGCGCCGTCCGTCCCCCGCCGCGCGCGCCTCCGCTGCTTGTACGACCGCCTTCTCGCTCGTCCGTCCGACGAGAGAGAGTGAGGAGAGCGCAAAGTTGGGTCCGTCCAGTTTGGCTCTTGGGCCGGCCTTTTTGCCCCAGGATATGCATGGGCCTTAAGATGAGTGAGATCTTTAAATTTGAACAGTCATGAACAAAAAGAGCGGGCGGGCAGTGTGTGATCGGCGCCAGCGAGTGAGCGACGGCCGGCCAGCCAGGATCAGGATATTTTTTTTTATTGAGGGCACAGCCAGGATCAGATTGAGAGGCAAGATCTAGGGCATGAAGGGGAATTAGGGGATCATTCCTGGGAACTCAAACCAATCATGCTGCGAGTAGGCTCCGGTCACTTTACAGGTACTGGCAGTTGTCTATCTCCATCACCACCAGCCTGCCGGCTGCCGCGGCCGATCGATCGTTCCACGTGGGATCATGTGCCATCTGGCACGATCCCACGTGTCTGGGGTCCCCGTATATGCATGCGCGCCCCCGCTGCACGCCTGGACTCGTGGCCTCCTGTCCCCGCGCGCAACTGCTACAGTACGTACCCTGCCGGCGGCCGTTGCTGCTTGCAACTGCCACTGCGGCAGTGCCGCCAGCGAGCTGCCGGCCGGTGTGTGCTCTGGGCATGTGCGGAGCTCCCGTTCCCGCGACACTTCAATTCGATGAGGGTGATTGCTTTTTTTGGCTTTCCAAATTCTGGTGAACGGGAATAAATTAAATTAAGCGACAATTAGCAGCTAGGCTCACTCAACGTCTCGACTCCCAAAGGCGTGCGAGGATCACATGCTGCGCCGAGATAAAAGACAGAGGCGGCAGGCTTCAAAAATTTTACAGGAGTGCAGCAGCCAGCTTGGTAGCTAGTTTTCTTTTTTTAAAAAAATTAAAAAAACAGAGGGGGTCAGGTCATGGTTATCCACTCAAAAAAAAAACAAGATTTGCTCCAAACCTAACGTGTCCGATCCGTGTGTACTACCTGACACAGAGGTCTAGTATCAGATTTGGCATTCTGCTTGTTTTGGAAGTCAAAGCCTTTTTTACTTCACTTTTAACCTCCTGTGACAGACAGTTAAAATCATCTTACCAACAACGACGAGGCATGCATGCAACTGGAGAATCGGCACGGGTAGAAACTAGAAAGCGTTCTCTCTCCATGCCGTCACTGTCGGACTTTCCTCTCCGTCAGAGTAGCGACCGCGCCGCCGACAGCATGCACCTCCTCCTTTGGTAACAAATCAGGTAAAGAAATCCACCGTAACAATCAGGTAAAGACTCTTTTCACACTAGCTGCCTTTTTCCTTGTACCGCTGACACGTACGCGGTCACCATCTTTAACAACAACTAATACCCTTGTTTCTTGTGATCGCCATCAGCTTTATCTCGCTAATCAGCTGGCAGGGTTGCCATTAGCTTTACAAGATCCTCTTCTCTCTCTTGCACACTCATAATTGGAGCGGAGCATCCTCTTCCTCTCTCGCGCGCGCTCGCTTTTTATCTCGCGAGTGGTGGTTGCTGGGTGCCCGAATTGACCTGATGATATCTCTGCTGCTTTTTCTGATCACGTCCATCGCGCGCCCTGCTTCCTCTCTATCAGGACCTTTCCGTCACGTAGTTTTCAACCACCTGCCCCCGGAGTACCAGCGCTAGGCGCTAGCTGAGAGGAAGGTGACGAGGATTTTTTTTTCCCCAATGGCCATGGGAGGAGAAGGGACGCGAGCGTTTGCTCAAAAAAAAAAAAGGACGCGAGGCGATGTTGATTGGCTCCGTTGCTGGTTTGGGCCTCGTCTCTAGGATTGGCCCGGCCATGCGTATATGGGCCCATGCGAATTGATAGTTTAATGATAGGATAGTCCAGCGCGAGATCCTATTTCAAATCCTAGTTTTCAGAATTTACCAGTGGACGATGCCATCATGTAATGTTGTATGTTTATCCATCTCTAAGAAGTACCGTCACTGATCTCGCTCACGCCTACCCTAGCTATAGGTGGCTTGACCACACTGACGATCAAACACGGCGTGCTCCAACCATGCGCACATCACGTACGTACCTAGACTTAAATATGGCTTCGTCTCGTTCCTGTCAGGTCGTTCTCTGACGAACAGGATTAAACTGCGTCCTTCTAGCTTTTATTTATTCCCCGTGTTGTTTTCGTTCTTAATCAAGCGACGAAGCGCTTGCAAATATCTAGATAGGACTATAGGAGGATACTGTATATCAGACTAAGGCATGCATCTCAGTTTAATGCGGTTGAGTCTATGTGCAAATTAAGTCATATATAGACCGGTGCTGCAACAACAAAACACATAGAAATATGCCTTTTATTTTTTTTAAAAGAATGCATTATTGCAGGCTCAGTACAAGAGACATACTAGAGAATCAGGTATTTGTCCCTAGGCTGATTTTTCATTTGTACCTGATTATTTTTGCTCTCGATACAAATGAGGGCATTTGTAACGGGTGGGGAGAGAGGCCCCCGATACACCCCCGTGAGGGACCATTTGTACCGGGTGGGGGCTAGCCCCGATACAAATATCGGAGCATTTATACCAGGTGGTGGGAAGCCCCGGTACAAATGTCGCAAGAGACTATATGTACCGGGTGAAGAGAAGCCCCGGTACAAATATGGAGCCATTTGTACCGGGGCCTAACTTCACCCTGGTAAAGAAAAACAGCACCGTCGGGCTCCGTAAGTCCCGCGCCCATATTTGCCTCAAGTCCCCTCCCTCCCGGCCTTATCTCTTTTTTTCTCTTAGCCTTATCTCCTTTCTCCATCGTCTCAAGTCGCCTCTCCCTCTTCTTTCAGGTGGCGATGTGGATCCAGGAGCTCGCGGCGGCATCTCCCGGCGCGCGGAGGCCAGGGCGCGGGCGCTGGATCCAGGAGAAGGCGGCACGGGGCGCCATGCCTGGCCTCCCACGACGGGCGCCTAGAGCAGGCGACGGGAGAAGGCAGCATGCCGCAGGTCGCCTCGCTTGGAGTGCCAGGAGGAGGTCGGCTGTGGTGGGAGAAGGCAGGCGAGCACCGGGAGGAGGCCGGCGGCACCTAGCCGGTAGGGTTCATCTTGAACTGCCTATGCTCATCTTGTGGATATGTGTTCATCTCTTGTAATGCCTGATCTTTGATTTTTGTTCTTCTTATTCTTGTGAAATGTGGGAATGTAACTCTTTTTATTCATGTGAAATGTGAGATTGATTCTGTAATTTTGGTGAATATATTCATGATTGTATATATTGTTGAGATTGTGATTATGTTGGAAAAAATCTGAGAAAAAAAAGAGGAAACGAAAAAGAAAAAAAGAACAGGGACGGAGGACGGGGGCCGGCATGACGGGAGGGACGGTCGGGGGACAGGATGACAGAGGTTAACGGAACAGGTACATTTGTACTGGGTATCTCACCCGGTACAAATGTGACTCCCTCATTTGTAGCGGAGGGTATGTACCGGTTTAATACCCGGTACAAATGAGGGTTGCACCCCGGTACAAATGTGTGTTTTTCCAGTAGTGAGAAGATTTACAAAATTAGTATTCCCTCCATCACAAATTAGTAGTA
The DNA here is from genome assembly GCA_036936925.1 of Cenchrus fungigraminus. Taxonomy (NCBI): domain Eukaryota; kingdom Viridiplantae; phylum Streptophyta; class Magnoliopsida; order Poales; family Poaceae; genus Cenchrus; species Cenchrus fungigraminus. Next base: position 59,994,397 of record CM072770.1, on the reverse strand, counting down.
TTCGTTTTGACTCTTCTAAATACACTCTTTGTGTCTAGATACATAATAAAATAAATGTATCCCAAATGTCAAAACGAATAGCAATTTGAGACGGAGAGGTGGTCATAAAATAAAGATATGACGACCAAATCAATGCAAAAAGTATCCGCCACTAATCTTGTCCTGCACGTTCAGAATTCAGAAATTAATTCCAGTTGGAATTCAGTTCAGAAGCTTCGTTCCCGCGTTGGGGAGTTGGAGAGACGGCTGACGAAGTGACGAGTGAGGCTACAAACCGACAAGATCGTCGATCAGTTTGCTCAAACACACATCCTACTCATGCAGCGGCTTCAGATTAAGCTGTCTGAGTGGCTTCATCTGATCGATTCTCTCCGCGTTTAGGCAGCAACCACAGGACAAGAAACCCCTGATGATTAGTATTGATTATGCTCGCTCCGACAGAATCGGCAATCAACGGCGACGATTAAACAAAGCGGCTAGCACGAATATATGGCACGCACAGCTGCTAAAAACCGGAACCAAATCGCGAGCCAACTCCAGATTAGATTCTAAGAGAATTAATACCCTTGCTACTGCTACTACATCCACTAATTGCATTCGCGTGGCAAATGGCGGCAACCCCAGCCAGGCAGCCGATTCTTCCCTGACCCTCCACGTACGACTCCCCCACTGGCATTGGTTGGTGGTGAGTGGTGACTCGGTCTGATGGCAGCAACCCAACCGATGGATCACCTTAGCTTGCTACTCACGCGACAGCAGAATTATTTACATTTTTTCCCTCTTTGATCTAGGACTCAGAATATGCATTGGTAGAGATTAGAGAGCTGAGAGTACATGCTGGAGGAAGATGTAGTGCACTTTAGGACTTGATTGAAAATACTACTAGGAAGTAGGGTAGTTGCTAACGTTCAGTCTTGCTCTGTTCTGTTGTCAGCATCTTGCTGCCTTCGCAGAGGAGAGAGGACCAACAAATGTCGTTCATCTCGTTTGGACTGGCCTGACAAGTCAAACAAAAAGATTGAAACAAGATCCTACTGGTCGATTGTTGTTGTTTGTTGCAAATTATCGTCGGAAGGTTGTTGGTTCAGAGCATTCTAGAATTTAAGGTTAAATTAACTCCATGTTTGTGCTTTACAAATCTTTACCATACGGGGCAAATACGGAGGGCTGGGAGCGTGGCCACGTCACGCACACCTCCCAACCGTCGATTCGGGCGAATGAACGGCTTGGATGGAGTAAGTACCGACCTTTTTCAAATAAGACCCTGACCTTTCTCGAAATCAATCCCGCGGTACAATGAAAGGGCCTCGCCCTTCGTCGCTCCGCCCGCCGGCAAAGGGAGGGGGCCTCAGATGCGCCGCCCGCCGGCAAAGGGACAGCGCCGGCACCTCGCCGCGCTGCTCGCAGCAGAGGACGGTGCGCAGGGCAGAAGAACGGGGGCCATCCCCTCGCCGCACCGCTCGCAGCAGAAGCGGTAGCCGGCCTTTGCTTGGCCCCGCCACGCCGGCCATGGAGGGCGAGAGGTCCGCCGCCGGCCATGGATACCGTCGCGCCCGGAGGTCGACGTCGTTCCGCCGGCCATGGAGGGCGCTGCTGGCCTACAGCCCCATGCAGATGAGGCCGGAGGCAAGAGGGCTCGCGCCTCGCCTGCAGCCGTTCCCCCGCGGGACGCCACCACATGCCGAGTGCCGTCGCGCGCCGCTGGCCCCGCTGCTCAAGGCCAGGGTTGGAGCCGCATCGTCCCTCGCCGACAGCGTATCCCACGCACGGCCGCATCTGGGCATGCCTCGCCGGCCACCGTACCATGTGATCCATCACGGGAAGGTGGATTGGCGTGGAGTCGGCGTGAGCACCTAGACCGGCGGTGGTGGGGGGCCTGTATCGCAAGCAGCACCGGGGGAGCGGCCAGGCCAGAGCGAGGCGTCACGGAGGAGCTGCGCAGCAGCCATGGCAGTGAGTGCGTCACCGGGTTGGAGAGGATAAGAAGGAAAGAAGCCAAGAACAGGTAGAAAACGAAGGTCACCCTCCACGTAAGCCTGGTAATGGTTCGGACTGAGCCCAGTTTTAATAATCTGGTTTTGTCAATTGGACTCACTTGGTTCGGTGGTACATAGGCCCAGGATTGTAGTGGGCTGGTTTAGTCTGGGTTTTGTTCACTGTTGGTTTGGTTTGGTTCGGTCCAGTTTTCTTGAGACAACTCTGTGAGACCGCGAGGGAGGAGGCCAGGAGGGGCACGCTTCAGATCCGCCGCCGTCCGGGAGGCTCATCCTTGCCCATCTCGTCGCCTGGTAGCCACCCACGGCTTCCCGGCGCCGCCGCGAGACATCGACGGTGGAGACTCAGCAAGGCGGCGGCGGGGGACTTCAGCAAGGCGCCAAACCCTCTTCCCTTACCTCTGAATCGAGCGTTTCTTCCAAACCCTAACCATGGCCGCCCTTCCCCTTTCTTCTGGCAGCTGCAAGTGCTGGAAGAAGCTCCAGCAGCAACACCATTGTTGAGATGGTTGGTTTAATTTAGTTTGGAACCGTGGTTTGTGGTTTGGTTTGGTTGAAATGGCACGTGCAGTTCGGTGTAGTTCAATATTCAAAGCTGATGGAGTGGGGCGGTCCGGTGATGATCCATGTATATTAGTAAAATGGTTTGGAGGAGTTATGGTCCAGTTCTCAAATCATTAGTAGGCTTACCTCCACGTGTAGCATAATAGGATAAGACATAGATAAAAAAGATGTCGTGTTGAAAAAAAAAACTAATGGTGGAAAAAGAAAAGTCGTATGAGGAAAAAAAGAAGTAATCTATAGTTTAGTTTCTTAATGTATACATTTATATTTTACACGAAATAAAATTATGAACTGAAGGAAAGATCACTGCTAGAAAAACAACGTTTAGTACCGGTTCCAGAGGGCTATTAGTACCGGTTCTCATGTTCATCCAGACTCATCTAGGAAGGGGTACAATTTTCAATTTTCCTACCTTCATTTCCTTTGTTCCTCTGCCTGTCACATCGTTGTTACTTTGTGCAAAGGTGTACATCCATACCTTGAGTATTTGAAATCAGCTGCATATTGTTAAGCATCCAACAACTAATACCTAAATTGGAGACCCAAATTGGAGTTTGCCTGCTGCACAGTAAAATGGTCGTGTACCCAACGTTCTCCTGCAGCCAACCCAAACCCAAAGGCCCCCCGGTGGAGCCCACATACCTACACGACAGCACGAGGAAGGGAGACATGTGCAAGCGGGCCAGAGCTTTGCGTAGCGAGGAGAGAGGGGACGCTTTTTTGCCTCACGGTTGGGTGAGCAGGCAAAGTGCGTCATGTGTTTGGGTCATCTGTTGGATGTTGTTTTTGAGATGCAAAACACTGTGCAGGACTTATTTATGAGTTTGGGTAGCGTCGTTGGAGTTAGTCTTATTACCTAATGAATACCCATATATCTCATAATTTTTCGTTATGTAACTTATTACGTATTAGATAGCCATCGTGACATGGTTCTTTCAATACCACTTGAGCAAAAGATACTGCAAATAAGTCTATGTTCCCTCTTTTACAAATCTCTATTTGAACCTTAAAAAAGTTTATGTTCCTATTTCAATCTTGAGCTTTGATATGTAATTTATGCTTTTATCGGAAGCCTCAGAAAAAACAACAAATTATTTAAGCAGCATCGATCAGAGTAAAATACTGGCTCGCTCCAGTTTGGGCGCGGCAAGTCCGCGCCTGCCTTTCTAGTAAGATCGAATTTGGGAAGATAGTTTTTTATATGCCATCGCCTGGATTTTCTCACTAAATGCTACATCCGTCCTAAATTACTTATCGTTTAAATTACTTGTTGTTTTAGCTTTTTTAGATATATCCTTTTGTTATGCACCTAGACATAGATATATATCTAGATGCATAAAAAATATTGTATCTACAAAAGTTAAAACGATAAGTAATTTGGGACGGAGAGAGTATAGTGCTAGTGTATAGTTTCTTCCATTTCTCTCCAACTGCTCAGAATTATTACTATTATATTATGCCGTCGCAATAATAACATTTTTGTTAACACTATCAACATCTGTGGAGACATGCCAGCAGAGGGAATGATGCGCGTCTCAATTAATTTCAGTGATTGCCTGATTGGCTAATGTTTTTTCTTAATTAATTCATATGCATACGCGTTTGAATAGTATGATATCATATCCTCTTCCCTGTTAGCTTAATGAACAAGATTTAGCCAGTGATGCTCCTGTCCCTTCACAACATATATATATCCAATCATGCCGTTATGACGCTATGCAAAAATGTTTTTTCTAACAAAACACATTCTTTTTTTTCTGTTAGATGACACGTAGCTTTCCCGCCTTTTCCCCCCTTTCTCCTACTCCCGCTTTCTTTTTCTACTATCCCCCTCCTGAGGAGTACGACAGTCTCTCTCCGGTGTTGTTTGGAAGACACTTCTCGAGGGACGACGTCACCTCTACGAGCCAAGCAATTGAGTGCATTTTTATATCGATACATATCAAGGTGAAAGCCGCCCTACCTTTTTTTTTTGCTCACCTCAAAAGTCAAAAACAAATAATTCATCCGGCTTTGAAAGTGTCATCTAAACACAAAGGGGAAATTGAAACTAATCATTCAAAATTGCACTAGGGTTTCGCTTCGATTTATTTATTTATTGTGTGGGATAGATAATCAAATTTAGTTTCCAAACTCACATGCATAATTTTGATTAAAAAATACTCTCTGCTCATGCAAAACCAAATGCTCCAACCATTTCGATTTTTTTATCGTGAACTGCAAATTAAAACTCATAACTGTACATTTAGAGGTGGTCTTTTTAGCTTGTTTGTTTTATGATAACTTGGTTCCTCAAACTTTACCTCTTAGTTTGCCGATTTGCAGGACTTCTTTAATAAAATCACTTATATATAATCATGCCATATTATTATTCCAATTCATTTTTTTTACAAATTAGCTAGGCACTTTATTATATTAAACTAACGACAGTTATTTCAGCCTTGGTTTGCAACTTTTCATATTAGGATCTTGTTAAACTACATGAGTCATGGATAAAACCTCATCCTCAAGCCCGAAATATGTCCGGTTAGGAAGATACCCTCTCTCAGTGGGAACATCGTGAATTTTTTTCCTTTTCCGGCTATACAAAGGTCATTTTAGAGCATCTCCAAGAGACTCTCTATATTCTTTCTAAATGGTAGAAATAGAGATTTTGGTGAAAAAATGTCTTCTAACAACTTATCTAAATGGTCATCCAAATATAGTCATCTTCTATTCCGGATTTTTCGCTAGTCAGATATAGAAGACGAGAATGGCTCTCTAGAGCACGCGTAAAAAATAAAAAAACTGTTGGAAAGTGAAAAAATATAGGAAACAATTTTCATGCAAATGACTCTCTAAATGATGTTTAGAGAATAAAATTTAGAAAGACTCTTGGAGATGCTCTTACTCTCTTTTTTTCCCAAGGGAAAACCACTACTGATTTACCATGTAGCATTAGTGGACCAAACCAATCAGTAGGCGAATATATCGCGTATCAGCTTACTCGTTACAAGATTTGGTCCACACAGTAGCAAAGCACCATCATTTCCCCCTTTGTCCAGAAATGGGAACCAACAATATAATCAGTCGCAAGTAAACAACCAGAAAAGCATGATTCTCCCAATAGCTGATCCTTTAATTTGCTAGTTGAAGCCAGTGCAAGCCTGCAAGGCCTTGCAGCGCTTTTCATTGGCATTTTTTCCAAGCCATGCTAAAGCTAGCTCTAGATACCTCACTGTCAAAAGTTGAGAGGGAAAGAAAGTTTGGGAAGATGTATGATTGTGTCTTGTTTATATGCAGAGCGCTTTAAAGATTCATGATGCTTTTCTCTAGTGGGAAATGAAGAGGAAATAAAGCATTGTTCATACTAGGATTTCAGGATCCTCTTCCAAAACATTTCTCACTGGGTCACTACTCACTATCCAGTGCTAATGCTAAACTATTCAGACAGCCCTGAGACCTGCAGCGAGAAAACTTAAATTTGGTTCCAAAATAACATTCATCATTTTCTTGAGTACATATATCTGTTTCTGCTGATAGTTTGTAGCATTATTTTTTTTCCAGCTGCCGATTGGGATTAAGGACGATAGCAGATAGCACTGACGTTTTGTTGGACGGGATTCAGTCTACTTTCTGAAGGAAGTCAAAAGGAATGCAACAGAGTCGTTGCACCGACTGTTCTGAATTTCATGTACTCCCTCCGTCCCAAAATATAAGGATCTGAAGGGTTCAAATTTTGTACCAAAATATAAGGTCTTGGAAGGATAGGACAAAATTGAATGAGGTTGGTGAGTAAGTGGAGAGTTGGTTGGTAGTGTAAAATAAGGGGTATAGAGATCATTTCCTCCTACTGTTGTTTCTTGAGTTTGAACTCTTCAAGATTTTATATTTTGGGACGGAGGGAGTAGCTGAAATGGGCAGCCTAACGACCGAGCAAATAAAATAAATTTTTTTCCTATATGTGGAGTCGCATGAGCACAATGGCTTCCGATCTCCCGTTTCCTCGTGGCTAGGCATTGCTTTTCAGGCGGAGATCTAGAAAAGAGGAGACAGCAGACAATTCATCACCCGTCACAAATTAAGCCAATTGGTTCGGCTAATATAGTTTTTTTCTCCAAAAAGAATCGATCTTCTTATTCATCACATTGGTTTGTCAAAAAACTCGACCCGCGAGGGACGTGACAAAACCCCCAACTCAACCCAGAGGTGAGACTTAAGCGGTTAAGCCCTATGCTTGAAAATTCGCTCCATGCATGAGAAGTCAAACTCAGGACTTGAGGCGTGTTAGCAGAGCCATATTTAACCACTCTAGCTAGGGGTTCATTCGCTTATCGGTTTCTTTATTTTTTTCATAATTAAAGCAGCATTATTAAGTACTTCTGGAATATTGTCCCCAAAAAAAGTACTTCTGGAATATGTATGTATGGAAAGACGACCTTGTAGAGGCTTTAGGAAATACCTGTTTGCTGGGCAAAGCCAAAGCATACCCACACCTCTTTGCTAGTATTTGTTCAAACTTCAAACAGCGAAGGTCTCAGTACGTGTAGAATCCGGAAAAGCCAGCGTTCGCAACTGGGGCCTGGGGGACCAAAGTTGTTGATAATCTCTAGAAGGTCTCAGAGAAGTTTTTGTTTCGTCCATTGCACTGTAGAGTGTACACGTTGGGCAACAAAAAAGAAGTCTGAAAAGAAGCAGCAGGCGAAATGTTTCAGGTTCAGAACCTGCAGCTGGTGCCTGTGTCAAGCGATGCGAGCCCAAGTCCACTCGTGTGCACATCTTTTTTTTTTTTTTTGAAAGAAGCCAGGAGCACTGGCGCATCATTTAAGGAGAGGAGGAACGGCGCCCGCGCGAACGCGAGTGGCCACACCAGCCCCAGCTGGCGAAGCAAACAGTACCCCCAAGCACTGTTCCCGCGTGAGCACCTGCGCCAAGAGACACTCGAACGCAGGCGGGTAGCGTCGCACCCAGCGACGTCTACCAACCGAGCTAACGCTCGGTCTCTCTCGTGTGCACATCTTGTGTCCGCCTGTTCAGACATTAGGGTCACTTGCAACAGGAGCATCTAGCTTACGAGCACTGCAGTGTAGCAGTAAAATTGACCGTGTACTTAGAACGAAATGGTGTTATTTGACTCAAGAAAGTGACATCTTCCGAATCATGGGGGCGAAATATTGTGATGGGATAATTTTGGCGCGTAAACTAATAATTTGGGTCGTCGTCAAAGTTCACCAAACTTTATTGGGCATGCATATAATTTTATTTAATTAACGAGTTAGTATGGTAAATACGGGTACTCCATTCTCGGCCACATTTCCAAGTGTCAACTTTTTCTTCACGGGCCCAGAAATGTTGGCTCATTTGCTTGCCCAACTTCTGCTACATTTATTACAGTATGTTCAGAAGAAAAAATAGCATGGCTAGCTATACCATGCCATGCATGCAGCATGCCTGAAAACAGCTAGGTCGTCATGCTCGAAGTGCACGAAACACAGGGGTGCGGCGTGCGTAGCCCGGCCGGTTCAGTCAGCGGTGTCGCCGGGACGCCGGGTCGTCGATCGTCGTCGCCGGCGACGACCTCTAGTAGCGTGCTGCGTTCGTGTGCGTGCATGCATATACTCGTAGTAGATGACATGACATCGCATGCGGTGTGCGGTGGCGCCATACCGTCGCACGTCGTCGCGCGTGTCCTCCGGTCTCAGCCCCCCGTACGTACGCAATCTCTCCAGCTCGAAGGTGGGGCCCACCGAGTGACGAAACGATGACGTCGTCCTCCGGAGGAGCTCGCTGCTAGCTAGCGCCAAAAATCGCGAACCCCGAGGCCGGCTCCAACAAACCGCGTCATCCATCGGCTGGTGTAAACGAACGGGGAGCCACGCAGCAGGTCGACGTGTGGCCGCCGCGCCACGAACACGCGCTCGTGCGGTGTCGGCGGCCGGAGACGCCGACCGGCGGGCCACGCCGCTCGCCGCCGTGGGGGCGTGGGGCACCGCGCCGCGCCACCGTCACCGGTTGACAAAGCGTTGGGGACGCGGAGAATATATGTGGATGGTCTGATGATCTCCTGCCGGGTTTTGCGCCCAAAAACAAAGGTGTCGCCGCCGCATTCTCTTTCGGCCGCACCCCAAACCCAGCAAGTACAGTCACACTCGGCAGGCAGCTCACTATAGCTCACTGCTGTTCCATTCGTGCTTCAGCTAGCTCATCAATCACCACTAGCTAATCCCGTGAAAATTAGAGCAGTAAAAGAATTTTATGAATCAATAATTTATCTAGGGCCTAGGAATACATAGATAGAGACGGCCGGCGCTTTTCGTGGAGACGCGTCTCCACCGTCCAATTTCACTCATCTGCTGATGCAGGTTGTCTGTGGTCCTCGCCGAGCACCACCACGTACACTTTTCCTTCTCCGTTTTCTTCCCGTAGCCACACTAGCTAGCTGAGCGAAGAACGAACGCATGGATGGCCGGCCACTGCCGCTTCTGGCTCGCGTCGCCACTGCGCCGGTGTGAAGAATTGACAATGGAATGAAGCAGGCTACGAGACTTTTCCACGCCACACGCCGGCCAAACCATATGTACGATGAGCAAGAGCATCCGAGGCATGCGCATGCAGGGAGCAGGGTCAAGTGTCAACCGTCCACGGTCCACCTGCAGGGCCCGGTCCGGTCCTGGCGAGCTCTGCCTAACCTAGGCCTTGTTTAGTTTGCTAAAGTTTCCAACTTTTTCTCCACTCTCTCTCCGTCACATCACATTAAATACGTCAAAAGACATATGTTCAGAGTATTAAATATAGTTAAAAAAATAACTAATTACACAGTTTTGATGTACTTCGCGACACGAATCTTTTGAGCCTAGTTAGACCATGGTAGGATAATATTTACCACAAACAAACGAAACGTGCTACAGTGTGCTACAGGAGTTCGAAACGTTGAAAATGCAAATTTTTCACCGAACTAGTAACCTACATGCCTCAAGTAGTCAAGTACATGCTCAGTTCCATACTGTACTCCCACTTCCATACTTGCCATGCTGGCCCACTTTTCTGGATCAAAAACAAAATGATGTACTCCGATCCCTTTTGACTCTCCACGCTTGGAAACACACGCACGAAGACAACTCCACACACGCACATGCACACCACACCATCTACCACACGCATAATTCCCGTCCTCTTCAAAAACTTTTAAAAAAAATACAGTCGCCATATATACTACTGCACTGCATCATGCATGGCACCCTCAGAATCTCAGGTTCTACTAAATGCATCGATCTCTAGGGTTCATGGTAGTAGTTGATAGGCCAGGGCAGGGCAGGCAGAAAGTACAGGATGGACAATACAAATGTAGCATGCGGCTCTATACTACGAGTACAATACCATTCCTCTTTCGGGAGTGACAAAGGAACAAAGGCGCGAGCGAGAGCGATCAGACCAACCACTCCTTTAGCCGCTTGCGCAGCTTTTCAAGCTCCAGGACGCGGTTTGGTCTGTTCATCCGAAAGCATCCCGGTAAACATCCATCCGCCGCCGCCGGATGACTCCTCGATCGGCCAACGAAGCGCTTAGCTGGCCGCCACCACCACCACTTGAGACTTTTTTTTTTTGCTTCCTATATCTATACACGTACTGATCGATGAGGGGAACTGACTTAATCGTCAACACTGGTGTGGGGGAACGCGCGATCGAGGAGCCCATGCCGCCCATGGTATGAATTCGAATTCAAACCGGCCCCATCCTTCGCTTGTCCTCAACGATGGATGCCATGCGTTCCATTCCTCTCCCTCGTCTCGCCGCACGCAAGCGAACAAAATGCTTGCGAATTATTGAGCTCCAGCGCCGCGTAATCGTAAGTGGAGTTAAAATATGACCGTTGGGGTGCAAAAGGTCAGAGAACCGCGTGGCCGAGTGGCAACTGGCCGGGGATGTTTTATGATCCAAGAGGAGTAGTACGTTGAACAAGAGAACAACCATTTCTTGAGGACTTTACGCGCCACAAGCAAAAACCATCTATATCGTAAATAATTTGATGCCCAGACTTTATTGTTTGTAGTGTCCAGCATCCGCAAAAAAAAAAAAAAAAGACTGGAATTCTAGACATCGATGCGGCGGTTGTGTCAATGCTAATCCAGTCGTTGATGTGGCGGTGTGTTGTTTTGAAGTCTTAAATTTAAATATTTTGAAAAATCAGGTTCCTCGTTATCACAAATTATTTATATGTAGTTTCTTTATGATCAAAATAAAAAATATTTAGCTCAAAAACTAGAGAACCAATTTTATAGTATAACACTTTTTATTTGAAGTGTTGTATTTAAAAAAAAACTGTCAAAGTGTTTCCTTCTACACCATCGTAATGTCCTAAGATAATAATGTTTAAAGTGATTTGTAGGGGTGAATTAATTGTCAAAGTGTTTATACTTCGTTTTCTTCCTTCCTTATCTCTTTCCCTTCTTTTTCTTCTCCCTTACTTATGGCTGAAATTTGTAGGGGTGCTAGGTGGAACTCTTTGAGATTTATTAACCATCATTAATATCTAAAAATGAAATTAATTTTTTGAACACAGTGTTGACGCGCCTAGTAATTCATCATGAAAAGAAATTTCATCATAATACATAAAATTGGTAATCAATGTTTGGAGTATATATAGATCATGTACGTCGATGTCCTGATTAAGCTACGAATACTCCATTCAAAATTGTAAGTCAATCCAACTTTCTTCGAGAGACAAAGCATCTCAAAGTTTGACCAAATTTACATAATAAAGTACTAATATTTGTGATACCAAATTACTTAGATTCTTCATTAAATATATTTTCATGGTATATATCTACTCAGTGCTATACATCTTTGTAATTTCGGTCAAGCTTAAAATGTTTCGACCCTCTGAGAAAGTTGAAATGACCTACAATTTCAAACGAAGTGAGTTTTGTGACATGTGCGACGAGGACCTAAAAAATTAAAAGTTCAACAGGTAATTTCCCAGCACATCCAAAGTAATCTACTCCGGACGACGACAGTACGAAAATATCATGTGTGGCTAGCTAAGATGTGAATTGTGGCGACAAGCCATCCACCGCGACAGGACACGACGACCAGACTCGATCGATCGGCGTCTCGAGAGACAACTGTGCGTAGATCTCTCGCTCTCATCTCACCAAAACCCTCTCCCTCTCTCGTCTATCGATCGATCGACGAGACGCCTCCCGGGCGTGCGTGTGTCACGAGCCCCAGCCCCCTACTACTAACGACCTCGACAGCGAACCAGGGGAGGCAGGCAGGCGCAGCAGGACAGCGGCTGATGAGATGGAAAACAACCGAGGAACTGTTTGGCGAAAGGGAAGCGCTGCCGTGCCGCGCGCCTCGTCATCGCGCGCTGCTCCGGCCGGCCGGCCGGCCGGCTGTCCGGCAGCGACGCGGCGGTGGTGGTTGCGGTGGCGCCGTCGGGGCTCCGATCGACACTCCTACTACTGTGTCCATCGCAGCATGCAGCAGGAACCGCGAATGCTGAAAAGGTTTTGTTTAATTTCCCTCTTTAATTGACTTGTCATCTCGATCAGTCGCGACGAGAGTATACGTGGTGACTGAAATTAAAAGCACGGTGCTGTGAATTTGAGATCGAAATCGCAGGGTCGCAGTCTCAGGGTTGGTGGTACGTAGGATGGGCAGGTTATTACAGTAGTAGGTCGTTAACTTGTTTCCTTCACGGCGGTCACGTCGTCATTTACCTTTTGCTTGACTTTGTTTTGATTCGCTCACATTTTATTGGCTTGGAAAATGACCGCGTATATGCATGTCGTAACTTGCAAGATTCTAGACTCCCATGCATGCATGTTTTGGCCGCTTCTTTAATCTGCGGTCGTCGACGAGAGTAGTACTATTAGATAGTGTGCAGACGGCAGGGAATATGTACGTATGCATATCTGATAGGTGTGGGTTAACGAACAAAGGTACATACTACAGAGTGCTTCATACGTTCTAAGTTACAGTTCGTTTAACTTTTCCCCCCGAATTTGGCCATTCATCTTGTTCAAAAAATTGTGCAAAACATTATTGTTGCTTGCTTTATTAATATAAATTATTCAAGAATGACTTAAATTATATTTGCACAAATTTTTTTATAAGACAAGCGGTCAAATTTGAAATTTAAAAAGTCAAACAGCCTGTAATTTGAAACAGAATGAGTTAGTTAGCGTGAACTGATCGGCCGAGAGCACGCACGAAAAGCGCCATCATGCAGATGCAGCTGCAGGAAACAATCCTATATTACACACGTTTCCAATTCGTCCCGTGCGTGTGTTAGTTCCCTCGCCTGCTGCTCGACGCAGCCGGCCGGTCGGCCGTCAATAAGAAACAACACGAGACGACCGTGTAATAAGCAACAGCACGCGCGCGAGAGGGGAAGAAACCGAGCCAACGAACAAACAAAGCAGCTAGGCAAATCGATCGAAAGCAAATAATATCGGTATCATCAGGTGGCATCATTTTGCTGCCTGCCTGCATGCCTGGGTAGTAATATCCTGGTCAAACCGGAATAGAAAACGGGTGCTGCAGCCGCTCAAAGCGTGTGTGTTGGGTGTGCCCCTGCCCGGCAACAAAACGCGAATGTGGCTGTGGTGTGCCAAATTAGCATGCTATACTAATGCCGTAATACTATGGGGGTCCAGGGGCTAGTATGTAGTACGTGTTTAGTAGCAGTGCCATTAGTTAGCATAATAAGCGAGGCAGCGGTTGAGCGCCCTCGAGCCTGTGCTGTGCGGCAGGCAGCAAGAAGCTTCGGAAAATGATTCCACATTCGCGGTACGATATGATGCATTGTTGGGTCGGGTGGTACGGTTCGATCGGTGCCCTTCGTCGTGGTCGTGGAGGAAGAGAAGGAACCCCTGGGCGCGCGCGGCGCGGGGGCCTACCCCCTCCTACGCGCACCAACCGAGCGCATCATCCGTCCTCCCGTCAAGCAGCAACGTGCACGCTCGCGGTAGCCGTCAGAGGCTCCAGGCGCCGGGCATGAGGGAGAGAGGGGGAGGGCGGCCGGAGCGGCGTCGCCATCCGGCACCCCGCCCGCGCGCGCGGGTGCGTCCGGCCAGTAGCCTAGCCCTAGCCGAAGCCGCGCCCGCTCGCTTTGCCTTTGCGCGGTGGCCCGGCGGCTTCGTTAGTTTCGAGAAAATATCTCACGCGCGTCGCGCCACTCCCCTGCTGCTTTTCTGCCTGCAGCCTAGCAGGAACTGAGTGGCACGCCCGTATCAGCTAGCAGTTTGTTTGGCTGGTGGTTAATGTCAATTTGTTCTAAGAGAAAAATACTATTAGATGGTGGCTAGATGCTGAGAGAAAATTACTACTGTCTAGTGGTTGATAAGCCGGACGAACATGACTAGGAAAGTAGTAGTACGTTAAAAAAAATTCAAACTGTGTCGTTCGCGGTCACAGATAATGTTTACACACCAAAAGTGATCATGAGAGGTTGCATAAATAATGTAGTTAATTTGTTTAGGAATTGGTTACAGACAATCATGCATCTCTATATTCGAGTGAGGCGAGTGATATACGATGAGCTACATTGTTAAGGATAACAAAAATCATTTCTCCTCGGGGGCAATGCATGAGATACACTTTTGAACTGAACTCAACGATGACACCTAGCTAGATTGATATATGGTTTATAGCGCACAAACAATGAAAAGATTGATATAGAAAACTTCTTGTATATGTCAAAAGAAAATCCAACATGGAAAATCTAGAATGGTGAACAACGAGTAATAGAAACGTCTGAACATACTCCCTCCGTTCCTTTATACAAGCATTCCAACAAGGGTTCAAACTCAACAAACAACAGTGGAAGGAAATGACATCTATACCCCTCATTTTACACTAAACACCAACTCTCCACCCACTCACCAACTAGGGGTGGGCATTTTGAACCTGAAACCCGAAAACCGAACCGAACTCAAATAACCCGAATTATCGGTCTATTCGGGTTTTGAAATTCGGGTTCGGTCCAGATAAATTTATAATTTGGAGTTCGGGTTCGGTTTCAGTTCTCGTGGTCTATAACCCGAATAGACCGAATAACCCGAAATTCAATATAGTTGCGTATTTTAATTCAAACTATGATGTTACAACTTTGTGTTTTAAACTACTTTTTGAATTTTTCATGAACTTGTTAGTTACTTGCTTTAGTTGAGTAGTCCTTAAATCTATATACTTGAGAATGATCTAGGAATTTCAATTTCTACCATAGAGTTTTGAGAGGTGACAAGGATACCTATGAAAATTCGGGTAATTCGGTGGACCGAATAGACCGAACCGAAATAATCGGTCTATTTGGGTTCGGTTCATATTATTCTTTTTAAAATTTCGGTCCTCACTTTTTCAAAATCCGAAATTTCCAAATACTGAATAGACCGAATCGAAATGACCGAATAGACCGAACGCCCACCCCTATCACCAACACTATTTACTTTTGTCCTATCTCTAGAAATACTTATATTTGGACACAAATTTTGAACCGTAGGAATGCTTATATAAAGGAACGGAAGGAGTAGCATTTCTTTTTCTTTTTCCCCTGTTGCGAACAGCAGCATTGCCGAACATTCCGTACGTGCACCTGCCGGCTGTCCCCCACACCCAGCTCTATTCCTGGCTCCTCCAACTCCAGCCGTTTGACGACGTCCCCTCTTCTTCTTTTTCCCAGCTTTTTATTGGGATTTTGGCGTTCTTGCCCCCGTTTAGATGGCTATTGGTGATTTTGCCCTCGTTTTTTGACTTGTGCGAATTTGCCCTCAGTTTTTCAAAACGAAGCTGCCGTTTGCCCCTAGTCCTAACTCTGTTAGTTAGAGAGGCAGTAAAAAAATAAAAATAAATAAAAGAGCACTGGGAAAAGACTAAGTTACCCTCAACTCTTCCTTTCTCCTTTCTGTTCCTGCGACCCTATCCATTCCTCCCCATTCTTCTTCCTCTTGAAACCCTAAGCGTGTAGAGCTGGTCCAGGGGCGGGTGCAGGCGCGAGCGTGCAGGGCGTGGCGGCCGCGGCTGGCGCGCGGGGCGGCCGCGGCTGGCGCGTGGGCGCGCGCGGGGCCGGCGGCTCGCGCGTGGCAGGCGGCTCGCGCGTGGGCAGGCGCGCGCGGGGGCAGGGGCTCGCGCCTGGCGGCCGGCTCGCGCAGGGGCCTTGCGCGTGTGGCGGCCGGGCGGGGCCAGAAGGAGGGACCGCGCGTCAGGAGGTGACGGAAGGAGCAGCGGACCAGCAGGGCCATGGAAGAGAACAGGTATAATTCGTGCTTGCTCTTATTTGCCATGAATTTAGGATAAAAATAGGCTAACTCAGTAGGACAAATTAGCTAACTTTGTTGTCATTAGGGCGATTTAGCTTACTTTGGTACTGTGATTTGTAGGCCAAATCACAGATCTGTGCAACTTCTTGTTAAAGTCAGATCCTTTTTCAGCTTGCCTGATGGGGGGCCAAAGACATGGCTGCAGGGTAGAGCATTGCAAACACAAATTGTTGACATACAAAACTATGGACTGCTGCAATTAGTTGATTTCATTGCTGAACATTACATGTGGGGTTCAAAGCAGTACATATCATTGACGCGTGAGTTGGACTCCCTTGAGTCTATTGAGATAAAATCGGATGAGCAGCTGTTTGAATGGTTTCAATTAAATCTAGAGAATGGGGTAGTCCAAATCAGTGCCCAAATCCATGATTTCGAGGGTCCAATACAATTTTCACCAACAAAACGTAGATGTCACCCTTCTACAAGAAATAGAGCACCCACAAATGTGAGAGCCACATGTGAGACAGCCACAAATGTGAGAGCCACAAGTGAGACAGCCACAAATGTGAGAGCCAAATCCACATCTAAAAAGAAGAGAACCAAATATGAGAGTGTAGGTGTTGATGAGGAGGGCATACACTCTGACACAGATTCACTTGTGGCACCTAGTGATAGTAGCTATGACTCTGATTTGGCTGCATCTTCAGACTCTGATGACTGCTCTGATCCTGAGTTTGACCCTGATGCTGAAATAGTTGATGATGATGATGAGTTTGATCCTCCCCCATTTTCATATGATGTTGATGACCCATGTATTGATGTCAATGTGGTGTTCCCAGATGTTGATCAATGCAAATCAGCAGTAGTCCATCATGCTATCTTGAATGATCATGCTATTCAAACAGTGAAAAAGGATCCAACAAGATATAGAGCAATTTGCAAGAGAGCTGAGGAGGACGGCTGCCCATGGAAGTTTTATGCTAGTACAGGCAAGAAGTATCTTGGTTGCAAGGTATATGATACTTTTGGGGCTGTTTTTGCTGAAAATTGGACTTTTGGGGCTGTTTTTATGCTGAAATGGTTATTTTTCTAGTTGTCTTTTGTTGCAGGTTAAGACGAGTGGACCAAAACATACTTGTGGTTCAGTCAACAACTGTGGTGACACAATGGCCTCAAATAGATGGGTAGCAGATAGAGTGGTGGACCTATTGCGGGAAGAGCCTGAAATGGGACCAACAGCGTTGCAGGATAGGCTAAAGAAGAAGTACTCAGTGGAAGTGCCATATTACAGAGTTGTTAGAGGCAAGCATAAAGCATTTGACATGATTTATGGGAAGTGGGATGACAGCTATGCTTTGCTACCCACATATCAAGCAGAGTTGCTGAGATCAGTACCTGGTAGTGTGGTTGAGCTCGAAACTGAACTGCACAATGGTGATGTATGCTTCATGAGGTTCTTTGTGGCTCTTAAACCTTGCATTGATGGTTTTTTGCAAGGTTGCAGGCCCTACATTGCTATTGATGCCACTCACCTGACAGGAAGATCAAGAGGTCAGCTGGCAGCAGCAGTGGCAGTGGATGGTCATAACTGGCTTTTTCCAGTGGCATATGGAGTGATTGAGTCAGAGAGCACGGAAAGTTGGACTTGGTTCATCACCATGTTGAAAAAGGCTATTGGTCATCCCACAGGTTTGGTCATTAGTACAGATGCAGGCAAAGGGATAGAGAGTGCTGTAGAGGATGTCTACCCTGGAGTGCAACATAGAGAGTGCATGAGGCACTTGTGGAAGAACATGAAGAAAGCTGGGTTCACTGGTGAGCTTTATGGGAAGAATATGTGGTGTGCTGCAAAGAGCTTTACAACTGACAAATTCAACTATTTCATGGGAAAGATAGAGGAAAAGGATCCTAAAGCACTTGCCTGGTTGGATCAAAACCATCCATATGTGTGGAGTAGAAGCAAATTCCATGAAGATTGCAAGGTGGATTATATCAACAACAACCTCTCTGAATGTTTCAATAGTTGGGTGTCCAAATGCAAGGATTACCAAATTGTAGATATGCATGATAAGATAAGACAGATGATCATTGAGAAATTTGTTTTGAGAGCCAAGATAGGTAGTAAAATGACTGGTGTAATCATCCCTTCAATTATCAAGGCTCTTAATGCTAAGTCCAAGACTATCAAAGACCATGAGGTGCTAATATGTGGGGCTGGAACAGCTGAGGTAACAGTGAACAGATTCAGGCATGCAGTCAACTTGCAGCAGAAGACATGTACTTGTAGGGCTTGGCAAGTAACTGGAAAGCCCTGTACCCATGCTTTAGCTTTCATTGCAAAGCTAAGTAGGGATGTACAAATGGATGACTTTGTCCATGAATACTTCTCAGTTGACAGGTTCAGAAAGGCTTATGCATCTACTTTCAGTCCAATGACATCTAAGGATAGCTGGCCACGTGTTGACTTAGGATACAAAATTAAGAAGCCCAAGCTGAGAAGAAAACCAGGAAGGCCAAGAAAGTCTAGATACAAGGCATTTGATGAGGCTGGAAGTAGTAAGCAAAGAAAATGTTCTGGATGCCATGAGCTAGGTCACACAGCCAAGACTTGCCAAGGAGGTCCTACTGCTAGTCAAAAAAGAATGAACACATCTTCACAAAATGAACCAGGAGAGGGGAGCCAGGACCCAAGTGTAGCACAAACTTCAGGGTGAGTCATGAACTTGTATTGACTATTTATTTCTTGAGCATGAACTTGTCAACTAACACAATTTATTCTTGTAACATGAAGTGCAAGTGCAAGTGGAACAGCAAGTGGAAGGGGAAAGGGAAGAGGAAGGGGAGGAGGAAGAGCAAGTGGAGCAGGAGGGAGAAGAGGAAGGGGAAGGGGAGGAGCAAGAGGAAGCTCAGGGAGCTTGGCTTCATTGTTAGGCATAGATCCATGAATATTGTGCCTGGTTGTACTAGTTGTTGCTTTTGTTGACTATGTACGCTAATATGTGGTCTACATAAGATGTGATGACATCTAGACATCCTAGGATGTTGTATGATACTTTTGTTGGACATCTGGACATGCTAGGATGTGCTATGGCTCTTTTGTTGGACTCATGTGCATGTTGTTGCTTTCCTAATATATGATCTGGTGGTATATTTATGTGGTTGAATATTGTTGCACAAAGTACCATGTTGATGTCAAAATTTTGTCAAATTTTGTTTCAGATTTAAAAAGTGCTTTTATTTCAGATTTGAAAAGTGCCAAAAAAATCAAGTTATGTCAAAGTGCTGCCCATTTTTTGGCTGAAAATAGGGGTAAAATCACACAAGTACTTGAATTTTAAGGGCAAAATCGCAAGGGTAATCTTGTCTTTTGTATAGCAAGTTAACACCGTCAAGTCTTTTTCACAGAACGAGGGCAACATGCTTCTTCGGTTTGAAAAACTGAGGACAAATTTGCACAACTCAAAAAACGAGGGCAAAATCACCAATAGCACCCGAAACAGGGGCAAGAACGCCAAAACCCCCTTTTTATTCGGTCAATCCATCACCCCCATTCCCAAATCCCAGCCTTCCTTTCCTCCCGCCTTCCTCCCTCTCCCTCCGTCACCACGCACGGTTTACTCCACGCTTCCCCTGACTCCCATGCCTACCATTTTTTTCTCTATTCCCGCCGCGCCCTCACGGCCATGGTCTGGACCCCCCAACCGCCAAGTCACCTAACCTCCCAACTCCAACGCGGCGGAGCTCGCTCTCCATCGCTTACATATAAGGGCCGCGGCGCCCCCCGCAGACTGGACAGCCCACCACACTCCACTCGATCTCTTCCCTCCTCCCACCCCCGATTCCCACCGCCGAACGACCGACGGGTGCCGCCGCGCGCTGCCGCTACCTGCTACGAACGCAAACGTACCACCAACCTCGATCAACCGGCCGATTGATCCTACTGCCTACGTGCACTGCTCCGGCGAACCAGCGAGCGAGCGCGCGACGACCTCGACGTCGTCTTACTACGGGATCCGACGACGACGGCCATCCGTTCCGGCCGAACGAATCCTGCCGGGTGGGCACAGCAGTAGCATTCTCGAGGGGCGGCGAGATGAGGATCGCGAGGACAGGCGGCGGCGCCACGGCGGCGGCCGCCGCGGCGGGGCTGTGGCTCCGGCCGGGCCGGCTCGGGGAGGTTCTCGCCGTGGCGGTCCTCCTCGCGTCGGCGGCGCTGACGTCGTCCCTGGCGAGCGGCGCCGACTCGTCGCCAGCGGCCGGGCCGGGGCCGGCGGCGGCGTCGGTGCGGCACGACTACGAGGACGCGCTGCGCAAGAGCCTGCTCTACTTCGAGGCGCAGCGGTCGGGGCGGCTGCCGCACGGGCAGCGCGTGGCGTGGCGCGACCACTCCGGCCTCACCGACGGCCTCGAGCAAGGAGTACGTTCCTCAATTCAGCTCTGCACGATTTCTCCTACAGACGCCGACGATCACGACGAAGATGACTGACGGCGTGCTTTGTTTGCGTGTGGATCTCGATGGATGTGAGCAGGTGGATTTGGTGGGCGGGTACTACGACGCCGGCGACCACGTCAAGTTCGGCCTGCCCATGGCCTTCACCGTCACCATGCTCTCCTGGAGCCTCCTCGAGTACGGCGCCGACGTCGCCGACGCCGGCGAGCTCGCCCACGCCCTCGAGTCCATCAAGTGGGGCACCGACTACTTCATCAAGGCGCACACCAAGCCCCACGAGCTCTGGGCCGAGGTAATTCACTCACTAATCACTACTCCATTAGCTACTCAACTAATCCGTAGTTACCAACTGGTGAATTATCTACTGGTGGTCGCTAATAAACAATCAGGATAGAAAACAGAGGTCAGAGTCAGACCGATCGACCAACATGCATCGGCAACCAACCAGTCGATCGTGGTTGGCAAAAACAGAGGGAGAATTATAATAAAAATCCAAAGAAAAAAAAGGGGAGTCGAGCTAGGGAACATTTGTTAGGTGGCGCTAGCTGCTAGCTGACAAGCTGCGGTTCGGGACGCGCAAATCTCACACGCTCCATCATTGCGCTTTCACATGGGGGGATTAGCTAGCATTAGCAACTCTGTGTTTTCTTTTCTTCGATTCGATGTGGGGTCTCCGGCGGCTCTGACCCCTGAGTGACAATGTTTGCATGCATATCCAGGTGGGCGACGGCGACACGGACCACTACTGCTGGCAGCGGCCGGAGGACATGACGACGTCGCGGCAGGCGTACAAGGTCGACCGCGAGCGCCCGGGGTCCGACGTCGCCGGCGAGACCGCCGCCGCCATGGCCGCCGCCTCCATGGTCTTCCGGGACCACAACCCGCACTACGCCAGCATCCTCCTGCACCACGCCCTGCAGGTAATTTAATTTGAATTAACCACTCCTACTGCTGCTACTGATGATGATTATACCACAGTAAAATTATTCCTTTATATTATTATTATTAGTTAACTACCGCCGCTGCTAATGATGAGCTCGATTAGTTACCGCGTCGTCATGCCCATGCCCATCCAGCTCCAGCTAGGCCAGCTAGCTTCCCTGATTGGCTCAGAACTGACCGGAGCTAGCTAGCTTATTTTTGGCGTGTGGAATCTGACGTCGTCGCGCCGCCGGCCGGCCGGTAGGAGCCGCACGATTTTCTCCTCCTCCTCCTGCCTCGCGTGCCGTGTCGCACCGCTCCAGTACTGCGCACGTGCCGGGTTGTCAACGGGTCAAGGGGTTTTTGAAAACCCGAACCCTACACGAAAACCTCTCCTGTCGGTCTAGAGAGGCCGCCATGTGGGCCCCCACCGGCGTGAGAGATTTCCTGGACGAGAGGGAGGCAGGAATTGAAGCACGTAGCATGTTACCATCAGGGTTAGGTGACGAGAGAGAGGTATAGAGAACCCCATTAGCAAGGTGCTTAACGTAACCACCACATTCTGGTCACGTTGGCATCGATGTCGTTACAACGATGCAGCGATGATGATGGATCATCGATCGATCATGTCGTACAGGGCAGGCAGAGGATCGGGAGGAATATTTAGTTATTTTTGGTTGGTGTTGGTTGGATGATTAATTAGTGCTCGTGTCAACAGTGATTAGTACACCGATCGTCTCCCCCAGCTCATCAGTCTCATCATGGATTCTATGTTGCTAACCAGCTGGTGTACTTGTCTTTGCAGTTGTTCGAGTTCGCCGACACGTACCGGGGCAAGTACGACAGCAGCATCGCGGAGGTGAAGAGCTACTACGCCTCCGTCAGCGGCTACCACGACGAGCTCCTCTGGGCGGCGCTCTGGCTCCACCGGGCCACCGGACGCGGCGAGTTCCTCGACTACGTCGTCGACAACGCCCACGAATTCGGCGGCACCGGATGGGCCATCACCGAGTTCAGCTGGGACGTCAAGTACGCCGGCGTCCAGATCCTCGCCGCAAGGGTACGTCGGCCGGCCGTCCGTTGTTTTGTTGCAACTTAATTTTCAAGTGCGGAGCGCAAGTGATCGTCGTCGATCTCTAACGGAAACACTCGCTCGATATGTTCCAGCTGCTTCTGAACGGGGAGCACTCGCCGCGGCACAGGGAGACGCTGGAGAAGTACAGGGCCAAGGCGGAGCACTACGTGTGCGCGTGCATGGGCCGGAACGCGGCCGGCGGCGCGGACGCCAACGTGGAGCGGAGCCCCGGCGGGATGATCTACGTGCGGCAGTGGAACAACATGCAGTACGTGACCAGCGCCGCGTTCCTGCTGTCCGCCTACTCGGGCTACCTCTCCTCCTCCGCCGGCGCGGAGTCGCCAGCGGCGGCGTCGTGCGCGGGCGGCGGAGCGGCGAGCGCCGGCGAGGTGTTCGCGGCGGCGCGGTCGCAGGTGGACTACGTGCTGGGGAGCAACCCGCGCGGGATGAGCTACCTGGTCGGGTACGGCGCCCGGTTCCCCGCCCGGGTGCACCACCGCGCCGCCTCCATCGTGCCCTACAAGCACAGCAAGGAGTTCATCGGCTGCGCGCAGGGCTTCGACGACTGGTTCATCCGCAAGGGCGCCAACCCCAACGTCGTCGTCGGCGCCATCGTCGGCGGGCCCGACCGCCGCGACCGCTTCCGGGACCACCGCGAGAACTACATGCAGACCGAGGCCTGCACCTACAACACGGCGCCCATGGTCGGCATGTTCGCCATGCTCAACAGGCTGGCCCGGGCCGAAACAACGGCGGCGGCGGCGGCGCAACCGCAGCAGCAGCAGCAGCCGGCGAGCAGTAATCCTGCCGCGGACCAAAGTGTAAATAGATAGGGATACAGAGGGGGGCTTGTACAATTTTTCCCCTATTCTTTTGTTCATTCTTTCTCTGCTACTACTAGATGTACGTGGAGCCAAAGTGAAGGCGCTCTTCACAGCAGGAAAATTATTTGTATACGAGGAAAAAGAAGATATATAGGAGGAGGGATTTGGCAAAGCAAATGTAAATTCCCTCCCCGTAAATATCAGAGGGAAAAAAGGAATAACCAGTGTCTTAGTTAACTGAATTTTCAGTGGTTATGGGCTCACTTTAATTTGCCTCTCAAATCATTGCAGCTCGTGCACGCAATGATCGATCGTAGAATCTGGTAAAGGGCAGCTAACAACTTCAGCACAGCGCAGCAGGCATCACCAGCACTGTAATATTCTGCAGAGTACTAAAAACACTTTTTTTAAAAAAAAGAAAGCAATGTAATATCCTGCTGAGTACTGAAATATCATGGAAAATTGCCTGAAGTGCGTTGCACTTTTTTGAACTCTGACGAAGCAAAGAATAGCTCTTTTAGTCAAGTTGCAGAGTCTGCAAATCCATGGCGTGTTCGGTGTACTGAAAGTGGCCGTCCTTGGACCATAGTCTACGATGGAGCATTTCACTATTTTATTTCGACCCACCCTTTGTCTCCACTTAAATGGAGATCTCCATGCCCCTCCATATCGAAAAGGATAATGCCATGCGATTCAGGAAAAGCCAAACACCGACAGCCGTGGGCATTTGTTTTCAGCATGCTGCGCGAGCCGTCAATTGTTGTCATGTTGTCCCACTATTGTTCAGAAAAAAACATTAGCTCCCCAGACCAAACCCCAACTTGAGGATGACACCAAGGAAGTGTTCCTGTTCACCAGAACAAATCAGCCACCAGCAACCAACCAATAGTACTTTTCACCAGCCACTAGCCAAACGAACATGATGGAGGTGGAAAAATTTTACGTCACCTTTGACCACTAATTAGAGGTATTGAATAAAGTCAGTTTTCAAAACTACCTTCACAACCTCGGGTACAATCGCGAGACGAATCTAATAAGGCCTTTGAGCGTACCATTATATGACGGTTACTGTAGTATTACTTTAATGTAACAAATCATAAATTAATTATGCTCATTAGATTCGTCACGCAAAATTACACTTATCTGTTACAAGATTTTGCAAATAAACTTCGTTTAGTACATCATGCATTCAAATAAAACAGCTTTTCACCTGAAGAATCACAGTGCCACGCTGCCACTTCGCCTGCCAAGCCTCAAATCTCGATATCATCCATCTAATTGCACAATGTCAGCCTGTTCGTTTAGCTTATCATCCACCAGCCAGCAGTACTTTTCTCTCAGAACAAACCAGCCACTATCAGCCAGCCAGCAGAACAAATCAGCATCAGCAACCCGCCACCAGCCAAACGAACAGGCTGTTTAGGTGTGCAGTACGGTAGATGCGTCTCTTAGTCACCCGGTAGATCGGAAGGAGTTTTGTGTTACTGACGTGATAATGTTGGTAGTCTCTCCATTTCATATTACTTATCATTAATCTAAATACATTTCTGCTATTATATATATATATAGATGAATATATATATCATAACAAAAAATGTACATAAAAACCAAACCAAAACGACAAGTAATATGAAATGAGGGAGTACGCCTTATCAGAACGAGCTCTGCTCATCGTTCTACCCTCTCCATTCTAAATCATACTACCTCCGTTTTTGTATATGTCATTTCCGACAGCCAGTGTTAATAGGCTTGTGTTTACTTGCGCCGGCCTCATATATAAAAAAATAGAGGTTTATTTTAGCTTTATCCAAAAGAGAGAACATCAATCGAAAATAAAATTGTTAACATGCATCAGCTTCGTAACTCTAGCTGGGCCTTTTCATAAATAATGCCATTTCGTTTCTGTCCACCTCCCTGCCCAGCCCACTAATTCATCAACGCCAAGTAATCCCAAACTATGCTGGGGCGATAGCAACCAAACTCCATGTAACTCTAGGTGAGAAGTTCTGCATGTGATATCATCCAGTATATGGAATCCGAATGAGAATTAGGGTGCGGAAACAGGAATAAAAAAAATGAAGGGAAACAGCACATCAATCATGGCCTGATAAACGCAAGCTCAAGAACGATTGTCCCAGATCCACAAAATCCCAGAGGCAGGGACAACAGGACATAAATATACGGGCGAGATCATTAAAACAATAGAGACCATAGATTGCCTATATATTTCTATAAACAACTCTAGAGTCCCAGCGACCTGTGAACACAATGTTCATGCAATCACCCGACTCCACTACGTCGCAATCTCTGGCAACCGATCCGGAATACGCTCCGCTCCAGCAATAACCGATATGACAAACAGGGCGTGTGGCCAGGGAAGAATACATGTTCATAGATACCAATAAGTACGATTAGTATCTTGGTGGTGCTGGTGGCAACCGGTTCGGCGTGCGTCGGCTGGCGGAGTTGGCACCTGCGCTCACATCCCCATTCTCATAGCGCCGGCTGTGACCATCAGCACTTCTCGACCTTGATTCGCTGTTTGAGCTTGCCGCAGGAGGCCCGTTGGATGCAGAATCGAAGGCAGACCTCCAGTCCTCACCTGAGCGGCTGGGTGTTCGAGGGCTCTCTGCAAATGACAATTCAGGATGTGTTACTAAATGATCCACATCAGGATGGGATACCATATTCTTAATTGCTATTTAATCATCTCACATGTACAGCGTGTGCCACAATATTGCCCAATGTATCAAATGATCAGCGAGCGATCATAGAAAACATCCAAAGGACCTATTTGGTTTAGCAAAAATATGTCCTAATCACCGTTTGATCATAATGATTATTAAGCTAAAGAAGGTTTTGAGTTACATAGATTTAGCTTGGCTAAGCTGACTTCTTAAACATTGGTTAATACAATCACAAGCCTAGTAAACATCAGCACTATGGATTGGACAAAAGGTAGGCTAATACCACCTTATTACATGATAATCCCGCTAATTTGCTATGTTTTGCCAAGAATCATGAGAAAATGTCTAACCTAGCATCAAAGTTACCAGGACAGTATATTATCTATAATTGTATATTAAGCACTGAATCACAGTTGCCAATAGTCGTTACAAAGATAGATGATAAAGAAAATTAGGATATTGCGCCTGCTGTTTTTAGCTTACCAGCTTCCGAGGTGTCATTAGAATAAGAGGAAACAGATGCCCTGTTGTCATGAATACTGAGTTGACGAGTAAGTTTTGACAGGAGAGATGATTGTTTTTGGTACTTCTCCCTTCTGCGCTTGGCATTATGGTCTTCTTGGAGAAGCTCTTCAATTTTAACATTGCTTTGCCCACTGGTACAGAAATGAATGAAATTACCAAAACTGTTCGAAATGTACTAAAAGTAAGCATAAACCATAATGAATATGGTGACCATCCTGGCATCCTTCATTATATTAGAAATAATGACTAAAGGAGAGAAGAAACATCTCAATTAGTGAGTTATATCCTCAATAGAACTATGTTGTCCATATAAAGGAATTAAAAAAGCATACAGTCTAGAATCCAGACAATAGGTCTAGGAGATAGTGCTGTCTTCAAGTGTATTTCAGCATTATTTCCTTGAATGGCATATATTGAAATATTTCTTATACTAACAAAATGTTGGATTATGAAGCTATTTTGCACAAACATTCTGCTACTTGCTGATCTCCGGATGATGAAATGGAAAATGTACAGTACCTCAGGTCAAAACTTGAATTAAAAACATTAGCAATCGAGTACAACTTTGACCAGTATTAAACATACTTTTAAAATTAAGATCATTTATGGGTGTGAAAGTACTTTTCGACAAAAAAAAAATCTATGCAGGCCTCTTCTGTTTATCTCATAACTGACACTGTGAGTTTTAAAAAATGAGTAAACCTTGTCCAGAATGTCAAGTATTTGGGACCAGAAGGAGTATTAATGTACAGAACATCAACCTTATTGAGCTGTATAGCTGGTTAAGCATGTCTTCCTTTGCTTTCTCCACTTGGCAAAGCACAATAGCCTATAATAAGCAAATTAAACCATTAGAAATTAGAAATAAATAATAAGGTCATATTAACTGATTGAGGCTAGAATATGAACCTTCGGAACGTTTGCTGCCAGACTATTCAAAACAGCCTCAACATAGCCACGGACTTCTTGAGCCATCCATCTAAGCTCTTCTTCAGGATCAGCAGGTCTCCGTGCCATAGTATCCTTTGAAAAGTGTATCATCAGGTGTCAGTTTGTTTAACTGGTCAAGGGAACATGTATTGACACTTCCAAACCATATTGACAAGGGAACCTCAATACATGAGACAATCCTAATAAATGCAATTCAACCATGTTATAATCTAAAACTTACCAAGGAGCCATCCGAATGGCTTTGCCTCATTGAACCACCCTCAGTATTTGGACCCTTGAAAGAACCCCCTTTGCTCTGAATAACAGCTTTGATCTTATTAACCCACTCAACCTTGTCAGCCATGCTCTCAGCCTTTAACACAACAGCACTGTGAGCTGAAAAAAATTAAAAGCAACCAATTAAGCATGCATATATTAACAAGAATCATTAAGTAAATATCATGTTGTCATTCGAATGGGTGCCAACCTTTGAGGACTGTTTTATACGCAACCCTGTTAGTTATCTTGAACACAAGACTTGGGGTTTTTTCTGGTCCATTTGCCTTCTTTGAATCCTTTGAACTTTTAGAAGGTTCTTCCTCCTCTACCTCCTCAAGGTTGCACTCCTGCAAAAGAATATAGCTTGCAGCATTAGAAAGTTGATAAAGCGGTCCATCTTACAATTTTTATGGTTAGATCAAGTCATGTTTTGCATATACCTTTCTACAAGGGTTCAGTCAACCTATGAAACACGGATATTCCAGTTTGGTGCCGTTTCGCGTTTCGGATACGTATCCGTATCGGATACTTCGCGGATACGCCTAGGATATGTATCCGCGCCGTGTCCGCGTATCCTGTTTTAAATGGGCCTAAAACTCTCAATTGGAGACGTCTCGGCCCACGTATCGCAACAGC
The DNA here is from genome assembly GCA_036936925.1 of Cenchrus fungigraminus. Classification (NCBI taxonomy): domain Eukaryota; kingdom Viridiplantae; phylum Streptophyta; class Magnoliopsida; order Poales; family Poaceae; genus Cenchrus; species Cenchrus fungigraminus. Next base: position 59,966,268 of record CM072770.1, on the reverse strand, counting down.
CCAGCCCATTAACACAGCCTGATGCCCTACCTTATCCATCCTGTGCGCCCCTTCCTCAGTCCGACGTAGCCGCCGCCCCCTGCGCCTCTCGTCTGCGCCTCCACCACGCGCCGCACGCCCCGCTCGTGGCCGCCGCCCGCCGGCGAGCAGCCTCCGCCTCGCCGGAGACGAATCAGACGAGCAGCCATACCCGCAGGGGAGTCCCCTGTGACAGCAACGAAGAGGCGCGCCCTGCTCCCGGCCTCCTCGCGACGGCAACGAGACGGAGCTCCTGCGCTGCGACGGTGACGGGCTGACAGCGACCGACTGTGCCCTGCCTCCGCGCCCCGCAGCCCTGCCCCCTACTGAGGTGAGTTCCCCTCACTCCCCAATCCAATTTAGAGCTGAGCCATTGCAGTAGTGCATCGATTAATCTTGTCCAATGTTCTCATTGTCCAGCTCGTATGGGTATGGCATCTCCAAATTTGAGTAGTGCTGCTAGTGCTAGTGGTAATAGTGGTAGTCAAAGTGTGGGATCTGAGGCCAGAACAACTGATATCAAGGCTCTGCTGTGGGATCATGTCACCATTTTGGAGAAGCCTAAAACTGGTGGAGGAAATGCTTTGTGGAGATGCAAGTATTGTCCAATGGAAAAAAGCAACAGCTACACTAGGGTTGAAGCTCATTTGCTGCAGATAGAAGGGAAGGGGATTGGCCTATGTCCAAATGTTACTATCCTAGTATCCTACTATAGTACTATATTGCTAGAACATGTTGCTATCATTTTATTTGAGTGTAATAGACCTTGAACATCTATTTTGCAATCTAATATGCATCATTGTTTATTTATTTAAATTTTGTTAAAACGTATCCACGTATCGGGTTGTTTGAGAAATTGCCGTATCCGCGTATCCGTATCCTTCCGATACCGATACACGTATCCGTGCTGCATAGCAATCAACAGGGGAAAAATCGTTGAAGTTGCAATGCAAAAATTATGTAACCATATACCAGCGTCACGGAGTAAATAACACAGAGTATACAGGAAAAGGTTATGCACACCTCAAGAGTGATTACACCTCGAAAATGTCTCTCCTCCTGTTTCTTTGTGTACCCAAGCTGATATACAAAGAAAAATGCAGTGAGTACACGAACGCCCACAGATCAAACGAGTACCATGAAGTAAAATAATCAACAAGCACTAAGGAAAAATCTAAAACACAACAGGACATCAATAGTTCAAAAACAATTCAGGAGAACTGATTAACCTTTCCACTCTTCTCATTAAGGACAAACCACCTTTTGCTCCACCCATTAGTTTTTGCGCTTTTCTTTAAGAGATAACCTGCAGAGGAAAAGAAAAAGATGCTTATAGCTTTATTTGTTAAATCACTCAAAATATATCCACAACCATGAACACAAAGATCCATGTTAGACATTGCCAAGTGGTCAAGGTAGTTCTTCAGGAGAATTCTTGTGATGGTATCAATGTTAATCCAATGGACAAATAGGTAGGGCCTAAAAAATATTAATTTTAGAAAGTGCATACTGCAAGGATGCAGCTGATTTGTGATGAGGAATATTAAATAAAGATCTTATATTTATTTTCTGGTTAGCACAATATTGGCTTACAAAAGCATAATATTTGATCATGTATTTCTGTGACCTAACTTAAGCATAGAAAGATTTGAGTATCATACCTGCAGTAATTTCACCAGCAGGACCAGCAACCTGCAAATTTGATCCCTCTTTTGTGTCTTTATCTTGCTGGCCAGATTTGTCTTTCATTGATTTTAAGCTTCCACCAGCTTGCTCAGAGTCTGTTTGGGGACTGGAGGCCTATAATAAACAATTTATGTCAACCACCATAGCCAGCATGTACCAACAAAGCCAATATGAAATATACACCAACAATCCAAGGATCTTATGTTATCAAAAAGAAAGCATTCAGACTTAAAAAAAATGCAACCCAACAGCATACCCTCTTCGACATTGACTGTTCAGCCTCCTGTGTTTTCTTAGAAGATCGATTTTTTAACTCATCCTCACGACGCTGCCTTTCCATTCTGCCAATTTCAGACAAAAAAAGGAAGGCCAAGAGTCAGTATTCAGCAATCTCATCATGAAATTAGGCATTGCTGGATCTAAATATGGACAGCTAAGTTTACAGCAGAATTGAAATTCAGTACATGTAAACATAAAGAATATGTATGCTTGATAAATCATGACAACTCCAACTAAGAGAAAAGGATAGCCACAACTCAAAACTTCAAGTTGCATATTTCGTTCAGTATTCATGTGTGATGTGGTGGCTGATACAGAAGCTGTCTGAAAGCGCAAATAACATGTGTACTACCCCACGCTGAAGCCGATTCAATTTAACCAAAATCCAGTCATGTCAGGCTCATAGTGGTTAAAGGAGGTGACAAGTGAAGAACGTGGTAATTTTGTCAAGTTACAAGCATAGAACGTTTAACAATTAAGAAAGAAACAATAATCAACTAGAGACAAATTACAACCATTTAATTACTGACCTTCTTTGCACTAAGCGGATGAAATGTTGAGGAGGAACAAAGGCACGCTCCATATCAACAAGTGCCACGACCATCTTCTTGGCATCATTTTTGAAGCTCTCCAATGCATTTGATGCTATTGCAACAACCTTGACCACAAAAAACAAAAGAGAGTTTACAACAAATGACCAAAAAGGTCAAAACACAACACCAACAATTAAAAAAAGAGGGAAACTACTCGTCTGACAGAAAAGTTACATACCTCACGCTTGAATGGAGGATACCTTCCAAGTCCCGGTGTGGCATTTGCGGAAGCATTGACTATGTCTAACAATACACGATGAACCTAATGTAATAAGTTAATAACAAATTAGTTTTCTGTGGAAGGAGGCAGATTGACATATATAGTGTTAATTCACCATGTGTGTACACAAAGAACTTCATAACCATATACAAAGACAATGCAAAAAAGGGCATGACATAAGTACCATGTGATAAAACACTCGACACTCGATAGACCAAATCCTAACTGGACATGGAGAACTTCCTTTAGTAGATAGAAATAACATGCATCCACAGCTAGTAACTAAAAGTTAAGTACCTAGTACATGAAACTCAACCTCAATTTCAAACTCGAACCAGGTAGACAAACACAGACAATAACAGTAAATAAATGCCAATCAATGATATGAAGAATTAAAATTTAATTTACTATTGGTTTTTATCATTGGGCCTGGAAGCGTGGTCATGGCAGTTCCATAGAGCACAATAAAATATTAGGGCAAGTATAGATTGCAATGTTTGTTGAAACATGTTGTGAACAGTAAAACCATAGCCAACAAAAAGACGACAAATTATTTTCTTCATAGCTTGTCTCCTGAGGGGTAGGTAGGACAAAAGTTAATGTGTGCAAAGCTAACACAAAGTTATGATAGCTTCACTTTTTATTCATTGAATGGGACATACGTACCTCTTCAACACATAGTCGTGATGGCTCCTTTGCCATTTCCAGTACTATTTTTATTAAGGATCTCAATCCTTTCTCTGGAGATATCAAATATGGTTGATAACCATCGGCTTCCAAGACAATCTAGTGGATCAAGAGAAATCTGTTTGAGTAGCTAGCAGTCCGCCAGAGCTCATTGTAAAAGTTGAAACTAATCTTACCCTTTTGACATTGTTGAGGTCAAAATGTCTATCCAACGGTAGCTGTTTAATCCTATCTGGAAATTTGCCTTCAAAACTTGCAACAATTTTCCAACCAGATCCCTTTTACATAAAAAACAGTATACTAACCTCATTATCAACTATTCATTTTAAAGCAGAATAATCAAATCTTTAGTGTAAGTTCATTACTAACCTCACCAGATGTTATATGAGCAAGAAATTTATCCTCGAATTCCCGGCACAGTTCCAAAGCAACTGCTCGGGTTCCTTCGGCACTTTGTACCATGGATTCTCCCAGTCTTGCTAGTTCATCTTGAACCATCTGAGATTTACCCTGAAGGCTGAAATTGCAGCACAAGCACACAGATGTAACTTTAGCTCCAGATCATGCATACACGTGAATTAACATCAGTTCAAGAAGGAACTCATCTACCACGATACACCATCATGAGCATCCAAGAGTTAGATAGCAGATGCAATGGTTACTGAAGAATAGACATAATTCTTACCCACTTAAAAGGTTGGGAAGCCGCACTTTCATTCTTTTGCGTATCTGCTTCGCAATGGTGTCAACCAAAGCAAGTCTACCTAGCTTATTCTGAGGAGCACCAGTCAAGATGCTTTTCAGAGTTTCAGCTTCAGCTCGCCAAGCTGTTTCTAGCGAGTTTTCAGACCCAACTGATTGCGCTGACGCAATTGCAACAGATTGTCCTATTAGAGCAACCCACTCAATGTCAGGAAGGTTTTTTGGGCCCTTGTTGGACAGTAGGGCCTGAACACAAGCTATAGTTTTTGCATCTCCATTTGCTTGATCAACTTTGCTTATAACACCAACAGTTCTTGTACCTACAGTTACAATGAATGGAAATATACCCACTCAATACAGCATAATGGTAATGGAAATACTGACAATATTTTTCAGATAAGAGACAGACCATCTGAGTCAATATCCTTGGCCAACCTCAGAGCTCGAGATGATGCAACCTCAGCAGCTTGCATTGCGGGTATCACAACAAGCAGTATCGCATCATTGTGCCCAGCATACTCATTGATCTAAAGTATAAAAAAAAATCAGAAATCTGCTACAAAGAGTAAGAAAGCTAATGGCCTTAAAGAGCTAGACCTGTGATCTCCTAGATTACTTGTGCAACAATAGTTCAGAAGCTACAAGGAAAATGAATTAAGCTACAGAGGAATGAAAGATATGATCTAAAGGTCCCCAATATAAACCATGTAGCATGCACTTACAATTAAATGATATGATCAAAGTTTATTGCTGATATTACTCCACGACTGGTTAATTATCATTCCACCTGATCCCTAATCATTTATGTACAGGAAAAGTAGTTTCAAAATAATTCAAATACATACCACGGAATCATCAACAGCTCGCTGGTCTATCCCAGGTAAATCAATCAGCTTTAATGGGGGAGCTGAAGATAAGGAAGGAAGTAATGTGAGGGATTTTATAAAGCAGCATAGCAACTAAACAAACCATAATTATAACAGAAATTATGAATAAGGTTCACCAAGATATCAAACATAGATAAGAAATGGACTATTTGCAAGCAATTCTCCTGTTACTTTGTTTTCACAACACAGTGTGCAAACAGAACATACAGTGCCACAGACATAAATTCCTTAGCCCAATAGTTGTTTCGTCATTTTTTTTCATTACCACAAGTACAATACAATCATCACCAAATGTACGAGCACATACTCAACACAATGTTCTGTATAATGCTACTGAAGTGAAGGGGGAAACAGTTCAATGTTTGTTATTAAAATGATTATACAGCTTGCGGCCGCAGACAGACCTGTACTTGTCCGCAGCTTGAGGGAAATCTCATCGCCGCGGCCCCTCCCTGATCCACCAGACGCCCCCTTGCTGAGTCTGTCCTGCAGTGAATGCCGGAGGGCACCTTCAGCACAAACAGGAGATGTCAGGTTCAAGATCAGGTGTAGTCCCAAGCTCGCAAAACTTGTCAATTGAAGCAGAAAGCATAGCCGCGAGATCCAACTCACTTGCCGTAACCTGCTGTGACTTGCTGTCGATCTGGAGCACGATGGACTTGCTGCTGAGCCCCGGCTCCCTCTGCAGGTCCACCACTATCGGCGCCCGCGTTGCCCCGTTCTCTCCTGTCGGCTGCACGGCACACGACCACCACCAGCACCCACCCAAATCCAGTAAAAAAAAAACCTCAGATACCGCAACGAGCGAAGAGGAGGGGAGAGGGAGCTGAGCTGCGAGGCTAGGAGCTCACCAGGACCGGGTGACCGATGAGGCTGTTCAGCACGGCCGACTTGCCTGCTCCCTGCACGAGCATACGGATCGGAAAACGTATCAGATCGGAGCACACGAGCAGCAGCCGGAGCAGATCGCGAGGCGTTTCGGCGGAGGCGCGGGGCCGTGGCAGCAGCAGTAGCCGATACTTACGACGTTGCCGAGGGCGACGGCGTTGAGGAAGGTGGTGGGGCGGCGCGGCGCAGCCTCGTCGGAGGGGTCATCATCGGCGAGGAGAGACGCCGCCTGGCGCATCGACTCGGAGAGCTCCGACAGCTCCTCTATGGCCTCCATGGTCGGCGGTTTCTCGGGCGGCGGCGGCGGCCGGGGCAGATCTCGAGGGATCGGAGCTGCGGGGCTACGGCGGCGGCGGAGACCGAGCCCTGAGCTGCCCTTGGCCTGACGCGGATTTGAAATCTACACGGGGACGGGATGGGAGATGACCTGGGAAAGACGTGGGGGTGGTGGATTTGGGCGAGGACAGGGAGAGAGAGATGGGAACGGAGAGCAGCAGCACGGAGCCGTTTGCTTTTTTTTTTTTTTTTTTGAGAAAGCACGGAGCCGTTTGCTTGCTTGGTTGCGAAGGTGCACAACTTTTTCGGAGAGCGGTGGGGCTTTCGCAGGTTGGGCTTGGCCCTCTGCATCGGCCCTAGGCCTTCTTGCTGCACAGCAACAATTCGAAATATTTCGGCGATTGGGCCATCTGCCATGGGCTCGCAGCTGGGTAGCAAAGCGAATTTTTTTATTTTATATTATTTTTTATTTTTCCAGAAATATATGACCGGTTTCAAGTTTTGCAAAAAAACTATACTACTACCGCCATACCACATGGCGTTTGGTCCAAACGCCCTACCATATGACGGTTGGAGGTGCTACAGTAGTACTGTTCACAAACGTCGTGTTACTGTAGCACCTCCAACCGTCGTACCACACGGCGGTAGGGTTCAGTTCGTTTCCAAAAAATCGTAACTTTTTTGGTATGAACTCAGATGGAGATAAAATTTATATAAAAATTGTATCTTTCGACGAGATCTGTAACTTTGTAGTTCAAACTTTTTTCATTTGAAGTCATCTTGTGGAAAAAAACGATATACTACCAGGTAGTATATCGTTTTTTCCAGCGTTTGTAGACACTACAGTACCCGCGTCGGGTACTATTCCCAAACGCCATACCACATGGCGGTAATGGTATAGTTTTCAAAATCCAAGAAAAATCGAAGAAAAAATATAAAAATAAAAAAATTTCTAGCAAAGCATCCGTTTAGTTGGTTGTAGATATTGAAGGTCTTAGTGTTGAATTGGATCAAATATCAAATCAGACAAATATTGGTATTGAGTTACAATATCAAAGTCATTGTTTAGATGTAGATGAATTGCTAAATGGAATCCAAGAAGCTAGCAAAAACCAATTTGTGTTTGGATGTCCAATTCGTGGCATTTGAGAATTGAATCTTCTTCTCCTCCTCGCTCAGGGTTTACCTTACCGTTGGTAACCGGCCCGGTTACCGCGGTAACCGGCCTTACCGGCCTGGACCGGTTACGGTACCGGCCGGTTACCAACCGGTGGGTTTAGAAATTTTTGAATTTGAATTCCAAAAATTGAAAAATGTGGAAAAAATCTCTAAAAATACTTCGTGATTTATTGAGTCTAATGGTGTCAAATTTGTTGCAAACTTCGTTCATTTAGTATAAATTCTGACCAAAACAAGTTAAACCAAAAAAAGAAAAGAAAAAAAAACCGCCGGCCCAGCATGGCCCACTTAGGCCCAACCATTGGGGGGGGTCAAAATATCCCCACCGATGCTCCCCACCCCATCCGGCCGAGCGCTCGGCCTCCAGAAGCGTCGTCCGCCCCCTGTCCGCCTCCCCTGGGGCGCCGTCCGGCCGCCGGCGACGCCTAACCGGCCTCTGAGCGCGGTTTACCGCTCGGACGGCGCGGTTAGCCGGCCGGCCGCCGGATCTAGCGGTTCCCCGCCCCGGACCAGCGGTTTACCGCCCCGGACGAGCGGTAAGCCGCGGTTAGGGCGCGGTTAACCGCCCTGGCGCAGGCAAGTCTCCCCCCTTCATAAATGTTTAATTTATCTAGTTTCTAAGTATGTTTTGATATAGAAGTGTAGAACATTTTGATTTAGGATGCAGATATGATTTGATTCAGGTGTTTACATGATTTAGGTTTGTAAATGTAGATATGTAGACCATAAATGTAGGATTTTGGTAGAGCATATTTAGTTGTATATATGATTTCATTTAGGATGTAGATATTTAGAGCATATTTAGGTATATGATTTATGTGATTGATTTGTGGATGTTGTCCATTTATGCAGATACAAAATGGCATCTAGAGATGTTGTGTGGGAACACGGTGAAAATCATCACCCCGGATGGCGATGCAACTATTGTCATATGCACAAAAGTGGAGGTGGTGCGACTAGGTTCAAACAACATTTGGCTGGAAAAGGGACCCAGGTGGTCCATTGCAGGAATGTGCCACCACCTGTGCGGGAGTACTTTCAGCGTGAGATTGAGAGGACTGAGAAAGCAACTTTTGAACGGAATAAAGAGAGGTTGAGAAAGGAGGCGGTTGCAGCCGAGGGAAACTATCCTAATGCAGAAGATGATGAGGAGGCTCAATTGCAGCGTCACATCCACCTATCGAGAGCTGAAGAATTGTACCGTCAGGGGGTGGAACAGAGAGGTGGTGCATATGAGCATGGAGGGGGTAGTGGTTCCACGAGGGAGAATCCTTTGCAAAGGATGTTGCGAAGAAGTGGTTCGCGACGGGATACTCCTGTGGTGGTGGAAGACTATAACTTGGCTGCTGGTGGGAGAAGAGGAATGACGCAACCAAGGATTGATACAGGCTCCTGGACGCAGAAGGGTAAGAATGCAAAGGAAGCTATTGGTAAAGCTTGGTCAAAATTCTTCCATATCGCGGGAGTACCTGGGAGACAGGCTGATAATCCTTACTTTGTTAGTGCGGTCAGAGAGACACAGAAGTGGGGTAAGATTTCTTTCATTGGTATCACAACTATGAGATTACATTTTTGTACCTAATCTTTTGATTTCCATATGGTTGCAGGTGAAGGTATCGCGTCACCCAGTGGAAGGGAAATTGATGGCAAGTACCTTGATCAAAACGAGAAAGACTTAATGGATAGGTACAAACAGTTTCAGAAAGAGTGGGACATCTTTGGCGTGACCTTGATGTGTGATTCTTGGACTGGGCCGACGAGGATGAGTGTCATAAATTTTTTGATATATTGTAATGGGGTCACGTGGTTCCACAAGTCCATTGATGCGACTGGTAAATCTCAGGATTCCAAATTTTTGCTCAAGGTAGTCACTAAACACTTGCCACTGACAATGAGTATGTGTTCAAGGATTATTAAAGTTTGTGCATATTTTTTCAAGAGATTCGAAAGGTGGTGGATGAGATTGGTCCGGAGCATATCGTCCATATAGTCACCGACAATGGCTCCAACTACAAGAAAGCATGTAGGCAATTGAGAGAGGTGTATGAACACATTGTTTGGACACCATGTCTAGCACACACTGTCAATTTGATGTTGAAGGATATTGGTCAGAGGCCCGAACATCAAGGTATGATCGCTAACTGCAAGCGAATTTCAGCTTGGTTACATAATCATGGTCAGCTAAATGCAATGATGAGGGAGGCTATTGGTGGTGAGTTGATCAAGTGGAATGCCACTCGATTTGGGACTAACTATATGTTCTTAGAGAGCCTACATCGCAAACGTGACAAATTCATGCAGTGGACGACATCTCCGGCGTTTTTAAATAGCAACTGGGCCAAAACCGATGAAGGCCGATTTGCGCAAGCGAGGTTATCAAGTATGGAGTGGTGGGAGGGAATGGATTATATCATCAAGACAGTTGAACCAATTTACAAGATGCTACGATTCGCTGACCAGGACTCGAAACCCAACATGGGAGATGTTGTGATGGCCTACCAGCAGATGAAAGCGGAGTTGGAGTCTTACTTTGGAAACAATGTTCACACTTGGAATGAGTACAAGGAGATTTTGGATAATAGGATTCGTGATGTGTACTGGGGCACGTATGTTGGTGCAGGTAAGATTGTATGAGTCCTCTATTTTGAATCTCTACTTTCCACATGCATTGTTTCTGACTATTTGAAATGATTTATGTTTTGCAGCCGCTTGCTTACATCCAAGGCATGCTTTTATGATGGAACCAACTCCAGAAATGTTTCGTTCCCTAAAGGATACATTTCAGAGCATGACGGATGTCCAGACCGCCGTGCAAGCATTGCAGGAGGCTGAGGTGTTTCGCCAGAAGCATGGTGAGTTTGGCACTGAAATGGCAAGGAGGGCGGCGATTGACCCAAAGACAAGCCCATGTAAGAGTAACTCCGTACACCACTGTTGTTTCTCTATTGCAAATTTCAAATATATTGGTCACTAATTCGATTGCACTTGCACCTGCAGCATCTTGGTGGATGATGTTCGGCTCAAGCACCCAGGCGCTACAGAAGCTTGCTGTGCGGCTTGTTTCACAATGTGTGTCATCAAGTGGATGCGAGCGTAACTGGAGTACTTTTGCCTTGCTGCATACAAAGGTTCGCAACCGCTTGACGCACAAGAAACTTAACAAGCTTGTCTACGTGAACTACAGCCTTCGCCTGAGACTTAAGGAGGTCTCGGGGCCAAGTCGTGATGAAGGTGATTTTATTGACCACCTTGCCCATCTCTCATTCTATGACGAGCACCATCCGGTTCGGGAATGGTTTGAATATGGTAGATCTAACCAAGAACCAGTTTTGGATGAGGACGATGATGACGGCGACGTCCCTCTCCCGTCTCATCTTGTCAGTGATCACGTAGACCCCTCTGATCTACGTGAAACTACGGGTGATGATTGCATCAGTGATTGGGCACGTAGAGTGGTGGGAGACACTCACCTTGGGAAGAGGAAGTTTCAGAAGGGGCCTACGAAGGGTGACCCGAAGCGTCAACGAGGACAGGTACAAACAAAAGGAAAAGGCAAAACAACAACAATTCCAGTGGACAGCGACACCTCCACTAATGATGGCGATGGTCAGCGTAGTCCACCGTATCAGGAGTCAGGGGATAGCAGCTCGCCTGATGATGGTGATGGTGATGGTGATGATAGTGATGGTGACGGTGGTGATGGTGGTGGTGGTGGTGGTGGTGATGGTGCTGGTGCTAGTGGTGGTGGTGGTATTCGTTTCACAGGTATACATTGCAACCTAATATGCACGCATGTTTCTGACTATGAGTACTAATTGTGATATATGCTTGAATGCAGGGGAGACTGATTTCACACACGCTACTCAGGACCGCGACCATGGAGCACCGGAATCGCAGAGGAGAACGGTTGGACCCACAGACTACGACACTCCTCAGTACTCTTCTTCCTCGTACAGCGATACCTCGCAGTCTTTTCATTATCCCAGGCCTGACATTAACATGCAGCCACCGACAAGATGGGTGTACGAATGGGAAGATCCACATTTTTACAATATGTTACTTCAGCAATGGCAGACGACAGCAGCGTGGACGGGTCAAACTTGGCAAGACTACAAGGCTGAGTTGCTTAGAGTGCAAGGTTTGAATGTCATGTCCACCGCCGAGTACCAGATGGCGACCCAAATGGGGGTCTTCCCATTTCTACAGCATTGATCTTTTATTACTATGACTATGGTATTGTATGCACGATTATCACTATCACTTGGTATTGTATGCACAATTATTACTATGACATTGTTTGTATGCAAAACTATGATATTATTGCTTTGGTGAGGTTTTGTGAGGTCCTTTACATTAATTTATGCATAGATCATGCTAAGATTTTCATTAATTTACCACCGGGGAACCACAAAAACATGTTTGGTTATTCTGCCTTTCACGTCGGTTTACCGCTCCAACCGACCGGTTACCGGTCCTTACCGAGCGGTTTACCGATCAAAACCGATTGAACTGGCGTTTCAATTTGGATTTTGAATTTGTTCGGTTTTGACCGGTAACCGCGGCTTACCGACCGGTTTACCGAAACCGATGGACAGCGGTTCGGTGGTCCGGTTCGGTAAGCAAAACCCTGTCCTCGCTACCTCGACCATGGTGGCGGTGGTGCTCGCCTCCGTTTTATAATACTTGTCGTTTTGGTTTTTCTAGATACATTCTGTTGACGCTTTTCTGGTCAACACACACGAGCGTTAGATCGCGCGGAACATCGAAACGCTGAACTCGCCGAGCTCCTGCCCGGACCGGTCTGACCGGTCATGGGCACCGGTCTGACCGGTGGCTGCAGAGGTGTAACACCCTAATTTTCAAAAATTTTAATTTCAATAAAATATGTTAGCAACCTTTAATTTTGCTCTTAAGGACTATAAGGTTTTCTTTAATTTCTTTTAGGCATTTAATTATTTCCAAAATAAAATAAATTAATCATAGGAGTTTAATGTTGCATACATGCTGATGCATTGCTTTTGAGTGTTTGAATTCAGATTTGTGTTTGAATTCATTTGTTTGGTGCTTTTAAAAATAGAAAACCCTTTTTCTTTTATTCTTTTCCTTCCCCTCTATTCTGGCCCGTTTTTGCTTTGGCCCAGTCTCCGAAGTCTGCTACCGCACCCTCAACTCTCCACTCGCAGCCGCTTGCAGCCCAGCCTGGCCCGACGCCTGAAGTCTGCTCGCACCCCCTCATCTCCCCGGCCTAGTCCGCCTTCGCACCACAGCCCCGCAGCCCAGCGCTCGCATCCGGCCCAGCGCGGCCCGTTCCACCCCTCCGCCGCCCGCAGCCACTAACGAGCGGGGTCCACCCGTCATCCCCTCCTCCCGCCGTCTCCGACCGGGACACAGGCGCGCCGCCGAATCCGCCCCGAGCACGCCTCCCTAGGCGTGGCCCGCACGCCAAGGCGTGGCCCTGCCCCTTTTTAAGGTGTCGCCACCACCCCTGAGTCCCTCCCAAACCCTAGACACCGTCTCGAGCTCCTGCGCACCGCCGTCCAAACCCTAGCCGCCGCCGAGCTCGAATCCGCCTCACCGTCGCCTCTCTGCCGTCGAGGAGCACCTCCGGAGCTTCGCCTGGACGTGAGGAAGCTTCCGGTGTCGTTGGTTCGCGTCGTCGACCCCTACATCGCTCGGACGCCTTCGCCGGAGTTCCGCCGCCGCCATCTTTCGCTCCGCCGAGCCATCCGCCGCCATCGCCGTCTGTAAGATCCCGCTCTCGCCCCTGTTAGCTTCGCCGTCTCGCCCGCTTCGTCCCCGTGCAACCCGCGTGAAGAATCGAGCACCCCAGCTTGGTTTGGCCCCACGCCGGCGAGCCGCCGCCGTGCGCCGCTGCTAGCCCGTCGCCGCCGGCTAGACGCCGTCGCCTGCCACCCGCGTGCATCTATGGCTGTTGGATCTCGATCCGACGGATCGAGTCAGATCTGACCGGGTCAAGTGCCGGTCAAACCCAGCCGCTCTGACAGTTTTGCAGTTTAGCCCCTGCGTTTTTACGTTTCACAAGCCGGTCCTTCCACAGTTCAAGTTTTCTTACGGTTAGGTCCTGTTTTCTTCGTTTTAGCCCTGAAGTTTTAGTTTCTTTGCAGATAGGTCCTTCTATCTTCGTTAGTGCGTAACTTCGTCGTTTTAGCTCTGTTTTTAGCGTTCTTTATATCCATGCGATCGTCTCGATGAGTAGATTAGTTTTTTGTTATTTTTGTCACTATTTGCTATGATTGGTGTTCTGTTTCTTAATTATTTGTATTGTATGCTTGTATGTTATTGTGTGGAGCGTAGTGAACGATCAGTTCGTGGAGTACGCTGCCGTTGAAGATCAAGAAGGCTTTGAGCAGCAGCACGCTTGGGTAGAAGGCAAGTCCTTGCTGCATTCCCTTTTGTCCTATTACAACGTGCATTTTAATTACATAGTTATTTACTTATTGCTTGCATTAATGTGATGGGACCCATGCTTAAGGTGTGACTAGTGTTGTATACCCTGTGCCTTGATCAACCGGGTTTTATCTTTATGTTGGGTAGCTTCGCTAGAGCATACTTTGGGTGGTTTAATGGAACAATCTTTAATCTTGATTTAATTTTTTTCTATTCATTCATGTAATGCAAGAACACTATGCTTGTTTAATCGGAACATGGAGAACCACCCAGGAAAACCATACAACCACAAGACATATGGATCTGTCTTAGATGAATAACTAGAAACTTTGATGTTGTAGCAACTTTACCTGAAAGGGGCCAATGGGGAGGCGTTGTCAGAGTATAGACCTGCTCTAGCAGGGAGTTGGGTTTGTTTATTTATGGTAGGGTATTGACCCGCTAGGGAGCTTTATGCCCTGCTTCGTCTTGAAACCTAGTGGGTTGCTATACGTTGGGGAATCTTGGTAAAGGCCTCGTAGCGTCCCTATGCAACCACACCTCGGTAGTGTGGTAATGTGCCTACTTTTGCACAGCATGGTTGGGTCCAAAACTCTTTTGAGTTTTTACGCGACTTGTGGTGAAAGTGTACAACCTCTGCAGAGTGTAAAACTAACTAGTTAGCCGTGCTCACGGTCAAGAGCGGCCTGGACCCTCACATGAGTAATTCTATGGAAGATGGAACTTATAAACTTGTGCATTGCATCTTATGGTTCTTATGCATTTATTAAGTGGGTTTTGGTATACACTTACACTTGCTAGTAATAGCTGCTTAATAAAACTTGACCAACTAAAATGTTGATCTGCTTTGCAACCTCAAGCCTTCCACCATAAAGCCTTTGCATGTTGTTATAGTGTCTTTCCCTTGTTGAGTATGACATGTGCTCATGTTTGCTGTTTTATATTGCATCTACACAACCCGGCTGCTGCTCAGACAGACGTTTTGAGGACTTCTCTAGTGATTTCGACGAGTTCTAGGCGTTCGCTCCTTCAGTCAGCTGCCTGTGGTGGACATCTACGTTTATCTTTCCGCTGTTAGCTACTCGTTCGTGTGATAGTTTAAAGACTTTCGGTAATGTAATAAAGTTAATACTCTACTTTCGAGATGCACTGTGTTTTGGTTATCACTATGTCGATGCATGTGTGTAAACTTGATCCTGGCGCACATGTATTCAATGCATTCGGATTTGCCTTTAAATCCGGGTGTGACAGAGTGGTACCAGAGCCGTGTTGACTGTAGGACGTTAGCCTAGTTAGAATGGTCAGATTTAAGGATTATAAAACTTACAAGCCTTTCTTATCACCTGCTTGATTTAATTCTGACTTAACAATCCTACTCTTGCTTTTACCTCACCTGTAATAGCCGTAAATATTTAATACTTTTAGAAACATTTTTATATGAAGTAAAAATTAATAAGTTGTTAAGTATAATTTAATATCCTATGATATGCACTATGAAAGAGAGATTTATCTTAACAATAAAAAAAATACTACATAGTCTTTGTTTAAGACTCACGTGTGCACTAATATAATAAAAAGTTGTGCTGTAAGCTTTGATACTAATCAATCTCGTAATGCTTGCCACAAGGACCAATGTGATGTAGGCTATCAAGTAAAACCGCACAACCAATGATTAGTAGTGATTAACAATGCTTGGCAATAAACTATGATGTTGGCTGACGGGAAGAAAATATTTAAGGAAAGAAAGGAGAACCTTGAATAAAATAAAAGATCAAGTGAACCTAGATTTTTTTTGAAGTCGGCAACTGCAGTGAGAAGGTAAGTACATGGTGTAGTTTAAACTAAATTAAAAAGTACATTACGTAGAAACTAAGGTGGCACTACATGCATGAACCAACTTGCTTCTAGAGTAAGCAGTAAATTATTTCTTTTAACAAACCATCTCTAGAGTTTGCCAGCACATTGACATCAGTAAATGAAAGGTCACCTTTTGGGAATACCCAAGAGCCAACTAGAGGGCCCCTAGAGCACCTGAACACGTCTTTTATGCCTATAAATAGATGGGCATGCTGGGCATCAAGGAACACACCCATCCACTTTACTCAAGTAGCTGAGATTCTGTCAACGAGTTTAGAAGCAAGGCGTGCAAGACTTGGAGCTGTAGTACTGCATCTGCTGTTGGCTGGAGTGCTAAGCAAGCAAGCAGATCATCCTACAGTCATGCTCTTACCTTGTTCTTATTTTAAATTAATTTCAGCATCTTATACAGTACACTATTATTTGCTTGTCTACTCTGCTGCTTATGATAAAACAAGGTGTTACGATAGCAAACACATTGTACCGATCACAGTTCAGGCATGGGATTGTCTGGGTTCTCCATGTAGAATGACTCTTGTACAGAACAGAGTAGTCGGTGATGGATCCGTAGGAGCGACCGATTACTAGTAGGTCAAGGTGTCGTTATACGTGGGATTAAGGGCTCAGCTCTTCTAGGACCTTTGTTCTAGTAGGGACTGTTGATGTCGGAGTACCTCTCTTAAGAGTATAAAGTGTGGAATTTCACCCCTGTGACTCCCGGGTTGGGAAGCTTGCCGTCATATGTAACACCTGATTTTTCTTCAAATTAATATTTTTGGTGGATCTGTTTGCTGAGTATTTTACTCACCCTTGCTTTAATAATTTTTCTTTTACAGTAAACAACAATGATGGTCATGCCACCGAAACCATGTCGGGGCATGAAGATGATGCGTAGGAGTAGCCGACGGGAAGGGTCACACAAGATCTTAGAATAAAGTTGCTTAGTCTTTTCATATATATTCTTATTGTAATGAATAAATGACTTCACATGATGATGTCAATGTAATAAAGAATGATTGATGGTGTGAGCCTTACATATTTATTATTTACTATAAATATGTGGCGACTGTTACAAATGGGCCTTATGTTGGGGCGTGACATCACCCTTGATTACTTCTTGCTCCTTTACCTTGTGCTTGCTATCTTTTGTTCCTTAGCACTTGGTCTTGCTATCTATCTCACTCTGCACGTGTTCACTGCACCTACAGATGGTTCGTCGCTTGAAGACCTCGCACGCAGGTGCTGTTCACCAGTATGCCCCCTAGGAGGAGTACAATGACTACCATGAGGGTGACACCGACGAGGAGATAGTGATGGATGCACTTCCTGTAGCTGCCCCAGAACCCATCATTGTGTCAGATGATGAGGAAGATCCAGAGGAGGTGATGCCAGAAGGGGAAGAGCAAGCTGACCAGCAAGGCCAAGAAGAGCAGGCGCCAGGAGGCGGTCAAGGTGATCACCATGAGCAAGTGGAGGAGGATGGAGAGCAAGAGCAAGCGGAACAGCAAGGCCCCGCAGGAGGTGAACCAGCTGAAGAAGTGAAACTGGAGGTGCAGTACTACTGGGTCGATGGGGTGGGCATCCCCATGGCTGATAACTTGAGAGCAATGGTACTTTGCTTGGGCTATGACAAGGCCCCAGTTTACTGCTGCGAGCTCCGAACTCACCCATGGTTTGAGCCCCACTGGAGAGTTGCAGCTATCCTGCAGGAGTATGCGCCATTCCAGGGAGTGAAGGACATAACCAGGCATGAAGATGTGGCTCACAGGACCACCATGGACACAGGTATTGCAGAAGCAGCACGGAGGGCACTCTATGTACTCTCCGACAAAGAGCGTGATAGGTTGGAGGACACCCACTGTAGATACACACCTTACAGAGCAAGTGGAGAGGTCAAGACCTACATCGCTCCAGCTCCAGCTTATGAGGGAACGTTGAACAACGTCCGGGGTTTGCTAGCTGCTGTCAACACTACCTTGGATGACACCAACAACACTCTCTATGCAGCACAACAGCAGATCATCACTCTGGAGTTGCAAAAGCGTGCCTTGGAGGCTGCATTGTTGAACAAGGATCAACCAGTGGTCCATGACGCTGTAGAAGCATGCACATCCCCGTCACCCAAGAGGCCACGCTACGACTCCCCTGACGCCCACACGGAAGCCATGCCATGGGAAGATAGTCCTTAGGTTTAAGTTCAAGTTAGGGTCTTTTGTAATTGATAGAACGAGCGGTTAAAGTGTGTTTAGTTTAGGAGTGTGGTTGAATGCTTGGTTTTGTGTTAAATGATTGAGCTGGATTTTTGTGTGAGTGCAATGTATTGTGGAGTGATAACCACAATGACATTTGTTTAGAAGTAAAGCTTCCTTAGTGGGTTTAAGTTCTGTTTCTACCATCTCTTAATCTTGCATCTACTTAATCCTTATCAAGTCTTTACTTATCTATCTTGGAATCTATCTTGCTGCAAATCTGTTCTCGTCAACCTTCGACACAGCAGTAGTGTTTTGATAATATCTCGAGCTACAGAACCAGTTGAGTTAGTTCAAAAATTTCATAAGTGAATTTATATAAAAAATTCAGCCCCATCCAGTACTTATTATGAGAGCTATGCCCGAAACATTGGAGCTACCAGAAACTGTAACACTCTGCTGACATAGTTAACTTCATTATTTTATATCTCGGGCTATAGACCTCCGTTTGAGGTAAATCCAGTTGGAGAAGTTCAAAAATTTCATGGGCGTTTTTCTATCCAAAATTCATAAATTTAGGTTACATAGACAGAGAGTTATGCCCGAAACTTTGGAGCCACCCGAATCTATTAACACTGCTGATACACCTGACTTGTTTATTTTATAACTGGAGTTATAGAGCTCTGATTGAGGTGATTCCAGTTGGAATGGTTCCATAATTTCATTACCTTTCACTGGTCAAATGCTCATAATTTTTGGCTACCCACGTTGAGAGTTATTCCTGAATATCTGGAGTAAACAGAATTTGTCTAAAGCTGAATATCTTCATTGTTTTACCTTCTGAGTTTCACTCTTGACTCAAACATCTAAAGTAACTAGAGGAATTCCCCGCGCGTTGCTGCAGGTACTTATACAATAATTGAATTTATATTATTGATGAGGATTGCTATTAGTATTAATCTAGTTGTCAGAGTGTAACTTATGCAATGAAATATATAAGGAATAGCTATTTAGTATAAAAATGGATATATTTCATGATGTCAAATGAAAAAAGATCCGATCGTTATGTTTCTACTAGGACTATCTATGCTTCTATTCCTTTATATTCCTCAATTTCCTGCGCGTTGCCGCGAGTATGTAGGAGAAATCTATGAGTTAGAATATTACTATCACCCTCCTAGTCTTTTTCTTTCTTCTTTTTCCTTTTCCTTTTTTTCCTTTTTTTTATTTTTCACTTTACTCTATACCAACTACCATCGATGGGGCCTATTTGTCATTTTATCAAAATATATTCATATGAGATCTTGTTTTGAAGGATTTATTAAAAGGAATCCAATGGTGTAATCAGAATTTAATTTGGTTTTTTGATTTTTGAGTTATAACATTTTCTAGCTAGTTCAAACAATGGGGCCCACCACTGGATGTCATGGTCTTAGTGGGGCTGTTGAGGTGGCATGATTGCATGTTGAGAGAACTCCCTAGTGGGGAGCTCCTATATAGGAGTTATAGATGTTCCTAACACTCAGATGGTGAACACCAGGTCAGGATCCGGAGTCGATCAACCAGCAGTGAACCGCCAAGGGAGAAGCAACCGTTCAGGCCTAGCACCTCAGCAACCACAGATGGATCCAGCCATGCAACAATTCCTTGAGGTGCAGACCCAACTCCTCCAGAACCTGTCCAACACTGTGGTGAATCTGCAAGCCCAAGTCAATAATCCACCGGTGCAGCAGCAGGCGTCACTCAACAAGCACCGTGAGTTCATGAGCCACCACCCCCCAGTGTTCACCCATGCAGCTGATCCACTTGAGGCTGAGGATTGGCTGAAGACAGTGCTGAAGATGCTCACTATCACACAGTGTAGCGACATAGAGAAGGTCCTGTATGCTGCAGGACGACTTCAGGGGTCAGCTTCTGCTTGGTGGGATGCATATGTCGCTGCTCACGCTACCCCAGATGCTATCACCTGGGATGAATTCACCACCAACTTCAGGAGCCATCACATACCAGCCGGTCTCATGAAGATGAAGAAGAAGGAGTTCCTTTCCCGCAAGCAGGCGGGAATGTCAGTGGCTGAGTTCAGAGACAAGTTCATTGAGTTGTCTTGCTATGCACCTGAGGAAGTTGCTGAGGATAGGAAGAAGCAAGAGCTATTCCTGGATAGGCTAAGTGGACCACTACAGTATCAGCTGATGTCTCACACCTTCCCCTCATTCCAGCACCTGGTAGACAATGCCATCCGTCTGGAGTACAAGCGTAGAGAGCTGGGAGAGCAGAAGAGGAGGCCACCAGCTATGGACAGTCCGGGAGCGTCTCTTGCCCTCGTTTCACCCCACAGCAGAGCACGCCCTTCCGCTATGGAGGATCAGGTGGGAACTTTGGGCAGCAACAGTCCTCGCGTCCTGCTCAACCATTCCAGCAGACAGGGCAGCAGTTTCAGCACTCCGCTCCTCAGACACCGCGCCCCACTTTCCAGCAGAACCAGCAGAGAACTCCAGTTGGTACACCAGTGAGGACCGCTACACCTCCCAACCCTGCAAACACCACTTGCTTCAAGTGTGGAGAGCTTGGTCACTATGCCAATGTGTGTCCCCAGAGGCAACCCCCAAGTACCCCAGTGCAGAACCAGCAGATGCAGCAGGGAAGGAATGGCAATCAGACCCCGCAAACCAACAAGGGACAACAGAGCTATTCACGTGGCAAGGTGAACCACGTCGATGCTGATGCCGCTCAGGAGAATCCTAAAGTTGTGCTCGGTATGTTCCTAGTCAACTCCATACCCGCCTCAGTTCTATTTGATTCAGGAGCATCCCATTCTTTCATTACCTCTCAGTTCGTAGCTCAGCATAACATACCCATTAGCCCTATGTCTCGTCATATGCTAGTTAGTTCACCAGGGGGAATTGAAAGCATCATATAAGTGTGACAATGTCAGTCTCAAGATTTTGGGCAGAGATTTCCGGGCTAATCTTATAATACTAGAGTCGAGAGGAATCGATGTGATACTTGGGATGGGATGGTTGACCACGTGTGATGCGGTGATTCAGTGTGCTAAGAGGTCGATCCTTCTCACTAGTCCAGCTGGGGAAAGGATCGAGTTTGCAGCAGATCCACCACCAACCAGTACAGTGAATCAACTCGATGGGAAGGCTTTGGAGGATATAAGAGTGGTGTGCGAGTACCCTGATGTTTTTCCTGAGGAGTTACAAGGTATGCCACCGGGTTCAAGAGGGACATCAGAGGTAGAGTGTCCCGATCTTTCTCTTTCTCTTTCCGAATCTCGGGACGAGATTCCTTTTAAGGGGATAGATTTGTAACACCCTAATTTTCAAAAATTTGAATTTCAATAAAATTTGTTAGCAACCTATAATTTTGCTCTTAAGGACTATAAGGTTTTCTTTAATTTCTTTTAGGCATTTAATTATTTACAAAATAAAATAAATTAATCATAGGAATTTAATGTTGCATACATGCTGATGCATTGCTTTTGAGTGTTTGAATTCATATTTGTGTTTGAATTCATTTGTTTGGTGCTTTTCAAAATAGAAAACCCTTTTTCTTTTATTCTTTTCGTTCCCCTCAATTCTGGCCCGTTTTTGCTTTGGCCCAGTCTCCGAAGTCTGCTACCGCACCCTCAACTCTCCACCCGCAGCCGCTTGCAGCCCAGCGCTCGCATCCAGTCCAGCGCGGCCCGTTCCACCCCTCCGCCGCCCGCAGCCACTGATGAGCGGGGTCCACCCGTCATCCCCCTCCTCCCGCCGTCTCCGACCAAGACACGGGCGCGCCGCCGAATCCGCCCCGATCACGCCTCCCAAGGCGTGGCCCGCACGCCAAGGCGTGGCCCTACCCCTTTTTAAGGCACCGCCGCCACCCATGAGCCCCACCCAAACCCTAGCCGCCCTCTCGAGCTCCTACGCGTCGCTGCCCAGACCCTAGCCACCGCCGAGCTCGAATCTGCCTCGCCGTCTGTCGTATGGACATCCCTGGGCCAACTACTCAGGCGGGTACCAGGACCGACTACCGCATGGGCACCTGGGACTACTCGACTTGGGTTGCACAGCACCGGGTGGCGTGAAGCACAAGGTATACAGAGGACTAGTACTCGGTTGGGAAGCTTGGAATGTCCGGATCCATGTAGAGTACTCCTAGCCGTGTACGACTAGTACTCTCCCTGTCAAACCGACTTGTAACCCTGCCTCCCAGACTATATAAGGCGAGGCAGGGACCCCTATCTATCTATCCGCATCATCTTGTAAACACACCCAATCAATCCAGAGCTACGCAGTATACAGGACGTAGGGTATTACGCACCTCGCGGCCCGAACCTGTCTAAATTGTGTGCCACGTGTCTCTCCTTCGAGTTCCCGATCTCGGCGAGGCCACAAACATCTACCTCGGGTACTCCCCTCGGTAGGTTGCCGGGTTAAAACACCGACAGCTGGCACGCCAGGTAGGGGATCTCGCCGAAGATCTCATGGCGAACTCGACAGCTTTAATCGTCATCAAGCCAACCACCGCCTTCAATCACGGCGACACCTTCGTTTTCGACTCCTGGGTCTGCACTGTTGACGGCGTCGGATCGTTCCAGCGCTACCTCACCATGACCCCGAACCCGAAGACTGGACTCGTGATGCTTCCCGAAGCCATCACGGGTCAACTCATTGAAAAATTCGACGAATTTTCGCTCTGCAACCAAGTCGTCGACTTCGAGACTGGATCCACCTCCAACTCGAACTCGACGTCGCCTTGGATCAAACCGCGCGAGCTGGCTCCTGAGCCATCGTGCAGACCAGTCCTTCCCCACGAGCACTTCCCATACGGCCTCTGCAACTCTAGCAAAGCCTACGCAGAAGCACTCACCTCGCGTCGGGCCGGCAAGGAGATCGCTTCCGAGTACTCCTCGGACTCCAACACCGTCCCCGACTACAACTCGGACTCCTCCTACGAGTTTGACTTCGGTCTCGATCTGATCGAGTCCGAGTCCGAGCTCAATACTATCGAGGAGCCATTATCAAGTCCTGCCGCTGGCTTGGTCATCACGTCTACTCCCGCCGGCAGATTCGTCTACTGGCCCGACCGCAAGCCCGCAGACCTAATCGACGACAACTCACGTTGTGTCGCCTACCTCGAGGCACTCCCCTTCCAGGAGGGGACACCGCTAACTCCAAACGAGGAGGAGCACACGCCAACGGAGGTGGCGATTACCGACTCCGGACTCTGCACGCCTGACCGTGAGGTGTTCATGGCAACTGGGGAAGCTGGAACCTCAGAAAACCGAGTTGATCGGTACCTCGACGACATCTCAGAGGACGAAGATTCAGCTAACGCACCCGCAGATGAGACTACCGATGCCAAGAACGCCCGACGCGAACGCAATAGAAAGCGAGCAAATCGACGCAAGCGGCTCCGAGAAGCTCTTCCCATCCGAAACCTCAACGAGGCTCTGGACCAAGTCGCCAACCGGGTCCACACAACCCCTGAGCAATGCCTCATGTCCATTACCACGATAGCTCGAACAGCTCAGGGGTATCGCGCAGGCGAACTCATCGCCAAACTTGCTGAGGACGCTTACTTCATGCGGGTCAACAACAGGACCACCGGAGCCGGGAATCATGAAGCCACTAGTCGCAGCCGCACCCCAGCAGATGTCGGGCGCAACCGCGTCCGTGGTGAACACCAGTCAACCCCCAATCGCTCTAGAGCCTCTGCGGGAGCACCTTCGCAAGGTGGTACAAGCGGCGGCGATGGTGGCGGCGGTGGCAGCAGTGGCAGCTCCTCTCATGGCGGCGGCAGAAGAGCCGGCGGTGGCGGCGATCGCGGAGGCCGAGGCCACACGAACAGCCACGCCATCGGCAACGCACGTGGTGGCTATGATGCCCGCCACAGGATCGACGAGATCCGCCGCGCCAAGAAGACTACCGAAGTCAGCGACAGCGACGGCTTCCCCGCCTACTCTGCACGACTTCGCGATCTACTTCTCCCCGAGAAATTCAAACCTCTTGGGATCACCAAGTACGACACGAAACAAGACCCAGTTCAGTGGCTCAGGTGCTATGCCCTGGCCATCGAAAACGCTGGTGGCGACAACGACACCAAGTGCCTCTACTTTCCCTTCTGTCTGGATCAGGCACCACTTACATGGCTCGAGTCGCTCGACAAGAACTCGATCGACAAGTGGGACCAGCTGAAGGCCCAATTCACCAGCAACTTCGCGGGCGCCATGGGACGCTCGGGTACTCGCATGGACCTGGCGATGGTCAAGCAGGAGCAAGGCGAGACTCTCCGCTAGTACATGCGTCACTTTTTCGATAAGCGTGCGACCGTAGTCGACGTCACTGACAAAGAAGTCATCGACCTCTTCCAAGACGGTCTCTACCACCGTTGCACCTTCGAAGACTTCGATCGCCATCGCCCAAGCTCCATCACAAAGCTCAAAGACATGTTCACCTCATGGGCTGACGAAGAGGACAAGGCGAACGCCAAGTACGACTCCATTCGTGGCAAGAGCAAAAACAACACGGGCGGCAACAACAAGGATCAAGGGGGAGTTGCAACAACAACAACTACTCGGGTCATAACCGCAAGCGCAAGCTAGACAACACAGTCGCGGCTATATAGCGCCCTGCGAAGGACAGCTCCAAAAAGACCTCCGGCGGCTTCAGAGACTTGCTCAAAGAGAAGTGCCCGTGGCATCTAGGCGGTAATCACACAACCGACCAGTGCTACCAACTCCGGCGAGCACTCAAGGACGTTCCCGAGCCACGGCCCCCTCATGACAAGAAGGGCAAGAAGAAAGTCGACGAAGGCAACGGCGACTTCCAAGAACCCGACAAGACGGTAAATGTCCTCTTCGGCGGACTACCCACCAGGCGATCGCAGAAGCTCATCCTACGGGAAGTCTTGAACATTGAACCAGCGGTACCGACACCTCTAAGGTGGTCGGAGGTACCCATAACGTTCTCCCGCGCGGATCAATGGACCAGCTTCTCCGAACACGTTTCCCACTCGTCCTGAAACCAGTAGTCGTGGGCTCCAGACTCAACAAGGTACTCATCGACGGCGGGAGCGGACTCAACGTCCTCTTCACCAATACCTTGAAGAAGATGAAGCTCGACATCACCGACATGCTCACCAAGAGCATGTCACCTTTCTACGGCATCGTCCCAGGCAACGCGGCTATACCACTCGGTTCAGTGGTTCTGCCAGTTACCTTCGGGACGACAAGGGAGAATTACCGCACTGAGTACATCAAGTTTGAGGTTGCGGACTTCGAAACCTCCTACCATGCCATCCTCGGCAGACCAGCCATCGCCAAGTTCATGGCGGTCCCTCACTACACCTACTTGGTACTCAAAATGCCAAGTCCTGCCGGAGCACTCACGCTGCAAGGGGACTTGAAGATTTCTTACGACCGCGACACCGAAGCCGTGGAACTCGCAGCAACCAATCAAGTACCCAATGCAATGATGGAGATCTTCGCTGCATCCAAGAAGCTTGCGCCAACCGAACTCGAGATACCTGAGAAAACCGACACCTCCAACAAACCTCAGCCAACAGAGGAAGTTCAGGTGAAGGCCATCGACCTCGGGACCGGCAACAATAGCAAGACTACCATGATCGGCGCGGGGCTCGACCCTAAATAGGAAGACGCGCTCGTCAGCTTCCTCCGGGCTAACCGAGAATCTTCGCGTGGAAGCCAGCGGACATGCCAGGTGTGCCCGAGAGGCTGATCGAGCATTCACTCAACGTCGACCCTAAGGCTACCCCCAAGCGACAACACCTCCGCCGTTTCGCTGACGACCGACGGGATGCCATCAAGAAGGAACTCGCCAAACTACTCGCGGCTAGCTTCATCCGAGAAGTTTTCCATCCTGAGTGGCTCGCCAACCCTGTCCTCGTCCGCAAGAAGAACACGAACGAGTGGAGGATGTGTGTCGACTACACTGACCTCAACAAGCATTGCCCCAAGGACCCGTTCGGGTTGCCGCGGATTGATCAAGTCATCGACTCCATGGCAGGCTGCGACCTGCTCTGCTTCCTCGACTGCTACTCCGGGTACCACCAGATCGCTATCAAGGAAGAAGACCAGGAGAAGACCGCGTTCATCACCCCGTTCGGTGCCTACTGCTACACGATAATGTCGTTCGAGTTGAAGAACGCCGGCGCTACCTACCAACGAGCTATCCAGGCCTGCTTCAAGAAGCAGCTCAACAAGAACGTCGAAGCCTATGTGGATGACGTGGTCGTCAAGACCAGAAATTCCGACTCGCTACTCGCCGATCTTGAAGAGACCTTCGCATCTCTGCGAGAGTATCAGTGGAAGCTCAACCCCAACAAGTGCGTCTTCGGCGTACCCTCGGGGAAACTACTCGGCTTCAACATCAGCCATCGCGGCATCAAAGCCAATCCCGAGAAGATCTCCACCATCACCAATATGAAAGCTCCAACCTGCATCAAGGATGTACAAAAGCTGACCGGGTGTATGGCGGCCCTAAACAGATTTATCTCGAAGCTCGGAGAACGGGGACTACCCTTCTTCAAGCTACTCAAGCACCAGGAGAAGTTCGTATGGACCGCGGAGGCTGATCAAGCTCTGACGCAGCTTAAGGATTTTCTGTCCAAGCCACCGGTTCTCACGGCTCCTCGCAAACAGGACCTGCTACTGCTCTACCTCACTGTGACTACTCACGTGGTCAATACTGCCATCATCGTCGAGCGGCAGGAAGAAGGCCACGCCTATCCAGTCCAGCGACCAGTCTACTTCGTAAGCGAGGTCCTGCCCGAGTCCAAGGCACGATATCAACCGGTCCAGAAGCTACTCTACGCAGTACTCATCACCTCGCGGAAGCTACGACACTACTTCCAGGAGTACTCGATCACCGTCATCACCGACTACCCGCTCGGTGACATACTCCACAATCAAGATGCTACTGGAAGAATCTCCAAGTGGGTGGTCAAGCTAGGCGCCCTCAATATCGACTTCAAGCCACGCACCGCTATCAAGTCTCAAGCACTAGTCAACTTCATGGCAGAGTGGCGAGAGAATCAGCTACCAACTCCAACAGAGCGACCAAAGTATTGGGTGATGTACTTCGACAGTTCACTCAAGCTCGAGGGTGCAGGTGCAGGGGTACTCCTGATTTCTCCAAAGGGCGAACAACTCAAGTACGTCCTGCAGATCTTCTAGAAGGTCTCAAACAACGAAGCCGAGTACGAAGCCCTACTGCATGGGCTCCGTCTCGCAATTTCACTGGCATCAAGCGACTAGTAGTCTACGGTGACTCCGCAGCGGTCATCAACCAAGTCAACAAGTCTTGGGACCGCAATAAGGAGAACATGGACGCCTACTGTCTGGAAGTCCGCAAGCTCGAGAACAAATTCTATGGTCTCGAGTTCCACCACGTCGTCCGCGACAACAACGTTGCAGCGGACATCCTGTCGAAGCTTGGTTCTACTCGTGCTCAAGTACCTGCCGGAGTCTTCGTCCACGAGCTTCACGCGCCATCCATCCCGGAGCCGGCACCAACGACCACTAACTCTGGGCCAGCACAGCCCAGTCAGGAGGTCATGATGATAGACGTGGACTGGAGACAACCCTTCATCGACTATATCCGCGAGCAGAAGGTTCCCTCCGACAAGAACGAGGCCGAACAACTTGTCCGCCGAGCCAAGACCTACGTACTACTCGGAGACAAGCTCTACAGGCGGGGTGCCACTTCTGGAGTACTCATGAAGTGCATACCCCGGGAAGAAGGGCAAGGACATTTTGGAGGAGATCCACAAGGGTGTCTATGGCAACCACGCGTCCTCTCGCACGCTGGTGAGCAAAGCCTTCCGACGAGCCTTCTACTGGCCCACAGCTCTGGCCGACGCCGAAGAACTCGTCAGAAGGTGCCAATTCTTCGCCAAGCAGCAACACGTCCCGGCCTACAAGCTAGTCACCATACCACCGACCTGGCCCTTTGCCTGCTGGGGGCTCGACATGATTAGGCCTCTTCCAACTACGCCAGGTGGATTCAACAGAGTCTTGGTGGCCATCGACAAGTTCACCAAGTGGATCGAAGTCAAGCCGGTTACCTGCCCAAAGGCCGACAGAGTACTCGACTTCTTGGATGAACTCGTGCATCGCTACGGGCTACCCCATCGCATCATCACAGACTTGGGTTCCAACTTCAACAACCACCAGTTCTGGGATACTGCGAGAACATCGGGATTGACGTCCGATATGTCTCAGTCGCCCACCCGCGCGCTATGGGCCAGGTGGAGCGCACCAACGGGATGGTACTCGGCGCCCTCAAGAAGCGATTACACGATGCAGCTAACACCAAAGGAGGCAAGTGGATCAAGGAACTACCCAATGCACTCTGGGGGCTTCGTACTCAACCGACCAAGCCAACAGGTCAGTCGCCCTACTTCTTGGTCTACGGCTCCGAAGCTATTCTACCCGCCGACGTGATGTGGGAATCCCCGGCAGTAGAACAATACGACGAAGGCATCTCAGAAGACAGCCGACGGGTTGATATCAACAGCCTCGAAGAAGCCTGCTGTGCTACCCTCATCCAATCAGCAAGGTACCTAGAGGGTATTTGACGCTACCATGATCGCAACGTCAAGGAACGATCCTTTAACGTCGGCGATCTAGTCCTCCGTCGCATCCAGAACACGGACGGACTACACAAGCTCAGCTCACCATGGGAAGGTCGCTTCTCAATCTCCAAGGTGACCGGACCAGGCTCATATCGTCTCCAAACACTTGAAGACGGTGACATCAGCAACTCGTGTAACGTCGACTAGCTGTGTCGCTTCTACGCGTAGTCGCTCGACTACTCATCTACGAGTCCAGCCTATACGACTACTCACGGACTCCTTGCTGTAAGCGGCCTCTCGGTCCTAGCACTTGTCTACGGACTACTTCTATCCAGGATCCAGCGTTAACGGCTACTAACGGATCCTAGGCCGCACATAGCACAAGGGCTTTAGCGGCGGTCTACGGACCATGTACTCTCTAGATCCAGCCTATACGGCTACTAACGGATCTCCAGCTGTAAGCGGTCCAAGGGCCCTAGCAATCACTTAGCTGTAGGCAGCCTACGGGTCCTGGCGACTTCTTATTTGTAACGGCCCTGGCCGTGCAGGTGTACATATTCATCAGTAATAAAGTTTGGTTCTACTCAACTTGTTTATTGTGCCTTCTAACCAGGCAGATCCTACTGAGTACTACTACTCATCACCTCTCCCACGGCTTGGTACTCCGCACACTTCGCTGCAAGTGGCGGCAACGAGTACTCATTACAGCATACAAAGTGGACAAACTTCTTTGATATTTCAAACAAGTTTCTAATTTGTTTGTCTGACAATAACTACTCTGTACATAAGCTACCTCTACAGGTACATCTACTGGAGGTTCAGCTTGTCCGCGACTTGCTCCGCGATAGGTGCCATCTCCTCCAGAAGGGTCTTGTACTGCTCATCCGTGCAGTTCGCCGTAAGACCTCCGGCTACCACGTCCATTAGTGCCTTCGGGAAGTACGACTTCATGAAGGCGAGCACCTGGTTTGGTATCGACTTCGCCAAATGCTTGACGTACGTCGCCAGGCGCCCGGGGGCTTTTTTCAGCCTGTCTATCAGAGGTGTTATCTTGGGCCCGCCCGGATGTGGTACCAGCAGCCTTGCTTTGGGCAGCGCGGCTTCATCCAGCTCTTTCAGTTGTGCCCGAAGCTTCTCACAGTCTTCATTGAGCTTCTGCAGAGATTTATAACAGCGTACAAGGTCAAGATCTGAGGCTTCACGGAGCTCCATGTGCTTGATACACTCATGGCGCAACTGTGCGTACTCGTACTCAAGTACCTCTCTCTTATCGGTTTCCCGGTACACAATGTTCTTGAGGTCCGTCTCGGAAGCCTTCAGCTGGTCGACCCTCGCCTCAAGATCTGTAGACAACTCGTCGCAGTGTCAGATTACTCACAAGCTTTTCAATAAGTACTCGGTGGTCACGACAGATGGCATACCTTTGTTCTTCTGGCGCAGAGTCTTGTTCTTCTTGATCAACTCGTCCCTCTTCGCCTGCATCTCTTGTACCTCATTGTGGTACTGGGCAAAGGCGCCATCAAGCTTGGACTGGAGCAGCGCTGAGTGTTTCTTCGACTTGTCCAGCTCTTTTTCCAAGGCTTCGGCACGCAGGACTGTGTCACCATATCCCTTCAGAAGGTCGGTCTTCTGGCGGGATCTTTCCACCAGGCCCTGCGCAAGCCAGAACGATCAATCAGTACTCAGTACTCAATGAAGCAAGACAAAGAAGGGTACTCGCAACGTACCTTGATCCAGTTCTCCGTGCGGCGCCACGACTCCATGCTCAGAGACACGAAGGCCGGGTCAATTAGATCATCATCCAGCAACTTGAGACCTCCGCGGCTCGATGTTCCAGTCTCTGGCATGGGTGCCGAGCGGAGCGGCGCCGTGTCTTGTATCATCGCCTCGCGGACGACGACCTCAGACCCCGCTTCAGGTTGCTGGTCAACTCATGCTTCCGCGCTTGGCTCGGGGGCTGTCGAAATCGCCAGCCCGGGGGCTGTCGCTGTCACCGGCTCAGCAACTGGCTCTGTAGCCGTCGCCTCAACAGTAGCCGTCTCCATGGCTACTGCCACAGGGATTGCTGCTCTGTCACCTTGTGTCCCTGTCAAGATTAGCTCAATTGTCAACGGTGGTTACGACTACTCTCTATAATAAGTACTCGTGGTGACAGGATGAGTACCTTCCACTAGGGTAGCTTCTTCGAGCCTCGACCCTGCCACAGCATCAGCTTGTGGTGGCGGTGTGGGTTCTCGTACCTCCGCCGAGCGGTCTTCACCATTGGCAGGAGTGCTAGTCTCCCCTCCATCCCACGACAAGTCCGTGGATTTCCTGCATCATGGAGTATTCAGTCAACAACACGAGCTTGACAATTACATGACTACTCAAGAGTTTCGGAAACTTACAGAGTTGACCGCACTACAGTGACAGTCGGGGCGCCCAGCAGCCTGGCAATATCTACAATGCCAGGCTCGCTGGTGGCTCCTGCCTCGACAGGAGGCTCCTCTACTCTCTCCTCTGGCTGCCCAATGGCCACGGCCGCAGCTGGAGGAGGGCCTTGTACCTCTTCAACCGATGGCTGCGGCTCCACAGCGCTGGTTTGCTCCTGTGCCCCTTCTGGCACAACGTCTTCAGTAGCCGGAGGCGGGCTAGTACTTCTCTCAGCCGTCGCCCTCACAGTCTCCCAGACATCTCCCTCGTCCTGGTCAGCATGGTCCGAGGAGGGGATGTCCTGCAACAATACAAGTCATATAGTCAGCAACAGACTACTCATCGTCAGTACTCGACTACTCTAGTCGCGATACTCACCTCTTGTCTGGTGGCCTCCGACAACTTCAATTTCTTTATAGCGCATTTGCGTGCCACATTGCGGGGCTTCCTGGGCGGCACCGGCAAGCTCTCCTCCAGGCTGGACGGCTTCTCGATCACCGGAATGTGCGGCATTCCAGCTCGGCTGAACCTCGAGCGGAGCTGGAACCGCTGCTGCTGCGTCTCCTCATCCTCGTCGTCGGAGGTGTCTTCAATAACGACGGCATCGTCGCCTTCGCCAACTTCGCGGCGCTCCTTCGCCTTGGATTCCGCCTTCCCCTGTGTTTGTTCCTCAAGCCATGGAGGGGAGGGCGGGATGGAGATGTACTTCTTCACATCGTCCTACAAAACCAAGCAAAGCATAAGTACAACTACACAAGCACATTAGTACTCGGGGGCTCTGGCCACGACTACTAACCTGATTTGACGGCCGTGCCGCGGAGTACTCCGGCACCGGGCATGGCGTGTACGGGGGCATGTCTTTGAAGATTCTGCCCAGCCTCTCGATGATGACATCATCTTCAATTTCTTCACCAGGCATCCGGGAAGTATCTTCGTCGCCAGTGTACTGGTAGCCGAGAGTATCTCACGCCATCAGCAGCTGCACTCTTCTCTTCATAAAGCTGAAGGCCACATGCTCGGCCCTCAGTCCGGCCTCCCTCAAGGCCTTGATCTTCTTCAGCAATGGAGGTAGTTGAAGACCTTCCTGCATGGTGGGCTCTGTGTTCCACCATGGTGCATGGGCAACTCGGGGTGGTGGTTGCTGATGTAGAACCACTTCGCCTTCCAATCCTGGTTGGAGTCGATCAGCTTGTACGGCAAGTATTGTCCGGCGGCGTCTTCACGCATCTGTATCCCGGCGCCTCCAACTACTCGCGGGTCGTCCGTACTCGGCTGCGGCTTCACCCGGAAGAACTTCCGGAACAAGATCCAGTGGGGATTGATCCCCACAAATGCCTCGCAGAAATGTACGAAGATGGAGACATGGAAATAAGATCCATGAGTTAGCGGTAAAAGATGAAAATAAGATCGTCAACACCTCCAAATTCCCAGAAGAAACACCGCTGTCTTCATCAAGATTAAGCACATGTTCAGAGATGTACAAAAGAGGAAAATTTGGATATTCAGGAGCTCCACTAAGTCTTCTTTCCAACGCATCGAGATTCAACATTTTAGGAGACCCGTGCAAGAGTTACAACCAAATCATTGGGCGTCACACGTTCTGAAATCAGCCCGGGGCAGTTTGCATTGATGAAGTAAAAATGGCGTAACTCTCTTGTTCGGAGTCCGATTGGGGTGAATGACCACTCGTTGGAAAGATAATTTCAAGAACCCTACAATGGAGCAATGGTTCAGTACATGTTCTGTTCTGGAAGTTGAAGAAAAATTCGTGGAATTTGAAGCAACGATAAAGAACAACATGGAAGGAGGTGAAGACGAGTTGAGAAACGATTGGGACTAAGGCTTGTGACAAAGGGTGGACGTTGAAGGACGATCAAGGCAATGAAAGTGAAGAGTACGATGATATGGCGGTAGGACTTCAATAAATACATGATGATTCATCATCTTCCATGCCTAGCAGCATGCTAAGCATGGGGGAGGACTTGGTGGACATAAGAAGACCGCGTGAGAACAAAGATCATGGTTGCCACGGGATGCTAATTTTCTTCTTCCATGGTAAGCACAATGCTTAAGCATGGGGGAGGCCGCGCTACACTTCAAGCATCAAAGGACGGTAACAATTCTTCAACCCTCTTTCTGCTCTTGTCTTTCTATATGTCTGCATTTATGTATAAGCTTTCCACAACCTTAGATACAACCTTCGTATATCTCTCTTTAGAATAGCATGGCTACTAGGAGTACAACCTAGGCTTGTTTTTGTTTTCAATAATAATCACTGTTACCTTGTGCTCACTAAGATGATATCTTGTATGCTCTTACTTATGGATATATGATGATCATTGCCACCTTGCTGACTCTTGTGCTTGGTTTGTATATGATTAAGCTAGTGCTTTCTTTAAATATGATCTGAAAATTAAATTAATGCTAGCCTAATCTTTTGTGGAGGTTATGATAACTTGAGACCCATAGTATTTTTCGTTGCTCTCACTTTTGAATGAATCAAAGATCATTTATTTTTGTTCTTAAAAGATATGCTAATCTTGTCTTTGATACCACTTGCATTTTGCTCAACCTATCCAAAGCCTTATATTCATTGAGTGCAAAAACCTTAGTATACAAGATTTATTTTTGGGTGCATTGATTCAAGGCTTGATTTCTCTGACTCAAGATTAAGAAGCTGGTCATTCTGTTTTTGCGTATCTATGCTAGCCTTTTCTATCCGTGCATTGTGAGTTTCCACATCGGGAATTTTGCAAACCTCGCCGGATATCCACCCACAAACCCAAAATATCTTTTTGTGTATACCTCCTTGACCACAACCCAAAACTTTGAGTATGGATGAATATTTCGAAGAAGATTACAAGGAAGGTGCCGTCAAGTGGAGCAAGATTTTGGGAGACCTCCATAAAAGGATCCCAAGAAGGTTTCAAGTATCTCTCTTCAAGAAAATATGAGAATTTCAGCACTTACCTTGGCACAATCATCACCTCTTTGCTCCGGGACGAGCAACGTCTAAGCATGGGGGGTTGCCAAGGAAGTACTAGTGTAGTCTAGAGTTCAAGGGGAGTTAAAAAGAAGAAAAAAAGAAAAAAAGTGATGAAAGAAAAATATATATAAAGAAGGAAAAGTATGATGAGAAAAGGAAGAAAAGAAAAAAAGAGTGAAGAAAAAATATATAATAAAGCTCCCCGGTTCTCTAGCTACATTTGGAAGTTTCAAAAGGATTTCAAGATCGAGACCCATACTCATCTTTCCAACCATGTGCAATCCGATAACGAGGACTTCGCTTGTGCCTCGGGATCACCCTTTGCCATTTGCACATGTCCACCTATCTAAAAAGTGTGTGTTTTTCTCTTCCCCCTCCACAGAACATTATTTTCCAATGACCTTTTTGACGTGTCTTGGTAAGTCTATGAGAAGCTTGTCTTGTCTTGTCTTGATAATATCTCAACTATAATATCTTGGTACATTTAGCTCCATATAAAGTCTTCCACCAAATATTTGAGAGAGGAAAGGAGTAGAACAAGTAGGCTTGAGAGACAAGATGAGATGAGAATTCATGAGCAAGATGCAAGGAGGTTTATTATTGATTTTGGTAAAGCAATTTTTCTTCATCCCGCTTTTTATTTTCAAAATTTCTGAGATTTGTTTAAAATTTGAGAGCAAGTTTAATTACTTGTGGAAAGAGCTTAAATGATATCTACCCTCCATAGAGATGAAAGCTAGCTACATTATGGAACTTTAACAAATATAAACTTGGAGAGTATTATGTTTTCTCATGTATGATCAAGTGCAAGATATGAACATTGAAAGGCAATACTGACATCCATTAAAGGCTTACTCGAGGACGAGCAAGGTTTAAGCATGGGGGTATGTTGACGGTCGATTTCCGTCAACCAAGAGCACTTGTTACACTTTGGTTTGAGCTTTGAATTATAACTAACCCGCCACTAGGCATACTAATGATGTAACAAGTTCACACTTGCATGTGGTTTTTGGAGTTTATTGTTTACGCAGGAAATCAACGTTAAAGAGGAGACTTTCGGGATAAGTTCATCAAGCACTTTATGAGAAGATCATGAAGCCCGTCACAAGTCAAGACATGAAGTGAACACGACTCCAAATGACCCAAGGACCGAAGCATCAACACGTAAAACTCTGGGTACTAGATGGTCTACCAACGAGATCAACTCAGCCCGAGAGATATTCTCGCAGCCAGAACAGCATGATCTTTCGGTGCAGATTCGGTGACTTAAACGGCCTCTAATGGCAAAAGTTTGACTACCAAAGTTGTGGGCCTCGATGATATCTTCGATTTGGACATATGGAAGGCCCAATTCGGGTCAAGAAGCTAGGAGATATGGCCCCCGAAATGCCAGCTGCGTAGACAAGTCCGAAATCAGACAGATAATCTTCCGAGGCTGTTTTGGGGATCTTATCTTCGTTTCCAAGGAAAGCAATGAATACCAAAGTTGAAGATAATTTCGTGGCACACAACCTGGATACCGAATTTGCATTATTTGGAGTTCGGACGTGGGAGATATGGTGCCGGCAAGGAAGGGCTGCAAATCAGGAAAATCTGGATGAGGCTGAGTTTATGGAAACCAAGTTCGCTTCTCTCCCAAGGAAGATCTCATGCAAGGCAAGGTGGAGCACACCCTAAGGCTCCCAAGGGTATAAATACAACCCCCTAGGAGCCCCAAGATGGTTACCCATTCATATCCATTCATCACAACTCGGCGAAACCTAGAAGCAAGCACCGGAGAGAGACGACGGCCGCCACGAGTCCTCGAAATTGTCTAGGAGATGACCTAGGCCGATCCTAGCCGCCATGGCTGCCTTGCGTGGTTGTGCCATGGTGGAGTTCTAGAGCTAGTCGAGATCATCGATGGTATGTACTCGGTGGTGGTGACCAAAACACATCTACTATGTGAGTAAAGCAATTCATGTCATCTGATCTTTTAGCGACTCGATTCCTCCTTTTACGATCTTGTGCTCTCTTGGGTTTGCCTTATTTCAATCTATTGCTAAGGATAGATTGCTTAGGGTGCTCTTGTAGCCATGGTGGCTAGAGGTGCATACCGGATTTACCAAGGAGTGCAACGTGTTCTTAACAAACGTGCTCCCGTGAGCCAACCGCACGAATATCCTTGCGTAGTGACAGTACGGTGGAGGAGAAAGGCGGAGCCGGGCTAGGGTTTGACCGGAGGATAGTAGTTTAAAGACGGCTTTAGATGAGATACATGTTGCTTTTGCTCTTTTGACTAGAACTACAACTAGATGACGATAGGCCCTAGTTACCCTTGCTTGCTCTTTCATGTTGCCTATGCTATGGATGTGATCAACCGTGTGCTATCATATATATATATATATCTATCTTAGGTTATCTTTGTATGCAATCGACACTTAATGTTAGGTTAGTTTGGTTAGACAAGGTAGAGAAACTTAGCGGTTTGCTTTCGATCCTTGGATTGACAAACCTTGGGGAACCCTCCTTAGTGAAAAAGGCACCAAGTCACCCGTACGCTTGCGGTGAACTTGATCACGGTTTTGAACCGTCAACAGTATACTTGAGAATGTTGAGACAATAGCACTGATGTTATGGGTTACAGGTGCCAAGATAATAATGATTCTTCCATTTAACATCGATGCCTGGAAAACCTCACGGTGCACAACATAATTAATGCCGAGTAAGGGCTTGTTCGCTTCTATTGGATTTAATTCGGTCGGAATAATAGATACATCAAGAAAATCATGACAGAGACTCGGATTTATCCTGGATCGAGATTTAATTTACTCATCATCATAGGTAGAACAAGAGACCGAAGAGCCGGATTGATTCCACACCTCTTGACTAGTGGATTGATTCCGAGTCTCTTGGTGTACCTATCATGAGTAAATTAATTTTCGACCCAGAATAAATCCGAATCTATTATAGTAGCTATCAAGATTTTCTTGTTACATTTATCAATTCCGGTCGGAATCCAATCCGATGGAAACGAATGAGGCCTAAAGTGGACCAAAAGTCATACCCTTTAGGAATTTGTTGTAGATCATGAAACTAATTTTTATGCTCCCAACACTAATTCATGAAGGTGACTCGCAAGCCTCATTTTTCATTTCAATATCATCACTTCTAGTGGCTTGTCTCGATGTCTGAACGTTCCGTCTCATGAATCGAGCATTGTTGGAAACCCACATACTTTATGTTATATAAATCAATTTAACACTATCTACATACTGATTTGATTTGAATTTTTCCCAAATCCTTGATCATCAATATACTTTATAACAGAGTAATCATAGTGCAGATTGATCCTTTCTTTTGTGTATAAAGATAAAGAAAAAGAAAAGTTTGAAAAAGGAATGTTAACGGGAGAAACATGAAGGAAGCACAACCAAACGACGCCATGGATCACCAGAACATATTTCTTTCATAGGGTTTGTTTGGATCAAAGGTTTTTTCATAGAAATTATGAAGTTTTCATTTCTTTGGGAAGGAATTGAGTGATGACGCTTCATAACAAAGGATTACAAATTCCTTCCCAGAGGAAAAGGAATCATTAATGTGCATTTCGTATGAAAAAAGCATCTACTCAGAACCAAACGAAATCATCTTTCTTCATGTCTTCTGCGTTGATGTGCGTTGCTCTCTCCTTCCCGCCACCAAGGGAACCACTAGCGTGGTAGTCACTACCCCTGCTCTCAACAACGGTCTGCCTGAGCAGCCTGGCGTCGTGGTCCGCCTGAGCAGCCTGGCGTCGTGGCCTTCTACCAGCTTGCGAAGTCATCTAGAGTAGTAGGTCACCATGGCTCCCCTAGCCTATCCAATATGCATATTCCAACATGATGTAACTTGGAAGATACTGATAAAGAGCACATGAACAAATGAAGAGATAAGGTTAGAGTTTTCTAATAAATAAATAAATAAATAGATAAGACTTTAGGTACTATAGAGATCATGGACCCACAAAGATGTTGAACCAAAGAGCTCGTGGCATGATAAAATTATGTTAAGAAATCAAATCATATACAACTATATCGACGGAATTCACTACATATTTTCTCTCAAACCTCACTTTGTCACGTCAGCACCCACCCACCAATCCACCATGCAGCAAGCCACATCATCACCTCCCACTAAAATCCAATAATACCCCCATAAGATGCATTAATTGCTATTTTTCTCTCATGTGGTGCAAAACATCTTGAATTCTGGATTATTCTAACTGTCAGACAAATTTGATGCACATTTTCAATTCATTAGATGTATGTCTTATTGGTTTTTTCTTATCTATTTAGAAGTAATATAAAATTTATGATTCTCATCAAGAGATAGCTCATATAGCTCTCGGGTAATCTCTATAAATACACTATTTTTACGAGTAACTAAACAACCACAATAATTCATAGTTTATCAAAAAAACTTTTTTAATTTCCGCATATACTTTATGACCAAGCACTAATGCATTTTTATTTCCAACATGTTTTATCATTGTAATTAAAAATCCAACGTTCCAAAACACCTCCGCTGGCTGAATGGATGCTCCATTCGCCAATTGGCCCCTAATCTTTGGAATGTGGTCTCCCTAGAACTAGGAAGTCCCGCACGGTCCGGGATGCGCTCCTGGTAACCATTACCCTATATCGTTTTTGCCCGCACAATGTTCGTGGTCTCTAGTATCTACATCTTTGGGACACACTAAGGGGCTACCATATGTCCGACCAGTTCATCTGGAAGTGGCCGTCTTCGGGAGATTTCTCTTCGAGCTCCGCGTACCAGACGCTATTTGTGGTGAGAATCCCTATCGTTGGCACTGATCGCATTTGGAAGGTTCAGACACCTGGCCGGTGCCGCTTCTTTGGGTGGCTTGTGTTGCATGGTCGTTGTTGGACCTCGAACCAATTGCGCCATCATGGACTTCGGGACTCAGATGAGTGTGCACTTTGCGCACAAGAGGTCAAAACCTTAGATCACCTACTTCTCGGATGTGTCCATAGTCGTGAAACTTGGTTTCAAATTCCGCGCTACTACAGTTTACAACATTTGGCGCCGCAGGAGGAGTTGCCATTCTTCGAGTGGTGGATGGCTATCCAGAAACAGGTTCATAAGCTACAACACAAAGGGTTTGACTCTTTGGCTATACTGGTCGTCTGGTCGTTATGGAAGGAAAGAAATCGACACATTCATGATAGAGCCGCGCTTCAACCTGTGGCATTGGCGCCGCTGATCCTGGAGGAAGCTCGAAGGTGGGCTAGGGTCGGTTTCGCTAGCATTGTCTCTCTTTGTCGTCTTTGACTTAGGTTGTAATTCTTTCGTTATTGTCACGCCCTGGCCTTCTCGTTTGTTGTTCTTGTTTTCTTAAGCATGTTATACTTGTACCGTACTCTCTCTTCTTCTTAATGAAAAACGTGTTATGCACGTCTTAAAAAAATAATTTTCTATTACACATATATACATCATTATCTTATTTTTACACCATACATTTTTCCCTTTCATATGTCTAATGTTGCTGCTTTTCAAACAGGCTGTCCAGTGGTTTTGATGGCTACGTCCACATTACACCGAGCTCGACACTCCGACAGCACACAAGATGGCTCGCGGCTCGCCGATCCGCCGAAAGCAACCAGCAGGCCAACGGCGGCGACATGCCGAGAAGAAACCACGGCCAGCCGATGTTCCAAGAGCCAGGCCAGACAAAACCGTGGATTCTCATATTTCCAGATACACCCACAATACCAAAGCCTCACTTGGCACAGCCCCTGTACACCCAAATACGCAGGCTTTCAGGTGCTACGCCGTAAAACAACCAGTCTCTAGTCTCCACGTCCGCTCCGCCCTCCGCCGGCGCCGCCCGGACCAAACCGGCGACACGCCACAAACCCAGGGGCTCCCACGCAAAACCCACCCCGTCGCCATCACCACCCTCCCCGCCTACCTGGGCTACCCATAAAACCCCCGCGACGGCGACGGACCCCCTCGCTTTGCCCACGGCATATTCCTCCCTCCCACCCCAAACCAAACCAGATCAAGCGCGACACACTCCGCTCCCTCTCCAAACCGGGACACATGGCGGCGGCGGCGGTGACGTCCAACGGTGGCGCGGCGGCCGCGAACGGGCCTGCGCCCGGGCGGCTCGCCTCCGTGTACAGCGAGGTGCAGACGAGCCGACTCGTGCACGCGCTGCCCCTCCCCTCCGTCCTCCGCTCCAACTACTCGGTCGTCGACGGCCCCGCCAGCTCCGCCGCGGGCAACCCAGGTGAGTGACCGCACATCACCGCCGCGCTTCGTCGGATGCTCATCGTCTGGATCTCGGGTGGGTTGCTGTGGATTTGAATTGAGCTCATCAGATTTGCGGGTGTTTCGATCGATCTGGTGCAGATGAGATCGCCAAGCTCTTCCCCAACGTGTTCGGCCAGCCGTCGGCGTCGTTGGTGACGGCGGCCGAGCCCGCGGCGACCAGGCCGCTCAAGGTCGGGGTCGTCCTCTCCGGTGGGCAGGCTCCAGGCGGGCACAATGTGATCTGCGGCATCTTCGGTGAGTTGTTACACTCTTCACTAAGCCTCTAAGACCCAGTTTTGTTGGTTATGGAAGCGTCACAGCCAAATTTGGTAGATCTGAAGATGACTGTGTTTTTTATTTTTATTTTTATATATCGGTACCTTCATGCTGCTTCGATAGTGAACCTGCGCAACTGTAGATCTTGATCGAATTAAGATGGTGCTATTGACAGAACTCACCTGTTTCAACTTACATGTTTGATAAATATACATTAAACTGAGTAATCGGGGAGTATGTAGTGTGTTTTATTGGATTTTTGAAGTGCTTGTGATTGACTTAGCTTGGTTGGGTTGAATCAGACTACTTGCAGGAGCGTGCTAAGGGCAGCACTATGTATGGATTCAAGGGAGGTCCAGCTGGGATCATGAAGGGCAAGTACGTGGAGCTCAATTCTGACTTTGTGTACCCCTACAGAAACCAGGTAACGCAATATCCTCATAAAATCACACCTGCGTGAACCATGTTAGTTTGGCTGATAGTATTAACTATTAACTATAAAATTTAGGAGTAGACAAAGTGATAAATTTCTCTGTGGAGTCTTAGAGATGGTTAGTTTGTTTTGTGTGCAATTGTTGTATCCTTACCATCAACAGCAGGACACATGCGCTGTTGTTTTGATGATGCATTTAAATTGTTTCTTTTTGATAGGGAGGTTTTGATATGATCTGCAGTGGAAGGGACAAAATTGAAACACCAGAACAGGTATGCCTCTGAGCACGTTTTTGTACAAATGGTTTTTGTTGGCTATGTGGCAGTTGTGCCAGTAATTGATACTTCACTGTCAATGTCTTTTTTTTCTCAACTCCTTTTGTTGCTGGTGCAGTTCAAGCAAGCTGAAGACACAGCCAACAAGCTTGAGTTGGACGGGCTAGTTGTCATTGGTGGTGACGATTCAAACACCAATGCCTGCCTCCTTGCAGAATACTTTAGGTTGGCTTCAATACTGTTTAAGTGTTTTGGTTTTATACCATGTTTCTGTTTGGCGTTTCAGTATCATTACCAGACTGGATGACTTTTGATGTTTAGAGCATCTCCAAGAGACTCTTCATATTCTTTCTAAATGCTAGGAATAGAGATTTTGGTGAAAAACTACTCTGCAACAGCTCATATAAATGGTCATCCGAATATAGCCATCTTCTATTCTGTATTTTTCACTAGTCAAATATAAAAGACAATAATGACTCTCTAGAGTGTGCATGTGATAGGGAAAAACTGTTGGAAAATGAAAAGATCTATAGAAAACAATTTTTTATGCAAATGGCTCTCTAAATGATGATTTGGAGAGTAAAATTTAGAAAAGACTCTTGGAGATGCTCTCACATTGATGTTGTTAATCCGTTGTTTACATTGAGGTTGTAATCGATATTGTTGTTTTCCTACTTCTTCATGACCAATTAGAGATTATGATTTCTAATTTTGAACTTGCTTTATAGGTCAAAAAACATGAAGACTCGTGTTATTGGCTGCCCAAAGACTATTGATGGAGATCTGAAATGTAAGGAGGTTCCTACAAGCTTTGGATTTGATACTGCTTGCAAGGTGGATTCTTGATCCGTGCTTGTATTTATTATTGTGCAAAAACTTAGACTAGATTTTAAAGCTTTCACTACCATGTATGTCCATATCACACTTGCTTACAAGTGTTTTTGCAATTGGGAAATCAGGATATCAATTAAAAGATACATTTGAAAACTTATCATGACAATGACTCATCTTCTTTTTCAGATATACTCTGAAATGATTGGCAATGTCATGACTGATGCAAGATCAACAGGAAAATACTACCACTGTAAGTTCATCAGTATTTTGTGCATCTTAAAACTTGATAATTTTCCCTACTCTGGTTTAAGTGATTCAGTGGTAATAAAGTAGATAAAGAGTTTACTGAGTTAATGTCTACCATAGCAGCTGCCAAATCCTAAAACTACAGATTGAAGTAGATAGGTTGTCAATAATTCAATTTTAGAAGATGCCATGCTCGGTCTTTGTGTTAGCAAACATCTTAGTTAAGCTTTATTCATATCCTGTAACTTCTTTGGGACAACATAATGGAGACAATTTTTACCATAAATGTTGAGAATGAAGTCATTTAATAACTCAGCAGATTGGTAACTTGATTACTCTGCATAGATGTATGTTGCATCCTATTGGAACATCCAGACAAAGCACCCACATCATGTAATGCCAACAATAATTGTGAGATTTTACTACAATTTAGACATAAGTCCATGCCAGCATGATAAATGAGACATTTTAAAAAATTTGGCGTTCTTTTACAAAGCAATTCCTAAGAATTACTTGATTGCAGTTGTGAGGCTTATGGGACGTGCTGCTTCTCACATTACATTGGAATGCGCTCTGCAAACACATCCTAATGCTGCACTCATCGGTGAAGAGGTTGGTATTTCTTGCATCCAAAGTTCTTTTACATTGAATTATGCCATCATGACTTTTATCTAGCTAGATTAGAGTATAGAGATATTAAATATGGTACACAAGGAGGGTGTAGCTGTCAACACACCAGTTTACATATTTTTCGGGTTCCTCCTTTCCTACTGGTTTTCTTGCATAATCTCTAACATTATGGCATTTAAAGGACAAGTTAGAGAGCTAGAATATTGTCTGTATCTGATAGGTTACATTTTATCACATTATGGCTTTAATTGATTTTTTTTTATGGTTCTACGCATTATTATTTCACAAAGACCATCTTTTTTTTTTGTTGTAGGTTGCTGCAAAGAAGCAAACTCTTAAGAATGTCACAGACTACCTTACCGATATCATTTGCAAGCGTGCAGATCTTGGTTACAACTATGGTGTTATCCTTATACCAGAGGGCCTGATCGATTTCATCCCAGAGGTTTGACACTTTTTATGCCCTCTCATTTTGCAATGCCATGGACTGTATTACCAATATCTTTATTTTTGCAGGTTCAAAAACTCATTGCAGAATTGAATGAAATCTTGGCACATGATGTTGTTGATGAGGCAGGAGCTTGGAAAAGCAAGCTTGCGCCAGAGTCCAGGCAGCTGTTTGACTTTTTGCCCAAAACCATTCAGGAGCAACTTCTGCTTGAAAGGGATCCTCATGGCAATGTTCAGGTAAAGACTAGGAAAATCGTCAATTCATAACTTCCTTAGTCTTGTGACATGACTTTCTGCTGATAAGGCTATTAGTAAGCTGGCCATTCTGACTGGTCCCAAATGTTATTTCAGGTTGCAAAAATTGAAACTGAGAAAATGCTTATTACCATGGTTGAAACTGAATTGGAGAAGAGAAAAGCTGAGGGGAGATACCATGCAAGCTTCAGAGGACAGTCTCACTTCTTTGGGTAAGTAATTCACTTCGAAAATCTAGACCCACCCCACCCCACCCAAAAAAAACTTTTCTCATGCAACTTGTGATACTTGTCTTTTTATTTTGCAGATACGAAGGAAGATGTGGTCTTCCTACTAATTTTGATTCTAGCTATTGCTATGCATTAGGCTATGGATCTGGTGCCCTTCTCCAAAGTGGAAAGACAGGACTTGTTACCTCGGTATGCCCGCATATCCTGTCATCTTTATGTCAAATACTCATGAGGTAAACTCGCATTGTGCATTGTAATACTGGCATCAGTGTTTTTTTAGGGCAGACTGGCATCAGTGTTCAGTTATGTAAAACATCATATACCAACATTCATAGTTGCCAGCAAATTTTTTATTTGTTTTACCCTTACTGTAAAGTGGATACAAAGTCATGGCTACTGGTGTTGCATAAGAAATTCACAATCCAAACAAAGGCTTACAGCATTAGGTTTCCCTTAAAAAAATGATTTCCTGGCAGCTTGTGTATTTGCATGATTGGATTGCCATTTTTTCTACTCAGGTTGGCAACCTCGCTGCTCCCGTCGAAGAATGGACCGTTGGTGGAACGGCCTTGACATCATTGATGGATGTTGAGAGGAGGCATGGTAATTTTCTTGCTTTTACCTTGTTTTCAACTGAAGCCTGGTGTTCAGACAGTTTATTTGCCTGTTTATTCAAGTTGCAAACAATATGCCAAGTCTTGTTTTCTGACTATGATGTGTGCCGCTTCATTTGCTTAAAA
This sequence comes from Cenchrus fungigraminus, assembly GCA_036936925.1. NCBI lineage: Eukaryota > Viridiplantae > Streptophyta > Magnoliopsida > Poales > Poaceae > Cenchrus > Cenchrus fungigraminus. Next base: position 59,921,748 of record CM072770.1, on the reverse strand, counting down.
TGTAAAACTTTGACATTGTTCTCTGCAATCAGGCAAATTCAAGCCAGTGATCAAGAAGGCTATGGTGGAACTTGATGGTAAGATCACTAGCATGTTTGGTTAACAACTGTTATGGCTGGTTTGTGCCCTTCTTTTTTCTTCCCGAAATCTGATTTCTGGTGACACCAATTTCAGGTGCACCTTTCAAGAAGTTTGCATCGATGCGAGATGAGTGGGCCATCAAGAACAGATACATCAGCCCTGGTACGTATGTAAAAGATTGCTAGAGATGACCGTATACAGTTTCAAAACCAGTTTAGGGGCCTATCTAGTTTAAAAACTTCAAAGCTTAGTTTGTGCTATCGCAGGGTTTTTTCTGTAAGCACGAAATTGTTAATAGCTGAAGGGGAATTCACTTAACTAAACCATAGATTCCATCGAACAGCACAGCTATGTGTTTGGCAACGCATAGCTGTGCTGTTCAATGGGAATCTATGGTTTAGTTAAGTGAATTCCCCTTCAACTATTAACAATCTCGTGATGCTAGAAAAACCAGTTTAGGGGCCTATCCAGTTTAACCAAATTGACCTGTTAACCTTTCCTGCGACACAGGTCCCATCCAGTTCAGTGGACCTGGGAGCGATGACTCGAACCACACATTAATGCTGGAACTCGGCGCTCAGGTGTAGAGATGCACTGGTGTGGCGTGCACAACCTTTAATTCTTTTTGTTCTTACAGTTTTGAAAGTGGAGACTTGGAGCTCCTAGAGAGAGCAGCCCGCAGTCTCCACGTTGTGAAATGTCAAAAAAATAAGAGATTTTATTGGAGTTTGCTGGGTAGGCAGATGGTTGTGGTAGTAATAAGAACTGGTTTTAGTTTCTGTATGATTCGGTTGCCTCATTTACGGACACTCACACTTGGAATTGTGGCTCTGATTATCTGATTCTGGTCGCAACCTTGTAGTTGTAGACATGTAATGCAACCATTCATATTGAGGGATACCACTTGATTTTGGTTTATTTGTGCGTCAACCGACTAATTTGTACCAATTATGCCTTCTGCTGATTCTGCGATACAAATACAATCTCGGACTCTCGGTTGCATACTTGCATTGAATTGTTATGTACATGTATGGGCAGGCAAGTAGTTAGTGGTTTGTTGTTTATAGTAATAATGCTGTACTTAATGAACCTGCTCCACTAACAAAACAAGCACTGCTCCACTAACGAGTGTTCCAACAGAAACGGCATTTTCGCAAGCGGCCAAGCATCTCCCGGCCCGTGCATTAGGCACTTCGAATAGTAGCTTCTCTTTACTACGGTATCTGATGGTCACGAAACTTAGCCAGATTTGTCTCAAACATCGTACATACTAAGAACAGACTTAACATGGTATAAAAAATTGGCCAGTGGCTTTATATTTTGTTGGCTATGTACAACAATTAACATGGTTCTGTACCGTATGCTCCACTTGGGTGCAATTGCGACATCTACATTTGCCGATGGTCAGGAATTACATGGCTGGCACACAAGCGCTCTGCTTATTATTTGCTTTGCGTCTCGTGTAGGCTGTTCGGTGCCCCTTTTTTCTTGGATCATGGGAGTCTCGATTCCAATACACATACATATCTTATCCTCGATCCCTTTATTCCCACAACTTCCATGGTCACGAGCTCCTACGGCTTCGAGGTGTGGCGCTGAGTCTGTGACCGACGACGAGGCATGACGTGCTTTGTCCTCCAGTTTTCGCGTCACCTTCCACCAATCTCTCGTGTTAGGCTAACTCATCAGCAACCTTAGCTTAGGAGACACTACTACTCATATACCCTACTACTCCACTGCGCTGCGCACTAGCCACTAGGCACCCGACGCCTCAAAACTTCACTTTGCTTCCCCTTTGCTACCTCCATTTCGAATTGTAAATCATTCTATCTTATTTTAAGAGTCGAACCATTGTATGTTCGATCAAAATTACAGAAAAGATCACAAAGATTTATGGTGTCAAATAGATATACTATAGAAATATATATAATGAAGAAAGAGCAAAACACACTGAAGCGTGAAGGTCCATCGACTTGTAAGGGGAGTGTCACTTAGGTCCATCGACTCTGAAAGTGCATTTTTGGATCCATAAACACCGTACAGGAGGAGGTTGCCATCGTTCAGCTTGGAAATGTCAATCATGTGTTGCCCGTAAGCTGCTCGATGAAATGACTTTGCTAGAAGATACTTCTTCAAGCCAATTCATCATGTATTGTCCGCATTAGAAGATATGTGGACACTTATGGACCTCCGGTGAACGACTCGATAAGTTCATGGACATAGGAATGCACTTGGAGAATTGATGGACCTCCATATAAGTTGATGGACATTGGATGCATCTTAATTAATGATACTTATTTGGTAAATTTAGTCAAATTTGAAATACTTTAATTAAAACAATAAAACAGAGAGAGAGTATCTTACATGCATGTCACAATCAGCCACCAGAATTTTTTATTTACTCCACGCGTCAAGGTGTGAGGTGCCGGAGTAGTTGAGCGGGAATAGGATCAGCCGATCAGGTTTAGCCTGGCTGGTGGCTGATGTTCTGAGAAAAATACTGATGGCTGGTGTTGATTTGTTCTGAGAAAGAAATATTGTTGCCTCGTGGCTGTTAAGCCAGACGCCGAAGATCATTATTAATTATCTCACGTCAGAACTGTCAATCTAATACTATGGAATTCCATCATATAAATGCAAACCAGCCACGTCACCCTGCAGCACTCGTGTACCATTCCCCCGTCCTCTTCCCCACGTCCGTTCCTTCTCGAATAAAACCCCCGGCCCCCCGCAACCGAACGCGGGTACGGCGGCGCGCGGCTAACCGACGGGAGATACGGCGGCGGTTTCCGCAAACGGCCGGGCATTTCCCTGCCGAATTCCTGCGCCGCCCATTACGGCCTGCCGCGCGGAAACCCCCCGAGCCGAGCCATTACTGCCGGCCGGGCCGGCGCGGCGGCCATGTGGTGGTGGCGGCGTACCGTACGCCTTGCGTACTACTAGGCCGCCCGCCGCGCGCAGCCCTGCCTGAAAGGTCTCTGTGGTCGGCGTTATGGGGGCGCCACGGCTCGGCCGGGAGGTGGCGGCGATCTGCTCTGCTGGGAGCCTGGAATGATGTCGTGAGTATCCATGGCCGTGGATGAGATGCGTACATGGATTGATGATTTAAGGTAGACGCTAGGTATATAGTGTAGATCAACAATTTAAGATTGATGCTATATGCCTATATTCGTCCAAAGAAATATGCACTTCCAAGATCTCTAATTCATATTTAATTGAAACACCATGCATGCTTTAGAGTTTCACCTTTCAGACTTGTAGACTGTCAATATTGCATTTCGATTTGTGTAGAAGGGATTAGTTTTCATTAAATTAGAAGCCCTTTTACAACTTGTAGATTTTTTAAGCACACCACTAGATTCTTATTCTTCATTTTGCATGCGGTGTCATCCACTGTTTTAGGAAACTCAGAACCTCAATCCCGCGGTATGCTCAACCATTGCGGAGAGTAAAAAGCGTCAAAAGCACATCTGCCGCCGTCAATAGTAGGGCCATCGCATTTCGAATTAGGAGTGCCACCTTAGCATGATACACAAGCCTTTATCCAAGTCGTTAGGGGCCATTGGAAGTTGGAACCCTATGTCGTACGGCAAATAGTGAGAGATCCATAGATTTGTCGGTGGCATACGCTCGTCGGTGCAGCAGCCCATTGTGCTTGTTTTTATCATCCTCATCAGTAGGTGTGGGTGGGAGAATCCGAGAATGGATGGTGCATCGATCACCACTGCAGAAGCAGAAGCACCATCCACTTTGGATCCTCTGACGAAATAAACGTGACACGAAAATAAAAACAGTTCCCGCCGCGGCACCACCTGAAAATGATGGCGCCCTTCCTTCCGCCGCGACACGCACACGGGATCCATCGCCAAGGCCCTCCCTTTTCACCAGGCATGCAGGCAGGCAGAGGCAGCTGTTGTCCATGTGACGCGGTGTATTCAATAGGGGATGGATCATTCATCGCTGATGGCTGATGGCTTGATGCTGGACGATGCTCACCGATGCCCAGTGGGTGGATCAGTGGATGAGAGGAGCTCGTCTCGTCACAGACACACACACTAGTGTTCATGCGTATGGGCGGAAAAGATTAAAAGGAAAGGGAAAGCTGAGAGATTGGATTAGAAAGGAGGGAGTGCCAAAGAATATGAGCAATGATTAGCTGCACTGCAAATGGGGGCACTTTGCCTTTGCATCTTGTCTTGCGATCCTACGGCTGGTCATTAGTTGGTTGCTCACCTTTCTTGTGATGGTTTTGCGTGTATAAAAAGCGAGTAAACTTTGTCATGCCATGGTCACATTCTTTACGCGCCCGCCCGCCCGGCCAGCAGCAGCAGCTAGGCAGGCGTCTGGATTTGTTGCTTCCAGTCTCAAACCAACGAATTTTGGAACCATCTTTTCCTAAAAGAAAACCGCACTTCAAAAAAACCGAGGCTTCCACTTAACCAAGGAACTGGAAACATTGTGCAGGTCTGTAACCTTTTGCAGCATACTACTCCTATTCAAGTATCCCCTCCATGAATGTGTTTTCAAATTTCAACCAAGATTAGAGTTGGCAGGAAATTAATTGGTACGACCTTCTTTGAAGTTCCCAGTCACAGGTCTCTTGTGTGGACTATGGAGAGTATTCATTCCCTGATCTAGATTTCTATAGGACAGATGCAGAGAATGTAAGCATTGAAACTATTCTTCAGACGTGTTCCAGGAACAACTATTCCAAATACAGAGATTCATCAATTCCAATTCTAGAAATTCAGGATTCAGCCGTATCAATCAGAGGTTGATATGGCAGGGGGGAATCCAACTGCAGATGCAACGGGGATGTTCTTCCAAAAACAGATAATCAATTCCAATGCTACAATTCAGGCTTCAGCCCAATCAATGCAGGTAGAATGTAATTGATACCTCAATAGGTACATACTACACAGAGTGTATAGCAGGGAATAGTTGCCAATCAGAAGTAGAATGTACATAGGAAGAAAAGAACAGTTCATTCAAAGAGGGACATACCACAGGCTAAGAAATGAGACATTTGAGCATGGATTTTCATCTACACTACGTTTCGATTATGCTTAGTTCTTGGATCATAAGAATTTACCTCAACTTTTGATGCTCGAGCAGCATTTCAAGAATCATTTCAGGGCAGGTAATTTCCTGTTGTACTTCCTGATAATCCAGATCATATACAAGGCATTCCACTGTTCGGATCGTCTAAAGTCTAAAACCAGATCATCATTTTTGTACGAACTAATTCAACAAGGCATGGCACATGAATGAAAGAATGATCATTAATAGAACAAAATTCCAAGTCTTTCCTAATTGTACACCCTCCAATCGAGAGAATTGGGAACCCCAAGGATCACCGGCCAGACCAAAAAGAATCAAAATCCCCCAAATAACCAATCTGAATTCTACCCAAAAGAGCAAGAGCTCTCCTCTATGAACTGATCCCTCTTCTCCTTCCCCTGCTGTCGCTACCGCCGCTCCCTTCACCGCCCTGTACAGCCCACCATGAGCGGCAGCTAGCTCACAGCAGCGGCAGCAACAGCTGCAGCAAGGCAACACAGTGCAATGCAATGGGTCACATTGCCATCGCCAATCAGCAAGTAACTGTTGCGCCTATGGGACTAAGAGCTCTCTCTACCATGAAAACAAGGACGCCGACAATGCTGGCCCGGCCGCCGGCGAGGCAGCCGCGCTGCCATCACTGGGGATGTAGAGGTCATACAACCTCCAGGTCTGATCGAGCGGGCATGGCCTGCCGGCGTCAAGGCGGTCCCACGGCTTGCCCTTGCCCGACCAGTGCATGAGGCTGACGGGCCCGCCGTGGAGCGGGCGGCAGCTTCCGTGCACGTTGTCGCCTCCGAGGCCGTGCTGGTTCCAGCGGTGGTCGACGGCCTCCACCTCGCCGGCGAAGACGAGCAAGAACGGGGGCAGGGAGCCCAGCTCGTAGATGCGCTTCTCCTTCTGGATCTCCATCCATCGCTCGATGCGCTGGCGGTAGTTGCCGGCGCGCCAGCGGCGGAGGTCGATGACCATGACGCCGGTGTTGAAGTAGCACGGCGGGCGGCGGCGGCCCGCGAAGACGCGCGCGCCGAGGTCCGGGTCGGACCAGAACGCCGGGGTGAAGTAGCGGGAGAAGTTGGCGTGGCAGTACTCGGGCGCCGCCACCACGGCGGCGGCGGGCAGGCGCGTCTCCCAGAGGCGCCTGACGTCGTCGGCGGCGAGGACGTCGGAGTCGAGGTATATCGCCCGGGGCACGCAGCGCGGGAGCAGGTCCGCCAGGTGGTTCCGGGCGTAGTTGAGCGGCGCCTCGAGCGCGGCGCGCACGGACGCCGAGATGAGCCCCGCCACGGCCTCGGCGCGGAACGGGTAGATCTCGAACCGCAGCGATGGGAACGACGCGGCCACCGCGCGCCGCAGCAGCTCCGGCTCCGGGTCCTCACCGCCCGCGGCGCCGGCCTCCGCGGCGAGGAAGTGGAAGAAGATGGACTCCGGGCAGGACGCGTGCTTGAGGAGCGAGTACACGGCCGCCATGGACCCGCGCAGGTAGTGCGCGTCCAGCGTCATGGCGATGTGCACCAGCCCCGGGTCGCACACACCCGCCGCTGCGGCGGGGCACCCTTCTCCGTTCCGGTACTCCGGCGCCTCCGCGAACCTCGGCAGCGCCGCCGCCGCCGCGGCACCCGAGAACGCGACGGCGAAGAATACCGCCGCCGCCGCCGCCGCGACACCGGCCCGCATCGCGTCGCCCGCGGCGCCGCCCATGGACGCCGCCCGCCGCCTGTGACGAGGGGGACTCTCTCCTGCGCCTTCTCGGATTCTCTCCTCTTCTCCCTGCGTGCTGCGGCGGGCGGCAGCCTGTGCTGCGCTGTCTCGCAGTAGTGGGGAGGGGAGTGGTCGGTGAGAGGAGGCGTATGTATTGGGGGGAGCCGCGCTGCGTTTGTTTGTGTACAAAAGCGGGTGGCGTTAGCAATAGGCACGGGTCTGAGGGGAGGGGGCGTCCCGTGCGTGTTTGGGGAAGCGCGTGTGGATGGGTTGGCTGGCTCTGGCTCCCAGTTGTGCAGCTGCGCTGTTTGTTTTCGGTTTCTTGTGCCTCTTGGCAGCTGTTGCAGGGCTGTGAGCAAGAACATTTGTACCGCTACCGTTGGAGTAGTACCTTGATCCTCGTTTATTCTAGTGACATGTGGTAGGATGGCCGTGGAGAGGATGTTTGCTCCACCTCATTGACTTCAATATTTGTGGCTTCATTTAGAATTGTTATAGACGTTGTACTACTATTAATAATTTGTGTTGATGGACTTGGATTGAGATATAAATATGAAAACACAATAATATCCAATTGCCGGCTCGGGCGAGCTTATCCGTTTGATTTCTTTTTGCGTCTTTATGTTTTTATGAACAAGTTTTTGGTACCGTTATTTTGTCAAGATAAAAAGGTCAACGGTTTTCTGTTGGTCACGGTTGCACTAACTTCCTATTAGAATGGACGAAGGACCAGATTGGCGACTAGAGACGGGGAGTGAATGGGAGCCGATAAAATTTTTTCTCAAGAATTCGGCTTATACCCCAAAATCATTTTCGAAGAATCCCGCACAAACTTGCCAAGATTACGTAATCACAACGGACCTACTGACCCTATGAGCAAGTTGGGACAAGTCTAGAAACAAAGCGGAAGAAAACTTAAAAGGAAACGAAAAAAAGAGCTCAACCTACGGCAAGTTTTGTCAGAACTTCCGGCCTAAGGTCGGAACTACCGATAAAGGCTCTGTCTGTCAAAAACTCGTTATCGGTACTTCCGACTCAGGTCGGAACTATTGATAAAGGCTCTCTGTCAGTCAAAAAACAAGTTATCGGTACTTCCTGTGTCAGGTCAGAAGTTCCGATAGCCCCTAGAAAACAGCCTGCGAAACAGCTTCAAACTTTCGATCGATGGATGTACCAAACCATTTGGAGTCTTGAGACAAAACTTTGGGGAGATGATGAAAACCCCAAGTAGAAGATATGCCCCCAAAAATTTTGGCCTCTAACTCCTTACAACTCCCGGAATCGCGAAGCTTGGCCAGGAACACTATGAACTAGGGTTCATCCGAAACTCAACGAATCGAAGGCCAAATCCGGCGTTTGAGGGGTCAAGATCAAGCACAAAGATGCGCAAGACATCTATCTATGATCCCCTCAAAGAAATCCGAACAGAAACACATCCAAATCCACGAATCAAGCCACACACGAAAATCCTACGAAAATAGCTCGAAAAGGACACGAAAATCACACGAGCTAAGAGAAGGAAAACGACGCAACTATGAATGCTTCCATACAACCAGATGTCAGATTCTCTGCAAAATCATGAAGAAAATCTAACTTGCATAGCAAAGGAATTAGGAGCCAGTCCGGATCGATGAGTTGCTACCCAACCATATATATATACACACACACACAAACACACATATGAAGTCTCTCCGGGTGGGGCAAATGACCTAGCTACCCCTAGAACTCAAATGAAGATACACACCTCTCAGGGGGGCACTTTGGTCAAGACTTGGTATTTCTCATCGGGCGGCCACGCCTTCGCTGCAGTCCGCATCGTCCCGACGCAAGCCCCGCGATCCCGCCGCGTGTCCCCCGGCATCGAAGCTTCTCGGCACGCCCGGATCCCGTCTCCGCCCGCCAAGCCTTCGGTCTTGGTTTTGTGGCTCAACCAAGTAACCCGACGGTTTTGTGGTGAACCGCCGCAAACCTCGTGTGCAGACTCCGGTCGTGAGCTGCTACCCTGCACTGACTCATGTCCACGACTTCGTCTTTCTTTTCTTGCCATCATGCGGCCCGTACTTGATCCCATTCAGCCACGGGGTCCATCGAGCCAAGCCTACTTCTCTCTCCACTCCTCGGTGGTCCCGCAAGGCTAAGACCTTTCGCGCCTGCTCTTCACCTGCACCAACGCAAATCAAGCCGCAACTTGCACCTGCAGTACTCGGCCAAGAGTCAGTCCACACCACGCTGTCAATCACTCATCACACCAGGGAGCGACCATACACCGGTCCTTGGACGCTCTGGTGCTCAATCTCCCCCTCGATGAGTGCATTGACAACACACATTGTCACCAATTCAGGAAAGAAAAAAAAAGAAAAGAAACGAAAAAATCTCAAACAAGTGATCAAAAGCCAAACAAAAACCAAAACGAGATCACTTAAAAGAGCAAGTCTCAGCCCTCTAAGGCAAGGGCAACAGCTCAACACAACCGAGACAAAATACTGAAAATGTCGACTCCTCAAGGTGAGGCAAAAAGACTCGACACCATCGGCAAAAGAGCAAAGCACAAAGCAACTTCAGGCGACACAAAGAGCTTCCCAAGCATGAATGCAAGCTCCTCTAAGCAAATGCGTGCAAAATGTAGGAATTCTCCTCCTACATGCATTTCTCCTCATTTTTTCTCCCCCTTGAATGAATTGAGTTCATTTCTCCCCCTTGTTGGTAATGCATGAATCAAGGCTATGAATGAGCATGAGCTTCTCAAATAGACACCAAGCACCATAATATGCTAGAAATGAAATATAGAGCATACAAGAAGACCCAAACATCCGTACAAGCATCGCCAACATGAGAGCAAAGACATATAAACATGTGACATGACTATGAGCAATTTTAAGCATTTTTCAACAAAAACTCCCTCTCATGAGCATAGGACCTCATCATGATCAACATGATCACAAACAACATATAACTCACAAACTTCATGCAAGGTCACACGATCTCATCACAAGTTCATCACAAACACCTACAAGCTACCTCTTGTCATGTCAAAGCCACCGAGCCATGTGTCTACTTCTAGATATGAGACTTCTCATTGGTAGACATCATGCAACGGTTTAGCACCCAAGATAAGAAAATTAAAACACATATGACATGGAAGCATATTTTTCGAGCATAGACATTTCAAGATACCAATTTCATTTGCAAGGTTAAGCATGGTACATGAAGTGCATTTGCGGCAAAAAGGAACTTATGCCCCTCCACAAAATAACATGTAGGCTAAACATTCATGATGACAACAAGGTCTTTAACCTCAAAGGAAAAGAGCATGATACTCAGGCACAAATTAAGCAAGATATAGCCATTTGAGCACAAAATGAACATGTAAGGGATTCAACTCACAAGAGAGGATCAAATTGGTGTTTTCACAAATATATAGCCATTTCACATGCATACATATCCAAAGCTACCAAGAGCATAGCTATACATCATAAGATCTCATAAGCATGATCATAAGCACACATCCAACATATGACAGTGATCAATGTATATGAGAGAAACACATCCTCTAAAGCATATGAAACAAAATGCAGTCTATGATACAAAGATGTTGAGAATGAAATGTTACACAAATGAAACATGCAAAATGCATATGTACATGAGATGCCCAACCCAAGCTCAAAACGGATACACCACACCAAGTCCCCCTCACAAACGAGAAAAGGTAGCTTGGTCCAAAGGTTTTGTAAGGATGTCGGCAAGTTGTTTCTGGGTTGGCACATGTATCAAATCTATGTTCCCCTTCTCCACATTTTTCTCCCAGAAAGTGGTATCGCACCTCTATATGTTTGGTTCTGGAGTGGAGCATTGGATTTTTGGCAACGCTTATAGCACTGGTGCTATCACAAATGAGAGGAACGTGGGTGCACTCCTCACCAAAGTCGCTCAAGGTATAGGTGATCCAAAGTAACTGGGAACAACAACTAGCAGCAGCAGGTGGTAGACCGAGAGGGCGACAGGACTAGGGATGGCAATGGATAGGGTAGGGTAAGGGTAAAGTATTTACCTGCCCGTTGGCATACCCGTCTATCTCTTGTATACCCTTACCCTTCAAACATAACGGGTAAGAATCCTTACCCTTACCCTTACCCGCAGGGTACCCGTAGGGTAACAGGGTACCCGCTGGGTATTAACATAAACATGTCAATAAGTTCATATCCAAGAGTACAATAATAATTTGATAGCTAAATAAGTCTCAAACTTCACAATCACACACATATTGATACATAAATAAGTCAAATAAGAAATTACAACATCTCAACATAAGTTTGGCGACTCAGCCCAGGAGGAGGCGACGGTGTCATGGCTTGGACTGGTGCCGGGATGCGGACGGGGAGGCGGCTGGCGAGCGGTGGGGCGCGACCGCGCAGGGATCTGGTCGGGGAGACGGCTGGCGAGCGGTGGGTCGCGGACGCGTGGGGGGTGTGCGAGCGGCGGTCGGTGGGGCGTGGGGGTTGTGCGAGCGGCGCTGGTTGCGGCCCGCGAGGAAAAAATCAAGTGGTGGCGTCGGGAGGCGGCTCGGGGGAGAGGCGGGACAGACGACTAGGCAAGGCCGCAAGGCACAGCGTGGGCCACTGGGCTGCGACGGGGGAAGGGGTGTGCTAGGGTTAGGATATATGGGTCCAGTTGGGTCAAATGTTTTTATGGACTTCATTAGTACGGGTACCCTTGGTAACCCACGGGTAGAGTTTCGTACCCTTACCCTTGCCCGCGGGTAAAGTTTCGTACCCTTACCCGCGTGTGAGACATGGGTACCCCTGGGTCCCCACCGACCAGGCTCATGGCCGTCCCCGACAAGTGGGTCCGGCCTACCAGAAGACCCGCCGACATGTCAGTGGGTCCAACTGACCTAGTTGGTGGCCCACACGACCTCCTGAAGACCTTCCAGAAGACTCCAGACGACCTTTTCCAGAACAAGACTTGGCGTGCAAGACAAGACATCGGTGGATTCCGACCAAGCAGATCGACGGATATGGCAAATGTTGTAATCAACTAGACTTAGGTGTCCTGGTCGTAACCGACTAGGAATCTGGGAACCGACCTTCTCCGCTGGCCAATATAAGGCGGGCAGGGCGACCCCTTGTACAATCACGCAACTCCCAATCAATCTACGCCGACAACTGGACGTAGGGTTTTACTCTTCGGAGGCCCGAACCAGTATAAACTCGATGTGTTCTCTGTGTTCTGTGTGCTCGTGCGCAACCTTCGAGTTCTTAGCCTTAGATTCCCCCTCGTCGAATAACTAAACCACCGGGGTTAACCCCCCTGTGGGCTGTCCAGATCTAAACATCTGGCAGTTGGCGCGTCAGGTAGGGGGAAATCCAGGGTTCTTCGTGCAACTCGATGGCTTCGACCAACGACGTCATCTTCCCGGAGAGCATGGCGGACATCCTCGCCAACCCTGTCGACATCTGCTTCGGCTCCATGCCGGCGGAATCCACCGCTCCAGCCGCTTGCCTCGTCATCGAGGGCAGCGCGGTCACCTCCAACCAGCAGGTCGGGACAGATCTGCTGGCGGAAACCCACCCACCCACTCCTCGCGACCTGATCGCGGGGCTTGATCGCGTCGAAGACATGCTCTCCGACACGATCAAGGTCTGTGAGCGCATCAAACGCCCTCGCAGGACCACTTCTCCACCCCGCATGTCCCTTGGTCTGCGGAACGCAGCTCACGTAGCGTCTCGCTACATGAAGTGCAAGATCCAGATCGAATCTGGACCCAAGACCCCACATCGTGGGGACCGCAGGGGTCACCTCGACGACCCTTGCCCCGTCCACGAAAAGTCCAAACACACGGCTCGCCAGTGCCGCGTGCTTAAGAAGCTTCGCCGACCTCTCACCGCGGCTCATCGCCGCCAGTTCAACCGCGAGCCGTCTCCGGACCGCCTCGCATTTCAGATCGCTCGTACGACCATCTTCCCGAACTATCCGGGAGAAGTGTTTGAGATCCCAGACCGAGAGGTCCTCGTGGTCTCCGCAGACGTACCTCCTCAGCCCGGAGAAACAGACGAGCAGCGCATAGAGCGTGAAAACGCCAACGCCGCAAGAGCTACACGTCGTCAGCAGGAGTTAGATGCAGCTGCCGCAGGCGCAGGTCAGCCCGTGGCCAACGTCGGACAAGGTGCCAGCAACCAACCAGCAGGTAACGTCGGGACGCAAGCCCCTGCGGCTCAAGCCATTCCTCAGCAGCAACAGAATCGCAACGAGCCTCATCGAAACCGCCTACGTGCCAGAGACGTCCCGAGGGACTTTGAGCAAGACGGCCATGAAGTCTACAACTCTCCTCAAGCAAACTTAGGCGCAACTCTTGCAGCATTGGGTCAACTTGAGGATACTCCTGCAATACGGCGCCTACAAGCTCACATCCACGTCGCTACCGCCCAGATCGAAGAAAAGGGTCCAGGATACAGCAGATCAACTTCAAGCTCCTACTCCAGGAGTAGGTCGGATCGACCTCGTCACCAACGCCACAACAATGCTCCCCTTGAGCCCGTAGCTGAAGAGGGAGGAGGCGAAAATGAAGTAGCACAGCCGGTCAATCCCGCTGCCAATGTCGCTGCCAATCAAGCAGCCAATCCAGCTGCCAACACTGCTGGCAACGCTCCTGGCAATGCCCAAAACAACGCCGCCAATGCGGCTGGCGCCCAACAGCAGAATGTTGACGCCAATGCAAGGCAAAACGCTGGAGCTCAACCTCCACCGGCACAAGCCAATCATGCTCAGAGCAGTCAACGTCGGTGTATACGAGACGAAGTGGAGATAGCACGCCATGCTAACTACGGCCGCGACAACAGGGTTCCTGATCCTCTTGACGCCAATAATCCTATTCAAGCAACGGAACTCCGGCAGATGCACGACCAAGAGCTCCTACGATGTGCCTAGTACGACCAAGATAATGGTCCTCCAGATGACCTCTACATTATCCCGACGGCCTATGCCCCATCAGCCAGTCCTGGAGCAGTCAACAACTTCCCGGTGTTTTCACGTCGTCTGAGGACGATCAGATACCCCAAGGACTTCAAGCCAGCTACTGAGAAATACGACGGTCGCTCCGACCCAAGTATTTGGCTCAAGATGTACAGCATAGCGGCACGCGTCTCTGGAGGCAATGAGGATCACATGGCGGGATATTTTCCCCTCGTGATGGGCAAAGCACCACTCCTGTGGCTCGACAATCTTCCTGTGGAGTGCATCACCTCGTGGGCGACCTTGTCACGGCTCTTCACGACCAAGTATCAAGCAACCTACAACCGTCCCGGCAACACACATCACCTCGCTAGAGTGCGGATGAGGCGTGACGAAACTCTCCGAGAGTACACTAACCGCTACTTTGAGAACCACACTAACCGCTACTTTGAGAACCGCAACACTCTCGCAGGTGTCAAGGATGAAGACGTCAAAGCCTACTACAAGAAGGGGGTAACCAACATTAAGCTCTTTGAGAAGATCCACGAAGCTGACGCCCACACCATCGCCGACCTCATGGCCTACGTCGACAAGCTTGTCGACACTCAAGACGCGGTGATGCACGACTTCAAAGTAGAAGACCACGACGACGGTGGCAGCAGGTCGCGCAAGCGATCTGGCGAAGTCCATGCGACTGACCCACCCAGACCTTCCACCTTCCTTGAAGGTGACTTCAACATGGTCATGGACGACCAATGCCAGTTCCACCGCGACGCCAAGCATACCATGAGGGAGTGTGAACAGCTAAAGCGTGCCCTAGGAGTACCTCCAGAGCCCAAGAAGATCAAGAGCGGCAACAACGATGACCAGAACAGCAGCCGCCGCTACGACAACCGTAACCGTCGACCTGATCGACGCGATTATCGTGACCGCCGACCCTATCGTCGCAACGACAACAGGGATCGCCGTGATTACCGCCGCGACTATCGCCGCGATGATCACCGTGATGATCGACGTGACGACTACCGCCACGATGATCACCGCGAAGACAACCGTAACGACCGGCGTGATGAATGCCGCGACGACCGACGCGATGATCGTCGTCGACAAGATGACCACAACCGCAATGACAACAGCCGTAAGGAGCCGTCTCCGCCACCACCGCCAAAAGGGGGCAACCCCAATGGCGCGTTCCAGACCGCCAACCGACAGATCAACTTCATCGTCGGTGGTTGTCAGGCAGCCAAGAGCAACAGACAGATACGATCAAACGCAAGGGAGATCGGCCAAGTCAACACAGAAACTCCACAACCTCTACGTTGGTCGGAGTACCCCATCACTTTCTCAAGGAAAGACCATTGGGTCCACATACCTGACCCCGGGACCTACCCGCTGGTCGTCAACCCCATAGTGGATGGCGCGTTCCTGCCTAAGACCCTTATCGATAGGGGCAGCAGCTTGAACATCATCTTCACAGAGACACTGAGAAAGATGGACTTCGACTTCTCCAAGATGACCGCTTGCGACGAACCCTTCTACGGGGTCGTGCCCGGCAAGGCTGCATACCCCATAGGTCGTGTATGCCTGCCGGTCACCTTCGGCAAACAGGAAAACTTCCGCACAGAGTACCTGACGTTCGAGGTCGCGGACTTCCGCTCCTCCTATCATGCCATCCTCGGTCGACCTATGTTGGCCAAAGTTATGGCCATACCATACCACACCTACCTCATCATGAAGATGCCAGCACCAAACGGGATCCTCTCCGTCCTCGGTGACATCATGGTCTCCTACAACTGCGAGAGCGACACTATCAACCTCTCTAAGGTCTCTGCGTGTAAAGCTGCTGCTACGGTCATGGTCGCTCAGGCCGCCAAGATCGACCAAACTACTCTGGAGGTGCCAGAACAGAAGCGCACGGCCACTGCCTTGGACCCTAGTCCTGCTGTGAAGAAAGTTTGCCTCGGCCTGCCCGACGCGTCCAAGGAAGTCACCATCGGGGCCAACCTCGATCCCAAATAGGAACTCGCGCTCACCAGTTTCCTCAGGGACAACGCCGACATCTTCGCATGGAGTCCGTCCGACATGCCCGGTGTCCCTAGGGGGCTGGCTGAGCACGCCCTTGAAGTAAGCAAGACCGCTCGACCTATCAAGCAAAAGCTCCGGCGATTTGCGAAAGATAGAAAGCAAGCTATAGAAGTAGAAGTCTGCAAGCTCTTAGCTGTAGGATTCATTCGTGAATGTAAACACCCGGTTTGGCTTGCAAACCCGGTCCTTGTACCCAAGAAGATAGGAGGATTAAGGATGTGGGATGAAGAAGCACAGAAGGCCTTCGAGGCTCTCAAAGAGTCCTTGACCACACCTCCAGTCATGACGCCACCTATACCAGGAGAAACCCTCCTACTCTACATCTCTGCCACCACTCATGTGGTCAGCACGGTCCTCGTCGCAGAACGGGAAGAAGAAGGGCAGGCCTACCCTGTTCAACGACCTGTGTATTACATAGGCGAGGTCCTTGCCGACGCTAAGACACGTTATTCACAGCCTCAGAAGTTGCTCTACGCACTCCTGATCACATCGAGAAAGCTGCGCCACTACTTCCAAGCTCACAAGATCACGGTGCCATCATCATTTCCGCTGGGAGAGATCATCCGCAACCGCGATGCTAACGGCCGCATCGTCAAGTGGGAGAGATCATCCGCATGGAGAGTTCGACATCGAGTTCTGGCCCAGGCAGGCAATCAAGTCCCAGATCCTAGCTGATTTTGTATCGGAGTGGACAGAGATCCAGATGCCCCCTCCCAAGGAGCGGTCTGAACACTAGATAATGTACTTCGACGGTGCCCTTAACCTCGAAGGCGCGGGAGCAGGAGTGCTATTCATCTCTCCTCAGGGAGAGCAGCTCAAGTACGTCCTGCAGATACACTACAAGGCCTCCAACAATGGAGCAGAATACGAAGCTCTAATTCACGGGCTCCGTATAGTAGTGTCCCTTGGCATCAAGCGACTACTAGCGTACGGCGACTCCAAGGTCGTCATCGAGCAAGTCAACAAGGAGTGGGATTGTGTCAAAGACACAATGGATGCTTACTGTGCTGAGATCCGCAAGCTCGAAGGCCACTTCGAGGGAATTGAGTTTCAGCACGTGCCACGCAACAACAACGTGGCTGCCGACATACTATCTAAACTAGGCTCCCGGCGAGCTCTAGTCCCGGCGGGTGTGTTTGTCCAAGACCTACGCAAGCTGTCAATCAAGCTGTTGGACCCGGACAACCCGGACCAAGCACAGCCCGACCCAACTCCAGCACCTCCCCGCGACGTGCTAATGACAGATAAAGAGGACGATTGACGCGAGCCTTTCCTAGCCTTCCTACTCGACCAACGAGTCCCAGAAGACAAGGCTGAATGAGAGCGTATCACACGACGAAGTGCTAACTACGTCGTGATCAGTAACGACCTATACAGGAAAGCCGCCTCTACTGGCGTCTTGATGAAGTGCATCTTGCGATCAGAAAGTCTCCAGCTCCTGGCTGAGATTCATGTCGGTGAGTGTGGCTGCCACGCGGCATCTGCCAATCTGGTCGGCAAGGCGTATCGATCCGGCTTCTCCTGGCCCACGACCATGTCTGACGCTAAAGACCTCATCAAAAGGTGCAAAGGATGTCAATTCTTTGCCAAACAGCAGCACCTGCCAGCTCAGGCCCTGCGCACAATTCCCCCATCTTGGCCCTTCGCCATGTGGGGCCTCGACTCTGTGGGTCCGTTCCGAACCGCTCCAGGCGGCTACAGGTATATCCTTGTAGCCGTCGACAAATTCACCAAGTGGATTGAAGTCCGACCTGTCGCAAAAGTCACGTCGAAAGAAGCGGCAAAATTCATGCAAGACGTAACACATCGCTTCGGTGTGCCCAACAGGATCATCACCGACCTAGGGACGGCCTTCATAGGGTCTGCCTTTTGGGATTTTTGCCAAGACAACACTATCGACGTCTACTACTCCTCGGTCGCCCACCCCAGGTGCAACGGCCAGGTCGAACGTACCAATGGCATGGTTCTTCAAGCTCTCAAAGATCGTATCTTTGATGACGCTTCAATCTACGCTACCCAATGGTTAGCCGAGCTACCACACGTAATCTGGGGCCTAAGGACCCAAGTCAGTTCCGCTACGGGCTTTTTGCCCTTCTTTCTGGTCTATGGCTCAGAGGCCATCCTACCCACCGACGTTACCTTCGGAGCTCCACGCATACAGTTCTACGAGGAGGGAGAAGCCGAGCAGACTCGTCGTGTCGACCTTGATAGCCTCGAGGAGCAGAGAATGGCTGCTATTAAGAGGTAAGCTTGTCACGACCAGCAACTCTGTCGGTACCAGGATCGCAACGTCAAGGAGACCTCCTTCAACGTTGGCGACCTAGTCCTAAGGCGTATCCAGAAGACCGATGGCATGCACAAGCTATCTGCCCCTTGGGAAGGACCCTTCATCGTCACCGAAGTCATCAGCCCATCCACATATCGCCTCCAGTGGGGCGACAGGCAAGGCGTACCCAACCCTTGGAACGTGGAGCACCTACGACGATTCTACCCGTAGAATAGTTTTTATTACAGCTATGTATTCCTCATCTTTGTACTTTTTTCAGTTTAATAAATATTAATTCAAGCAGTCATCTACTGTGTCTCGAGCCCTACCTTCTCCTCCTTCATGTCATAAACCCTCCCCCTCGACATGCTCGGGGGCTTGGCTAAAGCCAATACAAAGGTCGAAAGACCTGGGGGTTAAATTTCCTGCTCCTCCCCCTCGACATGCTCGGGGGCTTGGCTCAAGCCAACATAGGGGTCGCTCGACCTGAGGACGTCGTCCCTCATGACTACCTACTTTGTGTTGTTGAGCCTGCTTGGTCGTAAGGTTGCAAAACCTGAGTCCTAGACTCCCTCCCGCGCACCAATCACACGTAAGTCTCCATGCTGAGCTGTGATGGTCGGTAAGCCAGCCTCTCCGTGAGTAGTGGTTAGCGGTGTATGATAAAAGACACGTCGTTTCAAGGCTACCAAGTTCGCGCAAACACAAAACAAGTACGTCATGCAGGCCACAAAGATAGTTATCAAGTAATATTTTACATAATTGGAGGAGGGAGAGGGTATAGCTCTAAGACTATATCTATTCTTCCCCGTCATCGCCCTCATAGTCAATTGAATCCATCACCGCCATAGCGGCTTCACGAACTTCAAGCTCGACGACCTTGGGATCTTTCGTCGCGTCTGGGCCTTCTCCGACCTTAACCATGTCAACGTCGGGGTAGTGAGACTTCACCCGAACCAACACCTCCGCAGCCGCCGCCAAGCTCGTTGCCTTTAAGAGGTCGAGCAGCTTCTCGGGAGCAGCCAGAAGACGGTCGATAGCAGGCTTGGGCTCCTCCCCCTCGACCTGCAACGCCACTATGTCCATCGCAAAGTGGGCAACATTCTTCAAGTTGTTTAGCTCCACCTCTTGCCCTGCAATGATCACCTGGTCATTCTGCAGCGCCTTCAAAGCTACCTCAAGACTGACCTCAAGATCCCTTCGAGCCTGTTTCTCATAAGCCAGCTTTTGAGATACAGCGTACTCACTGTCTATGGTGTCCTTCATCACTCACTTCAGCTCTTCAGCACCAGCTTCGGCCTCCCGGAGGTTCACCTCCAAGCTTCGAACTTTCTCCTTAGTATTCTTCAGTCGTTTTTGAGGTCATCCTCTCGCCTGTGGAAATCTGCAATATACAAAAATTCTGAGGTCCAGCCGTCAGCAGTAGAAGTCAATGATGAAAAAAAGTTACAAGAAGGTTGGTCTTACCAATGTTCATGGCGTTGAACTGCGAGTTGGCCTCTCGGGTCTTCCGCTTCTCCTCGGCTAGCTCATCCTCGAGCTTCTTCTTGTCCGCTGCCGCCGTCTCACGGGCCTGCTTGAGCTCCTACTCAAGCTCGACCACCCGCAGCTGTAGAGCTGCAGTGCCCCTAAGCTGGTCGGCCCTGCCCTTGGCACGGTCAGCCAGCGACTGTTTTGCAAAACCAAAGCAGGTCGTCAGCTACATCCAGAAAACAAGTCATGTATCCAATTCAAAGACAGCGGCTTACCGTAAGAGATTGGTTGAGAGTCAAGATCGCACTACGGACCGACTTCATATCCTCGTCATCGTCAAAGATATCCTCCTACCTGGGAGTGCCAGTCCAGTCGATGTCTTCACTCCTCAAGTTTGGCCCCGTCGATGTTGAACCCGGTGCCTGCACGCCGGTTGTTTCTGGGTTCTCCTGTGGCGGCTCGATCTATATCGGGTCCGCAGTTGGACCCTGAGCTGATGTGCTGGGCACCAAGTTGATGGGGTCCGCATCAATAATAGGTGGAGAAGATGACGCTCCGATGTCACCAACAGAATCCTGTGTTCCGGCTTCAGTGACAGGCGGAGGAGCCGACACCCTCGCGTCGCCGACCGAAGCCTGAGTCCCGACCTCATGGTCGGACGACCTCGTCCGCGAAGGTGAATCTTGAGCACCCAAGGCGCTCTGAGGTTGGACGTCTGACCTACAGAAATCCTCGTCAACACAATACAAGAGCCAATGACAGTTAGCAAATGAATCAACTTCAGTGCCACGATCTTACCTTACGGTAGCCGGGGCACGCAACTTCGGCCTAAAGGGCCGAACTCAAACCTGCACTGGCATCCTCGCCTACGCACCAGCGGCAGCCCGCTGCGCCTCCCTCATCCGACGGAGGTCGTCCTCGTTCGTCTTCTGCTCTCCCGCTGCCTCTTGGCCGCGGGACTCAATGACCTCCTCGCCGTACGATCTTCAACAACCGGCGGATCATCGCTAGCTTCATCCTCATCGTCGTCGACCTTCTTGGTCGCTGGAGTAGGGATCACTGGCGTACGGACCGCCAGGGGAGGGCTCGCCCTCCTCTTCCTCTTCTTCTTGTCAGCCTCTAGCTTGGCAGTCTTGGCTGCCTCGACCTTGGCAGTAGCCCTTGTGGCTGACTGCTTTGATGTTGTCGCCCTTGTCTTGCGTCCGGGCTTTGTGGCGCTGCTTGCTACAGGTCAGACCGCCACATCGTCGCTGACCTCTGGGTCGGTATCTTCATCAGCTTCCACCGATGAGTCCGACTGGTAATTCTCCAGTAGCACAGCTGCTGGAGGCTAGTATTTATCCGACCTCAGCTTCCGACGAGGCTCCTCGCCTCTCGGTAGGGGTGCTGGGCACCAGAACTGCATCTCCCGAACCTGCAACACACAAGAAACAAGGAGTAAGATCGACGCGAACAACCACGAACACCAAAACGACCTGGCAGTTTCAGGACTTACAGGGTCAGCTGGTCGGGTCAAGGAGCACGCCTTTGGGCACTTCCTACCTCGGGTACACCCGTCGTAGATCTGTGACACCCTGGCCATCATCTCCCCTTGGGAGACCTTGTGGTTGACCTCGCGAGTAGGGTCTGATTGTCCCCAATATTCGTATGTCGGATGCACCCAATCCTTGATTGGTTGGATCAGGCGACGGCAGAACGACCTTGCTACCGAGCCTCCCATCACACCCTTTTCCTTGAGGTCGCGCACCAGGGCAAGAACCTCTTTGACATCGTCCAGCTCGCGAGAGGACAGCTGCAGGTCCTACTCCGGTATCTTCATGGGCTTATGCCCAGTCCGCTTCGGGAGCACTGGCTGCTGATCGGCGATGTAGAACCATTCCGACCTCCACCCAGCGGTGTTGTCCGGCAAGTCCATATCAATCCATTTTGCCTTGAGACCTGATCTCAAGCAGAACATCACCGCCCCCACTACACCGGTACGCTTGCCGATGAACTTGACATTGAAGAGATGACGCTAGAGGAAGAAGTGTGGCGCTATCCCCAAATATGCCTCACAAAAATGGATAAACGACGATACTACGGTTATGGAGTTAGGGACGAGGTGTACCAGCTCCAGCTTGTAGTAGAAAAGGAGACCTCTGAAGAAGTCGCCAGCGGGGATGTTGAACACGCGCTCAAAGAAGGAAGCGAAGATGACCTGCTCCTTGTCGTCCTCCGTCGGGAAGGCCTCGCCCGTAGGCGCCTTCCACTCCACCTCCGCCTTGGGCCTCAGAAGCCCGCGGTCCACCAGCGCATGGATCTTCGCCTCGGTCACTGTCGAGGGTTCCCACACCGTCCGCAGATCTGGGATTTGAGGAGCGGTGGCCACCATTTCTTGAGGACGAGAGGCTTTGGATCTAAAATTCACTAGGGTTTTGATGCGCATGCGAAGCGGAGCGGCGCGTGGATGGCGGAGCTGGTGCGCGGTCTGCTACAGACGGCGACAGGCTGAGGATTCTAGGGCGGCACTTGGCTGCGGAATGCGCGGTGGCTAGGGCGCGAGGATTCCGACGGAGATGGCGAGAGGAGGAAGACGGAGGGGGACGGTCAACACTGGTCCCCCCCCGCTCTATTTATAAGGGCCCCACCGTAGGTGCCCGCTGCGGATCCTTACGATGCAAGGAGCTCGCCGTAATGGCTATGCGCCGCTAATTTCGTGAGACGATCTCGCCGGATTTCCCGCCAACGGCTATATGCCCAACGGATAGCCTCACGACCTATGCCCTGAGTTTAGGTCGTGAACACAACTAAGATGTCAGGTCGTCCTGACGAAACATTCAATCTCCATGAGGTCGTTAAGCCCCCAACTCCCATCATTATAAGTCATTGATGAATAATTTCTTCAAAACGACCATTACATGACAGAAGAGTGCGAACATTAAACGGGAACTTCGAAGGTACACAAGTCGCCTGCGACCTTATTGGATCCAGAACCCGTCACAAAAATACAAACGTACTCGAAGACCTGATCTACCTAGAGCAATCCTTGAGGTGTACTCTGCTATAGCTGAGCACGTCACAAGAATTCTTCTAGCCTCAGGACCTCGATGGTGGCCTTGCGGTGAACAACTGCACGACGCTGCACATAGCAGGGCACGCTCTGTGCTGAACTATGGAATGCAGACACGAACTTGCTCTTCGGCGTGGACCGCAAGCCTTCGACGAGCATCACATGCTCACCAAGGACTTGCAGCTTCACCTCAGGCCTCTAAAGCATCCCCTCCGAACTCTCCTTGATTCCTCGCTGAGGCACGGTACAAAGAGTGGGTGTGCTGCCTACATTTCGCAAGAGTTCTTCTAGCTCCAAGCCTCTACAAACTTTGCATCCTACAATCTAGTGGACGGACACATGCCCATGGCATGGCCTCAATACTACCCTGCGGCTTCATAGCTCAACAATGCTCGGTGCTTGCCTCCTTCAATCTTATGGCGCTATTTATAGCCAGCACCTGACCTTCTGCAGCCGGTGGGGTAATGACACTATCACCACGTGACTCAGTGGGCCTGTAGACATGTGCATGATTAAAGGCGACGTCTTTTCCCTGCCTCACGACATCTTTGTCGCTAGTGCATCAATGATGCCTGAGCCCGCTGCAGCATCACATGGCTACAATACACCCCTTGATTCGTGGGCAGTTTGTCATTTTTTGGGTGGCAAGAGAATCTCCGACCACTGTTGACCTGTGACCCAGCAGTCTACAAAAGTAAACAATCCTGACCTTGTGTCAGAGGGCCCTGCGCCTCACTGCTACTACAGTCGACGACGATGATCAATGCACCCTTTACAGCTCTACGTTTTCATTGCACCCGCTAGGCTCTGCATCCTGGTGCACCCGCTATGGCTCTGCATGTAAACGGACATATTCCAATCATCCTATATTTTTGTTTCCTGAGAAAAATGGTCGTAGGTTCAATTGAAGACCTTCCGGGGTAGGCGTGCCTCGCTGCTCCGCCAGATCCGTCTGGGCGCCTGGAGATCAGAAGCTTCACGACTACAATTTCGTCGGGCCCCCGTGGTCGGTGTGCCTACTGCTAAGGTCGTCAATACCTTAGCACCTTGGCTCTACCGGATGATCAGCAGCCATGTTGGTCGTCTGGGCACCAAAATGACCTCCTTGAGGTCGGCGTGCCCCAATGCCTAGGTCTTGCAATACCTCGGTATGTCTACGGCTCTGCCAACCTAGTTGGGCGCCCTAGATGCGTGACCTTCTTGAGGTCGGTGTGCTATTGTAGCCCTGCCAGCCTGCTCTGGACACCTAAGATTTTACGTCGGGAATGAAGGCCTCCCTGTGGGGTGCGCACCTAATGGCCCCGCCAAGCATCTCCGGGTGCTTGGGCGCTTCTGATTTGAGACCTTCCTAAGGTCGGCATGCCTCGGGTGGCTCCGCCAGACTCCTTGCAGCTATGCAGGATATCTGGGTGTCTCTACAATCCATTTGATCAAGATCTTTATATTTTCTCATCAAACGATTCCGGACATCACAACTTCAGCTGCGATATAATCGACGACCTCTTCATGCGCCTTTTAAGATCCTGCTGGGTATCCTCGGATATTAGAAATTGTTGATTTGAGGCCTCTTTGAGGTCGGCACGCCTACAAGGCCTCCTTGAGGTCGGCCCTGCCAGACTCCTTGCAGCTATGTTAGGAGATCTGGGTGTCTCTACACTTTGTTCGATCAAGGCAACGACTCAGTTTTTCTTCTCTTTTTTGAGCATCAAACCAGCCATGCTGCCTGCTTCAATGCTCGGGGACTACTCTACAAGAGCGTCTCCGACGCCCTCTTGTTTTCTACATCGTACTGACCTGTTGGGAAACTAGTTTCTCACCACGTCGTTACTCGACCAACTATCTTTACTCTTTCTTTTCTGGATCATCATACCGGCCATCCTGCCCGCCACGATGCTCGGATACTACTCTACGAGTGCATCCTTGATGCCCTCTGAAAATTTTTCATCGTCGTTCCGATCTATTGTAAGCTAGCTTCCTATAGGTCGTCACTTGACCTCTCTTCGTTCGGTGAGACTTCAAATAGGTCGGCTGCTAAGTTGATTTGTTCTTTTCTTTTTGACCGACGTGCATGCTATTCGACCTGTCGAAAGCTCTACGACTACGTCATGACCTTTCTAAGATCTCTGCGCCTACACCTCGCTCGGGAGCTTGTGAGACATGGGTACCCCTGGGTCCCCACCGACCAGGCTCATGGCCGTCCCCGACAAGTGGGTCCGGCCTACCAGAAGACCCGCCGACCTGACAGTGGGCCCAACCGACCTAGTTGGTGGCCCACACGACCTTCTGAAGACCTTCCAGAAGACTCCAGACGACCTTATCCAGAACGACTTCAAGACTTGGCGTGCAAGACAAGACATCGGTGGATTCCGACCAAGCAGATCGACGGATATGGCAAGTGTTGTAATCAACTAGATTTAGGTCTCCTGGTCGTAACCGACCAGGAATCTGGGAACCGACCTTGTCCGTTGGCCAATATAAGGCGGGCAGGGTGACCCCTTGTACAATCACGCAATCCCCAAGCAATCTACACCAACAACTGGACGTAGGGTTTTACTCTCCGGAGGCCCGAACCAGTATAAACTCGCCGTGTTCTCTGTGTTCCGTGTGCTCATACGCAACCTTCGAGTTCTTAGCCTTAGATTCCCCCTTGCCGAACAACTAAACCACCGGGGTTAACCCCCCTTTGGGCTGTCTAGATCTAAACATCTGACACCGCGGGTAGAATTCTGTACCCGTACCCTTACCCAACACGGTAGGGTACCCGAGGGTACCCTTACCCGTGGGTAAAACTGCCATCCTTAGACAGGACCGTGGGAGGTTGAAGACGGCGCGGCATGGTGGTAGATGGGGTGAGCGGGTGGAGGAAGGCTAGATGTGATATGGTGGAGAGAGGAGAGAGAAGGAGGGATCTGTGCTGTCAATTTCTGATCAAATAGTCCAAAAATGGCCTAATTTCACATGTGTGAGGGATAGACACTCCCAGAATTTAATATACTACCCCCTCAGGTATGGCCAAAATGCAAATACCTTCTTAAGTATCAAATGCTCTACTTAAAATGCTAAGTTTGTTAAACCGAGTCCAAACACACCTTTAGCACATACTTGAAAAATGGATAACAAGTTTTCAAACCCGTTTTACTAACTAGACTAACATGTTAGTGGCCTACATGAAAATTATTTATAAGTCTTGAACACCCTTCAGTTGCTAAAGTCCTAATTCCATCGTCTTCCATTGCCATCGGTCACGAGACATTTGTACTAAGACTATTTATATCGCTGGGTGAAAATTTATCATCTATCACATCAGTTATGCTTATTAACCATAGGCTACTTACAAAATTAATTACCACATATGAAGTGTATATTCCAAAACATATCTATTAAGCCTAATTCGTCATTGCACATGTCACGCGGCATGACACAAATAGATTGTACACACCCGCACCATGTTGCAAGCCCTCTACATCTGCACATGCATGCCAATGATATATTCCAACTGGTGATCCCGAGCGCTGACCGAGCATGACGTGGACGTCCATGCGTATGTTATCAGTCTACTTGAGCAAGTGCCGGTCACAAGTTTTGATGCGTGCAGCGTGCGTAATCAAGGGGTCATTCGCCTATTCGGGTCCCGAGGGAAGACCCCGCATATTAGCATAGGAGAGTCACTCTAGTGTGGGATGCGTCACATCGCGGTCTTGACTCCTGCAACCTATGCTCGTGAATGCATGCCACTCCCCCTCTGCTGCATGCTTCGCCTGTATGCTGAATTGCTCATGAGCTTCGTGTAGGAGTAAACTCGATGCTCTCGATTGTGAAGAAAAATGGGGTAGCAGAAATGATCTTTGGAAAGCATATTGTACAAATTTTTTTGGAAGATGTATCCTATCTTCAGGGCACGATATCGCTCGGATACGCTTGCAATGCAGAAGAAGAATACATAGATATCTCAATACATTCTTTTAATGAAACAACATTAGTAGTTTTATAACCAATTATAGAATTATTTAAATGACAGCGTGTCATCAGCTAGAAGTCATCGTAATGAAAATTTCAAACAAGTTTGAATGGAGTTGTAGGAACATAATTGAGACTTAGAGTCTTCATAATCTATTGGTTCTTGTTTGCAAAAAGAAATTTTTTCATGGTTGTACTACATATAACTTCAATTCTTGATTATAGCTATTGGAAATAGTGTGAGTTAACACATGCAAATTGTGAAACAATATCTAGCTATGCAATCATGCTAGTATTATTTGTGTACTTTCTATCTCTAGACTACGATGAATCATTTTTATTAGTTTGTATACTTCACTATGTTCATGTTCTCGCTTTGTATCATACTTTTATTGGAATTTAATGACCAATTGCTTCTTTTTATTATAGTTGTACTAACTAACTAACAATTAGTGTTTGTTTAACATTTTTGTTTTAGTAGCTTCATTGGTTATTAAGCATAACTACATTATATTACAACTGTAACTATTTTTTATGGCGTATGCTTCTACACTCATCAAGATGTATGTGCATTAGACTAGTCCCAATAAGTTGCATCTTATACTGATTAATGTGGTGCCACATGAGATATTTTGATGGTATGGCACAACATTTTATACAATACTATATGGTATCTTGGCGTAAAATCTAATGATATGGTCCACACAAAGACACAACCTCACATCAAATAATTATGTTTGATATGAAGATATGAATATGACCAAATACATTTCTTCTTCATTATTATATTTTTGTCACATGTGGCATTCTTGAATATTGGAGGATCGTATTGTGGATTGCAATTTTCCTAGTCAAGTAGGATATACTTCTTCCTTATCGAAATATTTGTTGTCATTGATCTTTTTATTACCTTTGACCATTCGTCTTATTCAAAATTTTTTTGCAAATATATAAAAGATAAACTCAAGTTTAAATATCTACAAATGTAAAGCATGTAGGAAACAAATTATATGATAGTTGGGTAATTTTTTTAATGAAACGACTGATCAAAGTTGTCGAAAAAATTGATTGCAACAAATATTTCAATAAGATGCGAATATATACTTAAATTTTATGGGGTCTGTTTAGATTGGCCAATTGGTCTCCAATTCACTATTCATCTATCACATCGAGTCACATCTCTCTCATAGCACTGACTCAATGTGTACTTTCTTTACAACTTTCAACCTCGACGCACCATTCATCCACACCAATTTACGTGTTGATAGCATCGCAAAAATGGTGTCAGCGCTCTCAGGTGCATATGATTGTGGTTGGTACATGCACCATTTCAGCTTTGCACGAGGGATCCCTGACGCCGGTGAAATCCGGCAGAGTTAAAAAAAAATGTGTATGGGCGAGTTAACAACACTTGTCATGCATTGGTGATAGAGCACGGGCAGTGTTGGGAACATCATTCGAGATCTTATAGAAAGGGCACACCTGCTGCTCCTGGCAGACATGTAGTAAGATACTACCGTCACGGTAGCTGGTAGGCAAATATTATTCCGTAGTAGTATCCGTCCAGTACCTACAGTACGGGCATTAGCAAGCAAGTATGCCTAACCAAGTAGTGATAGTACATCATCATGCCACTTTGAGCGTGCCGTGCACTCCAGTCATGTGCTCGCTCCTTCATCTGAAATTCTGAATGATTCCTTTTGTTTTGAGATGAGTTCTGAATAGATTCTACCGTGGCGAGCCCGAGCCATATCCCATGAACCACCAAAACTTGATGCGTGTACTCGGTCGGTTCTCGGATGAGGAGGAGGGGAAATTTATCACGCGAGCTGGGCGCACGCGAGTGGCCAAGCCAGTCGTGCCGCGGCAACTTTTGCAGGCGCCGCAGCTCCCGCAGACGAAAAACTACTGTTTGTGTCAGGCGAAAAGGTGCGGGGGCGGATCTGGCGGCGGGCGCGCGCGTCGGAGGAATCCAATGGCGCGTCGTGGCGGCCCTCCGCTTCCACCACCACCACCGCGCAGGCGGGCCATGCGGCGCGCGTGATCGCGGCAGCAGCGGCCGTGGCCACAGTGACAGCGGTCTCGCTCGCGGCGGCGGCGGCCTCCGCGCCGGCCGGGGATGCTAGGCGGCTCGGGAAAGCCGGAGTTTGGTAACTTTTTCGGCGGATGTCAAAGCAGATTCTGCTAGTAATTAGTACCATTATTAATAAAGAGAAATGTACTTTGAAAAAAGTAGAAATACTTCATAAACAGAAATTAAAAAAATTGGATCTGTTCTCTCAGGGCTCGTTCGTTTCCATGAAATTCAATCCGGACGAAAATGACATAGAAAAATCAATATAGATACTATAGAGACCCGGATTTATTCCGGTTCGAGAACTAATTTACTCATCACGATAAGTATAACAAGGAACCAAAGAGCCGGATTGATTCAACACCTCTTGACTAGTAGATTAATTCTGAGTCTCTTGATGTCCATATCATGAGTAAATTGGTTTCCAACCCGGAATAAATCCGAATCCTTTATAGTAGCTATCATGATTTTCTTGTTATATTTATCAATTCCGACCGGATCTAATCCGGTGGACACGAACGAGCCCTCGAGAGGTTCGAAAACGGGCGTGTTCCAGAAGGTTCTGTACTATGTGATCTTCCGCTGCTTGGCGTGTTCGTCTAGCGAAATACGCTGACGCAACACTGACGAACAGGAAAAGCGGGTCCACCCGGAAGTGGAGAACAGAGACGGCCGGCGAGATTCCCCGAAAGAAACCGGAATTTTTGCGAGGGAGAAAAGGAGGGAAAGTGGCAGGCCGGCCAGCTGGACGCACACCCTTGTGGCGTAGAATGGGTTCCTTCGATGGGCTGCTGTTTTCGACTTGGCCCCTCATGGCCTCATCACGACCTGCAAAAGATAAGTTCAAAAGCCAATCACAATATTAGAGGGTGTTTGGATTTTATGAACTCATAATAAGTGCTGCCACATCGAATGTTTTTTATGTCATTTAGAAAGACTAAACATAATTTCATTATAATATTAATTGTGTAAGTTTCAAATTTTTCGCGAGACGGATTTATTAAGTCTGATTAATTCATAATTAGCACATGTTTACTTTACCATTACATAAGCTAACTAGTGATAATTAGATTTAAGAAATTCGTCTTGCAAAAAATATAAAAGTTATGAAATTTATTTAACACCTGCTTTATTAAAGTTCCGAACCAAACAAGTTCTTTATTGAAGTTTACACGTGTCCACTATACACAATGACACAACTGAAATTGATACTGTCTTTTTGTGAAAAGACAAGGTTAGATGTACCAATCGATTTCACACCGAGCACCGGCAACGAGTGACCAGGAAGTAGAGCCGCTTTCATCATTTTTCTTAATTTGGACGTGTTTTCTTAGAATCAGTTTTAGAAAATACTACACATGTTGGGGCTACAGTAACCAGTTACCGCTACAAATGAACTCGATCTGATGGTTTTACAAGGAAAAAGAACCTTGTTTTAGAAATTAATTGCCGAGTGCGTTTTAATTTCAAGAGTCGTAGCTGGATGCGCGAAGCTTAGATCCTGTTTGGCACAGCTCAGCTTCACCAGTAGAGCTGTTTTTTAGAAAACAACTTCATGAGTAACTTCATGAGCGGAGGAGAGCCATGTTTTTGCAGCTTCACCGTGTGCTTAACTCTGTGAGAGCGAGTTTTCAGAGAAGCTGACCAGAGAGCTGGCCGTTTGGCTATTGAAGTTGTGAAGCTGCTCGTGAAGCCGCTCATGAAATTGTACCAAACGGGCCCTTATAATTCATTTTTTCGTACCAAGAAAACTTCATGTTGTAGTTTTTTTTTTCCCTATCGCTTTTTGAATGTTTTTTTTTCTAATGTATCCACTTTATGCATGATGAGTGCAATCTTGGCATGCAAGAAGTGGAATGCGGGTTACGTTTGGTGAGCATAGGGTGAAGTGCCCAACCTAACAGGGCACTGGGCACTGGTTATACTTGTATCGCAAAATTTTGTAAAAGGGGGCGTTAATATCATCCCCCACGAGGCCACAACACGAATGGTAATCGCTTGTATTTGTATGATGAAGGAGTAGCTAAACCCGACGCTCTCATGCTGTCACCTACCCAAATGGTTATTATCACCACCAGGCGTCGTGCCCAAGCTTGAGGTGGCTTTGGGATTGGCCGGGGGAAAAGCCCACGTCGCTCTCGCGAAAAGCGGCCGTCCTCAGATGCTCCTTCTAGACCGCTCGCTCGCTCATCCGGGAACGCCGAAGCAGCCGGCCGGTGGACGCGAAACCCGAGTCAGCACGGGCGCGCGCGCGCCTACGAGTCGCGCACGCCCAGGGCAGCGACGGGCCCGGCGGGGAACGGTGTCGTGTCGCGACCGAGCGCCGCCGTGCGCGTCCTCTCGCTCCTCGCTTCCAGTTCCAGAGGCGCTCGTCTTGCTGCGGGTTCCTGCTTGGCTTGACTGCTTCCAACCCCCGGCACGCGCTCTGGACCCCGGGGAAAAGCAACGCGACGGCGGGATCGATTGCCTAGTAGTCCTGGCTCCGGCGACCGGTGCCGGTGGTCGTCTCGCCCGCGTTCCGTACGGGACTCGGCAGCTGGAGCCTGGAGGGCGGGCGGGTGGCGCCGAGCAGTGAAGGTTACGGGGCCGGGCGGCGCGCCACAGCGACGTTGCCTGGCTGTCCCCGAGCTGTGCTGACAGCGACGCGGGCGTGACGTGAGCGCATGTTCCGTCCCGTCGCGCATGGAAACCTCTCCTAGGCTGTACATACAGTAGTAGCCTGTAGGGTTTGAACGGACGCCCAAGGCGATCTGCAGGAGGGCGGCCGGCTGCGGCGGTGGATCCTGCGCGCCAACGGCTACTTGCCTTCGTCCTCTGCTCATCCGTGGCAGGTTTTGACGACGCTGGGGGTTCGCCTGTGGGCAGGTGGTAGCCAGTCAGATCGTGTGGATTACTACCTACGCTGATTGGCATGTTCGATTTTTTGGAAGAGATTTACTGAAGTGTTTTTTTTTATCTCACCGGCGTAACCTAGGCTGAGACTTTTTTAACTCGAAAAAATATTTTTCTTAATAACCTTTCTAAATTTTTTAAATGAAAAATGGCAAAATAGCCTTTTTCGTCCTCCAACTTTCAAAATGTGCAATTTGGTCCTTCAACTCTCGTATCTAGTTCAATTTTGTCCCATATCCAAGCTGGCTGTCCACATAGGCATGCCACGTCACCTGGGTGATGGGTCAGCTGTGGTAAAAGCCCTATTTGCCCTTGAGCGTTTTGTTTTCCCTTCCCTCCTCACGGTCTTGTGTGTTCTGAAGCTGCTGCCGCCGCCTGGGCATACCCATGTCAGGGCGAAAGGCACAGAAAGTTACAAGGAAAAAGCACAACATTAAATATATTCAACTTCATTGTTTAGTAGCAGTTGTTTTCAATTCTCTTATTTGTTGACATGCACGTTGTCTGTAATCTAGCATTTCATCCCATTGCCTATGAAAATGAACTAGCATCTCTGAACACGATTCCATTCATGGCCGCCAGGTTCGAATCACTTGTTTAGCTCTTCTAGAAAATTCAGGTCAATCTGATGCTTGAAAACGCATGGATTCAGCATATCTGCACATTAAAAGAACCTCCTTCCCGCATCCACACTAGACCAGCAGCAAGCCAACGTTGGTCCTTGGATACTGACCATGGCCGTTGCTGATTTGGAGGCGAGCAACAGGAGCAACGAATCAACGAGACGAGAAGCCTCCTCTCCGTCCCGTGTGGGAGAGAGAAAAAAACAGAGAACACGACGCGGTCAACACCGGACCTCCGGTGTGACATGTGCGGGAGAGAGAAAAGGAAGGATGAGGGTAATTTAGACTTTTGATAGTGTACCAAAACACATACACGTTTGGGTGACATGTCATGCTTATGTGGACAGCCAATTTGGATGGGGGACGGAATTGAACCAGAATTCGAGGACCAAACTGCACCTTTCAAGAGTTAGGGGACGAAGTTGACCCAAAGCTAAAAGTTGGAGGATGTTACTGGCTATTTTGCCATGAAAAATCGTAAGGTTCTTCACCTCATCAGATCTAGGTTTTGAGCCTTTGTGGATTATCCGTAGCAGCAGTACAAAGTACAAACTACAAAGGTAGGCACAACCTCCTCCCTCGGCGAGTTGGCGAAATGGAAGAAATACAAAAAAAAGACAAGGCACGGCACGGCACTTTGGGCCTGAATACTATGAGGCACGAGGGTCATCCTAAACAGCCCATAAATGGGCCAGGTCAGAGAGTACACAACTTCTGGCCCATTTAACTTATCTATAACAACTACTCCCCTCCGTCCAGGTTTGATACTCCCCACGGTCAATTTTCCATAACTGTGTAACACAAACACCAAGGAGAACTTTAATTCCCCTCTGTGATGCATCGACAAACGAGCCAGCCAGCCAAACAATTCGTGGCACGATTGACTCCTACTGGGAATACACATATCATTTATGGACACTTTTTATTTTGTTATACGCAGATCAAATTAGGACGGAGGGAGTATATAGGTGAGACCAACTACACATCATGGATAAACTTCTCTCACATGCAAGAGGTCCATGTCATCATCCACTAGATCTTCTATCAACATGCAAACTGTCCACATCACAATCCACTAGAATCATGAATTTATGTCTTCTACCGATTTTCTGCTATCGGCTAATAATAATCATGCATGCATTGTGTTAGTCTTTGTGAGTATCATGCTACAAATTTCCAATTAGTTCTCTCTCAATAAAATGAATGTGTTTTCATCTACATTGTTGTTTGCAAAAATATATCGTAATGCAATCATTTTAGTGTTTCTACTTTCAAATTGCATATTCAAACTTTGAAATTCCCGCAGCAACGCGCGGGGTATCACCTAGTTCTACATTTAGCTCAGGCCGGGGTGATGATGAAACTTGAAACAACCGCATTGCATGCGCACAGAAACCTGAACAAATTTCAGCTTCAGCTGCACATTGCCACAACTCAACGTGCAGAGGAAACTGTAACCACGCGTTCACAAGGAAATTAAACTACTGCGGCAGAAACAGAATCCAGGCTCCAGCACTTGAATTGGATCATTGGATGCATATATACATACGCACAAAAAAGGCTTATTTCTTGCCAGAAAAGGAAATGCACAGCAACACCAAGGATTTCTTCGCCTGCATTCGCTATCAGTGTTCTTGATCGCCAGCCTACGGAAGAACGGTCCTCAGCATCTTCCTGTCCACTCCAAATGACTGCGCCACGAAAAAGCATCATTAATTAGCATAGAACATCCGGTTCGGAAGTTGGTGTCACCTGCAGGCTAACGCTAACCTACAGCAAGTAGGTAAGGTTTGAACTGTGCAGCAAGCCAGCGAAGGCATAGAGTAAGCTACTTCTCCGTACCAACAGCAGCCTACACGTTCATCTGGGGCCAATTCCAATTCTCAGCTCTTCTTGGCCAAATTCGGAGAACCAAGTGGAGGTCTAAGCAAGTTGCAGATTTTGAATTTAAGTGTAATTTATGTTAAGAGACACAATTTCGCTTTTATGCTTCGAAGAGGACAGTTCACATGACCTATGGCATTTTGCAGGCATGGACTGCGGTAGTGCGGTCAAAATTTGTTTTGCAGTCATGGAAAACTAAATGAATTAACCCTTAATACTACCTACTTACCTCCCAACCACAGTCGTTGACATAAACGTTCGTGAAGAGCTCAGACGGATCAGGCATCGGACTCTCCTGCACATACATATTCCCATTAGCTCATAGCAGAAATACAGAATTAGTTCGAATAAGCAAGTGGCGTGTAGGCATTGAACATGTTCAACTGAGCAGAGTTAGTTCGAACCTTTGCTTTAGCGATGGATGCGTCAACTTGCTTCCTTATCTCCTTTTCCATGTCCTAGTAAGAAAGAATAGATGGTGTTAGTAAATTTCATGCACAATTCAAATTTTCTTCTATATGCCAAGTATAAGTATATTCAAGGCCATGTGCTTTTGTGATACATTTCACCCCAAGAAAAGCTTTTGTCATACATTTGTAGTATTAATAACAATCCAAATAGTACCTTTAGCTCTTGGGCTGTGGCAAAGTCATGGGCCAACATGAGCTTCCTAACCCTTTCGATTGGATCACGCTCCTGTTGGTATCATTGATTCCATCGCACAAATAAATCATTTAGAATGTCCGTCATTAGAGGAACATATTTTCCAAGCGTCAGACAATAGCCATCCTAACCTGTCTTATCCCTGCGATCTCATCCCTGGTGCGGTAGGTGCTACCTGGATCTGACATAGAGTGCCCGTGGTATCTATAGGTGTCCATCTCAAGAATCTAAAATAACAAATGAATGGAACCATGGTAAACAAGTAACCAACATGTTTAATGAAAAATATTATAAAATAGATGTCAATAAGCCTGATAGCACATTTGAAACCAGAAGAATTAGTATCCGACAATATATTTCAAAAGCATGCCCACTCAAGAAAAGTAACAGTGACCTAAAAAGGACAATACCAACACAAGAAAACCAGAAATGCTGACAGAACATGTGTCCAGAAGTAAGCAGTAACTGTCAGTATGCAGTAAATATCATTCAACACAAACCGTTGCATGCTAAACTTGCTAGTGGAATGAAAAATAGTAGTAAACACGTGTGAAACAAAAGGAAGCCCACATTGTGGTAACATATGCCTGCAGCTTGCAAACAAAACCCCATCAATGAGAACTCAACTCAAGGTAAAAGGGTAAAAAGCAAAACAACCACCTGACATTCAGTTGAAATGTTGCCACAGAAACACCGAAGATGGTCTTAAAAGGGGGGAAAACACTGAAATTGAATTCTAGTAATATTCTAGGGTACTTCTGGTTGCATATATCATATAATAAGAAAATGGCTGCACCAAACATAATATCTACACATTTTACAAGAAAGATAGCCTTTGGTCTAACAAGAAGTAAGTTTGCATTCTAGAAAACAAGGGAGCAAACAGTGGTCAAGCTAGTAAGCAGAAACATGTGTGTAGCTGCAATTTAAAAGATTCCCAGCATTTTCTCTTTTCCTTGCAGTCTATGTATCCTGTATGCAGTAGCATGACCAATAATGAAACGCTAATAACTTATTCCAGATTTCCAGCTCCAAGAAACACATGAATTCACATAATGCAAATGACAGAAATCAGAGCTATTTCTGAAATACTTACAATTGGTCCATTTTCAAGGACATGATCTTTGGCAAATTTGCAAGCCTGCTTCACAGCAAGAACATCCATTCCATCAACCTGCATCAAACACAAGTTACCATCTCAATGCCAAGCATTAACTCGATTGTTCAGATTACAGATGTTGAGACCACTTAAATCAACTCCCCAATTCCAGACTTTGCTAAACTAACACGAGTTGCATCCTATGATATCAGATCAAACCAACAGTATCAGAGTCAAATAACTGAATACTGCACACCGCATGACCAAATTAGCATTTACAAAACCAATCAATACTAATCCAGTTCACTTGCTAAGTTGCTAGTTGCTATGCACAATTGCACATCGACTCTGCAATAAGCCAAAGCGACAGAGACATTTTACCTTCAACCCAGGCACATAGTCCCCGCGCTTGTAGTAAGCCGGGCTCTTGGATGCCTTCCACTCTGCAGTCCCCATCCCATCTGCACAAATCAGATACTGACCAAAATCACTCCAATTTTTATTTTTGAACCACACCGATCGAAGAACAGTATGATTACAGCACAACCAAACTTGATAACATAACAGAACTCGACTCACAGTGGTTGTTCTCGCAGACCAATATGACGGGCAGCTTCCAGAGCGCGGCCATGTTGAGCGCCTCGAAGAGCTGGCCCTGGTTGGCGGCGCCATCGCCGTAGAGGTCGAAGGTGACGTTCCCCTCCTTCCTGTACCTCTGCGCGAAGGCGATGCCGCAGCCGAGCGGCACCTGCGCGCCGACGATGCCGTGGCCGCCGAAGAAGTTGGCGTCGCGCTTGTAGAAGTGCATGGAGCCTCCCTTCCCCCTGGAGCAGCCGTCGCGGCGGCCCATGAGCTCGGCGAAGGCGGAGACGGGGTCCCCTCCGCGTGCGAGGTAGGCGCAGTGGTCGCGGTAGGCGGTGATGATGGCGTCGGCGCGGGTGACGGCGGCCTCCATGCCCACGGCGACGGCCTCCTGCCCGTCGTAGAGGTGGCAGAAGCCCCGGATGAGCTTGGCCTTGTAGAGGGAGTCCGCCGCGATCTCGAAGCGGCGCATGAGGGACATGTCGCGGAAGAAGGAGAGGAGCTCGCGCGCCGAGGTGGTGGTGGAGCGGGAGGGGGGATCCACGATGTGGGACTTGAAGGGGACCGAGGTCTCCACGGTGATCGGGTCCGTGGAGTCGGAGACGCCGCGGGCGAGGAAGGGTGGTGGCAGCGGGGACACGCGCGGCGCGGCGGCGGCGCGACGGAGAATGGCCGCGGCCATGGCGGGCGTGCAGGGTGGCGGGAACGGGTGCACCGTGCACGCTGCAGAGCAGAGGCTTCCGCGGGCTCGTAGGTTTTTTGGAAAGAGTAGAGGCATCCGCGACCGCGATGGTTTTGGAATAGAGCCCGGGGCATGACGGAATCCCGAGCCGGCGGGGTGGCGGTGGCCGCGTGGCGTGGCGCGTGGCCGCGTGGGCCGTGGGCGTCGTGGCGTCGTCGCGCGACGGACACGGAGGGCGGGCGCATGCCTTTTTGTCAAACCGGGTTGCGTCTTCTCCGGACCGTGAGCTCACTTTCCAACAGCATGGAAAAGCTACGAGGCAGGCAGAGTGACGGACCCGCGCCGGCGCCGGCGAGCTCTCTGGCAGCGGGGGATCGTTTGAGTTCGGGGGAAAGGCACGGCGACCTGTAAAAAAGAGTATACACCTTGTGAGTCGACACTCTTTAGCGCTAGACAAAGTAGGAATCGCACACAGGTGGCTCGCCGGTAAAGAGACCTGGGAGCCGTAGCTGGGGCACACGGGCGTGTCCCGTTGGCCACGGGCGGCAGTCGTTTTCAGACGTACGAACACCTGTCGGCTGTCGTCGTTAGCGGTGAGTTTCTAGATGGACCGGGACCGGCCCAACCGCGCGACAACACACAGGCATGGCCGCATGTGGGGAGGCATGGAGAGAGGAGGAGGACACGGATTCGGTGCCTTTGCTCAAGGCACCGCGCACCGTTGGCGTCTGGGCGAAAACGACAGAGGAGGACATGGAGAGAGGAGGAGGGGGAGGAGCTGGAGGAGGACACTTGCGCGACGACAGGCAGTGTAGATGGGCTCGACTGCACTGGACCGTAGTAAAAACATGCCGATAGCGCGCGCGGAATTTTTTATTTTTTAATTTATTTTTTATTCATTTTGGAAGCTTCAAAATTTAGCAAAAATAACCCACCACCACGTGGCCCATAGCGGTCAGGGTCTGTCTGTTTTTAAAAAATCGTAACTTTTCTGTATGAATTCGGATGGAGATAAACTTTATACGAAATTTGTAGCTTTCGACGAGATCTACAACTTTGTAGTTCAAACTTTTTTCATTTAAAGTCATATTGAGGCTAAAAAAAGATATAATGTCCAAATCTAGATACCGAAAACTGAGATCTGGACAGTATATCCTTTTTTTAGGCCCATGATGATTTCAAATGAAAAAAGTTTGAACTACAAAGTTGTAGATCTAGTCGAAAGCTATAAGTTTCGTATAAAGTTGATCTCCATCCGAGTTCATACAAAAAAGTTACGATTTTTTGAAAACAGACTGACCCTAACCGCCATTGGCCACGGCGGTAGCATGTGCTACAGTACCCAACCGCCGTGGCCCACGGCGGTGGTAGGTTAGTTTTGCTAAATTTTGAAGCGATCATATATTTTTTAAAGGAAGAAGTCCATTTTTGACCATTGAACTATTGGCAAAGTTTGATTTTGACCATCAAACTCCAAAACCGGGTATCTTCGACCATCCAACTATCAAAACCGTTCACTTTTGGCCATCCGGCGGTTTTCAAGGCAGTTTTGGTGACGTGGACGCCATGTCACCGTGCTGAGTCAGATGGGGCCCACGCGTCATCACCATCTCCCTCCTCTCTCTCTTCTCTCCTCACCCTCAGTCCCTCACCTCTCTCTACCGCCGGTCGCCACCGTCTCACCGGCGTAGGCAGCTGCCCTGCCCCTACGCCTCCCCTACGTCGGCCGCTGTCCTACCCTTGCGTCTCCCCTTCGTCGGCCGTCGTCCTCCCCCCTGCCTCCCCTCTGTTCTTCTTCTCCCCACCATTCATCTCCACCGAGCACCCTATGGCCGCCGACCAAATACGCCAAGCTCCAGCCGTCTCTGTCAAATAGCCGCCACCCGATCCACCACCACCTCCAGCTCGACCTCCTCAACCCCTCCTCGACGAGCGTCAGTGACCACCGGACTGGGAATTTCAAATCCCGCATCCGCTTGTGTCGTCACCGTTTGTCCGGCAATGTCGTCATCGACGGGTGCCGTCGGGTGCCGCCGCGAGCAAGTGGGAGGCCGACGGATATGGTCGGAGGCGCGCGGGCGGAGGCCGCACAGGCCGGCGGTGGGCTTGGCCAGCGGTGGGCGCTGACGCGACCAGCCCTCCTACCGGTGCAGGCCCGACGCGCCGGGAGGGGGCGCACATGCACCGGGCTCGCCCAGCGCAAGCTCGGCAGCAGGCGCGGGCGCGACCGACACCGATGAGATAGAAGACGGCGGCGACCGGCGGTAGAGAGAGATGAGGGTGAGGAGAGAAGAGAGAGAGAAGGGAGATGGTGATGATGTGTGGGCCCCATCTGACTCAGCACGGTGACATGGTGTCCACGTCACCAAAACGGCTCTGAAAACCGCTGGATGGCCAAAAGCGAACGGTTTTGATAGGTGGATGGTCGAAGATACCCGGTTTTGAAGTTTGATGGTCAAAATCAAACTTTGTCAATAGTTCGATGATCAAAAATGGACTTCTTCCTTTTGTAAAATAAATAAAAAATAAATTTTAAAAAATAAAATTCGCGCGCGCGCGGGTGGGTGGAGAGAGCAAACAGGCCGAACCCACTCCAAATTTCCGGACCATCTGGACTTATTTTCCCACTACGACATTCCCTTTCTTATTTTTTCAGCTGTTGGGCTGCTACATGTGCCTTGGAATGCCAAGTGGATGTTGGGCTGCTACATGTGCCTTGGAATGCCAAGTAGATGTTGGGCTGCTGCATGGGCTTGACTGCTTGGGCCATTGCACATCAAATGATACAGAATTTAGAGATGGGCTGCTACAAACGGTAAAATACCGATGAAAATTACCTAACTACTATGGGAAAACATGGAAATGACGTGAAGGAAGCTAATTGTTTTCGTTATCGTTTCATCATTTTTTACAGTTATTGCGGTTATCGCTTCCTTAATCATTTTGTGAAAAAAAAGCGAGAAAACTTCATAAATGAGCCCCAATAAATGATAATTTATGTTTCTACTTTTTTTTAGAATTACACAATACAACGCAGACGCTCACAACACGCACGCACACTCACCCCTATGAATACACGTACGCAAACCCTACCCCCTATGAGCACCTCTGAAGGACTGAGCACCGGTAGATCTGGAGATTCTCGAAGTCACCACTGGCGCCTCGTCGTCGACGGGAACATCGCTTACCACTTAACGCATAACGCCGGAAAATCCTGGAAAAGGTGCGAGCACCAGGATTTGAACCCTGGTGGACTATGCTCTATAATAACTCTTAAATCAACCATTATATAACTTAACTTCTAACATAACGAATCTTCTTCCAAAGAGAATCAGCAAGATCCCAAACATTACACGAAGTTAAATGATGAATTTACAAGAGGATGCATGATGAACAAGAACGAAATGCAAACTACATATGAAGGGATCGTGTTGACTCCAAAGAGCTTTAAGTCATATAAATTGACACAAACATCCATTACAGCAAGTTACCACTAAAAACATGTAATGAGAACTATCACAATTATGTTGGTTATTTTCTAAGACCTCAGCACCAAAGAATATGGTCTACTAATAGGGGTGGGGGTTGAAGGAATAGAAAAGAGGCTATCAAATCCTTTTGTACAATATAAATGTGATAAACTATGAAAGCATATCATTCAATTTGCTTCATGTTATAAGGAGAAATCTTGTCATTGGTCTTGTTACATATGTTGATTGGGGAAAGCGCAAGATTAAATTTGTCAACTTGCCGTGTTTGGGTTTGAGGCTTCACTGTTGTTTGTGACAAAGTGATCAAAATTTTTGTTTGCAGTGCGTATGTCATGACCAACAAAGGACCTATATGAGGATGCAATTAATATTTTTCATTTGTTTTGAAGTACACAAATTAAATTGAAGCAATGCTTTTTGAAAACATGAAACAAAAAAGGAGCATATATATGTGGTATATATATGTAATGGGCGTTCTCTAGGTGCCTATATTTCTTTGATCGATAGTAAAGTTGTTGGTTGGAAACAGTCATAATCTTTTTTAGCTAGTATTAGGTGGTCTTCTGCCTCTGTGTGCGGCATCGATTGGCAGTAGGGGAGTTTCAAATGGATTTCGTGAAGAAATCCATTTTTGACCGTCGAACTATCGGCGAAGTTTGGTTTTGACCATCGAACTCCAAAACCGGGTATGTTCGGCCATCCAACTATCAAAACCGTTCACTTTTGGCCATCTTGCGGTTTTGAGGGCGGTTTTGCTGACGTGGACTCCATGTCACCGTGCTGAGTCAGATGGGCCCCACACATCAGCACCATCTCTCTCCTCTCCCTTCTCTCCTCACCCTCACCTCTCTGCCGCCGTCTTGGCATCTCACCGGCGTCGGGAGCCACCCTGCCCCTGCACCTCCCCTACGCCGGCCGGCGTCCTGCCCCGTGCCTCCCGTCTGTTCTTTCTCCACGATTCTGGCCTGGGACTCAGCCTCCACGCGCATGTGCCCGCCGACGGGGCCAGCGTCAGCAGGGGGCTGACCGCACCCGCGCCCACGCGCTGGCCAAGACCGGCGCCTATGCGGGCCTGTGCCGGCAGGGGGGCTGGCCGCGCCAGCGCCCACCACCAGGCCTACGACCACGCGGTGGTCGATCCCGCCGCCTGTGCGGCCACCACCCAGCGCGTCGGGCTTGCGCCGATAGGGAGTTGGCCCGTGTGACCTCCGCCCACACGCCTCCAGCCAGATTCGCCGGCCTACCCCCTGCTCGCGGCGGCGCCCTGCTCCTGGCTGCGACGGCCATGGTGTGCTCGGTGGAGTAACAAGAACAGAGGGGAGCGTCGAGGGAGGACGGCGGCCGACGCAGGGGAGCGCGGGGCAGGACGGCGGTCGGCGTAGGGGAGGTGCAGGGTGGCTGCCGACGCCGGTGAGATGCGGAAGACGGCGGCAACCGGCGGCAGAGAGAGGTGAGGGTGAGGAGATAAGAGAGAGGAGAGAGAG
Source organism: Cenchrus fungigraminus (assembly GCA_036936925.1). NCBI lineage: Eukaryota > Viridiplantae > Streptophyta > Magnoliopsida > Poales > Poaceae > Cenchrus > Cenchrus fungigraminus. Next base: position 59,879,653 of record CM072770.1, on the reverse strand, counting down.
ATGGTGCTTACGTGTGGGCCCCACCTGACTCAGCACGGTGACTTGGAGTCCACGTCAGCAAAACCGCCCTGAAAACCGCCGAATGGCCAAAAGTGAACGGTTTTGATAATTGGATGGTCGAAGATACCCGGTTTTAGAGTTCGATGGTCAAAATCAAACTTCGCCGATAGTTTGATGGTCAAAAATGGACTTCTTCCTTAACTTAATGGTGCTAAAATGATGGATATGGAATCTTCCTAGCGGCTTTAGTTCTCTACTAGAAACTTTGGGAGCAGCGCTGCCGCAAACCTTAGATAAGTTGGGAACCTAAAAACATGTTTGAGAGTTTAGAAATCTGGATGGCATCTTGAGACAAGTTAGCGACCAAGATGACACTCCAGAGTTCATGAACCGGATGAGTATTTTCCTCTAAATTTATGTAACAAAATCTGGTTCATACTACAAAGCTGTTAATCAGGAGGATATAAGATGGATCCAATTTTATATTTATTTTAACTAATTTCAGGAACCAAAGGGTCTACAGGTTTCAAGGGCACGAAGGATTATGGAGACAATTTGACATTTTGGCTTTGCTCGAGCAGCACCGGACCATAGTTATGTGCTTGATGTTTTATTTCATCACCGATGAGCGGTCACCAACGATGGAGATAGAGGCATCCACGAGGGAGATCATTGGTGGTGGATTGATGAGGTAGATGCGGTTGGGAACGACACTCCTTGGAGGCCTTGATCACTGGAAGAACAGGGTTGGAGGAAATATTTTTATTTTTTTATAGTCAGTATCAGATCGATTTTGACCTTGTTTAGTTGCGTCAAGTTTCACAACTTTTCACTACTAACCCGTCACATCGAATCTACGAACACTGGAGTATTAAACATGAATTAAGGATAAAACACATTCCATAACCTCCGGGTGAAATTGCAAGATGAATCTATTGAACATAATTAGATCATAGTTAGACAATGTCATGCTACCTCAGTAATCCCTAATGTATTAATTAGGCTTAATAGATTCCTCTCGTGATTTTCCGTCGATTTGTGTAATTATTTTTATAATTAGAACATATTTAATCTTCAATTTACAATTGTCACAATAAATGTTCGTAAGTTTCGCAACGAACTAAACAAAAGCGGAGGGAACTGGAGGTATGTTGCCAATGCGCGCAGCGTGATGGGGGTGGATTCTCGGTTTTTTGCATGAGAACTCCCGATAAAAAAGCAAACTAATTTTAATAGAGTTTTATTTTGACGTTTCCAAAATAACTACTTACATGTAAGATGAAAATTAAATTGTGTTTGAAATTATCTCTACAATGCAAAATTTTATGATGTAGCTTCATACATGCAAGATACAAATTGTGTTGATAACCGTGCATACATGGTTTTATCTAAATGAAACGCCTCTTACCTCTCTTCTTCTTAACTCATTGCCATATCATAAAAGAAACACTGACATTGAATCCAAATTAATGTGCATAAAATCTCTTTGAAATTTGCACTGAAATTTGACTAAGACATATGAATTTCATGGAGGATTTCATGAGTATTAATTTCATACCACATCATCAATTTTGCTGATTTGACAAGCTATTTACAAGGAGAGAAAATGAAGAGTTTCATATATGAGAGAAGTTTCATCTCATGAAACTCTTGTAGCACAGTTATCTAATTACTAGACTAGTTAATTGTGCACTGAAACTAGCCTAAATAAACCAACGGTTGAGAGATCACACCAAAGCTTCATCCAAAAATCCAAAATTAAGGGTGACATGGTCAAATGAGGCGCGGGATTCTGTTCGCACCCAAACGTGGCACGGTTCGAGATATGTGAGGCTAAAGGCTAAAAGTACTAATCCTTGATATTTTGCTAGTTTGGCTTGGGTATGCATTTTACAGGACAGGGAGTTCATCTTGGACATTCTAGATGTGATTTCATTGAAAGGAACGAAGACACACTTGGAGCAACGCCAAATCAAGTCAAATCATAGGTTCGAGTTATCAAGGTGAAGTATTTGCCAAGATGATCAAGATGGACATTTGGATCATATAATCATAGTCAAAAGTGGCTGATCTAGCTACTAGGACAAGACCAACTGATCTGATCAGTTATTGGTCATATGGCCGATTCAGCAGTCCTGACCGGTCTGACCTTTCACCCCACCGGTCAGACCGGTCAAACCAAAGTGCTAAAAATGTCAATTGAACTTCACCATTACGTAGATCTCGTCGAGACGATCGAAATGCATATGTGGAACGTCCAGTTCGGAGTCCGGATGAGGGAGTTATGGTCCTGGCAAGAACCAGCCCTGCGCCTGATCGGTCTGACCGGTGGGACCCGACGGTCTGACTGGTGCTCGCAGCCAAATCCGAGTTAGGAGTTGTATTTCGACACGGTATTTGTATAGGCTTCGACTCCTACTGGGGCAAGACCTCCCCACCCTATATTTATGAGGGCCACGGCCGATTGAGGAAAAAACAATCGAATCTATCAATTACATCTACTTTTTACCCTCTCAACACCTTTTCCAACCTCTATGCTTCTCGTCTCTTGATCTCCACGGTCATAGATGACGTCCTAAGGCCTGCTGGTCGACCTAGGGCACGCCGGCGACGTCCACGCCCTGACGGGGTCCCTCCCGGGCGAGAGTTTTGACGGTATTTGCTAGTTTGCTCGTAAACTAGTCGTTCTTTGCCACGTAAGTGCGTTGGTTATCTCTTTGCTGGTTTGCTCGTAAACCTAGCCGTCCTCCATCACGTAAGTGTGGTAGTTACCCTCCCGAACGCCCAAATTAGGCAAACCCTAGTACACCGGTCTGACCGATGCGCCTGACCGGTCTGACCGGTGCCGGCGGTATCTTTGCTTTTCGTTCCGTTCGCGACCCGCACGCTCTAGTGCTCTTGTGTGTTGACCCCGAAAGGCGTCAACAAATTGGCGACTCCGCTGGGGAAGAAAGATCAGGTTGCTCAAATCGCTCTATCGATCCCTAGCCTTTTTGATCTATTACTTTCATTCGCCATTGTAGTTGAATCTGGTCTTTTGAGATCGATTGCATCTACACTTGTGACTTTGCATCAGGCTGCTCAAGTCGTTTGCATTGTGTCTTGCTTGCTGCTACATATTGAAGATTAGAAGAAAAGTGAGACTTTGGTCATTGATTGCTTGGATTTTTGAGGATATCTGGATTAATCTATATTATAAGAACTGAAGCATCAAGATTTATTATGGCAGGCTATCCATATACTTCGCATCAATTCATCTACAACGAGCCCAAGGTACAATTTGCAAATACACTGCCTATGTCTAATGTTAATAGTTATTTTGCAAGTACCATAAATCCTTATGTTGATGTTGCTAGATTTGATACTAGTAGGCATGTTGCATCGGCTAGTAATTATTCAGATGGTGTTACAAATTATAATTCTGAATTTTATATCCAGAAGCCATTGTCAAATAATATGCATGCTTCGAATTTTAATGATACTAGCAACATACAACATTATACTCACACACCGACTGTGCAACAAGTTGAAAAGTCGGTTAACATGTATCAAGGCCAAACTAACATGGTGAGTTTGGCCAATTCTTATGGAACACTACATGCTAGTAATTCTACTAATTTTCAGCAAGGCGTTTCATCTATTTATTCATCGGCAGGATATGTGATTACATCACAAAACATGCCGGTGAATGGGAAAATTGGCTATGCTAATTCTAGCCATCAGGCCAGTTATTCTCAAACATCATGTGCAACTGATCTCTATAATATTCATCAAGGTAGAGATGAATCGGTTTTTAATTATTTAGAACGATTCAAAGAAGTAAAGAATCGATGCTTTAATTTACCTTTTTCCGATTCAGATCTAGCTTATCTTGCTTTTAGAGGTTTAAAATCATCTCTTAGAGATTGGTTGAGAGACATAAAATTTGATTCGCTTGATGAAGTGCTTGTGAAAGCTATGACATATGAATTAAGGATAAAAGAACAAAACGAGAAAATTGGACATTCTAGCTATCAGGCCAGTTGTTCTCAATCATCACATGCTACACAACATGACACTCGAGTAGAGGTTGCATCTAATTTTTCAGCACCACATGCAAATGCTAATAATCATGATTTGGCTCTAAATGTTTCTAATAACTCTAGCCAAATTAATGAAAATTCAGCAAAGACATATGCATCTCTAGAGTATAAATCTGATGCTTGGTATGCTGAAATTGCTAGCATTAAGGCAGACTTGGTTGCATTGATAAAAGGGAAATCTGAACTTAAGGAGCCTCAGCGCATGAGTGTGAAAAGAAAAACGATTCAGATTTTCATTCTAAATCTGTTCTATTAAAAGAGTCAAGCTTAGCTGTAGAAGAGAATATTAATCAAAAGGAAACATCCATGCTTGATTTTCCTGAAGCCGGAGTTGTCGTACATTTTACTAGTGATTATCATGCTACTAACCGACAAGTTCAGGCTAAAAAAAGTTTAGGACATCAAACTGTTGAAAACCAAGACAAAGGAGGCGAGAAGGGATCATTGGCATGTCGACACAAGGTGATTTCCAGCAACCCTGGAGGCACCGGTCTAACCGGCTCTCTACACCGGTCTGACCGGTCCAGGCAGAGGATGACTGTGGGCTGCCGTCAAGAGGAGAAATGCGACATCATCCACATCAAGGTTCCTCGCCTCTCCAATGTATTTGATAAGGTATGCTTTACAAGTAATTCCCAATCAGATCCTATATTTTCTGTTAATTCATTTATTAATGATTCTATCATGAATAATTCTAAGAGATCGATTGAGGATGATTTACTTGTTAGTGATAGCGTGCCTTTAGATTCTATCAGCCAATGCATTGTAAAAATTAAAAAGGCTGATCATAAAAATTCTTTGACCTTTAAATTTTCTACATCATCATTGTCAAAGTTTTTCTCTTCATGGTGTACTTATGGATACTCTGGACTTAAAAGTAAGAAACAAAAACCGAGAGCCATTGTGAAGTCCGACGCTAATACAGTGATCAACTCTAAAGCGTCGGATATGAGAAGTGCAAAGAAAGGTATAGCCGAATGGGTCCATGAGAAATCCGAACCATTCGTTTGCTTGGCCTTAAAGCCTTCTCCACAAAAGCAACGGTTGGAAAAAATAAAGTACACCTTTGATCTAACTTTGTGCGATAATTTATTTGATATCTTGCTAGAGAATAATTTTATTAAGCTCTCTTATCACAAAGTTAGTCCATCGCCTCTTGAGTTAAAGGATAGAAAATATTGCAAGTGGCATAATTCTTTTGATCATAATACTAGAGATTGCAATATATTTCGCCAATTTATACAATCGACCATTAACACTAGACGATTGAAATTTTGTCAAATACAAGAGGATGACTAAATGTCTACAATTGGTTTTGATGGCAAAGGATCATTAAATTGGTTAGCATCAGCCGGTTCATCCGAGGATCCAAAGTTAATTGCCAAAGAGGAAGATTCAAAGCTCCCGAGTGTTGAGAAGGACATCGTCCATAACTTGCAAGATCAAGCGATTTCCGAGGACGGTGAGCCTATCAAAATCCCAGAATTTAGTGGGGGGCAAAAGGATTTTTCTTCATCGAGATAGGAACCTGTTACTCTTCCTGTTCTGCAGTCACAGGTCAGACCGATGCAACCCAAAGGTCAGACCGGTGACCCACAGATCAGACCGGTGCAGCCCAAAGGTCTGACCAGTGCAAGTGTGAAAAAATCAGGGATGTCCAAATCTGAACATCCTGTAGCTAATAGAGGTAAAAACCATGTCAAGCACAATGGTAAAAGGCCGAAGCGCTCACTTTTGACGAACTTCTAGCTAAGTATCAAAAAGACAATGAGGCCAAGCGTGCTAATCGGTCAAATAAAGTTAAATCATCAAGATTGCCTCCTAAGCAAAATTCTGGGAATTAGCAAAGAAAGGGTTTTCAATCAGCAGCATCATATTCTCTTTTTGAGTCATCAATGCCGCTTTCATATGCTCCATATACCACTAGTGTTCATCCTTATTCATCATGGGGGTGGAGTGATTCATGGACACATACTCCTTCATATTTCAGACCATATCATGTTGAGTATGCAGCTCCAAGGCAACCATCACGTGCAAGGCAGCCGTATGTTGAAAGTGACTGTTTTGAGTATAAAAATCGGCCTAGTGCTCAAAACAAGAAAAAGGTTGTCAAGCAAGTTTACCAAGTGAAAAGAGATGGTCGCAAAGATAAAAGTTCAGATCTGAATTCAGTTAATAAAAAGCCGATTAATATGTTGAGCGTTTCGGCTACTAATGGCAAAGAGAGGGAAAAATCAGTTGTTGATTTTCCAAGAGCCAAATCTAAGCAAAAGAAGTTGAAGAGGTCTAAAAACAAGGAAGGAGCGCTACTGTCCAAAAATGAAGCAAAACCAAGCCATCCGCTTGGTTTATCAAATAGGCGGAAGAAGTCGTTCCAAAAGCTTAGTGCTCAAGAGCTGAGAAAGAAAGGCATGGTATGGATTCCTAAAAGAAGCATTCGGATTCAAGGCACGGGTGATGATTAAGCAAAAGGTGCAACACAGTTGAAGGAGAAGAAAAAATATGAGAGACGGTCTTCAAATTTGAGGTTTGCACCAAAGCATCAAAATTATTGGTCATTACCTAGTCCATTTGCTTTACATATGCCTATGTTTTGGAATTCATCTTTAGATATGCTTGATCATCCCTCATACTCTTATTTTGGTCCTTGGGTTCCACATGGATCATCTTTATATCATAGAGGGTTATCACCAAATTACTATGCATATTGATTAATCTGCAAAAGCCGAAATATTTAGTTTTTAGAGATGGTTTTGATTTCTCAATTTATATATCTCTACTCTTTTATTTCGGTTGTGCATATTCTTATGGATGGATTCTTTATGTATGATATTGAATTATCATCTTTGACAACATACATGGCCGATGAATCTCTTAGCTCATTGTCCTAAAGCGTGATAAGCTTCCCGATGAGAGGTTTCTTATAACATTTTTGGTGCCTTAAGTGCTCGGGGGGCAAGACTTAAGCAAAAAGAGTAATTTACCACTATGGAGTTTCTATTTACTAAATCGGCTTGCAAGATTTCTCAGAATGTTGGTGCTGTCCTTATTTCACCAAATAATGGCGTTTTGAGATTTTTAGCCAGTTGATACATTTAGACTCAATTAACAAGCCGAATGTGAATTTTTTCTATTCAGGCTAGATTCGGGGATCCATAGTTGTAAGATTATTCATAGGTGTTCAGTGATTCATTGTTGAAGGTGCAACAAGTATTTATGTTTAAATGGGTCACTAAATATTTTCTTAATACATGTCTAGAGAGTTATCTCAATTTTATATGCATAGTGTATCTAGACTAAAAATTCAAGATCAACACTTTGGAATAATAAACATCAGGTTGTAATGTTTCAAAAGACATTTGCATAAGAGAGGCCGGTGTTTAGCAAGTATCAGAGAGCACATCCTTAAAGGACCGATCTAACCGCCAACACTACCGGTCTGGCCGTTAGTGACCGATCTGACCGACCTTTACAACCGGTCTGACCGGTGTAGGTGCTGTTTTGGCTTTTAAGATTCAAAGTCAAGATTAGCGCTTAGAGAAAGTTTGTTGTTGGCTATTAGCATGATCCGAGGTGCATTGGAAATATAAGCCGACAACAAACAAGGATGGTTCAAGAGTAATCCGGCTGCCATCAATTACAAGGTAATTGTGTTATATTTACTTTTTGGGCTGAGTACTCATTTTATATTATTTCTGGTCAGAAAACCATGTGGATGCAAATCTGAATTGTCTTATACGTCAATTTAGTGTGTATTGCAAAGACCAATTGTCATTATAGTGATTTGGTCAATGTATGCATTCACAAAAGCTTACAAGTGTGAGAATGACTTTGAGATAATATTTCAAGGATCCACAGCCAAGAGAGTGTGTACTCAGGCTTGTTTCACTCACACAATGTGTATAAATGGCATCAACAAGTTGAAATCTTCGTATTGGACAAAATCATGTAAAATGGTCGATAGATGCTATCGTCCTCAAAATGGTGAAACTTGTTTGCTACACTTGTGCTCAACATTGTTCTTGTGCATTTTTGGGCTGGTAAGTATTTCTTGGTACGCAAGCTTTACCAAGAAACAGGGGGGCATATGTTCGCACCCAAAAGTGGCACGGTTCGAGATATGTGAGGCTAAAGGCCAAAAGTGCCAATTTAATGCTAATCCTTGATATTTTGCTAGTTTGGCTTGGATATGCATTTTACTGGACAGGGAGTTCGTCTTGGACATTCTGGATGTGATTTCATTGAAAGGAACGAAGACACACTTGGAGCAACGCCAAATCAAGTCAAATCATAGGTTCGAGTTATCAAGGTGAACTATTTGTTAAGATGATCAAGATGGATATTTGGATCATATAATCATAGTCAAAAGTGGCTGATCTGACTACTAGGACAAGGCCAACTGATCTGATCAGTTATTGGCCATATGGCCGATTCAGCAGTCCTGACCGGTCTGACCTTTCACCCCCACCGGTCAGACCGATCAAACCAAAGTGCTAAAAATGCCAATTGGACTTCACTATTGCGTAGATCTCGTCGAGACGATCGAAATGCATATGTGGAAAGTCCAGTTCGGAGTCCGGATGAGGGAGTTATGGTCCTGGCAAGAACCAACCCTGCGCCTGACCGGTCTGACCGGTGGGACCCGACGGTCTGACCGGTGCTCGCAGCCAAATCCAAGTTAGGAGTTGTATTTCGACACGGTATTTGTATAGGCTTCGACTCCTACTGGGGCAAGACCTCCCCACCCTATATTTATGAAGGGTCGCGGCCGATTGAGGAAAAAACAATCGAATCTATCAATTACATCTACTTTTTACCCTCTCAACACCTTTTCCAACCTCCATGCTTCTCGTCTCTTGATCTCCACGGTCATATATGACGTCCTAAGGCCTGCTGGTCGACCTAGAGCACGCTGGCGACGTCCATGCCCTGACGGGGTCCCTCCCGGGTGAGAGCTTCAACGGCCTTTGCTAGTTTGCTCGTAAACTAGTCGTTCTTCACCAACTAAGTGCGTTGGTTATCTCTTTGCTGGTTTGCTCGTAAACCTAGCCGTCCTCCATCACGTAAGCGTGGTAGTTACCCTCCCGAACGCTCGAATTAGGCAAACCCTAGTACACCGGTCTGACCGATGCCGGCGGTATCTTTGCTTTTCGTTCCGTTCGCAACCCGCACGCTCTAGTGCTCTCGTGTGTTGACCCCGAAAGACGTCAACAGATTCCATAGTGCTTATTTCGTTCATTAGAGATAGAGATTTGTTCCGCTGCTTTGGATAGATTTTGCTCTTGTTTGGAACTTTGATGAATCGCTTCTTGGATCGATTTTGCAGATCCCTATTTGAATTGAACGTGTCACATACTCACATCTATTCGAGTCAAGATGATCTGATCCGATGTGGAGTCCATGAGATTTTATTAACAATTACGAGAATTAACTAGAGGCCTAGAATATAAGAAGATAATAGTATCACTTCTATCTGTGGGATGAGGCGGGCAGTTGGGACGAACATATGCGAGATATTTCGAAATTTAACACTATCTTCGCAAGTCTAACGCGAGATGACCCTAAGTTCGCAGGTCTTTCGAAATTTAACCTCGAGGCACGCGAACTCTTCGATTCAGGGGTTTTTCACTCTTTTTCAGGATTTCGTGATTTTCTTTTACATTTTGCTTCTCCAAACCAACTGAATGGACGATTTTGCCCCTGGCTTCATCCCTATGACATGTGGGGACCCACTTCCGGGTCATCTTCAACCTCCCGAAGGAGTCCCCACCGGCGCCTCCTCAGATTCCCGTGGCCGGTCGGCGCTCTACCCGTGGCCGGTCGCCGCTACTCATCCCCATGCCTGATCTCCCGATGGCTGGCTCGCGCTCCAGGTGATCGACGACGGCGACGAGGAAGGGGGCTCGAGCCGCCGGCGAGGCCACCGGTGGAGCTCGGGAAGACGATGGCGGACGGCGGAGCTCCCGCGGCTCCTCTCACGGGCGGTCTTCGGCGGGCGCGGCGGAGCTCCTGCGGCTCCTCCCGTGGACGCCATGGCCACCGCTCTGGGCGCCGTGCAGGGGAGGGACGGGCCGCGCCGGAGGAGCACGAGGGCGGCGCTCACGGTCGACGTCGAGGGCGAGGGCGAAGGCGTCGGCGCCGGTGGCGGATTGGAGGCGAGGAGGCCAGCGGCGCCCCTCTCGGCTGCCGCGCCATGGGGCCGGCGGAGCCCAAGATGGAGGCAGGCGCCGCCGGCCGGGGGCAACGCCGGCGGCCAACAGAGCCGCACGCCGCCGCTCCGGAGCCAGACCGAGGTTGAAGATGACCCCTGCCCTGGGTCCCACACGGTCAGCGGTGGAGGGAAGAAATGAATGGGACGAGGTAAGGGCAAAATCGTCCTTTCACTTGTGCTAGAGAAGAAATGTGTAAAAGAAAATTTCAAAATGGTGGAAATTGGTTGAAAACCCCTGAATCGAAGAGTTCGCGTGCCTCGAGGTTAAATTTTGAAAGGCTTGCGAACTTAAGGTCATCTCGCGTGAGACCTGCGAAGATAGCGTTAAATTTCGAAATATCTCAACATATGCCGAACAGCCAAGGCGATAAGTTTCGTGCCGTACGCGCAATATTAAGACCTTGTTTAGTTGGTTGAAAAATTTGCAAATTTAGCTGCTGGAACTCCTGTAGCACACTGTAGCACGTTTCGTTTGTTTGTGGTAAATATTATCCTACCATGGCTTAACTAGGCTCAAAAGATTCGTGTCGCAAAAGACATCCAAACTGTGTAATTAGTTTTTTTTTACCTATATTTAATACTCCGAACATATATCTTTTGACGTATTTAATGTGATGTGATGAAAAGAGTGGAAAAAAATTAGACACTTTAGCCATCTAAACCAGGCCTAAAATGGCTGTCCGCCCGCGGAAGCAGCCATGGTAGCTGGGGGATGGAGTGACGCAAGATCAGCAAGTTGACCTTGAAAAAAAAAAGAAGATAGCCGCTGGATGACAACTTTTTTAAGAAAAAAGAAAAAGATATCACCCTTCCCAAAGAAATCCGAGCATATTTAATTCAATACGTTTTCGTGGCATTGCACGCCACTGGCACTCACGTCACGGTGCTCCATTCCTCCCTGCTCGCGCTCGTGGACACGGCTCGCTCGACACGCGACTTGTTTGTGCCAAGTGCACTGGATTACTTGGAATATGCTTTCGGCGCGGGGCGTGAGTACGTACGTGACAGGCCACGGGGCTAAGCATTTCCAAATGACAAGATTGCCCCCGCTCGCCGCTGCCCACTGTTTGCTTGGATTGGATTGTAATAATAAAAAAGTTGTGCATGATTGAGAGACGCACACGAAAACAAGGATGTTACGCGATAAAAGTTGAAGAGATCCTAATGATGTGTTAATGGTGCCGAGCAACCAAGCACGCTCGATGTATTTATTTTTCAAAACAAAATATGTAAATGCTCTGTCAAAAATACTAATGTGTATCGCTCGAGCCTCAAGCAAGAGTCTATGGCCGCCTTTAGTTGCACACACACGGCAACATGCCGCGTGATGGCCCACAATAATCATAGTTGTTGCTTTCATGATGCATAGAAAAATAAGGATTTCACGCCATAAAATGTGATGCTGATTTTAAATGTTACGAAATAGAGCACCACCACACCTATGACGTGTCAACGGTGGTATGCAATTAAGCAGGCTTTATATCACAAATGTGTAATCAAGGGTTGTTGTTTGGTTGATCATAAATTAGGAACCATATTGAAAAAATATTCACATCACAAATGGTGCTATTGTTCGATGACACGGTTACGACACCATCACACCTATGATGTGTCAACGGTGGCGTGCAACCAAGCATGTCCTATGCACTGTATTTTGAAGAAAATTGCGTAAACACAATGCTATCCAAATGCTAACGCATATCATTCAAGCAGTCTGTGGGCGCCTTTGGTTGCATGTGCTAATCCTCCGGCCTAACCCGCAGCAGCCCATAATAATTATGGTTATTGCCTGATTAGTCATAAAATGCTGGTACTGCAGAAGAAACAAGAATTTCATGATTTCACGGCACAAAATGTGGTGTCGTTTCCAGTGACACGACTACGAGAGCGCCACACCTACGAAGATATCAATAGTGGCGTGCAACCAAACAGGCTTTTCTTAAGAAAATAAATTTCTACCAGCATTTAGCGGCTTGTTCATGGGTACTATCCTAAAAGCCATCTTAAAAAAAACTCTCTTTAAAAAAATAGTTCCTGTGTACTGAAACAAACAGTGGGCGACCGAAAGGAAACAAAAAGCAAATACTAGGAGGGTAGAAGCGTCATTTCGGACGATAAGCTCCAAGCGACCGGACGCCGATAAAACCGCCCCACCCACTCCACCCACTCCCCCTCTTCCGCCGTCGCCACTCCAGCCTCCACTTTCCCCATCCTTCTCCGCCGTCGCGGTCGCCTCGCAGTCCGTAGAGCCGCCGACTCCGATGGCCAGCCGCTGGGTCCGACCCGAGGTGAGCTTCCTCGTCCTCGGTCGCCTCGTCTCTCTCTCTCTCTCTCTCTCTCTCTCTCTCTCTCTGCTTATGGGGCTTCCGCTGCCGTGCAGGTGTACCCGCTGTTCGCGGCGATGGGCGTGGCCGTCGGCATCTGCGGGTTTCAGCTCTTCAGGAACATCACCGGCAACCCGGAAGTCAGGTCCGGATCTGGACTCTTTAACTCCTTTACCCGTTTGATCCTTGCAAGAGATGTGATGTTCGCGCTGGGACGGTGTAGATCTGCTGGGTTTGGATGCTTTGTTGGGGTCGTCTATATGCAGTTCAAGTTCAGTAGTCACTAGTCAGTACCCTTCAGTTATTCCTTGTTTGGACTGTTGGACCCATGGCTTGGAGTTGACTTATCAGGCTATGGTAGCGGTGGTGGTATCCATCAGGTGGAATTTTGTGGCTGTAGTTTCTCTATGTTGGGAAATTCGTTCTTTCTGGTCGGCAAGGTTGAAGATTACTTTCGTAGGAAGTCACTCCCTCCAAGATAAAGGGTCCAAATACATGAAGTAAATTTTTTTTGGTAGGAGTTGAATTCAGGACTTGGTTATTTAGAATCCAACATAAGATTGGGAAATGCCACAGCCAAACTGTATGCATGTCCTGTTTTTTGGAGGACATGTTAGTGTAGTTGCATCTGGAATGATTTTTTTAGTAAAAGCATGAGCTTGATCATGCTTGTAGTTCCTCTTATTGCATAAAAAGCCACAATTTTGAGCTTTTTGTGTGTGTAACATGCACCCCTCTTGTGTAACCATTGCTGTATTGCATTTTATGTTTACTGTTTGTGATATTGGACTCTTATTCTTCTGGCTAATGAAGTGTTGTCTTTTACATGTGTGGTGTAATCTGTACAATGCAAAGAAAATTACTTTTTAATAACTACAACTTGGTTTGATATCTTTGTAACACCACTTGTATCAATTGTTTTAATTCATGCTGTGCAATATTAGTTTTTAGTTAAGGAACCACGTGCATACTTGATATGCAAATCTAAATTGCTTGAATTTACAGGGTGAACAAGGCAGGGAGGGCAGCTGGGGTGCTCGAAAACCACGAGGAGGGGAGGCGCTACGCAATGCATGGACTCAGAAGCTTTGTGCATGACAAGACCCCCGAAATCATGCCATCGATCAACAAGTTCTTCACTGAGCCAAAGTGAAGCATTTTGCTTGGCTGTTGACTGCTCTGCTTAATCGCTATTGTCGATTGTATCCATGTCATCCATAAATTGAAGCACAGCAGATACCTCTTATTAATAGTACCATATGTGATGACTTCTTGTGTGTGCGATGGTTGATGAGTGATGTGATTGGTATTACTTCCTTTGTGTGCATTAATACCCTACTAAGATGCATTAATTATTATTTTTCTTACACGGTGCACATCATTTTGAATTCTGGATTAGGTTTTTTTCTTATCTATTCAAAAGTAACATAAATGTTTATGATTTTCATCAAGAGATCGCTTATGACTCTTGGGGTAATCACTACGAGTGCATTGAATTCTGGATCAGTTTTTTTTCTTATCTATTCAAAAGTAACATAAAAGTTTATAATTTTTATCAAAAGATAGCTCATATGACTCCTGACGTAATCTCTACAAGTGCACTGTTTTACGAGCAACTAAACAATCACAATGATTCATAGTTTATTGAAAAACTCTTTCAAATCCCACAATAACGCGCGGAGAATCTAGTGAGTCAATGAATTAGTGGATCAAACACAAGTGTTTCAGATGGATGTATCATTTAAACAGAGGGCAGCGTTAGATCAGACAGAATCCACGAGGCAGCATTAGATCAGACAAACTCGTCAGCAATTCAAGTTGAAGAATGGTCAAGAAATGTTAAAAAAAAAGGCCTAGAGCTGTTCCCCAATTAGGCTGGTGGCTTGGTGATCATACCAAATCAACTCCTTTACGCTGTTTGATAAAAGTATAAAACAAAACAAATACCAGAAATGGTTAGTTTTAGTGTTGACTATGGAGTACAGATTGTCAACAAACAATGTGACTATTGGGCAATTTTCTGCCTTTTTTTCCTTTTTGATAAATGGCCTCATTCCTTGCATTTGAGTAAACACAATCAATAAAAGGCCAACATTGCCTTTGTTTTTTATTACACCTTGTACAATCAGTTCCTAAGCATGCATCAACAACTGAGTTGATCTGCTACTGGAATCAATTTACAACAGACCTGCCAAAATTCTATTTCATGATGATGCTTCCCGTGTAAGATCCAAGTACCATGATTTCCATGCTTCCACATAATGACCAAAAAGATCATTCAAAGCTACAACAGGAAAACACGGAAGAATTGTGTTAAGTTTAACCCAATCAGCTCTTCAAAGTATCAATTTCAACTCTCAATAGTAGATTTACAGAAACAGCACAAGAGGAAATGCTAAACCTGTGTGTAAACCCATCAGGGAAATCTATCACTAGTAATAACATGGAAATATTAAGCCTTACTTATTTTAGAATAAGAATTTTCAATTGTAAAATGAAGATGTTTCTTTCGTATGCGTTTAGGTCACATATATAATCACATGTATGGTTTCACTGGCCATTGGTGTTGATATTGGTTTTTATACATTGTAATGCAAACAATATTAAGTGCACAACTACTTGATTCATGTATTATGACACATTGTTAGGGTGGGATGCTAAAATTTGACATTCATGGCAATAGTATAAATCTCTAGAAAATTTACCAAGCCTTTAACTCATCATAAACATTTCACAGTAACTAATGTATTTTCCAGACTCTTAAACATGCAGTTTTGTTTCTTTAAACAAGATTCATTAAGTCTGAATCATTTGGAAAGGAAATGCTAAGCTCACCTTGGTTTTGGTATTGTGGACGGAAGGACACAGCAAGGTTTTCCCAGTCCTGAATGGTCTTCCTCTCCTGCTGCTTAACGGTGTGATCATCAGTTTCCTGTTTCTTTGCAACAGCTGGGTGGAAGGGCCCATAAACAATGTCACTCATGTTCCCTTGCCCCAGCTGCCTCTCAAAAGTCTTCACTATGTTGCTAGCGCCCTGCATGAGCTTGGGTTTGTTCTCCATTGTGGAGTCGAACCTGCCCCGCTTATTGTCAGTGTTTGTAAGATCAGTACCAAATGCTCTTTTATTGGGCCTGGCAGGGGCTAGAGCAACCGTGACATTGTTCTCTTGCATTCGCTTTGCTTGGCCCAGCCACCGGAATGCAGGCTTTCTTGTGTCAGCTTGCTGTGTCTGAACCAAAACAGTCAAAAAAAACAACGCTAATCAGAATAATCATTTCCATTCAATTCAAATGGCAGGCAATCAAGAGACTACCTTCTCAATGAGGTTCAAAGAAGATAGTACATTGGCAATGTCATACAATCGCCGAACTTTAGCTGTATCACCAATACTAGGATCAGAGTTCTACTTGGATAGAGGAAAGCATATGGCCACAAGCATGGAATTAAAGGAAAGAACGAAAATGCATGTACTAACTTCTCATATTGCTCTCAGCATGCCCTTCTCCAAGGAGAAGCCTTGCAGCCTCATCAAGTGAGATCGTCTCAACCTGAACCAGTTACAAACCCCATTACAGTCAATGCTAAAGGAAAATATCACCCCAGATATATAGGTAAATGTTCAGTGCCACTAACCTCCATTGTGAGGAAGAGCTTGACAAAATTCTGAGTGAGCAGCCCGAGGGACTTCTCCTTCCGATGATCTGCAATTACAGCACTCAAACTCCAAGTCCCCATATAGCACAGAAGTCACCAGGTATAGTGGGAACAAACACGGTTAAGCAGCTATACCAGATCTAAGGCGAGAACCGGGTGCATCAGGCTTATCAGATGTATTGTCAACTGACTGGCTGAGCTTCTCGCTCTCAGCATCCTCATCACCATCCTCCAATTTATAGTCATCTTCATCGTCAGAGAGCTTTGCAACCACAAAACCCAGAGAAAATGGTAATGTCAGCAGCAAATAACTTGTAGCACAGGCAAGGGCAACCGAATCAACTAGAAGAATTCTAACATTAGCAGTGGATGACGACTCCATTGAAGGTAACACTGGTGATCCGGACATCTCCCTCAACGCCCTCTCCTGATCAAACCGAAAGGTGAGTAAAGGATTTAATTATGAGCGGTCAGAATACCATATTAGAATTTGGAGGTAAGATGAAATTCACAGTGGTGGGAATGGAGAAGGGGGAAGAGCTATAGGTCAGGTGTACCTTGAGCTCTTTCAGAGCTGCAGGGACTCCCCCGAATCCGAGCCAGGTGTACCGATTCTTGGCCCTCCGCACAAGAATCTGCAAGCCCCCGGAAGAATTGAGCGCACATCAATCGAAGAAGGGAAGGAGAGCTGGGGGGAAGGGGAACCGCGGCTCACCCCGACGCTCTCGAGCACGTTGACGATGTCGTAGATCCGGCGGCGCTCGACGCTGAGCCGCTTGGCCGCGTCGTCCAGCCCAATCGTCTCCACGTCCTCCCGGTCGTACAGCGCCACGAAGCTGCAGCCAAACCCCCCGCCGCCGCGGGGAGGGAACCTAGGTCAGAGCACCGCCGCGCGCCACGATTGGGGGTTGCTCGACGCGGACCAGGACGAGGCGGGCGGGAGAGAGAGACTTACTTGGAGCAGAGCAGGCCGAGGGACTTCTGCTTGCGGCTGTAGGCGTAGTGCCGGCAGGCCTGCCCGGCGCCGCTCCCGCTCCCGCTGCTGGCGCCGCCGACCTGCACGGGCACCTGGAACAGCACCTGCGGAGCTGCCGCGGCCGCCGCCGTCGCGGGAGGCTCGGCGCCGGAGAAGGATGGCCCGGGGACAGCGGCTGAAGAGGAGGGACCGGCGGGCCAGGCATCGGCGGCGGAAGAGGAGGGCCCAGCGGGCGCGGCATCGGCGGCGGAAGAGGAGGGTCCGGGGGCTGCGGTGGCGGCGGCGTCCATCGCGGGCGCGGGAGCTCGGAGGGTTTGGTTGGCGGCTTGGCGCGGCGTGGGCGGGCCGGGGGGAGGGGAGAAGAGGAGGGAATGGAATCCCTCTGCCTGCTCGGAGTAAATTTTTTTCGATTGTCCTTTCCACCCCGTAGATCTGCGGGGCGACGCGGCGACGGCGAGAATTCACCCGAGGCCGTTGGGTAATTTGGCGCCCGCGGCGGCGGCTCCAGTGCTCCACCCGCACTTTTCAAACGCCTCCACGCTCCACCCACCCCACCCACACTTTTTGCCCTTTTTCTTGGGTTGCGGCTGGGCTTGGGCCTGGGGCCATGGGCTCGGCAAGCGGATGATTGGACTGCCGCCCATGTCGAATCATTGGAAGGGAGTGGCCGAGTGGAACGCACGTGCCGGTTTGAAATCTTCGTTTTGGTCTTTTGGATGCCCGGCAACGGCAGCAATGCCCCGGAAAGGGCGGACAGCCACACTCACTACATCATTTCCCCTCATGATGGTCGGAGGAAGAGCTTCCCGTTCTCCAGTAGTCCAGTTGACAAAAGGCGCCACAATGATGCCAAATTTTGATTCTGATTTTTGCCCCCTTCTCTCGTATCGTATGTCGTATTGCTGTCTAGTAGTAGTTACAACTAACAAAAAAACTGTCCATCGTCTGCACTATGCAGAGAACGTACACCAATTGGAAGGGAGGATCCAAAACTGTTTTTCCTGGTTACCAATGGTCATCAGTCATCACACCTTTACATTTCCTATGTGTATACTGCTATCAAATATGGAGCGAAGGATCAGCTGGAATTCGATACAGCCGCGACGATTTCAGCTCGGGCCTTCTCAAGGGCGTCCGGCAAGTTCTCCGGCTTCCGGCCGCCAGCCTGCGCGAAGTTGGGCTTGCCCCCGCCGCCTCCGCCGCAGAGCTTCGCTATGCCGCCCACAAACTTCCCCGCCTGCAGCCCCATCTTGACGACCGCGGGGCTGAAGGCGGCGACCAAGCTGACTTTACCGTCTCCCGGGCTTGATCCCAAGATCACCGCAGCAGGGTCTTGCAGGGTGCCTATGAGGTACTCGGCCGCACTTTTCAAAGCGTCAGCGTCCACGTCGCCCATGTTCTCCACCACCACCCTGAAGAAATGCAGATTTTAGGTTTAGATCGTCTTTGCCAACTTTGAGTTGCGTTGAGAGAGAGAGAGATGTTCACTTTTTTGGTAGCACATGGCACCTTTGAAGATTGGGCATGTAGAGATGTGGAGGGTGCATTTGGCGATAACTAAAGCAAGTACCTGACGTTATGGGGCTCGACGGTTGTGGCTTTACTTGCAAGAGATGCTGCTTTGAGCACCGCGATTTTGCTGCGTAGAGATGATACTTCGTTTCTGGTTGCTCTTAGTTCTTCAAGAATTGTTTCTACTCTGCCATTCACATCTTCAGCCTTAACCTGAAATATGAGTCACAAGGTTATAGCATCAATTGGAAAATGTAAGTGGAGAAACATACTTCAATCACTCTCTGCCAATGCCAGTAACCAACATGATGTCTCAAGTCAGGTGATTTTTGGGCAAATTTGTAAGTATACAGTGTCTGTTAAACACACATGCTTATGATCAGTAGCAAGAGGCATGCAGATTTCAATTACAAACGGATTTCAAAAGACTTGAAATGGCAAATCCAAATTCCATTTGAACAGGAGTTAAAGACCATGGAACGAACAAAAGTATAGCTGTCCAACTGACCAACAAAAGCATGATAAACAAGAACGGAATGAGCAAGCCTTTTACAATACGAGTGCCATCATACCTTAAGGGATGAACACAAGCGTCGCATGTAGTTGTCCCGAGCACAAACATAGTCGACAAATGCATCACCTGCAACAGCCTCTATCCTTCTGATTCCAGAAGCTATTCCCTGTTCTGAGATTATCTTGAAACCACGAACCTCAGCAGTATTACTGACATGAGTTCCACCACAAAGTTCCAATGAGACCCCAGGGACTTCTACGACTCTGACCTATCAGAGCAAAATACAAAATTAGTACAAGTTTCGTCATCACTATTGCTTCCTGAAAACTATATAGTATGAATCTTAAAGATAATCAGGATCCTCATTTGCAAATACTCGTTACTCTAACAGTACTGCTTCTATCACTCATAATTATTTTTTGGCATCAGTTGCTCCTTTAAATTAAGAGACGTAACACATCAACTTTCATGATTTTTCCAGTTACACTAATACAATATCTTAATCTCTTCAGTATTAATCTTGTTTTAAGATATATCAACCTCTTCACCATATTTCTCTCCAAACATCGCAATTGCACCAGCATTTTTTGCATCTTGCAAAGCCATGACTTTTGTCTCCAGATGTGTTGCATTGCCAATCCATTGGTTTATGAGTGATTCAATTTTCACCAATTCCTCTTCAGAAAGGGGGCGATGGAAATTGAAGTCAAATCGGAGACGGTCAAACGCCACAAGGGAACCAGCCTGTGAAGTTTCTGAACCAACCACACTTTTAAGAGCAGATTGTAGTAGATGTGTTGCAGTATGATGGGCCTGCACAGTACCAGAAAATGAACTAAGTTATATAAAAATGTAATGACATGATAATAGTAAAAATATTCATCAAACAAAGTTTACGTCTGCATTTTAACAAAAAAAAACCTTATAACCAGACATGTTACATGAGCACATGCTAAGCTATCAGCAGTCACGAAACTAAAGTCATAATCTATAGTACCAACAAATTTGTATATATAATCAGAAATGTTACATGCAATGCTATCAGAAGGCATGAATATTATTCCTTTGTTTCTAGTTCAAAGACCCCTGAAAGCCCATGTAATTAAACCAGAATTCTAGTTACTGCAATCTCAAATAAAAATTAGCGAAAAATAAAAATAAAAAAGCCAACCAAAAGATGCGAATAACACAATTTCATACCTTAGCCCCCTGCCTCAACTTTGCATCAACAGAAGCATCAATTTCCTTCCCAACCTCTATAGACCCCTGCTTAATTGTGCCTTTGTGCACAAATATATTCCCTAAAGATTTTTGGACGTCAGTGATTTCTATGACTGCTGTTTGTTTTCTATCCGCACCTCCATTCACATATAAGAAACCATTATCGCCAACTTGACCACCTGATTCAGCATAGAATGGTGTCCGATCTAATAATATTTCTACTTCAGAACCTTCAGAAACTTCATTAACTGGGTTTCCATTAACTAGGAGACCTCTAACAACAGCAGTGGCAGAGAGAGAGTCATATCCCAGAAATTCAGTATCAGGGATGCTCTTGACTATCTCAGTCTCATTTCCTACAGAAAGTTTGACCACATTATGAGCAGCCTGAGATTGTTTCCTTTGGTTTTCCATTTCAATACCAAATCCCTCCATATCAACAGCGACACCTCGTTCACCTGCTATTTCTGCTGTGATCTCTACTGGAAAACCATATGTGTCATACAAAAGGAAAACATCTTTTCCAGATAGAGAAGGTTTATTTCCATTATTACCAGCACTTAGTAAGGCCTCATCTAGAAGTTCATCTAACAACTTTTCACCCCTTTCCAAGGTCTGGACAAATCGCAGCTCTTCCCTTTGAAGTTCTCCAATAATAGATTTCCTTCGTGATTCGACATCAGGATCTATCTGAGTGCTAAGGCTGATCACTACCTCAGCCAGTGAAGGTAAAAATACACGTTCAGGATTTCCATGACCATCACCTCTTATACCTATCAATCTACCCATCCGAACTACTCTTCTTATTAGCCTTCGAACAACATACCCTCTCCCAATATTCGAGGGAAGGACCCCATCTGATATGAGATAAACAACCGCTCTCATGTGATCACCAATTATCTGGGAAATAGAAAAAAAATTCAAAGGTTATAGGTATCCCATATTTGGCATAAAGCAAGTACTACATCCTGAATAACACACTTTAAGATTTGTCTTCACAGCATCATCAGCTTTAGCATAGGATACCAGCGCCAAGCTAGCTGCCTTTTCTATAATTGGGAAAATCAAGTCTGTCTCATAGTTGTTTGGAACCTATGACAGACAATAACAATTTTGAGTTAGATCACAGCTTAAGAAAAAAGTCTGTCAGATCATTTTCTGAGGGAAAAACGATAGGCAATACCTTTTGAAGAATGCGTGCCATACGCTCAAGGCCCATTCCTGTGTCGATGTTCTTTTGTTTCAATGGTTCTAGCGATCCATCATCATTTTTGTTGTATTGCATAAAGACGAGATTATAGAATTCAATGAATCGACTATCATCACCCAAATCCTGCACACAACTATATGGATATCACTAATTTCAGTTATTGAGAATCTCTTACATACAAACAAAAAACATGTAAGTTTTTTAAACCATTAATTCCACAAGAATCTTTACACACCGCATCTGATGATCCTCTCTCAGGATAGAAATCGTAATACATTTCAGAGCATGGTCCACAGGGTCCAGTTGCGCCACTAGTCCAAAAGTTATCTTCTGCACCCATCCTCTTTATACGCTCTTTTGGTACACCAACCTTCATAAAATAAAGAGATAGAATCCATCACTCATACTGCAAGACAACTGCCAATTAATATGGAACAAATATCTTTTAAAGGCCACACACCATCCACAGGTTAACAAAATATAACCCTGTGCCTCTTGTGAAAAGAATATCATGCTTTCACAATTAATGATGATCAATGAATCATAACCGTAAATCTCTAATCTACCGTCTACTACAGTTTACAGTTGTCAGATAAAACAAAAGCTATCAAAAAGCAAAGATCATGAAATGTGGTTAAGACATACTAGCTCAATTTCTAATTGTTCACTGTGCTCCTGTACTATTAAGCTGGCAGTGAGACGTGGTAAAAATCATATATACATTTTAGATAACCGACCTCATTGTGCCAGATGTTGAATGCTTCATCGTCATCTTCGAAAACACTAATCCACAGCCTTTCTGCCGGTAACCCATACCTAAATAAAGAGAATGAGAATTACATATTCAAAAACTTGTCAAATCAAATGAACTAAAGACATGGTTAAAAGAAGCTTTCTGATGACTAGAAATGTAAAGCCCGACATGCAAACCATCATCTCTGACAGAAATCAGACAGAATTGCAGCAATACTGATCACCCAGTTCTTGTATTGTACAAATCAATCGTCGATGTTCAATATGCAAGTATATATTTCCAGGTAAACGAAGAGCATGCTGATAGCCTGATACCAATTGATGCTTGACAATACAAATGCATTAGGACAACTCTGAGATTCTAGAAGCATATGAGTACGAATGCCTCTATAGCAATACGCAACACATGGCAAACTTTTCAGATAAATATTTTATAATTCACCAATAAGGAGGTCATGCTCCATGGATAATAAAGGAATTGTACATACTCCTTGGTTGCCAGCTCCCATGCCCATGCAATTGCTTCCTTCTTAAAGTAATCTCCAAAGCTGAAGTTCCCAAGCATCTCAAAGAAGGTCTGGTGTCGAGCTGTGCGTCCCACATTTTCAATGTCATTTGTTCGTATGCATTTCTGGGAGGTAGTGGCACATGGCACACGCCTAGGTTCCTGTAAGTGGCACATAAGAACAACAGAATGAAGTATATGGAAACTGTTGCATGTTGAAGCCAGGATTGCATAATCATAGATAGAAATTGAATCTTGTCGTTGCTATAAATCTAGCAAAAACATGTAGGATCATGCTAAGATTAGCATTAGATTATTCTACAGATACAAATAAATGATTATGAATAAATATTTGGAAAATATCCTTGCAGTTGTAAAGTTTTACCTTCTATTTATCCACATAAAACTACTGTTTGCATAAAAACATGTATGCATTTCAACCGATAAAAATGGATTGTTTAACACCTTACCAACAGATAAAATGTGTGTGCGTCTAAAAATGGCATGGTGTGACTTTGGAATAGGAGGGAGTGAAGGAACTTTTTGAATCATACTCCCTCCGGTTCCCTATTAGAAGTCGTTTTGGACAAGGTTTAAGTCAAACATTGGGAATATAAATCATGAATAACTTTTAAGTCGTTGAGTTTGAAAATATGAAAATCATATAAATAGATTTGTCTTGAAAATTACCTTCATAAGAATATACATATGTAACTTTCCAATAAAGATTTTTATAGAAAAGAGAAGTCAAAGTTGTGCTTTGGTGACCGTGTCGCTGTCCTAAACGACTTCTAATATGGAATCGGAGGGAGTACTGGTTTAGTTTCCCCACAAATTCCAAAACACACCCCTCATCCAAAACCATGTAAATAAGATGTCCTTACGGGTAACAATGTGTTTATGCTTATCCATTCTGCGCAACATTTCCCATTTTGCTGACCACATTCAGATCATTAAATTCTAGAAGCAGATATTCATAAACCATAACTGTTTGTCCACTCCACAGATATACTTTAGAGGCATTTACTGAACATTACACAATTCATAAGATGCACCTTGCCAAGAAATATAGGCTTGAACTGAAGCATCCCTGCGATGGTAAGGAGCACTGTTGGGTCATCGGGCACAAGCGACGAGCTAGGGAGGATCTTATGGCCGCGGGCAGCATAAAATTCAAGGAACCGTCGCCGTATTGCGTCACCACTCCACTCCCCTGGAACCGTGGTGCCCACTTCCTGGGTTGCGGGTTCTACTGAGGCTGCAGATTGGGGGGAAGAAACCATTATGACAGCGAACCAGAACAGCATTCTCAAACAATTACCAATTATTCGTAAAAAAAAGCGGAGGTGTTATGCTGGTAGCTACTTGCTCTTCCACTTCCACTGAGAGAGGAAAAGAATCCAACCTGACGAGCTGTTTGTTTGGAAGAATCCGTTCTCACGAGCAGAATGCCTCTGTCCCCAACCATCTCTCACGCAGCCAAACCCTGCACGCACAACATACGGCCCCGCACAACGCACGTGAAACCCGCACCACCCTCTAGAACCGGCGCCGCAACAGGAGAAGGCCTCCCAGTGGGGAAGGGGGTTCTTACCTTGGTGTCGAGGGGAGGGGCGGAGCCGGCGGCCGGAGACGAAACGGGGAGGGAGAAGTCGGAGGCGGTGGGTGGGCGCGGTGGAGAGGAGGGGGAGGGGGCGGGAGGTGGGGGAGAGAGCGGCCACCTCCATGGCTGTGGGGATGAGGAGAGCTCTGCCTCCGCGCGCCCTTCTGGTGTCTGTGGTTTTGGCTTTGCCCGCGCCGGGGGTTATCGCGATGGTGTGTGGGGTGGAGCCGTGGACGTCGTGCTGTGCCGTCGTGCCCCGTGCGCGTTGGGGAGGGGTTCCTCTGCAGTCGACTTCACTCTGACTCCGTCACTGCGCGTGGGCCAAGGCACCTGTAGGGTTCACGTGTCGGTGACGAGTTCACGCCCGAAACGACTGCAGAGGATCTCATTCGGCGCGTTGTTCCTGAGTTCTGACAAGCCCTGACAAGCCTTGACAAGCCCTGCTGAACCACGGCCACGGATTTCGCTGAGATAGTCTCGCAAAATCTGCCGAGTTAATTAGAGAAATCTTATAAATCTGACTCAGGTTTTGGTAGAATTTTTGTGGCAAGACCATGTTTTAGCATAAGCGTATTTTAATATGAAAAATTTACCAATCAGGCTCCAAATTCAGTAGAAGTGCCCTCTATCAATTAATCAAATACTTCCGTAAAGCAACTCCAACAGCCTCACATACGGTAAAAAAAAAGAGTAAAGTGTATCTGCGGTCCTCTAACTTGTCGCGATGTGTCATCCCAGTCTCCAAACTTGCAAATTGCATATTTAACTTCCTAAACTTAGGTTCGGGTGTCATCCTGAACTTGCAGGTTGCAGATTTGACCTCTTAAAGTTGGTTTTGGGTGTCATCTAAAGTTCTAAACCCCTATATACCATGTCATCTACTGTACCTCATTAGTTGTGCCAGGCATCACAAGCGGCTTGACCGACTGCACCCTAATTCCCAAATAAACTCACTGCCCTAACTTCGAAGCCTTGATTGAGTTTCATCGAGGAAGCGTGCAAGAGAGGGGGGGGGGCAATATTTTGTCAACTTTAAACCATACTGTTCTAAATTAACCAATTTTTTAAGGATCGTTATCGATGCACACAGCACACACAATGCACTACGAACCTAGGTGGTTGACCACTTGAACTTGCACACGCTTTAGCCACGCATACATGGCCCGTATACAAGCTCTTTTTTTAAGAAGGAAAATGTTTTGATTTTAGCGCATTACACCAGCCCTTTTACACATAGGACCTCAAAGAAAAAGGAAAAATACAAAAAAAGTTTAAAATTCATGTTCATCTTTCTCGAAGCCTTCAGAGATCCGTTCGCCACCGCCGCCGAAGCCGCTTCCCAATCATCACCGGGCACCAGAACCAATCTCCACAAGGTGGAGGCCGCGGAGGAGAGCTTACTTCTAGTCGAATCAGCCGAGTACACTGCCTTCTAGGCACACCGGCCAACTCCGGTACCCACGACGCATCCTTCGATTCCACCGAGCAAAGCTCGGATTTTCACCAAAGATCATCTTCCTCGAGATTAACAGGGTCAACAACATCATCACCTGAAGAAGACGACGATACGTCGGCCCTCGACTCCTGGACAGGTCTCCCCAGCCTCTCCGTTGACGTCTGTCGGGGTTCTCTACCGCCGGCAGTAAATTTGTATCGGATCGTGTGTCCGACCCGGATGGTTAGCACAGGAGACACAGGAGGTTTATACTGGTTCGGGCCACCGAGGAGTAATACCCTACGTCCAGTGTCGAGCTGATGTGTTCTTATGCCAGGAACGTTTGTAGTAGGGGTTACAAACTGGTCGGGAGAGGGTGTCGAGCCCAAGTCCCTGTGGTGTTGAGTGTATCTTTCGTCAGCCCCTATGACGGTTGCCCTCCTCTCCCTTTTATAGATGCAAGGGTGAAGGGCAAAAGGGGAATATAAATATGTGCTACAGGGCTATAGCTGGTCTTTTCCTACGTCGATGTCTGCCAGGGAGCATTGAAGGAGAGTTGAGCTGTAGTGGAGCCTGCGGTTGCCGCGTGTCCAGGAGGCACTGTACATTCCGAGTACCTGGCGCCTCCTCCGAGCTCTTTCGCGGGTGACTAAGCTCCCTTGAGTGTGTACTAGGCCTGCCATGTTAAGGCCTAAATGTAGATAGGCGCCGCCTGCAGTAGGTGCTTGAGTGCTTCTGACGGGGTTGGCGTGCTGCAGAGGTCGGACGGGACGGCGCATTGGGGGCTGCGCGGTCGAACAGTGCAGCATTACAGCTCTTGTCAGAGCCGGCCGCCCGCGCGTGCCGCCAGTTGGAGTGTTTGCATGGCGTGGAGAACTGGTACCTTGCGTGTCGTCGCGGGGGAGCTCGAGAGTCGGGGTAGCGCCATGTTCGTGTGGGCCCATATCCCGCGCTCCGACCTCCGCGTGTGGACCCCGCCTTAGTCGGAGACGGAAACTACTCGTGCGAACGAGTAGTCGGAGACAGAGACTGCTCGTGCGAGCAAGTTGTCGGAGGCGAGGCGGAAACTTGTCATGCAAGGCGGAGACTCCTCGTGCGGGGCGGAAACTTGTCGTGCGAGGCGGAGACTTCTCGTGCGAGGCGGAGACTTGTCGGGGAAGCCGCCTACTGGTCGGAGATAAGGCGTCTTGTCAGTGATGGTCTTGATGGGGATTCTATAGTCTTCCCTGTCCTGGATCTTAGCCTTGATGTTGTCAATGGTGTCAGATGACTCCACCTCAAGAGTGATTATCTTGTCGTTTAAGGGGCCCTAATCCAGGCCCTCGTCAGTAGCCCCCGAACCTGGGGTGGGAGTCAAGGACTCGCTCACAGGTTCAGAGGAGGAGCGTCGTGACTCACTCACAGGTTCAGAGGAGGAGCGTCGTAGTGGTTGTTCCTTTGGTTTGCCCAGCGGGTGCGCGCGAGCGCATCCGCCGGATGTAGCCTCCGAGCCCACTAGTGAGTTGTAGACTCGCTTGTGGGGTTTTAATCTTGAAAATGTCGTTGCTGCTTCGAAATCTTCGGTTGAGACGATCGTGGCAGTTGCGGGGGACGTGTCCGTTGCAGAGGTCATGGCAGGCATGGCTGATATGACGGGTTGAAGAGACGGCGCACAGTTGGTTCAGATTCGTGGGCCCACCAGGCGTCGAACCGTCGCGCTGACAGGCGCCTGTTGCCTCGGGGCGCGCCCGCGTGCCCTGAGTGGGCGGCTTTCCGGCGTGGTGGGGCCAACATTTAAGGCCGGCATCCACGCCTTCTCCTTATTAACCGTGTGCCGGTTAGGATTCGAATCGTTCGCTTCCAATCTCCACCATTGCCAGCGCCGCCTGCTCCTCTGCTTTCCACATCCACAGCGCTGCCGCCGCTCCTTCCTCCCGAGTCGTATTCAGGAGCTTGACGACGCCATGTCGAACTGGTCTCGCTCCAACGTCTCCCGCTCGCCCCTCCATCGCCTCGTCGCCGCCGGGCAGCTGCCCAACCTTACCGATGCTGAGGAGTGGAGGGTGCCCAAGGACGAATCCGTGTCGCGCCTGCCGAAGGGCTACGTCGTCTCGTTCATGGCGTTCCATGAGTGCGGCTTCTCCGTTCCCACCAGGCGATTCATCCGCGCGGTGCTCTTCGAGTATGGGCTGCAGCTTCAACACCTCAACCCGAACAGCGTCCAGCAGATGGCGGCGTTCGAGGTGTTGTCCGAGGGGTACCTAGGAATAGGTGCCCACTGGCACCTCTTCCGGTACTTCTTCATGTTCGCCCGCCTGAAGGATGGCCAGCTCCCAGCGACGATCGGGTGCGCCAACCTCAGGATGAAGCAGGGCAGGGGCGACGCGTACATCCCCTTCTCGCTGACAAGCTCCAACAGCGGATGGCACAAGGGCTGGTTCTATCTCAAGAATGACCCTGAGCATGCACTGCCAGAGTTCACCGGCATCACTATCTCCGAGGTGCCGAAGAAGTGGAGCGCCGGTCCTCCGTCGGCGGAGCAGGAGAAACTGCTCAAAGAGCACTGGGCGGTCCTGGCCCGGCTCCGCAATGCCGGGGTCGATTTGGCGGCCGTCATTGGACAGTACCACACACGGGGAATCGTCCCGCTCCGGAGGCGGCCCCTTCGCCTCTGCGAAATGACGGCCAACCGGGCGCCCTTCGTGGGGTCCGTGACGGCGCCCGAACTACCATCGCTAGATGAGATCCAGCGCCGCATGGCGTTGGCCATCAGGAAGGCGTCGTTCTCGTGGCTGCCGCCGCGGCTCCTGCCGATGCTCCCCAATGAGGGGACCATAAAACTTGTAAGTGTTTCCCCCTTTTCCGACTAGTTTTCCGTTTAGCTTGGGGTATTGTATCGATCTGTGTCTTCTAGGAGATTTTCGATCGTCGATGATTTTCTTTGCTTTTTGTTCTCTGTTGAAGTGCGTCGACCTCATGCTCGCGAAGCCTCCCCTTCCGCAAGACGCGATCCTCAACCGCGCCAGGGCTGCCGCAGATAGGCGGAGGGCCGAGCGCCGGGCCAGGCACAAGGAGGCGGAAATTGCGAAATGCGAGCGGAACGACCGTCGTGCCAAGCGCCGCAAGTTGATGGAGATCGCCTTCTCCTCGGATGCGGATCCTTCGCCGGCGCCGCAGTGGAGTGGCGATGACCCAAGCGCGGACGTCGACTGGAGCGCCTTGTCCGGGTCGCCCACATCTTCGCCGCGCCAGACCACAGAGGTCAGCTCGAGGCGGCGGGCGGAGTCAGCCGCCTTTGAGAAAGGCACCAGTTCCAGCGGGCACCCGGAAGCTCGCCATGCCCAAGGAGATCAGGGAGCAACCCGCTCCCAGGTGGCTGCTGGTGGCCATCAAGCCCCTGGGGAGCGGAGGGATCCCCCGCGACAGGACAACCCACCCAGACGGCCGGCGGGCCATGACTCTTCTTCCCCCCGCTCCTCTAGTGATGCCCTGCGCCGGAAGCCGGATTCCCCGAGGAGGCGGTCGCCGCCCAAGGCGAGGTCGACGCCACCGACATCTACGCAAGGTGCACCGCAGGGGGGTAGTACGAGCACTCCCCCGCGGCGCCTCCAATCTTTGGTGATCCGGGGCGGCGGGACCCCGGCCGTGCAGGTCTCCCTCAATGCGGGTGGCAGTCGGAACCCATCCTCCGGCGCGGCGGAGGGCAAGAAGGTAGTCCCCGAGTCGTCGGGGAGCCAGAGAACGGCCCCTAAGTCGTCGGGGAGCGAGAAATCTGCCCCCGAACCGGTGGGGGAACAAGCAGCCAGCCCCCGAGCCGGCGGGGGCCAAGAGGCCAGCCCCCGAGTCGGGCGCATCAGACAGGCCCATCATGCGGGCCCGTATCAGATCCTCCATGTAAGCATCCGCGCGCTGTGTCTTGTCGTTTTATTGATCTTTGTCTTTGCTCGCTTCTCACTTCTGTTCTCATGCCAGCCACGCCGATACCGGTGTGCTCAGCCTCACGCCGCAGAAGCGCGCGGCACTGGGTGCGCGTGAGCCCAAGTCCAGGCCTCGCCCGGCCACTCCTCCTGCCGCGTCGTCAGCGGCGCAGGCCGAGAGCGGGATCGCCGAGGTGGCCGAGGTTGTCGGGACGGTTGTGCCTCCGCCGGTGTCGGAGGCCGGCGGCGTAGTCGTGAGGCAAGCAGCCTCCAAGGTGATCGAGCCCCCGGTGGTGATCGAGCCCCTAGTGGCGTCCGCCGTCGAGCGCGACGACGTCTCGCCATTGGCTCCCGAGGAAAACGTGCCCTCAACGCTGCAGGCTGGCAGGCACGAGACCGAGGCGTCGGCAGCGCTTGAGGTGACCATGCCCGCGGCGCCGCAGGCAGGTGGAGACGGGACAGAGGTGCCGGCGGCTCCCGAGGCATCTGCCCGGCCCCAGGAGATCGCCGACCTTGAAGACTCCAACCTCTCGGGCGGCGACACGGCCGCCTTTGAGGCCGAGCTGGAGCGATGCCTGGGAGAGTCGGAGGAGCCAGCGGCCAATGCACCCGGGGCATCCACCCTCGAGGCCGCAGCTGCGGTCGAAGCGGTCGGGGCCGATCTCGAGGAGGCCGCGATCAGAGTGTCCGAGATGGAGATGTCGGGGTCAATCTCGGTCGGAGCGGTCGAGGCTCTCGAGACCACAGCCGCGGTCGGGGCGGTCGGGGTCACTCTCGAGGAGCCCGTGACCGGAGCAGCCGAGGCGGAGCTGGCCGTCGCTGCATCCCCAACCCCCGCCGTGATCGTGGAGACGCCCGTCGTGAGCGCGCCGGCTTTGGCGTCGTCCCGGATTGCTACCCCTGATGTTGAAGCGGCGCCGACTGCAAGCCCGCCCCGCCCAGACCCGCAAGAACGCGTCACTTCCGTGGACGCGGTGGGCGGTGCCCCCTCGGAGATCCAAGAGGTCGGGGAGAGCTCGGGCGGCTGCCCCTTCTCGAGCGCAAGGCTATTGACAGGGCCACTAGAGGGAGGAGCGCGGACCTTCGACCTCGTGCGCTCCACGTGGACCACGGCCCGCGAAGGGAAACCGCATGACGACAAGGATGAGGAGGCCGCAGCCCGTCACCGCCTTGAGCGAGGCCTCGGGTGGGCGCAGCGAGCGTTCGACGAGCTCATCCTCCCCGCCACGATGGTGAGTTCCACTGAGTCCAACCTTGGTATTGTTTTCCTTGTCTTCGCAAATGTTGTGGTAGATGACTCCCCGCTCGGAACAGACGCTCATGGAGTGCGGCGCCAAGAAGGTGCGTGTGATCGATGAGCTCCGGGCGGAGCGGTTCCAGCTAGAGATGCAGCTGGCGGTCGCCCGCCTGGGCGCTGCTGGGGCAGTAGCGAGCGAGGCATCGTCGAGGGCCACTCTTGAGGCCGCCTTGAAGTCTGCGAAGGATCGCGCCACAGCTGCGCAGTCGGCCGGGGCCGCCGCCGCGACGGAGCGGGAGTCCCTTGAGGCGAGGCTGGCCCAAGCGGAGGCAACAGCTGCGGAGCTGCGGGCTGCCGTGATGACCGCCACCGAGGCCGCTGAGAAGGCCACGGCCGCCGCCGCTGCTGCTGAGGCTGCCGCCCAGACCGCCGCCCAGGCCGCCACCCAGGAGAAGACAACGCTCGAGTCGAGAGTGGCCGAGCTGGAGCAGGACCTGGCCAACACCGGAGTGGACCTCAGAACGGCCAACAAGCATGTTTCTGACCTGGCCACCAAGCTCCAGGATGCCTCCGACGAGGGGACCCGGCTCCGGAACGCCAACGCTAAGCTAGAGCAGGACGTCGATGGTGAGTAAACTCGAACGCTTCCGGTTGTTGCATCACTTCTTCTTTCTCATTGGTTTTTGGCGACGCTGACTTGTCTTCTCGTGGGGGCAGGGCTGTGCGTGGCTCGCACCGCGATAGCCTTGCGGCTCACCGAGGAGGCGAAGAAAATGAACAACGCCGAGCTTAAGATCCTCGAGATGAGCGGGGCGGCCAAGAGGTTGTCAGAGCAGTATGAGAGTACGACCCCTTAGCCTTATCTTCATTTTTCTTCTTGCTTGCTTGCGTTGCATCTGTTTTTACAACTCCCTGTCCTTCTTCAGAGGTCAAGGTCGAGCTCGAGGGGTCCCGGAAAGCTTAGCAAGAAATCAAGACGGATCTCGAGCAGTCTAAGAAGGCCCTGCGCGAGGCTGAGGCATTGCGCAAGAAGGACGTCCTGGACCGTGCCAAGTTCGGGTGGTTTGTTGGCCGGAGCTTGTCGGATCTTGGCATCCCCATTGGCCCGAACCATCCTGGGGCGCTCTAGAACAGAACGGGCGTCTCTCGAGCGTGGTCAAGGAGTGAGAGTTGTCGACCGCTCGGAAGGTGGTGCACCGGGTGCTCTCCATGTTCGACTCGCACTACCAGGGGCTGGACCGCACAACACTGAGCGACGGCTGGGCTCCCGACTGCTCCGACGACCACTGCGACAAGCTCGAGGAGGAATGTGCTGCCTTCGCCCGCGCCATGGCCGACGTAGCAATGAAGGACCTGGACCTGATTCCACAAGACACACCAGAAGTCCAAGACAACTCCAGGCCTTCGCATTAGATGTATCATGTTATGTCATAGACAATTAAGAACAAGCTCGTGTGTATATTGCCTTGAACAGTTTTATTTCGTTTAAAACTTGTCCAAACTCGTTAATGCCCAAACGTTCCCAGGCACTAGGGGACGACTGCGGAATCGAGTAGCAGAACTTAGGGACTCAAGCTGATCGAGCTTCACTCTAGAGTCGCGGGGGCGTAGGAGTCGGAAAGCCCGGCTAACCCAAGCCACCAAACGATGCCACGTGTTCGCAGTCCCCGAGTACTCGGGGAAATTTGAAAAGCAACTCGCGTATTTTTCGTCAAAGTCGTTTTTAGGCTGGAGCCCGAGCGGTTACCCGAGCACTTTTGAAAGAGGCCAGATGGAGATCTGTGGACCTAGACTACGCTCGCAAGTCTTCGCACCGTAGCCGCGGAGGCGTAGGTGCTAGGAGCTTTTGAATGAGCGGCAGCGCCAAGCCACGCACAGACCACCATCTTTTCCTTTCGCCGGTATGAGCGTTCTGCCAAAAAACCTCTCGCGCGTGCGATTGGTTACGACACGGTTGTCGATGAATTTTGTTTTAAAAACGGGAAAACGAAAGGAGGGCATCGTGCCCTGGGTAGCCCCCGAGCGGGGAGCATTTCTGCATAGGTGCAGGAACGCACGCCGCTCAGCCTTTGGAAACGTTGCAGCACATAAGGAAGATGCCAAGCTTACGAACTCATGGATGTATGAACAAAAGCATGCGGCATTTATTCATTGATTCATAAGATAAAAACGGGGAACATTACTCAAGAGTAAAAAGGTCGCAGGTGTTCTATGTTCCATGCCTTGGAGACGACCCTGCCATCCTCGTATCGTATCTTGAATGTCCCAGCTCGGAGCACTTGATCGATGATGAATGGCCCCTCCCATGGGGGCGCGAGCTTGTGTCGATCCTTGCTGCCTTGGACTCGTCGGAGCACTAGGTCCCCGACCTGAAACTCGCGGCTACGCACGTTGTGCTCGTGGTAGCGCCGCAAGGCCTGCTGGTATCGTGCCGAGTGGAGCATCGCCACGTCGCGCGCCTCGTCAAGCTGGTCGATGGTGTCTTCGAGAGCGACTTGGTTCCCTTCCTCGGTGTATGCTCGGACCCTCGGGCTGCCGTAGTCGATGTCCGTGGGGAGGACAGCTTCCGACCCGTGCACCATGAAGAACGACGTGAAGCCGGCAGCTCGACTGGGCGTGGTGCGCATGCTCCAGAGGACGGATGGCAGCTCAACAACCCATCTTGCGCGAAACTTCTCGAGTCTTCTGAAGATACGGGGCTTCAATCCTTGTAGGAGCATGCCATTGGCCCTCTCGACTTGTCCGTTCGTCCTCGGGTGTGCGACAACGGTCCAGTCTACACAGATATTGTTGTCGTCGCAGAATCTGAGAAACTTCTTTCCCGTGAACTGCGTGCCGTTGTCGGTGATGATGGTGTTTGGGATGCCGAAGCGATGTCGGTGAAGAATGCCACGGCTTCCTCGGAGCAGACCTTCACTATTGGTCGAGCCTCAATCCACTTGGAGAACTTGTCGACGGCTACGAGTAGATGCGTGAAGCCCCGGGCGCTTGTCGGAGTGGCCCCACCATGTCCAGGCCCCACACAGCGAAGGGCCACGTGATTGGTATGGTCTGGAGCGCCTGCGCTGGGAGGTGAGTTTGTCGTGCGTAGAACTGGCACCCCTTGCAGCGTCGTACGATGTCCTTGGAGTCCGCCACTACTGTTGGCCAGTTGAACCCTTGTCGGAAGGCTTTTCCGACAAGAGTTCTCGGACCAGCGTGATGTCCGCATGTTCCGGCGTGGATCTCTTGGAGCAGCTCCTTGCCTTGATTCCTCAAGACGCAACGCATGAGTATGCCCACCGCGCCTCGCTTGTAGAGTTCGCCCTCGATGAGGACGAACGCCTTGGCTCACCACGAGATGGACACGCCTCTGTCTGGTCGGAAGGTAGCTTCCCCTCGACTAGCCACTCGAGGATGGGGAAGCACCAGTCCGGATCTTCGAGGTTCGGCTTGGGTTGTTGATCGATCTCCATGACCTCCGGCTCCTCGGGCTCTTGTAGCTGCTCTCCCTCGACCCGTACAGACGGCGTGAGCTGGTCGCTTGCAAACACACCGTGCAGCACTGGCTTGCGGCTTGATGCTGCCTTGGCGAGGACGTCCGCAGCCTTGTTGTAGTCGCACAGTACATGATGAAGCTCGAGCCCATAGAACTTGTCCTCCAACTCGCGCACGACCCGACAATACGCCGCCATCTTCGAATCAACACAATTTTTCTCTTTCATGACTTGATCCATGACAAGCTCTGAGTCCCCTCTGATCTCGAGACGGTAGATCCCGAGCTCGATTGCGAATCGGAGGCCGTTGACGAGCACTTCGTACTCTGCGACGTTGTTGGAGGCGGGGAAATGTAGTCGAACCATGTACTCCATGCACACGCCCAGGGGCGAGATGAAGACAAGGCCTACCCCCGCTCCTTCCTTCATGATAGAGCCGTCGAAGTACATTGTCCATGTCTCGTGCTTGATGGGCGCCGGCAGGGTTTGGATTTCTGTCCATTCCGCGACAAAGTCCGCCAACACCTGCGACTTGATGGCGCTATGCGGTGCGTAGGTTATGTTCTGCCCCATCAACTCGATGGCCCACTTGGCTATCCTCCCCTCGGCCTCGGGGTTCTGGATCACTTCTCCGAGCGGGTACTTGGATACCACTGTGATGGGGTACGCGCCGAATTAGTGGCGAAGCTTGCGCTTGGTGATCAAGACAGCATATACCAACTTTTGCATTTGCGAGTAGCGAGTTTTCGAGTCGGAGAGTACCTCGCTCACGAAATAGACTAGCCACTGCACCTTGAGCGACCTTCCGGGCTCTTCTCACTCGACCACCAACGCAGCGCTGACCACCTGGGTTGTCGTGGCGATGTATAGAAGCATTAGTTGTTCCGGCGCCGGAGCCATGAGTATCGGTCGGCTCTTCAGAAGATTCTTGAGCGAGTCGAGTGCTTCCTGAGCTTCGGGCGTCAAGGCGAAGTGGTCGGATTTCTTCATCAGGTGGTATAGGGCCAAGCTGCGCTCTCCAAGTCGAGCAATGAAACGGCTGAGAGCCGCGAGACAGCCTGTGACACACTGCACGCCCTTCAGATTCTGGATCGGTCCCATGTTAGTGATGGCCGAGATCTTCTCGGGATTAGCTTCAATGCCGCGTTCTGACACGACAAAGCCAAGGAGCATGCCCATCGGAACCCCGAAAACGCACTTCTCGGGGTTAAGTTTCACTCCATGCTCTCTCAGCTTCGCGAACACTTCGGTGAGGTCAGGGACCAGATCACCTGTCTTTTTCAACGTGACCACGATGTCATCGACGTACGCCTCGATGATTCGCCCTATAAGATCTCCAAAGACGCGTCGCATGCATCTCTGGAACGTGGCGCCCGCATTTTTGAGCCCGAAAGGCATCGTCTTGTAGCAGTAGGCGCCAAACGGAGTGATGAATGAGGTCGCGAGCTAATCCGCTATGCACGTCGCTATCTGGTGG
Organism: Cenchrus fungigraminus; assembly: GCA_036936925.1. Classification (NCBI taxonomy): domain Eukaryota; kingdom Viridiplantae; phylum Streptophyta; class Magnoliopsida; order Poales; family Poaceae; genus Cenchrus; species Cenchrus fungigraminus. Next base: position 59,843,567 of record CM072770.1, on the reverse strand, counting down.
TACCCAGAGTACACATCGAGAAAACAGAGGGTTTCGCACCCATCTGTCGAATCGACTACCTGATCTATGCGAGGCAAAGGGAACGGGTCCTTGGGACATGCCTTGTTAAGGCCCATATAGTCAACACACATCCTCCATTTCTTATTCTTCTTCTTTACAAGTACAGGGTTAGCAAGCCACTCGGGGTGGAATACTTCTCGGATGAACCCTGAACTAAGGAGCTTCTTGATCTCCTCGCCAATCGCCTTGCACTTCTCGGTGTTGAAGCGGCGGAGGCGTTGCTTGACCGGTTTCGATCCTGGCTTGATGTTCAACTTGTGCTCGGCAACCTCTCTCGGGATCCCCTTCATGTCGGAGGGTTTCCATGCGAACACGTCGAGGTTCGCTTTGAGGAAGTCGACGAGTGTGCTTTCCTATTTAGGATCGAGCGTCGTCCCGATATGGAGCGTGCGGCCATCATCGGAGATGACCGCATCCTTGACGTCCTTGGCGGGCTCAAAAGAGCAGGCCGCTCGCTTGGACGACTCGAGGATGTCTTGCTCCTCGGAGGGAGGCTCGACGTGGAGCCTCTCGGACCGGATGAGCGCTTCAGCGAACTAGAAGCACTCGGCATCGCATTCGAATGCGTGCTGAAACGTAGTCCCTATTGTGATGATCCCCTTCGGACCGGGAATCTTCAGCTTGAGATACGTGTAGTTGGGCACGGCCATAAACTTCGCGTAGGCCGGCCTCCTGAGGATGGCGTGGTACGTCCCCGAGAACCCCACCACTTCGAAGGTGAGGGTTTCCATGTGGAAGTTCCGCAAAGTCCCAAACGTGACGAGCAGATCGATCTGCTCGATTGGGAGTGCCTCCATTCCAGGGACGACCCCATGGAACGGTGTAGGCGATGGGTGCAGCTAGGACCGCGGGATGCCCATGTCGTTGAGCGTCGACGCGTAGAGGATGTTGATGCCGCTTCCCCCGTCCATCAAGACCTTGTGGATCCGCTTGGTCTTGAATAGGGGAGCCACCACGAGAGGGTAGCACCCTGGCTGCGGCACGCGGTCGGGGTGGTCCGCGCGGTCGAAGGTGATCGGAACCTCCGACCACTTGAGGTACGATGGCGCCGCGGACTCGGTGTTGTAGACCCCACGCCGGATCAGCTTCTCTTGGCGCCTCGAGGGTCGTACCGGAGATCCGCCAAAGATCATGTGGACCACCCCGTCCTCGCCGGGGTACCTAGCCTCCATGTCATCGTCGTCGTTGTCGAGGAGCGGCACGACCTTCTTTGGTGGGTCTGCCGCCTTGGGCTTGAGCGTGCCGTTGACGTAGTTCTTCATCAAACGACAGTCCTTGAGCGCGTTCTTGACTGGCACCTCGTGGTGGGTGCTTGGCGCCTCTAGGAGCTTCTCGAAGTGGTCCTTCAGGGGACCGGCCTTGGGCAGATTGTTCTTGGGGCGCGTGGCCTTGCGCTCGACCGCCGCGACGTGGTTGTCGTCACGACGACGCTTGTCGTTCTTCTTCTTCTTCTTGAAGTGCAAGGAGGGCCCCTCGCCATTGTCCATGACCTGCTTCCCCCTGCCCTGAGGGGTGTTGAGGGTCGCTGCGACCGCTTCCTCACCGTCCTCGTGGTTGGTCGCAATGTCGATGAGTTCCCGAGTAGTTCGGGGAGTCCTGCGCCCCAGACGGTGGATGAGGGTGGTCCAGGTCGTACCGTTCTGAAATGCCGAGATGGCGGCGTTGTCCGTTGCTCCGGGAAGCTCGGTGCAGCACTTGGAGAAGCGCCGGATGTAGTCGTGCAGGCTCTCCCCGGCTTCTGTTTGCAGTTGCGCAGCTCTCACTACTTACCGGGGCGGGCGTATATGCCCTGGAAGTTGCCGACGAAGGTTCGACGCAGCTTCGTTCAGTCGTTGATCCTGCCACGGGACAGGTGCTCGAGCCAGGTCCGCGCGGAGTCACCGAGGTAGAGCGGTAAGTTCTTGATGATGAAGAGGTCATCCGTCGCTCCACCCGCGTGACACGCGAGCCAATAATCTTCCAACCACACGCTAGGGTTGGTCTCACCATCGTACCTGGGAACGTTCGTCGGAGCCCGAAACCGCGGGGGGAACTGCGCGTTGCGCACCCCCTGTCTGAAGGCGCGTGGCCCCCTTTGGTCCGGCGACCAGCTGCGATCCCGGTCTTCGTCGCTGTCATAGCACTCGCCGCGCCTTCGGTCGTCTCGTTGGCGCGGGCGACTCTCGTCGCGGTTGTCGCAGTCGTCGCCGTAGCCGTAGTCGTAGCCGTTGTCGCTGGCAGCACGGCGGCGACCCTCGATGGTGTCGCGGGCGTCGCGGTTAGGCCCGAGATGTTGCTTGACCGCGGAGCCACCGACCTCCTCAGCGCGGCTCCGATGCCGTGAGGGGGATGGGTCTTGGCGGTGCATGGACTGAGCCGCTCTTGCGTCGCGCGCCGAACGCTGGCGCGATGCGGAACTTTCCGCCTGTTGTGCCGCTGCCGTCTCGAGGAGGGTTTTGAGTCGCTGTCGCACCCTCCTCTCCTCGGGGGTGGCTGCCTCGGGGCAGCTGCGCAGAAGCATGGCCGCGGCCGCCAAGTTCTGCGATGCGCGCTTGAAGAGCGGCGGCTCGCCGCCGTCAACGTCGGCATCTTCGTTGATGCGCCGGTTGACATCACGCACACGGGCGCGAGCTGGCGGTGTCAGGGCACGGGCTCTGGACCGCGCGGGGTCCTGGCGGCGTTCCCGCTGCTCGCCGTCTCCCTCGCGGAGCTATTCTCGTATCGGGACCTGCTGCGGAGCTTGTTGCGGGTCGTGCGGTCTCTCCTCCTCGCGCCGCGGGTCGCGTTGGGGGTCACGCGGCCCCTGTTCCTCCCCGAGAGTTCGGTGGAGGTTTGCCACCTCTTCGTCAAGTTGGTGTCTGGCATCGCCGAGCTCGTCGAGGCGCGCCCGGCGTTGGGCGTCCGTGGCGCGGTGGCGTGGCGCCGGTTCCGCGTCCGTGGAGCTGCCGGCGCTCCGTACTTCCCGGACGCAGCACTCGCGCGTGAAGTCCGGTGCGAGCGCCCGCGGTACCCGTCGGTAGGGGTGGGCACTTTGAACCCGAAACCCGAATCGAACCGAACCGAAATAATCTGAATTGTTGGTCTATTCGGGTTTCAAGATTCGGGTTCGGTCCAGATAAATTTATAATTCGGAGTTCGGGTTCGGTTTCGGTTCTTGTGGTCTATAACCCGAATAGACCGAATAACCCGAAATTCAGTATAGTTGTGTATTTTGATTCAAACTATGATATTACAACTTTGTGTTTTTTACTATTTTTTGAATTTTTTCATGAACTTGTTAGTTACTTGCTTTAGTCGAGTAGTCCTTAAATCCATAGACTTGAAATGAGCTGGGAATTTGAATTTCTATCATAGAGTTTTAAGAGGTGACAAGGATACCTGTGAAAGTTCGGGTAATTCGGTGGACCGAACAGACCAAACCGAAATAATCAGTCTATTCAGGTTTGGTTCCTATTATTCTTTTTAAAACTTTGGTCCTCACTTTTCCAAAACCTGAAATTCCCAAACACCGAATAGACCGAACCGAAATGATCGAATAGACCGAACGCCCACCCCTACCCGTCGGGCCGTCATGGAGCCCGGGGCGGTGTAGGACGCTCGCAGCGCGTCCACGTAGGCCGTCACCGGGTCGTCCGGGAGGCCTTTGAAGGACCGAACTGGCGACCAGAGAGGGGGGGGTGAATGGGAGCCGATAAAAATTCTTCTCGAAGGAGATGGAAACTTCAACAAGACGAACACGGCTTCCAAAACACGTCTCCGACTCAACTACTCAAGTTGGCCAAGACCACGCAGCCACTGGAGTGCTACTGGTCCTAGGAACCAACAACCATCAAAACCTACCCGAGAACGCAGCGGAACAAAAACAGCTCGAGCAGCTACTGGACTACACCGGTCAGACCGGTCCCTGCTGGAGCACCCTGACAGAACCTGAGAACTTCCACAGAAAGCTCCTACACCGGTCAGGCCGGTGTAGCACGCCGGTCAGACCGGTCCAAGCCAGGAAGCCCCAAATCCACGAACCTGACCTACCGAGCTCCAAACTGAACCAAACTCGAAACAGCAGCAACACAAGACAATAGGGAACTCACCAACACGTTCACCCGAGCAAAACCCAACTGGGGGTCGGCACCGATCAGGCCGGTGAGGGGCACCGGTCAGACCGGTGTGACCTGAGCTCTCGGGATGAACAGCAACCCGCGGGTCAACTCCCCCAAATCCAACTCCCGATCTCTCGATTCGCTCCACGGATTCGCACAAGACTTTGGGGATAGTAGGAATACCTCATGGGCACTACATAGCCAAGATTTGGTCCACCAAAACTTGATAGAACAAGAGGAATCAAAGAAATCTCACCAAGAACGCCTCTAACCCTAGAGAAGAGAAAACCCCAAAATCGAGCCCCTTTGCTCACGGATTTGGGAGGGGAATCAAAGGGAAAACCTCTAGCCCTAGAGAGGAGAAAACCCCAAAATTGAGCCCCTTTGCTCACGGATATGGGAGGGGAATCAAAGGGAAAAGAACCACGAAGGGTTCAAGTATACATCCCCCACCAAATCTCAAAGAGAAAGGCCTCGAAACCGCCACAAGAAAATCACCAAGAAAATGCTCCAAAAATCATCAAAAAGGAAAAACAGGAAAGACACAACCAAGCCTTGAGGAACCATGCCGAATCATCTATACATACCATGAAGGTTCTTACAAGGTCTAGCTTGCCGCCCGATCATCCTTCCCTCTCACAAGATCTCACCATGAAGCTCTCAAGCTAGTCCTAGAAATTCCAAAGAAAAAATAGAAGAGGAAAATAGCAAAACAAAATGAGCTAGGGTTCCAAGAGATGGCTGCCATCCTCTCACCACTTGGGTTATATGGAGGCAACCGAAAGACGAAACTACCCCTAAGGCCTAACACTAGGATACACGCCCCCGAGGGGCACTTTGGGAATCTTCATCGTCGAACCATCGGACGGATGCCCGGCGACCGCACCCTGCGTAGCCTCGACGCACACCATGCGATCCCGGCGTATGTCCTCCGCTTCGAAGTCTCCGGACTGCGTCGTCGCACACCGGTCAGACCGGTCAGACCCACCGGTCAGACCGGTCCTGGTGCTGCTGCCTTCGGTCTTCGGCCTTGGCTTTGTGGATCAACCAAGGAACCCAGTGGTTTTTTGGTGAACCACCGGAAACCCCGCAAACTTGGTGTAGCCTCCGCCAATCTTCACTCATGACTCGGCTCCCACGTAGTCCCGACTCGATCTTGGCTTTGTGGCTCAACCAAGGAACCGTCCACGACTTCATCTTGCCATTCTTGCCACCATGCGGCCCGCACTTGACCCCGCTGGCCACCGGGTCCCTCGAACCAAGCCTACTTGTCTTCTCCACACCTGGAGGCCTCACCGGAAACGACCTTTCGTGCTTGTTCTTCACCTGCACCAACACCAGTCAAGCCGCAACCTGCACCTGTAATACTTAGCCAAGAATCAGTCCACACAATGTTGTCAATCACTCATCACACTAGGAAGCGACCCACCACCGGTCCTCGAACCACACAGGCTCTCAGCCTTGCTGTCCGTGGGGGTACATGGCGGTGTACCGCTCCATGAATTCGCCCCAGGTCAGCGGCTCGGACCTGCTGTCCTGGAAGGCGAGGTCGGTGAGGTAGTAGGCGGCGAGCCTAAAACGCTCCTACGCAGGTCAGACCGGTGCATCCCACCGGTCAGGCCGATGACCACCTGGGAAAAACTGGGAACTGCACGAGCTCAAAACTAGCTCGAAACCACTTGGAAACCTTCTAAATGCATGCAACAAGCCAAAACATGCTCAAACTTCTCCCCCTTGTTGACAATGCATGAATCAAGCCAAAAATGCAAAAAATTGCAATCTAGAGCTTCTCAAATAGACAAAATTCAACATAGGATGCTACACATGTCCAAATGAGCAAGTTAGATACTCTATAGCTTCGTAATGACATCAACTACATGATCACCAAGTTTTACAACTATTGGGCGAAGCTAAGATAGACTTGAGCAATTTTGCGAAAAATCACCCTCTCATGAGCAAAGTCCTAAACATGAGCAAAACATGTCAAAATGACAAAGCCACACAAACTTCAAGCTAGGACAACCATTCTAATCATAAGACCATCATAAACACCCACAAGCACCCCATGTCATGTCAAAGCCACCGAGCCATGTGCTTACTTCTAAACATAAGACTTCTCATTGGTAAGTATCATGCAACGGTTTAGCACCCAAAAGCAAGTAAATTAAGTACATATGACATAGGAGCACTTTTTCCAAGCAATTTACATTTCATTTTCAGATTCATATTTGGTACATGAAATGTCTTTGCGACAAAAAGGAACTTATGCCCCTCCACAAGATAAAGCATGGGGGCTAAACATTCATGATGGCAAATGAGCCTTTGGCCCCATATGATCAAAATAAGCTATCCAGCCACAAATTAAGCATAGCCAAGCCACTAAAACATGTCAAGATCATATAAAGGCATTTACTCACAAGAGAGCGTACATATCTCACTTTTCAAAAACATAGCTATCAACCATGGGCATAAATCAAGATCATCAAGAGCTAAGCCAAACTAACCATAGCATACCAAACTAGCTCACAAGATCATATATAGCACATCATGGTGAACAATGTATATGAGAGAAGCTTTTCCTACAAAATGCATATGATACAAGATGCATGCAACCTAAGATACAAAGATGCATATACATCATGTTACACATGCCATGCAAAATGCAAGAAAAGCACAAAGGAAAGCTATACATATGCTACAAAGGAGCTCCCACACACCAAATTAAGAAATCAAACAAACACCAAGCTCCCCCCGCAAACGAGTGAAAGTTGCTTGATCTAGGGGTTTGGTGAAAATATCGGCTAGCTGGTCATGTGTGGGTACATGGATCAAAGAGATTTTCCCTTTCTCTACGTTGTCTCTCAGAAAATGGTACCTCACTTCTATGTGCTTGGTTTTGGAATGGAGCACTAGGTTCTTTGCAATACTTATGGCACTGGTGCTATCACATTGAAGTGGGACATGGGTATACTACTCACCAAAGTCACTGATAGTGTATGTGATCCAAAGGAGCTGAGAGCAACAATTAGCTGCAGCCACAAACTCTACCTCGGTAGTGGATTGAGCAACACTCGACTGTTTGCGGGAAGACCAAGAAACCAAAGAAGAACCAAAGAACTGGCAAGTCCCAGAAGTGGACTTCCTATCCAACCGACACCCGGCAAAATCCGCATCTGAAAATCCATGAAGAGCTGAAGAAGAGGACGCGGAGTACCAAAGGCCGAAGTCAGGAGTATGACGCAAATACCTGAAAATGCGCTTGACTGCTTGCCGATGCGAAGTCCTCGGAGACGTTTGAAAATAAACGCACAGACATACCGAGAATTGGATGTCCGGCCTCGTCGCCGTCAAGTACAGGAGTGACCCGATCATGCTTCGGTACTCCTTCTGGTCCGCGTGTTCACCTTCCTCGTCCGCATCAAGAGCTGTAGTCGTACTCATAGGTGTCGCCATGGCCTTTGAGTCCTCCATCTTGAACTTCCTCACAATGTCCTTGGTGTACTTAGCTTGGTGCACAAATGTTCGTTCCTTCGACTGCTTGATCTGGAGGCCGAGGAAGAACTGCAACTCACCCATCATGCTCATCTCAAATTCCCTACTCATGTCTTCTGCAAACCTTGCAACCAAAGAGTTAGATGAGCCACCAAAGACAATATCATCCACGTATACCTGCACAATTAGGATCTCTTTGCCCTGCCTGAGGAGAAACAAGGTATGATCGACCTTCCCCATCTCAAACCCTCTCTCAAACAGAAACCCCCTCAACCTGCCATACAAAGCCCTAGGCGCCTGTTTCAACCCATAGAGCGCCTTTCTCAACTTGTATACCCGGTGGGGGTACTTCTCACTCTCAAACCCCGGTGGTTGCCTCACGTACACTTCTTCCTCCAACACACCGTTCAGGAAAGCACTTTTCACATCCATGTGGTGCAATTTGAACCCTTTAGCCATGGAAAATGTCAGAAGGATCCTAATCGCCTCCAAACGAGCTACGGGAGCAAAGGTCTCCTCGTAGTCGATCCCCTCTTTCTGACTATACCCCTGCGCCACCAACCTCGACTTGTTTCTCACCACCTCTCCTTTTTCTCCCTCTTTATTTTTCCACACCCATTTTGTCCCAATCGGCTTACACCCCGGTGGAGGATCCACCAACTCCCAAACTTGGTTCCTCTCAAAATTCTCCAACTCCTCATGCATCGAATTAACCCAATTATGATCAGATAGAGCGTGTCCAATGTCTTTGGGCTCAAAGGTAGCAACAAAAGCAGCATGAGCGAAATAAGAATTGTTTCGAACCCTCGAACGTGTAGTACGTTCATTGATGTCGCCGATGATCCTCGAAGCTGGGTGATCCACTTGAACTCGCCGGGGAGGTTCTCGCCTTGATGCTACCTCCCCCTCAACAGCAGCTTCGCCTTGATCTAGGTTTGTCGTTGTGGGTGTAGGAGAAGGCCCGTTCTCGATCGTAGTCGAAGTAGTAGGTACATGCTCAGCCACGGGCACCACACCGCCATCTTCATCATCTCCATGTTCATGCTCCTCCACCTGAAAGATCTCCTCGCCAAGTTCATCGTCACCTGCACACTCAAAAACAAGCTGACTACGCGGCTGTGTCTCGTCGAAGGTTACCTCGCAAGTCTCCACGATTTGGTTAGTTTCAAGATTGAGCACTCGAAAGGCTCTAGAATGAGATGCGTAACCAAAGAAAATGCCATCGACAGACCTAGCCTCGAACTTGTCCAACTTCTTCCCTATCTTAAGAATGAAGCATTTACAACCAAAGACATGGAAGTGACTCACCTTGGTGTGCGACCGTGCATCAACTCGTAGCAAGTTTTCTTCTTGTGGACCCTGAGGTAAATCCTGTTGGACACATAGCACACGGTATTGACCGCCTCAGCCCAGAACCTTCTCGGAGTCCTATGCTCGTCGAGCATCATCCGAGCCATCTCGCACAAGGTTCTATTTTTCCTTTCCACCACACCATTATGGGGAGGCGTATACGGACTCGAAAACTGGTGTTCAAGACCCAAGTCATGGCAAAAGGTCTCGAAGCGAGAGTTTTTGAATTCCTAACCATTGTCACTGCGGATCGCTCGTATGGCATCTCCGTGCCTCTCGTTCCTCAACCTCAAGACAAGATCTCGAACAAAACCAAATGTCACCCCCTTGTCCTCCAAGAAGAAAACCCACGCATACTGAGAGTAGTCGTCCACCACAACTAGGACGTACCACTTCCCACCCGCAGATCGCACACGAGCTGGGCCAACAAGGTCCATATGGAGCAGCTCGCATGGACGCTCCGTCATCACATCGGTGAGGGGCGGGCGAGAAGAGGCTACCATCTTGGCATGCCTACACGACGCACAAACCAACTCTTTCTCAAACCTCAACCGTGGCAATCCTCGGACCAAGTTGAGTTTACTCAAGCGAGACAAAAGGTCAAAGCTCAAGTGACCCAATTTCCTATGCCACTTCCACAACTCACTCGAAGAACCAGCCAAAAAGCAACAAACCACACCAGAAGACTGAGAGAAATCCGCTCGGAACACTTGACCCTCGGGAACGACCATGCAAACTAGGTCCCCTCGAGAATCCAAAATCCGAGAACCACCAGATCGAAACAGCACCTCAAAACCCTCATCCAACAACTGGGACACGGAAAGCAAATTGAACCCCAGCGATTGAATAAGAGCAACACGCCTGAGGGTGACCTTGTCACTTACCTTAATCTCGCCTTCTGAAAGCACACGCCCTCGCCCATTGTCCCAAAAGGTGATGTATGTCTTGGACACCACCGGGACGAGACTTGAGAACCACCCCTTGTCTCCGGTCATATGCCTCGAGCAACCGGAGTCAATCAACCAAACGTTCCTCAAGTCTCCCACCTGAAATTCAAAAGCAAGCACGTGAGTGAACAAACGACTCAGCACTGGGGTTAGTACCAAAAGAGTAAAACCAGTGCCGAGCCATTTGCTCCAAAGTGGGGTTAGCACAAACCATATCATCACGCCTATCAAAGCTACCACCACGAAACCCACCACGGGAACCACCACTAGGGAACCACCCCTGTCTAGCTGGAGGAGAACGAAAGCCACGAAAGGAAGACCATGGACCGTTCCTCCTCTCCATCTCAAAGCTACGACTCCTCCCACCATCGTATTGAGCACGAGGTGGAGAACGTCTAGCAAACTGACCACCACTGAACTCACCATGCCAACCACCAGAACCACGACCTCCAGAACTGAACCGAGCATCCTCACGAGCAAGGAAACCAAACTGCCGCCTGCCCAGACCAGCACCGGTCTGACCGGTCCCCCTGGCCGGTCTGACCGGTGGTGCTCGTCCAGCAGCACCACCTGCCACCTTTCGATCTCCCCAAGCCGGAACCGTCCTCACAATCGCCTTGGCCCTGGGCATTTGCATACGAGGCTCAGGTACACCATTTGAGGGGTGGTACCTATCCTTGTTAGCCCACTCCTTAGTCATTCTCTCCTCACGCTTCCTCTTGAAGCAAAACTCACCCTTGTGACCATCTCTCCCACAATAGTCACAATGAAACCGTATGAGCTTAGGTTTAGGCTTGGGTTGGGGCTGCTCACTTGGTTTCTCGTCACTCCGCTTCTCACCCTTTTTCCCAACGGACTCATTCCCCAAGTCACTCTTGAACTTGATGGGTTTTTGGAAATCATTTGTGGGGCGAGGAAATATGGGAGGATCTGGGGTTGTGTCAAGTTTGTTTCTCAGTGGGTTGGGCTTAGGAGCATAGGCATTTTTGTGGAAGGTTTTTGGTGGAGCTTGGATATCACCAATCTTCTCTCCTCCCTCACCACTGCACTCTCCAATCTTATCGGACCCAAGCGCTTGCCCATCATAGCGCTTGTATGCCTCTATCATCATCCTAAGCTGTGGTTCATAACCCGACAACCAACCTATCATTTTCCTCAACTCATCATTCTCATCCTGCAAGTGATCCACATAATGTGCAAGTTCTAGATTCTTCAAAGCATGCAATTCACAAGTAGAGCAAGAAGTGGGAATATGTTCTTTCAACTTAGCCTCAAGCGAAACAGTGTAAGCATGCATCTCATCAATCTTTCCATGCAAAACAGGGCAAGAAGTGCAAGCACCTAGCAAAGCAGGTCTAGACTTAAGCTCAGCCACTTCAACCCTAAGCACATCTAGTTCATCACAAGTGGATGCATGCTTATCCTTAAGAGCAGTAAGATCAGCTAGGTACACAGAGCAATCACAACAATCAATCTCATCAGAAACCACAGGTGAAGCCTTAAGCGAATCTATCTCAAGCTTAGCATCAAGGTTCTGGGTTTCTAGTTCAGATACTCGGTTCCTAGCATCTTCTAGTGAGGCCCTAAGCTCCTTCCTTATCTTCTTTGCATCTCTAAGCATGTCATCGCGGTTATCAAGCAACTTGCCAAGACGTTCATTCTCCTCACTCAAGAAGGGAAGCTCGTCACGTACCTCATCCTCGGAGTCAGAGTCCGAGTCACTCTGGTGACTCTTCTTGCCGTCGGAGCTACGAGCCATGCCGCAGAAGCCATCTCTCGCGTAGCAGCTCAGCCCGCTGAAGTTCTTGGATGACTTCTTGTTCTTGCGCCGATCACCTTCATCTTCACTGCTACTCGAGCTCGAGGAAGAGTAAGCGGAGCTGGAGTTGACGTCGCTCGCTCCGACCATCGCTCGGGCCTTCCTGCCGCGGCCGTCCTTCTTCCTCGATCGTCGCTCGTCCTTGTGCATGTTCTTGTGCTTGTGATCACGCCTTGATCGGTACTTGCCGTCCGTCCTCGACCGGTTCTTGTAGCCGTCCTTGTAGCCATCCTTGTTCTCCATCTTCTCCGGACAGTCGACGACGAAGTGTCTTGGCTTGCCACACTGAAAGCATGTCTGTGGATTCTTCCTTGTGTTCACCCTGTTCTCGTGCAACCTCTCGAACCGCCTGGTCAGCAACGCCAGCTCGTCCTCTCCAAGCACGTCGAACTCCTCATCTGGCAAAGTCATCAAAGAAGACAGAGAATACATCCTGGAGGATGCATTAGCGTTAGACTTAGCACATTTGCCACCGATGAGAGCAAGACTATGAGAGTCAGTCAGGCTCTCAAGACGGGCAGTCATACCCCGATCCAACTCAGCTGACTTGAGCTTAGAGAACAGCTCGTTCACGGTCAGGGTGTCATACTTCTCAGACTCAAGAATAGCCTCGACCTTTCCGTCCCATACGGTGCGATCCAACGAGTGCAAGAGCTTCACGGCTCTATCATGATCATCGTATGGGAGCACGGCCACATTGGCTCTCATGTTGTTCACCTCAACCGTAAACCGCTGGAAAAGGACATCGATGGACTCGCCGGGGAGATGAGTGAAGTTCTCGTACTCTCTCCGGTAAGTCGCGTACATCCGAGCCTGAACCTGAGCATTCCCAGCATGAGCATCCTTCAACTACTCCCAAATCCAACAAGCTAAGTCCTCTGTCTGAACCTAATCGAATTCGGACTGACACAGAGCACGAAACAAGTAGTCGACCGCCTTGTTATTGGCGTCGAACATATCCCTCGATCCTGGAGCAAGGAAGTTAATCGGATGAACATAAGCTGTGTTCACCGTAACGTCCCAAAGGATCTGACTCTTTCCACGGAGGAACGCAGTCATCCGTCTCTGCCACATCTGGTAGTTCTTCCCATCGAAGTGCGGAGGACCCGATCCCCGTTCCTGGTATGCCATCTTTGGATCTTAGACTGGTTAGAGCCTCGAAAGACCCGAACCGGCTCTGATACCAATTGAAGGACCGAACTGGCGACCAGAGAGGGGGGGGAGTGAATGAGAGCCGATAAAAATTCTTCTCGAAGGAGATGGAAACTCCAACAAGACGAACACGGCTTCCAAAATATGTCTCCAACTCAACTACCCAAGTTGGCCAAGATCACGCAGCCACTGGAGTGCTACTGGTCCTAGGAACCAACAACCACCAAAGCCTACCCGAGAACACAACGGAACAAACAGCTCGAGCAGCTACTGGACTACACCGGTCAGACCGGTCGCACACACCGGTCAGACCGGTCCCTGCTGGAGCACCCTGACAGAACCTGAGAACTTCCACAGAAAGCTCCTACACCGGTCAGGCTGGTGTAGCACGCCGGTCAGACTGGTCCAAGCCAGGAAGCCCCAAATCCACGAACCTGACCTACCGAGCTCCAAACTGAACCAAACTCGAAACAGCAGCAACACAAGACAACAGGGAACTCACCAACACGTTCACCCGAGCAAAACCCAACTGGGGGTCGGCATCGGTCAGGCCGGTGAGGGGCACCGGTCAAACCGGTGTGACCTGAGCTCTCGGGATGAACAGCAACCCGCGGGTCAACTCCCCCAAATCCAAATCCCGAGTCGCTTCACGGATTCGCACAAGACTTTGGGGATAGTAGGAATACCTCATGGGTACTCCATAGCCAAGATTTGGTCCACCAAAACTTGCTAGAACAAGAGGAATCGATGAAATCTCACCAAGAACGCCTCTAACCCTAGAGAGGAGAAAACCCCAAAATCGAGCCCCTTTGCTCACGGATTTGGGAGGGGAATCAAAGGGGGAAAAACCACGAAGGGTTCAAGCATACATCCCCCACCAAATCCTAAAGAGAAAGGCCTCGAAACCGTCATAAGAAAATCGCCAAGAAAAGACTCCGAAAATCACCAAAAAGGAAAAATGGGAAAGACACAACCAAGCCTTGAGGAACCACGTCGAATCATCTATACATACCATGAAGGTTCATACAAGGTCTAGCTTACCACCCGATCATCCTTCCCTCTCACAAGATCTCACCATGAAGCTCTCAAGCTAGTCCTAGAGATTCCAAAGCAAAAATGGAAGAGGAAAATAGCAAAACAAAGTGAGCTAGGGTTCCAAGAGATGGCTGCCATCCTCTCACCACATGGGTTATATGGAGGCAACCGAAAGACGAAACTACCCCTAAGGCCTAACACTAGGATACACACCCCCGAGGGGCACTTTGGGAATCTTCATCGTCGAACCATCGGACGGATGCCCGGCGACCGCACCCTGCGTAGCCTCGACGCACACCATGCGATCCCGACGCGTGTCCTCCGCTTCGAAGTCTCCAGACTGCGTCGTCGCACACCGGTCAGACCGGTGTCCCCCACCGATTAGACCCACCAGTCAGACCGGTCCTGGTGCTGCTGCCTCCGGTCTTCGGCCTTGGCTTTGTGGATCAACCAAGGAACCCAGTGGTTTTCTGGTGAACCACCGGAAACCCCGCGAACTCGGTGTAGCCTCCGCCAATCTTCACTCATGACTCGGCTTCCACGTAGTCCCGGCTCGATCTTGGCTTTGTGGCTCAACCAAGGAACCGTCCACGACTTCATCTTGCCGTTCTTGCCACCATGCGGCTCGCACTTGACCCCGCTGGCCACCGGGTCACTCGAACCTATAGATTTCCAAATGGGCCGGACACGATTGGCGGCACGAGGCACGACCCTAAAAAGCACGGCCCTAGCCCGACCCGAGGCCCGATCCATAGTGCCTAGTGCCGGCCCGGCCCGACGGCCTTTTAGTGCCTGGGCCGCCACCTCGGCCCGTCGGGCCGGCCCGAGGCACGGCCCGATACAGGGCGGCCCGAAGGCGGCCCGGCCTCAGGCACGACGCCGGCCCGGCCTGCCAGCTCCCTCCCTCGGCCCAACTCCCTCCCCCGGCCTGCCTCCCTCCCAGCCGTTGGATCGGCGCCTCCCAGCCGTTGGATCAGCCTTGGGACAGCGGCTATATAAGCCGCGGGCGCCCCGCCCCGCCCCGGAACCCTAGCCCCCATTTCATTCTTCCCCTCCCCTCGCCGCTTCGCATCCGCCGCTTCGCCTCTCCTCCTCTGCTCTCGCCCATCGTCTGCATCGGCGCGCCGGTCGCCCTCTCTGGCGACGTCGACGACGAGCGGCCCTCCGGCCTCTGTCCTCCCAGCCGTTGGATCACCCCGCAGTCTCCAGTCTCCATCTCTCCCTTCCTCCTCCGCGTCCGGCCGTCCATGATCCGCCTCAAGATCTACGAATCAGCTGTGTTATATACTTGTGAATGTGTGCTGTGTGCTTTGATTCTGTGAATGTGATGAATGTATGCATGCTGTGAAGGTGTGAAGTTCTATATTCTTGTGAATGTTTCATGTGTGCATGATTTGAAATTGAAAGAGGGGTTGCTTGCCCATCGTGCCTAGCACGGCACGAGCACGACAAATGGCCCTTAGTGCCCATCGTGCTGCCGTCGTGCCTAGGCACGGCACGGCACGAAAAAATGCCTTTCGTGTCGTGCCTGGGCCGCCACTCAGGCACGGTGCACGGCACGGCACGGCACGAACATGCCATCGTGCCTGATAGGGCCGTGCCGCATCGTGCCGTGCCTTGTCGGGCTCGTGCCGTGCTCGGGCCGGGCGGCCCGCTTGGAATTCTATACTCGAACCAAGCCTACTTGTCTTCTCCACACCTGGAGGCCTCACCGGCAACGACCTTTCGTGCTTGTTCTTCACCTGCACCAACACCAGTCAAGCCGCAACCTGCATCTGCAATACTTAGCCAAGAATCAGTCCACACAACGTTGTCAATCACTCATCACACTAGGAAGCGACCCACCACCGGTCCTCGAACCACACAGGCTCTCAGCCTTGCTGTCCGTGGGGGTACATGACGGTGTACCGCTCCATGAATTCGCCCCAGGTCAGCGGCTCGGACCCGCTGGCCTGGAAGGCGAGGTCAGTGAGGTAGTAGGTGGCGAGCCTAAAACGCTCCTACGTTGGGTTTGGCTCCAACATGGCCATGATCGTCTCGCCCGAGAAGCCTCGGACGAATGCTGCGCGCCCCACCGCCGCCGTCAAGGCGGTGGGGTGAGCAGGTCGGGCGAAGGTGCGCCCGACGACGGACTCCGCCGGCCTGGTGTAGACAAAGCCGAGGGTGCCGAAAAGCATGGTGGCCCCAGGAGTCAACGAAACCCCGCGGCCTTCCATCCGGATTGTTGGTGTAGTTCGGCGAGACACACGATGTGCCCTTACCTCGCGCGCCAACTATCGGGGTTCTCTACCGCCGGCAGTAAATTTGTATCGGATCGTGTGTCCGACCTGGATGGTTAGCACAGGAGACGCAAGAGGTTTATACTGGTTCGGGCCTCAGAGGAGTAATACCCTACGTCCAGTGTCGAGCTGCTGTGTTCTTATGCCAGGAACGTTTGTAGTAGGGGTTACAAACTGGTCGGGAGAGGGTGTCGAGCCCAAGTCCCTGTGGTGTTGAGTGTATCGTTCGTCAGCCCCTATGACGGTTGCCCTCCTCTCCCTTTTATAGATGCAAGGGTGAAGGGCAAAAGGGGAATACAAATATGTGCTACAGGGCTATAGAGCTGGAAGGTCTTTTCCTACGTCGATGTCTGCCAGGGAGTATTGAAGGAGAGCTGAGCTGTAGTGGAGCCTGCGGTTGCCGCGTGTCCAGGAGGCACTATACATTCCGAGTACCTGGCTCCTCCTCCGAGCTCTTTCGCGGGTGACTAAGCTCCCTTGAGTGTGTACTAGGCCTGCCATGTTAAGGCCTAAATGTAGATAGGTGCCGCCTGCAGTAGGTGCTTGAGTGCTTCTGACGGGGTTGGCGTGCTGCAGAGGTCGGACGGGACGGCGCATTAGGGGCTGCGCGGTCAAACAGTGCAGCATTACAGCTCTTGTCAGAGCCGTCCGCCCGCGCGTGCCGCGCAGCTGGAGTGTTTGCATGGTGTGGAGAACTGGTGCCTTGCGTGTCATCGCGGGGGAGCTCGAGCGTCGGGGTAGCACCACGTTCGTGTGGGCCCAGATCCCGCGCTCCGACCTCCGTGTGTGGACCCCGCCTTAGTCGGAGATGGAAACTACTCGTGCAAACGAGTAATCGGAGGCGGAGACTCCTCGTGCGAGCAAGTTGTCGGAGGCGAGGCAGAAACTTGTCGTGCGAGGCGGAGACTCCTCGTGCGAGCAAGTTGTCGGAGGCGAGGCAAAAACTTGTCGTGCGAGGCGGAGACTCCTCATGCGGGGTGGAAACTTGTCGTGCGAGGCGGAGACTCCTCGTGTGAGGCGGAGACTTGTCGGGGAAGCCGCCTACTGGTCGGAGATGAGGCGTCTTGTCAGTGATGGTCTTGACAGGGATTCTTTAGTCTTCCCTGTCCTGGATCTTAGCCTTGACGTTGTCAATGGTGTCAGATGACTCCACCTCAAGAGTGATTATCTTGCCGTTTAAGAGGCCCTAATCCAGGCCCTCGTCAATGCCGCAGTAGATCGTCATCGGAGAACGGAAGAAGCTGGGAGAAATTATTCCTCTGCAACACCGGTGCCGCCAGGAAAACCAAGCCGCAGAGGAGCCACGCTCCACCGACAAAACCTAACTCCATCGTCGAGCATCGGTAGCGAGCAAACCCTAATTCTAAACGGACTCGATTGGGACTCGATCTACTAAAAGGATGGACCCCCGCTCCGCCTTGCCACCGGCTTGGAGGCCGGGGACGAGGGGAGACGGGGGCCAGTACTATGGCGGCGGCGGCAAGCACGGGAGCGGTTCCGCCTGTGTCGCTTAGGAGGTGACGCGGGGGATGAAGCGCATGTATTCAAGCTCTAGCCAGCTCGCCATATGCCCTCACTACGCTGCAGGACCAGTGCAAGAGCTATGCCCCCCCGGCAATCAAAGGCCAGCGCCACCATGGACGCCCGCGGGGAGGGGCTGTAGGAGTGTAGGACAGAGTATGCGGTGGCCCTGCAACATGATCGGTTAGGTTGCAGAGAGGGCGTGGACTGTGGACCTGAAGCGGGAGCAGATGCCCGGCTGCTGGAGGAGAGGATGCACACTATCGCGGTGGCCGGGAATCACTCAACCGACTGTGTTCTTGACGACGACGTTGAGCTGGAGCGGTTGAGGAAAAGGTGATTGAGGCAAATTATAAGGCATACATGACACCCAAAGCTAAATTTAGGAGGATCCGGGGATATATGTGCAATTTGAAAGTTTGGGGACCGGAATGACACCCGAACCTAAGTTTGGTGGTTCAAGTCTGCAATTTGCGAGTTTGGGGACAGGGATGACACATAGTGACAAGTTAGAGGACCCCTGACGCATTTTACTCAAGAAAGAAAAACGAGGCAAGAAAAAAAAGCTTCCAACATAATCGCTATCGCTATCTACATTCACTATACTCCAGTCGTTCCTTTGGCTAGCCTTGCGCGCTCGCCACCACAATCCTCGTGTGCCTCGATTCCCGCACCAAGACGCGGGTCCCACTCCCGCACTCTTGTTTTTCTCATTCCACCGTTGATGTCGTCCACCGCTGGGGCGGGCAGAGGTGAACCGCCGACAGAGTAGGGGCGACGCAAGTGAGATGTCAAGGAGATTGCCAGGGGAGGGGCTCAAGGAGATGCAGGCCGACCAGCGGGGAGGAGCTTGAGGGAGGGCCGGGGTGGGCGTGGGGTGAGGCAGAGAGAGACAATAGGTGGGGCAGGGGCAGAGCCAGGGGACGCAGGGCCTGCGCCCCCCACCTACCCCACCCCCCTTAACACAAGATGATCCCCTAAATACTGTCTGCTAATGATCATGATTAGCCTATATGCCCTCTCAAGATCTCGTGTATTATCGTTCCTGTGTTTAATCTAGATTTATAGTGTCGCTTGCTCGACATCTCTGCGATTTGAGGCTCCACCTCCTTTCCTCTGCTCGTCGACTGCTGTATACCGACGCCAGCATTGTTGTAGCAAGCCATGCATTCTCTGTTGCTGCTATAACCTTCATGCAACACACTAACAGATAGCCTTTTGACCAATTGCAAATTTCAGATGATGCTAAGATTGATCGGATTGGTAGAGTTGGTAGAGTTTAGAGCGGAACTTTAAGTTATGATAATAGTTTTGCTCTGTGATTATATTAAATAACATAAATCGCCTAATCAATTTATACCATCAATTTTTCTCATGATTTTTTTTCAACCGATGCCTTGCCCCCTACAGTCGAATCCTAGCTACGCCCCTGGGTGGGGAGGAGCTCCGGGAGACGACCAGCTCCACTTTTCCTCGTCCTCCTCTGCAGGTCGGGCGGTTGGAGAAGGGGCCGACTCCGGCAGAGAGGAACTCTCAGAGGGGGCCTGCGCGGGCGTGGGTCACAACGGGGAGGAGCTCAGGGGAAGAGGGCGGCTCCGGTGGAAAGGAGCTCGGGGGAGAGCTGCATCGGCGTGGGTGATGGCGGGGAGGAGCTCAGGGAGACGGCCGGCTCGGCCACTCCTTGTCCCTCTCCGCGGAACGATCAACGGGGAGAACGCGGAGGAACAGCGGCGGGCACCGCCGCGAGGAGGGGAGACAGCGGGCATGACACGGGAGGGAAGAGGAAGGCCGGATGCGGATGGGAGCCAAGGGGAAGGGGAAAAAGATGAGATGATGTGTGGGTCCCACACGTCAGGTGTGTTGAAAGGTGATTTGAATATGAATAGTCGAAAAAATTAGAGAATCGGTTCGATTGCCCTCTGATTATGAAGCTCTTTATTTTTTAGAGTCATCTAAAACTTCAAATTTAACTAGAATTTAGCTAGTCTTTTGGAGGTGCTCTGATAACTAGTCACGACCGAAATCTTTAAAACGGTCCCAATGTTTAAATGCAACAATACCGCTTGTTCAATTTGGAAAAACAAATTTGGTTAGAACCAAGATCACTGGCTAAAGTTCCTCTTGGTTAGAACAAGCTCATTGGCTAAAGAATCTCCACGCTTGCTAATAGGCACACATTTTGCGGTGCATGATTAGGATGACAGTTGCAAACGGCCTGAGATCAATTGGGTCACAACTCAGAAGCCTCGGTGGAGGTTCCAGGTTCCAACCCATTTGAAAACGATTTTTTTGGACTGTTATAGCCGCAACAAGTCAACATATGTTGAGAATTCGCTTTCTCTAGTAAAGTTGAAATCGCTTTGGAGGTTTCTTAATAATAATTTTATGATCAATTAACATCTGGAGAGACATGAGAAGCCGATGAAATCATTTTTACTCATCTTCTTTAATGTATAAGCTATTTTATGATTTGTTAACGTGGAGAAACCCTATCAAAACTTTTCTTTTGCAAATGAGTTGTTAACTCGCCTAAGAAAAATCTCACCATAGCCACGTACTACTCCATGTCACAGACCACAGTTGTCCTCCAAAATCCGAACGAAACCGTTCCCAGTTCACCTCAAAAATCAAAAGGTCAAAAAAAAAAAAAACTGATGATGCTTGCGAGCTCCGCCACCATGAACAACCAACTCACCCACCAAAAACTTCACGGCGCCGGCGCTAGCGTGTGAGCCCGTGACACACACTTGAATTGCTGGCCCACCAAGAGCCTAAGGCCCCACGCGCCAGCGAAACATCCCATCCGCACGAAGCGCTCAAAAATATCACCTGCGCCGGACCGGGCACGCGCGGAAAGGCGCACCCAACTCGACACGACCCCGCGCGCGGAGGTCAGTCAGGCGACACCCCCTCGCCCGCGGCGATGCCTTTCTTCTCCGGCGGCGGCGGGGCTCGCTCCGGCGCGCTCCTCCCCACCACCTCTAAGCCGAAGGCGCACCACCACCTCCGCTCCAAGTCCTCCCTCTCCGCGCCCGCCTCCTCCCGACGCCGCGGGGGCCCCCACTCCGCCTCCTCCCCCTACTCCCGCCGCGCCCTCTGCCTCGCCGCGGCCGCCTTCGCCGCGCTCTTCGTCCTCGCCTTCCTCCGCCTCGGCCTCCCCTCCTCCCGCCCCGCCTCCGCGCGGCCGCCCCCCGCCCGCCCCCGCTCGCGCCTCACCCGCACGACGGCCTTCCGCCACCGCGACTCGGCCGCCGCCGAGGCCGCGGCCGCCGCCGTGGCCGCGCGGATCGGGCGAGAGGCGCCCGTGGACATCACCACGAGGGACCTCTACGACCGGATCCAGTTCAGCGACGTCGACGGCGGCGCCTGGAAGCAGGGGTGGGAGGTCAAGTACCGCGGCGACGAGTGGGACGGCGAGAAGCTCAAGGTCTTCGTCGCGCCGCACTCGCACAACGACCCCGGGTGGATCCGCACCGTCGAGGAGTACTACGAGCGCCAGTCGCGCCACATCCTCGACACCATCGTCGAGTCCCTCTCCAAGGTTGTTGTCAACTTCTCCCCCATTCGAGATTTGCATTTGGGTTCTGCTGCTCTGCCCCTCTCAAGTCTCGACGATCATCAGGAATCTGTGCTATGTTGTAGGATTCGCGCAGGAAGTTCATATGGGAGGAGATGTCGTACCTGGAGAGGTGGTGGCGCGACGCGCCGCGGAAGAAGCAGGAGGCGTTCGCTAAGCTTGTACGTGATGGGCAGCTCGAAATCGTGAGCGGCGGATGGGTCATGAACGATGAGGTGAGAGGGAAGCAAAGTTCTGTGGTTTAGATGGGGTTTAAGGAGTATACTGCAGTTCCTGTTTCATTGTTTGTGTTTGCCATTGGCATGCTATGCTTGCACCGTCCATGAACTAACAGAATGGAATTTCATTTCAATTATACATTTTATTACCTAGTGTCCTAGTTGCCTAGTGATTAGGATTGAACCTGGGTGTGCTGTGTTTGCAGGACTAGGATGCTGTCTCATTGTATTTCACTGTTCCACCTTGCGCACATTGTGATCTCGATTCTTAGTACTATGTGTGCATTTAGTACTGTTTCATATTTGGGCATGAATTGAGTGCAACTTCTTTTGAATTTGTAGCTCTTTGGCTTGTGTACTTGTAGTTTCTATGCTTAGGAGTCAATTGGGGCCTAGTCTCCTGTAGTAGGGTGTTGTGTACTCCGTATTTGTGATTTCTGTGCTACCTGTCCACTTCCTACTTAGGAATTTACAGCATGCATTTATGCTACATAAGCTATCGTACCCGACTTTGTTGCTCTAGAATTTGCATATCAGTACACATGCTGAGGAGATTCATCAGTCAAGACTGGCTAAATAGTCACAAACAGCAATGGCATGTTTAATTTATTGTTTGTGTTTAGTATTCTGTTTCTGCTGTGAGCTTCTTTGTGTTCAGCCATTCTTTGTTCAACGTATTGTGCTCCTATTTATCTATTATCCTGTTTTGTAACACTGCCATTTCTGTTGTCCTGTCTGTTGATTTAATCTTTTCTGGCAAAGTATTTTCTCGAAGTTATTTCTCTTTAAAAGGAAGCTAAATTGAATTTCATTTGTTTCCCAACGCAGGCAAATTCACACTACTTTGCCATCATAGAACAGGCAAGTAAACTTTTATATCTTTGGTCTTTGCTAAACATTGTATTATGACTGCCTTAGCTGATGTGTAAACAAGGTGCATTCTTTATCCCTTTCTTATTTGATGTGCACCATGTTGAGAAACACACGGAACTGTTCGCATAAAAAAATATACACTTAGGAATGTGCTATAGACCCTGGTTTGATGCTATTTACTACTCCCTCCATCCTAAATTATAGGTAGTTTTAGATTTTTTAGATTTATGAATTTTAACTGTGTACATAGATATGCGCATACACTGTACACAGCAAAAGCTCTGAACCTTAAACAGCCAAAACAAACTATAACTTGGGACGGAGGAAGTAGTATTATATTTTGCTCATGTCTGAAAGCTGGGATCAAGTTTTCTTTGTTTCTCAAACTTGAGCAAGAGCAGATCACAAATTACAGGATAGTATAACAAAAAAATGTCATACTCTTGGTTTTATATGACAACAGGAATAACTTGTGGGGACTAGCTATTGTCATTGTTGGGTCATGCCATCACTTTTTCCAGTGTGTTTCATTGTGCAGTTTCCTACTTAACGCTTATGAATGTGCATATTTGAATATATGAAATTTAATTAGCATATGCCAGTGGGATGATACAACTTTATCATGGCCCATTGCATGAAATCCTCAATCCAGAAGCTTTTAAAGAAACCACTAACTGGATGGGGTCAATATCATGGATTAGCAAAGAGAGAAAAGTCCTTAAATGCCTACCCCCTTGATGATAGTGAGGTGTCGATTGGAGAACACCATTTGATATGAGAAAGATATGTGGGCCTTGTGTCTTTTATCACATTTATGTTGGGATCTTGGCAGCTGATTATTTTCTTTCATTCTCACCTAGTTTTTGCTAGGGCACCAGTCTTTGTCTTTTTTGCTCCTATATATTATCCAAGGAAGAGAACATATTTTTTCCCTTCCAAACTGGGTGCCCGGGGATTGAACCTGGGCAGATGGCTTGTTTCTCACACCTCTTTGCCATTTAGAATGGTTACCACTGGTGTCTGTTGTATTTACATATGGTTAGAAGTCAATCCTTTGTAACTTATCAAGTGAGACATAAATGCATTGTTGAAGTTTTTAGTTGAAAGGAAGATAATTTCAAAAGACCAGTTTTACAGCCCATAAGGAGTGACTATTAATTTTCCTTGTAAGTTCCATAGTGTTGCTTGAACTTTTGGGTTCAAGAAGAAATTTACCAATCTAACCAAGGGGCTGCAGTACAATCTCGTTGAAATCGGGCTATATGCTTTATATTAGTTTAATGCAAAATTGATATTTAATTTTTTGCTATTATGCCTGATTTGGTATGGGTCCATAGGAGCAAAGTTGATACTGGTTGATACTTTTTGGATATGATCTTGGCACATATTGTTTAATATTTTAATTATGATAAATTTATTGACCTTTGTGATTTCTTTCACAGATGATGGAGGGGAACATGTGGCTCAATGATACTATTGGAGTTGTTCCTAAAAATTCTTGGTCGATTGACCCATTTGGTTATTCATCTACAATGGCCTATTTGCTTCGGAGAATGGGTTTCCACAACATGTTGATCCAGAGAACACACTATGAGCTGAAAAAGGAGCTCGCAATGAAAAAGAATCTTGAATATTTGTGGAGGCAGAACTGGGATATTGAAGAAACAACTGACATATTTGTTCATATGATGCCCTTCTACTCTTATGACATTCCACACACATGTGGACCTGAACCAGCTATCTGCTGCCAGTTTGACTTTGCTCGAATGCGTGGTTTCAGTTATGAATCCTGCCCATGGAGATTTGATCCTGTTGAGACAGATTCTGACAATGTGCGAGAGAGAGCAACAAAACTTCTAGATCAGTACAGGAAAAAGTCCACCCTGTACAGAACGAATACACTTCTCATTCCTTTGGGTGATGATTTCCGATATGTTAGTGTGGAGGAAGCAGAAGTACAATTCCGCAATTATGAGAAGCTTTTTGATTACATAAACTCTAATCCCCATCTCAATGCTGAAGTCAAATTTGGTACCCTGGAGGATTACTTCTCCACATTGAGGGATGAAGCTGAAAAGATAAACTATTCACGCCCAGGTGAATTGGGTTCTGCTGAGCTGCAAGGTTTTCCAACACTTTCAGGGGATTTCTTCACATATGCTGATCGAAATCAGGATTACTGGAGTGGTTACTATGTGTCGAGGCCATTCTTCAAAGCTGTTGACCGTGTACTAGAACAGACGCTCCGAGCCTCAGAGATTCTGGCTTCATTTGTTCTAGGATACTGTCAGAAGTTTCAGTGTGCGAAACTCCCCATCAGCTTCTCACACAAACTGACAGCAGCAAGGAGGAATTTGGCGCTTTTTCAGCATCATGATGGGGTAACTGGCACAGCTAAGGATCATGTTGTTGTGGACTATGGCACTCGAATGCACACTTCACTGCAAGATCTACAGTTATTTATGTCCAGGGCTGTTGAAGTGCTTTTAGGAGATTTTCATGATAGATCTGACCCTACATTGCTATCACATTTTGAACCAGTGCAGGAACGTTCAAAGTATGATGTTCAGCCAGTGCATAGGGTTCTTGACCCTCATGAAGGGAAGGCACAGTCGGTTGTCTTTTTTAACCCACTAGAACAAACAAGGGATGAGATTGTTATGGTTGTTGTAAGTACTCCTGATGTGTCTGTTCTAAATTCGAATGGTTCCTGTTTGCAAAGTCAAGTTTCTCCAGAGTGGGAGTTTGTCAGTGATGAAAAGATATCAACAGGCCGGCACCGTCTTTATTGGAGGGCTTCTGTTCCTGCACTAGGCTTAGAGACCTACTATGTGGTTACTGGGCAGGATTGTGAAAAGGCTGTTCCTGCTGTTGTAAAAACATTCACGGCTTCACAGCGATTTCCTTGCCCTGAACCATACGTTTGTTCAAAGCTGGAAGGCAAAACAGTGGAGATGAAGAACTCTTATTACACTCTTTCTTTTGATGTAAGTCGTGGCCTTCTTCAGACAGTAACTCATCTCAAGGATGGGGAACAAACTGTGATAGGTGAAGAAATTGGCATGTACAGAAGCCATGGAAGTGGGGCGTACTTGTTCAAACCAATCGGGGAAGCTCGCTCAATTGTAGAGGAAGGAGGACATTTCATCCTTACTGAAGGGTCATTGGTTCAAGAAGCCCATTCTTTTCCAAAGACGGAGTGGCAGAAGTCACCTCTCTCACATAGCACACGCATTTACGACTGTGGGGACTCTATACAGGATATGTTGATCGAGAAGGAATACCATGTTGAGCTTGTTGGCCATGTTTTTAATGATAAGGAACTGATTGTCAGGTACAAGACAGATATTGACAACCAAAGAATCTTCTATTCTGATCTAAATGGCTTTCAGATGAGTAGGAGGCAGACATATGATAAAATCCCTCTACAGGGAAATTATTACCCAATGCCATCACTTGCCTTCTTGCAGGATTCACTTGGTAATCGGTTTTCTGTACACTCTAAGCAGTCATTAGGGGCAGCAAGCTTAAAAGATGGATGGCTAGAGATTATGTTAGATCGTAGGCTGGTTCAGGATGATGGACGTGGTCTGGGGCAGGGAGTAATGGACAACCGGCCGATGAATGTTATATTCCATCTCCTCAGGGAGTCCAATGTCTCAGCTTTGCCTAAAACCCACAGTTTGCTTACTCTTCAACCGTCTCTCCTCTCGCACCGTGTTGGGGCACACCTGAACTACCCAATGCATGCATTTAAGAGCAAAAGACCTAATGAAAAATCCTTCAAGCTACCTCAACAGTCATTCACTCCATTAACTGCATCTTTGCCTTGTGATGTGCATATTGTGAACCTGAAGGTCCCTCAACCTCTAAGATTTCCTCACGCTGAAGCAACCGACCCAAGATTTGCTATTCTGTTGCAGAGGAGAGGCTGGGACACATCATACTGCAAAAGGGGTGGACTCCAGTGTACAACAGTTGGGGAAGAACCAGTAAATCTGTTCTACATGTTCAAAGATCTGTCGGCTGTGAGTGTGAAGGCGACTTCACTGAACCTCTTACATGATGACCCTGAAATGCTAGGGTACCTTGAACAGATCGGTGATGTTGCTCAGGAGGGAAATGTTCTTATCTCACCAATGGAGATTCAGGCATACAAATTAGACCTACAGCCACCATCATCACAGGAAGAGTAATTTGCCTGCAAGTTAGACTGAAGCTGGATCTTGAACATTCCTACAAGTAAACACTGAGGATGGATCTTCCTAAAACACTTGACAGTGGCAGCCGATTTGTGCTGGAACAGATACAATGCTGCATGTATGTGTTCATTCTCTTGGCATAACATTGGAGATTGAACCTCTGAACTTCCTGACAACTGCAGCCGAGGCGTATGGCTGCAGCCTCTTTATCCTTGAAGGTGCATATGCTTCATTTTTCTTGGTTATTATGCACAATCCAATTGCATTTGCTCACTGCTAGAGTGTTGCTCCGGCCATTGCTAACACAACAAGAACCTACATAAGAGAAGTTTTGTACATTTTTATTTTGCATTTTGTTTTTATTTTGTAGTGTGATCAGCCTCCTGGGAAAACCTGAAATAGTTTAGGTACATGATTCTTGCTTTTCAGATCCTTATATGTACAAAATTATGCTTGTAAGCACGTGAGGATTGCTGGAGTGCCTCACGGCACACTATATCGGGGCTTCTTTACCAGGCTACAAAGTTCACAAATGTTTTAACGTGGCTTGGCACCGTATGGTTTGTTGTGATATTTTGCACACGTGATTTGTGATCAGTTTGTAGGCACGTTGGGTGGACCTTGGTTAGTTGTTTTGACATCACTGGTCTACCATAGTTTGTCTGGCTTTCTTCGCATTTGCCACACTGGTAGAGGAATCTGCAAAACGGAGATTAGCAAAGCATCCCTAAGAATACCTTGCATTTGTTGCAAGCTGCGAGCCTTTTCCCTACTTTTATGATCTCAGCATACCGAAGGAAAAATTGGGTGGCAACAGCTCGTGAGCACAGGAATAACTGTATCCAAACTATTTACAAAGCAGCACAAGACACATCCCATGACTACATGTACTTGCAAGGATCTGCTCTGAAGGAAACAGAGCATATAATTTCCTCATTGCTAAACTCCACATATGCATTCTACCCTCAGTGGCTCTCCACCAGTAATTTCACTTCTGTTGCATGATTATCTAGCTCGCGGCGAGGGTCTTGCTTTAGAGTTTAGGCTGTATATCAGGGGTGTGAACCCCGAGAAAGACTCATGAACACCTCACAATTTGTATCATCTCACTTCTAAGCTTGGAGAAAAGGAAATGCCTCCGAAAATGCACCAATAGTGGGATCTTCAAACGCTCTGCTGTCTTGCTAAAGCAAGTAGTTCTCACTTCACATGAACCAATTCTGTTGCACTTAACCCAATCTGAAGAAAATGGAAAGAGAGACAATTTAGTTGGCAAGTGACTGAATAAGAAAATGTTATAATTAAAATTGATTCTGATGTGCTACAGAAGAAAGCAACTACTCATGTGCTATGCTGCTGTCAGTTTCCAAGTGTCCTGTTTTCATTAGTGCACCTAACAAATCTAATCGTGTGGATGAGAGTTTATTGGTGGCTTCTATTACCTTACCTTGACCTGTATTGAGCCGAGTCTCGTCTTCTCCCTTCCTGGGTAATACCTGCGCTTCTTACCGATGAAGTGTTTGGCTCCGCCAAGGGATTGGTGACGAACCCTCCCTGAGCTCCAAACTTTTGCCTCTCCCACTTGTAAGAAGTCTTGCTCTCCTCAGAGTAGCTTGGTGCATCTGAGACGGAGTACCTGGAAGTGTATCTACCTCCATCATGTCTTCTCCAGAATTTTGGGCTCAGAATGCAGCAAGCATTGGTGTCAGGTTCGCTGTTTGGGATCCTTCCTGAAGAGGCAGCCAAATCACGGGATATCTCGTCCAATACCATCTCCAGACCATTCACCCTCGTCTCCAAGGATCGTATCCCATTCTGAGAGCTCCCCATGAATTTCTGATAAGCAAAAGTAATTAAAGGATTAAAAGTGTTTTTAGTTCACACAAAGTAACAGGAACAATTCAATGGTAGGCATTGTTTTGGAAAATCATACTTTTTTAGTTTTGTTGAGATGTACAGATGTCATATAAAAAAGATAAAGTTATAGTAGACCAGCGGCCAAAGATACACTATACATGCAAAATTTGCTGTGATCAGAACATTGGCTGATACTTTACAGATACAGGCAGACAATATCTTCCTGATCACCCAGCCTCAAAAAAGTTGGCAATTCAAATACTGCCGTATTGCTAATGAGTCCCCTATTTTACTGTTGTGGTCCTGGTTTTCCCCACACCATGCCACTGTCCAGGGGCCTGTTTAGTTGGAGGAAAAGTAGCAAAAGTAACTTCTGGAACTCCTGTAGTACACTGTAGCACGTTTCGTTTGTTTGTGGTAAATATTGTCCAATCATGGACTAACTAGGCTCAAAAGATTCGTCTCGTGATGTACAACAGAACTGTGTGATTAGTTAATTTTTTTACCTACATTTACTGCTCCGAACATATGTCTTTTGGTGTATTTAATGTGATGTGATGGAGAGAGTTGAAAAAATAGCAAATTTTTGGCTAAAAATCTGCCAACTAAACAGGGCCCAGACCTGAATGCATATTGATATGACTAGTGCAATCAGGACGCATTGAATGAACGTATGATTCATACCAAACGGTCAGTGCTGCTCATTGTGACAAAAAATAATACGTAATAAATATCCTGATGCAAGAAGGATGAGTCCTACGATCAGTCCACAATACACGAAAAAAACGTCTGCTAGGCAAAATGGTAGGTTCTTTTTTTAACAGCGGGAATGAGTGAGCTAGCACCAAAGTTTGCTTGGTGTAAAAACTTTCCAAGCAACAAGATCCTACCAGGACATCTCATCTACTCATGCATATGGGAGATGCTTAAGCAAACAAAAAGAAAAGGAAAAAAGAAGGGGGAATTCAATTTGATAAGAATTAAGAGTTTCAACGAATTATTATTATATGATATGTAAGGGAACAAGGGATAACTAACTACCTGGAGAAGATTGAGCAAACTGGCCTGCTGATTCTCAATCTGAACCAGCTGCATCCTGATCTTGGACAGGTCCTCATCCTTGTGAGCTGACTGAAATTCCTCAGGCGCATCCTCGGTCCTGCCAGTCTCTTCCAAATCACCATCCCCGTTGAACGGAACAACTCTAGATCCTGACTTGGGGCCAACCAACTTTTTGTAACCCTTCTCACCAGTCTTCTGAAAGAGCACCCTCCGCGCTTCAAGCCTCTCTCTAACATTTCCCTCTTTCAGGAGCTTCTCCTCGGTCACCATTTTGATTGGTGTTGCATCAGGAGCAACAGTAATATCAATCTTGTCCTCATAGTTCTTGGTTTGGTCCGCATTGCCGCGCGAAGGAGGCAAAATTTTCTTGCTTGTGTTCGAAGGAGGGCTGGCTTTTCTGTTGCTGGCATTGTGCAACGCGTCCGGTGGAGGCTGCCTGTTAGCCGGCCATGAGTTTCTCCTCGTAATTGAAGGAGCAGAGCTGGAGCCCAAGGAATCAGCGGGGTATCTATCATCAATTACAGTCTCTGTTCAATTACATAATTCATAACGTTAGTAAAGAACATTTGTTGTCTGATCACCTCTAACCCAGACATCTAAATCCAACAAATGTATCTGTGCATATAAAAAATATAAGTTCAAAAACTGAAATAATTTATTCACATTTGTTTATTACCCAGTATGTTTTACCCAAACATCTGTCTTTTACCAAACTGGTTATTCTACAGTATGCAGTCCAAACACCCAAACCAAGCATAGACCTTCAATTTACTCAAATAAAAAAAGGAAAAAGAAGAAAATAAATCAGTTAATAGAACCTCAAGAATAGCAAGCCACATCACCTGTGAGAGAAGATCTAGCGCGGGACAATGGTGGCACGTCGGAGGAGCAGACTTCCTCATCCACGTCTGGGATCTCCCTCCACGCCTCGATCATCCGATTCATGGACTCACGCACAATTTTTACCTGCATTGTGCCAAGAAAGTGTCAAAAAGATGTGGAAAGCCGCAGATCTACGAGGATATCGTGGGCCAAGATCAAAACTTCATAATTGCGACCGACCTTATCAAATCTCTTGGCTTCGAAGACGGTAATGCAGGAAGATTTGTGGGAGATGAGGTCGTCTCCGTGCTCGAGAGCCAACAAGGCGAGCGCCTCGGCGGCAGCTTTCCTCGCGGCCCAGTCATCGCCGGTGAGCGCGTCGCGAAGGCTGGGCACAGCGGTGGATGCGGCTCCGCCGCCGGATGCGGACGAGGCAGTGCCGATGAGGGAGATGAGCGCTGGCTTGGCCTTGAACGCGGCGCTGCGCAGGAGCTTGAGAAGGCGCGGGAGGAGCGCCCGGAGGTAGGCGGCGAGGTCGTCGGTGGGCTCGGAGGCCTCGACGGCCGCAGCCGCGGCGAGCGCGGCGGCCAGTTGCGCGCACTGGTCCTGCTCGTGGAGCAGCGCGTCGGTGAGCGGTCCGAGGGCCACGGGCGGGGACTGCGCGGCCCCCGCCGCGGCGCGGGCCGCGTCGACGAGCGCGGCGCGCACGGAGGAGTCCGGGTCCCTGACGCGCCGCAGCGCGGCGGCCACGAGCCTGGGAACGAGCGGCGCGACGGCGTCCCGCGGGTGCTCGCCGGCGACGAGCGCGAGCAGCCGGAGCGAGTGCCGGCGCAGCGGCGTCCTGTCGGTGGGCCGCGCGTCGGAGACCGCGGCCACGAACACCGGCAGCTCGTCGGCGTCCAGGTCGCGCGCGATCGCGTCCAGCTCCGCGGCCGCCATCGCCTCCGTGTCCCGGTCCGAGAGCCGCAGCAGGCAGCGGTTCACCCGCTGCTTCATGGGCTCCCTCGGCGCGGGGCCCATTGCGCACAGTGTATCTTCACTGCTCCCTCCGGTGAGAGGCGGCGTCCGAGCCGTCACGGGCTCAGTGCAGGTGGGTGAGTGGTGGAGGAAGGTGGCGAGGAGTACGGAGAGGCAGGCGGCGAAGGCAGGAGGGGGGGATGGTGGCGTGGCGGGTACTAATAGCTCGCTCGAGGGGATGGCGGGTGGGAGAGGGAGGCCGCACACAGCCTGCCGGGACCGGGAGGGGAAGATGAGATCTTGGAGTGGACTGGGCGCCGCGCATTTATTAATAGTCTTTTTTAGCAGTATTTCGATGCCATTACCAAAATGGCGATGCTTTTTTGGCATCTCTGTAGGCACAAGTACGCCCCATTGGTGCTCATTTTTGAGATGTTTTGGTGAATTTCTTGGCATGTTGGTTGGTGGTTTGGTTTGATGAGGGGTGAAAATGAGCCTGGGAGCAGCCTGTCCAACTTTCCAAAAAAAGCAGCCTGTCCAACTATCCAAGGTTTGGTGGTTCCATTTTCTTTGGGGGGTAGGCAAATGTAGTTGGGAGTACACAGTGGCCTTGCTTGGTTCCGGGTGTTACTTTTTTAACACCTCTTTTGACCGTTAATTAAGGGTATTAAATAAAGTCAATTTACAAAACTAACTCCACAACCCCCGGTTAAATCGCGAGACGAATCTAATAGGTTTTTGACCGCATGATTAGAGAATAATTACTGTAACATTACTGTAGTAAATCATGGATTAATTAGGCTCATTAGATTCGTCGCGTAAAGTTGCACTCATCTGTGAAAAGGTTCTGTAAATAAACTTCATTTGGTACTCCATACATACAAGATTCCCGAGTGTTAGAAAACTAACACCTGGAACCAAGCAAGGCCAGTATGTTGGGATTGCAAAACCAGGTAATGGTAAAGTTTGTATTACACTACGACAGCTACGAGAGAACTTTGCTAGTAAGAAAAGGCCATGAGACCAAAAAAAAAAAGAAACTTTTCACCATGATTCATATGTAGCGCCTTTTCAACAAATCGTTGCTGAAGATTTTTTTTTTAAATTACACAGTACAACCCAGACGTTCACAACACGCACGCACACTCACCCCTATGAATACACGTACGCAAACCCTATCCCTATAAGCACCTCCGAAAGACTGAGCACCAGCAGATCTGGAGATTCTCGAAGTCACCATTGGCGCCTCGTCGTCGACGGGAACGTCGCTTACCACTTAACGCATAACGCCGGAAAATCCCGGAATAAATCTAGGAAAATGTGCGAGCACCAGAATTCGAATCCTGGTGAGTAGCGTCCCACTAGACCGTCCTACCATTGGATTAAGCGTAGAGTGAAAGGAAGGAAAACTTATGTTTCAGGGGAAATAGGTCCGGCCGGGAACCTGATAACAGTAAACGAATAAAATAGAACTTACCACCGTCCACCAATGGATTAATATCCTAGAAACCTCACCGCGTGACACTGCTGATGTAACGGTGCATCGAGATCGACGAGCATGTGACTAGAAATTCCAAAGCTTTATCCACAACTCAAACAATACTGCTAGCACATCTCGTCCCTAAGCTGCCGCCTCCTTCCGATCAACCAACCAATCTGGCAAGCCAGTTTGATTTCTTAGAAAATTCAGGCATATCATATCAGTATCCACAAAACAATCTGAAGATGCACTGTTTGATCTGACATGACCAATGGGAGAGCTGTAATTCCATGGTCCTACAAATGCCTCCAAATCCCATCGTCCTTTCTCTAATCCTCCGACGAGTGTCAATCCAGTCGGCCGGTGAAACAGTGTGCGTGGTTACATGTGTTTTTGACAGATGGGCACATGTTATGCCATGTGACAGGGCTTTGTTTCTTTGCATCGTTCCTCACTTCCCCCCGGCCAGTGGGTGATTTGTTTGTTTACTACCGGCTGATTGTTTGCTTCCACCAGAAAAAACCAACTGCTCCAACGAAGCCCAGGGAAACTACGTGGCTGACATTGCATTTGCATCAGCAAGCTCTCTTTTGGTTCTGTAAAAAAAATTGTAGGAGATTTTCTCTTTTTTTTTTAAAGTATGCTTCTTGGAGATGCTGTTTGGTGTGCTGTCAGTGCTAAGGCACAGTTCTGCACCAGCTTTCAGTTTAATTTTCATTTGATCTGGTCAATATACATGTGTCGCACAGCAAAATCTTGCTGATTCTCGAAGACCCGGAAGAAGAGATCTTTTTTTTTTTGCCCTTAATTAGATCTCGCGCAGTTACCTAGTAGGTTACAATTTTGTTACCTAGTAGGTTACAATTTTGTACAAGAGATGTGATTTGAAAAGAAAACGGGGCAACAACTTACCTCGTCAATTTAGTTACCTAGTAGGTTACAATTTTGTTATGTATACAACACTATGCTATTGCAACATTTTGACTATAAACATTAGCTTGAAACATTCAAAACAACAATTCGTAAAACCGAAGAAATATGTGCCTGCTGATAGTGGAACGCCAGCTTTAGTTGTACGTTGATTTTCTAAATATTTGCCCCAGTCAAGCATTAGTAGGGCACATGGTTCTGAATCTAATTGGCACACTGATGAGTAGCTAGCAATTAGCAGTACACAGAGCAAGGACAGATTAGACTAGTGCTTGATGATTAAGCTAGCACACATATACTAATCAAGTATCCATGTGAGCTCGAGCCGGAGACTTGTGATGCGTAGCATAACATTACAAAACAAAAACTGGTTGGAATAAACAAACAAAAACAGAGAAAATAATATATTTGGAAGAAAAGAAAAGAAAATGCCAACTACTTTGTAGCTAGGGCATCCCTACCAAATGATGATTGATCTAGACATCGCAACACGAGCAGGTTAGACACGTTTGTCGAGATATTCTTTTGATCGCGGCTTGAGGTTAACACTAGCTTGGCCATCACTGGCTGCTAGGCACCTTGTTACCAAGCGAAAAAAGGGCATCTTCGTCCATTTCTGGGAGAAAATGGGACTGGTCGAGCTTAAATCGTCCTGAAAGCGCATCTTTTTTCTCCGTCAAGGATAGATGGCTTATCAATTTGTGGGGAATATGCGTGTCGGATTGTGAATGAAGATGCAGGATGTAAACCCGGAAATTTGGTGCAATATAAACTTTGCTTGAGAACGATTTAGCACCTCAATTGCGTGCTAAATTGAATGCATCAGAAAGGGCACTGTTTGCTCTTATGTTATTTTGAAGCATCCGTTGTTTGCAGAATCATATGCGCAGACCAAAATGCTATATTTGTCTTAAAAAAAACTCCGTCGGTTCCAAAATGCAAGACATCAAACTTCTGCAAATTCAATCCCTAATGCAGAGCCATTGATAACTATCAACACCGAAAAAGGTACTATGAAAAAATATACTATTGCATTCACAGTATATTTAACGAAACTAATTTCATGTTGCAGAGACAGTGGTGCGTGCACTGCTCCTCGCATCGCAGGGCTCAAGTCGACCCGTACGTTGCGGAGAGCCGGAGACAGGCAAAGGCAAGTACCCGCAAGGATTCTGCGCCCAAGCTCCGCGAGTCCGCGGAGAAAAAACATTACGGTTGATGAGGCAATCACGAGCTTGCTCTGTGTTTATCCAACAACCATGCATCACGCCCACGGCCCACGCCTGGTGCCGGCCGCCCGGCCAACCGCCGTCAAGCATGTGCGCGGGCGCGGCCGCTCGGCTGGCCGCGGCGGGGCCATGGAGACACCTGTAGGCTGTAGGTGGCTAGGCAGGCGGGCGCAAGCGTACAAAAAGGACCAGCATTTCTGCACGGCCACGGCCAGCCGCTCGCTGCCGCCTGGGCGCCTGGCCAGCCAGCCGAGACGGGACCTGTCGAATCCCCTCTCGCGCGCGCGCATCGCGGCCGCGCTCCATTTCACGTGAACCCACGGGCCCTCGCGTACCCGCGGCCGGTTCGGCGGAGGCCGGCCGCGCACCCGCGTCCCGGCCGCGTTGTGTGTGCCCCAGCCAAATCCAGCGCGCGTGCCGACGGGGCGAGATGCGCGGTCGCGGTCGTCGTGCGAGATCGATCCGGAGGAGGGCGATCGTGTTCGTGCCTCCCCGTGCGCCGTGCGCGTCGTGTGTTTGCGACTTTGCTGGGGGTAAAATGGTTGCAGGGACAGGGTGAAGGCGGCCGGGGTACGCATTGCATTGCCTATTGCGAGACCAGCCATATAATCTCGTGCTAGGTTAGGTTATTCTAGTGCTCCTACTACTGAGCTTAATGAGCTAATTTAGTAATCACTAGTTTGCACTCGACTCCGATGTTGTTAGCCAACCAAGGCACTTCCCCAGTTCCCCGGCCAATAACCGCCGTCAAGCTAAAGGGCATGTGCGCACGACGCCGCTCGGCTACTACGGCTGGGCTAGCTGGCCGTGAGCGCTCTAGGCGTGGCGTCCACACCTGCGCGCGGCAGCGCGTAGTGCAAACGGCCGGGACACGTACAAAATGGCCTCCACCGCACCAAGCTGTTCGCGACGACGTCGTACGCTGCACGTGCGCCCGCGCGCGTACGTCCTCTTCTCTTTTTCACGCCGACCTCGCGCGTGGACGGCGGGGTCGCGGATGAGATGGGGACAAAAGGCCGCGGCCATTGGGCGTGGTCGGCGAGCTAGGGCAGTCGCGCCGCCCGGCCGGACGATGGCCGCCGCCGTGCGTGCGCGTCGCGTCCTCGGCTCTGTACTCCGTCCTCGCTTTGTTTGTGCAAGCCAGCTCTGGCCTCTGGTCACGCCGGAAAGGGAGATTCCTTCGTACACCAAGGCGTGGACGTGGTAGCGGCTAGCGGTGACCGGTGACGACAGTGCGCGTTGACGCGTGCACATTGTGTCTTAGCCTAGGGTACGTACGGAGGCGGTACTACAGTCCCTGCTCCTGCAGAGTCTCGTGATGCCTGCAGGGTAGATTCGCACGCATGGGCATGGCTGGCACGGACGCATCACGCACGGTACTCGGTCCGGCATCATATACAGACACACTTCACAGCCCACACTTGCGGATTTTTAAGCCAATTAAGCACACCTGTGCAATGCGCCACATACGGGAAGAAGGAAGCCCGGATTTACCATAAGTGTAAGCTTGCGTTCATCTTTGATCTTTGTCAATGTAAAATCAGGCAGGTGCAGTAGTAGGCGTGCGGGACAGACCTTTTCGGGACGGGGGTCAGTGAAAAGCCGGCATTTCAGGCTCTACCAGCCTGCGGCCGGCAGGGACTGGGGGTGTCATCAGGGTCGGTGCAACGCAGCTGGCCTGACATGATGCGTGCGTGCATGTCCTTGGAGTGCCAATCAAGCAAGCAAGCCCTCTGCCCCGCCGCGCGGGGCGATCGAGTGCGCGCGTGTCAGCAGGTCACAACGTACGTGCGGGAGGACGAGCGCGCACTGCAGATGCACGCCACACCAGGCAGTCAGGCCACCCATGCATGCACACTTGTGCGGTACGGTGATGCAGCTAGCCCTGAATGCGCAACAGTCGGGCGGCGACGTATGGTGCCCCGAGGAAGACGACGGCCTCGTCCAGACCAGAGAATGGCGCCGTTGTAGATCGACCCGGCCGAGTGGCGAGGCACTCCCTTCGGGCTCGTAGGATCCGCAGGTGATAACTGATAATCATGCATGCATGCTGTTGACGCCATTTTTGAGTGTCAACACATGCGGGTGCCCTCCACACATGTCGCAAATGATTGTGTTGGATAGGCGACAATACGTGCATGTTGGAGTATTAGCATAGATTGCTCAATTATTTCACATGATGTGGGTAGCGCCTCCTACTATACAGTTGCCACTGCTGTCAGGTACGTTTGTTGCAGGCGTACGTACCGGCCGGTAGCAAGCAATGCAAGCACCATGGCACTGGGAATCGGAACGACGTACACGCATGTGCATGTGCATGTGCTTGGATCGTTAATTCGGTTGCAGAATAGCCGGCACTGCAGCGCTGTATGCATGTGACGGGCGTACTCCTACGTACTCCCTCCGTCCCGTAAAGAATGCAATCCTAACATTTAAAAAAAATCCCACAAAGAGTGCAATCCTAAAAAATAGATCTAATTACCTACCTAATTAAGTAATCAGATCTGATCTGCATGCCAAAACTTACTGTATGTGGCTAAAAAATAGGGGTATTTGAGTCTTTTCCCGTCACCACTAATCTGTCTTAAAAAAACTAGAATTGCACTTATTATGGGACAGAGGGAGTACGTGGCAATTTCAAACTACTCATTAATTATTCCCCTCACTTTTCATCACAAACAAAATAAAAGGGGTAGCAAATTTAAAGACCAGCAATGATAGGAAGGATTAGGATATCGGATAGGCATACCCGGCCTCGTTCCCTGCATCTAACCGCAGTGTGGCAAAAGTTGCGATCCAGTGCATGCCCATGCCACTGCACGCCGGCGCGCGGCTGCGGGCTGCCGGCAGGCGCTGCTGCATCTGCATGTCGCGGCCTCGGCCTCTTCTGCATGTCTCGGTCTCGGCCAAGCACGGGCTCTCCGGGCGCGGGCGGGTTTGCCGGGGGTGCATTTCGGTCTCGTACCCCCGCGCAGCAAAACCACACTCCCTGACCGGCCTGGTCGGGCGGACGGGACGGAAGGAAACGTACGTGATCGGCGTTCGGCGACCGCGAGCGTCCCCCCGCGCGACCGGCCATATTGTCGGCCGACACGTGGTCGTCCTGCGCGACCGATTGATCCGGACGTCCCGTGTGCATGCCATGTTCGCGCGCACTGTAGCATTTGACCCGTGCTTGGTTCGCCGCCAAATGATTTGCGCCAGCCACTGCACACAGTTTCAGCGGAGCATGCACTTGCTTGCCACGTCCTGTTAGTTAGGAGTACTTCACCAACCGTCGCGTCATCGCGCCCGGCCGGCCGGCCTTTCCCCGGCCAACCCGCCGTCGAGGGCATGTGCGCGCGCGCGCACAATCGATCGACGCCAAGGCTAGGTAGCTTTCTGGGCTAGCTGGCCGTGAGCTCGATCTCTCGGCGCCCCTCAAAGCGTGACGGTCATTGGGCGTGGCCGCCACGGGCGGCCGTGTCGTCTAGCTTGCAGCTTGCGTTGCGTGAGCCAGCTTCGGTCACGTCCAGGAGAAAAGGAGATTCCCGTGGATCGCGCGCTGTGTGAGTGTGACCCTGGTGAAGAATTTGGTAGGCCGAGCGCGCGCTGTAGCGGCCGTCCATCGCCAGCGCACGACGTCGTCCTGGTCAGCTTGTAGTTGAACTGCTTCGAGGTGATCCCGTCGTCGAAGCTCGCACCCCGCCGTCGTCGACCCCGCCGTCCCTGTCCGCGCCCGGCCAACCCCGCGCCCTCTCCACCGCCAGAGCTCCCGGTGCCGTCGTTCGCACGCCGCCCGTTGACCCCGCCCGCACCCGGCTGTCATCCCCACGCCCGTCGACGTCTCCGCCGCGCCTGGTCGTCTTCCCCGCCGCCGCTCCCGGCCGCCATCGCCCCCGCTCCGCCGCAGCCGCTCCCGGCCGCTCCCGTCGACCCCGCTCTACCGCCCCCGCGCCCTACCGCCGTCTCCCCCGCGCCTGGCCGCCGACGTCGTCCGCGCCCGGCCGCCGTCTCCCCCGCGCCCGTCCGCCCGGCCGTCGACCCCTCAGCCCGCCGTCGCTGCGCCGGTGAGGGAACTGCTGACGTCAGCCCCTGATGGCTGACGTCAGCATTTTTTTTATGTTTCATTTAATTTATTTATGTGCTGAGAATTGAATTTAGATATTTTAGAATTGAATTTTGAGATTTTAGATTTGAATTTAGAGATTTTAGATTTGAATTTAGAGATGAAATATGTATTTAGAGATGAAATGTATTTAGAGATGAAATATGTATTTAGAGATGAAATGTATTTAGAGATGAAATGTGTATTTAGAGATGAAATGTATTTAGAGATGAAATATGTATTTAGAGATGAAATATGTATTTAGAGATGAAATGTATTTAGAGATGAAATATGTATTTAGAGATTTTAATTTTTTCGCTCGCCCGACAATTAGGTAGTATCGCTCGACACGCTCGATTCTTTCCCGACTCGCTCGACCCCGTCCGACACTTAGGTTTTCTCGCTCGACTCCCGCTCGACACTTAGGTAGTCTCGCTCGACTCCCGTCCGACTCGCTCGACTCCCGCCCGACTCGCTCGACCCCGCCCGACACTTAGGTTTTCTCGCCCGACTCTCGCCCGAAAATCATTTATGTGCTCAGAAAATCATTTATGTATTCAGAAAATTATTTATGTATTCAGAAATTCCTTTATGTATTCAGAAATTCATTTATGTATCCAGAAATTCATTTATGTGCTCAGAAATTCATTGATGTGCTCAGAAATTCATTGATGTGCTCAGAAATTCATTTATGTATTCAGAAATTTCTAGTTATGGATCACAATGAGGAGGAGCGGCTGATGGAGAGCCTTATTGCTGGGGGTCCAACCTTCACCGAGGAGGAGCGTAGCCAGGCGGATGCGTTCCTCAACATAACCGGGGACATCGACACCCGCACCGCAGACATCGACTCCCGCGTCGCGGACATCGACTCCCGCACCGCGGACATCGACTCCCGCACCGCGGACATCGACAGCCGCGCCGAGGACAATAATGAAGACCTTGTCATAGTTAATGCAGAAGGTTCCAACGAGGTATATATATCATGCATTAAAAAGTCCATAAATGCATTAACAACGAGGTATACATATCATTCTGGAACCCCGCGTGAATAACAAATCCGCAACTTGTAATAAGTGCAGGTATTCGATGATTGCCATGACCGATAAGCCTCCGGTGATATCACGTACCCATTACTGGTCCATCATACCTTGTTGCACCGTTCTGATTTTCTTGATTTTGGGGCCAACGAGCAAGATCAAAGTAGGGGCGAGGTCGACGATTGCCTCCCCATCGAGCCAATTATTAGTCCTGAACGGCGATGGAAACTTCGAAAAGTTGCTGGACATCCGGCTCAATCCTCATTTGCAGGGACGCCCAAGCTTTATCAGGATCCGTGCGTTGAAGCCAAAGCCACCTGGTACGCAGCGCCATCCCAGCCAGCCTGAGGTTAGTGACACCAAGGCCGCCTTGTGTTGTCGGGCAGCAACAGTATTCCATGCTACCAAACATTTTCCGCGCACCGAGTCGTCGTGGCCGGCCCAGAGAAATTTCCGTCAAATCTTGTCGATCTCGTCAAGTGCCCAGGTCGGCAACTGCTCAGCCATGAGCGTGTACGTTGGAATCGTTGACAGCACTGCTTTGGTGAGCACCAGCCGGCCGGTCTTGGGCATGAGCGGCCCCTGCCAAGCCGGTCACTGGTAGGGAGAGGGGCTTTAGTCCCGGTTGGTAAGGGGTATAGGTCTCTCAAGTCCAACCGGGACTAATGATGAGAGACAAAAGACCCCCCCCTTTAGTCCCGGGTGAACCAACCTGGACTAAAGGGGGGGCACGCCAGCGCCTGCGCCCACCCCCTTTAGTCTCGGTTGGTAATACCAACCGTGACTAAAGGTCTCATCTCTGTTTTTTTGCTGTTTTCGATTTGACCGTATATTGTAATTGTTGTCTAACCCGTATATGTACGTATACATATTTGCAATTGTATATATGTATACCTGTCTATATATATCATATACGCACTTAGATTAGACTTATATATAAATTAAACCCTATATATCTACATATATAAACTTATAAATGTATATACACATAATAATTTATACACATGAAAATAAATAGTATTTTCTTAAACTAGTATATATACATCAAAACCCCATATAGTATATATACATCAAAATATCATTCAGTTCAAATTTCTAGTCTCAATTAGCTTTCCTCGGAGGTGAGTCGGTCAATTGGATGGCTGTCATAATAATGTTTTCCTTGTGGATTAACCACCTCGTCCATGAGGAATCCCATGAGAGCTTCTTGAATTGCCAAGAGACAATCCTTCTCAATGAGTGTGTCCCTTTTTATAATCCTCTGTAATTTGCAAATAGGTTGATATAATACACCAAGCGATTAAATATACTAAAAAGGATAAAAATGATGTATTATTAATAGGTTTATTTTACTTACACTATCATCATCCGCGTTGCCACTGTAATGGTGTATGTGCTCACAGACGTAGTACCCGCATAAATTATTTCCTTGTTCTTGTTTCAAACACTAAAGTGGAGAGGAGAACAGATTATGAAATTCTAGTGTTATACATTTTAAATATTCCCAATCTGAAGTTGTTATTTGTATACGTACCGGAAAATCATACACCCATCTAATTTTTTCTCGAAATGTTCCTCGGTGATTTGCAATGAACTTGGTCCAAGCTCTGAGGCAAAATAATAAAAGATACAATATGTTAGTATAAAAGCTAAATATATATATTGCATTAAAGAAAATGTCATAGATAGAATTATTACTCGTGAAATACATCTTGAAGGTCTTGGTATTCTGAGGGATCTTTTCTCAATGAATCATACACATTGATGTTGCTATTGTCGATAGTGATTATGAGTAGAATCCAGTGGAATCTGTATGCATGCTCATGGAGATTAGAATTGACTAAATAGAATTAACAAGGATAATTAGATGACAATCGTACTTACCTGAAGTTGTAAGGCAGTAGTATAAGGTTCTTGTAATGAAACTCATCTAAGTGCCTATAAATTGTCTCGATTGTTGTTTTTCGTTGGTTCCGGATCTCCTACTCATTAACTTTTGATGGGTCCATGAAAGCAATTCTTGAATAACCCTTCCTTCGCATCTCAGTAAGTTGCAGGCTACACAAGAAGAAAGCTGAATGTTAATTAGTAGATCGACAAATGTAATAAATTTATTAATAAACATATGAAAACATGTCACTTACAGACACCAGGCCATCATAAGATCAGTATTCACGGCGTCCAGATGGTAAATTTCATAGATATCAAGGAATTGGAGCCAGACCACCTTCTCGTTTTGAAGGGCAAAATCTCCAGGTCTCACGAGCATACCAAACATCTCCAGGCCCTCAGCTGACTTCTTCAAGTACTAGTCATGAAATCTGCGCATCTTAGTTGGGAGCTTGTTGACCAATTCTGGCTTCACTAGAGATTGTCCTAGCTCAAAGCGCCATCTAGGTACGTAATTTTTATCCGCTGGTAGGTCTTCAAGGCCGAGAATACCACCAAGAGGCATCTTTGTTTGTTCATAAAAGCTAATGACATTAGCCAGTTCTGCTTCAGACATGTTGTCAATTACTTTTTGTGCTTCTGCACTGAGGCCCACAAACAAGTTAGTCCGATCGGTCGTGGATGCATCTATTTGCTCTTTGTTCTTGTTTGTGGCAGTCCCCGACGTCGACGCAGGTATTTGCTCGATGTAACTATTCGGCGACCCTCGTTGTCTCTTCTTAGCTTAAGACTTGTCCACCGAACGCTCATAGTCCATTTTCAACGGCGGTTTCCTTCTCCTTATTGCTTCCTTCTCGTCTATGAAAGCCTTGAGTCTCTCCTTACGACCTTCATTTTTTTTGGCCTCCAGCTCTTCCTGTTTATTTTTTTCTCTCACTTTTGCAAAGTAGTCCGCGACTTCTTTAGCTACAATCGCTTCATCTGTCATCTCCCATGCTAGCTTCCTTGGCTCGGGCTTTTTCTTTGCTGGTCGTTTTCGTTTTTTCTTTGGTGGTTGCACCGACTTGAAAGATTGCGCTCGAGACCTATGTGGCTCTGCGGGCGATGATTGCTGAGGTGAATTGGGAGGGATGTCATCATCGTGATCGCTGGAGCTCGCTTCTCCCGAATTGTCGTATGGTTCTTGCGGAGA
Organism: Cenchrus fungigraminus; assembly: GCA_036936925.1. NCBI lineage: Eukaryota > Viridiplantae > Streptophyta > Magnoliopsida > Poales > Poaceae > Cenchrus > Cenchrus fungigraminus. Next base: position 59,800,420 of record CM072770.1, on the reverse strand, counting down.
AGGTGAGCGAGCAGGTAGTGACGATGACGGCCCCGGAGACGATTGTAGAGGCTCGCGAGTAGGTAGTGACGATGACGGCCCCGGAGACGATTGTGGAGGCTCCAGGGGGTCTCTCGGAGATCCATCATTCTCGGGGATTATGACGATGTAACGTTTTGGCCATAATATGATACCGTGTAGCGCATCCTTAAGTGTCTTTTCCCCATCACCTCCTGGGATCTCTAGCTCTAGCTCCTCAAAATCAGGTTGACAGATCTTCTCTACGCTAACAGAGGCGTAGCCAGGTGGAATCGGCATGCCGTGGCTCGTCTGTCCAGGAAACTGCGCAAAAGCACTTCCGTCCACCACCTGAGAAATAATAATTAATTAGTTATTATTAGCATGAATTATACCGTCATTGTGAATGCCTGTCCACAAAATTCAAAGTAATATATATGCATCAATTATTGAGCTAATAAAAGCATGAATTATACATACCTTCATTTTGATGTTGCCGAATGGCTTGTGAAGCTCACATGTGGTGCGCCGACAGATGTCATCCACAGGGTACCGTTGGCTGTCCACTTGAACTCCTATTGCCCTTTGCTCTTCGGGAACCACTGCGGAAGCACAACTGCTTTTGTGAGCAGAAGGAACTTGTACTAGAGGCAGTCCTCCAGATGGGGCCATCTCATTTAATGCGGCGGCCACTCACCGTTCAATATCTGCCGTCACCTTTTCTTCGTGTTCTTTAAGTCTTTTCTCTATCTCTTGCCGTCGTTCCTCCTCTTCGCGCCCTCTTCTTCTTCTGCGGCTTCGATAGGTGGCAATGTCTCCTCTGAAGGCAAATTTTCATGGTACCACCCCGTAGCCCCTGCAACGTCCTGGGTGTTCTGGATTCTTGAGCGCCATAGTGAGCTCATCCATCTCTCTGTCAACATTCACTCTGCCCGCTCTGACATCTTCAATTGATTTTAATATTTCAAGTGTAGCCTCTCGTAACGAGGGTGGGTAATCAAGGGTACCATCTTCGGAGTTAATTGTGCCTCCATGAGCATAATACCAATTCTTCACTCGCTCGGGCCAATCATAGACCGCTGGTATGGTACCTTGTGCGAGAAGGTCTTCTTCCATCTTCCGCCACTTGGGAACTTTAAATGCGTAACCACCTCGACCAAGATGATGGTCGTGCTCTTTCTGACCATGACTTTTCTTCCCTCGTGCACTCGCCTTGGCGAAATCTTCACTTTTCTTGTATTCCACAAAGGACATCCAGTGTTCTTTTAACTTGGGATATTCAATCTTCACTTTGGAGTTCGATTCTTCTTGATATAATCTTTATCCAGTTGCTGCTTGAACTTCTGAAATTGTGTTGCCATCCTCGTGAGAGTCCAACGCTTCACATTGTTTGGTTCAACGCCTTTAGGAAGTGTGAAGTGTTTTAGGATTTCATCCCACAACAAATTTTTCACTGAGTCTGGAACCACGTGTGGATTATCTACTTTTCCCTTCCATTCTCTGTAGCTGATGGGCACGTTGTCCCTTACAATGGCCCCGCACTGTGACACATACGTGTCCTTGATTTTTTTGGAGCAGATGGTTGGCCAGCATCTGATACTTCTGTGATATGATACATGACATGGCCGGTGAGTACTTGTGTACGCCCTCTCTTTGTCTTTTTTGATGTGGAGTCTGAAGCCTACAAGTTGCAGATTCATTATTTAATTAATTAGTACCTAAGAATTGAGGTTAGAGAAATAAGAACTATGAAGTTAATGCATGAGATATATATATATATATACCTCGTGGGAACATTCAATACTTTCATTCACAAGACTTTCCTCATTGTTTCCAGTATTGTCCTCAATATTTGCTGTTGTGTCCTTGACAGGGGCGGCATGCTCCTCATTCGGAGGTATGTTCAAATACATGTCCGCATGACTACACTCCTCGTCGGTGAAGGTTGCAATCGTATTTGTACCACTAGCAATAATGTCGGCCATAAAGTTGTCGTGTTGTCATCCATCTGGAATAAACAAGAATTTTCTATGAATTTCTAGAATAAACAAGAATTTTTTAAGAATTTGTTGAATAAACAAGAATTTTCTCTGAATTTCTAGAATAAGCAACAAGTTTTTTCTATGAACTTCTGGAATAAGCAACAAGTGTTTTCTATGAATTTATGTAATTTTCAACAATTTCTAAAACTTTCTTGAATAAACAAGAATTTACTAAGAATTTCTTTATTGAACAAGAATTTTCTTTCAATTTCTCGAATAAGCAACAAGTTTTTTGATGTTGATTTTCTGGAATAATCAACAATTTCTAAAACTTTCTATAATAAACAAGAATTTACTAAGAATTTCTTTATTGAACAAGAATTTTTTATGAATTTCTAGAATAAGCAACAAGTTTTTCCTATGAATTTCTGGAATAATCAACAATTTCTAAAACTTTCTAGAATAAACAAGAATTTACTAAGAATTTCTTTATTAAACAAGAATTTTCTTTGAATTTCTAGAATAAGCAACAAGTTTTTTCTATGAATTTCTGGAATAATCAACAATTTCTAAAACTTTCTAGAATAAACAAGAATTTACTCAGAATTTCTTTATTGAACAAGAATTTTATTTGAATTTCTAGAATAAGCAACAAGTTTTTTCTATGAATTTCTGGAATAATCAACAATTTCTAAAACTTTCGAGAATAAACAAGAATTTACTAAGAATTTCTTTATTGAACAAGAATTTACTTTGAATTTCTAGAAAAAGCAACAAGTTTTTTCTATGAATTTCTAGAATAATCAACAATTTCTAAAACTTTCTAGAATAAACAAGTATTTACTACGAATTTTCTTGAATAAACAAAGTCGAAATATTTCTACTAACTTGTGTACGAACGATGCTTGTTGGTGGCGGTGCCGTGTGGGAGAATGACAGAGGTGACGGGAAGTCACTTGTTCGAGACGACGCGGCAGTCGTCGACTTCAGAACTATCAAACTATGAAATTGTATATTAGAAAACAATTAAGAACTCCATAGTCGTTGGTGCTAATAAATTTATATGTATGACTGTATATACACACAAAAATATACAAAGCATTACAATTTGTTTCTAATTAAATTTTCTTTCCATTCCTATAAATTTATAAACTTTCATGCATATCTATGAATTTTTTATAACTACATATATATCAATTGATAAACTAAATCAAATAAATTTAATTAAAAATGCTTGCTGACGCAAGCATTTCACGGGCTGGTGTTAGCAAGGCAAAACCCCAGCGCGCGGCCCGGCCGGCCATCGGGGCACACGCACGCCGGCCGGCGGCCGCACAGGGGGGCCGGCAAGCGGCGGCGGCGGCGCGGCGTACCAGTCGGGCTGGCCGGCTGGTACGGTCCTGGATCCGGATCGAGGTGCGACGACGCGCGTGGAGGAGGGGAAGGCGGGGGCTGGCGCCGACGCCGCGGCAGGGAGAGGGTGGCGAGTCGGGGAGGAGATGCGCGTCGGGGAGGGGCGGCGCGTCGGGGTCGTACCGCGCGCGGTGAGGGGCGGACGTCGGCGCGGCTGAGCTGGCCGGCGGCGGGAGACGGCGATGCGCACGTGTCGGGGAGGAGCGGCGCGTCGGAGAGGGGCGGCGCGTCGGAGAGGGGCCTCTCGTCGTGGAGGGGCGCGTCGGGGACGGGCGCGGCGAGGAGAGGCGGCGGCGACGATGGAGAGGAAGAGAGGTGAGGCGGCGATTTGGGGGGAAAACGGCTAAGTACCGATCTGGAAGGCGACGGGGCTTATATAGAACCCCCCACCTTTTGTCACGGGTCGTATTCCCAACCGTGACTAAAGTCCTTTTAGTCCCGGGTGGTGTTACTACCCGAGACTAAAGGCCCCCCTTTTGTCACGGGTGGTCTCACGACCCGTGACAAAAGGGGTATTTCGCGCGGGAGCCCCCTAAAAGCAAATTTTCGTCTTTTAGTCCCGGGTGGTGTTACCACCCGAGACAAAAGGGGTCCTTTTGTCTCGGGTGGTAACACCACCCGGGACTAAAGGACAATTTTACGCAGGAAGTTAACATTTCTCTTTTCCTTCCTCATTTATCTCATTCTTTTTGCTTTGAACATTTAAAAAAATCATTAGTTAAAATATTTGTACCATGCAAAATTATATTAAGTTAACACCAAAAAATACCTACTTTTCTATGCACATATTATTTCAAGAGTTGAAACAATTATTACTAATTTTCGTTTACAATTTGAAGGGGAAAATAAATTAAATTGAAAATATTAGTAAACCAACTCAGAAAATTCTCTGCTTCAAACACATTTATGAATTTTACATTTACCGAATTTTTTACAATGACTTACGTATACACATATATAGCGCACGTAACCTCCAGTACCGACGGAGCAAGCTGTTCAAGCAAGATGTCGACATTCTCTCTCACTCTCTGGAAAAGGTGTCTAAAAGCTAGTATATATATGTTGGAGTTGACCTCCTGAGAGGTGTCACCGAAAACATTATGCTTGGGCAGTTTGCTCCTATCGGTACTGGAGGTAGTGCAATATATGTCTGAATGCATGGTACTGGAGGTGTCACCAAAAACACTATCGCTTACTAAACATGCTGAAGACAATACATGAATTCATAATAAAGTAGCTAATTAATAATAAGTTCATAAAGGTTCACATAGCTAACTAATTAATACAAGTTCATATAATAGGGTACGGTACAAAGCCTTATCCATACATGCATAATGTTACTGAGCAGCACGCGCTTGTAGATATGGAATATGATTAATGTCTGCAATCTTCCAGCCTAGAACTCCCTCAAAATAAGCTAGAGCGCGTACTAGTGCACTCTCCTCTGCTTTCGGAGGAGTGTCACAAACAGCACTGCAGACATCAAACAATGGAGCCTCGGGTTCTGCTGACTTGTAGAAAGTTAGAATTGCTTGACTCTTCCAATTGTTGGTGAAAAACGGCTCCCCACCATAGTAATCCACCCCAACTCTTTCCACGACTTGATTAAGAATCGCACGGAAGCTAATTGAAGCATAGGTAGAACCAGAGCGATCCTGCACACAATCAGATGATGATGAGATATAATAACCTTATGAAAATTCAATATATATATGTAACAGAAACAAATTAATTAAGAATGAATAAAAATTCATATATATATATATATATATATATATATTATACCACAACTCGATGAGTCCTGCAAAGCCTCTCTGTAGTCTCAACCACATTGCCTTCACCCGCCTCGAGTTGCCTTAATTTAAAATAGGAAAGGTCCGGCACGAAGCACCCAACATTATTCTGGAGCTGTTGTAGACAATTCTCCGCGGCAATCCTCTCTCGGGTTAACCGAATAGGTGATGTTGAGCCAACTGTTGCAATGGTAACCATCGGGTGTGGCGCGCCTACTGGCAAATGGTTGTAGTCTACATATCGAGCAGGTACGGTGAAAGATATATACACTCTTGCCATGTGCTCATCAACGTGCTCAGTTTGCACTATAGGAGGAGTACCATTCATATCCCCGATAATGTCTCTGAGCCATCTGATATTGCTGATAACCTACAATAATTATATATGTAACTAAAATTACAGATTTTCCATGTGAAATGAAAAAAGTTCTATGTAAAGCAAATTAATTTCAATTCTTATATTACCACGTTAGCTACACGTCCCGGATCACCCATTTGCAAGGTAATCTCGCGGTGAAAGTGCAATCCTGGACGTAGAGGCAACGGGTCCTCCAAAACACCTCCACGGCCACCAAGACCTCCACGGCCAATGCCACGGCCACCACGCCCGCCATGGCGACGGACTATGCCACGGCCACATGCACCATTACCAACACCACTTGACGACGACATTGTTAGCTCAAACTATATCCAAATCAAAATAACACACATTATTCACAATAAATAGGATTAGTTTATATATATAGATTGGATTCAATATATGCATAAATAGAAAAACAGAAGGGGATAGAATTGAACACTATTATTACTGTACATAACCTTTACGAACCAGCGACTCAGAAGACCCAGATGCTCCGGGAACTACAACAGTCTCACCTCACCGTCATATACACCTGGCTCTCCCACTTACAGTACTACACATGCCAAACCTCCTATCTGGATACAGTCCAACATCACGGAGCTGCAGGCAGTCCCCACGTAGCCCGTGATGTTCGACTGTACCTAATTAGGACGTGGGGCTGTGTATCAAAAACAAGAAAAAAAAACTTACATTTATTGTATATAAAATAAAAAATACTTAGTAAAAGAATTTAATCTTCTATTTCCTCCTATAGCTACCTAGAAATAAAAGTATTTCTAAACAATGAAAGAATGGAAATACATACCTAGTACATTTTCTGTATGTCTATTATTTTCTTTATGAGCATATATTTTATAAACTATATGTACAGGTAAAATTCAAATTTATGAAAAACAAGAAAATAATTGAATGCTTACATTTATTCTATATAAAAATAAAAAGCATACTTAACAAAAGAATTTAATCTTCTATTTCCTCCAATAGCTACCTAGAATAAAATCATTTCTAAACGATGAAAAATGGAAATACCTAGTACATTTTCTGTATGTCTTCCTTTATGAGCATATATTTTATAAACTATATATATGTACAAGAAAAATTCAATATTATGAAAAACAAGAAAATAAGAGAATGCTTATTAATACAAATTTAATGAAAGAAGGAACAATGCAAGTACCATCCTAACTACATTTTCACGTGTATATACAAAATCTCATCTCTCTAATTAATTTAAGCTCCTTCTACCTAGCTACAAATTAACATTTCTATTTTCTCCATCTCTAAACCATAAAATAAAATTTAATCACAACAAATGAAGGGAGGATGAAGATTCCAACCTTGACAACACTTTGGAGGAGAGAAATCTTCACAAACTAATGAAGAAAAAAATCGCAGCACCACCCTAGACTTGAGTCGCCATGGAGGGGAGGAGCTTGAGCTCGCGGGTGACTGGTACGGTGAATGGCTCGGGTGGCAGGAGGAAGAAGGAGGTACGGTGCTTATATGGATGCCGGCCATTAGTCTCGGCTGGTGTTACGAGCCGAGACTAAAGGCACCAGCCGGGACTAATGCTTTAGTCTCGGCTGGTGTTACGAGCCGAGACTAAAGGGGCACCCTTTAGTCTCGGCTCGTAACACCACCCGGGACTAAAGACTGGGGGTAATTATTGCCGGATGGAGCCGTTGGGAGCCCCCCTTTTGTCACGGTTGTTAATACGAGCCGGGACTAAAGAGGAGCCTGCTACAGCAGTCATTTCAGGTCACGTCGACGAAAGGACTTTAGTCCCGGCTCCAAAGTTGAACCGGGACTAAAGGCCCGAACCAAATCCTCGCTCTCTACCAGTGGGTAGCCGAGCAGTCACCTTGTCCACCAATGGTCTGATGTGTGAGCGGGGAATAGCATTCGTAGATAAAGGAATACCCAAGTAGGTGATAGGGAACTGGCTGATCTTGCACGGAAGCACAGCCTGAATTTGATTGAGCATCTCCTCCGCTCCAAAGATTGGTGTGATAGATCGCGTTTACAAGGCCAGGCAAGCCTGGAGCTGACGGTCATTGGGCGTGGCCGCCACGGGGCGGCCGTGTCGTCTAGCTTGGCAGCTTGCGTTGTGTGAGCTAGCTTCGGCGTCCAAGAGATAAGGAGATTCCCGTCGATCGTAGCGACGCGTGAGTCGGCGACACTTGAGTACTCGAATCTTGATCAGTCAACGCATACGTGAAGCCAGCTACTGTCCTCTTTTCTCTCACATCGTGTCATCAATTCAGGCCAAGCGGACGGGCCGGCAACTAGTCGGCATGAAGATCGCAATCAGGCAGCTCAGCTGCAGCCTGAAGATGCAGCTTGCAACAGGGGGTCAGCTACTATACCTCTGCGTTCGATCGGGGCAGCAACTGGTAATGGCAAGAAATGAAAGAAAAAGCCGGGTTCCTCGCCGGGACGTGCCCACCGAGTGCGTGTCAGCAGCAGCGCATGGGGGGCTCAGCTCATGGCTGCTGCACGGCACGCCTTTTTTGGCGAAAGTCCTGAAAGAAAAACATGAGGAAACTGCGAGCCGGCCGGCGAGGCGCCATTTCGCGGAAGCGGAACGGAGAGCCGAGGACGAAGAAGTGAAGATCCGTAGAGGATGACAAGTAGTACTCCGCAGTGGATTCCAGGTGGCCGAACCGAAAGGGTTTGGCGGCCGTGCGACGCGAACATTGTCGGCTTCATCAGGCCTGACTTCTCTGTCTCGACAGTGTTTGACAATGTCAGGCACGAGGGGAGTCGTCATCCTGTTCGGACGATTTCAGGATCCAGTATTAACGAGAACGGACCAAATAAATACTACCTCCATTTACATCATTGACTTTTTTTAATTCGTTTAACTATTTGTATTTTCTACAAATATTTTTGCAAATTGATAAACCTACAAGTTAAATCTAAAGTATATTTGACAATAGATATAAGGGTCCACATTTTACTTCAGTTAACTAACTTATTTAATAGATACTGATGGTCAAAGTTGGAGTAAAAAGTAAACGGTGTCATGTATTTTAGAACGGAGGGAGTAGCCATATTATGTGCAGCGGACCTGGCGGCAGTAGGGTACTCCTTCCGGTTTGGTAAATGAAGTTGTTTAGGACAGCGACACGTTCTGCAAAGTGCAATTTTGACTTCTTATTTTTATAAAAATATTTATTAAAAACTAACATATGTATACTTTTACGAAAGTATTTTGCGAGATAAATCTATTCATTTAGTTTTCACATTTCCAAACTCAACACCTCAAAAGTTTTTCACCATTTATATTCCCAATATTTGACTCAAATCTTGTCAAAACGACTTCATTTACCAAACCAAAGATAGTAGTGTCTGCAGCTACTCAACTTAACACATACTCCGTAAGCATGTACACGGCATCTTTTGTTAAAAGGCTAGCAACCTTTTGGCAAAGAGAGATGCCCGTGTTGTGCGCAGGATTTTTTTCTTACCTACACTACTCTAACTCCTCAACTTATCATCAAAGTCCCCATCAACTACTTTTATTTGTTCAGCTGCCCACTTTGTGCTGTGATTCTGATTCGACGTAACATTTTTCTCTCTTAAAAAATCAATCGTACAAAATTAGCAAAAATCTCTTTGAGCGGCAGAATCTAAAGGAAGAACAAATAATAAGATAAACCAATATAAGAGGAAAGCCGGTGTCCGTTAGTTCGCCAACCTCCATCAGCAGTGTCATGCACTCACTTTTCTCCCACACCGATATGCCCGCGGGGGCCATCCGTGATACCAATTCGACCAAGGAAGGAGGAGTTGGGACTTGGGAGTTGTCAACTCCAGTAGACCAGTAGTCTCCGCAGGAAGAAGCGGGGCAGCTCGTCCACTCCATTTTGTTTACATGCTGTGCCCCAAGGTTTGGTTTGAAGTTGGTGTGTGATGGCAATATGTGCAGTTGACCGGACACAAATCACTTGCACTTGCACACCTCATGCACCACATCACTACATCAGCAGTTGATGCGATGATGAGCGACCTGAATTGACCGAGGAACAAGAAGCTGTGCTAAAAAATAACTTGATCCACTGACTTTACCTGTCTACTAGCTACTTTCTCTGTTTGAACCTATAAAAGTGAAAGCGATCTATAATTTAACGGAGGGAGTAACAATTCAGTGTCGGTGGACACTACCCTCAAGAACCTCTCACCGTAACAGTGTAACATAGAAGAGAGCAATGGCTAGTACATCTGCAAGTGCGGGCTAGCTGGAAAACGAGATAGGCCGCCGCTCTCATCACCCAACAATGCAAGCGTACGTATCCGATGACACACCACATGCGGCAGATGATTGTGTTCGGCAAGCGACAATACGTACAAGCTGGGGAGCGAGAGAGAGTGTTAGCGTAGATTGATTGCTCAATTATTTCACATGATCGATGCTTGTACGCCGCCCTGTGGAGTGCATATATGCGTCCCCTACATTGACCACTGTCAGCTTTGTTGGCGTACACGTACGTACCGGTACCGATCGATCGAGGACCCCCCGGCCGGCTGGTCGTGGAATCGGAACAGACGCATGTGGAGTTGCAGGCTGCCGGCCGCCGAGGAGAGGACCCCCACACCACACGGTCGTTAATTCGGTTGCCAACACGCCGGCACTGCAGCGCTGGACGCATGTGACGGGCTGCGTACGTGTCACATGCATGCGTGGATTTACTCCTATCATTTATCTGCTCCCCTTCGCCCTTCTGTGTATCCGACATGGGCACAGTAATTTGAATACGCATTTCATCCGGACTGGAGCTCCGATCCACACCACCCAGCAGGCTTCAGTTGGACGGACAGACATGCATGCCCATGTCCGATCGACATCATTTTCGTAATGATAATGTGCATGCATCAACTTAAATGCCGATCGAGCTGGCCGGCGTAATAACCCATCTATTCACGATGAGTGAACAGAGTTTTCAACAGGATGAAAACTAGATCAGTCGACAGGTCCGGGAAGAGAATACAAACGCACTAAGGCCTCTGAATCTCTATCAGTCGTCTATCTATATATGCATGGCTGGATTGATGGATAGGAATAGGGATAGATAGGCATATATGCCGGCCGGACGGCCGGTTGCCCCATCCCGGGCCTAACCCGGCCCTAATCCTTATCCTGGATGCATGTGCATGCGTTCCCCGCATCTAACCGCAAACCGTGGCGTGCTGCGATCCCGGGACCCGGGCGACGTCGTCCATGCCCTGCCGGCATGTGCGCCACTGCCACTACTCCGGAGCGACGTACGTGACCACCTCGGCGGCGCATGTCCGCACCCTCCAACATGCTGCGTGTCCGTGTTCTCTATTCTCTTCCGCCGTCTTATTACTTGCAACCCTGATCTGGCTTATCTTCTTGGCTTGTCTCGTTTCACAAGTTGCAAAAATCTAGCGCAGTTGCTCAGTTATAATCGGAGTTCTTAACATATACTACCTCAGTTCTCTAATATTTGACGTTCACTAGTTCACTTTTGAACTAGGTGGCGTCAAAATGGAGGGAGTACGTCCTTCATCTCAGGATAAAAGGTAAGTTCAAACTTGACACGTTCACAATACTAATATTTAACTCTCATATCTCATAGAAAATAATTCTTATAAGAACAACATTATAATCATATATAACTATTTCTTACCACGAATTCATCAATGATATTATTTTTTAAGACAAAAGTTTTATTATACAATACTATCAGTATGTCAAACATTTCTAAGTTGTAATCTTGATTTTCGTGTACATCTTATATTTTGAAACAGAGAGTATATATACAAGTCCTTTGAAATGCAAACATTTGACAGCATAATCTTTTCGTAACAAATAGCTGAAATTGGAGCATGTGAAAACTCGTTGCGAAGTCAATTAACCGACAGAGTGTTAAAAACATGTGGCGCAGGATGAAGATGGGTTTTTTTAAGGGCACCCGCAGTGGACGCCGTTAAGCTCTCTATAGCGATCCACGTCGGAGAGAGAAGAGGGGTGGAGAGAGAAACTGTCGCCACACTCAGCACAAGCCGCTAGCACGTCGTTCCACAATCTGCGGGTCCCACCTGAAATGGACTTCCATGCCGAGCGGGGCAGAGACGGAACGCGCGGCGGGGAAACGCCCGACCGCCGCCGCCGGCGAGCATAGCGTAGCTAGCAACGCGGAATGGGTGTGGCCCAGCAAGACGGGGAAGGCGGCGCTGGAGGAGCTGACGGGCCGCGGCCGGCATGGGCGCGGGAAGGATCGGCGGGTGCTGATCTGGCGTGCGGATCTCGGCCGCGGCTGCAGGAGAGCCGCCATGGCCCCGAGTCGGATCCGCGCCCGTCCGTTGGTGAGCCGATGGTGCTCCGGTGCACGCGGGATGAGCTCCGGTTCCATCGGGCGCGCGGGAAGACGACGCCAAATGTGCTGGAGGCCTAGAGTCCGGCGTGGTGCGGCTGCAGCCCACCGGACCGCCGGCGCAAGGCGCGGCGACCGTCCGGGAGGAGGGGGGTGGCGACCGGCGCAGGTGTGGCAGGAGGATGCTTGTGCTCCGGCCGACTGGGGACGGGCCGCAGTGGCGCGGATATGAGGGGCGGCGCGCGGCAATGACCAGCCATGGCCATGGGCCGCTGGAGCAGTGGCAGTGTCGGCCGTGACACCATGGCAGAGTAGGAGAGAGGAGGAAGTGACGAGGTTAAGAGGGTGTTTGGATCCATGGGTGACTAGAGACTAATTTTAGTCACCAAAGTGACTAAACCTCCAAACACCCCTGACTAAAGGGTGACTAAAACTAGTTTAGTCTCTAGTCACCCCTCACCCAACTTCTAGTGACTAAAATCCCCTCTCTCACCTAATTAATTGCTCCTCCCATTAATTCTGTGGACCCAACAAGAGATAGGAGAGGAGAGAGAAAGGAGGGAGAAAGAACAATTTAATGTTAAAAACAATTAATGCTGACTAATTTTAGTCACTATCCAAACAGGGGCTGACTAAAAAGTTTTAGTCTGACTAAACTATAGTCAGGTGACTAAAGGAATCCAAACACCCTCTAAGCATATGAGTATAGGACCCACACAAATTAATGCTGTAGTAAGACCGTTGGATGGATTATCTACAGAGCTTACTATATCTCACGTGGACATCGTTATAAAGAGCATCTTGCTATAACTATTACGGGTGCCTAAAAGGATGAGGATGGGGCGATGGGCATTGGATAGGGAATGGGGCTCCCGGGAGACAGGTGGCAGGGCGAGTACTGCGAATTCAATAGCTGATGGCTCGGGGGTCCACTGCCTTTCCTTGGAGTGAATCTAGCAGCCGGCGGGGATGCCTCCTTGGCATGTCGGCCTCCACTGGGACATCTCCTTCAGTGCAACCAGGAAAGGGCAATGATTTTTTCTTGGGCCATAAACACTTTTCAAGTTAAAAATAAAGAGAGAGGAGGAGCAAACCCCTTCTCGTTATTCACCGCGGACTGTCAAACAGAAGTATAAGAGCATCTCCAACAATTCGTCAAATTTTACTTGGCAAATCTTGTGTTTTACCAACCTGTAAAAAGATATGACAAGTAAAAAAGAGTTCATCTCCAATAGTTAGGCATAATCCACTTGCCAAATTCAGATCTAACTTACATCAGGAACCCTGAGAGAGAAACAAAATTATGTTTCTACCCTTCCACTTTTTGAAAACTTAAATCAGGAATCCTGAGAAAAAACAAAATTATTTTTACACCCTTCCACCTCTTCTAATATGGAAGGATGTGCCGCGTATCGCTGCGCGCATATATGCGCGCGTCGAGTCGGTTTTTCCCAAATTGGGATAAATGGCAACATGAGATAGGAGAACTGTTGGAGAAGGTTTTTTCTGTTTTTCCAAAAAAATAACAATGGCAAGAAGCAAGATGGAGAACTGTTGGTTTTTTATGTTTTTTTTCTGTTTTTTCTGTTGTTGTTTTTGTTGGCATAAAGGAATGCATTTGGTAGAGCTCCAATATCTGATTCTGATCTGTTGATTCAAAAAGAAAGTAAGTATATTCTTATGAAGTGATTCTCCATTCCTATTTTAATAATTTTTGCTAGAGAATATAAAAGAATCCACTTCTATGATAAAGTTCTACGTGTGTGCTGAAAACTATTAGCTGTGCCACGCCCCCGCGATTACATTTTACAAGTTTTACGTAGCTTATCCACAATGCTGCCACATCTTAGGAGTTTCGAATCAGGCATTGTCGTGGACAGCCATAGGGGTCCCCTAATAACGGGGGAAATCACTCCCTTTTTTCGAAATATAACGAAAGCGAACAAGCAAACTCACGAACCGCAAATCACACCTCGCATGCCGCGGCCCACGGCTCAAAAAGCCCCAGCGGCCCATCGGAACAGCCAACCCACGGCACCCCTCGAGCGAACCTCCGCCCCGCTCGAGGGCCGGGCACTGTACCGCGCATCTTCCGCCTCGCTCGAGGGCTTGACGCCCCCTCGGGCGAGTGTCCGCCTCGCTCGAGGGCTTGACGCCCCTCGAGCGAGTTTCCGCCTCGCTCGAGGCCTCCTCCGATCCGCGACACCATCCCTGCTCCCACGACCGGAGCATTAAATGCTCTGGCGCGCCGCGGGCGCCCGGGTCAAAGGCGAATCCACGCCACGCCGGCCCTCTGACACCGCCTGGGAATCAGATCCCGACGCTGTTCGGCCAACCCGCGCTGTGCAGCCATCCCCGGCGTTGTGCGGGTGCTGTGCGGGATGGCCGGTGTCATTCCGTGACGCTGTGCCGCCTACTCCCGTACCTCCTCCACGTCGCGCCCCTCGAAAGAGGACGGCGGCACCCTCGAAAGGGGTACGGCCGCCAATTCCCCGCCCGCCTGGTACGACGCCGTGACGCAAGGCCGGCGGGGCGCGTCACCTCCATCACCTCCGGCCCTGAGCGGCCATCCCCGCCACTGTGCCGCCATCCCGGGCACTGCTGGGCCATCCCCCGCACTGTAAGGATCCAGGTTGACAGGACATCACCACGCCCGCCGCTATGCAGCCTCCGGTCCTCCGTTAGTCAGGCCCTCGAGCCGGTGTACGGACGGCGAACAAACGAAGAGCTCCAGCGCTACTACCCTCGAAGTCGCTCCTGGACGGACACAGGAGTCACCACGACGCCCGCCAGGAGCAAGATTCGCCAGGACGGCCATCGAATCACCGGCACTGTGCGCCACGCCGCCACACCATGCCTAAAGCCATGCGGTATGACTGTAAACCGCCTCCCCTTGGTCTATAAAAGGAGGAGGTGGTCCCCCGGCCGCAGGGGGGACGAGATCGCTTCACACTCACTCTCACTCGCATACTCGTTCCTATCGATATTGGCACTTTGCCTCAATCACTTAGCAGGGACTTGGAGGCCTCTCCTCCTCTCCCGCCTTGCTTGTAGCCCCCCTCTACAGGCACCACCGGTGCGAGTCAATACAGCGCGCACGCGCAAATCTGCTGGACGTACGACCCCGCGGTCGGAACCAGGATAAACTCGTGTCCCCTGTGTTGTCATTTGCACCGACCATCGAGAAGCTGATCACAGCGTAACTTACTAGTTAGTGTCGGGACTAATCCTAACACCGACAGTTGGCGCGCCAGGTAGGGGAACTCGCGCTGTGATCGACCCCTCACCAGCAGTCTCGATGGTGATCCGCACCGAGATGACGTCCCAGAGGTACGCCATGGGCAGCTCGGACCCTCTCCCTGCCGGATTCGAAATCCGGTTTGGGAGCCTGAACTTTCGGGCCACAGGGAACGGCTACCTCATGCGCCTCACCAACCGCGACGAACTCCACCCGTGGCGGTCGACTGGGCCGGGCCCAATACCCGCCACGCTTGCTACTGACGCTCCGGCACCCACCCAGGCGGCTGCTGCGAGCACCTCGACGTCCCGGCGCCGCAAACGTTCAGGTCAGCGCTCGCGTCAGGCGCGCGCGGAGCGACGCCGGGCAGCACGCGAGGCGGCTCGGAACGACGTGCCCCCGCCGAGCGACACGACGGCGCACCCTGCGGGGGAGCACGCGGTCGCGGGGCCGCAGTTCCCCTACGGGATGCGCAACTCTGCTGCGGCGTACGCCTCATCCGCCAGCACCGACATGGCTGCATATGAGGATCTCCCGGGCCATCACCTGCTGTCAGCCCGGAACCTCATCGCCACCACCAACGACGAGTCGTACCATGGCTCGCCCAGCGAGCTGCCGCCCTCGACCTCGCATGGCTACGCGGAGTGGGACTTTTCCGGCGTACCGGACCCTGTGGTATTCCGGCGGTTCCTTGACGCCGCGGACTACTGGTTCGGTTACTCCGACGACTCCAGCGAAGGGAGCTACGATCCCTCGCGCGAGTGCTTCGTTATCGCCGCCAACGAGCATGCTGACGGCGCGAACGGAGCGGGCGACGGGAACGCGGCCCAGCATCCGGAGCCGAACCCGCCACCGGCCCCACCAGCGGGCAATGCGGATATTAATGCGCAGCTGGCCCAGGCGCGCGAGCTCGAGGCAAAGCTCGCGGAAGAGTACCGGCAGGTGCGGCTCCTGCGTGCCACCATCGCAGGGGAAGCCTCGGCACGCGGCGAACGCGCCCGAGAAGCCGGGAAGCAGGCTTGCGAGCGCATCAACGCCGACTTCAATGTGGACGATCCACACACGCCGCTTCGGGCCAGCCAAAAACTCATCGCGGCGGCGACACTGCTTCGGGCCATGCCCGAGCCGTCGACGCCCGAGGCACGTAACCTGCGCCGCGAGGCGCAGACTCTCATCGAGCAGGCGGCCGTGCAGCAGGCCGAGAGCTCCGCGTCCCGCATGCGCAACCAGTCCAGCGCGCGGGGCGACGGCGGCGCGCAAGACCAGGAGGCATCCGTCCACGCTGACGGCGCGGCGGGGCAGCCGCCAAACCGGGACAGGACGCCTGTCAGGGAGCGGATCCTTGACACGCGCGGCCAGGCCCACGACGGCGACGCCCGCAACGTCCTGAACGCCAAGAGAAAGGGCGACGCGGAGGCGCGAGCGGCGGCGGGCTACCACCCTCGACGAGGTGGTCGCTACGACAGCCGGGAGGACCGCTCGCCAACACCGGAACCCCCGGGAACCCGAGTGTTCAGCCGGGAGATCCGTGCGGCGAGCTTCCCCCAGCGCTTCCGCCAGCCCACCACCATCGACAAGTACACGGGGGAGACGGACCCTCGTGTGTGGCTCAACGACTACCGCCTGGCTTGCCAGCTGGGCGGCGCCACCACCGATGCGGTGATCATTCGCAATCTGCCGCTGCACCTTGCGGACTCGGCCAGAATGTGGCTCGAGCACCTGCCACCCAGCCAGATCCACAGCTGGGATGACTTGGTCCGCACGTTCGTAGGGAACTTCCAGGGCACATACGTCCGCCCTGGGAACTCCTGGGACCTGCGGGCGTGCACCCAGAAGCCCGGCGAGTCGCTCCGGGACTTCATACGGCGCTTTTCAAAGCGCTGTACTGAGCTCCCGAGCGTTGCTCAGTCCGAGATCGTGCACGCCTTCCTCGAAGGCACGACCTGTCGGGACCTCGTGCGCGAGCTCGGGAGGAGCCCGCCGGTCGACTCCAACGAGCTGTTCGATATCGCCACCAGCTTCGCTTCCGGAGAGGAGGCAGTGGGGGCCATTTTCGACGGCAAGAAAGGAAAGCGCGTGGATGACGCGCCCGCGGAGGGCAGCAAGTCCAAGGAGCCCGCGAAGAAGCAGAAGCGGGGCAAGAAGGGCAAGAAGCCCCACCATGACGCGTGCGCGCAGGGGCGCGGCGAAGACGACGAGGCCCTTGCCGTCGACCCTGCCCGTAAGAGTCCTCGAGGGGCCCCTCGAGGCCCCGGTGTGTTCGACGATATGTTGAAGAAGCCCTGCCCGTACCACAAGACCCCGGTCAACCACACCCTCGAGCAATGTGACATGCTCAAGAAGTACTACCGCCGCGTCGCCGCGAAGGAGGACGAGGCCAAGAATGACGGGGGTGACGGAGGCGCTGATGGCTTCCCCGCGGTGGAGAACGTCTTCTTCATCTTCGGGGGACCGACGGTGGACATGTCCACCAGCCGGCGCAAGCGAGAGCGGCATGAGGTCCTCGCCGCGGAGAGGGCTCCTCCTTCCTTCCTTGATTGGTCGGAGGACGCCATCACCTTCAGCCGTGAGGACCACCCGAACCGCATCCCCAACCCGGGCCAGTACCCGTTGGTCGTCGATCCCATCATCGGCAACGCGCGGTTCTCCAAGGTGCTGATGGACGGCGGCAGCAGCCTCAACATCCTCTACGCCCACACCCTACGGCTGATGGGGATCGGGTTGGACCAGCTGCGGCCCAGCACGGTGCCGTTCCATGGCGTCGCGCCGGGCAAGCGCGTCCAGCCCCTCGGGCAGATCGACCTGCCGGTCTGGTTCGGCACGCCAGACAACTTCCGCAAGGAGGTCCTCACCTTTGAGGTGGTGGGGTTCCGGGGCGCGTACCACGCCATCCTTGGCCGTCCGTGCTATGCCAAGTTCAAGGCGGTCCCAAACTACACTTACCTCAAGATGAAGATGCCAGGGCCAAAAGGCGTCATCACCGTCGGCTTGTCGATCGAGCACGCATTCGACTGCGACGTCGAGTGCGTCGAGCACGCTGAGGCCCTGGCGCTCGACGAAACGCTTGTCGCGGACATGGAGAAGCTGGCCAACGAGGGCCCCGACTCCTCCGCCAAGCACGCGGGCAGTTTCGAGGCTGCCGAACAAACGAAGGAGGTGCCCCTCGACCCTGCCGCCCCCGAGGGCAAGGTGTTGAGGGTCAGTTCCACCCTCGACCCGAAATAGAAAGTGGTGCTCGTCGACTTTCTTCGCGCCAACGCCGACATTTTCGCGTGGAGCCCCTCGGACATGCCAGGCATTCCGAGGGAGGTCGCCGAGCACTCCCTTGACATCCTACCTCACTCCAGAGCCGTGCAACAGCGGCTGCGGCGCTTTGATGAAGAAAGGCGCCGCGTGATCGGAGTGGAGCTGCGGAAGCTCCTCGAGGCCGGATTCGTCAAGGAAGTTTTCCACCCTGCGTGGCTAGCTAATCCTGTACTAGTTAAGAAAAAGAATGGGAAGTGGAGGATGTATGTAGATTACACCGGTTTAAATAAAGCAGGTCCCAAAGTTCCTTTTCCTTTGCCACGAATCGATCAAATTGTTGATTCCACTGCGGGGTGTGAACTCTTATGTTTCCTTGATGCCTATTCGGGTTACCACCAAATAAAGATGAAGGAGTCCGATCAACTCGCGACCTCTTTCATCACACCGTTTGACATGTTTTGCTACGTAACAATGCCATTTGGCCTCCGAAACGCGGGCGTTACGTACCAACGATGTATGCAGCACGTTTTCGGGGACCACATCGGGCGAACCGTAGAGGCATACGTAGATGACATCGTCGTCAAAACCAGGAAGGCGGACGACCTGGTTAACGATTTACGCGTCGCGTTCGATTGCCTATGGGCAAACGGGGTGAAACTCAACCCCGAGAAGTGCGTCTTCGGGGTGCCGCGCGGCATGCTGCTGGGATACATTGTTTCTCAGCGGGGAATCGAGCCCAACCCCGAGAAGGTCTCCGCCCTCGACCGAATGGGCCCAATTCGAGCCCTAAAAGGGGTACAGAAGGTGTTGGGCTGCCTGGCCGCCTTGAGCCGTTTCATCTCACGGCTCGGCGAGAAAGGACCGCCCCTCTACCGACTCCTGAAGAAGCACGAGTGCTTCTCCTGGACTGTTGAGGCCCAGGAGGCACTCGACAAGCTCAAGGCAACGCTCGCACACGCGCCAATCCTCACGCCGCCTCGAGGCGGCGAGCCTCTGTACCTCTACGTCGCGGCAACCACCCAGGTGGTCAGCGCGGTCATCGTCGTGGAGCGAGCAGAGGAAGGGCACACCCTACCAGTTCAAAGGCCGGTGTACTATATCAGCGAAGTGCTGTCCGAGACCAAGGCGCGGTATCCCCAGATCCAGAAGCTGCTCTACGCGGTGGTGCTCGCGCGGCGCAAGTTGCGGCACTACTTCGAGGCCCATCCGGTCACGGTGGTCTCATCATTCCCGTTGGGTGAGATTATCCGCAACCCGGACGCTGCGGGCAGGATCGCAAAGTGGTCCGTAGAGCTCATGGGCGAGACGCTCACCTACGCGCCGCGCAAGGCAATCAAGTCTCAGATCCTCGCGGATTTCGTCGCCGAGTGGACGGACACACAGCTGCCCCCGTTGCTGATCCAGGCCGAATGTTGGACCCTCTATTTCGATGGGTCGGTGATGAAAACCGGAGCGGGCGCGGGCCTGCTCTTCATCTCGCCCCTCGGGGAACACATGAGGTACGCAGTGCGCTTGCACTTCCCCGCATCGAACAACATGGCGGAGTACGAGGCTCTCCTCTACGGCCTCCGAATCGCCATCGAGACAGGCATCAAGCGCCTCGACATCAGGGGGGACTCGCAGCTCGTAATCGATCAGGTCATGAAGAATGCGAGCTGCCACGACGAGAAGATGGAGGCTTACTGCAACGCCGTACGTGCCCTCGAGGACAAGTTCTACGGCATCGAGCTCAATCACATCCCCCGCAAGTATAACGAGGAGGCAGACGAGCTCGCGAAGATCGCGTCGGGACGAATCACCGTTCCCCCGAACGTTTTCGCGCGAGACGTCGCCAAACCGTCCGTCGACCTCAGTCCGGCCCCCTCGAATCAGGAGGAACCCTCGGGGGCTCCCTCGAGTCTAGCGGGTGCGCAACCCATGGACCAGGACCCCTCGAACGAGGCGTTCGTGCTCTCCCTACTCGAGGGGTACGGCGCGGACGAAGCCGAGGCCATGGAAATCGAGCCGACCCCCCGCGCGGAGGATTGGCGGGCCAAGTACCTCGCCTGGATCGATCGAGGGGAACTCCCCTCAGATCGGACCGAAGCTAGGCGCATCGCCAGGAAAGCCAAGTCATTCGCCGTGATTGACGGCGAGCTGTACAAGCGCGCCGCGTCCGGCGTCCTGCAGCGGTGCATTCCCATTCCCCACGGCCGGGAACTCATCCGTGACATCCACGCAGGCGTGTGCGGCCATCACGCGGCACCGCGCACTCTCGTGGGCAACGCGTTCCGCCAGGGCTTCTACTGGCCCACAGCGGTTGCCGATGCCAACGAGGTCGTGCGCACCTGCGAGGGGTGCCAATTCTACGCGCGCAGGACCCTTCTCCCGGCTCACGCCCTACAGACCATACCCGTCACATGGCCCTTCGCCGTGTGGGGATTGGACATCGTCGGGCCCTTGCGAAAGGCGCCCGGGGGCTACACCCACCTGCTGGTTGCCGTGGACAAGTTCTCCAAATGGATCGAGGCACGCCCAATCACCAATCTCAGAGCGGAGCAGGCCGTAACATTCTTCACCGACATCATCCATAGGTTTGGAGTGCCAAACTCCATCATCACCGACAACGGCTCCCAATTCACCGGCAGGAAATTCCTGGAGTTTTGCGACAACCACCACATCCGCGTGGACTGGGGCGGCTGTCGCGCACCCACAGACTAACGGCCAAGTGGAACGTGTCAATGGTACGATTTTACAAGGCCTCAAGCCCAGGATCTTCGACAGACTGAACAAGTCCGGCCGGAGATGGCTTCAGGAGCTCCCAACGGTCATTTGGAGCCTCAGGACCACTCCGAGCAGAGCCACTGGATTCACGCCGTTTTTCCTAGTTTATGGTGCAGAGGCCATTCTCCCCACGGACTTGGAAAACGGATCGCCCAAGGTTAAGGGCTACGATGAAGGTTCGAACCAGCGAGCTCGCGAAGACTCGCTGGATCAAATAGACGAAGCCCGTGACGTGGCCATGATGCAATCGGCAAGATACCAGCAGGCGCTAAGGCGGTATCAAGCTCAGAAAATCCGGCGCCGAGACCTCAACGAGGGCGACCTAGTGTTAAGGCTGCGCCAGGACAACCGAGGCCGCCACAAGCTGTCACCACCATGGGAGGGGCCCTACGTCGTCGTCAAGGTGCTCAAGCCCGGCACGTACAAGCTGGCGAACGAGCAAGGCGAAGTCTTCACCAACGCTTGGAACATCCAACAGCTACGTCGCTTCTACCCTTAGAAAGGATTTCCAAGTCTTTTTGCACATATCCGACACCCCAGTCGGCTGTACGAATGTAAAGTTTTCTTTTCGATAAAGTCAAGGGCGACTCGGCTTTCTCCCCGAAAACCAAGTCCCCCTCGGGGGCTACTGCGGGGGGCACCCCCCCTAAGCGGTCCCATTTTTTCGCAAAAAATCGTTACTTCAAAAGCGCCAAGTATGTCTCGACCCCGGAGTTTAAGCGAAATGACGCAGGACGCGAATGGCTAAAGGGCGAAGACGGGTGAGTCGGGGATAGCCTACGCCTCGCGGTAGGATACGGCCCTTCCCCCTCACCACTTTGCCTGAGCGCTACTCGTGAAAACGAACGATGCCAGCTGAAATTCGCCTAAACGACAGGGAGAGACGGAACGGCGCAATCATAAAAAACGAAATGGCACTTAAACTTACAAGTACTTTAAGCAAACTGTGTTTATTTCATAAAGCCACGAGGCTCGATTTCTAACTACGATGTAAGGGCCTGAGTGCCCAGCTACTTTCAGGGCTCGAGGGGCCCGGCGGGGGGAGCTTCCGGGAAGAGGATCTCCGCGAAGTCGTCGGTGAGGATGTCGGCGGCAGGAGCGGCAAGTGCGTCCAGGCGGCTCGCCTCGGCCTCCGCACCATCGTCGTCGAGGTCGTCAGCGACAATGTAGCCCGTAGCCAACGCCGCAAGGTTAACCCGGTAATGCGATTGCACCACGCCAAGGGTCTTCTGGATCCCCAGGCGGAGCGCACCTCGCATATGCCGGGTGACGTGGCCGCCCAAGGCCCGGAGTCGACTTGCCACAGTGCTCCCGGCCTCCCCATCGCCCTCGTCGACGCTTTGGCATGCCTCGAGGGCTGCCTCCTGCAGAACCCCCAGCTCCTTGCTGGGAGGAATTGTAGGCCTCCTGGAGCACCTCCGCCTGCGTCGTTGACGTCCCGAGAGCAGCCTGCAAGCCTAAAAAACGGAAGACGAATAAGTTGAGAGCGAATCTCGACGAACCCAAGCAACAAACGAAGAATCTAAGAGAGGCGACTTACCCTCGACCTGCTTCTTCTCTGTCTCGAGGGCCGCGCGCGCGGTCTCGGCCGCCTGCTGCAGCTCGAGGATAGCGGCGTCCTTCTCCTCGCTAGCCTGCCGCAGCTCCTCGAACGACACGGCTTCCTGGACCAACTCCCCTCTGAGCCGCGTGACCTCCGAATCCCAGAGCTGGAGCGCGGCTTGAACCTCCCCCAGCGTGGTGTGCTCCCGCTGGAGCTGGCCTAGCGCTTCCTCCCGGGCCGAGCGCTCGCGCTGGAGGGCGGCCTGAGCCTCCTTGAGGGCGGACCGCTCTTGCTGGAGCTGGCTCTCTGCCTGCTGACGCGCGCTCCCCTCTTGGCGAAGCTGATCCTCCACCGCGGCGAGCGACGTGACCTTCTCCTGCAGATCAGCGCTCAGCTTCTCGGCCTCCTGGGCCTTCTGCTCGGCCTGAGCCTGCCAGGACCTCGCCCCCTCGAGGGTGGTGCGGTCTTGCTGGAGCTGGGTCTGCGCCGCGACGAGGGCGGTCTCTTTCTGCGCCAGTACGGTCTGCGCCTCGGCCAGGGCAGCGCGCGCCTTCTGCAGCTCGCCGTTCGCTGTCGTCAGCACCCCCTCCTTCTCCAGGAGCACGGCCTTCACTCTGTCGACCGCAGTGGCGCCCTCCGCAGTCAGAGCACGCTGGTCCAAGAGCGCGTCCTGCACGGCCATTAGCCGGTACTCCAGCCAGCCGTTGTCCGTCTGCAGGGCCTCCACCAGGGCGTCCAAGGCTTCGTACTGCCCCCGGTACCAGTCGAGGTCCGAGCTCAACTGGGAGAGGCGGCTGTACTTCTCGCGCGCCTGGCCCTGCAGCTCCTGCGAGCAGCAACCAAAGGGCGGAGAGAGGAATCAGAACGTGAAACACTCGAACGAGAAACAAACGAGAAAATGAACTCCAACCAAGCAAAGACGCTCACCTCGAAGAGCTGGAACGACCGGCCCTCGTGGAGTCGGAGCGCCTCGGCCAGCGCAGCGTTGAGGGAGGCGCCGTGCTCACGGAACTCCTGCCACAGCGCTTGCTCGGCCCGGGCCTCGTCGAGCAGGGCACGCGGCACCCCGGGGCGACACAACCCCTGTTCCAACTGCGCCGCGGCGGCGGCAGGTGCTGGCGGCACGGCACGGGACGTCGACGCCCCGGCGTCGTGCGCCGGCCGCTGCGACATCACGCAGCCGTCAGCCCACATCACCAGCACCTCGGGCGTAGGCTCGGGGGCTGGCCCGGATGACCTCCTCGACCGGCTCCTCCTGGGGGTGGAATCACCACCAGCGGGGGCCTCGGCCGTCTCGCGGCCCCTGATGAACCGGCTCTCCGAATGAGCCGGCCCGCGCCCTTGATGAGGGTCACGGAGCACCAGCACCTGTTGCGGCATCGCGGCCGCCACCGCCACCTCCTGCTGCGACCCCGCGGCCGCGGTCGGAGCGCGTGATGGCTCGCCCGCCGCCGCCATGCTCATCGCCGCCCGTGGCGCCCTCTCCGAGCGCCGCCCGGTCGTCAAGGACGTCCTTAACTTGAGCGCCTTGGCGGGCGCAAGATCGGGGACGGCCGGCGACGCCCTGACAACGAAATGAAAGGGGGGGATGAGCGGCTGTTTCTCGAAATCGAGGACATGCGGGAAACGATGCTACTTACCTCAAACTGGAGAAGCCCCGCTTCCTCTTCCTCGAGGGCTGGGGGGGCACCTCCACTGCGCCCACCGGCGCCTCCGCGGTGCCCGCTGGCACCTCTACCGACGACCCGGTGACGGGCGGCACCGTGCCCGCCTCAAGGGTCAATTCCGCGGCAGCCCCCTCGACCCGCGGGGGCGGGGGCGCCGCGGGTTCCCACCTATCAAAGGTGATCCGCTCCCCGTCGCTCTCCTCCTCGTCCGAGGACGAGTTCTCCAGCACCGGTGGGGGAGAGAGACCTTGCTGCTCACGCAGCCGGTGCTCCTCGTTGTACTGATCGAGGTGCTCCTGCCGCCTGATCCTTCTCTCCTTTGCAAGGGCTGCCCGGTCCCGCTCCCGCTGCTGCGCGGCGCGACCGGCGGCCTGAGATCGAGGCGTTGGCGGGTCCAATCGGGCGGCATCGACGGTCACCAGCTGTGGGCAGGGATTGTCAGGACGAATAAAAAACGCGAAACAAGAATCAAAGAAGAAAAAACGGTGCTCACCGGCTCGGCATCGGGGAGCATCACGAACGACCAAAGGTCATCGTCGCTATGCGGCACCACCTTGAGGTTGATCGCGCGCCTCGCCCGCGTGGCCGTGTACCCCTTGGGGAGAGGCTCCGGCAGCAGCCGTGAGCGCGCCAGCAACGTGGGGTTGGCCACATCACTCATCTCGAAGATGCAGAGCTCCCTCTCCATGAGGGGAATGACCCGCCGGTGGTAGAAGTTGGCGATGATCGAAGCCACCCCCAGCCCGGCGTCCGCCAGCTGGCACAGGGCGGTGGTGAGGGACTCCAACCTTCGTTGCCGCGATGGGGGCGACACGCCATGAAACCAGGCGTCGGGCTTCCCCATCAGCACCTTCCTGGTGTACGGCGGAAGGCCAACGCCGTCGTTGCGGAGGTAGAACCACCCCTTCTCCCAATCCGCGTTGTTGGAGGTCATGGTGCACAGCGGGTACAGCTCCTTGCGCGCGTCCCGCAGTGCGAGCGTAAGGCCGCCGGCGCGAACCGCCCGGCGCGTCCCCTTCTCGGCCGTGGCGAGGGTGTGGAGCTCGCCGCGAAAGAGATGGACCCAGAGGTCCCAGTTCGCCGGAATCCCCAGAAATCCCTCGCAGACGGCGACGAAGGAAGCCGCCTGCGAGATGGCGTTGGGGGCGAAGTTGTGCAGCTCCACCCCGTAGTGGTGGCACAGCCCCCGCATAAACCGGCTCGCCGGGGCGGCGAAGCCGCGCTCGTGGAGACGGGCGAAGCTGACGACGTAGCCGTGCGGAGGGTTGGGCTCCCTGTCCGACGCCGGCGGGACCATCCACGTCGGGTATGGGCCGTCGCCGGCCGGCATCAACTGCCCGCCGTTCACCAGCTCATTCAGCGCCAGCGGTGTCACCGTCGACCGGGGCCACGGGAAAGGCTCCACCACTCGAACCGGAGGGGCCATGGAGGACAAGGGCGAGAAGCAAGGATGGCGGCGGAAGCGCAAGGAACACGAGCGGATCCGAAGTGGCGGAGCGCACAGCCGGAAGGAAGACGAGCTGCGTGCGGGGATGGATGCGAATGGCAAGGTAAGGGGCCTCGCCTCTGCCCCCCTCCCGTGATTTATAAGATCCAGGGGAGCAACGCCCCCGAAAACTCCGCACACAGCGCCAATTAATGCGACCGGCGCCCCGCGTCGCTGACGAGCGGGGCCCGCCGCACCGAAATGGTCGTACGCACGCGCACGCGCTATCATTACGACGCAAAAATCGAAGGGGCGCGGCGCCCCATCCCGTCCGCTCCCCACGTCGCCCACGACGACTGCGGTGCGCCGCCTGAAAAGGTGCGCCCGCTTCGCACGATCTGCGTCCACGATCTGCGCCCATTAAATGGCTGGGTTCCTTCCTGAGTAAGGATGACCCCCTCACGAAACTAGAGCCAAGAGCTCGAGGACCGACCCCTCGCGGGTGCGATCGATGCCCCGATCCAAAACGGGCGGAGCCGTGGCTCTCCGAACGAACTCGAGGGCCGGGCCCCTCGAACGCTGTATTTACTGATCAGCGGTTCCAAGACCTGCCCGTCAAGGGTAGGCGTCGCAGATGCCCCTCGAGCGGGGATTTACTGATCAGTGGCTCAAGGGTCGGCTCGACCACAGCCCAGCGGGCTCCACAGATCAAGCCAAGACGGGGGCACGTTAGTGCCACCCCGCAAAGGCCCTACTAATCAGGGGTTCGAAGCCTGACCCTCGAAGGGTTCGAACAGGCGCCTCAAATTGACAGAGTCAGGGACGACCAGGGCGCGCGCATTCGAGCCTGACCCCGAGCTCACAAGCTCGGGGGCGCCCCATAGTTCGTGTTCAAGGCCAACGAGGGCAGCTAGTCGAGGGATCCCACCGAGGGAGAGCTTCCGCGCCCTCGGTCCCAATCGAACGGGACCGAGCCCTGCCTAGCACACCCGCGTAAGCGCTCTTATGGACGTGTCTCCGGACCACGAGTCGACCCTTATCGAACGGGGCACGGACGTCCACTTGAACCACCCGCTAACAGCTCGACGAGGAACCCATGATTCGTGACCCGTTCGATGGGAGTCATGGGCACCTCACCCCTCCGTCCCGCGAAGGGGCGGCGAAGGGGCGCGCAGACAAGTCGGAGAGCTCGCCTCGATCGCCTTGAGTGGGCCCAGGCTCGGGGGCTCGACGCACGGCTACACCTCCTGGGCGTGCCCGAGCGCAAGCAAATACCGGACGCGAGCATGGCACCGCCGAGGCCGGCTGAAAAAACGCCGATGCCGGCTGAAACAAACACCTCGCGCATTGACCGCACGCTGCGAAAAACCTTGCAGGAATGCATACACTCCTCCAAGGCTTCGGGGGCTACACCCGCGGGTGCGCTAGCGCGCCCCCACGGAACGCCACAACGCCCAGGCGGGAAGAAAGTCCCATCAGAAAGCACCAGCCTTTGCAAGTTCCTACGGATACCGTTGCAAAGGTTCGGGGCCTACTGTCGGGGACAGCCATAGGGGTCCCCTAATAACGGGGGAAATCACTCCCTTTTTTCGAAATATAACGAAAGCGAACAAGCAAACTCACGAACCGCAAATCACACCTCGCATGCCGCGGCCCACGGCCCAAAAAGCCCCAGCGGCCCATCGGAATAGCCAACCCCCGGCACCCCTCGAGCGAACCTCCGCCCCGCTCGAGGGCCGGGCGCTGTACCGCGCATCTTCCGCCTCGCTCGAGGGCTTGACGCCCCTCGAGCGAGTTTCCGCCTCGCTCGAGGCCTCCTCCGATCCGCGACACCATCCCTGCTCCCATGACCGGAGCATTAAATGCTCTGGCGCGCCGCGGGCGCCCGGGTCAAAGGCAAATCCACGCCACGCCGGCCCTCTGACACCGCCTGGGAATCAGATCCCGGCGCTGTTCGGCCAACCCGCGCTGTGCAGCCATCCCCGACGCTGTGCGGGTGCTGTGCGGGATGGCCGGTGTCATTCCGTGACGCTGTGCCGCCTACTCCTGTACCTCCTCCACGTCGCGCCCCTCGATATTGGCACTTTGCCTCAATCACTTAGCAGGGACTTGGAGGCCTCTCCTCCTCTCCCGCCTTGCTTGTAGCCCCCCTCTACAGGCACCACCGGTGCGAGTCAATACAGCGCGCACGCGCAAATCTGCTGGACGTACGACCCCACGGTCGGAACCAGGATAAACTCGTGTCCCCTGTGTTGTCATTTGCACCGACCATCGAGAAGCTGATCATAGCGTAACTTACTAGTTAGTGTCGGGACTAATCCTAACACCGACAGACCTGACATGATATTCGAGAGATCCTTTTTTTTTCCTGCATCGCTGCAGTGCATGAGCCTCGGTCTCCCCCCTAAAAGTCAGCGTGACGTTTAGTTCGAAGAGTACTGTACTTCATATGTACAGTACGTAGTCTAATACAGTACAACAAAAGTTGCTAGCAAATGATGCACTAGTGGTTCATCACGTGAGGACTGACAAGGCCCGCGGGCGCGTGTAAGAAAGAATCTTCCATTTGTTGCCTGCTTGCCTCAACCAAGAGTCAAGTTAAGCGCTAGCGCACAGCTTCGACTGTTCACAGAGGGCCTTAATGCTCGTTCCCACTATTGTATTACCAGATCAAGCACGACCAAAGAACCCAAACCCAATCTACAACTCATGGCACGCCGCCGCCGCGCGGAGCCCGGGGAGCTTGCTGCATGGTGGCCACCCGGAAGCCGGAGGCGTTCGATTATTGGCTAGATTCTTACAATGTATAGTGGGCAAATTTTCACTGCAAATCCACCATATGAAACCATAATTTTACATTATAATTATACTATTCATTCGTGTAAATTTACACATCTAAACAATGTAGACCCGCATCTCTGTTCCATCCTCTATTTGTGTTGTCAGCATCTGAATCGCTGCTTTTTCACGCGCAATCATGCATGTCACGGTACATGTGCTGATGCTCTACTTATCATGGATATAGGGGTTGTTTGGCTCCCAGCCACGAGCTGCCACGCCACACATCACGTCGCCACAGCCCGTGGCGGAGAAAAGGCCCGCCACAGCTGGGAGCTAGTTTTGCCGTTAACTGTAGTGTGGCGAGGTAGACCCGTGGCGCGGGCTACAGTGCGGTGGCGAGCCGTGGCGGGAACCATGCAGCCCCATACTCTTCTCAAGTTTTTTTGTTTTTTACGTATACTGCTTGCTGGTCTGGTCAGGGGTACTCTACAAACTTTCTCTACAGGTCTGTGCGTGCGTAGGCATCACATGCATGGCGCGGCTAGATGGGCCGAGGAAATGTACAAGCAAACTACCACTCCACTAATCTGATTCACTGACAAGATACATGGTTAGGTGCATGCTTCATTCTCACCCAATACATACACGTCCACGGTTCCATTGAAACGTGGTTGGACGCGGAACGTCTTGCACCTTTTTGCAAGGGAAAAAAAGCTTAATAACCCGTCAGTCCATCAAGACTTGCAGCAGTCTCGTTCGGCTTTCCTCGACGCTTCGCCGATCTCGAGTGAGTGACGACGTGACCCGCATCAGTGGCGTCTGCTACAATGTCATCGTCCAACATCCAAATCGTTTCGTTATTCAGACAGCCGTCTACAAAAAGAAAGCCATGATGAGGAGCTTCAACAACAACAACAACAAAATTGCGTCGGATTCGTTGCGGGCAATTATCCATTTTCCGAGTCCGACCTGCCTGATGGAGCTGACAGCGTGGCACGGGTGTCGACTGTGTCGTGGTCTAATCGCCAATTAGCCGGGTCGGAAGGACCCATTAAGTTTGATGGATAATTATGGCGGAATAGCCGAATTCGTCCATGAACTATCGACTAAGGCTCAGTTTCGTCCTTCAACTGTAAAAACACTCAATTCAGTCCCTGAATTTTGCAAATCGGTTCAATTCTGTCCTCGCGCTCACGTCGTTCGCCGTTCGCTGTTAATTGCGCACACACCGTCGCCAGTCGCCGTCTGCACTAGGCCCATTGGCCCCTAGCCATGGCGTTCATGTGCCTGCTCCGGCTGCACTAGGCTCCTCAACCCCTGACCGGCGGCGGAGCTCCCTCCCTCCCTCCTCCCCGCCTGTGCCGCTCTCGCTGCCGAGCACCTCCTCGGCCTCAAGCTCGGGCGGAGGTCGGAGCGGCGGCAGCGGGTCAGGCGGCGCGTCCGGCGGTCCAGACTCCAGAACGCCTCCACGGCCGCACGCCCATCCAACGCCTCCGCGGCCGCACGTCGTGTCGACGCTCGTACCGCCCGCACCAGGGGCGCGCTTCGTTCCTCCCGCCGGTCCTCACCTCCTCCCTGCGTCGCCCGCACCAGGGGAGCGCTTCGCCCCCTCCCGCCGGTCCTCACCTCCTCCCTGCGTCGCCCGCCGTGCTGCTCCTCGCCAACTCCGGCGGTCGCGCCCAACGACAATCGCGCACCACGGCCCCGGCTTCCTCCGGCGGCTGCGCGAGTCTACAACGACGCCGTGGTTCGACCGGCTGCCGGCGGCCGGCGCCTCGTCCTCGCCTCCGCCCCTCGCTCTCCTCTCCTTTACTCCCCTGCTCCATCGCCGGCTCGGCGAGTGCGGATGGTCGCGTGGATGGCCGACGCGGTGAGCGTGGATGGCCCACGCATCCTCCACCGAGTGCGGGGATGAGGCGAGCGGGCACGTGGACGAGGAACCCGCGAGGGAGTCCGACTGCTCCGGGAACGCCGGGATCGTGCCGTCGGCAATGGCGGCGGCGGGCTGCACGGGTGTCGCCGAGGGAAAGATCAGCGCTGGGTCGAGCGGCGCCGGGTCCGGCAGCCGGGCCGCGGCGGCGCGGTGGGTCGTCGGCGCGGATGGCCCACGCACCCTCCGCGCGGATGGTCGCAGGGCCGTCACCCTCCGCATCTCCTCACCTCCTGGCCGGCGGAGGAGGGGCGGCGGAGGCCTCCGTGGCCGGCAGACGAAGGGAGAAGCAGGGCGGCGCGTCCAGACGGTGTCGGCTTTCAGCGGTGGCGTGTGGGCCTGCAGCAGCAGCGGCGCGCGGAGTAGCAACAGCGAGGAGGCGGGCAGCAGCGGCAGCGGCGGCCCGCGGAGCAGCTGCAGCTCGCTGGGCCGCACCTCCTCCACGACTCTCGGCGCGGCAGTGGCAGCGATGGTGGCCAGCGCTCCCGGAGTTCCCTCCGTCCCTTCGGAGCACGGGCGCGAGATAGGTGTGGGGTGCGCGGGCCCGCACCAGGCGTCCGCGACGAGGGGAAAAGAGGACGACGACGGCGTGTGCGCATGGACGGCGATTGGCGACGGCGTGAGCGCAAGGACAAAATCGAACCGATTTGCGAAGTTCAGGGACTGAATTGAGCGTTTTCGTAGTTGAGGGACTGAACTGAGCCTTGGCCGATAGTTTAGGGACGGATTCGGCTATTCCGCCGATAATTATATGCCAGGAGGACTAATCGTATTATCCAAAAGGATAGTACAGAACGAAATACTACTAGATGACACTATGTGACAGCACCTGCCGAGTGCTGCAAATCATCGAGGCCTGGTCGCATGTTCTGGTTCTTCAATTCTCAACCCCTTTTGTGTGATCCTGCCATCTTCTGCCATGTCATCAGTGGCAAAGTCAGGATTGAGATTCAGAGAGGGCTCTTCATGTGCTTCTTCCACCTCTAGCTCCTAATCCTTCATTGTTTGCTCAAAAAATGATAGGAGGGCTAGGGGGGCTTCATGGGAATTACTGGGGTAGGAGGGGCTGGAGCCCCACCCCGCCCCGGTGCTGCCTACGCCACTGTATGTCATCGTCCAACACTCAAATCATCATGATCATATTATATATTCAGACAACCACGGATA
Organism: Cenchrus fungigraminus; assembly: GCA_036936925.1. Classification (NCBI taxonomy): domain Eukaryota; kingdom Viridiplantae; phylum Streptophyta; class Magnoliopsida; order Poales; family Poaceae; genus Cenchrus; species Cenchrus fungigraminus. The sequence goes on along the minus strand of CM072770.1, from coordinate 59,768,772 downwards.
TACTATAAAACGGGGAGCTTCGTTAAAAAAAAAACGGCTGATGAGTGTTACGTGTTAGATCCGGCAATTATACATCCATTTTCGAGTCCGAAAACCTACCATCAGATCACCATCAGGTTGGGCCACCAAACCATTAATTTCCCGATCGATGTCGCGCTAATCATAGTGCTAGCAGGCAGCACCGACAGATTATTTTCTCAACTTCTTTTCCGCAAAAACGCCCGCGCCCGCATGGGCGATTGGGCGTGGCCATCGTTCCGCGTTTTACATGAAAGCGCTGTCCCACTCCCACCTCCGTTCGGACGTTGGTTCCGCGAACCGAGAGCGCGTCGGCGCAGCGATCCTCCCGCCCGGTCGGAGCCAGCCAGCTTGACATTCCCGGCCCGGCACCTGATCGACCCGTGCGGAGGTCAAAGACAGGCTACCCTGCTGCGCACCACCCGTGCGCGCGGCAGTCGGAGCCCGGCGAGCGGCAGCTTGCCGTGGCCGGCAGGCACGGGTTGGATCCATCCGCGAGAGTGCGAGACCACGACGCGCTCGCGCCGCGTGCGCGTGCCCTCGGCCTTCGCGTGTCGGGCCGGGCGGGGTCGCAGCCTCGCAGGAGGACTCCAAATCGAACGCCCAAGCTCTTGTTCCCGCCATACTCCCGTCCTCGATCGCCTGCTGTGTGCTGCGCTGGAAAATCTGGATATCCGGGCAAAACCAGTTGGGGGCCGCAGACCGAGGCTGAGGTTTGCAGGGGTTCAGGCTCCCCGAGCGCAGTGCAAACCTGCCGACGGCGAACCTGCTCCCAGTCAGTCCAAGCAGATTCGTGGCAGGCTCGTGCGCCGCGTGCTCTAGTTTGGGTCAACCGTTGGCCAGCGAGACTTCGCCATCAGGGGTCAGGAACCGAACCCCAGACCCAAAGACCCCTGACGAAATGAAAGGTTAATCATATATTCATTTATTGTTTTTTTATATTCATATATTGTCGTTGTCTTGCTCCATGCATTTCCCCTACAGATCCAAGAGGGTCACTGATGATCTACTCGACTACTGATCTTTTCGCCGGCATACTGAAATAGCAGTGCGCGTCGGCAACTGATGCCGGAGGTCGGCGGGTGGTAGGTAGAGGTGGACTGGTGAGCGATTGCTTTCCTAATCATAGGCATGACCGAGGCCATGCCCGGCCGGAGTTCCATTCATGAATGTTTGGCTCGTGACAGTGGCGAATCCAGAAATGACATATAGGGGGGCTGAACAGTACCGTCAGTGGCCCACGGAAAAAGGCCAAACGGCCCGCTGCCAGGGAGGAGGAGAGAAATGAATGGCCTTGGGCCGACTTTATATTGTGAGTCAATGGTCTGAAGGCCCATTTCTAGTCATCTTCTACCTCCAGATGAGGCAGATCGGCGTCGAGCTCCTCTTACCATGGCAAAAATTTTAGAGGATGCTAAGGGGGCTCCACGGATTCCACGGCAGTAGGGGGGGCTCCAGCCCCACCCGACCCACCGCTAGATTCGCCACTGGCTCGTGACCTTCCTTCAAAAAAAAAAGTTTGGCTCGTGACTGTTATAAATTGTATTAGAGCAGTAGAAAGTAAAGAGGAGACAAAGTAGATTAAGTCTGTAATCCTTTGATGAACATGGTTACACATATATAGTACATGTCCATAGGACAGTTTTCTGGATCTGGCAACTGCTAGGAGCAGTTGCTAACCATCTCTTAATTATCCTCTAATTGATCATTAAGAATATTAAGAATATTCTCAACACTCCCCCTGATCAATTATCTTCTGGAAACACCAATGTTCATCGTAGTTATTAATTCTTGAGAAACCCTGTGGGAAAAACTTAGATATACATTGATATATCAGGATAAAACTCCTTAAAACCCGATGGGAAAAATAGGAGAAAACACCATGATAATCATGTGTATGCCCTAACAATATCATCCTCTAAAAAACCCCTGTGGGGGAAAAACAAGATGATATGACATACATAATGCTGATATTGCCTCGTTAAAAACTTCATATGAGAAACCATCAAAGTAAAACTCATATAAAGAAAAGAGTACAATATGATGCACAAAAGATATATTTATTCAAATTTACTCCCCCGGATTTCTGCAAGTCTCTAAGCCTCTTCATACCAATTCCTTCAACACATTTATGAAATGATGAAGATGGTAGAGATTTTGTGAATAACTCACATGACATTGTTTGCAGAATCTCTATTCCCCTATTTTGTTGTAACTCATGGGGATAAAATAACTTGGGAGTAATATGCTTAATCAGGTTACATAAAAGTAATTTGATTCTATTTGTGCAACACAAGCAGCATTATCTTTAAAGATAATTCCACATAACTTTAATGTGTGGTCAATCATTCTGCGAAGTCAAACACACTCATGTGATTCTTCATACAATATTATCTCAGAATGATTACTAAAAGTAGACACTAAGGTCTGCTTGGAAGATTTCCAATAAATGGCATTTCCACCATTAAAAACCAATCTTAGATCTATCATTATGGGGGTCAGATAGATAGACAACATTTTCTGGGTATAGGAACCTTAGTATACAAATACCCCAGATGAAAAATGCTTAAGCTATAAGCCCAAACAAAATTTGGTTTGACTCAAATCTTTCATTTCAAACTCCATCTTCAAATGATGATGAGTTTGATTGATTATGCATCCCTTATGCTTAAGGAATATATTCAACCGATTGTACCACATTCGGCTTGATTATTTTAAGTCATATCATGAATTCTGCAACTTAACACAAAAACATGTTGCAATTTGCCTTAGAATTTGATATACTACTTCCATCAGGAACTTTCATGTATATCACATAATTCAATGACCCATACAAATATGCGGTCACTACGTCCATCAACTGCATAAATAGACGATTTTTGTACTGCCAAAGATATTAAGTATCTAAATATTATGCCACTCATAATTGGAGAATAAGTTTTGTTGAAAATCAATATCGGGCCTTTGTGTGAAGCCCTTTACACCTAGCCTTGCATTATATCTCACCACTTCATTGTTTTCATTCCGTTTTCAGACAAAACAAATTTGTATCCAATAGGATGGACACTAGGAGGTGTTGGCTTAACGCCAGAGGTGTTGGCTTAATGCCAGAAAACACTTCCCTTAGTGAGCAAGGCTATCTCTGTTTCTATTGCTTCCTTTCTACATGTTCCAGTCTGAGCGCATCAGGCACTCTACCATGGATTTTAGATCTGGATCACTTTGAAGGATTTCAGCAATTTATCAGAGAAATAACTGTCGACAATGATAATAAGACTCTCCAGTCTCTATGTAGTTAATGGCAAACCCTTAATAGATCATCATGATTTCCCAAAACAATCAATCTAGGGTCTTTAGATGTCCCAGTCTCATAATTTATGCGCATATGTGAGCTGGGTAGCAACCAAATCTCTCTCAAAAGAATTGATTACTAAAAGATTTATATCAACAAAAGTTGATCTTCGTTTACCACTTTCTTTTATTTCGTATCTTGCATCTTAGAATTGCCTCTCCCCCTCTTGCGTCTAAGAGGGATTATTCGAGTGGTTATCTTTAGGATCATCCACTCTTTCAGGCATGTTCCTTGCAAGATAAAAGGGTTTAACAACACCTTCGTAATTGGTAAACAAATCTGGCAGATTATTTGCAACATTTGCAAATCTATAAGTCTATGAACTTGAAGTTCAGTTTCCATAGTACGTGGATCATAAAAATGACATGCTCTTAGCATTTCAATTATTTTCCTGGCATTCAATATTATGGTACAATTCTCCCCCTTAATGCCGGAAAATGATCCTTATTGAAGATACTATCAGCGAAGGGGGCTGTAAATAGATCACCTGTCATAGGCTCTATGTACTTAATAATCGACGAAGATTTGAATCCCACATAGATTTTCGCTGAGGTGGTGAGATGGGTACATAAACAATACACACCCAAACTTACGCAAGTGGGAAATACTTTATAAATTTCCACGTACCAACTGTAAGGGGGAATTTTAATAATATGCAGTTAGTCGTAGTTAGATTGATTCAGCAGTGTGCAGTACTGCTTGATCCCAACACGATGTAGGCAACTTGCAATTCATCAATATTGGTCTTGATACTAGTTTAAAACTCTTTAATCAATGGCTTAGGCAAGCCATTTTTAATGTGGATATATGGTATACAATGTTGAACCTGAATTCCCAACAGAAAATTCAACAGCATTGTTCATTCGAATCAATTAAATTCGACGTTCAGAATAATGAGTCTCCAACTGTATTAGTTGAGACTATTTTAGCTAGCTTTATTCGTGGTTTCTTGTCAATAAAGAGACACATAAGACCATCTTATAGATGCATCTATAAATACCATGAATTATCTGAACGATCCACTATCAGGCTGAATCAGTCCACAAATCTCACCTTGAATTATTTCAAGTAATTTGTTTTGTTTCAGCATTCAATTTCCCTTTAGCACGTGTAGTGCATATAAATCTAAAGATTGTGGGAACTTTGCTTTATGCAAATCAAGACCAATGGAAATGCCAATAATCTTCCTCATTATTCCAACTCCAGGATGACCTAGTCTATCATGCCATGCTTGGAATGAATTTATATTTCGGAAGATTACTTTATATGCAACAAAAGATATAGGTTTTATGTATGTATAGTACAATCCAGATTCTAGGGATGGATTTTTCACAAATTTGTTTGCCATATCCCGTAAGATTAGTGAAGTAAATAAATTCTTCTTTCCATCTACATGTATTTCCACATGAAGACCATTCTTACGGATATCTTTATAGCATAATAGGGTACAAGTTAATCCTAGATACAATAAGGTATCCTCTCTCATTAATTGAGCACTCTTAGGGAGAATAATAGTGGCTCTACCAGAACCAACTATTAAAGCATCATATAGTGATGATCACAATATTTCCTTCTCTTCTCTTAAGAGTCTGGAAAAATTTCAACTCCCAAAGAATATAGTTTGTAGTACCACTATCAACAATATGTAATCCCTCCTCTATTGGATTGACACTGAAATATTCTACAGTATAATAAGAATGCAAACTAAAAAGGACTTCTTATTAAACATATAGAAAAACATACATAATCACACAAATGTATTATAATATCCAACATATGAGTATGATATTAAAATACATATGTGCTCACAATACATCCATCACTAACAAGTTTGCAACTCTTCAAATCACATAGAGTTTGCACAACTTAAATTATTACAACACTTTAACAATCCCACACAATAATCAAATAGATTTCAACTTCGGATTGAGACTCTTAGATGAAATCTCCAAACATGTCATTTAAGGAGAACTCTATGAGCATGTCATCGGTACTTGGAAGCTTCTCATTCATGAGATCATGGTTGTCATTTGGTTCCATAGGATCCATGCTTGAACAACCTACTTCCTTAGTAGCATCAGGAGCAAGATTGAAATGTGCTTCATATCTTGTCGCTTTGACTTTACTTTGCTTTGCTTCCTTTAAGGACTTTTGGTAGAGAGCAACCAAATGTTTTGGAGTACGACAATCCTTAGCAAAGTGATTATAAGTGCCACATCTATGACATTTAGTGTCATTCTTGGCCTTAGTATCACCCTTTTGCATAGGATTTGACTTTTGCTTCTTGTTGAATTTGTGTTTATCAGGCATGTTCTCTGGGTCACCAGAACTGGATCCCATGAACCTTTTATTATTCTGTACACTATGAACCTCAGGAAGAGGTGCTGCACCCGTAGGATGCTTATGATGGTTCTTCATTAGAAGCTCATCATGTTTCTCAACCTGAGTTCGTGTATGAATAAGCTAAGAACACTGAGTGTAATTACTCGCCCGATACTGCTGTTGTAATACTCGATCCATAGGAAGCATGGTAGAAAGAGTTTTCTCTATCTTATCACCATCTGTTGGTTCTTTCTCACAGAATTTCAACTTAGAGAAAATCTTATGAACAACATGATTATAATCAGCAATGGACTTGAAGTCCTGCAAATGCAAATGATTTCACTCATGATTAGCCTCAAGCCATATGAGTTCATTTTGCTGCTCATATCGCTCTTTAAGCGGAAGCCATAGAACTCAAGGGTTCTCTTCCATAAGGTACTCTTCTTTTAGATCCTTATGGATTTAATGCCTTAAAATCATTAAGGCACCGTACTTCTTTTGTTCATCCAATACGACACCTTCAATAGGCTCATTAATGAATGCCAAAAGTCCGCAGGACGCAAAGTTAATCTTTATATCCGAAGTCCAAGTGGGATAATTTTGACCATTAATGGCAAGTTCATCGAACTCCCTTACCATGGCCATTTCCTACATAGTAGGACCATATGATTTAATAACTCTATTCATGAGATAATCATAATCAAATGGTAAAACAAATGTTGTAATAAATGCAAATTAATTTAAATGACATATCTCATCATGGATTAAAATGATACAAGGTAAACAAAATATCATGTAAACCTTAATTATAACTCTCATTAACTTGTATATGCATGGTAGATAATCTCAAATGCCATAAGACATAGAGTAGATCTTGATCGTAGGCAATTTAAATTGCTGCCATGGCACGGTCTCAAGGCAAATAATTCAAGTTTGAACTAAGTGCAGCCTTTGCTATGGTCTCTACCACACCATATTTATACCAAAGTTAATGATTGAACATTTGGTAATCACTGCAATAGTGTAAGCCATTTAATATTTATTTTTAATCCTTGATTTTGGGAAACATTGTATAGGTAGTCATCAAGTCAAAATGAGCATGATGTAGACCTTTAGCAATATATACTCAAAACCCATATAAATGTCTATGATCTCTATTACCTAATGTTTTTCATCCCAAAAATAATAGAGAAATGCATAAATTAATTGCTACTAGTCATTAGAGAATGCTAACTAGTAACTCTAATTAACATCTAGTGACTCTAATTAACAACAATGTGTTAACAGCAATGTGATGGTGTATGTGATAAAATTATTGCAATAACGAAAATTGAGTATGAAAGTGCACATAAAATGACACAAACATACTTGCATTCTATAATAGAATTCGAAATTGCATGTGTACAAATATAACAAACACATTTGTACAAACATATAATCACATCAGAGGTCTAATCTTAACAAGGTATAGGCACTAACATTGATGGTCAGTAGTAATTTAGTCTAATACAAGAATTAAACTAGGGCTGCTGAAAATTCATAAACTGTAGAAAATACAGAGATAAATTAAAGAAGCATTCTGGCCCATGGCAAGATCAGGCCCAGCTCGTCCAAAGCAGCAGCAACAAGGGAGGGGATGGGGCGGCCCAGCAGCGCCTCAGCGCGGCCCAGGCAGGCGCCGGCCCAATCCCTCTCCCCCTGGCCCGTAAAAAAATGAGAGCAATTTTGCCCCCAACCGGTACCAGGTCCAGGCGGTTGAACCGCCGCCGAAGCGCTCCATGTGCGCCGCGCCGCCGCCGTCTGGCCGCTCTGCCGCGACCGCCGCTCCGCTCCCTTGCAGCCGGGCCGCCACCGCCGCCGTGGACTGCAGGCAGCCGCCGCCGCCGCCGTTTTGGCTCAGCCTGCGCCGCTACCGCCAACCAGCCCCGCCACGGTACCTGCTGGAGGTCCGCCGCCGCGGCCTAGTGCTGCAGGCAGCCGTCGCCGCGGACGATTCCGCCGGGCAGCCACTGCCTCCTCACCGTAGATCCGCCTCCGCCGTCGGTCCCTCTGCCACCGGCGCGGATACCCGGTGCAGATCGGGGAAGAGTCACCAACGGACCCCATAGCTCGGTCGCCGTCGACGAAGCCGGGCCGGCGGCTTCCCCTCCCTCTCCGGTCAGTGCTCAAACAGAAGGGGGGGGGGGGGCGCCTCCCCCGGAAGGAGAAGTGCCACCACCACCGCTCGTGCTCGGGCCGGCATACCCGATCTCCGTCGGGTAAACGACGATGTCGTTGGCGTTGTTGGCGAAAAAAACAGAGTGGTGGTGCAGCCCTGCGCGTTGCGAAGGACTTTGGCGTCGTCGGGGACGGAACCGCAGCGGTGCCGGTTCCATTTGCAACGGGGACATGGCTGCAATAGCTGTCCCTGTCGCCGGTGGAGCCGTAACCGTCGGAGCCGAAGCCGTCGCCGTTAAAGACGAAGGTGTCGAGATGGCGATCATACGAAGAAAAGCATCGTGAAAACAACATAGTTCATCAGAGGCATGTTTTCTACCTTTGATCTCTCGCTTTCCTTCCGGCGATCAACCTTGTTCACGGATGGCCACCGCACGGACGGCCTCCTTCTTCACCACGGACGGTCACCCTTCCCGGACGACCACTGACGAACTGCTCCTAGCCTTCCTCAGTGGAGAGCGATGCATGTTTCGATGATGTGATCTTCTTTCTTTTGGTGGATCGATGGACGGGAGATGAAGATCACCATGATCCAGAATGAAATCGCAGAAGATGAACATGTTGCACTGTAGTTCTTGCGAGTCCTTCTCTGATCTTGGAAACTCCATGTGCGTCGTGATGAGAGGAGATTCGCACCGCCGTCAGCGATGCAGGTAGGCTCGAAGCCCGCGAGGCCGGTGGAGGTCAGCAGTTCAAAAAGATTACAAGAAAATGGAACTGAATCCCCTCGCCGGCTTGCAACGAGACTGTCGCAGTGAGGTCAGGGCAGCCGTTGCATGCCACAGGCAAACTGCTGCTTGCCCGACCGCCGCTCGAGTCGCAAATGTTTTGCTACAACCGATCGCGACTAAAGCATTGCACAGACACAGGGGACAACTGCCGCTAATTATGAGCAACGCTGCCTCCAATCTCGCGAGAGGCCGAGCCAAGCAGAATCGCTGCAGAAATGCACAACCCGATTCCAACAAAGGCAAATTGAAGAAGACCAAAATGATGTTTACCTTCATGTGCCGTGGAAACAAGAATTCAATTGATGCTATGTGTTTCGTCCAAGATCTTTCTTTCATCTCAAGCAAATCAATTATTTTCATTGTTTTTCTTGGACTTGGTGAAGATCGGTAGCATGGTGGTGCAGGGGAGCCGCATCTGAAGCCAGGCAGGATCAACATACCACGCAGCAGTATCCACTCATCGACTTGCATCTGTTGCAAGGAAGGCCGTTGTCGCCGGGGGGAAAATGCTTCTTCTTCGGCAGACTCGCTCCAGATCTTGTCGCCGGCATCCATGTGTCTGTCTTCTCAGTGGAGAGACAAAGTGCTGATAACGTGTTATAAATTGTATTAGAGCAGTAGAAAGTAAAGAGGAGACAAAGTAGATTAAGTCTGTAATCCTTTATTGATGAACATGGTTACATATATATAGTACATGTCCATAGGACAGTTTTCTGGATCCGGCAACTGCTAGGAGCAGTTGCTAACCATCCCTTAATTATCCTCTAATTGATCATTAAGAATATTAAGAATATTCTCAACAGTGACGACGTTGTTCTTTCAGAGGTACGTGGCATAACAATCAACAGTGAGGCACGTGGTGACTTTGTCATTTTTTTTAGAACAGTGACTTTGGCAATTTTGAAGATTCGACAGCTCGGTCTTTCAAAAATGCTTACAAAGATAAAGTTGTGTGCATGTGTTTGTAGGGAAAAGTGCGTGCACGTATGTGACCGTCCGCGTGTCTACTGTGTAATTCGAAGGGAAAAAACTCTGTTTTGTTCGTTCCTTTCTTTCTTTACTAGGTGATCCCCACGCGTTGCTGCGGTATTTGAAAGAAATTTTGATGACAAGCCTATGGCAAAAAATGATCTTTCATTTGGTCTACCACTATCGGTTCATGTAATGACAATTAGTTAGTGGCTTCAAGAATGGTGTGATTAGTTTCATCTCAAATTGTAGTTTGACAATAATAACTTTTTTGCTATATTTTGAATGCGGTTGATATTAAAATTTATGGTTAATTAAACTATTGCCCAGGTGATTAGTTGTAAAGGGGAAGCAACTTTGCACATATCGAACAAGCAAACAAATGCTCAAGTGAACGTGCTTGTAAGAATTTTGTCAAGAGCCCTTCTCTGTGATTCAATAAACTCTATCTTTTTGTTTTCTATCCTTCCTTTTCTACGTGACATGGTAGTGCTTTGTGTTGAATATTAAAGAAAAGAATACAATTAGTTGCGAGTGCAAATATTTATTAGTGCAAACTTTTTTTGATAAATAGAATACCTGATCGCTTTTGAATCGTGGCCGCAATCTTGAATCCAGTGAGCTGATCGTCCTTTTTCTATTTGCTAGATGCTGCAAGGAGTACTAAAGATAAAGACTAATGTATGCGATCATGGCCTCCAGGCAGATGGTCATAGAATCAACTTTCTTGCGAGACAGGGAGAGGTGGAAAGCCATGGCCAAGGGCCTGCCGTCCGACGATGCCGGCGACTGGCCGCGGCCAAGCTGTGCCTGCGCGTGACTGTGTCATTATAATACGCCCCGATGGCAAACATGGCGTCCTTTGAACCGGCCAGGCCATTAGCCCATTAGTGAGGGGAGGCTCTTCCTCTGCCACCATTAGTGAGTCACGTTGAACTACCATGCTGAGCCGTAGCTAGTGAGGCCTTTCAGTTACCGTTCTGTCATGTTGGCTGCGGTGGGAAGGCGAGGGAGCAGCGACGGTGAGGATGTGAGGGGGGCTGCGATGGGCTTCGAGGCACACGGGTTGATGGAGACGGCGCCTCGGGATTGTGATTAAATGACTCGTGAGTGGATGACGTAAGCAGATGATGTGGCGCGTCGAGAATTGAGAGAAATGCTACTAGGATTTGTAGTGGGCATCCATTATATAATTCTTTCTTTACTCGCGGGAATTCGGGTATTGGGCTGCCAAATGCTTACTCATACTGTGGGCCAACAGGTGAGATTAAACGTCTCAACGATTTAAAGCCCATTTTTCTTCGACACACATACTTGGGCCTCCACTCAACAAGCGATTTAAAGCCCATTCCATTCCACCTTCCTCAACAAACCAACCAGTCAACCACGCACGGACGGACGCACCCTTTCTTCCTCCTCGGTGCTCCCCAGGCACCAATATCATCCAAAAAGGCGGGAAAACCCCCTTCGCGAACCTTCCAGAAGCCTCCAGAAGGGCATCCCCGTCCCCCGACCGTCTCTCCTGAGCCGATGGCGGCGGGTAGCGAGACCCCGAAGCAGCTCCTCTCCATCATCCGCGACTTCGCCTCCGAGAAGTCCCACGGCGGTAAGCGCGCAGACCCCTCCCCTCTCACCCCCACCGCGCAGAGCGATACGGTGGTTCGCGCGGCCGCGCTGACCAGTTTGGCGTGCGTGCGCAGAGCGCAGGGTGTCCGACCTTAGGCGCCGCCTCGCCGACGTGCGCGCCGAGGCCGACGCGGCCGCGGCGGAGCTCGACGCCGCCAAGCGCGCGCGCGAGGCGGCGGAGGAGCAGCTCCGCGGGAGCCAGGTGCAGGCCGCGATCGCCGCCTCGACCATCCAGGCGCTAGAGGTCTACCCCCGCGTCGCCCCCGGAATTGACGATTTGTCTCGTTTGCTGCTGTGCCCAGTTTCGTAATCCGAATTTTTCATCGGCGCGTTTAGGCGACTATCTCGCGTCTGCAGGAGGAGATCTCGAAGGTGGGATCTGAGCTGGACGAGCTCAAGGTCAGATGATCTCGGAAACTCGCGGCAAATTAGGGCTCTTTGTTGCTGTAATGTTGAATTGACGTATGTTTATTTATATATGGTTCGAATTGGAATTGGTGGGGTGTGCTGTTGGTGCTCGATACATTTGCTCCAAAAGAGCCAGGGAGACATTGAGAGGTGAATACTCTGAAATCTTTCTAATTCCTTTTTGCTGGATAACATGTCATGTACGTGGTGCTCTGGATGATTTTGTTACTGGCCGCTGATCATGCTTGTGCTTGCATTCACTGTTGCAGAGACGAGTTCGTCAGCAAGATGCAAGAGATGAATGCTAAGATAAGGTACTGTCTGTGGTGACATTTTTGTTATTTGGTGGAATCATAAAACAAATGTGTGTGATGCTGATTTGGGAAGAATCTTCATCTGGCTTGCATATAACAGAGTTGGGAAGTTACTGGTTCAATAGGGATAGGATATATTGTTTGGATCTTTGAGAAATTGAGATACAAGGAAGCACAGTGGTGATGTTTTGATACAAAACCTTTATTAGGGAATGTCACGTGAATGCACTTATAAGATTCTTACTTTCCAGTTTACATAAATTTGGCATTTGCTTGCTGTCCGAAACTTGTTTTCAAAGTCTGTTTTCACTATCATGTTAATTTTAGAAAAAATAAAATAAAGCTCTTCTTCTACAGGCAATTTCAACAGATGTTCTCTCTAGAATTAGCAGAACACAATCACTGTGGGCTGCAGTCTGCAGAAGGTAAGCAGGGAAAATCATAATACAACATACCACTTTCAATTCCTGAACTGTATAGGCGTTTGTTTGAATATATGATGTTGTCATTTCCTTTTTTCTTGCTTCTGCATTTTTTTCCTTCTACAGAAAAAAAACTGTGGATGATTGTAATTAATATCTGAGAATTGTGTGATGCACTCTGCTTGAATCTATCTATACCCATAAGTGATAAGTCTGCTATACCGAACTTTGTACTATCTGATGTAAAAAGTACCGCAGCGATTTTATTCCGTTGCCATTTCTCGTCTGAAGCATTTCTTGTAGTCCAACATACGGTCTATCTAGAGAAGCAAATTCATTAACTTACTATCTGAGATGTCCCCTTTTTCAGGCCAGCATGTTGGTGACAAGAGTGAAACTATTGAATCAGATGTCATTTTGAAAGATTTGGCTGATAAGGTGAGCAGCATTGATGCTGAGATGCAACTCTTGGAAGGAGAGTATAAAAAAGATCTTCTTGATCATGATAAGGTGTGTCTCCTTCTTATGTAGTGCATTATATTTATCCTCACAATATTTTAACTGAATAAGCACAAATCTTTGAACCTCAATTCATTCTTATAACCATAAGACCACTCTGGTGAAATCCTTTAGCTGTGGATCACATGGTATTTGAGTGGCAGTTGACGTGCTCTATACATTATTTTTGTAATTATACAATACAGAATATTGAACCACACCAGTAAGGTGTTCATTAGTCAGAAAACTGATTTCATGTGAACTGTCACATGTGTGTGTTTCCTGAAGACAACTTAGCCAAGGGACGGGGCTGACATGAGGGCAGGGATGAGTCACATAACATCGTCTAAACAGTAGTTTTCCTTTTCGAGTTTTCAGTTCAATGCTTTTCACTGCTATCCTATCAGTTTCAAGCAATATCAACGTTAATTGTTCTCTTTCATTAGTTGGAGAATGGTCCTGCTGGCCCTGTACATTGTCCAGCCAGCCTCGTTTACAAAGCGAATAATTTGGGTGCTTTATTTGCAGGTGCGTCAGGAGCTGGCTGATGTCCAAGCAAAGAGAGTGCTTATGGAGGCTGTGATGGGAGAGATGAAGCAGCTGCAGGAACTTGGAGGATATCCTTATTTTTTGTGCAGAGATGTTTCTATACAGTTTTATTCTAATGCTTCCATGCTTTGACTGAAGCTTTCTTTAACCTGGAACACGCGGGCAGCTGAACTGGAAAAGGTGCACGCTTCACTTGCAGACGAGCTGCAGAGGCGGTACACGTGCCCCGGCTGCGGAGTCAACAACATGCCTAGGTTGGAGGAGGCTGCCAACTAGAGAAGGCGTTGCTGACCAGCTTGTAAATAAGGAATGGAAATAGAACCACTTCATAAGAAAAAAAAAAGTAGTAGAACCCTTTCTTTGATCGGCTGGTTATACAATTCACGCTGGTGAGCAGTCCATTAGCTCTAGCCGTTGCAACCAAAATCATGGAAAACTGGCAATAGCTTTGATGATTTAGTTATTTATATATTGTTTCTTTCACGTAGTAGTGATACATATAGCCCGTGTTTCTACCGTGTTGTTTTGGTAATTTCACGATCCTTTTAGACGGAAATAGCCAAATGCATCCCTCAACTATCGGCGAAAGCTCAATTTCATTCTTGAACTACGAAAACGACTATTTTCATCCTCAAACTTTCCAAACCGGGTCAATTTAGTCCCTGTGCTGACATGGAGTCACGTCGTTGTCCTTGTAATTGTCCACGTCAGCTCTTCCTCCCCTATAGCATTACAGCCATCCATGGGAGCTCCTGCAGAATCCAAATTCATTATGTTTTGATTTCAAAACAAGTTAAATATGTCTCCATATTGTATCTCTGTAACTTCATTGGTACTCATGTCGAACTCAATTGTTTTAGTGTATGTCCACAGCCTCACTAGATCCTATCTCATTAATCAGCCTGGGCATTCGGTAAATACCGAACCGATCGGTTTTCGGTTTTCCGGTACCTAGGTAAATTCGGTTCCTGAGAAATCGGTACCGATCGGTTCCTAAAAAACCGAGGGTATTCGGTATCGGTAAATTCGGTCCGATTCCGGTACCGAACAGTACCGAATTGATCTAAAGAAGATGTAATAGCATGTTCAAAAACTAATTTTGACATGATTTCATAGATAATAATAGTGCAAAATACAAATACATATAAAAGTCCACATGAATATAAGTGTGAGTGCCAAAATTACATAATACAATAGTCTATCATAGTGCAATCAATAATATAATAACACTTAAACTTATCAAATTTCAGGTAACTTCGGTAATTTCGGTTCAGTTTCGGTATTTACCTTGGTACTTCGGTTCCCGAAAACTCAGAACCGAACATGGAACCGAATATTTCGGTTTGGTTCTCGGTATTTTGTGCCCAGCCCGACTCATTAACCCTAGCTGACGTGGACGATGACAAGGACGACGACGTGGCTCTCCATGTCAGCACAAGGGCTAAATTGGCCCGGTTTAGAAAGTTTTGAGGATGAAAATGGTCGTTTTTGTAGTTCAGGGACGAAATTAAGCTTTCGCCGATAGTTCAAGGATGCATTTGGTTATTCCGCCATCCTTTTATAGACAATGATTTTGCAATCGATAATGATGATATTACCATAGAAAACAATATAAGTTTTAACAGTCTCAATTTTGTTGCAAGGTCAATTATCTTACTTTCAAATGTTTGCATGGAGAACTTACAAACCTTTACATTTACGTCCCCTAAACCAGCTGAACACAAGCTCGAGGTGCTTTCTATTTGTGCAATTGCACCAGCATGATAATTGATACACTTCCTCTGATACACAACACATGGAGTCACCGGTGCCAAAAATTATGCCTAAACACTATTTGTGACTGCTATTGTTCCTACAATAATTTTACCTCATTTTCAGGATCTCTACAAAATCCTGTCAAAAATGCCATGCAATGGTGAAATACTGAACCAAAACGAATCAAGATGTTAGTTTTTCCAACGTTTGTAATAGTCTGGCAGAGTTCTGCTTGTTTCTGACTAAAAGACTGATTTCATCTAGAGCTTCTTGCTTGGCAATATAGCTCCCAGCTGCTTTGACGTATGGGAATTCTGGCCCAAACAGATGAGCAGCACAAGCTGCCTTGGCAGCCAGGAGTTTGCAATCACCTGTATAAACACAAACTGCTTTAGCTTTGATCACATCACAAATGTCTAAACAAATGGCATGCCAGCAGAGAGGCATATATGCTGATTTCACAACATAACCCTGCTGTAGTTTCTCTAAGAAAGCACTGTACCAGTGCATACTATGTTGACAGTTTTTTTTGTTTTTGTTTTGGGTGGGATGGGGGGTATAGGGGGGGCAATCCTGCGTAGTAGTCATCATTCTCATTATTAATTATAAGTGTATATACATGTATCTGCCCATAAATTTGAGGAATAAGCAGCTACCTGTCAGGGTTTCTGATGCATAGGCGTTTTGACCAAAATGATGGTGCATCCACCATCTGCATCGGGCCTTCCACGATTCTCTTGTAAAGCGCTCAAAAAAGAATGAAGAAAATTTACTGAAAACATCCAATGCTTCATCTCGTTGGGTATTAGTACAAGATATGCAATCCTCATAGTCAGCAGTTTTGGCGGAGAAAAGCCGAAGGAAGCACAATACAAGCTCCTCCCAGATGCAAGGTTTCCCATTGACGGAATCCAAATGTAGAGCTATTGCCTCGAGTAGCTGGATTGTATTATAGTATCCTGTGACAACCAAGAAAAGAAAACAAGAATGCAGATATTACTCAGAACATGGAACTTTGAATCTTAATTTTGCAGGAAGGCAGAAGCAATGGCATAAACTTTCATAACCACAACCCACATTGAAAGAAAAAAAAAGGACGTACCCAGTGCCGTAGGCTCCCGCACTGTGTGGGGTCTGGGGGAGGTTATTAGCGGGAGGTCTTTCCCACACATCGTGCAATGTGTAGAGGCCACCGCTCGAACCTGTGACCTCTCGGTTCACAGGCGGCAAGCACTACCACTTGCACTAGGACGCCCTTTTCACAACCCACATTGAAGTTTAAATATTTTTGTACGAAGCAAAATATACACAGAATGTAGAATCTCTCCACTGGTCCTGGAGGTGCTAGGTTAGAAATTAGAATCAGCCTTCTTGCTAAATAAGCAAGGGTAAAGCTGCCCATAAATTACTTTCCCAAGACCCCATCTATGTGGGAGCTTTCAGCAAGGGTGGGTGCCTCTGTAGTTTGTACTTATATAAGGTCCTTTCTAAGGAAGCAAAAAGACCGGGGAATATATGAACTACTCCCTCCGTTTCAAAATGTGAGACGTTTTAATTATGTCATAAGTTAAACTTCTCTATTCTGTCGGAGCATGTAATCAGCAGTAGGAAGTGGAAATATTACAATAACTAGAGACTTGATATCCTCAATGGACAAAACATTGTAGAACAATTCCTCCCAATGCCATGGACAAACATAGTGAAATGGAGGGAGTAGAGCCTTGACTATCATTTTCTATGAAAATATAACATTAAAAAATTAAAAAGTAACACATATCATGAATGTTTTTCATGAAAAAACTACTAAAATAAATCCTATCTTGCCAGTTTATCTAGTTCTTTATGTTTGATCATAAAAAAGATGTTGGACCGGTGGTTGTCCAAACACGACTTATTACAGATAGCAAGAAAGCATCAATGTAGTGAAAAAACTATATGGATGATGTACTGTCCGAACATGATACATACCCAATCATACCAGCGAAGTGTTTACGACAGATTTATGGTAACAATTCAGAATTTCAGATACTCGAGTAATACTATGATCAAATAGCAGAACAATCTGGAAGAAGGAAAAAAATTAGCCCACACCTTTTCTATGCATTTTGATTAGCCTCTCCATTGAGTAGCTACATGTAGGATCTTTTCTCAAAGCTTCCTCATAGCAAGAAGAAATGGTTGATACTTCGTTTTGGTCGGAATACTCTTCTAGCAGCCTACCTCTCAACCTGCAGCAAGAAACAAATTAGTTTCAATTTGTTTTTAATATAGACTGTAAAAAAAGCAGAAATTATGATAACTGAAAGATATCATGAAACATAAGATGAGGGATGAGATTCAAGGCAACACTTCACTTTACCTGAAAGGGAGGGCTGTAGTTGAACTGAGGCAGGTCCTTTCAAGCTCGTCAAGTGCATCCTTCAGTTTATCACCAAGCAGGAGAATCTTTAAAAAAATAGATTTTTTAAATATCAAATAATGAAATTCACACAAGGAAACAAAATGTATACAATTGTTCAAAAAGGACTCGAACAAAAACCTGTGCAGCCATAATTTGCAGAGAAATAAATACTTGTGTACAAAAAGCAGCAGCACGAGGTTGGCTTCATGTAGTCAGAGATGAAAGATAACATTTAAGACTAAAGCAAATGCCAATAAGGTAATCAAAGATGCACATACTCATAACCTAATATGGTGTGCTCAGTGACAAAATATAAAAAAGAAAATACAAAATGTAATCTCTAAAGGTATCTATTGGTGGCACGGAAGCAGAGCACTGACTGGAGAATCAGGACATTCATGCAAGAAATAGCTTGGGCATAAGATTAAAAAAAACTGAAAGAAACTTGCACAGGAGATTGTACTGCCAATTCATCAAACATGGGCATGTGGAGTGCGCAGTAGTTACAGCTTACAGCTCCTTTGGTTAGAAAAGCGGCTCCGTCCGGGGCCAGTTGATTCTTCACAAGATCATTTTCCCCTAGGTTTGGATGGGTTCCAAACAAGGTATCTAACAGAATTTGAGGAAACACTGCATCTCAGATTACTGCCCGCGAGGTCATCAGACAGTTTGGATCGGATGATTCCGGATGGCAAACCAAACACACTATTAGTGTCTAGGAACAAACCACATATAACATATTGGTCAGGCTATCTCTTATGTTGTCTATAAATGATACGAGGGTTTTTTGAGTAAACAGGTAAATGATTGAAGGCACAAAATGAGACTGAAGCACAAAACAGATGGAAATGGTATATCGAACAAACTATATCCATATAGCCCTAGCAGTTCCATTTGTTTTCAGTGTGAATGCATTGCAGAATTAGTAATGATGAGTCTGGCCCATGTGGGGTTCGATGAAAAGCCCGACGCACCAATCCGGATTCCCCGAATCCTGCAACCTTAGCACCGACAGCCGAAATTCGACGCACCGGTCCGGCTTTCTAGCCCCGCAAATCCGGCTTCAGGTACGCACGACCTGGCCCCGTAACCTTAGCACCGCACCCCGGCGCACCCACTTGAGGGAAAGGCCTAATCTCCCTAAAAGACTAGTCCGATAGGGGAAGAGAGGCTCTCCCTTTTAAGGTGGCTTCCTCCCCCCAAGCTAAGCAAGGTGGGATTATTCAGCGGCTCACACGGTCGCTGCCCGACTACAACTGGGCCACTCGGCCCATCTTGTTGCGTCTTTACCAATGGATAATAGTGGAGGAAGATGTCCTCATCAGATAATTCCTAATATGTATGTGATGACATCAGCTCCAATTACCTGTATTAGTGGCAACAAGGCTGCCATCACTGGCGGATTTGAATGAAGAGCCAACCTTAGGCATTTTTCCGCATCTTCGTAAGAAATATTAGGTGCTGACTTGTACTGCCAATATCTATCAAAACAATCATTTGAAGCCCCAGTAGGAGTCTTTAACCGTAAAGGTAACAGGCCCTTCTCCAATCCTTCAGTGAAGATAAGAGGATGTAACATTTTAAGATATAATCATGGGAATATACAGTTGCGACTTAAAAATGAGACAAAGGAGCCAGTAGAGAAATATACTGGTAATTCAGTTTAATAAGATCATTTCTTCTGATGATTAATCTGACAGTAGATACAGATGAAGCTACAACTTACATGCAGCAGAAACTCTCAAACACCACCCTAACAAAAGATGCACGCACACTAGAATAAAAGAAACCCGAGTTTGTTCCTTACCAAAAATGAAGAACTGGATGTACTGAACAAAATACGGGCTAGTAATACAAACACATAAAAATTCTGGTTGGTGTCACAAAATAGATAACCAATATTTTTTACTGTAGTCTATATGGTTCCAATATGTGATCTATCTACATTCTGAGTACAACTCTATTCAGGTAAGGTAGACCCACAAACATATCTCACTCCTTAACATAAACATAAAACAAAAGAACATCATGGAACTACTATGAATATGATACTTACCACAGGTAGGACCATCAGAGGTATTCAAAAATATGCTTCGGAAATTTTCATTAACTTCTGATCCAAGTGGATCATTTTCCTCCTTAGGATGAACAAGAAAAGGTTTCTTATTTATTTTTCTGTCTATATCCTCATTGTTGATCGAACTTTCTGAAGAGTAAGCAGACAAACTAGCATCATCATCAATGCTATTGTCATCTGAATCATCCACAAGACCAGTTCCTTCACAGCCATCTGACTTCATAGAAATAACACATGCTTCACAATAAACATCAAACTCCTCAACTTTCATATCTTTAGGCAAGCCAGAATACCATTTATCAAATGATATCAAACCATGAATCAGATTTAGGATTGGTTCTGTCTGCAGTCTGTCCTTAGCGATAAGGCTGGTAAACAAAAGAAGCTATCAAGTTCTCACAATCATTACAAACGACACCACATGAGGTAGTAATATTTTTTTTTAGCATAATAAATATCTAAGTTGTGAAAAGTAGAGTTTTCTACAGCGATGGAAAAAAGTGCATATGCTGATTCTCAAAACAGTACCTAAATTTGACATGTCAATACAACTGAAGTATCTGATGCTGGATTCCATCAAAGAACAAAAATGCATGCCTAATAAACTGTGCATCACATGACCTTTTATTGGAAGCATATACTGGGGTTATACAGTATAAACTGAACAGGAAAGTGAAGGAAATGAGCTTGTAACCCACAAGTACAGCAGAGCAAGAGGCGTCCACAACATAACCAAAAGAGAGAACTGAGCATACTGGTGACTCACATTCTTGTTGTGTTGTATGCATTGTCGATGTTGTCTTGAGAAAGGTAAAATAGAGCCAGTTCGAGTATAACCAAGTGTTTCTGCCAAATAAAAATGTCAAGGTTAAGAAACTAGTAGGACATAAGTCATACAGTTGGTCTGTTTTATAAAAGGAAGACATAATACTCCATCTAAAGCGACAAAGGAGCAATCTACTGATAAAACCGCAACCAGTACGTTACCACGAAAACTTTCTTTTGCAATGTAGAATGACATAACATCCATTTTCCCTCCAAATTTAGTATTTGACCAGATAATGTCCTAAATCTAAATGATATATAGATTTTGCTATGCACCTAAATATAGGGTTATGCCTAGATACATAGCAAAATCTATATCTAAAAAAGCCAAAAAAACCCTACATTTTAAAACGGAGGGATAGTGGTAATCCAGATGATAGGAAACTCTAGTTGTCTAACCAAAGGTTCATGTTAAGATTCAGCAGCACTTTCAAATTTTAACTATCATACTAAAATTTCCATCTACAAACTCCCTCCGCCCCAAATTATAGATTGTTTTAGCCTTTTCAAATTCATAGATTTTGCTATGCACCTATATATGCGCTGTGTATCTATGAACTTAAAAAAGACAAAACGACCTATAATTTGGGACCCAGAAAGTAGGTGATAACAGTAATCACTTTAAATTATGCATAATCTTTACAGCTGATTTTTTATCTTACTTTTGGGCATGAGGGAAACCAAATCATCTTTCGCAACCAAACATCAAACAACTTCTTGGTCCTGAGGTAGTAGGAGCTTCTGCTGCCCTGCTGCACACCACTGTCTTCAGCAAGCTGCTTCTGGATCTCCATGGCGACCTTTCATAGAGCACCTGACGCACATCAGAAACCCCAACTATGCCAAACCAAAAGTTGCATAGTTTCATCAGACATGGTTGCTCACCACAAACAAGCTGCGGGTCTCCTGGAAGGAGCCAGATCTCTGGATGCCGCGGAGGTGCGTGGAGACGACACCGGCCGCTTCACGCCACCGGTGCGCGCCCACGAGCTCGTGGAGGATCCGGCCGAGGCGGCGGCGGTTGAGCCAGAGGGTTGGGGGCTGCGCCGCCACGGGCTGCGGGCCGTGGCGGGGGTCCCTTGCCTGCTTCGGCTTCCCAGCCGCCCTCCCGCGGGGCCCCACATCGGTGTCAGCGCCTGGCTCATGCTTGACGGCGGAGCTCGCGGGCGGCGGCGTTAGGCCGGCGACGTACGCGTTCCCTGATCCACCCGACGGGATGGTCTGGGGAGTGAGAAGGGTTGGGCTCAGGGAGAGCTGGGTCGGGGAAACCGGGAGGCGGCCTCCTCGACGACGCTTCTTGCGGGGCGGTGGTGCGGGAGTGTGAGCGGTAGCCTCTACGGCGTCGATTTCTCTCTTCACGGCGGTGCGAAACGCGGAAGACGGCGGCAGCGCCGGCCGAGCCATGGCGTGAGGCGGAGGGGCGGCGGCGGCGGCGCACCGCCCGTGGGCCCCAGGACGAGGGTTTTGGTTTTGCAAGAGTAGCGGCGGTGGCGGAAGAGTTTTCCAGTGGACCGCTCGGATTAGTTTGGGGCGCACATCCGCCACGCGAACAGAACGGAGGCGGTCGATGGCACAGGACTACAGAAGCAGCGAGCCAGCGACAGCGAGCAAGAGAGTCCGCGCCACTTTGGGGAAGAAAACGGGAGAGGACAAAAGTTAAAAGATAGATCCTACTCAGGGGTTGTTCTGCAAATTTGCACAAATGAATACTGCATTTGAGTGTAATTTGTGCAAAATGTAACTATTAGAGTGCATGCTGTGAGAGAAGATATGACTCGATATGATAGGTAAATAGTTCGATGTTGGATTTGCGTACAAATTTGTAAATGTAAACAAGACCTCAAGTCTCTACTCAAAATGTAGAGAGTGCAATAAAAAACGTGGAATCCTTATAATGCAATTACAAATCTACCATTTTCCATGGTACTTTCTCTGTTGGAAATTATAATTCATTTGATTTTTTTATCTCATTTAACCACTCGTCTTATTAAAAAGATTACACTTGATAGTAAAAAATCTTGACACTGCAACAACCCACAATAGGGTAGTTAACAACACCCAATTTCTTCATGCGATTGTGCTAAAAAAACACCTAATTTCTTCATCAAACAAAGACACTACATTAGTCCATGGCTACAAATGTAGATAATTTGTTTGTTCAAGGGGAAATGCAATCAAAAGAATTTGAATAGGAAGACTGCATTCTCAGCGCTCCCTTCTCAGCGGAGGAAGAAGTGGGCAAGTGGCTAACGTAGATGGAAAGATGTGTGTTGTGTTTTAATATTATGCTTAGCCTTAAAAGCCTTAGCACCTATTTGGTTTGTTGTCAGATCCACAAGGGTACCCACGTGGTTGATTTGGAGGTTTGGGGATCGAGAACAGAGAGCGTAGATGATTATGCGATGAGCACACGGAACAAGGGACATTAGGGTTTATACTACTTCGTGCCTCCGAAGGGTAAAACCCTACGTCTAGTTCTTGGTGATGTTGTATTGCTTGTTGTATTGCTTGTGCGCGAGAGCCAAAGCAAAGATGTGATGGTCTCGGGAAGACGTCTTAGGCCGCCTTATATAGTCTGGCGGACTAGGTTACAAGGTCGGTGGAACCGAATCCGGGTCGGTTACAATATGGTAGTCTATATCTACGGGTTACAAACAGTATCCCGTGATATCCGGACTGAGTGGCGCCGCAGGCGATGTCTTGACTTGCACGCCAAGCTTCAGAAAGGTCTCCGGGTCCGCAGATCAGGTCTGTTGGGCCTGCTGTCAGGTCGGGCAGGGCCCACTGACAGGTCGGCGGGTTGTTTGGCAGGCCGGATGAGGACCGGAGCGTCCGAGGACCGGTGGATGGTCGCTCCTGGCTGTGATGAGTGATTGACAACGTGGTGTGGACTGACTCTTGGCCGGGTATTGCAGGTGCAGGTTGCGGCTTGATTTGCATTGGTGCAGGTGAAGAGCGGGCCCGAAAGGTCTATGCCTTGCGGGGCCTCCGAGGAGTGGAGAGACAAGTAGGCTCGGCTCGAGGGACCCGGTGGCCAGCGGGGTCAAGTGCGGGCCGCATGGTGGCAAGAAAAGCAAGACGAAGTCGTGGACAGGAGCCGGTGCAGGGTAGCGGCTCACGACCGGAGTCTGCACGCGGGGTTTGCGGCGGTTCACCACAAAACCGTCGGGTTACTTGGTTGAGCCACAAAACCAAGACCGGAGGCTCGGCGGGCGGAGACGGGATCCGGGCGCGCCGAGAAGCTTCGATGCCGGCGGACACGTGGCGGGATCGCAGGGCTTGCGTCGGGAGGACGCGGACTGCGGCAAAGGCGTGACCGTTTGATGAAGAGGAGTGTTAAGCGTCCCCTCATCAGAGGTGACTAAATGTGATACAAATACCAGTCCCAGGAGGCTGGTACCACATTTATTACATCAGATTGTTCATTACCGTACAACACGTCGAGGCTGTGGGCACGGGAGCGCCACTGCCACGAGAAACAACATAAGGACTACAGCCCACACTAAAACATTAAAGACCTCTAAAACATCATCAGAGTCTAGCGCCATGGAAGCTTCCTGTGGAGACCCTGAATCCACAGGCACGGGTTGGGTGTAGGACAGCAACCTACTCGACGTCTTCGGGGACAAAGTCGGGATCCTCCTCTGAAAAACAGTTAATTAAGCAAGGGTGAGTACATACATACTCAACAAGTTCAACCCCACCCACGGAGGGGCTAATAAGTAGATCATGCACAGGATATATCAAGGATCAGGATAAGGTTTATTTTACAAACACATTTACTTATGCAGGGGTTTGTTTTCGAAAAGGTTTTCGCAAACAATTTTTATAACCCAAGTAACTCAGTTGTTTTTGAGAAAACCAGTTGAGGACTATCGGACTCCCCGTCCGCAGTAGCCCGGGCACACAGCCAACACTTTTCCAGAAATCAACTCACGTCATGAAAATCATCCCAAACCCAAATATTGGCTTTGTGACCACACCGTGACTCGTCCAATACCGTGGACACGGCTATTCGAATAGATTTTACACTCTGCAGAGGTTGTACATCTTTACCCACAAGTAGGGTACCGCCACACGAACACCTTAGTGCCGGCGCGGATCCTATCAAAGCCGTTACCCACCTTAGCTAACCCTACTAGCCACCACGGAAGCAACCAAGGGGTTATCTTACATAACCAGGGCGTAACTCACACAGATCGTACCCCTACTCCTTGATCTCCCGCTGCTCACCCGCACTCCTGATGGCAAGTAGATTAACTAGTGGGATTTATGCTAAGCCGTTGCCACATACAACGGTCGAGTGGTTGTACGATAATTGGGCCAGGTGAGATGTCACGCAACCCGGTCCTTAACGACAAGATGGACATCTCCCAACACGCTCAACCACAAAGGTACGAGCTCACCCATACTCCTGACACACACGTCCATCCCGTCTACCCAGTTCTTACTCATTTTCCAAAATATCCCTTTCCCATTTTTAAAGCACTCACACATTTTTAAAGCAATCATTTAGGCCAAACAAAGGTCAATCATAGCAATCAAGGTGGCTATCCTACCAGTTTTTGCAGTAAAACAATATGCAATTTATAAAACGGGTCATAGGGTTGTGTTTATAAAACTGGGACCAAAGCATGCATCAAAGGATGAGATTGAACTTGCCGTCTTCGAAGTCCTCGGGGAGTTCCTGCTCGCGGTTCCGGTCCTCGGGCTCTGGCGCACAGTACGCAGCTCCGAAATCCTCCTGGGGTTCCTCTTCGTTTACTCCGTCGGCTACGGCACACACAAGCAAGCATACAATAAATAAAAGAAAATGGGGTTTTATCTTTTGAGCTCAAGGAAAGGAGGAAAATAATTGGAATAATTAGAGTATGATTTTAGAGGATCTCAGGAAAAAGAATCAAGTGGATCGGAGTTGTAAAGGCTGAGATACGGTATTATCAAGATTGGGTGTTAATTAAATTCAGAAAATGAATTGACACAAATGGATCAGGCTCATTTGCACGTGACTGATCTGGATGGACTTTGGGCCTTTCGACCAGCACATGGGCCTGTTTATTTCTTGGTTGGTTGGAGGAGTAAAGGGAAACGGAGAGCAAAAAGGGGTGGGCACGGGGCAGAACAGGGCACCGTCCCGTTCGTCCACCGCCGCCATGGCGACGGCCAGAGCTCGCTCGGCCGGAACGGCGATTCCGACTGCCGTTTCCAAATCCAAGGGTATGGGGAGAGAGAGGAGTGAATGAGGAAACTCGGCTTGGGCTCACCTCGGGCAGGGACAGCTTGGAGGGGGAGATCGACGAGGGCGACCTTCCTCTGCGCAAGAACAGAGGAGGGAGGTGGACGGCTCTGGTGGCTGCGCTGCGAGGCAAGGGAGGGAGGAGGAAGTGGCTGGGGAGGTGCGGGGTGCGGCGAGGAGCGACGCCGTCTATTTATAGGCAGGGAAAGGCGGTGGAGCGGCCGGGAGCTGAGCACGCGCACCACGTGCGGCCGACGGCAATGGCGGTTCGGCCGGTCGGAGTAAATGGTGCCGGTGGCCGGGAGCGGCAGCCGCGCTGTGGGATGTGACCCGTCGGGCAGCGATGCCACGCGGGGCGTGCGAGCTGGCGGTGCAGGCTGAGGCGCGGCGCTGGGCAAGCGGCGGCTTGCGGTGGCGCTGTGCCCGGAGATGACCGGTCGGGGTAGGCGGGAGTAATGGCGACAGCGGCGTCGACGAGACGTGAGCGGCAGCGGTGCTGGCGAGCCGGAGTTAAGGCAGCCTGCAGCTCGGCGACACGGCGGCGTTGTGCAACCGAAGTGACGGCTCGACGGCAGCAGCGGCGCCGGTGGCAGAGCGTGGCGTGCTCGGGCTTGTGGACGGCGTTGTAGGACCGGCGCGAGCGGTGAGGTGGAGCGCTGCTGCGACACGTGCGCGGGCAGCGGGCTGGCGCGAGAGGCGGCTCGGCGGTGGTCAGGGCGGCGGCTTGCGAGCGTCGTCTTGCGGTGATTGTGGCGCGGAGACGACGGGGCGTGCAGGCGGAGTAAATGGCCGACTCGGCGTCGAGCGACAGGGTGAGGTCGTGTCATGGGCCAGCGAGGGTCGGCGTGCAGCGCCGTGCTGAGTAGAGTGGTTCTGGCGAGCGAGCTTTGCAGGCGGCGTCGTGCTGTTGCTGCGTTGCGTGCGTGTGCTGGGCTGCTGTTCGAAGGAGAGAACAGAGAAGGACTGAGTGCTAGAGTGTTTGCATGGGCATGCCTACGAGGCTTGGGTTGAGAGCTTTGGGAGTGATTAGCATGTGGTTTATGAGAAATATAAAGATTAGATTGATACTATTGGTAGCTGATTGGGTGCACAGATGGTGAATTATTTAAGGGAGATTAGGCTTGAGAAAAGTTATAGATAAACAAGAGTTGAGCTCAAACGATGGAAAAGATTTTAAAAGATTTTTAGCGAGCGATTTATCAAGTGATTTATTTGGAGGAAATTTCCGGGCGTTACAAACCTACCCCACTTAAAATGAATCTCATCCTCGAGATTCGGCTAGTTCCTGAACAAGTGGGGAAACTCTTTCTTCAGCGCATTCTCGCGTTCCCACGTGGCTTCTTCTACTCCGTGTCTGCTCCATTGGACTCTGCACACCCGTACTTCTGATGTCCTTGTCCTTTTGACCACCGTGTCCAAAATCTTGACGGGCACCTCCTGGTACCTAAGATCTGGCTGTAGATCAATTGTCTCTACCGGCACTCGTTTCTCTTCGAGTACTTTCAAACACCTTCGCAACTGGGAGACATGAAACACCGGATGTATGTCTGCCATTTCTTCTGGTAACTCCAACCGGTATGCTACTGCCCCAACTCTCTTCAGCACCTTGTACGGTCCAATGTACCGAGGGGCCAATTTCCCGTGCACTTGAAATCTTCGAGTTCCTCGGATAGGTGAAACCTTGAGGTAAGCGAAGTCTCCTGGACTGAAACTTACTTCTCGCCTCTTCTTGTCTGCATAGCTCTTTTGTCGAGATTGGGCTGGCTTCAACTTTTCTCGGATCTTGGCTACTCGTTCCTCGGCTTCCTTTATAAGTGAGGGCCCAACCAAGGCGCGTTCTCGTACTTCTGACCACATTAAAGGTGTTCTGCATCTTCTCCCATATAAGGCTTCAAAGGGCGACATTCCTAGACTTGCCTGATAGCCGTTGTTGTACGAGAACTCTGCATACGACAGACTTTGTTCCCAGTCCTTGCCATAGGTAAGGACACATGCTCTCAACATGTCTTCCATAATTTGGTCCACCCTCTCGGTTTGCCCATCCGTTTGCGGGTGGTAAGCCGAACTAAAATCCAACTTGGTACCCAGGGCTTTATGCAAACTTTTCCAAAACCTAGAGGTGAACTGGGTCCCTCTATCTGAAACGATCCTGCTAGGTACTCCATGTAGTTTCACTATGTTCTCTACGTAGAGCTTTGCCAACTTCTCTCCACCATAAGTGGTTCGCACGGGTAGAAAGTGGGCGACCTTTGTGAGTCGGTCCACTATTACCCATATGGAATCATGTCCCTTTTGAGTCTTAGGCAAACCCACTACAAAGTCCATACCTATCTCATCCCATTTCCAAACCGGGACGGGTAAGGGCTGCAACAGTCCTGCGGGTTTCTGGTGTTCGACTTTAATCCTCTGACAAGTATCACAGTGAGCGACGAACCGTGCAATGTCTGCTTTCATTCCATTCCACCAATACTTCTGCTTTAAATCCATATACATCTTAGTGGATCCCGGGTGGATGGAATACGCCGAGTTGTGTGCCTCATCCATGATGGTTTGCCGGAAATCTCCATCTTCAGGCACGCATATCCTACTCTAATACCACAGTGTGCCTTGATCGTCCACTCTAAAGTCTGGGGCCTTATTCTCTCCCGTGTGCTTGCGGATTTTCATCAAATTCTCATCGGTCTCTTGGGCCTTCCTGATCTTTTCTTCCAAGGTGGGTTGAACACTTAGTTGGCGGACGTAGCCCTGGGGAACAATGTGCATGTTGAGTCGTGCCATTTCCTCTTGCAATCGTGCACTCTTAGGCACTACTTTCTCATAGGATTTTCTGCTTAAGGCATCTGCCACTACGTTGGCTTTTCCTGGGTGGTAGTGGATTTCTAGGTTATAATCCTTGACTAATTCTAACCACCTTCTTTGCCTTAGGTTCAGGTCAGGCTGGGTGAAAATGTACTTCAAACTCTTGTGGTCTGTATAGATTTCGCACTTATTCCCAATCAGGTAATGTCTCCAAATCTTAAGGGCATGCACTACGGCTGCAAACTCCAATTCATGGGTGGGATAGTTCTGCTCGTGGGGTTTGAGTTAGCGAGAAGCATATGCCACTACTTTCCGATCTTGCATAAGGACACATCCCAATCCTTGCCGGGATGCATCGCAATAGACGACAAAATCTCGTTGAATGTCTGGCAAGGTTAGTACTGGGGCTGTTGTCTGTCTTCTTTTCAACTCCTGAAAGCTTCTCTCACAAGACTCGGTCCAGGTGAACTTCTTCTCCTTCTTGAGCAACTCCGTCATGGG
Organism: Cenchrus fungigraminus; assembly: GCA_036936925.1. Taxonomy (NCBI): domain Eukaryota; kingdom Viridiplantae; phylum Streptophyta; class Magnoliopsida; order Poales; family Poaceae; genus Cenchrus; species Cenchrus fungigraminus. Next base: position 59,739,752 of record CM072770.1, on the reverse strand, counting down.
TCGGGCAATCTTGGAAAATCCTTTAATAAACCTCCGGTAGTATCCCGCTAAACCAAGAAAGCTTCTGATTTCGCTCACATTGGTTGGTTGTCGCCAGTTGGAAACTGTTTCAACCTTCCCGGGGTCTACTGCTACTCCTTCTGCTGTCAGAATATGCCCAAGGAAGGATATTTCCTCCAGCCAGAATTCACACTTGCTGAACTTAGCGTACAGCTCGTGTGCCCTCCGTTTCTCCAGTACCACTCGAAGGTGTTGCTCATGTTCCTCCACACTCTTGGAGTAAACAAGTATGTCGTCAATGAAAACTACGACAAACTTGTCCAGCTCTTCCATAAACACCTTATTCATGAGGTTCATAAAATACGCTGGCGCGTTAGTGAGTCCAAAGGACATCACCGTGAACTCATACTGTCCGTAACGGGTGACAAAGGCGGTCTTTGGGATGTCACTCTCCCTAATCTTGAGTTGATGGTATCCTGACCTTAAATCAACCTTCGAGAAATACTTGGCTCCTTTCAGTTGGTCAAATAAATCATCTATTCTGGGGAGAGGATACTTGTTCTTGATAGTGACTTCGTTTAGTGAGCGATAGTCCACGCACATCCTCAGGCTTTTATCCTTCTTTTCTACGAAGAGCACTGGGGCTCCCCATGGTGATGAGCTTGGTCTGATAAACCCACTTTGCTGAAGTTCTCTTAGCTGCTTCTTTAACTCTGCCAACTCAGGGGCTGCCATCCTATAGGGTCTCTTGGCTATGGGAGAGGTTCCGGGGATAAGGTCAATGACGAACTCTATATCCCTATCTGGTGGCATTCCGGGGAGTTCTTCAGGGAACACATCTGGATATTCCCGCACTACTGGGACTTCTTCTATGGATTTGGCTTCCATGCTAAAAACCATTATGTCTGGTCTGCGTCCTCAGGTGTGGCAGGTCACTTGTACTCCGTCTGGGTTGGTTAGGTGCACTACCTTATCGGCACAACTTATAAGGCCATGGTGATGGCTTAACCAATCCATCCCAAGAATCACATCTATTCCTTTGGACTTCAGTACTACTAGGTCTGCTAGAAACTCTACCCCACTTAAAATGATCCTTACCCGGGAGCAACCCAGTTGACACTTAATGTCACCTCCGGGCGTACGGGTTACCAGGGGTGTTTTTAGTAGTACTGTAGGTATATTATGCTTTTCCACAAAACTTGAAGATATGAACGAATGCGATGCTCCTGAATCAAATAATATGGTTGCCAAGACTGAGCTGACCAGGAACTCACCGAGCACTACGCCTTGTGCCTCCTGAGCCTCTTGCGCGTTGATGTGGTTGACGCGGGCTCGTCCATAAGACTGCTGGGGCTGCCTCATTTGCTGGTTGTTGTTGTTGCCGAAGTTGTTGTTGCTGCGAACCGGCATGCGGTTGGCTCCAGATACAACCGGTCTCGGCCCGTTTACTGAGTTGGAGAAGGCTGAAGTTGCTGGCTTTTTGGCATATGGGCAGTTGGCAATGAAGTGTCCGGTCTCACGGCAGTTGAAACATGCCCTGGTGTTGTTGTTGGCAGTGACCTAGCTAGTGTTGTTCTGTGGGGGCTTCATGGTGTTCTGGTTGTTGTATTGTTTGAACTGGGTTCTAGGGCCCTGAGAGCCCGTGGCTTGTGACTGGGTTCTGTACTGCATGGGGGCTTGGAACCTGGACATGGGGTGACCGAAGCTTCTCTGTCTCTGGGAACATTCTTGCTGCTGAGCCTTGTTCTCTATGAATTTGTGCTTGTTTTCTTTCTTCTCTTCTGCCCTGGCTCTCTCTGTGAGGATGGCCATGTTCATGAGGGTATTGAAATCCGGATAGATCTGGGGGGTAAGCAGAGTCCTCAGTTCCGGGGTCAAGCCCTTCTTGAACATGTCCTGTTTCTTCGAGTCTTTGTCCACTTCTTCAGGGGCATAGCGGGCTAACTCTATGAACTGGTAGGTGTATTCCTCCACTGACTTGTTGCCCTGGCGGAGTTCGCGGAACTCGTCCGCCTTGCGCTTCAGTGTGGTTTCTGGGATGTGGTAGCGACGAAACTCTTCCACAAACTCATCCCAGGTGATGGTGGAGGGATCTTTGGCTGCTGCACAGTAGTTTTCCTACCAGGCTAAGGCTGTCCCAGTGAGCTGGTGGGTGGCCAGGAGAACCTTGTCCCGATCTTCATAGTTGAATGGCTCCAGTTCCCTTAGGATGGCCCTCAGCCAGTCATCTGCGTCCAAGGGATTCACGGACCCGCCAAAAGTGGGTGGCTTTGTCCGGAGGAATTCTATCAGCTTCTCATTCATGCCCAGAACACGGGGCCTTGGACGGTTGATGGCATTGGCTATGGCTTCCAGCAGCAGAGTCTGGTTGGCCAATACTTGCGCCAGGTCTACGGCAGGGGGTGGCGGTGGCTGGACTTGGTTTTCTCCTCCATCCTCGCCTTGATTCACTTCTTGGTCGTTAAGGCGCTCCCTTCGTTCGGCTTGAGATCCTTCCGCGTCCATACGACCAGAGCCTTGGAAGGTCCTGGCAGGGTGCCTTGAAACCATCTGTAGAGGAGCGGGTTTTCTATGAGGTCTAGGTTTTATGTGATGTTTAAGTTGATTAAGGCGGATTTCTTTTTGAAAAGACAGGATCTACTCCTGCCGGCAAGCACACAGCAAACACATAACAAACAAACAAGCACAGACAAACTTTATTTCAACCAAGAGAGGAGGATACATCCCGAACTACTCGACCGATACAACACTGGTACACTACGACTTGGTATTACGACAAAAGCTAGGGGTGCGACTCTAAGCTCGGACCATCGCGGCTTCATTCCCTGGGGCAAGGGCAACTGGGGCATGCTACTCGCGAGGCGAGCCATCTTCCGGGGCGGAGTGCACTTCCAGTGGAATGAGCAGCTCTTCATCATCATCGCCCTCGAGGTTCCCATTCTCTTGGGGTTGTGCCGCAGTTTCTTCTACTGCGGTCGCTGTTGGTTGTTCGGCGACTGCAGGTGGTGCCGGCGGGGTCTCAAGAGTTCCTCCCCATCCTACGAGGGGTGTCCCAAGTAGGACTTGTGCTTCTCCAATGGCCGGAACGGGTGTCCCACTGTTGGTCCATTCCTGCATGCGCTGATCCTGGATCCGCCTGAGGCTTTCATGGGCAACAGTTTCACTACTTATGGCGGCTGCGGTCCTTGCTTCAGCTTGAGCTACTCGAACTTGGTGCATCCTTACTGTGACTTCTGCTTGCTCGGCCCGACTGATTTGCTCCCTCAGGAGCCTTCCTTGCTTGTCAAAGAGTTGGTCCAGGGAGACGAGGTAGGCTACCACATGGTACAATAGGTCTTCTTGGTGGTGGCGCCGTTCTAAGTGTCTCATGCGGGCTTGCCAGACTCGAGTTCTGATGGCGGGAGGGTAAAGCCTCATGGGTGTGGAGACGAGGTGGTCTTCGTAGATTTGGCACAGGTATCAGAGCGCTTTTCTGAGGGCCAAGGGGTAGGTATCTCGGTGTCGAAACCCTGTGGCGGTCACGCGCCACGGCTCGATGTTGGGGTAGCGGTTGCTTCTGGCAATGGAGAGGACCACCCTACAGCGAAGAGTGCCGAGTTGCTCGTACTCTCTACTGTAGTACCTTGGGCGCTCATTGATACCGAGGTGCTCCAGGGAGTTGACAAGAAGGCGAGCAAAACCAGGCTCCTCCTGGCACACGCCCTGGGTCCATCCATCTTCGGCCATCTGAAAACAAGGGTAAAGTTGAACAAGTTGTGCAAAAGATATGGTACAAAGGTAGGTAGTTTTATTTAACAACAAGGTTGGGTACACTCCTCAGGGGTACACTTATTATTATTAAGACGATAGCTCTAGCCTAGGCACTCCATTCTCCTCTCATGGGGACTCTTCCTCAGACTGGATGCGACGCTTCTTTGGTGGGAGGTATTGCTCCAATATCTCATCTTCGGTCTGGGTTCCCTTATCCCAATGGGTTTCTTCGGGTTCTCCATCTAGTAACCTAGCTTCTTCTCTTCTCTTGCGTTCCTTGAGAAACTTGTCCCATAGGGTTTTGTTGAATACTTCAGAGCGTTCCCTTTCCCTGGCGTAATCTCGCTGCAGATTAGCTAGGGAAGTTTCCGCTATTCTTGTGTTTATCCTTTCTAGTTCTATCCTTTATTCTGCCTTTTCTGCCCTACTGATCTAGTGCTTCAGCTGCTCGGCCTGTTCATGGTAAAGGTGGTCTAAGCCATTGAGGTAGATGGACAGGTGGGAAACTGTATCTTCTAGGTCTTCTTCTTCTCTTCCAAGTCTTCTCATCCGGGCGATCCATGAGCGTCCTCTACCTCCAGAGGGTGGGAAAAATCCCATTGGAGTCCGTCGAAGATGTTGCCTTAGACCACTCGTAGGCGTCGCAGGGCTTTTCGGGCAGCCTTTGGGTAGGTGTCAGGGAAACGAAACCCAATGGTGGAGATGAACCAGGGTATATGTCGGGGTAGAGTGTGCTCCTTCCCACGAAGATCATCACATCACACCGAAGGGTGCCTCTGCGTTTGTACTCCCGATAGGTGTACTCCGGCGGGTCCACCACTCCGACGCGTTCCAGGCTGAGTAGCAGTAAGTTAGGGAAGCCAGGCTCTGCAGGGCAGATGCCTCCACTCCATTCCAAGTTAGCCATCTGGAACCAGGCAAGAGTCAAGGTAAGAGATTTGTGGAAAGGTGAGCTAAGCAGGGAAAGATTTAGAGAAAGGCTTGGAAAAGGTCTCGGGTCCTAGGGGTCGCGTCCTACGGCCAACCTACGGCTCTGATACCACCTGAAGCGTCTCCTCATCAGAGGTGACTAAATGTGATACAAATACCAGTCCCAGGAGGCTGGTACCACATTTATTACATCAGATGGTTCATTACCGTACAACACGTCGAGACTGTGGGCACGGGAGCGCCACTGCCACGAGAAACAACATAAGGACTACAGCCCACACTAAAACATTAAAGACCTCTAAAACATCATCAGAGTCTAGCGCCATGGAAGCTTCCTGTGGAGACCCTGAATCCACAGGCACGGGTTGGGTGTAGGACGGCAAACTACTCGACGTCTTTGGGGACAAAGTCGGGATCCTCCTCTGAAAAACAGTTAATTAAGCAAGGGTGAGTACATACGTACTCAACAAGTTCAACCCCACCCACGGAGGGGCTAATAAGCAGATCATGCACAGGATATATCAAGGATCAGGATAAGGTTTATTTTACAAACACATTTACTCATGCAGGGGTTTGTTTTCGAAAAGGTTTTCGCAAACAATTTTTATAACCCAAGTAACTCAGTTGTTTTTGAGAAAACCAGTTGAGGACTACCGGACTCCCCGTCCGCAGTAGCCCGGGCACACAGCCAACACTTTTCCAGAAATCAACTCACGCCATGAAAATCATCCCAAACCCAAACACTGGCTTTGTGACCACACCGTGACTCGTCCAATACCGTGGACACGGCTATTCGAATAGATTTTACACTCTGCAGAGGTTGTACATCTTTACCCACAAGTAGGGTACCGCCACACGAACACCTTAGTGCCGGCGCGGATCCTATCAAAGCCGTTACCCACCTTAGCTAACCCTACTAGCCACCACGGAAGCAACCAAGGGGTTATCTTACATAACCAGGGCGTAACTCACACAGATCGTACCCCTACTCCTTGATCTCCCGCTGCTCACCCGCACTCCTGATGGCAAGTAGATTAACTAGTGGGATTTATGCTAAGCCTTTGCCACATACAACGGTCGAGTGGTTGTACGATAATTGGGCCAGGTGAGATGTCACGCAACCCGGTCCTTAACGACAAGATGAACATCTCCCAACACGCTCAACCATAAAGGTACGAGTTCACCCATACTCCTGACACACACGTCCATCCCGTCTACCCAGTTCTTACTCATTTTCCAAAATATCCCTTTCCCATTTTTAAAGCACTCACACATTTTTAAAGCAATCATTTAGGCCAAACAAAGGTCAATCATAGCAATCAAGGTGGCTATCCTACCAGTTTTTGCAGTAAAACAATATGCAATTTATAAAACGGGTCATAGGGTTGTGTTTATAAAACTGGGACCAAAGCATGCATCAAAGGATGAGATTGAACTTGCCGTCTTCGAAGTCCTCGGGGAGTTCCTGCTCGCGGTTCCGGTCCTCGGGCTCTGGCGCACAGTACGCAGCTCCGAAATCCTCCTGGGGTTCCTCTTCGTTTACTCCGTCGGCTACGACACACACAAGCAAGCATACAATAAATAAAAGAAAATGGGGTTTTATCTTTTGAGCTCAAGGAAAGTAGGAAAATAATTGGAATAATTAGAGTATGATTTTAGAGGATCTCAGGAAAAAGAATCAAGTGGATCGGAGTTGTAAAGGCTGAGATACGGTATTATCAAGATTGGGTGTTAATTAAATTCAGAAAATGAATTGACACAAATGGATCAGGCTCATTTGCACGTGACTGATCTGGATGGACTTTGGGCCTTTCGACCAGCACATGGGCCTGTTTATTTCTTGGCTGGTTGGAGGAGTAAAGGGAAACGGAGAGCAAAAAGGGGTGGGCACGGGGCAGAACAGGGCACCGTCCCGTTCGTCCACCGCCGCCATGGCGACGGCCAGAGCTCGCTCGGCCGGAACGGCGATTCCGACTGCCGTTTCCAAATCCAAGGGTATGGGAGAGAGAGGAGTGAATGAGGAAACTCGGCTTGGGCTCACCTCGGGCAGGGACAGCTTGGAGGGGGAGATCGACGAGGGCGGCCTTCCTCTGCGCAAGAACAGAGGAGGGAGGTGGACGGCTCTGGTGGCTGCGCTGCGAGGCAAGGGAGGGAGGAGGAAGTGGCTGGGGAGGTGCGGGGTGCGGCGAGGAGCGGCGCCGTCTATTTATAGGCAGGGAAAGGCGGTGGAGCGGCCGGGAGCTGAGCACGCACACCACGTGCGGCCGGCGGCAATGGCGGTTCGGCCGGCCGGAGTAAATAGCGCCGGTGGCCGGGAGCGGCAGCCGCGCTGTGGGATGTGACCCGTCGGGCAGCGATGCCACGCGGGGCGTGCGAGCTGGCGGTGCAGGCTGAGGCGCGGCGCTGGGCAAGCGGCGGCTTGCGGTGGCGCTGTGCCCGGAGATGACCGGTCGGGGCGGGCGGGAGTAATGGCGGCAGCGGCGGCGACGAGACGTGAGCGGCAGCGGTGCTGGCGAGCCGGAGTTAAGGCAGCCTGCAGCTCGGCGACACGGCGGCGCTGTGCAACCGAAGTGACGGCTCGACGGCAGCAGCGGCGCCGGTGGCAGAGCGTGGCGTGCTCGGGCTTGTGGGCGGCGTGGTAGGACCGGCGCGAGCGGCGAGGTGGAGCGCTGCTGCGGCGCGTGCGCGGGCAGCGGGCTGGCGCGAGAGGCGGCTCGGCGGTGGTCAGGGCGGCGGCTTGCGAGCGTCGTCTTGCGGTGATTGTGGCGCGGAGGCGACGGGGCGTGCAGGCAGAGTAAATGGCCGACTCGGCGTCGAGCGGCAGGGTGAGGTCATGTCATGGGCCAGCGAGGGTCGGCGTGCAGCGCCGTGCTGAGTAGAGTGGTTCTGGCGAGCGAGCTTTGCAGGCGGCGTCGTGCTGTTGCTGCGTTGCGTGCGTGTGCTGGGCTGCTGTTCGAAGGAGAGAACAGAGAAGGACTGAGTGCTAGAGTGTTTGCATGGGCATGCCTACGAGGCTTGGGTTGAGAGCTTTGGGAGTGATTTGCATGTGGTTTATGAGAAATATAAAGATTAGAATGATACTATTGGTAGCTGATTGGGTGCATAGATGGTGAATTATTTAAGGGAGATTAGGCTTGAGAAAAGTTATAGATAAACAAGAGTTGAGCTCAAACGATGGAAAAGATTTTAAAAGATTTTTAGCGAGCGATTTATCAAGTGATTTATTTGGGGGAAATTTCCGGACGTTACAGTTACTTGACCATGTTGCCCTTGAGGGGTGTGTATCTCATTTCAAGTTCTAGGGGTAGGTTAGTCTTTTGACCAACCCAGAGGAACTCATATATATTAGCTCTAGGGTTTCGGAGCAAACCATCCATCCGGACTGCTTCTCATTTCCCTGCTCCATAGGTGTAGATTTTCTTCACCGTTTTGTAGAGAATCTCTCCTCCGAGTGTATGGAAGCATTCATGGTTGCGTTGATTTCCTTCTTGTAGCTCGTGTGATCTTCGTGTCTTTTTCGGGCTATTTTTGTTGGATTTTCGTGCGTGTCTTGTTCCTACGTTTTTGAAGTGTTTGGGTTCGGATTTGTTGGTGGGGATCATGGATAGATGTCTTGTGCATCTTTGTGTTTGATCATGACCCCTCAAACTCCGGATTTGGCCTCCGATTGAAGGATTTCGGTTGGAACCCTAGCTTTTTGTCTGAGCTCGGTAGAATCTCGATTCCTCTCGATTCAGTGGGTTTGTGGCAACAATTTCGTAGGTATAGCATCTCCTAGAGGCGCTTCACCTTCACCTATGATTTGGTAGCATCTCCTAGAGGTGCTCACATTCACTCCCCCCCTCTCTGGTCGCCTAATCGGTCCTTCAATTGGTATCAGAGCTGATTACGGATCTTCATGATTCTAACCAGTCTAAGATCCAAAGATGGCGTACCAGGAACGGGGTTCGGGTCCTCCACACTTTGATGGTAAGAACTACCAGATGTGGCAGAGGCGGATGACTGCTTTCCTCCGCGGCAAGGGTCAGATCCTTTGGGATGTCACGGTGAACACAGCTTATGTTCATTCTGTGAACTTCCTTGCTCTAGGATCGAGGGACATGTTCGACGCCAACAACAAGGCGGTCGACTACTTGTACCGTGCTCTGTGTCAATCCGAATTCGATCGGGTTCAGACGGAGGACTTGGCTTGTAGGATTTGGGAGCAGCTGAAGAACGCTCACGCTGGGAACACTCAGGTTCAGGCTCGGCTATTTGCGACCTACCGGAGAGAGTACGAGAACTTCACTCATCTCCTTGGTGAGTCCATAGATGCCATGTTCCAGCGGTTCACTGTGATTGTGAACAACATGAGGGCTAACGTGTGACGCCCCAGGTTTTTAATTAACCCTAATGACTAGTCAAACTTGTTGACTTTGGTCAAATCTTGGTCAACTTGGGTCATCACCTCGAAAACCTAGCCAACAATCACCCATGAGCACCTTAAGCAAGTTAACATCCTCTACCATGGTCAAAACCCTAGTCAAAGTGGTCAAACCCCTTAATGTCCACCCCTTGTCCTAGAACTTTGGTCACGTTCTCCAATTTTTTTCTAAACACTCAAAAATCTGCCAATATAAAAGACGTGCAGAATTTCGTGGGACACAATTCATCTTTAAGGTGGCATTTGAAATTCGAAGGAGAAATAGTTCAAAAACCCGAGCCAAACTTCATTTCACTGTTCCTCGGCGCCATGAAAGTCAGCGACTTTGCCTGCAGTTCATGCTCAATCCGTGGCTCAAAACATAGGTCGACCTGCACAATAGTTACTCTCCTATGTCCCCTCTACAAGTTCTATTTTTGGCGGTTTTGAAGTTCCATTTGAAAATTTTGAATTTCAAGCGTGCAAACATGGGCAGTTCCAATTTGAACCGGCGACGTCGCGCTCTGGCTCGCGCCCGCGCACCGGCGCGTCGCACCCGCGCCGCCACGCGGCGGCCGCCGTACTCCGCTGCCCTCTCGGCGTCCGGACCCCCCCTGCTGTCGGCCGCGCGCCCGAGGAGACCATCATCGCTCGTGCGCGCCGCCCGAGCCGAAATCCGCCTAGGGACGCGCTCCCCCGCGCGTGGCCGCCCCGCCGACGCCCTGGCCGGACCCCCCGCCGTCCTTGCTGCCGGTGCCTCGTCTACCGGGCCGCCCTTTCTCCCCTCTCCTCCCTTGCTTCGAGGAGAAGCGCGCCAACACCCCCACTGCCTCACCCGCCTATTTAAACGGCACCCCGTTTCTCCCCGCGCGCGCACGCACCTCCGCCGACCCGCCATTGCCGCCGCCGCGGTGAGCACGCACCTCCGCCCGCTCCCGCCGCCGGCCAAGCCCTCGAGCACCTCCCCTAGGTTCCACTCAAGCTTCCACAGTCGCTTGTTTGCCCGCATTGCGCCTGCGCTCGCCGGATTTCGAGCCGAGGCGGCCGCGCCGCCGCGGTCTCGCCGCCGCCGCTCGCCGGAGCCGTCTCCGGCCAAACCACCACCACCAATCCGTCCCTGGTAAGCTCAATCGCACACCCATGCCATTTGTTGCCCTGCTCCGGCCGTAGTTCGCCGCCGGCGAGCTTCCCCCGCCGCGGAGGGCACGGTTGTGAATTCCCGAGGGCAGATCTGTGAACCAGGGACTTGGTTGTAACGATCTTTATCTTAGTTTTCTTGCAACTTAGTCCAGCAATTTAGAAAAATCATAGAAATTTGTAAAAAAATCAGAAAAATGCAAACCCAATTTTGTTGGTTTCAATGAGACTAGATCTACAACTTCGACAAAGCATGACCATACTTTTGACTTATGTATTTTGAATGAAAATTCAAACTCAGTTTGACACACTTTTGCTGTAGTTCAAAATCTGGAAAAGTTATAGAGCTAAATCTTGGATATGTTGCTAGATATGTCATTTGTAGGCTCTGGACAAAAATTTGCACAAAGTTATTGAACAGATCTTTTTATATGATTTACTTTGCATTTATGCTATTTCTTCCTTAATGATTTTTGTAGCAAAATGTAAATAGAGTTTTGTGCTCAACTTGTGGATATGCTCATGATATGCCTATATTAAAATTTTCTGCATTTACCATGATTTTATCTCTTCCAGAAGTATTTATTCTTGTTTAATGCTTAGATTTACATTTAAATGCCTAGTTCAAATTTTAAATAGGTTCTTGATGTGTTTGTTAGTCTTCTAGGCTTGTTTTAGGTCAGAGTTGATGTAGGAGTGAGTTGGGCTGCAGAAGTGCTTTATTTATTTATTTATGTGTTTCTCATATTTTTGGTAGCTAGGAAATGTCATTTTTGGTATATTTAATTGGTGGTTCTTTTTAAATGTGTATCTTGGACCAGTGGTCTGGTTTAGGTGTTTAGGACCCGAAAGGCACCTTCCCCCTATTTTTATAATTTATTTTGTAATTAAAAGATTGGAAACCATATCAACTTCATAATAGGTTTAATTGGGAAAAATTCCAATGACTCACTAAATGACTTATTAAAATGTTGAGTAGCTTAGTTAGGAGCTAAAGATCCACCCTTGCTGTTTTTGTGAAATTAAATGGCTTCATTTGCTTAAATGTGGACACAGTCACTATCAAAAGGATTAAATTAATAAACCTCCACTTGTAATGACCTTAATGGAAAGAAATGCTAATTACATGTTTGTCAAGGTGAATATGGCCAACAAGAGTTGGATGTGATAATTAAACTCTCACTCCACACAATAACCCTGCATATGCATTCCGTGTAGAACTTCCTGACGGTAACTACTCGCTCGTGCCGGAAGCCGAGGAAGGAGGAGCTAACGCGAAGCTGCAGTACGTGGAAGTGAACGAGGACACCGAGGAGCCCCAGGCTAACTTTGCTGACGAAGGCAAGCCCTGGTGCATTAACCTAAATGTTTTTGGAAACTTATGCAACTATCTATGGATGTTTGTGCATTTACGTTCAGGAGTTGAAATGGAACCCTAGATGCATGATCCCTAGGTAACCGTGTCCTTCACTAGTATGTTAGGTCGATAGCTGCCATGCTATAGGACCGTTACAAGTCGAGTGATGCTTGTCACTCGCGAGATTAGGTTCTTATGTTGGAATCATAAGATCTTTATAAATGGATTGCTCATGTGGTAAGAGCATGGGATGTGGGCTCCGGTCCAATGGCTTTCGTGGGTTAAGTGTTTGAAAGTACTAAGCACTTGTCGGGAATGGGACCGTAAGCCTAGAACCTTAATGACGTGGTCAGGGATCTTACTATTACTCATCTTGGGATGCGTCTCACGGCTAGCTACCGGTGGTGCATGGTGATTCTGGGTGCCTCGCGGGGTATGCCAGATAGCCTGTACCAAATACTGTAAGATTCGAACCTGAGCTGAAGAGTTTTGGGAACCGCCTGGTGGTTGTCCCGTGTAAGGGCACCCTACCGTGTGTTTAGGTCTACCTTGCAAGGTTTAAATCAATCGGTTGTCGGCCTCTCACCGTTATCTGAGACTACTTATCCAACTGGCCATGAAATCCCTAATGATGGAACTTTGTGAATATTTATGTTGATTAATTGAATTGCACAACTTATGCTTGCAATAGCTTGCTCATGTAGCAAAGAGTAATCAACTAGAATCTGAGCTAAAATATTGAAAGTAAGGACATACTCTTTGTCGCTTTTCAGCAAAACAACCCCACTAGCCAAAAAGTCTTTCATGTCTAGAGTTTGGTGATGTAGTTGTCACTGACGGGTAAGACTTGCTGAGTATTAGTATACTCAGCCTTGCTGTAATTGTTGTTTTCAGGTAATGCTTTTAGTGATGTGTGGCCTGGAGAGATCCCGCCTGGCTGGGAGCTGGAGTGGGTGGAAGACGATGAATGAAGGCATCATGGCAGGCCTCCTGTGATGCTCCTCGCACCGTGTAGTTTAATTTCGCTGTTTTCGAAACTCTGAACTTCGTTTTCATGTCAAGTACTTCGGTTTGTAATAATTAAGCCCTTCGGGGCGGATTTGGATTTTAATCATGTGTTGTACTCTGGACTCGCCTTCGCGTGAGTTTTAATGCATATTTGTCGATCCTTTGTGCTATGTAAGTGATTTCACCGGGCTCGACCCGGTAACTAACGACGGGATGATACTTTACTATTGCTTAATGACCAAAGTGGATTGGATTAGGTGATAGTACGGTATTTTCCTGGCAGGTTGTCACAGCTGGTACCAGAGCGATTATATGCGCCAGAGTTAATTAACAACCTTAATCATTGGTTTTTGAATAAAATTTGCCAAGATTGTTTGGATTTGCAAAATACGTTGGTCCGTTAAGGATGGATCTAGACCGAGAGGCCCTAGAGGGAATTTTTGGGTTCTTTCAGGTGGCTTACAAATCTATGGTTTATTTTGCTAACTTCCAGCACATTTTATTCTTGTCAAAACTTAGTTTCTGTACAACCATACTAGTTCATCACGTTTTGCCATACGTGGTGGTGCCACAAGAAAGTCCTTTGAGGGATGGATGGGACCTATTCTAATGGGAACCCACGTCGCGTCTGTGTCTCATCACGTTTTGCCATACGTGATGGTACCGCACGGAAGTCATGTGAGGGATGGATGGGACCTAATCCAAAGGGAACCCACCGTTGCGTCTGTGTCTCGCCACGTTTTGCCATGCGTGGACGTTCCGCATTGTGAAAATGCGAGGCAAGGATACACTCCATTCAAAAGGAGAGTGTCTGAGGTTGGACGCTGTCCATGCAGCGGCTTGACGCATGGATACCGTTTCTATAGCGAACGGTACTGTATGTGGACGCTTCCGTGACGTGCTGGCACGGAAGGTTCTTTTCTGCAGGTACACTAACAACGCTCCGTTAGTCGCTAAGTGAGTGTCGAATAGTTCTCGACTAGCTATTATAAGGAGAGACGAATAAAAGCCTTGCCACCGGCACTAACTTCGATTTTGGCTTGATCGCCGTGTGAGGACGATTAGGACGTCTTGCATCATGTTAAAAGTCGAAACCACTTAAAAATGGACCCAAACCTGAGTTGTGTGCTCTCTAAGGAAGAATTTTGCTAGTGTACGGTTTTTGTGTTCTAGCTTTGCCTCTCACATGTTTAGGATGTTGTTGCTGTCCAAAAATCTGTATGGCTGCTAGCTTGAATTTTTGCACCATGTTCTAGGAATAATTGAACTAGATGATCTATACCAAAGTTGCTCCATATCTAATCTAGTTTTTGCTCGCAAAAATTCATGGTCATAGCTTTTGTAGATCTCGAGTTGTACCCTTTTTAGTGAACCTAGGTCATGCTGTTTTTCTGAGGACAGTACCTTGAACTTTGCATCTTTCGACCTTGTTCCTAAATGATCTAGCTCAACCTTTGAATACCAAAAATGTGCATAAAAACCTTACGGAGTTTCTGGTGAAATTTGAGAATTTTTGGGGCTCTGGTTTTTGAGTTATGAATTTTTATTCACAGCTGCCAGAATTTTGCACCATTTGACATGTTGCTCTCTTTTTGAGTTCTAACATGAGTTACATTTTTGTACAGATGGCTGCCCCCCGTGTTTCTCGAGTACGGTGCTGATGGTACAGTCCGTACCGACGGGCTGCACTGGGAGGGTTTTCCACGCCTTGCGTGGGAGGCACTCAGCGCTGCCGGCTACACCACTCCACCCGTCTACGAGACGCTCGAGTTCGAGCACCTGGGTGTGCCCCGTTGCAGCGTGACCGTCACCGTGCCACCTCACCCAGACCACCCCGACTGGTTCGACTTGAGCTCCGTGTACTGGGGTTTCCGTGGGCATGAGTCTCTTGAGTCGGCTGCCCTCTGGGTGCTGACGGACTTCTGCGACCACAACCCGACTGCGGTGGCCCTCTCACCATTTGGGCTATTTCCGGCAGTGAGCCCGCACGACCCAGCGTGGTTGGACCGTGTGGACCACCTACAGGAGCTACTTCTGCTCGCGGTTCCGCTGGACGTCACGCGGACGCTGACACGTTGCCTGGACGCCGTGTTCACACTTCAGGCGCTGCGCAACACCACCGAGTTGATGATCAGCCAGCGTCTGGAGTCTGCTCGGCTAGCCTGGCATAGCGTCTCAGCGGCTTACCAGCAGCGGGGCTTCACCCTCTTTCAGACTCAACAGGAGAACGACTGGCTTCGTACCAGGAGGTTCCAGTTGGAGCTGGAGCGAGGCGACCACTTGCAGAGGATCCTTGAGCTGGAGGCGCAGACCACTACCCTTCAGGAGGACGTTGACGTCGGAGACATCGAGAGGTTGACACTGCTGCAGAACATCGCCGAGATGCAGCAGCAGGTTGAGGAGGCCGAGGTGCAGGTAGCAGCACTGCAGGCCGTCGTGGCTCTGCAGCCACCACCCCCGGTGGAGGCACCTCCCGAGGAGCAGCAGGGCCAGTCCGGTCTTGACCAGGAGAGTCAGGCAGGACCACCCCCACCGACCCCGCCCGCTTCACTTGCCACCAGTGACGCTTCGGTTGGCAACTAGGTTGCCGTAGTGTTGTAGTAGGATGACTCATATTCCTGTGTGTAGCCGCTTTGGTTGGTTTTTGTGGTAGGCTAATGTAGGAGTATTCTTTTGTGCAGCACGACTGCTATGTAACCCCTGATGTATG
Source organism: Cenchrus fungigraminus (assembly GCA_036936925.1). Lineage (NCBI taxonomy): Eukaryota > Viridiplantae > Streptophyta > Magnoliopsida > Poales > Poaceae > Cenchrus > Cenchrus fungigraminus. The sequence continues at coordinate 59,724,458 of CM072770.1, read as the reverse complement.
TTGGTGATCCCAAAGACTTGGCATCCATGTAATGCTTGGTTGAACACCATTGCTGCAGTGTTTGTTGTAATGAAAATGTTTAAGCTATTTGTGGTCAGATTCGAGTCCTGTGTTGAATACCAAACTTGTTCGGAATTTTATGACGATCGCGCTCACAAAAATTCAGCATTTGTGCACTTTTCTACTGAGAGTTATACAATTTTTAATCCAGTTTTGGCTGCTGTCCAAACAGCTAGACAGAGCATTGGAAATGAAATTTTTCGAGCGATTGAACGTCGGAATCTTTTCATGCGTTGAATACCAAAGTTGTGTGAAATATTGTGATGACCGTGCTCACCAAAATTCAGCATTTTTGCATGAGGGTACTGAGAGTTACGGAAATTTCGGTGAGTGTCAGCCTGCTGCCAGGGCAGCTAGGCAGAGTTTCGCACATCGGGTTCTTCGGGCATGCGAACTTGGAAATTCGCTGCGGAGTTGAATACCAACATTGAAGCGCATGAAATCCTACACCTATTGACCAGAAAGTGAAAAATTTTCAGTGACTGAGCTGTTGGATACGAAATTTTCTTATGATCATGTTGCTGCACTTTCGGGAAAACTTGCATGAATGAGCTTTTGTGATACATGTGTTGCACTTGTCATTTCTTTCTAAGCAAGACTATGGCTATGTGTCTAATAAAGGCTCACATTTTCAGATGGTGGGACCAACGCGCAGCTCTCCCAACGGTTTTGGAGCGTCGGGCAGTGGTGAACTACCACCGCCACCGCCCATGACGCCGTCGGAGGCATTCATGGCCACTCAGACCGAGGTGCTGCGCCAGATCCTGCAGACGCAGCAACAGATCGCCCAGCAGCTGAACCAAAGGCCACCCCATGGGGCAAATCATGAGGGGCCGAATCATGTCACCACCTACGCCCAGTTCATCGGGATGAAGCCCCCGACCTTCACTAAGGCGGAAGACCCCCTTGAAGCTGAGGCGTGGATCAAGGCCATTGAGGCCAAGTTCTCTGCCTTTGTGCTACCATGCTCGGAGGAAAACAAGGCCAACTTCGCAGCCTTGCAACTTCGAGGTGAGGCCTTGATGTGGTGGGAACATTTCAAGACCATGCAGCAGGCCGTGCATGCTGTCACTTGGAATGAATTCAAGCAACCTTTCAAAAGCCATCACATTCCTAAGGGACTTATGGATAGGAAGATGAGGGAATTGCTGGCCCTCAGGCAGGGAACCGACACTGTGTATCACTATGCACAGAAATTCAATAGCCTTTGCCAGTATGGTGGACATCATGTGGATACCGATGCAAAGAAGATGGAGAGGTTCCGTGATGGCCTGGATGGTGAGTTGTACGAACGGCTGAACTTAATCGAGCCCAACAACTTCCATGAGTTGGTGAACAAGGCTATATCCCAAGAGGATGCTATGAAAAAGGCCCAGAGAGACAAGAAGAGGTAGGCTGGTTTTGCTTCGGGCAGCGGGACTAACAAAAAGTTTCGCTTTGTGAAGAAGAACGTTCCTAACTCGTCCCAGCAATCTTCAACTGGACGCTGGACGATGATGCCATCACAAAGCAAACCTTCAGGGAACTTCCAGTTCCGCAACACTCAGCAGCAAGCTTCCAAGCCCAATGCACCCCCGCGCAACACCGGTGAATGCCGTTGTTACAATTGTGGACAGCCGGGGCATTATATAAGTGACTGCCCAAAGCCCAAGCAGATTAAGCCCAACCAGCAGAATCAAGGTTCAGGGACCAAGTCGGTCAATCCAGCTAAGAAGCCGATGGTGCAAGTCCGTCAGGGCAAACTGAACTTCACCACTATGAGTGACATTCCAGAAGGAGCTTCAGTGCTTACGGGTACCTTCTCTATCAATGAAACCCCCATTAAGATATTGTTCGATTCTGGAGCCACTCATAGCTTTATTAGTGGAAGCTTGGTAGAAAAATTGGGTTTAAGTGGTTCACGTGTTAAGGAGGCGTATACAATTGTCACTCCGGGTGGAAAAATCTCTTCTCACACCTTAACCTTCGGAGTACCATTGAAATTGGGAAGTAAGACGGTTCAATCAAATCTCATTGTCATAGGCTTAGAGGGTATGGATGTTATCTTGGGAATGGATTGGATGACCCGACATAAGGTGGTTCTAGATATCTCGGGTGGGGTTGTAGCGATCAATTCACCTACCATCGGACACACCACCCTGTACCTACCTTTTAAGGACGGCACAGACCCTTGTGCCTATGTGACCATTACCTCTCACCTTGAAGAAATTCCAGTAGTTTGTGAGTATCCTGATGTCTTTCCCGATGAATTGCCTGGCATGCCACCAGACCGGGATGTCGAGTTTGTAATTGAACTCCAACCGGGCACTGCACCCATCTCCAAACGACCTTACCGTATGCCTCCCAAAGAGCTAGCGGAACTAAAAAATCAACTCCAGGAATTGTTAGATAAGGGCTATATTCGCCCAAGTTCTTCTCCCTGGGGTTACCCCGCACTCTTTGTCAAGAAGAAAGATGGTAGTTTGAGGTTATGTGTTGACTACAGACCTCTCAATGCGGTGACCATCAAAAACAAATACCCTCTTCCCCGCATTGATGTTCTTTTCGATCAATTGGCTGGAGCCAAGGTTTTCTCCAAGATCGATCTTCGGTCTGGTTATCATCAAATCAAAATTCGACCTTGTGACATTCTTAAAACTGCTTTCTCCACCCGATATGGTCTCTATGAGTATCTGGTGATGTCTTTTGGTCTCACAATGCCCCCGCCTATTTCATGTACCTCATGAACTCCGTATTCATGATGGAGCTTGACAAGTTCGTAGTGGTCTTTATCGATGACATTCTAATCTATTCCAAAAATGAGAGGGAACATGCCGAACATCTTCGAATTGTTCTACAGCGTTTGAGAGATCACAAACTCTATGCTAAATTCTCCAAATGCGAATTCTGGTTGGATAGTGTGAAATTCTTGGGGCACACTATTTCCAAAGATGGCATATCCGTAGATCCTAGCAAAGTACAAGAGGTGATGGATTGGAAACCACCCAAGTCCGTACACCAAATTCGCAGCTTTCTGGGTTTGGCGGGTTATTATCACCGATTCATCCCGGACTTCTCCAGGATCGCCAAACCTATGACTGAACTGCTCAAGAAAGGGGTAAAATTCGTGTGGAGCGAAGCATGTGAGAAAGCTTTCCACACGTTGAGACAACACTTAACTTCAGCCCCAGTGCTAGTACAACCGGATAATTCCAAACCGTTTGAAGTTTTCTGTGATGCGTCAGGCACTGGTCTCGGTTGTGTTCTTATGCAAGAGGGCCGAGTCATTGCCTATGCCTCACGGGCACTTCAACCCCATGAGATAAATTATCCCACTCATGATCTAGAGCTAGCAGCGGTTGTTCATGCTCTCAAGATATGGAGGCACTATCTGATGGGCAATCGTTGCAATATCTTCACCGATCACAAGAGTCTCAAATATATCTTCACTCAATCAGACCTAAACATGAGACAAAGAAGATGGCTCGAGTTGATTAAAGATTATGATCTAGAAGTGCACTATCACCTCGGGAAAGCCAATGTTGTTGCGGATGCTCTTAGCCGCAAAGTTCACTGCAACCGTCTAGAGGTGGAGCCGTATAGTGACACGTTATGTGAAGAGATGAGGAAGCTTCATTTGGAAGTGGTAGAACAAGGAAATCTATATGCCATAGCTGCGGAATCTAACCTTTATGACAGAATTGTCACTGCTCAACGCAATGATGAGGGCATACAGCTAATAAAGCAGAAATTAGCGGAAGGAGATCCCAAGTACACTTGTTTCCAGAGGGATTCAAAGGATGTGGTATGGTTTGGGAAATGTCTGGTGATTCCTGCTGACCCGGACCTTAAGAAGGAAATTTTTGATGAGGCTCATCTCTCCAAATTCTCTATTCATCCCGGAAGCACCAAAATGTATCAAGATTTGAAAGAAAATTTCTAGTGGTCCAATATAAAAGTCGACATAGCAAAGTATGTGTCAGAGTGTGATACTTGTCATAGGATGAAAGCAAGCCATTTGAAATCGGCAGGTGTACTCCAACCTTTGTCGATACCTACGTGGAAGTGGGATGACATAAGTATGGATTTTATTGTGGGTTAACCCCTGACCGCCAGAAAGAAGGATTCTATTTGGGTTATCGTGGACAGGCTCACCAAAACTGCTCACTTCATCGCCGTTCACACCACTTATTCAGTTCAAGACTATGCAGAGATTTATATGGACCAAATAGTCCGCTTGCATGGAATTCCAAAGACTATAATTTCTGATCGAGGGACTCAATTTGTAGCTCGTTTCTGGGAGCAATTGCATGAATGTTTAGGAACCAAATTGATCCGTAGTTCCAGCTATCATCCGCAGACCGATGGTCAGACGGAAAGGGTAAATCAAATTGTGGAAGACATGCTACGGGCAAGCATCATGCATTTTGATAAGAGTTGGGACAAGTGTTTGTCCTTGGCAGAATTCTCATATAACAACAGCTATCAAGCTAGTTTGAAGATGGCACCGTTTGACGCTCTTTATGGACGGAGATGCCGCACCCCTTTGAACTGGTCAGAAGCCGGAGAAAGGACACTCTTTGGTCCGGACTTAGTCAAGGACGCTGAAGAGAAGGTGCAAGTGATAAGGGAGAATTTGAAGTTAGCTCAAATGAGGCAAAAGAGCTATCACGATAGAGGGACAACACCCCGACAATATGAAGTTGGTAATTATGTCTATCTAAAGGTTTCACCAACAAAAGGTGTGCAAAGGTTTGGGGTTAAGGGAAAGTTAGCTCCACGCTATATTGGACCTTACGAAATCATTGAAGTATGTGGGCTAGTGGCTTATCGCATCTGACTTCCAGAGCGGTTCTCCGCAGTCCACAATGTGTTTCATGTGACCCAATTGAAGAAAGGCGTGCCTGTGCCTGAGACCGAGGTAATCACGGAAGCAAATGCTTGGATTGAGCCGGATTTCTCGCTCATCGAGCATCCTATGAGGGTGTTAGACCAAAAGGAGAGAAAGACCCGAAGACAGACCGTGAAGAAGTACAAGATACAATGGAGTCATCACACGGAGGAAGAAGCTACTTGGGAGACGGAAAATTATCTCAACACCAAGTACCCGGGATTTCTACAATCTCGAAACCGTAAGTTCCTTTTCCTACCTTGTTCTTTAGAATCGAATCTCGGGACGAGATTCCGCTTAAGGGGGGTAGGCTGTGACGCCCCAGGTTTTTAATTAACCCTAATGACTAGTCAAACTTGTTGACTTTGGTCAAATCTTGGTCAACCTGGGTCATCACCTCGAAAACCTAGCCAACAATCACCCATGAGCACCTTAAGCAAGTTAACATCCTCTACCATGGTCAAAACCCTAGTCAAAGTGGTCAAACCCCTTGATGTCCACCCCTTGTCCTAGAACTTTGGCCACGTTCTCCAATTTTTGTCTAAACACTCAAAAATCTGCCAATATAAAAGTTGTGCAGAATTTCGTGGGACACAATTCATCTTTAAGGTGGCATTTGAAATTCGGAGGAGAAATAGTTCAAAAACCCGAGCCAAACTTCATTTCACTGTTCCTCGGTGCCATGAAAGTCAACGACTTTGCCTGCAGTTCATGCTCAATCCGTGGCTCAAAACATAGGTCGACCTGCACAATAGTTACTCTCCTATGTCCCCTCTACAAGTTCTATTTTTGGCGGTTTTGAAGTTCCATTTGAAAATTTTGAATTTGAAGCGTGCAAACATGGGCAGTTCGAATTTGAACCAGCGACGTCGCGCTCTGGCTCGCTCCCGCACGCCGGCGCGTCGCGCCCGCGCCGCCACGCGGCGGCCGGCGTACGCCGCTGCCCCCTCGGCGTTCGGACCCCCCTCCCGTCGGCTGTGCGCCCGAGGAGACCATCATCGCGCGTGCGCGCCGCCCGAGCCGAAATCCACCTAGGGACGCGCTCCCCCGCGCGTGGCCGCCCCGCCGACGCCCTGGCCGGACCCCCCGCCGTCCTTGCCGCCGGTGCCTCGCCTGCCGGGTCGCCCTTTCTCCCATCTCCTCCCTCGCTTCGAGGAGAAGCGCGCCAACACCCCCACTGCCTCGCCCGCCTATTTAAATGGCACCCCATTTCTCCCCGCGCGCGCACGCACCTCCGCCAACCCGCCATTGCCGCCGCCGCGGTGAGCACGCACCTCCGCCCGCTCCCGCCGCCGGCCAAGCCCTCGAGCACATCCCCTAGGTTCCACTCAAGCTTCCACAGTCGCTTGTTTGCCCGCATTGCACCTGCGCTCACCGGATTTCGAGCCGAGGCGGCCGCGCCGCCGCAGTCTCGCCGTCGCCGCTCGCCGGAGCCGTCTCCGGCCAAACCACCACCACCAATCCGTCCCTGGTAAGCTCAATCGCACACCCATGCCATTTGTTGCCCTGCTCCGACCGTAGTTCGCCGCCGGCGAGCTTCCCCCACCGCGGAGGGCACGGTTGTGAATTCCCGAGGGCAGATCTGTGAACCAGGGACTTGGTTGTAACGATCTTTATCTTAGTTTTCTTGCAACTTAGTCCAGCCACTTAGAAAAATCATAGAAATTGGTAGAAAAATTAGAAAAATGCAAACCCAATTTTGTTGGTTTCAGTGAGACTAGATCTACAACTTCTACAAAGCATGACTATACTTTTGACTTATGAATTTGAATGAAAATTCAAACTCAGTTTGACACACTTTTGCTGTAGTTCAAAATCTGGAAAAGTTATGGAGCTGAATCTTGGATATGTTGCTAGATATGTCATTTTTAGGCTTTGGACAAAAATTTGCACAAAGTTATTGAACAGATCTTTTTATATGATTTACTTTGCATTTATGCTATTTCTGCCTTAATGATTTTTGTAACAAAATGTAAATAGATTTTTGTGGTCAACTTGTGGCTATGCTCATTATATGCCTATATTCAACTTTCCTGCATTTACCATGATTTTATCTCTGACAGAACTATTTATTCTTGTTTAATGATTAGATTTACATTTAAATGCCTAGTTCAAATTTTAAATAGGTTCTTGATGTGTTTGTTAGTCTTCTAGGCTTGTTTTAGGTCAGAGTTGATGTAGGAGTGAGTTGGGCTGTAGAAGTGCTTTATTTATTTATTTATTTATTTATTTATTTATGTGTTTCTAATATTTTTGGTAGCTAGGAAATGTCATTTTTGGTATATTTAATCTGTGGCTCTTTTTAAATGTGTATCTTGGACCAGTGGTCTGGTTTAGGTGTTTAGGACCTGAAAGGCACCTTCCCCCTATTTTTATAATTTATTTTGTAATTAAAAGATTGGAAACCATATCTACTTCATAATAGGTTTAATTGGGAAAAATTCCAATGACTCACTAAATGACTTATTAAAATGTTGAGTAGCTTAGTTAGGAGCTAAAGATCCACCCTTGCTGTTTTTGTGAAATTAAATGGCTTCATTTGCTTAAATGTGGACACAGTCACTATCAAAAGGATTAAATTAATAAACCTCCACATGTAATGACCTTAATGGAAAGAAATGCTAATTACATGTTTGTCAAGGTGAATATGGCCAACAAGAGTTGGATGTGATAATTAAACTCTCACTCCACACAATAACCCTGCATATGCATTCCGTGTAGAACTTCCTGACGGTAACTACTCGCTCGTGCCGGAAGCCGAGGAAGGAGGAGCTGACGCGGAGCTGCAGTACGTGGAAGTGAACGAGGACACCGAGGAGCCCCAGGCTAACTTTGCTGACGAAGGCAAGCCCCGATGCATTAACCTAAATGTTTTTGGAAACTTATGCAACTATCTATGGATGTTTGTGCATTTACGTTCAGGAGTTGAAATGGAACCCTAGATGCATGATCCCTAGGTAACCGTGTCCTTCACTAGTATGTTAGGTCGATAGCTGCCATGCTATAGGACCGTTACAAGTCGAGTGATGCTTGTCACTCGCGAGATTAGGTTCTTATGTTGGAATCATAAGATCTTTATAAATGGATTGCTCATGTGGTAAGAGCATGGGATGTGGGCTCCGGTCCAATGGCTTTCGTGGGTTAAGTGTTTGAAAGTACTAAGCACTTGTCGGGAATGGGACCGGTAAGCCTAGTACCTTAATGACGCTGTGAGGGATCTTACTATTACTCATCTTGGGATGCGTCTCACGGCTAGCTACCGGTGGTGCATGATGATTCTGGGTGCCTCGCGGCGTATGCCAGATAGCCTGTACCAAAGACTGTAAGATTCGATCCTGAGCTGAAGAGTTTTGGGAACCGCCTGGTGGTTGTCCCGTGTGAGGGCACCCTACCGTGTGTTTAGGTCTACCTTGCAAGGTTTAAATCAATCGGTTGTCGGCCTCTCACCGTTATCTGAGACTACTTATCCAACTGGCCATGAAATCCCTAATGATGGAACTTTGTGAATATTTATGTTGATTAATTGAATTGCACAACTTATGCTAGCAATAGCTTGCTCATGTATCAAAGAGTAATAAACTAGAATCTGAGCTAAAATATTGAAAGTAAGGACATACTCTTTGTTGCTTTTCAGCAAAAGAACCCCACTAGCCAAAAAGCCTTTCATGTCTAGAGTTTGGTGATGCAGTTGTCACCGACGGGTAAGACTTGCTGAGTATTAGTATACTCAGCCTTGCTGTAATTGTTGTTTTCAGGTAATGCTTTTAGTGATGTGTGGCCTGGAGAGATCCTGCCTGGTTGGGAGCTGGAGTGGGTGGAATACGATGAATGAAGGCATCATGGCAGGCCTCCTGTGATGCTCCTCGCACCGTGTAGTTTAATTCCGCTGTTTTCGAAACTCTGAACTTCGTTTTCATGTCAAGTACTTCGGTTTGTAATAATTAAGCCCTTCGGGGCGGATTTGGATTTTAATCATGTGTTGTACTGTGGACTCGCCTTCGCGTGAGTTTTAATGCATATTTGTTGATCCTTTGTGCTATGTAAGTGATTTCACCGGGCTCGACCCGGCAACTAACGACGGGATGATACTTTACTATTGCTTAATGACTAAAGTGGATTGGATTAGGCGATAGTACGGTATTTTCTTGGGCGGGTTGTCACATAATGTGGCCGTGCTCCCGTACGATGATCATGATAGGGCTATCAAGCTCCTGCACTCTCTGGATCGTACCGTGTGGAGTGAGAAGGTCGAAGCATTCTTGAGTCGGAGAAGTATGAGACCCTCACGGTGGACGAGCTATTCTCCAAGCTCAAGTCGTCCGAGGTGGACCGTGGGGTGCGAGCTAAGATCGAGAACCCGACTGACCCTCATAGTCTGGCTCTCGTGTCTGGACCAAGGACTAATGCTAACATGTCTTCGAGACATTTTTCTTTGTCTTGTCTTGTGTCCATGCCAGATGAGGAGTTCGAGGTGTTGAGCGAGGAGGATCTCACATTGCTGAGCAGGCGGTTCGAGCGCATGTACACGAACCGGAAGAACGCTCGGAGGAGCTCGGGCATGTGCTACCGGTGCGGGAAGCATGGGCATTTTATCGCTGAGTGCCCGGAAGCCATGGAGGTCAAGCCCGAGCACAAGCACCATCCGAGGACCGACCACAAGCACCGCTCGAGGGACGACCACAAGGGCAAGAACAAGTCCGAGCGGAGGCCGAGGAGGAGTGGTGGTCACAAGAAGAAGGAGCGCGCGATGGTTGCCGGAGCGAGCGACATCGACTCAAGCTCCTGCTACTCTTCATCGAGCTCAAGTGATGAAGATGAGAACCGGCACAAGGGCAAGCGGTCAAGCAAGAACATCAATGGCCTGTGCTTCGCCGCCCAAGGTTTTTGCGGCATGGCACATAGCTCCGCAAGCAAGAAGAGCAACAAGTATGACTCGGACTCGGACTCCGAGAATGAGGTAAACAATGATCCATCCTTCTTGGTAGCGGAGAATGCTAGGTTGAATGAATTGCTTGACAACCGTGATGATGTGCTTAGAAAGACCAACAAGGAGAAGAAGGAGTATAGGTCTTTGCTTGGAGAGGCTAAGGAGAAGGTGGTTGAGCTAGAGTCTTTGCTTATTGATGCTAGGGCTCAAATAGATTCTCTGAAGTCTGCTCCTGTTGTGACCAATGAATCTGAATGCACTGATTGTTCTATTTTCCTTGGTGATTTGACTATGCTTAAGGAAAAGTATGCCTCCAAGGTTGAGGAACTAGATGTGCTTAGGGTTGAGCTAGATGAGATGAAATCTAGGCCCTCCTTGCTTGGTGCTTGCACTTCTTGTCCTGTTTTGCATGAGAAACTAGATGTGTCCGTTGCTTATGCTAGATCTCTAGAAGCTGCTTTGAAAGCTCCTATTCCTACATCATGCTCTACTTGTGAAGTGAATCCTGTATAGAATTTGGAGCTTGCACACTATGTGAATCGTTTGTAGGATGAGAATGATGAGTTGAGAAAGATGATGGGTTGGTTGTCTGGTCATGAGCCTCAGCTCAGGATGAGGATTGAGGCATACAAGCGCTATGATGGGCAAGCGCTTGGGGCAGACAAGGTTGGTGAGGGAAGTGGTGAGGATGAGGGGAAGATCGGAGATATCCCAGAACCACCAAAAACCCACCACAAAAATACCTATGCTCCTAAGCCAAACCCACTTAGGAACCGACTAGACACAACCCCAGCTCCACCCGTGTTTCCTCCACACACCGATAACTTCCAGAAACCCATCAAGTTCAAGAGTGACTTGGGGAATGAGTTCTTTGGGAAGAAGGGAGAGAAACCGAGTGAGGAGAAGCCACAGCCCAAAGAGAGCCCAAAACCAAAACCAAAACCAAAATCCTTCCATTGTGAGCATTGTGGGAGGAATTGGCACCTTGCTGAATTTTGCTTCCGGCGGAAGTGTAAGGAGAGGTTGGCTAGGGAGATGGCCAACAAGGACAAGTACCGCCCTTCTCGTGGTGTGCCTGAGCCTAGGTTGGTGCCGAGAGATGAGGGTGTGGTGCATACCATATACCATCGGGAGAGGCGTGAGTTTGTGCCTCGAGGTGAGCCACCACAGAGAGATGGTGGTAGGCGTGTTGGGTTTGGGCATGGTGAGTTTGCTGGACGTTCCTTCGCTCGTGGCCAATACGAGTATGGGGGGAACGATCGCAGCTTTAGGTCCCAGAGGAGCTACGGGCCACGGTCTCCCCTTCGTGGTACACGTAGTCCTCCAAGGGGATGTGTTGGTGTTCCACCTAGGAGAGATAGGATGGATTTTGCTAACCCCACTTTTGAGCAAATGGCACGGCACTGGTTTGATTCGTTTTGTACTAACCCCAGTGTTGAGTCGTTTGCTCACTCTCACTCTCATTTTTGATTTTGCAGGTGGGAGGCATGGAGGGCTTTTGGTTGATCGACTCCGGTTGCTCTCGACACATGACTGGAGATCGAAGGTGGTTCTCCAGCCTCACCCCAGTGATAACCAAAGAGTACATCACTTTTGGGGATAATGGGAAAGGTAGAGTGCTTTTAGTGGGCACGGTGAAGGTGAATGAGTCTGTGACTCTTAGGCATGTCGCTCTTGTCAAGTCTTTGGGGTTTAATCTTCTTTCGGTTTTCCAGCTTCTTGATGAGGGTTTTGAGGTCCGTTTCAAATCGGGCGCTTCGCGTGTTTTGGATTCTCGAGGTGATCTTGTGTGCACGATCATCCCCGAGGGTCAGATTTTCAGAGCCGATTTTTCTCAATGTGTCGGCTTTTCTCGTTGTTTGGTTGCTGGTGTTTCGGCGGAGCTTTGGAAATGGCATAGGAGACTCGGTCACTTGAGTTTTGACATGTTGTCACGCTTGAGTGGGCTAGGATTGGTCAGAGGATTGCCTAAGTTGAAGTACCAAAAGGATTTGGTATATGCTCCGTGTAGGCATGGTAAGATGATTGCCGCCTCTCACCCGCCTCTGACATCCGTTATGACAGAGAGGCCATGCGAGCTGTTCCATATGGACTAGGTTGGTCCAGCTCGTGTGTGCTCGGCGGGTGGGAAATGGTATGTCCTTGTGATAGTGGACGACTATTCTCGCTATGCTTGGGTCTTCTTTTTAGCTGATAAGGGGGAGACGTTTGGTTTTGTCCGAGATCTAATCTTGAGGTTGAAGAACGAGAGGAATGGAGATGCTGTTCGAGCTATTCGTAGCGACAATGGCAGTGAAGTTAAAAACTCTCGTTTCGAAACCTTTTGTCGTGATTTGGGTCTCGAACATCAGTTTTCTTCTCCCTATGTGGCTTGTCAGAATGGTGTGGTTGAGAGGAAAAATCGTTCCCTTTGTGTGATGGCTCGGACGATGCTCAACGAGCATAGGACTCCGAGGAGATATTGGGCTGAGGCGGTGAATACCGCGTGCCATGTTGGGAACTGGATTTTTCTTCGGGCTTTCTTGAACAAGACGTGCTATGAGCTCATGCATGGGCGAGCACCTAGAGTGAGCCATTTCAGGGCTTTTGGTTGTCGGTGCTTTATTCTCAAGAGGGGTAGGCTTGATAAGTTTGAGTCGAGGTCCTCGGATGGAATTTTCTTGGGTTATGCTAGTCATTCTCGAGCATTTCGTGTGCTCAACCTTGATACTAACCTAGTCATGGAAACTTGCGAGGTTACCTTCGACGAGACCCAGCCATGCAATTCATCTGTCTTTGAGTGTGCAGGTGACGATGAAGTTGGCAAGAAGATCTTTGAGGATGAGGAGGATGATGCTGGAGAGGATGATGGTGATGATGGTGAAGCTCCAGCCACGCATGTACCCTCTACTTCCACTACGACGACTACGGTGCAGGATGGTCCATCCCCTACACCGACTACGATCCAGCAAGATCAAGTGGAAGCTGCTGTCGAGGGGGAGGTTGTCTCCAGGCGAGAGGCACCGAGGCGCATTCAAGTTGATCATCCGCCCTCAAGAATCATCGGCGACATCAACGAACGTACGACACGGTCGAGGTCTAGAAATGCTTCTCACTTTGCTCATTCAGCTTTTGTTGCTACATTTGAGCCGAAAGACATTAGACATGCGCTATCTGATCCAAATTGGGTAAATGCCATGCATGAGGAGTTAGAGAATTTTGAGAGAAATCAGGTGCGGGAGTTAGTGGAGCCACCACCAAACTGCAAACCTATTGGGACAAAATGGTTGTGGAAAAACAAAGAGGGTGAGAATGGTGAGGTGGTGAGGAACAAATCAAGGCTGGTTGCTCAGGGTTTTAGCCAGAAGGAGGGGATAGACTATGAGGAGACATTTGCTCCTGTAGCCCGTTTGGAGGCAATCAGGATTCTTCTAGCCTTTTCTGTGGCTAAAGGATTCAGGTTGTACCAAATAGATGTGAAGAGCGCCTTCCTGAATGGGTTTTTGGAGAAGGAAGTTTATGTGAGGCAACCACCTGGGTTTGAGAGTGTTGAGTTTCCCCATCGAGTGTACAAGCTGAGGAAGGCCTTGTATGGGCTGAAACAAGCTCCCAGGGCAGGGTATGGCAGGTTGAGGGGGTTCTTATTCAGCAAGGGGTTTGAGATGAGCAAGGTTGATAAGACTCTTTTTCTCCTCAGGCAGGGCAATGATATCCTAATTGTTCAGGTGTACGTGGATGATATTGTCTTTGGCGGCTCGTCTCACTCTTTGGTTGCGAGGTTTGCAGAGGACATGAGCAAAGAATTCGATATGTCTATGATGGGAGAATTGCAGTTCTTTCTCGGGCTTCAGATCAAGCAGGCGAAACATATAGAAGTGAGGTACCACTTCCTGAGAGACAATGTTGAGAAGGGAAACATAGATCTCATCCATGTGCCAACCGAAAAGCAACTTACCGATATCCTAACCAAGCCTTTGGACCAAGCTACATTTGCGTGTTTGCGAGGAGAGCTTGGAGTCATTTTTCCTTTTTGAGCTTCGGTTGGAAGGGTTGATGTACATATGCATGTTGCATTTTCATTTATGTATCATATCATGCTTGCATCTTTGTATCATAGACTGCATTTGTATCATATGCCTTAGAGATGTGCTTCTCTCATATGCTTTGATCACCATGGTATGCTGAATATGAGGTTATGACTTTGCTAGTGATGCTCATGAGATGTATAGCTATGCTCTTGGTAGCTTTGAGATGTATATGCTTGTGGATGGCTTTCTTTTGTAAAAATGTTATATAATCCTCTCTTGTGAGTTGAATGCCTCTCATGTTCAAATTGTGCACTTATGGATATATCTTACTTAATTTGTGCTTGGAACCATGTTCTTTTCACTTGGGGTTAAAGACCCATTTATCATCATGAATGTTTAGCCTGCATGCTACCTTGTGGAGAAGCCTAAGCTTCTTTTTGCCGCAAAGGCACTTCATGTACCATGCTTAACTTGTAAATCATGAAATTGGTATATGAAATGCTTGTGCTTGAAAAATATGCTTCCATGTCATATGTGCTTTAAATTCCTTATCTTGGGTGCTAAACCGTTGCATGATGTTCACCAATAAGAAGTCTCATATCTAGAAGTGGACACATGGCTCGGTGGTTTTGACATGACATGAGATAACTTGTAGGTGTTTGTGATGATCTTGTGATGAGAATTTGTGACCTTGCATGAAGTTTGTGGGCTTTATGTTGTTTGTGCTCATTTTGACCATGTGTAGGTTCTATGCTCATGAGAGGGAAATTTTTTTGTGAAAAATGCTTCATTTTGATCATGGCTATGTCACATGCTTATATGTCCCTATCTATCTTGTTGGCGAAGCTTGTACTAAATTTGTGGCTATCTTGCTTGTCTGTCTCCATTTTAGCATCAAGGGGAGCTTTGCATCAAGGGGAGCAAAATTGGGAGAAATGCATTTGTTTAGGGGGAGCTTGCATCGCTTGCATTCATGCTTTTGGGAGCTCTTTTTCGCCTGAATTTTAGTTGTGCTCTTTTGCCGATGGTGTCGAGCCCTTTTGCCTCACCTTGAGGAGTCGGCAATTTTGGAGCATTTTATCTCGGTTGTGTCGAGCCGTTGCCCTTGTCTTAGGGGACCGAGATTTTTCTGACTCAAGTGATCTTGTTTTGGCTTTTGTTTGACTTTTGATCACTTGTTTGAGTTTTTCAGTCGTTTCTTTTCTTTTTCTTTTTTTTTCTCTGAATTGGTTACTATGTGTGTGTTGTCAATGCACTCATCAAGGGGGAGATTGAGAACCGGAGCATCCGAGGACCGGTGGATGGTCGCTCCTGGCTGTGATGAGTGATTAACAACGTGGTGTGGACTGACTCTTGGCCGAGTATTGCAGGTGTAGGTTGCGGCTTGATTTGCATTGGTGCAGGTGAAGAGCGGGCGCGAAAGGTCTATGCCTTGCGGGGCCTCCGAGGAGTGGAGAGACAAGTAGACTCGGCTCGAGGGACCCGGTGGCCAGCGGGGTCAAGTGCGGGCCACATGGTGGTAAGAAAAGCAAGACGAAGTCGTGGACAGGAGCCGGTGCAGGGTAGCGGCTCACGACCGGAGTCTGCACGCGGGGTTTGCGGTGGTTCACCACAAAACCGTCAGGTTACTTGGTTGAGCCACAAAACCAAGACCGGAGGCTCGACGGGTGGAGACGGGATCCGGGCGCGCCGAGAAGCTTCGATGCCGGCGGACACATGGCGGGATCGCAGGGCTTGCGTCGGGAGGACGCGGACTGCGGCAAAGGCGTGGCCGTGCGATGAAGAGGAGTGCTACTTGACCATGTTGCCCCTGAGGGGTGTGTATCTCATTTCAAGTTCTAGGAGTAGCTTAGTCATTTGCCCAACCCAGAGGAACTCATATATATTAGCTCTAAGGTTTCTGAGCAAACCATCCATCCGGACTGCTTCTCATTTCCCTGCTCCATAGGCATAGATTTTCTTCACCGCTTTGTAGAGAATCTGTCCTCCGAGTGTATGGAAGCATTCATGGTTGCGTTGATTTCCTTCTTGTAGCTCGCGTGATCTTCGTGTCTTTTTCGGGCTATTTTCGTTGGATTTTCGTGCGCGCCTTGTTCCTTCGATTCTGAGGTGTTTGGGTTCGGATTTGTTGGTGGGGATCATGAATAGATGTCTTGTGCATCTTTGTGTTTGATCATGACCCCTCAAACTCCGGATTTGGCCTCCGATTGAAGGATTTCGGTTGGAACCCTAGCTTTTTGTGTGAGCTCGGTAGAATCTCGATTCCTCTCGATTTAGTGGGTTTGTGGCTACAATTTCGTAGGTATAGCATCTCCTAGAGGCGCTTCACCTTCACATATGATTTGGTAGCAATCCCTTGGTTGATTCGGGAGATCGGGCAAAGGGAAGGAGGAGTTGACCTTCAAGAGGTCGAGCTCGGGCTTCTGTCTGCGCACCACGCGGACGGTCCGCACGCCCCTAGCGGACGGTTCGCGAGCAGGCTATTAGCCAGCTGTTCGTCGTGTTCTTCGCGAGTTCTTGCGTTGCCTTGTTTCGATCCGTTTTGTCCGGTGCTTTTGGTTGCTCGAAGTTTGCTGGACGGTCCGCGAGGAGAGTGCGGACGGTCTCTTCCGCGCGGACGGTCCGCGGGTAGGGCACGGACAGTCCGTTTTTCGAGGTGCAGTACTGGTGGTTCGGGAGCTATTTGCGGACGGTCCAACTCGACCGTGCGGACAGTCCGCCCAAGCCCCGCGGACAGTCCGCCCCCTCCATGCGGACGGTCCGCCCCAGGCACTGCAGATTGCCTAAGTCCTTTGCTTCTTGAGTTGCGCTTCCGTGTTGCTTTGAGTTGGGGTTTGTTTCTAGGGTTGGTAGGTCCGTTGTGACTACGTGACCTTGGCAAACTCGTGTGGGAATCCTTGGTTGTGATTTTGGGGCATAGGCCGAGTTCATCCTTCGGGAAGAATTTTTATCGGCTCCCATTCACTCCCCCCCTCTCTGGTCGCCTAATCGGTCCTTCACCGGACCCGCCTGTCGGGGACGGCCGAGACCCTAAGTAGCCCCATCTCTCATCGCCCCATGTATATTTTCATACTAAGTTTTTGCTAACTTTTGGCAAACAAAGCTTTTGTGAAAAATATTTCTAGCTAATACTTGTTTGAAAAATACGATTCAAATAAAACATGATAGCTCCTAAATCAATATGAAAGAGATGTGAGGGACATAGTACAATAATGACGTATGGAGAGTGGTTAAGTATGATCAATTATCTGAACTTAAGAAATTTGTTATGTATGAAGTGATTAAGTATTATCTACCTGCTATCAAAGTAGGAACATAATAAAATGAGAATATATGGGGTCACAAAATAGTGTCAACTCAAATTGTAATAATATCACATTATTACATAATGTTTCTGGGTGAATATATAATGTTTTCTTGCAATGTGCAACTAATTTATAGTTATTTTTTTTATTTGATTGAAGTTATTTTAATGCTCAAATAATAATTATAAATTAAAATATCAGGAATAAAAATGTTATATTGCGGATGACTCTTTCTCCATCTTAGAAAAGAAAATAAAGTGTATCTTCTAATGATGCAGCACCGGAAGAAGAAATAGGAGGATAGAGGGGGGCATTCATGCTTTGTTGTTATGGCTAGCTTTGAAAGCATTAGCACCTTTTTGGGTTGGTTTGAAGGTTTGATAAAATTTTGTCTCTTCCTTCGTCATATCAACACTAAATTTTGGAAACAAACCTTAGGGAAAATTATTAACTAATTTATGGTAGAGAAAATATAGTATAAAATGGGAATATGATAGCTGTTGAAGACATCGTTATTACACAATCATTGAGAATAAACTTGCATAACTAAAAATAGTTATAAATGTGTTATATGTAATATCTTAGATTTGGTAACTAGTTAAATGATGATAATATAGGAAGAGTAGGTAAGGAATATGTAGAAATTGTAACAATAGTTAAAACATAGTCGTTTTTGAAAGGAAATTAATTCCATCATATGCTACTACACATATATAGCCAATTTTCACATCATTCTCAGCGCATAATAAAATGATGATGTGTGCAAAAGCTAAGCATGATACAACTTATTATAGTGCGGTTATAATAAAATAATGATATATAAGATTGTTAACTAGCTAGTATCAACTCTAGTTGTAGACTTGCAGTAATGAGATAGTAAGATGATGATATCTAAATTACTCCCTTCGTTCCAAATTGTAGAATGTCCTGAGTCACACCTCCTAAGTTCATGTTTTTAAAAAATATAAAAACTTCAACAATACCAAATAAATGCAAACAAATATGTTCATGATATATTTAATAAAATATTTTGACATTGTAGATGTTGATGTATAAATTTGCTTGAACTAAGGATAAATCTCTAAAACAAGTTACATTTCCAAACAGAGAAAGTTGGCAAATGACGTGAATTCTGTTGGTAATGGTAACATACTGAGATGATAATTTATTACAGGTTAGATAAATAATAATTACATTGAAAAAAATCTGATGTTGATCTCGGGCATACATATGCAAAAAAATGTTGGAAGGAGAACATACCCTGAAGAAAATTAATACATCGATCCATTAGATAGACTATTCATTCTCACGCGCACATACCTTTTTTAATAATTTTATTGGTAGTTCCATTCATATTCATATGACATTTACCATTTTAAAGCACTCCCATGGTCGGATGCATTCCCACCATTTTGATCGTGTATAGCTCAGTAGACGTGATCTAGCTAGAGGACAAGATCGATCATCATGTGCTGTTAGATCAAACCTCACTACATATGCCACATCACCATCCATTGGCATCACCATCCATGAGAACTATATATTTAAAATGCACTCCCATGGTCGGATGCATTGTCACCATTTTGATGGTCTATAGATCAGTAGCTGTGATCTAGCCAATCATCATGTTCTGTTAGATCAAACCCCACTACACATGCCACATCAACATCTATGAGAATTATATATTTATGACTAAAATTTGTCTTCTAAAAAGGGAAATATTTTTGACCGAAGACAACAGGGGAAGCCCCCACCTATTTTTTATATCTACTCCATCCATACCTATAAAACAAGTCGTTTAGGACAACGACACGGTCTCCAAAATACAACTTTGACTTCTTATTTTTATAAAAATATTTATTAAAAACTAACATATGTATACTTTTTTGAAAGTATTTTGTAAGACAAATATATTCATGTTGTTTTCACATTTTCAAACTCAACAACTTAAAAGTTATTCAAGATTTATATTCCTAATGTTTGACTGAAATCTTATCCAAACGACTTGATATATGGGTATGGAGGGAGTATATTTCTAGCTTCTTTTAATTCGCTCCTACGGGGAGTCGAACCTGGGGTTGCTGGGTGCTACTCTGGTGCTCTAACTAAGATTGAAACGAAAAGCTCGAAGCTCGTTAGCTCGCTCGAACTCGCTCGTTAATAACTCAGCTCGACTCGTTTAGAATTTTGTAACGAGCCGAGCTCGAGCTGGCTCGTGAGCCTTAACGAGCCAAAGCCAATACAACAGCTGCAACACTGAGCAAGTAGCCCACGAACGCATTTAAGCCCAGCGTTGGTCACGGCCCACGTTTCCTTTGACTTAGGTCTCTACCAACCAAACTATATTCATCCTTTGATGTGGCATGCACAGGCACACGAATGAGGCTCCTCTCCCTTGGTCGGACTCTCCTCTCTCGCATATCACCTCCAGAATGCGCCACCTCCGCTCCCACGGTCCCAGCCACTGCTCTCTCCTCGCTCCCCGCTGAAAGTGCATCTAGGCCCCTAAGTGGATTTTGGTGAATTGAGTGACAAAGCGATTAAAGGTCTAACTTGTTTTGTCTAAGATTGTGAGCAGGTTTTTATTAATTATTCATAAGCTATAATTGTTGGTTATTTAAATGGATATTATTTGGCTCACATTGATTGAAGACAAGCAAGTGTGTGGTCTTTATGCAAATTGGTGAATGTCAAGCAATAAATGGATTTATATGTTGGGAATATTTTGCAAAGATGAATTACATGTCTCCAAGGATTGTGGTAGCTTGACTAAAATGAAAGGGATCATAAAAAGAGAAATTGGTAATCCTCTCTAATTAAATGCAAGGCTTCATGCGATAATTGAAAGAGGACACAAGGATGGGTATAGACTTTATGGTCCTTAATTGGAAGCTTGCATATTCGTTGTCAATCAAGAACAAGCATTTGAAGCGGAATTTCAAATGAAGGTTAATTATGGATGAAGCAAAGCCAAACACAACATGGATTGGGTAAGTGATGAAGAGATCAACCGAGATGACTAGGGTGAGGGACTAAGCAATCTTTGGGATCCTGGCCCGGCCGCCATTAGTGTTTTGCTAAGATGAAGTTCTAGTATCCGTGGGGTCTCGAAGTATCATATCCAAGCCTTAACCGAGGGAAGCAATGCAACTCGTCTATTGGTTATGATTGGCAATATGGAATGACTTAAGGATTAAAGTGAGCATTCTTATGCTAATCCTAAGTCACTAGCTCAATTATGGATTTGCTCAAGACAATTGGCTATGTTGGAAGCCCTCAAGTTGGAATTGTAAAAGTATGACAAGATTGAAGATCTACAAGCTCAAGTGGTTGACTCGGTTTTATATTTATTCTTGACTATAGGAATGCCGTACTATCAAGAGGGATGCAACATTAGCTCTAAGACAAAAGATCAAAAGTGCTCATTAGTTGACCTAAGTGAGAATTAACCTTGAGAGAGTCCCTGAGTGAACTAACAAACCTCTAACCCAACGTTAGCCACTTCAACACGTCTTGGAGTGCTTGTGAGAAGAGAAAAGGGTTTTTGGGCTCTCTCTGCCCAGGGCGGTCTAACCGCCCTTGGCAGGCCAACGACTAGTTTTTCAAACTGGCCAGAGGCAGGCGGTCTAACCGCCCTGGCCAGAGTTCTAACGGCTAGTTTTCCTTGTGAGGGGTATAAGTACCGCACGAGCTCCACTTGTTGGGGCTGCTGGTTCTAGGGTTGCTGAGATGCTCCCCCTGCTGTTTTTCATAAGCCAAAGCCAAGGAAACACTCCCCAACCCTCTCTTTGTGAGATTTGTGTTTCAAGCCATATCCTAAGTGTTGGGTTGAGAGTTTAAGCCTTTGTGAGCTTGTGTGAGCTGAGCAAGAGCATCCCATAGCTTGAGCACTTGTGATTCGCGTCGGAAAGCCTTTGAAGCATTAGTTACTCTTGGAGGTTCGCCTCCTAGACGGCTAGGCGTCGCCGGCTAGCTCCCAAGGTTGTGGTGAGCAACGACAAGTTTGTGAGGGCTGTGATCTTGCCTCTTCGTGGAAAAGATTGCCTTAGTGGAAAAGGAGGAAAGCGGTTGAAAGAGACCCGACTTGTTGTGGGAGAATTCCCTTACAAGCTCCTCAACGGAGACGTAGCCTTTTCTTAGTGGGAGGTGAACTTCGGGAAACAAATCCTCGTCTCTCCTTTGTGGTTTGCCTCACTTGTTTGATTTCTATCATATTTACTTTGCTTCCGCTTGATCTACTTGGGTGTGCTTATCTTTGAGTGCAGGGATCATTACCCTGCTTGTGATCATCTACTGAAGCCACTCAAGAACTTTGGTTCTTGCTAGAAGTCAAGAGAAGCTTTGAGTTGTGTTTTGCAGGTTCACTGCGTGGAGGCGGTCTAATCGCCCCTAGTGCTAGGTGCACCAGGGGCGGTCTAACCGCCCGTGCCAGTGAAGCTCAAGTTTCGGGGGAAAAGTTTTGTTTGGTCGTCTCGCCTATTCACCCCCCTCTAGGCGGCATCAAGGTCCTTTCATCCGCTCAGCCGGCAGCCCCGTCCTCTGCCTCCTCGCCCCTCTCTCTGAGTGTGCGGCGGCGATGTTGGCGTAGCCAGGATTCTAACACAGGGTATGCCATATAAATTTTTTCATATAAAATTTAAAATTTGGTATAATCCATTGTAAAATCGGTAAAGAAATAAAAAAAATTGACTGTGATGTTTCCAAACAAAAAACACAATTTCTTCGTTCATCTTCACACTTCGTCAATTCCACAAAGTAAGTAGTGCATACAATCAACTCTACAACTCATTTAGTAAAATGAATTGAGATAGGACATCATAGCAAGGAACTAATTTTATTGAAAAGTACACTCACGTGAGAAAGGAACAAAATTCACAACTAGCAATCCATAATTTTCAATTGCATATGGAGTATAATGACAATTAAAAATACAAATCATTGCAATCTAACAATTTCATTTTACATAATATGACCATCAATGCTTAATTGTCTATATGCGATGTTCTGAGGATAATAGATAGAGAACGACAGAGTAGACCGCATGGTATTGGAGGGGAGAGGACGTGAGTCACCTCGTCATGTCAGATGGTGGGGAGGGCAGCTTGGCTGGACGTTGGGCTTGGATATGAGGAGACATGGAACTGTCTTCTCAATTCTGAGTGCTAACCAGAGCGGAAATCATTTTCCTTTTTTCCCTAAATACACTACATGGATCAGGTAGGAATTCAGGGTATGCCATGGTATACCTGGCATACCCCTTGCCTACGCCCCTGGCTGGCGCAGGCGGAGCAGGTGCACAGGCTGGCAGCGCACCACGCAGGCGCGCTGCGGTGGAAGTGCGCAGCAACAGTGACGCCAATCCAGCACCCACGGCCCGCCTCGCTCGGTGGCCCCTCGCTCCGATTTTTTGCTGTAATTTTGGCTATTGGCTGTGAATCTGTGATTTATAACTATTAACGAGCTAACTCACGAGCTTAACGAGCCAGCTCAAGCTCGTTAACTAGCCGAGCCGAGCTGGGTTTCTAGCTCGCTAAGATAACGAGTCGAGCCGAGCCAGCTCGTTATCTAAACGAGCTAGACCGAGCCGAGCCAAGCTCAATAGCCAGCCCTACTCTAACTACTAGGGTAGAGACCCTTTCACCTAAAAAGGGAAATATTGAATCTAAAAAGGGAAATATTGAATGAATAGATTGTAGATTTTGAAATTTTAGTATTTCTTTTTCTTCGGTCCATAAGAACTATGTATTTATGACTTCCATCGATTTGTTGTGACAAATAGCATGTGTATGTAATTTATTAGTATTTGCGTGTATCATCTCTTATCTTACTCCTAAAAAGATGAAAGGACTAAAACTTCGTCCGCTTTTTTCCTCCGCTCCCGCGGGTCAGCCCCCACCCTGCGCATCCCATTTTTGCCCCTGCGTCAGTCGTCTCTCCGATTTTTTTTATTTTTTTTCAAAACCCTACGCATCCGCCACCGCCGCCGCCCCGTCAATCTCGCCACCCCCATCCTCTCGCCGCCTCCTTCCCAGTCCCCATCAAGGCTGCCCTCCAGCCCCTCCTTCTCTCTCAATGCCCTCTTGCCGGTCCACTCCCGCCGCCACCTCACCCATTTCCTCTACCTCGCCTCCGTAGATACTCCACCCCCGACCATGGCCGTCGTCCGCCTCCGCATCGGAGAGGGTGGGCACGCCTTCAGATTTGGTGAGCGCGGGTCCGGCAGCGAGCACGACCGGCACGTGCGGGATCCGGCGACGACGACCGACGCTCGATCCGGCGGTGGGGTCTGTCGGCGCGGGATGCGGCGATGGCTGGCGCATGTTGGCCCTCCGTCTTCGCAGCGTCCGCCGCGCCCTCCGTCTTCGCGCCGTTCGTCGTGCTCCGTTCGCCGTCCGCCGTGCCCTCCACCTTCGCGCCTTCCGCTCGCACTCCAGGTATCCCGTTGACGCTGATCCCATCTGTCGCCGCCCAATCCCATTCGCCAGCGCCCGTGGAAGCCGCCGCCTCCTCCAGCCACATCCCGCCGGGTGCCGTGATCTCTGCCGTCGCTGGGGATCACATCCGTCGTCGCCCAGGTAATTAGTCGGTTCAACAATAGGAACATCCTCTATCTGTTCACTGCATCGCTTGATTCTGTTCACCTCAGCGCTAGATGAGTTATGAATTGCCAAGAGAGTAGGAGAGTGCGGTTCTGTTATACAGGAATGAGAGGGTAGAGTTGGTAAGCATAAGCAATGTAGTAATTTTTGTTCAGATCTCCAGACAAGTAAATATTAGCAAGGAAGCAACTCTCTGCATTAGTAGTTCGCGAGGAAGGAACTCTCTCTGGCTGTTTCTATAGCTTCTGGCAAATAGGTTGCATGAGATAATTCTCAGAATTATCCATGTCAATCAATATAGTTTTCTTAAGGGATCCAGATTCCCTTGCTTTGGTTGCATTAGGTGGTGAATGTTTCAAGCTTCGAGTGCCTATTGATTAGTAATGATTAGGGGATCATCTGTATTTGATATGGGATCACAACGGAATTTGCTTAATCAAGTAATTAGGGGATTCGATGCAAATAATACACATTCTAATGTCCATGATCATCGATGGTACTTGTTTTGTAATATAGTTTCTTTTATCCTATTCCTGAGGATCCAGATTTGCATAACATAATTCAGTAACTTGGATGCCATGACCACAGGTGCAGTAGTACAGGATGGTCTTCGTCTTCTATGGATGCAGCTATCATGGGCATTGCCAACACTGGATAATAACCATGGCTGAAAGGTGAGGATTTTATTTCCTTCTCAGTTGCCAGTACTCATTTCTTTTATTAATGAATTATACATGTTTCTGCATTTCATTCCCATCCTAGATCATCTTTTATGCTATGAGGCTTCAGTGGAGTAGTTGATTAGACTATGGGCTTCCTGCTCCATTTTAAAATCGATCTTATTATAATAATATCGGTGGCTAATTTTAACACCTGTCATGTTCAAGTTTCTGCAGAAACAAGAATGGAAGTGGCTTTATGTGTAGTTGAAAAGATCCGACTGATGAAAGAAGCAAACAGGAAGCAAGGAAATTCAGGCTACTATCCTTGCCTAAGGTAAGAATGGTCAGACATTAGTTTAATTTTCAAACGGATGGTGCTTCTGCATGGTCGCACACACACATTAAGAAAGTTCATAGCAATCCACATAAACGGCAATGAATTGTTTATGCTTTGCAGTCTGCACTTAAGCCAACCATATGTGCTTGTGGTGTATTTTAATCTGATATAAGCATATTTCTCGAGGCATAACCATAAAATCTTGGCCAGGGTAAACACCAGTGGCTGAAGCTTAGGATAATTTGCCTCTGCACAGGTACAATCTCCTATTGATAATATATGATTAAGTTCAATCAGATAATTGCGGCGATGAACCTACTGTATTTTTGTGTGAGCCAACATCATCAGGTCAATGATTGAAGCTCTTTTGTTCAGCTCATGGATATTTTTTAATCTTTATTTCACTTCCCAATTTGTTCCACTAGATATTTTTATTTAGTCTCTCTTTATTTTACTTGAGCTACTGGCTCTCAATTTTTTCATGCAGAGTCAGTTATGTGCTTCCTGATTAACAAATTATCTTTGATGTAGAGTTAGCTCTGTGCTTTTTATTTTTGTGCTAAATAATCTTTTTCAATTCACATGTAGAAAGAAATAATGAGTGATGAAAGCAGCAGGGGATTTATAAAATTTGTGAAGTCCATACGACAGGGAAATAATTTTCGTATGTTGGGGGAAATCCAACTAGAGTTTCAAAGAGGAGGTAATTAAAACATTTATGGAGTTTATATTTAAAATTATGTAACCATCAATCCTGTATAATATGATTACCAAGAAATCATATTCCTGATGTAACTTGGCTGTATTATGATGTATTTTTAATATGGAAGACTGGTAAAATTTGCAGATAGTAGATTACTTCACAATCTTTGTTCACTGAAGTTGTCATGCATGACCGGCTCTCTTTTCCAACCTTTTTTCTTTTTTAGACAATGATTGACCGGTTGAACTGTCAACGGGGGCAATGAAACAGTTGGACAAGGATATTTATCTCAGGATCAGACATGTGATACATTGTGTTAGAACTATAGTTGTTGATGCTCTGATAGAAATTCAACCACCACCTTAAATTTGCAAGTGCCGTATGTTAGGTCAGATTGACGAAACCATTTTTCAAGGTATTCTGCACTTTCATGGACCATCTGGCACATTATGCATAATATTTAGCAGTGTAAGATCCAAATTGTAGAACATTTATACTATTCACAAGACTTCGATGAGTAAGAAAGGAGGAAAGGTATTTTGATTTGTATCAGTTTAGTTTCTTTTGCCATTTGAGCTGGAGTCTTATAGAATGCTAGAATTCTTAGCCAATCAAATGTTATATTTTTACTCCTCTCCCTCTTTTTGATAGACTTTTCATCACTTTACATGGTGATCTGCTCACATTTGCTACAGACCTCTTTGTGATAATCAGGGCCACTATGCTCTGCAGGACCCTGCTGGTTGGCCACTCCATCCGCACCTGACACCGGAAGCCCAAGGGTGACGACAGTCTCAGCACACGAGTTCCTTGGTTTGTTTCCTCTTACATCAGTTTATCTTTTGCTTCATGCATATGAGTTCCTTGCCGCATTAGGATGCTGTCCTCATATATACAAACTGAAGTAAGGTTTGTTAGATCACAAAAAGTAAAATGACTCTCATCTTCCTGCAGTTCAGTGGTAAGATAGTTGCTATTCTGAGCTTCTCGATTTGGCCTCTAATATAGTTTCGGTAAAGTGAGGATAGTATGCCTAGATGGCAAGATTTATTTGGCAGCACAAGAGGGGCTAAGTGCGACTGAATTAAGATAAATGTTTCATCTTTAGTTGTCTTGATTCTGTTAGTGCAGGTGATTCCTTTGTATGCTGGACATCAGAAGCTGTCAAGCAAGCAATGTAGCTGGTTTAGGAAATAGTTTAGGCCTTACGCACATGAATTGATCATGATTGCTATGCTGATTGCTTCTTATACAGACACGCATCACATCTTTGTAATACCATGATATATGTAGCTTTGTTTAATTCAGTAACTACACACTTGAAATATATATATTTTATTATCCATGTTTACTTTCACACTATTTTTATCTTGTTGGATGCTTCACATATTATAGATTTTGTAGCCCGTAGCAATGCACGGCACGATCCTATGATGTCTTCAATTGAGAAATACAATGTTGTACTATACAAGTTTTATTGTATGTTTTGTGTATTGCGTTATAGATAATTGGATGCCCGTAGCAACGCACGGCCACGAACCTAGTGCTACAAAATTCCCATAATAAAAATACATGATGGATCGATCATTTAATAACCGTTCTCTTTCAACAAACTAAACATATTTTCATTTATAATGTCGTTTGCAAAAGGATGTTACCAAAAAAAATCATATTAGTGTTTCCGCTTTTAAATTTCGAAAAAAATGTAAATTTCACCAAAAAATCTCGTGTCAACACGTGGGTATCACCTAGTTATGTATATACATCCACTGCATAAACTCAAATCTAGAGGACAAGACCTTTACCTATATTCTTTCTCCTTTATTTATCTCTCAACAGGGTTGTAATTGGCTTTAGTCCACACGATGGTCCTGGATCTGGCAATGAGCAAGCACTTGCAAATTGCAACTAGCAGAGGAACCATTACATTATTTTCTTCCATTCCTGTAGCAGAGCTTGAATGCGTGAGGAGTAAATAAATGATTAAATCATGAAGATGGCACTAAGCAAGCTGAACAACGCCTCGTATAAACTTAAAAATTGATGAAGCGGTCGGCACAATGGGCCTATGCAACTTGATAACAAGATTCCGTCGGGCCAACACTCGTGATCTTTGACAAATTTTCAGACAGCACCTGTGGATTTCAGTGAGGGCGTGTATCGTCAGATCGTGGAATCATTTACTGATTGAGCTCGCTGTGCTCCTCTATCCGGCGATCCCGATGGATCCCACTGGTTTCTTTTGTAAGTTATCTTTTTTTTTGTCTCCCCTTTACGCACCCTATCACTCACAATTGCTGTTTGATATTATTATTTTTCCCCTTTAACAGCATGCTACAAACTGTGTTTTTTCAGCATCAGGCAAAGGACATTGAGAGTACACATGGATGATGGAAAACTAAGACAGATCAATTCAGGATACTTAGAAAAGACTTGGAGCAAGAAATTGAGCATTACCAAGACATAACCAATGCAAAGCTGGTTAGTATATGATCATTTCATTTGTTGCAACAGTTGTATGGAAGTAGTTGTAAATGCTTTTTATTTCATTAATATTTAGCCAGCACTAACTACTTGTTCTTTTTTTGTATGCTTTTTTGTGCGGCTTTGCAGATATTCATACATGTTTGTTCAATCATGTGAGCTATCTGTGCTTTCTTTGGGGACAAGCTGAACATCTACGTCAATCCTATGAGCTATGTGTTTTTGGATTGTACACATAGATATATGCTTGACTCTCCATAGTGGTCTGATACACCTTTCAATCTGACGAGGATGGTGGGCGGATGCCGCTGTCACCGGCGGATAAGGCAGATTTAGCAATGCTGGCGATCTAAAGAGGCGGTGGGGCGGGGGCGGACATAGTTGTTAGGTCTGGAGGGGGAGTGGATCAAGATGCATTTTATATTATGCCTAGACGATTTCCTTTTTTATTCTTTGCCGACGGCTTTCTTCATGTGTACCCCATGTTGCAACTATTGTACACACAACATTGCAAACAATAGTTACCATGTGTTGCAAATGGTGCCTGATTCTTTGGTGTGCAAGTTGGGGGTGGCAGGTGTGCTCGGGGTTGGGGTGGGTGGGGGATGCTCACCTGACCATCTCATCTAATAGGTACAGTAAAAATAAACTTCCTCCATAGTTCAAGTTTAACAATTTTTTAGGGTCCACGTGCGGGAGGTGCGTGGAGCTCGTTGAGCTAGGCGAGGCCCTTTTAATTACAGTGTGAGGGAGGGGGCATGAGTTGTACGTGCGGAGCCCATGTATGGGAGGTGGGCTGGCCCAGGATGATTGGGAACCAGGACGCGCGGCCTGATTCAGGATCTGTGCATTTCATATAGTATGTGATTTTTGAATGAGTTAGAATTTTTGTACGTGAAAAACAAAAAAACAACAGGAAAATATCAGGGGGCATACGGCAAAGTGCCCATTCATGTGCCCCCTGTTTTCCAGTTCACCATGTGCAACGTCATGCGCACGACAAAATGACCATTGTTTGCGACAAACGTGTCATACTTTGTTGTGCGTCGGCCCTCAGACGCACGGTAAGTTTCCATTTTTGTTGTGCGTTTGCCCAGGGCGCACAGAACTTTGTTGTGCATCCGTGGCCCACGACGCACGACAAAGGTGCTGCCGGCGCCGTCCAGAGGCGGAGCTACAGCTTCTTATCGCTGTCAGCTGACATCAATGAATGCTAAAAGTTTCAGTGTAAATTACTGTTTAAACACTGTTTGCAATGTCAATGACCTTGGTAAGACGTGACACTGACATCGGTAAAGTGCAAGGCTGGCTCCGCCCTGGCGCCGTCTGTCTTCCCGCGCCGTCAACCCTGCTGCCGTCGTGCGCCGCTGTCTCCTTTATTTTGCCGTGCGACGGTTTTGACGCACGGCAAAGGGGTTCGTCGTGTGCCCGATAAAAGGCGCACAACAAAGTCCCCTTTGCCATGCCATTGGCTGCGGTGCGGTCTTTGCTGTGCACACTGGTGGAATACGCACGGCAAAGGGTTTGTCATGCGTTTCTAGGGCTTCACACGGCAAATACCCGTAGTGAAAGTGGGGGTTTGAACTCAGTACACAACGTTGTTTCTCCAGTAGTGGTGACTCCGTTGAGTGTGAGAGGGACGTGCATGAACGTGATGTGTCGACGTCGTGTGTCTGCTACCGGCCGTGCTCCATCAAGCCGGAGATGGAGATAGTTGAACCAGTCAGCAGTCAGCACGTACATACTATACCAATCCCAAAAGCTCTAAACAGATCTGGCTCTTGCCGGTCTAAGACGTCTAAATTAAAACCAGCTATTAGTACGTAACCATATGAACTACAACTATAGCTAGCTTAGTCAAGTCTTCAACGCCACCATCGTTTTACACCGCAAGCAAGCGTTTACTTTTTTTGGTGAGAAGACAGACGACAAACGGTTCGTCTCGAACTCTCGATCGAACTCGTTAAGATTTTCACACGAAGCACAACGAACTCTCACAAATTTGATCTCTTCCATTTGGAACATGCATGCCTCTGTAAATCTGCCACGATAAGATAAGAGAAACTTTTTTGCCACAATTGGTGAGCCCCAGCAAGCACTGATGACGGCAAAGGGTGGCAAGAACAGTCTCATTGGGAGGGTTATAAACATTAAATACGGTGCCACATATGCAAAAGAGATGATATGACATGATATTTAAAAGGAGAGAGAGGAAACCAGGGTCATCCTCATGACCCCGGGTCGGCGCAGAGTCCTAAATAACACTCCCATGACCCTCGCACTAAGACAAGCGACATAATTTGTATAGCACAATTGACCAACCAACCTGCAACAATTAAATATTTATAAGAACCCATGAAACTATGCTATGACACTGTGCATTGAGAGATAGTGTGTCATCCCGCAAACGAAAACAGTAAAGATAGTGTGTCATCCCGCAAACTCTCCTGTGACCCCTTCCACTGAGACTGACCTAAAAGAAGATCGAAGTGACACGTGATCTAATGGCAGCGAGAGGTCAGCGTTGCCGGTCCATTGGGTTCGCGAGAAAGGTAGGCACCTTTTTATGCGACCGCTACCGCGATTTATATCGCGGTTACCGTTTAAACCGCCGCGGAACGGTAGCGGTTCCAGGCGGTTTGAACCGCTAGGGTTTTCAAATTTTCAAAATTTTAAAAAAATTCCCCAAAAAATCCTCATAAATCCTTCAAGTTGCAATGATGCTAATGGTGTCATTTTTTTTTCAAAAATTCTTTCATTTAGCATATTTTCCGATAATTAGAAGTTAAATCAGAAAAAGAAAAAAACCGGCTGGCCCATTAAGGCCCACGTCGGCCCAACCGATGTGGGGGCCAAAATATCTGTCTCTGGAGCCGCAAGATGCCTCTATCCGCCTCCCTTTATCCTCCTTTCCCCCGTCCGCAGCTCCCCCGCGCCCGTTTGCCGCCGAGCGCTCCCCCCCGCCGCCGAACCGCCCGCCGAGAGCGGTTTGCCGAGCGGTTTGGGCGGCTTACCGCGCGCACGCCGGATCTACCGCCCGCGGGCGGTAAGCCACGTGGTTGCGGCGGTAAGCCGCACGGTTTCGGCGGTTAGCTGCCGTCTTGAACCAGCTAACCGCCCATTGGAAGGTATGCCCATTTCAGGTACTTTTTGATGTTGATGCAAATGATTCGATGCAGGATTTAGGTTTGTGTGTAGGAATGATTCTGGTAGAATTGATATAGGTGATTATATGACTTAGGTAGGTTTGATTTAGGTGATTATATGACCTAGGTAGGTACTTTGACTTAGGGACATTGTATTTTAGGGAGGTTTTATTTACGTAGATTTAATTTATGGGATTGATATTTTTTGTTGTCAATTTTTGTAGGTAGAGTGGTAGACAATGTCAGGCAGACCGCAAGATGCTGCATGGGAACATGGTGACAATCTTTATCCCGGATTTTGATGCAAGTATTGTAATCAGGTGAAAGGAGGAGGTGGTGCAACTAGATTCAAACAACATTTGGCTGGGAGGGGGTCGTCGGTTGTCCATTGCAGGTGTGTGCTGCCAGATGTGCAGTATTTTCAGCGTGACTTGGAGAGGGCTAAGAAGGTAACTGCTGACCGGACGCGAGAGAGGTTGAGACGGGAGGAGGCTGCAGCAGCGGGAAACAATCCCACTGGTGAATATGATGAGGAGGAAGAGCTGCAGCGTGCCATGAACCAATCGAGGGCGGAGGAAGAGTACCGACAGAGTGTGTCACAGAGAGGAGGTGCATACGAGCATGGAGGGGGTAGTCGTGCTGGTGGTAGTGGTTCGGCGGGGTTGAATCCTTTGCAGAGGATGCTTAGAAGAGCTGGTTCGCGAAGGGACACTCCTGTGGTGGTGGAAGACTATAACTTGGCTGCAGGTGGGAGAAGAGGAATGACGCAACCAAGGATTGATACAGGCTCCTGGACACAGAAGGGTAAGAATGCAAGGGAATCTATTGGTAAAGCTTGGTCAAAATTCTTCCATATTGCGGGAGTACCTGGGAGACAGGCTGATAATCCTTACTTTGTTAGTGCGGTTAGAGAGACACAGAAGTGGGGTGAGTTTTCTTTCATTGTAATGACACGGAAGTTTTCCTTGGCCTTGCGTTTCTGCATCTGTTCTCATGATTTGTATATGGTTGCAGGTGAAGGAATCGCGTCCCCCATTGGATGGGATATTGATGGCAAATACCTTGATCTGAATGAGAAAGACTTGAAAGATCGGTACGCAAAGTTTC
This sequence comes from Cenchrus fungigraminus, assembly GCA_036936925.1. Classification (NCBI taxonomy): domain Eukaryota; kingdom Viridiplantae; phylum Streptophyta; class Magnoliopsida; order Poales; family Poaceae; genus Cenchrus; species Cenchrus fungigraminus. Next base: position 59,692,251 of record CM072770.1, on the reverse strand, counting down.
AGAATGACTAGCCCCTCTTTGGCGTAACGTTGATGTGTGATTCTTGGACTGGCCCGACGCGGATGAGTGTCATCAATTTTTTGATATGTTGCAATGGGGTCACGTGGTTTCACAAGTCTATTGATGCAACTGGAAAATCTCAGGATTCTGACTATCTCAAGACGGTAACCCCTAAACCTGTGCCATTCACAATGCAATATTGAGTATGTTTTCGAGGTTACTAAATGTTGTGCCTATTTTTCGCAAGAGATTCGTAAGGTGGTGAACGAGATCGGCGCGGAGCATATCGTGCATATAGTCACCGACAACGGCTCCAACTACAAGAAAGCATGCAAGGCAATTGGACGGGAGTTTGAACACATTACTTGGACACCTTGTCTAGCACACACCGTCAATTTGATGTTGAAGGATATCGGTGAAAGGCAAGAACATGCAGGTGCGATCACGACATGCAAGCGAATTTCAGCTTGGTTACACAACCATGGTCAGTTGAATGCAATGATGAGAAAGGTTATCAGTGGGGAGTTGGTCAAGTGGAATGCCACTCGATTTGGGACCAACTACATGTTCTAGATAGCATATATTGGAAACGACAGAGATTCATGTAGTGGATGGCATCTCCTGAATTCTAAAACAGCAAGTGGGCGAATACCGAAGAAGGTCGATTTGCTCACGCCAGGTTGTCTAATATGGAGTGGTGGGACGGATTGAAGTACATCATTGACACAGTGCAACCAGTATACAAGTTGCTTCGCTTTGCTGTTCGGGAGAAGAAGCCAAACTTGTGTGAGGTTGTATACCAATTCCAGATGTGCAAAAATGAAATGGAGCCTTTCTTTGGAAGAAATGTGTCGACATGGAATGAGTATCGGCAGATTCTCGACAGACGGATTCGTGATGTGTATATTGAGACGTATGTTGGTGCAGGTAATACTTATGCTTATTTCAAGTGCATAACTTATGCTTTCTCAACTTATACTTATTTGAAGTCATTCATATTTTGCAGCTGGTGTCCTCAATCCTGCTCTTTCATATTCGATGGATCCAACTCCTGAGATGTATCGTATGCTCAAGACTGCATTTGAGCACATGATGGATGTCCAGTCTGCCGTGCAAGCATTGCAGGAGGCTGAGGTGTTTCGCATGAAGCGTGGCGAGTTTGCCTTGGAAATGGCACAGCGAATGGCGACGGACCCAAAGACATCCCCATGTAAGAGTTCTTCCCAAAGACACCTTATTCTCTCCGCTACTCGAATATATTGCTTACACAATCGGTTGCACATGCAGCGGCCTGGTGGATGATGTTCGGTGGATCCACCCCACAGTTGCAGCGCCTTGCATTGCGGCTTGTTTCACAGTGTGTTTTCTCGAGTGGATGCAAGCGGAACTGGAGTACTTTTGCGTTGCTCCATACAAAGGTTCGCAATCGGTTGACACACAAGAAACTTAACAAGCTTGTGTATGCCAACTACAACCTTCGGCTGCGACTTGAGGAGGTCTCCGATCGGCGTGATGATGAAGGTGATATTATTGAGCAGCTGGGGCAACTTAACTTCTATGATGAGAATAATCCGGTGCGGGAATGGATGGAATATGGTAGATCAAACCGGGAGCCAGTTCTTGATGAGGAGGATGAAGATGGTGATGTTCCTCTCCCGTCCCAGCTTGTGAGGGATCAAATAAACCCCAAATATCTACGTGATGCTACAGGAGATGATTGCATTAGTGATTGAGCACGTAGAAATGTGGGTAACACTCACCTAGGGAAGAGGATGTTGCAGAGTGGGCCTAAGCAGGGTGACCCAAAGCGTCAAAAAGGCAAGAAAAAGGCACCAGAAAAACCAGTGACCAGCGACACCTCCACTGATGATGGTGATGGTCAGCGTAGTCCACCGTACCAAGAGTCTGGGGATAGCAGCTCGGCTAAAGATGATGATGGTGGTGGTGGTGGTGGTGGTGGTGGTGGTGGTGACGGTGAAGATTATGGTGATGGTGGTGGTTATCAAATTCGTTTCACAGGTATACACACGTACATTTACACACATGTATGATGTTTCTGACTATAAGTACTAATTATGATTCATGGTTGACTGTAGGGGAGACTGCATTCACACATGCTACTCAGGATCGCGACCATGGAGCACTGGTTTCGCAGAGGAGAACGGTTGGAGCGTCGCAATACGATCCGACATACTCTTCTTCCTCCTACAGCGATACCTCCCAGTCGCAGTCTTTTTATCCCATTCCTGACATAAATGCGCAGGCACCGACGACATGGGTGTGCGAATGGGAAGACCCCAATTTTTACAACATGTTAGTTAGTGAATGGCAGACAACATCGGCGTGGACGGGCCTAACTTGGCAACAGTACAAGGCTGAGCTGCTTAGGGTGAGAGGTTTGAATGTCATGTCCATCGCCGAGTACCAATCGGCGTCCCAAATGGGGGTCCTTCCTTTCTTACGTTGAACTTTTATTGAGTTGTATCAAATTATTTGCATTTGAACTATCAAGTCACTTATGGACCTATGGACTATGGTATTTGTATGCACGCTTAATATTATTGTGTTTGGTGTGATATTTTTATGCATAACTATAAATTATTGCTTTGGTGTGGTATTTTACACTACTATGTGCCAACCTCATGCCAAAATTTTCATTTATTTCATACTGGAGACCCTTTTTTTCTGTCAACAGTTTTAATTCAAACCGCAGCGGTTAAATTGAAACCGCTGCGGTAAACCGTTTAAACCGCTCGGTAAGCCGCTATAAACCGTTTGTATAAGCCATTTTAGTTTGAAATTTGAATTCGAGCAGTATTTAGCGGTTTGGATTTAAATCGTAGCGGCAAACCGCTACCGCCGGGCGGCGGTTTAAACGTACCGGTCGCATAAAAAAACCCTGCCGGCCGATCTACCAATGGTATCGTACTGTAGTGACGGTGGACGCGGTCTCTAGCCTCATCTCCGTGCTCATCTACGGATCTACCTCTTCGGACTCTTGCTACCGGAAACGGGGCGCCTGTCGTGAGCTAAATATCATGGTTACGACAAACGGTCAGTTTGCCGTGAGCCCAAACCTAGGCTCACGGCAAATCCAAAACACACGGTGTGCGCGGTGTTTGCCGTGAGCCTGAAGAGGAGGCTCACTGCAAAGAAATGACCACACGAGTGTTCTTTATTTTTGTCGTGAGCCTAGACCACAAAGAAGAAGGAACAATGGCAAACTAGACGTGCTGTGACGACCTTGACCGTCTAGTTTGTCGTGAGCCTACCAAGGCTCACGACAAAAAAATATGATTCTGCCATGAGCTGTGGCTCACGGAAAAACATAAGTTTGTCGTGAGCTTTTCTACATCTTACGGCAAATCATTGCAAAAAAAAAACTCTCCTCTACTCTAAATTTTTTATTCCCTTAAAATACATCTCTCCAACCTACATGTTTAAATTTGGCACAATTATAGATATATTTGCTATATTTAACAATTTCACTTCATTCTAGACCAATTTGAATTGCAAGTGCATTGAAATTTTTTGCGAGGAGAAGAGAAAACTTTATTACTCAGAAACGAGGTTACATTCCCGAGCAATGATTTGCTCAACACACACCGAAGCAACGTTATGCCAAACCGCAGAATGGCGGGTACGCTTGGCCAGCTGCGCGAGCTCGTGAGCTACACTATTACAGTCTCTTCCCTTATGGACAACTGTCCATCTAGGAAGCCTATGTCCCGTCTCGGCGACTTCATCAATGAGAAACTTTAGTGCTGATCTGCTACCGTTCTTCGACGTCAACATGGCTGCTACGGAGCTGCATTCCGTCACTAGCACCGTGTTTTGTGGGCACCATTCAGCGGCGAGGAGGATGCCATCCCTGCAGGCTAAAGCTTCTGTCTCTTCAGCACTTCCCCCTCCCTTAATGAATCTTCATGCAGTGAGGATTGCCCTGCCACAATGGTTCCTGATGATAACTCCTACACCTCCCTCTCCTGAGCCTTCATCAAAAGCACCATCGATGTTTATCATTAACCATCCCTCCGGTGGTGCTTTCCACTTCTCTTGATGCTTAACATGGCGTCATTGCTTTTCTGTAACCAAAGATTCTGCACAAACTGACTTACATGTGGATGTATGCGGCTCCCCTGTTGTCGGATGCCACACAGTTCAGACCAGTACTTCTGCAGAAACATAATTGATCCTTCAAAGGAAAGCTTGTCAGTCGTATCGTATGCGTGATCGTGTTCCGCACATGCCAAGTACGCCATAACAACAGGAGGAGCTGGGCGCCGGCATCAGTTCCCAATATATCCACCAATGCAGCAAGCTAGTTGGGGTGAACACCCTGACCTGTCCCTCATCTGACAACTGCCAGTGTCGGCGCATTGCCTCCCTGTGAATTGCAGCGTGGTCACACCAGAGCAACGCATGCTCGATTGATTCCTCCTCCCTTCCACAAATAGTACACATGCTGTCAATCACAATGGAGCAGCACTTTTTTTAGAGGTCTTTTACGGTACACAATACGACCCAACGGTCGTACGGTCGTATTATTGGTTGTTTTGGTTGTTTCTCTATGAGTAAAATGATAATTTGATAGATACTGTCCCCTTATACTATCAAAAACATTTCATATATTTCATTTCCTATATTACAACAATACCATTTTACATTTTCGATAATACCCTTATACTACCCATACGACCTTTGAATACTACCGTACGACAGCTAAAAAAACCAGTCGTATAGAATTAATCTCAACCGTCGGATCCTTACATATATGTCCTTTTCTATTACATACGAGTCCTTTTTCAACCGGTCGTATAAGTCGTATTGTGTACCGTTTTTTAGAAACCTGCGTGGCTAATCTATTCCTTATCACATTCCAACCAAAGATGAGGACTTTACGTGGTAGCGGCAATTTCCAGTAGCTTTTCCAAATTGGCCGGCTATCGTGGTTGCTTGAGTTCGAAAGGCAGGTGCCCCTTTCTTCCTCGACAATTTCCTTGGCCAATTTATATGCACTCAGGACTGAGAACACGCCGCTCTTTTCGTAGTGCCAGGCAATCAAATCATCCACAGGTCTTGAGGGCAGCTTCATGTTGAGTATCACTTGAACGTCTACCTCTCTAAAGTACTCACGTACTGTCTCCTCCTTCCACTTCATATGATGTTCATCTATAAGTTGTGAGACCCATTTTAAACGACACGAGCGTCTTTTACCAAGCGGCCTTCTTGTCCAACCACGCGGTATCCAAGGATCCCGCCACATCCTTACTGAACTCCCGTCCCCAATTCGCTAGATACACTACTACAGAAAACATTTGTAAGAGCGACCCGTTTTCTAAGAGCGGGCGAAATCGCCGCCCAATCCAGCAAAAATACGCGGCACTGTAGCTCCACGACCCGCACCTGTTAACGGGTTTCCAGGAGCAGGTGACGGGGTCACCCGCACCTGAAAATGGCAACCCATTTTCAGGTGCAGGTGACCCCGTCACCCGCTCCTGGAAATGCTCATTTCCAGGAGCGGGTGACACCATCACGCGTACTTGAAAATTAGTGCCATTTACAGGAGCGGGTGATGGCGTCACACGCTCCTGAAACTTGTTTGAACAGTTACATAACCGTTGGGGCTGGGACCGCAACATGTCATTAAAGTGAAGCGCGTGGGGGCCTCAAACAAGACATGTATTCCCAGACTATAGTTACTTCAAGATTAAAGCCTTACAACATAACCTATCTGTTACTGAAATGCCTAAACGAATATCACCATCATATCAATCGCCCATTGTATGTAACTACAACTTACTTGTTATTTTTTGTATTTGTTTTTTATGAATTGTACGCTAACACGTTATGTTTTGCTTGCCAATTGAATCAGGAGGCATTGTATAATAGTTTCATGCATGCTGATCAATGTATGAAAGAGGTGTTACATCTCTTGAAAAAATTGGATGGTCATTCACAATACCACACCTAGGTCCAGTATAGGAGGGTTGGCAAGCTGACATTACCCTATCATCATCTGCGGATTCGGTGCAAACATTCCTCACACCCTACATGACTAGAGACAGTGCATACATATATGCACTAGATTATGTTGATAGGTTCTTACGAATCAACATTATCGATATTAATTATGCTTTGTACTTACAGATGATTCACGGTCATGAAGTGAACGACCCTAGATTTTAATTAAGTACCTACGTATTGAACTTTATTATATGTATAATAATGCATTATCTACGTGTTGAACTCTATTATATGTATAATAATGCATTATATATTTGTGGATGTGTTTGTGGATGTATTGAACTCTATTATGTGTCTGCATTATCATCATTAAATGTGCATGATACGTCATAAACGTCTCACGGTTAAACTCATTAATAGTTGTTAGAGGATTAGGGTGTCATGAAGTTATACGTGCATGTCTTGGTGGATGCATGTTTTATGTACTAACTTTTCCATTTCAATTCATATGCATACAAAACTTATACCAAATTGTAGGCCTAGATGAGACATACAAAATTGAAGATATGAAGTTTTTCTTTTGAAGTCATTTAGTAGGTCGAAAAAATATTTTCCCTTATAAAGAAAATAGGGGCATGAATTTTCAGGTGCGGGTGTTGGCGTCACCCACACCTAGAAATGATTTTCAGGTGCGGGTGTTGGCGTCACCCGCACCTAGAAATACCTTCACGTATATATCCTGCTTCTTCGAGGAGTTAGGCCATTTTTTCAGGCGAAGCGCGGAGAGGACGCCGGCAGGCTGCCAAAATTTCCCACACGCCGCCGGCCATCCGGTCCGTTCCCGGGCCCGTGCGCCGCCAGCGCTGCTCCCGGCCCGCGCCCCCTACAGTCCCTCCGTCCGGTCCGCTCCGCCGCCGTCCTCGCGCTCCTCCGCCGTCTGGTCCAGCCGGCACCGCATGCAGCCACGCGCGCTCACCTGTTAGGCCCGTGTGGGCATGCCCGGGGTGGCCCGCGCCGCCACTGCTGCTGCCGGGGCGGCCTGTGCCGCCGTCGTCTCTCCCCGCCGCCGCCGCTAGCTGCAGCCGGTCGCCGCACGCCTTGATCTCCTTTCGACGGTACGTCGTCGATCTACGATCCCCGCCACTAAGTATGCATCTATCACGTACTTACGTAGCCCTTGTATGTTGAGATATATAGGTGTTCATGTCTATTTTTGTTTTAGTCAAATGCACTGTGTGTATATGATGTCTCTCGATAAAATGTGAATAATAACGTGAGGTATTCGATCTCTACATATAGTTTGAGCTAACAATGTCGTCGTCAAGTGGTGTTGGTGGTGGTCGTGGCTGCCGTGGCCGTAGTCGTGGTTGTGGCCGTCGGGGTATTGTTCATGGCCGTGGCCTTGGCGATGTTGGTGGTGGTGGCTTCGAGGACCCGTTGCCTCGCCATCCAGGCCTTCACTGTCATCGCGAGATGGCCGTGCCACTTGGTAATCAGACACGTGGAACAATAGCCAACATGGTAATGATTGCCATCACTTCCTTTATATTTATATATGTTTTAACAAATCTCTAATTGTAGTTACATATAAATTATTGTAGCTTATCAACAACGTTAGATGGTTTAAAGATATCCTCGACGATATGGGTGGTACTCCTCCTGTAGTGCAAACAGAGGAACTTGGGAATAACTCCATGAGATTGCATATCTCTTTCTCTATACCTGCTCGAGGTGTAGATTACCAATATATGCCAATAGGAGGGCCACATCCAATGGTGCCTGTTGCAGTAGCTGGTGCAACATTTTATAGGGTTACCCAAGAGAGGATCGTTGTGGAGAGATGTCTAGAGGCGCTTCAGAATATCAGGTGCTTCGTGCCAAACTTTTCATATTTCAAAATAAAGCGGCTCGAGATGGGTGAAAGCACCGTGGTTCATACTGTTGAGAGGCTTTGCAGGGCTCATCAAGATGTGGTATAAAATTATCTTTTTTATTCATTCTTAATTAATTTGTTTATGTTACATATATTGTTAACTTTCGTATGTTTATTATCTCATCACATCATCTTATTATGTAGGATTATATGTCTGGTTTAACCTATGCCTCAATGAGCTTCCGTGAGATTCTTAATCAAGTTGTGGAAAAAATTGGGTTGGATTACTATGGTGGCAGCGGTGCTCCACCAGAGGTTGGAAGCATCAAGCAACTCTAACTTTCTACAGGACAGACCAACCCGACACTGCACCAATATTTGATATTTGCAGTGCTGTGTGTGATAGTTATCCAGAGCAGAGCTGAGTGTATTAACATACGCTTTATCTTATTTTGACGGAGTTCTAGACTGGATCATTGGAGACATTAACTATGTTCCATTTCTACAAATACATGCCAGATTAAGATCTATGCCTTAACTAGTGGTTTATGTACAAACTTATTTATAAGTAGTAGTGGTTGATGTATGAACTTATTTATAAGTAGTAGTGGTTGATGTATGAACATATTTATAAGTAGTAGTGGTACGGTTGATGTATGAACTTGGACTTCTGGAGTAGTAGTGGTTGATGCATCACTAGTCAATTAGCATTATCGTGTTCAATTTGAATGGGTTAATTGTTTTGAGAACCGAGAAAATTGCATTTTAGAAATTTGGCGCGAACAAAATTGGTGGGAACATTTTTTCTACAAACTAGCGAAAGTTTCACCCGCACCTGGAAAATCATTTCCAGGTGCGGGTGACCCCGCCACCTGCACCTGGAAATGGATATTTCCAGGAGCGGGTCACCCCGTCAGCCGCTCCTGGAAATATCCATTTCCAGGTGCGGATGTTTTACCCGCTCCTATAAACCGCTATTTCTAAAAGCGACAGCTAGGAGCGGATCTCACGCCCGCACCTAGAAATGCCATTTTGCCCGCTCCTAAAAACGATTTCTGTAGTAGTGATAGTTCCTTTCTTCGGTAGCTGCAATCCGTGGACTATATCCTTCCATGTAGGTGAAAAAATGGTATTTATGTTTTTTAGTCATCTGTAAGACCTTAGCCATAGAATGAAACAAAATTTCAAATATTTGGTTCCCGAAGTATGATGATGAAGTATGATGATGAAGGTGTCGTCGAAAAGTGTTTTAATTGTATAAAATCCAAACGAAAAAGTTCAAAAATTATGAAATTTGTCAAAAGCTCATGATATAATATGTGTAGACTGGTAAATAATTGAGGTCTTTGCCGTGATGTGTTTCCGTAGTGTCTTTAGAGTTGTTGAACTTGAACGTCTTTGCGTTCTACTAAAATTTGGACGGATCGGAACTGATGAATTCTCCGACAAGTTAACTTGGGATGATCGATCGAGCTGAGGTTGTTGAACGTCGTCGTTCTTGCCGTCGACGACACGAGTCGACGGTGACAGACTCGAGCGGCGGATGATCCATCCCGTACCACGGGACACGGCTAGCTCGTCGTCGGCGAAGACTGGACGTTGCTGCCCCTACCTTTTGCTTCTTTCCTTCAACCTTTCTTGGTATAACCAATGGAGGCTGCCTTCAGTTTCCTTGCCACGGTTTCTTTGCCCGGTTGCCGCATGCGTGATCAATTCAGATGTCCATGATCCAAGCGTTCCCTTCCCGTGCTTTTCTAAGCTGTCTTTTTTTTCAAAAACGTAGCAGCAGCAATCGTTGAATTAATTTGCATTGGGACCAAAAATTAAGCGAAAATGATTGAGCTTTACACACGTACAAAAGTTTGAAAACGCCGGAAAGGCAGCAGGGTCGTTTTGTTCTGCGGAATAAGAGCAGCACACTACCGGAAACCTCCCTATGCCGTGAGGTCGGGGGTTTGCGGAGAGCTTTTTATTTTCACTCAGCAAAGAAATAGTTTGCCGAGAGCCGTTAAGAAAACGCTCGGTGAATAAAAATACTCGGTAAAATAAGGGTTTGCCAAGTGTCCATTCAGGCTCACGGCAACTAGCTATTTTGACGATAGTTTTTCTTAGCCGTCGGCAAATTCAAAAATTTGCCGTGAGGTTTTTTTCCTAGCTCACGACAAAGAGCTATTTTGCCAAGAGTTTTCATTGGCTAATGAAGGACCGGATTGGCGACCAGACAGGGGGGAGTGAATGGGAGCCGATAAAAATTCTTTCTCAAAAGAAATCGGTCTATATCCCAATCGCAACTCCGAGGGTCACACACGAACAAGCGGAAGCACACACAAACCTCTCTCGAGACCTTAGGAACAAAACTTGAAAGGCTAGGAAGCAAAGCGGAAGCAAGCATGAAAGAGCTCGAGCAACAAAGAGGAAGACTGAGACCTACCGGGTCAACCGGCCACAAGTGTCCGGGTCACCCTGAGGCATCCAGAGCCGCACCGGGTCACCCGGCCACAAGTGTCCGGGTCAACCTACCCCCTTCGGGTCACCCGGCCACAAGTGTCCGGATCACCCGGGACAACCCGGAAAACTGCCCGCGAATTCACCCCAAACTTTCGATCAATGGATCTCCCAAACCACTTGGAGTCTTGAGACGAAATTTTGGAGATATGATGAACACCCCAAGGAGAGGATATGCCCCAAAAATTTCGGCCTCTAACTCCCTACAACTCCAGGAAACGCGAATCCTTCCCAAGAACACTATGACCTAGGGTTCATCCGAAAGTCAACGAATCGAAGGCCAAATCCGGCGTTTGAGGGGTCAAGATCATCCACAAAGAGGCACAAGGTACTCACCCATGATCCTCTTAAAGAAATCCGGAGAGAAACGCCCTCAAATCGACGAATCAAGCGACGAATGAAAATCCCAAGAAAAGGCTCCGAAAATCACTGAAAAAGAAAAACGTCGGGAGCAAAGGATTTGGCACGAGATTGAGAAGGAATATTTCACTATGAATATCTTAGTCAAATCCGGATACAAGCCACTCACAAAAATCACAAATTTTGGATGGCAAAAAGCTCAAACAAAGAGCCACACTCACCTCTCTCCCTCTCTCCCAAAGAGCACCCCAAAATGAAAGAGCACTCCCTCCACTAGCCAAAGAGTTGGCTGAAAATTCAGCCCCTCCTCCTATATATAGGCCCTCCGGAAAAGACCGAAGTACCCCTACACTAGGAGTTACAACTCAAGCCCTCACAGGGGCATTTTGGTCAACACATGAAGTTCTCCATCGGACGACCGCGCATCCATCGGGCCTTCGCGTCCTCCCAACGCAAGCACCTCGATCATGCCACGTGTCGCCCGCTTCGAAGCTTCTCGGTGCGCCCGGATCCCGTCTCCGCCCGCCGAGCTTTCGCTCTTGGTTTTGTGGCTCAACCAAGTAACCCCAACGGTTTTGTGGTGAACCGTCGCAAACCCCACGGACTCGGTGCAGCCTCCACGCCAATCTCACTCATGACTTGGCCGCCACGTCATCTCGGCTCGATGTTGGTTTTGTGGAGTAAACCAACCAAACCCCGCGTGCAGACTCCGGTTGTTAGCCGCTACCCTGCACCGGCTCCATGTTGGTTTTGAGGCCAAACCAACAAACCGTCGAACTCGGCTTTGTGGATCAACCGAGGAACCCGACGATTTTGTGGTGAACCGCCGAAAACCCCGCATACAAGGCACAGCCTCACCACACCAAGCATCGGGCCCGCCAAGCCTTTCACCTCCAGCTCTCGGACGGTCTACTCGGTCTTGCCCCGTTCAATGACTTGGCCGCTACCTTGCACTGGCTCCGTGTTCACGACTTCATCTTGCTTTTCTTGCCACCATGCGGCCCGCACTTGATCCCGTTCAGCCACCGGGTCCATCGAGCTGAGCCTACTTGTCTCTCCACTCCTCAGATGCCACACAGGCTAAGACCTTTCGCGCCCGCTCTTCACCGGCACCAACGCAAATCAAGCCGCAATCTGCACCTGCAATACTCAGCCAAGAGTCAGTCCACACCACGCTATCAATCACTCATCACACCAGGGAGCGACCATCCACTGGTCCTCGGACGCTCCGGTCCTCAATCTCCCCCTTGATGACTGCATTGACAACACACATAGTCACCAATTCATAAAATAAAAAAAAAAGAAAAGAAACGAACAAAGAACTCAAACAAGTGATCAAAAGCCAAACAAAAGCCAAAACACGATCACTCGAAAGAGCAAGTCAAGTCTCGGTCCCCCTAAGGCAAGGGCAATGGCTCAACACAACCGAGACAAAATGCTCCAAAATGCCGACTCCTCAAAGTGAGGCAAAAGGGCTCGACACCATCGGCAAAAGAGCAAAGCACAAAGCAAATCCAGGTGACACAAAGAGCTCCCAAAGCATGAATGCAAGCTCCCCCTGAACAAATGCGCGCAAAACTCAAGTTCTCCCCCTGAACTGAGTATCCATCTTTTTTTCTCCCCCTTGATGCAAAAACTCTCCATAAAGTGCATTTCTCCCTATTGTTATGAATTGGATGCACATTTTCTCCCCCTTGTTGGTAATGCATGAATCAAGTCTACAAATGCAAGCATATGCTTCTCAAATAGACAAGGAGCACTACAACATGCTAGAAATGAGACATAGAACAAGCAAGATAGCCACATATTCCGTACAAGCATCGCCAACAAGATAGAAAAGAACATATAAGCATGTGACATAGCCATGATCAAAATGAAGCATGTTCAACAAAACTTCCCTCTCATGAGCATAGGACCTCAACATGACCAAAATGAGCACAAACAACATTTAACTCACAAACTTCATGTAAGGTCACAAGTTCTCATCACAAGGTCATCATAAACACCTACAAGCTATCTCATGTCATGTCAAAGCCACCGAGCCATGTGTCTACTTCTAAACATGAGACTTCTCAATGGTAGACATCATGCAACGGTTTAGCACTCAAGATAAGAAATTTAAAGCACATATGACATGGAAGCATATTTTTCAAGCATGGACATTTCAATATACCAATTTCTAGATTTAAAATTAAGCATGGTGCATGAAGTGCCTTTGTGACAAAAAGAAACTTATGCTCCTCCACAAGGTAACATGTAGGCTAAACATTTATGATGACAAACGGATCTTTGACCCCATATGAAAAGAGCATGGTTCCCAAGCACAAATTAAGCAAGATATAGCCATTTGAGCACAAAATGAGCATGTAAGGGATTCTACTCACAAGAGAGGTTCAACTAAGCATTTTCTCAAAAACTAGCCATTTCACATGCATATACATCCTAAAGCTACCAAGAGCATAGCCATACATCACAAGAGCTCACAAGCATGATCATAAGCTCACATCCAACATATCACAGTGATAAATGTATATGAGAGAAGCACATTCTCTAAAGCATATGATACAAATGCAGTCTATGATACAAAGATGCTGAAAGTGATATGTGACATGAATGGACCATGCAAAATGCATATGTACATGAGATGCCCAACCCGAACTCAAAAAAAAAGGCAAAAGAGCACAAAACTCACAAGCTCTCCCTAAACACATGTCCTAGGGCCAAAAAGCATACAAAGCTCACCCTAAATACAAGTGATAAAGAAAAGAGCAACGAGTACACCAAGCTCACAAGCTCTCCCTAAGTAAATGCACTAGGGCCAAAGAACATACAAAGATCACCCTAAATACATACGATAGGGCAAAGATCACACCAAGCTCACAAGCTCCCCTAAGCACATGCACTAAGGTCAAAGAGCATACAAAACTCACCCTAAACACATGCGAAAGAGCAAAGAGCATACAAAGCTCAGTCTCCTTTTCCTCCATGGCCTCCGACGCAACAGCCTATTCTTCCTCCCCTCCGACACGACGATTTCCTTGTCCTCTCGAGTTGTTGTTGGTAGCGGTAGCTGGCTTCCTCCTCACCGGCGCGACGCGAGGATCGAGATCTAGAGGGTCGGGGCTCCCTCCTCACCGTCGGCAGGAGACGTTGTCGGGCATACACCCCGGGTACCCATACAAGAAAGGATGAAGACGGACTCCTACTAGAATTCTCTAATCCTACTAGGACTCATACCGCGTAATCCTACTAGGACTCCTACCTTGTAACCGACTAGACACCCGCCCCCTGGACTATATAAAGGAGGGCTGGGTACCTAGGAGGACATCTTAACAACCCAACACCCAAGCGCAGGGCGCCATACATGATACCCCAAACAGGACGTAGGGTTCGCTACTCTGGCGGCCTGAACCTGTATAAATTTGTGTTCTGTGTCCCTGCCTTTACCTTCGAGTTCCAGGTCTCACGATCCCCACCGAACAATCTACTACCTCGGGTACCTCTTGGTAAGTTTGTCGGGTTAAAACACCGACAGACGCCACTTCCCTCCTCCTTCCCCGGGATGGCGGCGTGCGTGGCGGCGGCGGCGGCAGGAGGTCTGGTGGTGGTGACCGTGACAGTGATGATCTGGTGGTGGTGGTGGTGGCGGCGGCGGCTGGAGGTCTGGTGGTGATGGCGGTGGCAGCGGAGGTCCGGAGGCGAAGGGCCACGTCGGCTGGCAGGTGGGCCCACAGTGCCCTGTGGATTTGATTTTTTTAATTCCTTTTCAAAACTCTTTGTCGAGAGCCAAATTGAGCTCACGACAGACCTATGCCGAGTGCGCTACAGAAGGTTCACGACAAAAGCTGTTTGCCGATCAGATGTTACCGTGAGCCCTATGCCGAGTGCGCTACGGAAGGCTCACGGCAAACCCTGTGTTGTGAGGAAAGCAGCCTTTGCCGTGAGCGCCGGGCTCACGGCAAAGCTTCGGTTTCCGTAGTGGCAGTTCTGTTTTTTTTAAATCATGTACTACCTACCTACTCCGATCCTATACACATATATGGAAAGGGTTATGCATGATTTCCCTCCAGTTTCCACTACGTGCTGAACCCATTGGTGCAAGCTAAGGCACACCATCATGAAGATGGAGCGTGACTTCCATATGGTGGAAGGAGAAGGAGAAACCAGCTACACCACCAACTCCAGACTTCAAGTCTGTACCTGCTGGAATTCCCTTTTTCTCTCTTAGCAAACAAGCATGATGAAAGTATAGTTTCAATTTTACATTCCTATATCTTTTCCTGTGTGTTGTAGCAAAAAGCTTTGTTCGAGACTAAATCTGTGCTTGAGGAGGCTGTGGGGCAAGCAGTTTGCTCTGCTCTCCTCCCTCCAAATCTGGTGGTTTGCGACTTAGGCTGCGGTTCAGGTGACAACACATTCATCTTCCTCTCGGAGGTGATCAAAGCTAGTCATAATGTTCTTGGGATCCAATTCTTCCTAAATGATCTGCCGGGCAACGACTTCAACCATGTGTTCCGATCAGCTGAACGGTTCAAGAGCTCAGTTGCAGCATATCACAAGGGAGAAAGACGGCTTCCGTTCTATATTGCTGGGGTATCCGGGTCCTACTACACTAGGCTTTTCCCTTCCCAAAGTGTTCATCTCTTTCACTCGTCCTATAGCCTCCATTGGCATTCTCAGGTACAATTTACGGCCAAGTAAATTATTATTGTTTTGTACATATTATTTCTTGATCATCAATGTGCCAGTAAGATTGGTACTATATGCCATTCAGTTTCCTGACGGGTTAGATGACAACAAGAGAAACATTTACATTGCAAAGGCCACACCACTGTCTGTGGTGAAACTATACCAAGAGCAATTCCAGAAGGATTTGATGTTGTTCCTTGAGCTGCGGTATGATGAACTAGTGATTGGCGGGCAAATGGTTCTGACTTTTCTTGGAAGGAAGGAAGAGGATGTATACAGTGGCAATTTGAACTATCTTTATGAACTACTCGCACAATCTCTTCAGTCTCTTGTTGAGAAGGTGTATATGTTTAATGCAAAATATAGTAGTATATTTAGTAGTATGTCAAAATTTGTATGACTACTATTCTTGGAGTAGAATGCAAATGATATAAATCAATTCAGGAAAATCTCTGTGGCTGCTTTATTTTCAGTAATAATCTATATGGTTGCTTCATTTTTTAGGAAAAAAAGTTGATCTTGCAACTAATTTAATGTATATATATATCTTGTTAAAAGGGCCTCGTGGAGGAAGATAAACTGAATTCCTTCAACCTACCAATCTATGGGGCGTCCATTAATGAAGTGAAGGCAGCTATCAAGCAGACTGGGCTGTTTGACATCAATGAAATTAAACTATTTGAGTCAAACTGGGATCCTTATGACGACTCAGAAGATGACAATGTGCAAGATAGCATCCAGAGTGGGTTGAACGTTGCAAAGTGCATAAGGGCTGTGATGGAAACCCTTTTTTCAAGCCACTTCGGTGAATCCATTCTTGATGCCCTCTTCAAAGAATATGCAAGCAAGGTAGCAGAGTATCTGGAAAGGGAGAAGACCAAGTACTCAGTCATTGTCCTGTCCTTGCAAAAAAGATAGGCATACTGCACATGTTTTTTTTTCTCGAATACACGTGTAGTATATCATTGTATTAAGCAGAAGAAGAATTGGTACAATATTCGGTTACAACACAAATGAATCAGACTCCAGATGGACACAAGCTGACAATCCAGCTGAGCACAAACCGAAAACATAAACTCCAATATGAACTACTCACAACTCACACAAGTTAAATGACTTGACTCGCTCTAAGCCTAGCCCTCAGTCAACGCTTGACGGGGTCCTATATTAAGGGTACCCAAAGACAGTGACTCAATGACAATGACCCATGGCCAAATAAATCGCTACTTCACCCGATCCGGTCAATCAGGAGCGCGAAAATGCGATTCACCCGACTCTCTGCTAAACACGCACGGGATGCTTTGGTTTTTATTAAACCCACATGCAAACTTGCTGCGTGCATGCATATGCACACTCGAGTGCCTACTTCACCTACATGCATGCACACTCAAGTGCCTATGCACACTCAAGTGCCTACTTCACCTATATACAAGCACATTCAAGTACCTACAAGGCTACAAGACATGCACACTTGAGTACCTACTCTACTCCTACAAAGCAACAAGCCATGCATGCAAGTCACCTGCATGCAAACCATGCATGCATAGGTCAGGAGCTCCCATCGCATGCGCCAACTCCTCCGACCTACTAAAACTCCGCCTCGCACGACTGAGTTTTGCTCCGTCCGACCTACTGAGCCCCGAGTCTTCGCAACTAAGGAACTCCCAGAAGCTACCAACTTGGATGACAAGTTTACTGTACCAGCTACTCCCGAGAACAGCGGGGCCCACGACATGGGCAAAAGCTTTTCCCGGTACTCTCGAAGACCGTGTACTCTCTCTCTCCTGTTGCCTTCACATGTAAGTCTTCTCTTGGCTTATAAAAGGGAGGGCACCGAAGGTAACAGGGGGATTTTCTTTTTCTCTCTACGCTCTGATGGAGCTCTCCCTCACCGTTCTTCTTCTACCTTCAGCCGGACTTGACTCCTACACACACCCCAGAGACTTGGGACCAAGCTCCCTCTCTCACCAGTTTGTATCGCCCCACTACAAACCAGTGCAAACAACATGAGCAGCACGAACTGGACGTAGGGTATTACTCCACAGAGGCCCGAACCAGTATAAATCCTTGTGTCCCTATTTGCACACCATCCGAGACTCGATGTGCAATCCTTGATTTTATTTGCCGACGGTTTCTAAACCACGACAGTTGGCGCCCACCGTGGGGCTACTTGCGCGTCACGCCGATTTTTTACCAACTCTCGGATGGTCAACACCGTCGAGAGTTGGCTGCTGGGGTGCACGAGCGCTCCGACGGCTCGTACTTCATCATCATCGCGGATGGAGCTGGCCGGAACCGACCCCAACCCCTCCGTGCCGCACCATCGGGATCTCCCGTCACAACATCCTGACAGGACACCGTGTCAGCCCCGTGGCTGTCGCGGCTTGTCGGCTGCGCTCCGCGCCGGCCTCGCAAGCCACCACGGCATCCTCTCCGCCAGCAACGCGCCGGCGTCGACCAGCTCACTTTGGCTGCTCGTCCGCCGGTCACGACGCTATTGTTGACCTGCCGTGCTCCTGGCCTCGACGGCCCCGAAGGTCGCTCGGCGTGCGGCACGCTCGTACGTCGACACAACCCGCGCAGACCAGCCACAGCTGCCGCCCAAGCGCCATGCCAGCTGGGCAGGGGCGCATACGCACGCACGTGCCGGCTGCCCCCGCGCTGGCATTTTGGCACCTCCGTGTCCTGCCTGCTGCGCGAACAGAGGCCTGGCCACCCTGGGGCTCGAAAAAGCAGGAGCAAGAGCTCCTAGCAGCATGGTGTGCGCACGTAAGCCTCTTTTGTGCTCTTGTTTCCCTCTCGACCCTGCAAACATACGTGTGTGAGTGAACAAGAAGGGCCATAGCTTGTTCCTGCCAACTGGGTGCTTTTTCCTTGTCGAACACAAGCACGCACGCGTGACTCTAAGCAACAGGACGCGCAACTGCGAGCTCGCCGCCGCAGTCCACCATGTTGCCTCTGCGGCAGCTTTGGTATCCAGGATGACCGCGGCGCAGAGCCGGGCCACATCGTTCCCCGCCTGGAGCTCGGAACGCGCGCTGAGACTCGGCATTCGGCAACGAGCTGACCGGCGAGCACGACGGCGGCAACCACGACCCCGCCGGCCACGACGACGATGGCTGCGGCACCGACGGCCGCGACGGTGCCAACGGCAACCGCGACCCCGCCGGCCACCACGACGACGGCGGCACCGACGGTCGCGACGACGCCTACGGCAATCGCGACTCCGCCGGCCACGACGACGACGGCCGCGACGACGCCTACGGCAACCGCGACGCTGCCGGCCACGACGACGACGGCCACGACGGCACGTCCAACGATCACGAGATCACGACGCTGTTGGTGACAACGGTCACGGCCACAGCCACAACTGCGCCAAAAGCGACCACGACGTCACGAGCAGCGGCAGCAGCGCCGACGGCCACCGATACTTCGCCCGACCTCAGGATGGGACCTTCGTCCCGCTCGGACGGCTCACTCGGCCCCGCGACCGAGGCTTCCGGGGCACCGCGGCTACATTACCCGAGGGCTCCCGCTCCGTGGAGCCATTAACTCCTCGGCCCCCAACGACGGAGCGTCAAGACGAGCTAAGTATCGTTACGCCCCCCACAAATCTTGACATGAGTGGCTACTTTATATTTCCCCGTACCTTTTGCTTGCCTTCCTGTGAGGGTAGCTGAAGTATCCGAGTAGTGCACGTGCCGTGTCCACATAATCTAAACCCATCCTGCTAGTCGTGTGAAGTCTGCTCGGGAAAGTTACTCGAGGACGGAAAACTAGTCAGGAGGCCGCTACTCGGAGACGGAAAAGTAACTCGTGGGAATCGATTTATTACTCGAGAGAAATGCCGGGCTAACTAACGTAAAGTTCTTGTCAGCACCTTGGTTGTTGTGAGTAGGTCACAAGCTACAGCTCACCACTCTCACCAAGGCGGAGCCACTCCGGAAGACGCGACGGACGACAGCAAAATGCGACCAACAGCCGTACCGCTGCCTGCTGCCGTACCACGTCCCCGTCACCCTCCTCCGAGCCGCCGACGGGCCGTAGCACCAACAACGACAATGACGTCAAGCGGCTCCGGCAGTCGCCCGTTGCCTGTCCAGGCAAGCCCGTGACGGCACCGCCCCGCAGCTATGGTCTCCGAACCACCGACTACAAGAACGTCCTCGGTGCTCGAACCACCGAAACAGCTACGTTACTCGAAGCCTTATTTTCTCGCAATATATAAAGTTGCTAGTTCTTTCGCTTAAAACTAGTCGCTCCTGACCCTTATTCGAGCAATGAGGTCGGTAAACGAACTGTGATGGGAAAACCCATGTCAGACTAGTCGGACTGCGAGAAACCTACGCCCCCGCGGCTACGGCTCCCTCGCTCACTAGTACAGGCAGTCTCTCCCACTCACAAACTCGATTGCCGCCACCTCATCACGAGAAAAAGGGTCGGGCAACAATGACCTTGCGAAAACCTTTCTGACCGACTTCTTCGCCCGCGCCAAGGTCGGGGCTCGAGTTACGATGAAACGAGTCGGGTCCGACTGGTCGGAATGCGAGAAACCTACGCCCCAGCGGCTACGGTGCCTTTGCTCACCAGCACGACCGACCTCTGCCGCGTACGAACTCGGGCTCTGCTACCTCGACACTAAGAAAGGGTCGGCCAGCAATAACTCTTTTTGCATAAATAATTAAGCTGGAAGTCTTTTCGACCAAGGCAGTTTGCAGCTCGATTTCCATTCACCATTATGAATTTTGGGGCACACCGCCCCTATTATTAAAACAAACTGTCTCTCGAGAGACGACATTCTTTATAATTTGTTGGCACAGCAACGACGACCCCGACCAGTCGCCAACCTCGTTCGCGACCTCCCGCCCTGCCACAGCGGGCAACGCAAGACTCGAGGGCTTCTCGCCTAGGCCTGAGGACGACGCGCCAGCTCCTCCGACATGAACGCAAAACAAGCTAAGTATTATTTTAATACTACCATTTCCCAGTTGTTGCTTGTCTTAACGTGCATCTCCGGGCTATCACCGAGTACCCTTGGCCTGTTCCCGACTGCTTCTTCAGCCCGAGCTACACGAACAGTCCGGCCAACAACCAACGGGCGTGCCACACACATCTTTTCTCCGTTGCTTACTTTCTTACGTGTGCATGCGGCCAACTCCCTACGCTATGGATGCGGCTATCAGCAGTCAAGTGTATAAACGTATAAGGATAACTACCTGAAGAAATTAATAGACTTAAAAGAGTTGGAATTAGAAATTTTGTTATACATCGCCAAATGTGTTTTGCTTCGGAATTGGTATTTGCGACACTGCATGCTATTGTCTTCATGTTTCATTTCCAAGAACGAGTCTTGGATCCCTGAGCCTGCCGCCTACGCACGGGGGCTGGGCGCCGAGATGCGAACCGTCAATGGATCTCGCGGATCCAAACCGGCACGCGGTTCGAAGGCTGGCCCAGCGAAGGGTTTCCGAACAGTCGCCGCCGTCACCAGAGCAAGGGACGAAAAAGGATGGGCCCATAAGCGGCCAAGACCCAGGCACACGAGTGCCACGGGCATCCCGGCTTGTGTTCGAGCCCCAGACGAAAAAATCTCATGGAATCCCCACCAAAGGGGAGGCAACGAGCCACCGGAGTCAATCGAACAACTCCGGAAATAAATGAGATATTCGAAGGGGTTTAATAAGATCTATCACCAGCTGATCCTGTCGGGACCCCACGAACGGGACCCAGGTCTTACTCGAACTAACCCGCTAGTAGCTCGACGCGAACGGGACCCAGGTCTTACTCGAACTAACCCGCTAGTAGCTCGACGAGCACCATGACTCGGCCACCGAGGTAAGTCATGGCAACGCTCACCCCTCCTCCCTGACGAAAGGGATGCGCGAGGAAAAATAAACAGGCGACGAGCCGCCGGAGTCAACCGAACGACCCCGAAAACAAACGAGACATTCGGAGAGGTTTAATAAGACCTATCACCAGCTGATCCTGTCGGGACTCCACGAACGGGACCCGGGTCTTACTCGAACTAACCCGCTAGTAGCTCGACGAGCACCATGACTCGGCCACCGAGGTAAGTTATGGCAATGCTCACTCCTCCCTTCCCTAATGAAAGGGACGCGCGAGGTAAAAATAAACAGGCAACGAGCCGTCCGGGTCAATCGAATGACCCCAAAAGCTCGGGGACACCGCCGTTCCCGATGAAATGACTATCGAACCCAAAATCACTAATCCCACGAGAGAGTCTCCGACTCCCCCGTGGGCTCGGGGGCTACACCCGGCGGGTGCGCTCGCGCGCCCCCTGTTCAAACGGACAACGACGTCTCCTCCACACTACAACTACTAAACCTGGGAACGAGTCCAAGACTCATTCCCAGCCACGGGGGCTACTGACGGGGTCCTATATTGGGGGTACCCAGAGACAGCGACTCAATGACAATGGCCCCTGGCCAAATAAATCGCTGCTTCACCCAATCCGGTCAATCAGGAGCGCGAAAATGCGATTCACCCGACTTTCTGCTAAACACGCATGGGATGCTTTGGTTTTTATTAAACCCACATGAAAACTTGCTGCGTGCATGCATCTGCACACTCGAGTGCCTACTTCACCTACATGCATGCACACTCGAGTGCCTACTTCACCTATATGCATGCATACTCAAGTGCCTACTTCACCTATGTGCATGCACACTCAAGTACCTACAAGGCTACAAGACATGCACACTTGAGTACCTACTCTACTCCTACAAAGCTACAAGCCATGCATGCAAGTAACCTGCATGCAAGCCATGCATGTATAGGTTGGGAGCTCTCGCATGCGCCAACTCCTCCGACCTACTAAAACTCCGCCTCGCACGACTGAGTTTTGCTCCGTCCGACCTACTGAGCCCCGAGTCTTCGCAGCTAAGGAACTCCCCGAAGCTACCAACTTGCATGACAAGTTTACTGTACCAGCTACTCCCAAGAACAGCGGGGCCCACGACATGGGCAAAAGCTTTTCCTGGTACTCTCGAAGACCGTGTGCTCTCTCTCTCTCTCTCTCCTATTGCCTTCACCTGTAAGTCTTCTCTTGGCTTATATAAGGGAGGGCACCGAAGGTAACAGGGGGGATTTTGTTTTTCTCTCTCCGCTCTGATGGAGCTCTCCCTCACCGTTCTTCTTCTACCTTCAGCCGAACTTGGTTCCTACACACACCCCAGAGACTTGGGACCAAGCTCCCTCTCTCACCAGTTTGTATCGCCCCACTACAAACCAGTGCAAACAACATGAGCAGCACGAACTGGACGTAGGGTATTACTCCACAGAGGCCCGAACTAGTATAAATCCTTGTGTCCCTGTTTGCACACCATCCGAGGCTCGATGCGCAATCCTTGATTTTATTTGCCGGCGGTTTCAAAAACACGACAGTGCTCCATCCCTCAAGTGGAGAGATCTTGATCTTGTTCTTCAATATCTAGAATAAGGCCTGCAGTGAGTCCATGCAGTGCGGCGAAGGCCCGTCACGAAAGAAATTATCCACCGCTTCCTCTGCAGAAGCCACCAAAGCCGGAGGCACTCCAATCTCACTGAGCCTCCGCGCCAAGCACCGTTCCTCGCTTAGCCGGCTTGACGACCAAGAGAGGGTCCAATGCTTGGCGATGGCTTTGCCTGAGGCCAGATGCCTCGGACGAAGGCAGCTGAGGAGGCACGTCGACGAGGATAGGGTCAAATCGACGACGATGAGTTGGCAGGTCCAGAAGAGGTGGCGGAATATCCTTTGTAACGCAGCTGAAGATGTCCTCCAAAGCCGCAGAACTGTCATCCTCTGACTCCTTGACCGTGTCGGTTGCCACTTCAGAGGCCGGCACCACCTCGGTCGATGGTGGCGCCTCCACAGGCGGCACCTCCACAACCGGCACCTCAACTGATAGTGGCACTTGCACAAGAGGCACCTCCACAGCCGCCACAGTCTCGACCAAAGGTGGCACCTTCATAGCCGACGCCACCACAGACGTCACGGATGTGGTAGCCTTAGAGTGCCCTACCTGACCACTGGAGACCATTGGCCTCACCTGAGAAACACTCACCTTCGAAGCCCGATCTCGGAGCTCCTGAGACTAGAAGGTGGCCACGAACAGCTCAGGGAAGGCGGGATTGAGGGTGAAGTCGTCCTCCTCGACGTTAAGCACGACCCTGATGGCGGACTTGGCCGCCTCCAGAGCGACCATGGCCAAGGCATCAGTGGCGGAAAGTGTGAGGGCGAGGCCACTGTCAGCAACAACAGCAGCAACAAGCAACGCATGCACGTTCGAGGTTGAAGTGCGAGCATGGCAATGCCCAATCCCAAACGAGGTGGCACGACCATCCAGATGAGGCTGGTTCGAGCGAGGCGGCGAGTGGCGAGGTCGTGTGTAGTCCTTGGCACGGTGGCGAAGACCATGGCAGCATAAGCACCGCGACGGTTGCCGACACAAAGCAACCCGATGCTTGAAGGAGAGGTAGTTCAAGCATCATACATTGAGCTCCTTGGGGAAGCACCTCCGTGGTGGCACCTTCGGTCGAGAAGCCCGCTCGACCCGCGACGGCATGCGTCGCCTCTGAACGCGCTGCCAACCGTCAGGATCGATTCGAGGAGCAAAGGCAGCCCGACCAGCCTTCTGGGGGTGGTCGTACCATTGCAGATCGACCACCAGCTCCATCATTGGTCGACGAGTGTTGCGTCGGGAATGACATTGGGGAGCTGGAGAGGGTGGGCGGCGACCCCACCGCTGAGGACGCTTGCGGTGCCCAACCTCACCACGTGGAGGCTGCACCAGAATGGAGCGGAGAGCAGGCTTCGGAGCCGGGGCAGGAACAGGGCCGCGGTGGACGACATTGAGGTAGGGAGTCCGGGAGGCAGCGCTAATCCTCCATGGTGTTGATTACCTCGTCGATGTCATCATCGTCGTCGGAGAAGTCCATCCACCGCATGACCATGTCACGGTCAGCTGAAGCGGCACCGGGGAAGAAAGGCTCCGCCGTGGGCGAGAGCGCAGAGGGGGCCAAAGGCACGCCGGAGCACGGAGAAGGAGTGCCCGGCCCACCCCTGCATTCCGACGCAGCCAAGGGTGACAAAGCCGGCCTGTTCTTGCCCACCGCCGCGGGCGAGGGCGCAGAGTGGGACGCCGGTGCGCCGGAGCACAGAGAGGGGTCCAGCTCGCCCCTACCCTCTGTCGTAGGTGAGTGCGCCGAGGCAGAGGCCGGCACGCCAGAGCACGGGGAGGTTTGGGCACGGATGGAAGCCATGGCGCCGGAGACCAGCCCTGGAGACCAGCTCCGCCCGGCGGCACCGGAAGTGGTGAAGCCCCGAGGCAGAGAGACCCAGGCGAGGGCGGCTAGGGTGGAGAGGGGGCCTCGTCGTCGAGGGGGTTGTCGTCATCGTCCTCAAGCCCACGGAGCACCGGCATGGCGGAGCGATGGGGGAGGCAGCAGGGCGATGGCCGGTGCGGATCTCCTCACACACCGTACGAGGAGAGACGAGACCAAGTCGGGTGGAGAGAGGGCGGAGAGGGGATCACGGATCTAGGCTGGAAGAGGAGGGGGACACCGGAGGCGGGGCATCCGGCGGCGGCGACAACACACCAGACGCGGTCGCGAGGAGAGCCCGTGGTCCCCGGACTGCACATGTTATTGATCGTTCCCATCTTTATCTTCGTGTATTTTAGTTTCATTGTTTTTGTGGTACTAGTAAAGTGCACGTGCGGCACACACGTGTTTGTGAAATATATGTTTTATTTCCATTGAATATACACCATAGTACTGATTTTTTATTTGAATCTTCAATCACATAAATGGTGATGCCGTAGAATATACACTATAGTTTAAACTCAGTAGCCTTCGTACATTTCAACCCAATTTAAAAGGGTAACAGCCATTCTTTGTGTTTTTATATATTAAAAACACCTATTGTACATCTCTCTACCTCTATTTTCTTATAGCATCTCCTCACCTTCATCTTGCAAATTCATGGAAATGGCTGGTCATCACGTAACCTTTACTGTAACTCAAGTGGCGCTAACTCGCTAAACATAAGCTAAAAAAAATTGCCTGATTTCTAGAGATATGCAAGATTTTTTTTTGAGGAACAGAGATATGCAAGATGAAACAGTCTATGACTAACCTTATATCATGGAGTTCAATGGCCACTCAATCAAAGCCCATGTCTGCCTCATGTCTGGCCTGGCATTTGGAGAGATTGCCACCACATCTCTAATGAACCCTGTGGCCAGGAATTTGGAGAGCCTTCCACCATATCTTTGATCAATCCTATGACAGCAGAACTATACTGCTATACTTGGATTGCTTAGAGCATCTCCAACAGTTTGCCAAATTTTACTTGGCAAATCTTGTGTTTTGCCAACTTCTAAAAAGATATGACAAGTAAAAAAAGAGTCCATCTCCAACGGTTTGACATAATCCACTTGCCAAATCCAGATCTAATTACATCAGGAACCCTGAGAGAGAAACAAAATTATGTTTCTACCCTTCCACCTCTTGAAAACTTAAATCAGGAATCCTGAGAAAAAACAAAATTATTTTTATACCCTTCCACCTCTTCTAATACGGGAGGATGCACCGCGGATCGCTGCGTGCATATATGCGCGTAGAGTCGATTTTTACCAACTTGGGATAAATGGCAACCTGAGATGGGGAACTGTTAGAGAAAGTTTTTTCTGTTTTTGCCAAAAAAAATAACAATGGCAACTTGGGATAGGGAACTGTGGAGTTGCTCTTAGGGAGTCATGGATACTGTTGCGAGTGAATGTGAAAGAATGATTGAATTAATTGATTGTTGAACAGTAATTACAAATATATACAAGCCCAAGGGGCTAGATGAAAAGGCGTCATGCCTTTACGGTGGGAAACTATGCCCCTTCGGTGGATTTCTTGGGAACCGCGAGGAGCAGTTGGTGTAACTTGATTAATCCTAATTAATCTAATTGCTCACCAATTAACTAATCTCAACACTCCCCTTGATCAATTAGCTCCGTAGAAGTCTTTACTTGTTCAACAATTATAATCTTGAATCCTTGGAAAAACCCTATGGGAAAAAACCAAAGTATATATTGATATACCAGGCAAAAACTCCTTTTAAACCCAGTGGGGGAAAATAAGGAGTAACACCATGATATATGTTGTTTCAATGTTAATAGACTCTTTAAGTGTTCTTAAAGTCATAGTCTATAAACAATTTGATCAAAAATCAATATGTCACAAATATTATCCTTGAAAAACCTCATTGAGGAAAAATGGATAATATGACATTTATAATGTGTTAATATTACCTCATTAAAAACTTTATGTGAGAAAGGTCTAGTAGAGTAAATAGAGTAAAACTCATATAAAGAAAAGAGTGTAATATGATATCTGGAATAAGTTATATTTAGAGAGGTTCTCCCCCTGATTTTGCAAGTCTCTAAGTCTTCTCATACCAATGCCTTCAACACATTTATGGAATGAGGAGTATGGTAGAGATTTTGTGAATAAGTCGGCTAGATTATCACATGACTTAGTCTGCAAGATTTCAATTTCTCCATTCTTTTGGAGTTCATGGGGGTAGAATAACTTAGGAATAATATGTTTAGTCCTATTACTCTTAATATAACCTGACTCCATCTGAGTAATACAAGCTGAATTATCTTCAAAGATAATTGTTGGTGTATCAATCGCACCAATACCACATGTTTGTATAATGTGGTTTATCATTCTGCGAAGCCATACGCATTCGTGTGATGCTTCATATAAGGCTATTATTTTAGAATGATTAGTGGAAGTAGATACTAATGTTTGCTTTGTAGACTTCCAAGAAATTGTCGTGCCTCCTTGCAAGAATACAAATCCTGTTTGTGATCTGCCATTATGGGGATCTGACAAATAACTGGCATCTGTATATCCTAGCAAAGTCTGATCTTGATTTCTGCTATAGAATAATCCAAGGTCTTTAGTGCCATTGAGGTATCTAAATACTGTTTTTACTCCTACCCAATGACGTTTGGTAGGTGCAGCACTATGTCTTGCAAGCAAATTTACTGCGAATGCAATATCCGGTCAAGTGCTGTTAGCAAGATACATTAATGCTCCAATAGCACTAAGATATGGGAATTGTGGTCCCAATATCTCTTCTCCCTCATCTCATGGTCTAAAAGGATCCTTCTCTATTTCTAAGGACCTTACTACCATGGGAGTTTTTGCTGGATATGATTTGTCCATATTGAACTTTTCCAATATCTTTTGGACATAGGCAGATTGGTATACAAATATACCAGAAGGAAGATGCTCAAGTTGTAAACCTAACCAAAATTTGGTTTGACCCAAATCCTTCATTTCAAACTCCATCTTTAAATGATGACGTGCTTCATTAATATCGGCTTCGTTGCCAATGATATTGAGATCATCAACGTAAACCGATATAATGCAAACTCCTTTCTTAGAATTCTTAATGAAGACACATGGACAGTCATCACTACTTATGAACCCTAATGATATAAGGAATTCACTTAACCGACTGTACCACATTCGACCTGATTGCTTTAAGTCGTATAATGACTTCTGCAACTTGATGCAATACATGTTGTGATTTGCCTTATTATCTGGTATATTAATTCCTTCAGGAACTTTCATGTATATATCAGAATCCAGTGACCCATATAAGTATGGGGTCACTACATCCATCAACTGCATAGATAGATGATTTTGTACTGCCAACGATATTAAGTATTGAAAGGTTATTCCACTCATTACTGGAGAATAGGTTTCGTTGAAATCAACGCCAGGTCTTTGCGTAAAACCTTGTGCCACTAACCTTGCTTTATACCTCACCACTTCGTTGTTTTCATTTCTTTTATGAACAAAAACCCATTGTATCCCACAGGAAGGATACCGGGAGGTGTTAGCATTACAGCTGAAAACACTTCTCTTTTATAAAGCGAGGCAATCACTACTTCAATTGCTACCTTCCACTTATCCCAGTCGGGACGCTTCTTGCATTCTGCTAGAGATTTAGGATCCAAATCGGTTTGAAGGATATTAGAAATTTGCTCAGAGAGATAACAGTCGACTATCGTGGACTTACAATCATAAGACTCTCCAGTCTCTACAAAATTTATAGCAATTTCGTCTACCCTTAAAGATTCATCATTATTTCCCAATACGATGGATCTTGGGTCTTCCGATGTTCCAGCCTCAGTGTTTATGTGCATAGTTGAGCTGGATTGTGGATCACATCTATCCACAGGACATTATATGTCCTTTAAGTGTCTATCAATTGAAACTTGACTTGTATTTCTAGTCTTCTTTTGCTTACTAGTAAGATGCACGTGCGACACTGCCGGACGAAGACATTAAAGTCAGAAAACAAACGAAGTTGAGCCGTATAGGTACGTGCCACACACTTTTTTTAACAAATATAGAAAAAAAGTAATGTTGATAAAAGATATATGATTGTTATTAGATTTCAACTTTAATAGAGTTCACAAATACCACTACAGGACATAATTTATTCAAATTTTAACAATCCGTAACAATTAATTGACCGATTCATATAAGTACACGTCATAAACTTCAACATTTCATCTTGGTCGCCAAAGACATGACCCGTGATATATGTAATCAAATGCGTACTTTAGGGAAGAATACGAAGACATTCATTTTGGATGGTGTGTAGATTGTATTGATTAATGTCTACAACTCTTTCTCCCCCTAAGTCTCCGCGTCACGCCGCTGCGCCTGGCTGGTCGGGCTAACGCCGCTGCTTGCTCTCGGTTTGCTGGTTTGCTTCGTGTGGGTGGATCAGGGAGAGATCAAGTGGAGAGAGAAGGCAAGATGCTTGCTTGCTCTTAGTGGAGAAGGAAATCAGAGATTAGAGAGGAGCTTCTACTGGTATGATTTGCTTTATGTATCCTGCTGATTTGTTGTTTTACTCGACAGAGAGGGAGAACTGGAGGGTGTTGGCCACAAGAGCTGCTCCCTGTGCGAAACGGCCGGCGGAGAGATGAATGAACGCACAAGTGGTAGAGAGGGGATGCAGTAGTAGCCTGTGTAAGATCGTGCTCGATTGTCTTTCACCATAGCCATTTTACAAGTACGTGGAAGCCACACAAAAATATGAAAAAAATATTATAGTTGATTATGATGGTTGATAACATACAAATATCAAATATACATTTGATCATTTTTCATTATTGATTTAAATAACCTCTTTTCATGATTGATTTAAATAACCACACAATGGTATACACAAATACATTTGTAGTTGATCTTAAGTTACAACATACAGATGGTCTCTCTGTCTATGGGTTGTATGAGTTCTCTGTATATTTGTCTTTATGCTAAAATCGAGATTCTGCAGACGACCAGCCGTTTGTGGGTTGTACATGCCCTAACCCTCGGACGTCGGCTCCCACACGTCATACTCTCTTCCTAATTTCACATCCCCACCTCTTCCCCCCATGTACCCCGCTCCTCCCGGTCTCCTACCGGCAGCGACCCCTGCTCCCTCCGTCCATCGCCTCCCCACCGACGATGGCGCCGACCCTCCCTCTCCGGCGAGCAGGGCGAGGG
Organism: Cenchrus fungigraminus; assembly: GCA_036936925.1. Classification (NCBI taxonomy): domain Eukaryota; kingdom Viridiplantae; phylum Streptophyta; class Magnoliopsida; order Poales; family Poaceae; genus Cenchrus; species Cenchrus fungigraminus. Next base: position 59,662,283 of record CM072770.1, on the reverse strand, counting down.
GAGGCCTCCCGCAGAGGCGGAGGATCCCGAGGCGGAGCCGCGGGGATAGGGATAGATCAGGTTCGGCACAGATGGCGCGCTAGGCCTCTCCTCAACCGTAGCCGCGCCACCGACCCCGTCCACCACCGCCTCCGCGAGGACGTCGCTGCCGCTCTCTCCCTCCGCGAGGACATCGCCGTCGATCTCTCCCCTGCGTCGAGCTCGGGCTGTGGCCACTGGATCTGGCCGACGGTGAGGACCCTGCAGGATCTCGCGGTGGTTGCGCTCAGGCGGCGAGGCTGGACGACGACGATGGAGATCGCGTGGCCACCACCATAACATACTAACTATCTACCGTTAGGGGGGGTACAGCTGTGACAGATACTAACATGTCACACTTTACCACATGGTCGGTACCTATTGGTTGGTACACGGGCGCCCGAGGTGGTAACCCGAAAATCTTTTTGCACCGTCTTACCGAAGCTATATATTGTGAGGTCCTCACGGCCCCTCTCATCTCGTTATCTAATCTCACCGAGGAAAGAACCCTTCAGCTGTCAATATACTCGTCAAGGTAACTTATCTCCATCGAACTCCCGTTTTTAAGGTTTCGCTTCTAAGGTTTCTAACATCGGCCGATCGCTTTCACCCGCGGAGGACTCCAATGACGACACTGCTTGCATTGCCTCCTCTGATGATCCTCTCTTGTTGTCCTGCATTCCGCCCAGCATTGCCTCCGCTCGTACGTAGATCGCTGGCCCCCGGCCATTCCCCCCTGCACTTCACGGTCTCCAGAAATCTTAGAAATTGCCAAATTGGCCAAAGTGCTACTATAAAAATTCATAAAGATGTAGACAGTGACGTGGAAGAAGCATGTCCAAGTTTTCTAGGTGGCACACAGTCCACATCTCCATCCGGCAGCAGGCATCGTTCTCATCCAATTCATTTTTCTCTCTCGCCTACAACTCCAGTCTCCAGTCGTGTGGTGGCCGGTGGGTGGCGGCTGACGGAGGCTCCTTCCTCCCATGCTCGAAGAAAAGGTCTTGCTCCCGTGTTGCGGCTCTGCTTTCCAGTCTCCTCCGTCCCTGCCGTGACGCTCCTTCACGTCGGAGCTCCAAATCCCGACGGAACATGGCGAGCGCGACGAGGCGCTGCGGCCGGGGCGGAGCAGCTCGTCACGGCGGTCGGGCAGAGCAGCTCATCGCGGTGCTCGCGGCGGCCGGGCGGAGCAGCTCATCGCGGTGCTCGCGGCGGCCGGGCGGAGCAGCTCGTCGCAGCGCAAGCGGCGGCCGGGCAGAACAGCTCGTCGCGGCGGTCAGGCGGAGCAGCTCATCGCGGCGCAAGCGGCGACCGGGTGGAGCAGGTTGTCGCGGCTGGATGGCTCGCCCCCACGCGCCGCCGTTCTTGACCACGCAGGCCTCCACTGCTGGTCCGCCCCGACCAGGTTGCTGTGCAGGTTTCTCTCCCAACCTGCACCGGCTCGGCCCCACCTGCACGGGGGCAGATAGGCGGCGTAGCGGCATGAGTCTCAGTCGTTCGGGTCGGGAGAAGCTCCTCTGCAGTCGACTGCAGAGTGCAGCTCTCACTGCACGTGGGCCCTGGCGTCGGTCGGGCCCACGCGGCAGCCTCTGCAGCTGACTGCAGAGGATCTGAATCGTTCGGGTGAGGGGGATTGGGAGTCCAGAACATTGAGGAAGAGAGAGTAGAGGGATTGCGTATCAGGAAGGGAAATGACAGGTGGGTGCCCGTGTGGGCCCGGTGGGTATAGGTGGGTGGGTACACACGCGGTGGGTGACAAAACAATTACATTTTTGGCAGAAACGCTCTCCAAATTGCAGTTTTTTGGTACTTCATAGTCCTTCCACCCTATCCACTTCCAAAAACATATGACGGGTGGGTCCGGCGTGAGGGTACAACGGGTCCGAATTGGGTGAGAAAAGTTTTCAATTGTCTTCGCTCCTTGTAGTATAGATTAGCAACCTCATCTTACTTCTTGGAAGTGCTTCTCCCCCTCTTGTTTACAATTTGGGGTTGAGTGGTTTTATTTGGTACCTCCACTCTTTCGGGCACGTTCCTAGCAGGATGAAAAGACTTTGTGACACCTTTATAATCTAAAAAAGCGTATGGCAGATTATTTGCAATATTTTGCAAATCAATAATTCTCTGAACTTGAAGTTCAGTTTCTCTAGTACGTGGATCAGAAAATGAAATGCTTGTTGCATTCCAATCAATTTCCTGGCATTCCTTTTGGTACAATTCTCCCCCTAATGTCGGGAAATGTTCCTCGTTAAAAATACTATCAGCAAACCGGGCAGTAAATAGATCCCCTGTGAGAGGTTCTAAATACTTGATAATCGACGGAGATGAATAACCCACATAGATCCCCAATTTCCTGTGAGGACCCATCGAAGTTCGCTGAGGTGGTGAGATGGGTACGTATAAGGCGCACCCAAATTTACGCAAATGGGAATATTCGGAGGATTCCCATGTACTAACTGCAATGGGGAGGTTTAATGATATGCAGTTGGTCGTAATTGGATTAGGTCAGCAACATGTAAAACTGCATGACCCCAACACGACGAAGGCAATGGACAATTCATTAGCATAGGTCGTGCAACGAGCTTAATCCTTTTAATCAAAGATTCAGCCAAACCATTTTGAGTATGGACATATGGAACAGAATGCTGAACCTGAATTCCTAATGCCATGCAATAATCATTAAAAGCACGGGATGAGAATTCAGTAGCATTGTCCATTCGGATAGATTGAATCCGATGTTCAGGAAAATGAGCTTTCAACTTTATAAGTTGAGCCATTATTTTGGCGAAAGCATGGTTGCGTGTCGACAAAAGAAAAACGTGAGACCATCGAGTAGATGAGTCTATTAATACCATGAAGTACCTGAACGGTCCCGATGATGGTTGGATTGGACCACAAATATCTCCTTGAATTCTTTCAAGGAATTTAAGTGGTTCATCTCGTATTTTAAGATGTGATGGTCTTAAAATTAATTTCCCAGTTGCACAAGCAGTACAACAAAAATCTTTATCTTGGGGAATTTTGTTTTCTCCATATCATGACCTATGGAATTGCCGATAATTTTCCGCATCATCCCTATTTCAGGGTGCCCAAGACGATCATGCCAATTACGGAATGTATCGACATCTTGGAAAATTATCTTATAAGCAACATGTGTTACGGGCTTTATGTATGTATAGTACAATCTAGTTTGGAGTGAAGGAATTTTTTCGTATATTTGTTTGCCAAATCCCGTAAGTTTAGTAAAGAGAAGAAATTCCTCTTTATGATCGTGATGGGTTTCCACATGGAAACCGTTCTTACGGACGTCTCTAAAACTTAGAAGGGTACGAGTACAATCGGGATACAATAAAGCATCCTCAATTGTAATTTGTGTACCCATAGGGAGAGTGATAGTGGCTCGCCTAGAGCCAACTATTAACGCATCGTGTCCAGCAATGGCCATAATATTTCCTTCCTTCTTTTTAAGGGTCTGGAAATATTTTGTTTCTCTAAGTATAGAGTTTGTAGTACATGAGTCTACAAGGCATAATTCTTCCTCCTTTGGATTGCTTTCAATAGACATCTATGTGTAAAATATAATATAATTAAAATTACGTAAAATACATCTAGAAATATACATACAATAATAATATGATAGTCCAATATTATTACAATAGGATAGAATATAAATAATTTTATACAATTGTCAATCACAAAATACAATCCAAAGACTATATAAATCTTAGAATATTACAACAAATATCTAATGTGATATCAATTCTGGACCGAGATTATTGCAAATCTCCAAACATGTCTCCAGATTCAAAGTCTAGGAGCATGTTGTCCATTGATGGAAGGTCCTCTTCAATACTAAATGCGTTGTTGTTCACTTGTTCCTTTAACTCCTGGTGTGAACAATCCTTGTCCTTGACAACCTCGGATGCAAGATTGAAGTGCGTCTCATATCTTGTACCTCCTGCTTGCTTGCTCTCTTTTAAGGACTTTTGGTACAAAGAAACCAAATGCTTTGGGGTACGTCAATTCTTAGCAAAGTGCGAGAAATCACCACATCTATGACACTTTGTGTCATTTTTGGGTCTCGCATTGTCTTTTTTCCATGTATGTGAATTAGGTCTTTGCTTCTTGTTGTGTTTGCGTTGACCAGATTTGTTCTTTGGAGCGGGTCCATTGAACTTATTATTCTTAGCTTTTTTATGTACGTGTACCTCAGGCAAAGGCTCTGAACCAACATGGCGCTTATGATGATTTTTCAGGAGAAGTTCATCATGTTTCTCTGCCTGGGTTAATGTATGAATAAGCTGAGAATAGGCCTGGTAATTTTTAGCCATGTATTATTGTTGCAATACTCTGTCTGACGGAAGCATAGTAGATAGTGTTTTCTCTATCTTGTCTGCATCCGTTGGCTCTTTCTCGCAAAACTTCAACTTCGAACAAATGCTATGAACAACATGGTTATAGTCTGACACAGATTTAAAATCTTGGAGACGTAAATGATTCCATTCATGATTTGCTTCTGGCAAAATGAGTTCCTTTTGCTGTTCATATCGCTCTTTGAGAGCGACCCATAATTCACGAGGATTTTCAATCATAAGGTATTCAGATTTGAGATCCTTATGAATATAAAACCGTAGTAAAGCCAAAGCATAATAGGTTTGCTCATCCATAAGGGCAACCCTAGTTTGATGTGCCTGAATCGTAGCCAAAAGACTACGGGATGCGAGCACTATCTTGATATCTGAAGCCCATGTAGGGTAATTGCTACCATCTAAGGCAAGTTCGTCGAACTCCCTAGTGGCCATGATGTCTACATGGACAACCATGTTTGAAAATCAGCATGGTAATGTTGTAATACGGGAAACCATATAAATTATAATAGATGTATATCTTATTACGATTTTTGGATTAATGTAGGCAATGCAATCACTTAATTGTGTAGGCCATACAATCAAATCAAATCATCATAAATTTTGATAGACACAAGACAAGATAATCTCGATGTCAAGGACAAAGAGTATTTATTTATAGTAGGCAAATTAATTGCTGCCTAAGCGCGGTCTCAAGGCTGAATAATTCACAAGGAATTAGACGCAGCGAGTGCATTTAGGACTCTACTACCTTGTGTATAGCAAAATAATATGATGAAAACAATGTGAATCATATATATTTGAGTTTCTGAATTAACAAAACTTCATGAAAATGTAATAAAACAAGGAATAGATTCACATAATCCAAAAATGAATCGTAGTAGGAGATACAAAGGACATTGCAAATATAATCAAACCACAATTATATTACAATGACAATTTCAGCAGAGTACAACAGGCATACAGTACAGATAGTTCAATTTATTCTAACAAGAATTTAAACTAAAATAGCTAATTGCATATACTAAGAAATACTAAACTGCTGAAAAATACTAAAAGAAAAAAATAAAGAAAACAGAGGGAGGGGGGAGCCGGCCAGGCCACCAAGCAGGCCGCCAGCCAGGCGAGCCAGGCACGCGGCCCAGCCAGCCTGCCAGCCAGGGCGCAGCCCGGCTCGCGGCCCAGGCGGCCCACAGCAGAGGGTGACGGTTAGGGTTTCAACCCTAACCGCCCCTGTTCGCCGCCGCAGCCGCCTCCTGGCTGCCGCCGACGCCGCCCATCGCCGTCGAGCCACCGCCTCCAGCCACCGCCTTCCACCCTCCGCCGTCTCTCCATCACCACCACAACCCCCTACAACCACTGCTCGAGCCCCATCGTCCTTCGTCCTCGCATGGCGGGCTCGATCCCGGCCATGGAGGTCGGCCGGCGGGGGACCTGCCTGTCCCTGGCGAGCTCCGGTCCAGAGGACCATCGCTACAAGCCGGGACGCGGTGGATCGGCCCATCACCGGCCGTGTGGGCGCCTCTCAGTCGCGGGCGGCCGCCTCCCCCTGCGACGAGGAGGAGACGAAGCTGGCGCCGAGCGCGCTCTCGTGCAGGAGGTTGGCCGTGCGCGGTCGATTGGTCGTCACGGCGGCGTAGGTGGGGGCGTCCCGGCGGTGGAGGAGGTGGCGGGAAGACGATGTCGAAGTCGTAGATGAAACCAGGCGGCCACGGCTCCATGCTGGTGCCGTATGTGGAGATTGCAGGGGTGGCCCGACGTGCAGCCACAGAACCACCATTCCCAATCGGTGGTGGTGGTGGTGGTGGTGGCAGTGTCGCCGGCGAAGGCCCAAGGCGCCTGACCATCGGGCAGACGCCTGGGGCGAACGACAGCGTGAAGGCGTTTGGCGGCCGTCGCTACCCTCTGTGCTCACCCCATTGAAGCGGCGAGGAGGGATGCGGCGGTCGGAGATGTCCCGAGGGGCACGGCGAACGGCGCCCTGGAGCATGTAGCGGCGAAGACCTCCGGCGGTGTGGCCACAGTGGATGGCGGACTCCACTGCATCGGTGATGGAGTCGACCGTGGCGTTCATGGAAGGAACGTTGGGAGTCGACATGCTTACTTTGCAGGAACTCCGGCGAGGCCTGCAAGAACTCCGGCGAGTCCCTCCCTGTCTTCCTTCTCTCGGTCTTGTCGTTAGTAGGCAGAGCGCGTGCGTGATAACGTGTTGCGAGTGAATGTGAAAGAATGATTGAATTAATTGATTGTTGAACAGTAATTACAAATATATACAAGCCCAAGGGCTAGATGAAAAGGCGTCATACCTCTACGGTGGGAAACTGTGCCCCTTCGGTGGATTTCCGGGAACCTCTAGGAGCAGTTGTAACTTGATTAATCCTAATTAATCTAATTGATCACCAATTAACTAATCTCAACAGATACGGTAATTGTCATTGATCTGCAACTTTGATTCTCCATCAAAGGTGGACTTGAAGTAGCGTATTCTCTATATAGATAGAAGACACCCCAAGGTTTGGCAATGGTAAATTTAAAAGTTACACATAACTTCACTCCTAGCCATACTATTTTTCCTCTGCTTAGATAAGCTTGGGGATTTTGGCTCAATCTTAACTTTTGCCTCAACAAATTTATATAGATTTAGAGTGATTTTTGGTGATTCAGATAATCCTACCCCTGCATTGCGAATTTTCCACTGATTCTATTGAAATCACTACTCCTGCAATGTGATTTTTTGTTTGATAGAATTTGGCACGCATGTTGCTGCTATATATTTATTTGGATGGGATTTTGCCACCAACAGTTTTTTTAGCCTGTTGCCTACGATTTTTTCTTCAAAAACTGTTGAGCAAGACCAGATTTTGGCAGGACGTTAGTCTGATTGAATCATTTCTAGATTGCGCTTCAGGTTGCATAATTTGCAATTTCTACTTGTACGGTCAGCATCGCATTGCTAATTGATTTCGAGTCCATGACATCTGACAAGTGCCAAATGAAAATCATACTCTGGCTCTGGTCCTTCTTCCCCGCACGTCCACATCCAGACGTTCGCTTTCATCAGTAGTACTATGCTAACACTTAAATCGATTGTTAAAATGGACCAGATCATCATGAATTCGAGCAGCACCATGCAGCGCAGCCGCCGCACAGTTCACCTCGTCAAGTAAGCGACGAGCTCCTACAGGTCCTGTCTGGACGACCCACCGTCGGCCACGGCGCCGCGGACGGCCTCCCCGAGCTCCGCCGCTCGCCGCCGCATCTCCATCCCTTCGTCCGAGGCCATCATCCTCCCGACCACCTCGCTGATCGCGGCCGCCGGGGTGACGTCGTGGCGTTGCTCCCACGGCCGCACGAGGACGCCGGCTCTGAGGTACTTGCAAACAAGCTCGGCATCCCAAAGCTGGTCGTTGTGCATGGGCCACGCCAGGATGGGCTTCCCGTGGCTCAGGATCTCCATGGTGGAATTCCACCCGCAATGGCTCATGAACGCCGCCGTCGCGCGGTGGGAAGGATCTCTAGCTGCCGGGCGCCCACCCGGTGACCACCACACCGGCGCCCTGCGCAGTGGCGTTGCCAATCTCGGACGCCACGACGGCGCGGTGCGCGCCGCTCTCCACCGCGGCATCACCGTGCATGTCGGTGCGGACGGTGTCGCGCAACACCCAGATGAACTGCTGGTGGCTGTCCGGCAGTGCGGCGCCCAGCTTGCGCACTTGCTCCTGTCGAAGCGACGACGTCGTGCCGAAGGAGACGTAGAGCACGTAGGACGGCGGCTGCTTGTCGAGCCAATCCAGGCACTCGTTCCGCGCGCCCCGGTCGCGCCGGGGAGGAGCATTGGGTTCAGAGGCCCAACGGCGAACAGCTTGGGGCCATCCGAAGAGGGGATCCCCGCGAGCACGCCGAGAAACTCGCCCTCGAAGGCGCGGCAGGCGTTGACGACCATGCCGGCGCCGGGTGTGCGCCTTCACTCTTGCCCCATCCGCCTGGCGAGCGCGACGAACTCCTTGGTCGCGCAGGCGTCGGGCAGGTGGAAGACGAGGCCGTGGTCCCGTAGGAGCACGTGCTCGGAAATGGTGACGCGGGGTCGGGAGCAGGGGACGTGCGCACGGGAACCTCGACCGCGCGGAAGCGGACCGCTGAGAGGAGGACGGGGTCGACGTCGCTGCCCCAACCGTGGAGGCGCGCGCGGGCCTCCCAGAGGTGCGGCTCCGGCGCGACGTAGTGGACAGGGGGCCCCCGCGACGCGAGTAGCAGGAACAGGGGGGCACGGGGTGCGGGCACGCGAGTTGGTGGGCCCGACGTGGGTACGTGTGGGTGTGTAAGACGACATCAGGTAAAAAAAAATTAATTTTTCGGCAAAAACACTCTCTAAATTACGATTTCTATGGTTCTACCTTTTTTTTTCCTCCAATGACCTGACGTGTGGGTTCGATGTGAAGGGTAAGGTGGACCCGAGTTGAGTGATAAAAGTATTTCAGATTATTCAATTTTAATAGTATACTAGTATAGATGCACGTGCGACACGCACGTGATTTAAAATATGATACATAAAGATTTATAATTTTTACAAAAGCAATAATGAGAGACATGGGTACCCATGAGTCCCCACCGACCAGGGTCTCAGCCGTCCCCGACAGACGGGCCCGACCTACCAGAAGACCCGCCGACCTGTCAGTGGGCCCTCCCCGACCTAACATGTGGGCCCAAGGACATAAAGACAGCTTGGAGTACAAGACAAGACAGACCAGTTCGGATAAGCTTCCCCCTGTTGTAACTGTGACAACCCGCCCAGAAAAATACCGTACTATCGCCTAAACCAATCCACTTTGGTCATTAAGCAATAATAAAGTATCATCCTGTCGTTAGTTGCCGGGTTAACGCCCGGTAAATCACTTGGAACTCACACAGAGGATCGAACATATGCATTAAAACTCACACGAAGGCGATTCCAGAGTACAAACACTAATTAAATTCAAATTATTACAAACCATTGTTCATGACATGAAGTAGAGGTTCAGAGTTCGAAAACAGCGGAAATAAATAAACTAGCGCAACGGTAAACATCACAGGAGGCCATACGTGATGCCATCACTTGTCGTCATCCACCCGGTCAACAACACCTGCAACAACAGTTTTAAAGCAAGGATGAGTATACTAATACTCAGCAAGACTTAACCGTCGGGTGACAACTACATCACCAACTCTAGACATGAGAGGCTTTATGGCCGGTGGAGTTCTTTTGCTGAAAAGCAACAAAGAGTATGTCCTTACTTTCAATATTTTAGCACAAGTTCTAGTTGATTACCATTTCTAAGTGTGCCAACTAATTCAATCAAGAATTGTACAAGCAATTAATTCAAGCAATAAACTTCACCGAGTTCCATCATTAAGGGATATCGTGGCCAGTTGATTAAGCAGTCTCAGATAACGGTGAGAGGCCGACAATCGATTGATTTAAACCTTGCAAGGTAGACCTAAACACACGGTAGGGTGCCCCCGCGAGGACAACCATCCAGGCGGTTCCCATCTTTCTTCGGGTCGGGATCAGACCTACAATCCTCGGTACAAGGCTTACTAGTACATCCCGTCGGACCTCCCAGAATCGCACAGGTACCCCACTGTTGCTGTTGCAGCAGGGGGACACATTATGTGTCCTAGGGGTAGTAGGGAAAAGTTCCCTTGCCGTGTCCATCAGGTACTAGGCTTACCGGACCCATTCCCGACAAGTGCTTAGTACGTTCAAACGCTTAGCCCACGAAAGCCACTGGACCGGAGCCCAAATCCCATGCTCTTACCACATGAGCAATCCATTTATACAGATCTTATGATTCCAACATAAGAACCTATTCTCGCGAGTGACGAACATCACTCGACTTCTACCGGATCCTAAAGCATAGCAGCTATCGACCTAGCATACTAGTGATAGAGCATAGGTACCTAAGGATCATGCATCTAGGGTTTCAATTCAATTCCTGAAACGTAATGCACAATCATAGCAAAAGATAATTGCATAAGTTTTAAAAGACATGGTTAATGATCCGGGGCTTGCCTTCGCTGGCAAGGTTGGCCTTGGGCCCTCCTGGACTTGGGACCAGGTCTTGAGTTACGTCCACGTACTGCAGCTCACCGTCAGCTCCTCCTTCTGCTCCTTCCGGCACGAGCGTATAACTACCGTCGGGAAGATCAAACTGATTTAGCCCTGTTTGACCGCCTCAAAACCCAAAAACATGAATAGAAGTTCAATTCCGGCCAATAGCAAAGTTGTAGAGGAACTATAGGAGAGCAACTTTTGAAAAGGCCGGCCCATGTTTTTCTCAACGGTTTAAGCATAAACTGCAGGCAAAGTTGCGGATTTTCATGGCTTGGGTGAATAGTAAAAGCTGAGTTTGACTGAGAATTGCACCAATTTCCACTCCAAATCTCAAATGCCGCCAATTATGAAAAGTGTGTCCCTCGAAAAGACGAACAACTTTTATATTGGCCGATTTTGAAGTGTTTAGGTGAAATTTGGAGAACGCGGTAAAAGTTCCGGAGGAAGTTCAAGGACGTAGGGTTTGACCGGGGTTTTGACCAAGGTTTGACCACAAGTGGGTGTTGACTTGATCAAGAGGGTCATTAGGGATTGTTGGCGAGATTTTCGAGGTGATGACCCAGGTTGACCAAGGTTTGACCAACGTCAACAGTGGTTGACTCGGCTGATTCGGTCATTAGCACTAATGATGCTAATTAAAAACCTGGGGCGTCACAGCCTACCCCCCTTAAAAAGAATCTCGTCCCGAGATTCGAAATTAAAAGACGAAAGTAGGGAGGGGTTCCTTTCTATGGCCGCAGCGGGGCTGCAACGGTCATCCAAACCACCCGAGGTAGGAACCAGTGGAGCAATTCGGTGGTGGCACGCGGGGCTCGACAATGGTCGGCCCGTGAGGTCTCGGCGACGTGATCGTGGCCGCGGAAGAGAGATGGCAGAGCGACGTCACGGCGTCATACAGTCGCGGCACTGAAAAGGATGGGGTCCAACGGTCCAAAGAACCGACCGTGATGGCGAGAATAACGAGAAGAGCTTAGGGTATCCGCCTTCTAGGCTCGGGATTGCAACTAGGAGAATTTAGCAAAAGATTTTCCGATGCCTTGTTGGCTTGCTTCTCACCTCCCAGAATGTGGAGGGTATGATCACGGATCATGGACGGATAAGCGATGGAGGACTGTCATGCCTTGACTTTTAGAGAACCTTGATTGCTCAAGGGAGTACTCCTACTTCCTCAACTTGGCTGGTTGAATTGATTTGATGCTAAGAGAACGTCCAGATTGGCGAAAAGAGACCAGGTCGAAAAAGTGATCATCAAAACAGATTTCTATGAAGAAAAGGAAGGCTAGTAAAAAGATTTCCGTAATTCCTTTTGGAAGCAACACGGATGTGGTTTATGGGTCAAAGGTTCCCCATACTCGGTTGAGTGGTTCATAAGAACAGTCTAGGAATGTGAATTCGGAGAGGGCATTCGCAAGGAATGGCTTACGAATAAAAGGTAGGAAGGTATGGAAGATGAATTAGTATGGGAATTTCGGAATAATCTTGCTCACACGTTAATTAACTTGTGCATTTTGGTGGTATCGACTCGTTACATTACGGTGCAATGATTTTAAAAGTTGGTGTGATGCGCATGCTTGTGAAGACACGATGCACATGCTAATGCGGTATGGTGCTCATGATGTAGGTTAGCACGACTCGGTTACCCATGGGATTGAGGAGTATACGGGTGGCGAGTCGCGTTCTCACAACCAAGATACCTAGCGCGCTCCTAGTGATAATCATATGGCTGCAGCGCACATGATGCCCTAGGTTCCGTCGCGGCACCTTTAGTTATGGGACATCAATATCACCAATCATAAGAAGGATAGAGTAGGAGTATTGAAATCTTCCATGCGTATGCACGTTAGTTCACCCAAGGTTCCCAATGCACGTGCTATGCAAATGCATACCCAACAAGTGACCCTTTTTTTCCAAATGTTGTGAGCAAGACCATGAGGAATAAGCTCATGATTGAAAGATCAAAGTAATCATGACAAGGATATCAATTCAAGAATAGCTCAGTGCTCCAACATGTATAAATACAAGGGGGTTTGGAAGGGATACATGTCGATGGAGATAACATTTTGACAGGCGGAGATGATAACTGAAGATTGAACTCTAAGATCAAGACATTACCCAATTGATATGGTGGAACAGAAGAAGTTCTTTTCTCATGCTGAGCAAAACTGGGGTAGTCATGTGTACAAAGGTACAATTTGTATGTTAGAACTCGAAGCGAGCACACATACATAATGACGTAAGGTTCTGGCAGTTGTGAACAAACATTCATAACTTAAAACCAGAGGTCCCAAAAATTCCAAAATTTTACCAGCAACTCAAAAAGGTTATGAGGCACAATTTTGGTATTCAAAGGTTGAGCTAGATCATTTAGGAACAAGGTCGAAAGATGCAAAGTTTAAGGTTCTGTTCTCTGAAAAACAGCAAGACCTAGGTTCACTAAAAAGGGTACAACTCAAGATTTACAGAAGCTATGACCATGAATTTTTTTCGAGCAAAAACTAGATTAGAAATGGAGCAACTTTGGTATAGATCTTCTAGTCAAAAAGATTCTTGAACAGGGTGCCAAAAATCAAGCGAACAACCCTATCAGATTTTTGGATAGCAACACATTCACACCTGAGAGGCTATGCAAAGAAAAAGCACACTAGCAAAAATTCACCTTAGAGAGCACATTAAACATACAGGGGTTCAGTTTTAAGTTTTCACGATTTTTAACATGATGCAAGACGTCCTATTCGTCCTCACAAGGCAATCAAGCCGAAAAACGAAGTTAGTGCCGGTGGCAAGGCATATACACGTTTCTCCCTATAATAACTAGTCGAGAACTAGTCGATGCTCACTTATCGACTTACGAAACGTGGTTAGTGTACCTGCAAAAGATCACAGAACACATCGAACCTTTCGTGCCAGCACTCACGAAAGCGTCCACATACATTACCGTTCACTATAGAAACGGTATCCATGCGTCAAGCCGCTGCATGGACAGCGTCCAACCTCGGATACGCTCCTTTTGGAATGAAGCGGATCCTTGCCTCGCATATTCACAATGCGCAACGTCCACGTATGGCAACACATGGCGAGACACAGACGCGACGGTGGGTTCCCTTTGGATTAGGTCCCATCCATCCCTCACATGACTTCCATGCCTTACCACCACGTATGGCAAAACGTGATGAACTAGTATGGTTGTGCAAGAAGTAAGTTTTGACAAGAATAAAATGTGCTGGGGTTAGCAAAATAAACTATAAATTTTTAAGCCACCTGAAAGAACCCAAAAATTCCCTCTAGGGCCTCTCGGTCTATTTCCATCCTTAACGATCCAACGTATTTTGCAAACACAACCAATCTTGGTAAGTTTTATTCAAAAATGAGTGATTAAGGTTGTTAATTAAACTCCGGTGCATATAATCGCTCTGGTACCAGCTGTGACAACCCGCCCAGGAAAATACCGTACTATCGCCTAAACCAATCCACTTTGGTCATTAAGCAATAATAAAGTATCATCCTGTCGTTAGTTGCCGGGTTAACGCCCGGTAAATCACTTGGAACTCACACAGAGGATCGAACATATGCATTAAAACTCACACGAAGGCGAGTCCAGAGTACAAACACTAATTAAATTCAAATTATTACAAACCATTGTTCACGACATGAAGTAGAGGTTCAGAGTTCGAAAACAGCGGAAATAAATAAACTAGCGCAACGGTAAACATCACAGGAGGCCATCCGTGATGCCATCACTTGTCGTCAGTCACCCGGTCAACAACACCTGCAACAACAGTTTTAAAGCAAGGATGAATATACTAATACTCAGCAAGACTTAACCGTCGGGTGACAACTACATCACCAACTCTAGACATGAGAGGCTTTATGGCCGGTGGAGTTCTTTTGCTGAAAAGCAACAAAGAGTATGTCCTTACTTTCAATATTTTAGCACAAGTTCTAGTTGATTACCATTTCTAAGTGTGCCAACTAATTCAATCAAGAATTGTACAAACAATTAATTCAAGCAGTAAATTCACCGAGTTCCATCATTAAGGGATATCGTGGCCAGTTGATTAAGCAGTCTCAGATAACGGTGAGAGGCCGACAATCGATTGATTTAAACCTTGCAAGGTAGAACTAAACACACGGTAGGGTGCCCCCGCGAGGACAACCATCCAGGCGGTTCCCATATTTCTTCGGGTCGGGATCAGACCTACAATCCTCGGTACAAGGCTTACTGGTACATCCCGTCGGACCTCCCAGAATCGCACAGGTACCCCACTGTTGCTGTTGCAGCAGGGGGACACATTATGTGTCCTAGGGGTAGTAGGGAAAAGTTCCCTTGCCGTGTCCATCAGGTACTAGGCTTACCGGACCCATTCCCGACAAGTGCTTAGTACGTTCAAACGCTTAGCCCACGAAAGCCACTGGACCGGAGCCCAAATCACATGCTCTTACCACATGAGCAATCCATTTATACAGATCTTATGATTCCAACATAAGAACATATTCTCGCGAGTGACGAACATCACTCGACTTCTACCGGGTCCTAAAGCATAGCAGCTATCGACCTAGCATACTAGTGATAGAGCATAAGTACCTAAGGATCATGCATCTAGGGTTTCAATTCAATTCCTGAAACGTAATGCACAATCATAGCAAAAGATAATTGCATAAGTTTTAAAAGACAGGGTTAATGATCCGGGGCTTGCCTTCGCTGGCAAGGTTGGCCTTGGGCCCTTCTGGACTTGGGTCCAGGTCTTGAGCTACGTCCACGTACTGCAGCTCACTGTCAGCTCCTCCTTCTCCTCCTTCCGGCACGAGCGTATAACTACCGTCGGGAAGATCTACACGAGGATGCAAATGCAAGATTTAATTGACGATTTTTAATTTAATTACTTACAAACAACAAACGACAACCATGGGGTACATGGTTGACCACATTCACCTAGATAAGCACACATTTAGCATACTCTTCCAAAAGGAACAATATGCGGCTCTTTATTAATTAATCTGTTCAAAAGTGACTGTGTACATATTTATGTGACTAAATTAATTAAATTTCACAAACAGCAAGGGGTGGTGTCACTTAGCTTCTTAGCATGATTAAAATCACCACACAAGGTTACTAGATATGGAGTTGATGATTTTCCAATTAACTTTAATATTAAGCTTAAAAAGGCTACCATTACTTTTATTCACAAAATCAATTAATAAAATTCAGTGGGGTGTGTTATGAAGTATTACAAACCTATACAAAGCTACTGCACACACATGCACACTTAAAAGAGCTACGAAATTAAATATATCGAAAATAACAAAAGCTAGCTACCAAAACATGATAAATGCATATGAAAAATAAATACACATCCAAATGATTCCAACTTTCTCACACACGGCCTCTGGTCCAAAACTAAGCTAGGCATGCAACATATACACCTAGAGCTACTATAGATCTTGAGTTATGCATTTACAAAGAAAATTAGGCATATTTCAAGAATAAATATTTATGCTAAACATAAAATCATTGTTAATTCACCAGAGGTGGGGTTATGTATAAAAAGGTTATATCCAGAAGTTGAGCACAAAAATATATTTATTGTTATCTACAAAAATCATTTAGACAGATTCTGCATAAATACAAAATAAATCATATAGAAATATTTACGTTTTAACTTTGTGCAATTTTTGGTACAGGAGCTAGGCATGGTATAACACACAGCATATCCAAAATTCAGCTATGGATCATAAGTGGATTTGGAGATACAACAGATCTAGGGTTTTCAGTTTTGTATTTTTCATGCAAAATCTATTAGGAAAAACTATGGTCATGCTTTACAAAAATTGTAGTGTATTTCACAAGGAATCCAAAAAAATTGAGTTTGCATTTTTATGATTTTTCTATGATTTTCTATGGATTTTACAAGAATCAGCAAATCAGCAACACTATTGGAGTTTCTACTTTCACTTAGGTCCCTGGAATTTTCTCTGTTCTCACACATATGCCCTTGGTTTGCAACATAGCCCCTGGAAAGAATCAAACCTTTGCAATTGGGTCCTCTGGGAGGTGGCCGGTGCGGCTCGCCGGAATTCGGCGGTTCCGGCGGCGCTCCTGGTCGGGGAAGTGAGCGGGGAGGCGTGCAAGCTCACCTAGGGTCGATCCACGGCCGGAGTTGGGGGTCGGGGTGCGCCGGCGAGGGTGCGCAGCGGAGCCAGGCGGCGTCGGCCGCGGCGGCTTGGTGTTCGGCGAACGCAGGGGTGGAGCTGGGCAACACGCGGCGGTGTGAGCTTCTAGGTGGTCCAGGGAAAGGCTCAGGGTGGTTGGCCGGCGACGGACGCGCGCGGAGGGACAGCTCAGCGGCGGCGCTCTAATGGCGGCGCGGCGGCGTTCGGGCGGAGTGGTGAAACGCGCACGCGCGAGGAGGGGCGCAAGGCGGCTTTTATAGGCAGTGTCCCTTCATGTCGAAACAAGAGGGAGGGAGGCAGGGGACCCGGCCGGCGCGGGGACGCACGCGGGGAACCGACCGGCGGACGGCACGGCGACGTGCCTGGCGTGGCTGCGCGTGTCGCCCTGGACGTCGAGGGAGGGGAGGGCCAGAGGGCAGAGGCGCGTCAAAGGCTCCCGCTCGCCCACGTGTCCTTCTCGGGGCCTCGGCGTCCGGGCCCTGGAGACCGCGGCGCGGGAAGATCGGGCGCCGGTCGGCTCGGGGCGCGGCGCTCTGGAGCGGCAAGCCGACGACGTCACCGATTTCAAACTGATTTAGCCCTGTTTGACCGCCTCAAAACCCAAAAACATGAATAGAAGTTCAATTCCGGCCAATAGCAAAGTTGTAGAGGAACTATAGGAGAGCAACTTTTGAAAGGGCCGGCCCATGTTTTTCTCAACGGTTTAAGCATAAACTGCAGGCAAAGTTGCGGATTTTCATGGCTTGGGTGAATAGTAAAAGTTGAGTTGGACTGAGAATTGCACCAATTTCCACTCCAAATCTCAAATGCCGCCAATTATGAAAAGTGTGTCCCTCGAAAAGACGAACAACTTTTATATTGGCCGATTTTGAAGTGTTTAGGTGAAATTTGGAGAACGCGGCAAAAGTTCCGGAGGAAGTTCAAGGACATAGGGTTTGACCGGGGTTTTGACCAAGGTTTGACCACAAGTGGGTGTTGACTTGATCAAGAGGGTCATTAGGGATTGTTGGCGAGATTTTCGAGGTGATGACCCAGGTTGACCAAGGTTTGACCAACGTCAACAGTGGTTGACTCGGCTGATTCGGTCATTAGCACTAATAATGCTAATTAAAAACCTGGGGCGTCACAGTAACCGACTAGGATAGATGGAAACCGGCTTGTAACCCAAGGCACGCCAGCCAATATAAGGCGGCCTGGGGCGCCCATCAAGGACACGACGTCGACTCCCTCCTCGGGGGCAGATGACCCTCGCATAATTCCACCACCAAACTGGACGTAGGGTTTTACTCTCCGGAGGCCCGAACCAGTATAAATCGTCGTGTTCCTCGTGTCTCGCCGGGATTTCTGTGCTCGTCCTACTTGCAACCATCTACACTCTTAGTTCCCTGATCCCTCCAATTAACCTACAACCGCTTGGGTCGCCCCCTTGCAGATCTGTCCAGGTCTCACCCCCTGACAGTTGGCGCGCCAGGTAGGGGTGATCGGGAGCTCGTTGTGCAGCGCGATGGCAGTTCGCTCCAGTGATTGTATCTTGCGAGACAGTAGCGCGCCAAAATTTTTTCCACCCACCCACCCGACGAGACTCCGGTCTCCTCCGTGCGCAGGCTACCTTGTGCGGCCATCTTGGACGCATACGCAGATGGGAAACATGCAGGGTGTCGGCCAAGTTACAGGTCGGTCGAGACTTCGACCTGCCCAACAGCACATCAACGATCCACCTGCGGATCCATCTACTACCTCTACAGGGAAGTATATCTACTTTATTTATTTATCTATTTATCTATTTATTTGCTTTCTTCTCGGTGGCTTGGAGATTAATCTATTCAATTTGATTTGCTACTCACGAATTTGCTTTTCACGTACAACAATTCAACTTCGTTGATCGCCTACCCTATCGCCGACCTGCGTCATGCGCCATGTACAAGACCTCCAATGGTGCCTCGTCGACCTCTCTGGCGCCTCGACGTGGGCTTCATCAACAATTAATGTTTGTCGGCGGCTCATCTCCGACCTCCTCGTCGTCTCGAGGTCGACACGACTCTAGGTCGCGTCGCCGACACGTCCCGCTCGACCTGCTGCACCGAAGATCGATGTCTCGCACAATTGCTTTCGGCGGCAGCGTCCACTCTGTCCTCGTCAGCTAGCTCCGTCGACATTCAGCGGCCACTCGCCGACCGCGTTCAGCAACGTGGCGACCACTACAACATCGGCACGACTCAGGTCGCGTCGCCGTCTACGTCGACAAAGTCGGTACAACTCCGCTCGTGTCACCGACCTCCAACGGTGCATCGCTGACCCCGTCGACGTTCCGATCTCGACACAGCTTCAACTACAGTCGGCACGACCCCAGGTCGCGTCGCCGGCGTCCTCGACCCCTCGGCACGACTACAACTTGTCTCGGCGACCTGCTACGTCATCACGCGCGTGTCGATGACCTCTTCGACATCTTCACAGTTCGGCACGGCTCCAGCTCACGCCGACGACTACGCTTCGACCTCGGCTACACACAAGCTAAGTGCTATTTTCAATTAAATATTTTACAGCTTTCGTATATTCTTACGGCGATCATCTCGGTCTCCGCGACCTTCGTCGACCTGCTTTACATGATTTTTCTTGCTCCTTCTCCCCTCCCCTCGACACGCTCGGGGGCTTGGCGTAGCCGACCTCGATACGCTCGGGGGCTTGGCTTTGCCAATTTCAGGGTCATCAGACCTGAGGGACTTAATTAACTTCTGTGCGTTCTTCCTTTAAATGCCTTTTACTTATTATGCGCATTCTTAAGTCGTGTGGTTGCGAGACCTTGGGTCCAAGGCCCCCCTCCGCGCGTCAGCTGCACCTAAGCCTCCACGCTGAGCCGTGCAGTCGGTAAGCCGTTCCTCTACTGAGTTGGGTTAGCGGAGGGGACACGTTTTGCAGCTCCATAGCATTTGAGTTCGTATAATTTGTGCCTAGCACCATGAGGGGAATGATTTCTCAAACAAAACCAATTGCAAGCATGAGTTAGGCCCAGGCCAAATTTTCATTACATTTGTGCAGATTAATACACCATCTTTGCATCTACTTTGTTTCATAGGGTCAGCTCCTTGTCCAGCTTCCGGAGTACTTCTGACCTCTGGACGTGTCTCCTGTTGCCTAGCGGACCTCTCTGTCTTGCGGCGGGAGGCGATTCGGCGCTTCCACGACTCATCCAGTTTCCACACTCGGGGGCTCGTCGCCCTCTCGAGGTCGGGAGACCTCCTGGCGTCTCCGTCGTCGCCCACTTCAGGTCGCCAAACTTCCCGGCGGCTTTGTCGTCGCCCTCTTTAGGTCTACGGACCTCCCGGTGGCTCCGTCGTCGCCTTCTTTAGGTCTACGGACCTCCCGGCGGCTCCGTCGTCGCCTTCTTTAGGTCTACGGATCTCCCAGCGGCTCCGTCGTCGCCGTCTTTAGGTCTTCGGACCTCCCGGTGGCTCCGTCGTTGCCGTCTTTAGATCTTCGGACCTCCCGGCGGCTCCGTCGTCGCCGTCTTTAAGTCTTCGGACCTCCCGGCGGCTCCGTCGTCGCCCTCTTTAGGTCTACGGACCTCCCGGCATCTCCGTCGTCGCTTACTTCAGGCCGGCAGACATCACTGCAGCTCTGGCAGTTGGCGCACCTTTCCCCTACCATCGACTTACTGAAGCCTGCCTCCATTACTCCTCTGCTCGACCTACCTTCGATTGGGGTCACGACCTTTCTGAAGGTCACAGGAGCTACTTTGTGTTACCTGATTCAGGTCAGGTCGGCGGTTCTTCAAGATCGACGCCTTGCCTTCACTTCGACCTTCTGGACCTACGCTCCAGGAGCTTGATGTTTGACTTCGTGCGAGCATTGGAGGAGTTTTTTATTTTTTGATCCCCGTGCACCCTACACGACCTTGACGACGCCGTGTCTTCGCCAAGCTTCGACATGACCTTGCCTCGGCCGCTACGTCTACACGTCGATCAGGGGCTTGAGAGACATGGGTACTCATGGGTCCCCACCGACCAGGGTCTCAGCCGTCCCCGACAGGCGGGCCTGACCTACCAGAAGACCCGCCGACCTGTCAGTGGGCCCTCCCCGACCTGACATGTGGGCCCAAGGACATGAAGACAGCTTGGAGTACAAGACAAGACAGACCAGTTCGGATAAGCTTTCCCTGTTGTAACCGACTAGGATAGATGGAAACCGGCTTGTAACCCAAGGCACGCCAGCCAATATAAGGCGGCCTGGGGCGCCCCTCAAGGACACGACGTCGACTCCCTCCTCGGGGGCAGATGACTCTCACATAATTCCACCACCAAACTGGACGTAGGGTTTTACTCTCCGGAGGCCCGAACCAGTATAAATCGCCGTGTTCCTCGTGTCTCGCCGGGATTTCCGTGCTCGTCCTACGTGCAACCATCTACGCTCTTAGTTCCCTGATCTCTCCAATTAACCTACAACCGCTTGGGTCGCCCCCTTGCGGATCTGTCCAGGTCTCACCCCTGACAAATAATAATTTAGAACTATTTGCAAGTATATTTGCACATGAAACCACCACCTTATAAACACAAATGCAAAAACGTTAATTTCAGGAATCACTAAAAATATTATTAGATGTAGAATACCTTTTGCATGTTATTATTAAATAAAATTATATATCTATGTATATAAACCATAAACCATGCGACATGATTTTCACATTTTTTAATCCATATATGATATTTTCGTAAGTACATCTATTTTAATTAAGTGTTTGCACAGAAATCATATTATTCCATGACAACAAAGTTTTGTCTATCATCTGATTATTAAATATACAGTATGCATTTTTTAACGACTCCACATCACTAACTCTTCCATACATCTCTAGAAGAGCAGTTTCAAAGCATCGTCACGTGTCTAATAAATAAATAATATTTAGCATAATATGATTTGTGTTGCTCTAGCCGACTGGTGGCCGCGCCGTCCTCCCCTGCGCTTGAACGGGCGGCCGCAACCCTGCGACGGTGCTCCTACACACGCGACTGGGCGGAGCTCTCGGACGCGTGGCCGTCAGCGGAGCTCACATCGAGCCCCTCTGCCCTCTGCTCCCAGATCCGGCGCGGCTGGCCTCCCCGCAGCTCACCGCTGCTCCCCGTCTCGTGCGCCCCTCCGGCGGCCGGCGGGACCTCCTTGCGGCTGGCTCGCAATGACGGTAATGCGGTGGCTCCCTCTCTGACGAGGTGGAGCTCTCTCTCACGCGATTCGGTCCAGATCTCGTCGGCGAGGTGGAGCTCGACGGCGAGCGCCCGACGAAGCTTCCTCTCCTCCTCCTTCTCCCTCTGGCGCGGCGGTCATGTAAATGGCACCATCCCTTCCCTCCCCTGCTTCCGGCTAGCCGAGCCGTGCGGCGAGCCGGACGACGAAGCGAGGAGGCGAGCGAGGTGAGTTTTTTTTCCCGATGCTATGCGATATAGAGAAACAGAAACATCAGTGGGCCCGCCCAATGGGTTACACAACGGGTATGATAGGGTGGGTGACAAAAACATTAAGTTTTTGGCAGAAACGCTCTCAAAATTGCGATTATATGGATCTACCACCCTATCAACTCCCTCCTATTACCTGACAGGTGGGACCAACATGAGGGGTATGGTGGACCCAAATTAGGTGAGAAAGGTTTTTCAAATTATTCGATCTTTATAGTATAGATATAGATAGATAGATGATAAATTTGATTGTTCGCAAAGCAATTTTGAGATGCTACCATGGTATAATTCGGATCATAAAGGGAGTAGTAATTTGGCCGTTGGGATTAAATCTTTTGTTGTTCGGTTAATCCACTTCCCAAGGGGAAGGGGATTGGAACACGCCTGCCCCCAACCCCGTCCCTCGCGTCGCCCCTGAGGGGCCACTCGGGCGGAAGATTCTGCCGCCGGCTCCTGTGCCGCCGCCTCCTGCCTTCGGCCCTCGTCTCCCCTCGTCCCCCGGCCTCCTAGCCGGTGGCAAGGGGAGCGGGGGTCCATCCCTTTTGTAGATCGAGTCCCAATTGAGTCTGTCTAGGTCTAGGGTTTGCTCGCCGCCGATGCTCGGCGGTGGAGTTAGGTTTTACAAGTGGAGCGTGGCTCCTCTGCGGCTTGGTTTTTCTAGCCGCGCCGTCGATGCGGAAGCGACGGCGTTTCAGAGGAATAATTTCTCCCAGCTTCTTCCGTTCTCCGATGGCGATCTACTCCGACGTCAACAGAGAGGCTGGGGAGACCTGTCCAGGAGTCGAGGGCCGGCGCATCGTCGTCTTCTTCAGGTGATGATGTTGTTGACCCTGTTAATCTCGAGGAAGATGTTCTTTGGTGAAAATCTGAGCTTTGCTCGGGTTGCCGGCGGTGGAATCGAAGGATGTGTCGTGGATATCGGAGTTGGCCGATGCGCCTGGAAGGCAGTGTACTCGGCTGATTCGCCTAGAAGTAAGCCCTCCTCTGCGGCCTCCACCTTGTGGAGATTGGCTCTGGTGCCCGGCGACGATCGGGTTCGGAAGCGGGTTCGGCGGCGGTGATGAACGGATCTCTGAAGGCTTCGAGGAAGATGAACAAGAGTTTTGAACTTCTTTGTAATTTTCCTTTTCTTTGGAGTCCAATTTGTAAAAGAGCCAGTGTAATGCGTTAAGATCAATGCATCTTCCTTCTTAAAAAAGGAAGGGGATTGGAGGGAATTGCGAGGAATTTTGATTTGTAGGGATTTAATAGCTCCCAATCCCCTTCAACCCCTCTCCAATCCCCTTCAAATCGAACAAGGCTTGTGGGTTTCGGATAATTAATAAAGAAAATAGTTCAGGGACTCTTGTACTCACTGGGTTTATGAACATCCTATAGCCCCGCTCGTAAATATGCAAGTTACTAAAAAATAAATAGGTTTTAGTTTTGAAATTAAGAATAGATTCTATCAAGGGTAATGCAACGTCGAATAGTTTAGGTACTCCCTCTGTCAACGGAGGGAGCATGTCTCATCAAAGCTCAAAGGTTCTAACTAGCCGACAAAGAGAGACACGAAACCTAATGTACACCGAGTTTATTTCTTACTCAGCTGACAGAAGAACTTCAGATTTTAGTTTGGAGATGCTTCGACCTTCAGGATGTCCTGGACTAGTTCGGACACATCATTTACGTTTTGAACGGCTCCGTTTGGATCCTTCGCTACTAGTTTACAACCATATATTTTCTTGATAGTTACCCGCCACCACTATCATTATAAAAATATTCTAAAAGAAAACCCAAACCTATATCTAAATTACCAAGGTCTGCTATTATAAAAATAATCTAAATTAACCCAATAATCTTCATCAAGTTTAAAATGACATTCTAAATTTGTATCTAAGTTACTCACGATGTGGTTATTAAAAATAACTTAAAGTAGACACCCATAGTTTTTACTCAATTATATCTTCATGAGCATCAGAAATGTCCCAAAGTAAACTAGTATATGATTGTAAATTAACTGTTTATATCATTGTTAATATGAAAATGCTAAGTCAAGATAGATATGCATGCATGATGGGCATCACCATGTAGACCATCAGGGCGTAGCCATATAATTGTCTACTAATTAGATACAAAGGATAACAAAATAATTCTTCGCAAAAAAAATAACAAAATAAGGTACCATATGTGATATGTTGGATGAGATGAAACTTACATGGATGGTTACATCTCTATTAACTTGAACTTGAATTTACCTAATTAATCAAATTGCAATTGGAATAGATTCATAGAACTTTATAAGAAATCTTACCTAGGGTGTTACTGTGCTAGCGTGTTGCAGCTAGCAACCGGCGCCCTGCCGGTAGGGAGGACGGCGCTAGCGTTGGCAAGGAGATGGAAGGACACGCTGGCCGGAGGCCTGCTCGGCATGAAGTCCGCCGCCTGCTATGTGAACATAGGGAGAAGTTGGGGCCTTGGGGGCGTCGCCGCGGTCAGCGGAAGTCCTAGCCGGCGGAATACGATTCCAATTGCCATTACAAAAATAATTAGCATTTTTGGCATTAACATAAATTTAGGACTAGTAATTAGTCAAAAAAATACTACTAATTCTGACGAGCTGTGAATGAGCGCCTTTTGGTCTTATGGGCTGGTGAGTGACTGATCAATATTGGGCCTTGGCCTCTGAGCCAGCCTATATGGTTTGCTATTAGGGTCTTTTTTTTGGGGGGGGGGGTGGGGGCATTAAGGTAATCTATTGATGATTAGCACAAATTATTTAGGGGTTGCAGTAGTGTCTCAGGAGCATTAGGGGGCCAGGCCCCTGCGCCCCCCTGGCTCCGCCCTTGGACCATTTATACATCTTTGTGAGGATGTTATGATAAATATTGATTTTTAAGATTAACAATGTATTGAGGTGAGACATAAAATGAAAAAAGTGTGAATGAGGATGAAAAGTGTGTAGAATTGGACAAATATAAGTACGTACACATCTATATGACTAGTATATTGAAGTATTGAAAAAAATGAGAGAGGACTAGGTAAATAATTTTGATTATTAGCTAGGAGTTTAGTCCGTGCGGGAGCACGGGGTCGGTGAACTAGTTCAAACTAGTGGAAATAGGAGAAATCCCACTAATTGATAGTATTGAATTATTATCGCGGTGTATGACAGGTGGTGATTGACAAGTTAAAGATGCATATATACAGATATATAGTAGAGAAATCAATGCAAGCCCAGACATATGATGAACTGCTTGCTTTTACATTGTATATGGCAACGTTCCAACACACACAGTCTAGTTTTTCACGTGCTGTTACACAAGGCCCGGCCCTGCAGTGTTAGCAGGCGGGGCAGCCGCCCAGGCCCCCAAATCACAGGGCCCCTCAATCATGGAACTACAACATATATCCTAAGGTCCAAACTGTGATTTGCAAACAACCAACCCATCAACACACTTGTAATTGTAAATTATATTTTGATGTACTGATATTACCACTGTTTTCACTGAATTAATACATCAAAATAAGCTTCACAACAAACGTTGGATGGTTATCAGGGGCCCCCAATTTTGATTTTGCCCTGGGCCCCCAAAAACACAGGGCCGGCCCTGAGTACAGTACGTAGCTTTTTTTTTCGAACAGTACGTAGCTTTCCTTGCCGCAGAGCATGATGCACGCGGCCGGGTGAGCATTCTGAAGCGTCGGCGGAATAATGGGGGCCTGAATATATGCTAGCTTGATTTATTGCTGGTTTGCCGTCCCTACTCGCTGATTGATGCACGTCTGCACCATGCTTTGGCCCATACGTACTAACTACATGTACTAGATCACATGTTGTTGCTAATTTCTGCAAGGGACAACGCAGGCTTTCTATTTGCCCATTTCATTTTGGAGTTTGCTACGTATGTTCAATTCATATGCTTTAGCCCTTACACGCACCATTCGATCGAGCAGCCGACATGGGCCGAAGCTGCCAACGTACCCTCATTGTTGAACTTTGTTAGTTTTCCAGCTCGATCGTATACAGAGAGGTTCAGGTTCACCGTACCGAAATGCACGCAGTTCTTTATGTGCATCGGTGCATGACGAAATTAAATAAATGTCGGTGTGAAGAGACAAGATCCGGCCAGCACGTACCTGTGGATTTCGGGACGTTTGTTGACGGCATGTGTGTCAAGTTGTCAACAGAGTGACGATAGTACGTAATTTTTAAGCATATAGAGAACCCTTCAGCGCCTTTTATTGATTTTTTTAGAATCACCTTTTATTAATTGATTATTCAGCCGTGTTCCTTATTTGACAATTGATCGATCTGGAAGTAGATGTAACGAAAATGTGTGCAAGAAGATATACAAGAATGTAAAATAAGCTTTTGAATATTAGCGGGCTAGTTAAACTAGCTCGCTATTATTGTTGAGCATACACTCCAAGTACCTGCAGGGAAGGAAGAAAACAGACTCCTACTAGGACTCATATCGTGTAATCCTTCTAGGACTCCTACCTTGTAACCGACTAGCAACCCGCCCCTGGACTATATAAAGGAAGGGCCGGGTTCCTAGGCCAAACAACCAACACCACAACACCCAATCGCAGGGCGCCATATACACACTTCCAAATAGGACATAGGGTATTACGCTATTCCGGCGGTCCGAACCTATATAAATTTGTGTATCGTGTCCTCGCTTTAACCTTCGGGTTACACGTCTGGCGATCCTGATGAGAACATCCTCCACTATTACCCATTGGCAAAGACGCAACATGGGTCATAGCCTAGTTGTAGTTGGGCGACGACTGTGTGAGTCTCATAATCCCACTTGCTTAGTTTGGAAGGAGTAAACCACCTTAAAAGGGAGTGCCACTCTTCCCCTATTGGATTATTATTTTAGGGCGATTGAGCCTTTCCCTGAGGGGGCACACCATATGGTGCTAAGATTGCAGGATTCGGTGTGTCAGGAGTTGGGTGCTAAGATTGCCGAGGCAGCGTCCTTGCATGCATAAGTCAAAGCATATACGCTGCTACATGTACGTCTAAGTGCGTACTAGACTGAGTCAGCAACAAGGCTGAAGTTGAATCAGGACGAAACAGAACATCCAACTGCCACATCTGTTTTCGCACGGGCAAAGAACAATTTGCTGCCTTGATGGGTCATACAAGTCAAAATCATCATGATTACATTGGCTCTTTATTTGCTACATGTATATAAGCAACACACATGCAAGGCTTCCGTAAGGTTCCATGATCTTCACTTGATTCACACAAGCAATGTACTACCCGTGTACAACTACTTCAACACTCACTCTTTGCTACATGTATACAAGCAACACACACGCAAGGCTTCCGCAAGGTTCCAATATCTTCACTTGGTTCACACAAGCAATGTACTACCCGTGTACAACTACTTCAACACTCGGCAACGCTAATTCGTCGTCAACTACCTCGCTTACACCGTGCGTTCAATTGCATCGGCTCGTTGTATGATTCGTCGTCAACTACTTCGCCTACGCCGTGCGTCCGGTCGTATTGTCTTGCCGCTTGACTCGTCGTCCGGTCGCACTGGCTCTACTTCGCCTACGCCGTGTGTCTGGTTGCATCGGCTCGTCGTATGGCTCGTCGTCAACTACTTGCCTACACAGTGCGTCCGATCGCATTGTCTCGCCGCTCGTCTCGTCGTCCGATCGCACTGGCTCTACTTCACCTACGCCGTGCGTCCGGTCGCATTGTCTCGCCACTCGACTCGTCATCGAGTCGCACCGACTCTACTTCGACTACGCGATGCGCCGCGACTACATCAATTTCAGCTACACCAACTCTACTTCGACTATGTTGTGTGCCATGGTGACATCGTCGTTTCGCCGCATCGGCTCTACTTCGGCAATGCTGATTTACCGACGACTACTTTGACTTCTCATCTCAGCTAGTTTTGACTAAAGAACTAGTCGAGAGCGGCTGTCACGCCCCATACAACTAGGCAGAATCGACTCCGACTAGTTAACTTCACCAACAATTGTCACGGCTCCATTGCCGACCGCCACGACTTTTTCGACACTCATCCGCGAGTCAAGCTAAGTCATTTATTTCAATGATTATCTTTTCTTTGGCTTGTTTTCCGTACGCAGGACAACATGCCAAAGGTTGTACCTAAAGTCCGCTCCTGCGGCAATCTAAAGTTGACTCTAGTCGCATCTACAGTCCGCTCCCGTGGTAAAAGTTAAGTCATTTATTTAAATGATTATTTTTCTTTCCTTAGCTTGTTTTTCCTCATCATGCGGCAATCACTACTAGAGAATCGACCTTTAGTCCTAGACCTCAAAGTCGATTAGTATCGGGTATTTTTATACCCCACACAGTATTAATGAGATTCACGAGAGGGTGCGTTGGGGCTCTTCCTCCCCACTCGGTACTAAAGTGGCTAGGCAACATTAGTACCGGGTCTGGATACAGCCCAATACTAATGTGAGCACATCATTATCGGGCTAACTCCACCACTTGCACTAATATGCTCTCCACTAACCACACCGTTACCTCTCTCCTTTATTCACGATGCTAGGTCCTCTCTCACCTTATCTCTTTTTTTCTCCCCACGCGCGGCCACTCACCCGATGCATGCGGATGTCTTTATCTCCCCACGTGCTCACTAAACACCACTGCCTTATCTCTTCCACATTCTTCTACCCCCTCTATTCTCCCTCATCTATCTCTAACTCTCTCTGTTCTCTTCTCTCTAGGGAGCCTGCGGGGGATCGAGTTGCGGCCTCCCCGCGGTGGGGCACGCGGGGCCTGATGCGCGGCCCTCCTCGGCGTTGGCCCGTGGGGCTCGAGTCACAAACTCCCCGGCGGTCGGCGGGAGTGGGAGCTAGGCCAGCACGGTGGTGTGGCCGGGGGGGGGACGGCGTGGGCCACCGCCGGCTACCGACGTGGGTCCGTGGCCTCCCCGGTGGACTACCGCTAGCGCGGGTGCGCGACCTCCCCAGCGTGGGGCACAGCGGGGCGGCTGACCTCCCCAGTGCGGGTGCTGGCGCGGCGATGCTGTCCTAGTCGGGTGTGCGACTCTCGATTTGGAGGCTGACAACTGGTGAGAGATACTCCCTCCATTTCAAAATACTTGTCGCTATTGACTTTTCTTTGCAACTTTGACCATTCGTCTTATTCAAAAAATTATCGCAAACATGTAAAACGATAAGTCAAGCTTAAAATACATACAACATTAAAACATATAGCAAACAAAATAAATTGTACTTGCACAATTTTTTGAATAAGACGAATGGTCAAAGTTGCAGAAAAAAGTCAATGGCGACAAGTATTTTGAAACGGAGGGAGTATTTTTCTAGCATTCGTGAGATTGTAAGATGCATTCTTGTGACTATGAGATTGATATTTTCTTGTGTTCGTGAGATTGTGAAATGTATTCTTGTGACTGTAAGATTTATGTTTTCTAGTGATGGTAAGATACGAGATTGTGTGTTTGTGATGTTTTTCAAGTGAATCTGTGGAGTGAATATGAGATTCTTGCTTTAAATATGTTTGTGAATATGAGATTTGTATGATAAATCTATGAAATTTGTGTTGTCTGTGTTGAATCTGGGTATGAATGTGGATATGTGGAAAAGGAAGAAAATAAAAGAAAAAAGAAAAAGAAAAAAGAGAGAAGATGGCGGTGGTGGACGGAGACGGACGGAGAGGCGCACCCCCACATTAGTACTGGATCTTGTTATCTTGTACTAATGTGCATATTAATACTAGATGAACACCCGGTACTAATGCCCCCTCCATTAGTACCGACGTGGGTATACGGGTTCAACACCCGATACTAAAGACGTTTTTGGATCCGGTACAGATGGTGGTTTCTCTAGTAGTGAATATATACGGGCATTGATTTGTGCAGCATGTTATACAAGCTAATAAATCAAGTAGTAGAGCATATTGATATAAAGCCAGAGTGGTTTATGCATGGAGTTTTGAGATTGCCCATCTTAGATATGTTGTGTGTTGATTGATGAGGAGGCGATGTTTCCATTGTGATGGGTTTGCCATGTTGCTATCGATCAAATTATGATTTGGTAGTGTGTGCCGTGCAGCTTCACTCTCTTGATCACGGTCAGGGGAGTCACGTCTGTTGTTTCTGGCAGTGACAGTGGCTGTAATTTCTTTCAAATTTGATGGTAAAGACAGGGAGCAACGCAAGTGGCAGGGCCTGGAGCCGTACGGAGTTGGTGTTTCGTGGCTCCGCGCGGGCTAAACGGCTATAGAGAGCGTGATTCAAGGGGCTTCAGCTCCGGAGCCGCCCGTGAAACACCCCTTTGGTAGGGCATCACCTAGAGCCGGTTTTGGAGCCCTCCCAAAGGGGCTCAAAGTATGAAAGAATATGCGGCTTGATGTAAGTTACTCATAATTATTTTTTAGTGCATTCCTTTTTTATGCAAGTTATTACTCAAGATATGGAAGCAAGTTACTCAAGTAAATGTTTTTTTAGGGTATCATTTTTTATACAAGTTACTCAAGTAAATATTTTTTCGGCATTACTGATCAAGTTCATTGAGTTGGTTCCATGTGCATTAGTGACACACATTCGAGAAGTTGTGACAACATCAGTTTGTCTTCCTAGAACTGCATAGCCTTGGTTTGATTTTGAATTTGTCATGTGTACCAGGATGACACAAGATTAAACTGAATCCCAGAAATTCCAGAGAATCTGGAATAAATCTAAACATCATACATATTTTGCTGAAACAAATTAAATCCGCTGCTATGAGAGAGACATCCAATGCACAGGCTATCTTAACCATAATGAAGACAACGAATAGACAGAGTCCATAATCTTTACTATTTAAATTATAGCTTGACAAACAATGATGAAGATATAAACATCACCACAACAAGCAGCACATTACACACAAACATGCATATCGACTTTTCTAGATAACTAGTATAGCTCGCGAGAGTAGCAACTACTTGGAGTAAACATAACAAAATTAAGGCATGATGCTTCATTGATTTATTTCTTCATGGACAAGACAATAACCGCATGCTTCGTTTTCTCCTTCTCAAGATGTTTGGCAACACGGTGTGCATACTCGTTGAATAATCTGTCGAGTATGGTTTCTCCGAAATGGCCTGCAACCAGCGGCTCCATTACTGCTCTTATGCACTTAGCTACATTCACACCACTCCTAATACTGTCGTCCACAACATCATTCTCTGAGTCATCATAAGGATCCCAGTTTATCTCAAACAATTTGACGTGATTCATGTTGAACAGCCCACTTTGCTCCACTATAGCCACAACTTCACCAACCGATGGCGAATAAATTGGTAGATAGAAGGAATCAAGTTTTTCCTTCTTCAAAAGGCCCTATTAAGATCAAAGTTCAATATAGTGCTACACAAGATAGTTATGATAGTGACTGAAATTAATTTAAATTACCTCTTCAACAAGGTATTTCAGTGATTGTGCAAGCAACCCGTAAAGATGATTGGACTCTCCGCTGAACACATCCTCATACTTTCTCCCAATAAATGTTAGAATAATTTGGCCACCAAACACGAGTTCTTCATAGCGCAGCTTGATGAAGAGGGAGAAGTCCTTTTGGAACTGCTCTTGAAACAGTTTCACTATCGAAGGTGATGTAGTTTTTGTGATGTAAATATCTCCTTTATCTTTGCGTGTTGTTCTTGTGCCCTTGAGTCCCTTGGGTGCCTATATATGTGCACATGTTATTAAAAACACTTAAGTCTAAAAACAACCATATGTCGTTTCAGAACCTAAAAAATGATAAAAAGCATTGACATGTACGAAATGCATCTTGCAACCATACCTGAGAGCGCCATTGAAGGCAGAACAAAGAGTGGAAGAGGTGAACACTTTCGCAAGGGAAAATCCTGGTATAGAAAGAGCCTGGTAACCCAGAGATGTAGTATGGAGGCAGTGACTTTCCCTGGTGATTTATTGTAGTTGACCTCTTGAGCTGGTCGACCAACTCGAAGAGGTTGTTGAAGTCATTGCCCGGCAGGTCATTCAGGAAGAACTGAAGCTGTGGTTGGTCATGCGGTAGGCCAAGTTCCTTGCAATAATGAGCTACGATGCCGATCACCTCTGAGACGAAGCGTAGTGTGTTAGGCCCCGAAGAGCAGCCTAAATCGGCCACGATCATGGTTCGAGGGAGAAGAGTTGTGTATACTTCTCTCGTGGCCTCCTCGAGGAGTGGTTTAATATGCAACATAGCCTTTTCCTGTTTCCATGCAAATGGAAAAATGAAAAATGTTACCTTCCTATAGTACTTACATCACTGTTAGCATGAAGAAATATAATGATCAGAGTATAGACATGACTGTATTTTAATATATTTTATATAGATTTAATCAAAGTTAGAGAAGTTTGACTTAGAACAAAACTAAAACATCTTATATACATCACTATTAGGAGTGGTTTAATCTGAAACATAGCCTTTTCCTGTTTCCATGCAAATAGAAAAATGTTACCTTACATCACAGTTAACATGACGAAATCTAATGATGATGCTAAATCTGATATTGGGATTAGGCAGGTAGTATAGACATAAATGTATTTTAATATATTTTATAGATTTAACCAAAGTTAGAGAAGAATGACTTGGATCAAAACTTAAACATCTTATATTTTGGAAAAGTGGAGTAGGAGTAAGTTAACATAGGCAAGTAGTGAATTTCAATTTTTTTTTGTTCATTGCCATAATTGTAGCATATCCCATTCTGTTAGCTGAACGAATTTATCTCCATGTATTATTGCTAAATTTATTGTTTTCCATCATAGTAGCTGAACGAATTCATGGCATTAAGTGTTGCTCACGAGTCACGACACACTTCCAAAAGAAGTAAATGTGTCAATATGTAGTTGAGTATATAGCAAGTTGGCAGGAGTTCAACTTTAAGGTGTAACTGTGTTTAATTTAGAATAAATAAGATAACAAAAGTGACAGCTTCATTAGCAACTTTCAAAGTTTGAACTACCTAGAACACAATAAAAAAACACCTCTTTTGATAAAAAATGACTCACTGACACGAGGATAAGAGAGTGTTGATCCATTAATTAGAATTAGTGTTTGAAGTAATTTTAGAGAGTTTGGATCAAAATATTATTTGAAAACATGCCAAAAAGAACTTTTGTGGTGGGGAGAGAGCAAGAGACAAAGACAGCGACAGAGACAGAGAGCTGTTACTTGAATCCTAGAATTCTTAGTGTAGCTAGTTTCTCCGCTCCCTCTGGCCATGTGGAGACCACGCTCAGTACTCATCGGCATGACTGCGAGATGAGATGATGAAGCCTCAGCTGTGGTGTGTAGAGAAGTACCTAACCCAAAAGTTCAGGACAAGTGTAGCAATGCAACCCTAAAGCTGTGTAGAGTGCTGGATTTATAGAAGAATTTTCCATGTGTTCCGTGAATGTTGCAGCGACAGGTATATATAGACCAGCTACTGCACGTGAATTTCAGCTTCACTGATGTGATGCCGCAACATCTGTCGAATTCAAGACCACACGATTTTTCTTTGAACAGTTCAATATAAGGGCGGCTGAGATGGAGACGCTTCAACGAGTTACATGCATGCATGACTGCAAGAAACTATTTAATCTGTGACGAACTTTCTGCGACGTTCTCATAAAACATCACGAAGAGCACTGTGTCTGCGACGTATTTCTATTTTTCGTCACGGATGTGCACTGATGGATATTGAAGCCCAGAACACTGCGACGATTTGTGAAATTCGTCGCGATTCTACGACGTATTCCGGTTTTTCATCACGGATGTGCATTGATGGATATTAAAGCCCAGAACACTGCGACGATTTGTTAAATTCGTCGCAATCCGACCCACAACGTCGTGATGTTTGAGCAGATTCGTCGCGATCGGTAAATGAAAATAATCCAAAAATTAATAAATTAAAAAAAATTGATAAACAAATAAAAATAGTCCACAAATTGATAAGAATCTAAAAAAAACTAGAAAAAGGAGGACAACCAAGAATTGAACCATAGACCTCATGGAAGGGAAGGAGGGAACTTTACCACCAAGCTAGCTCTCTTCTTTGCTTGTAATCTAAGTATTTTGTTTTTTATACAGTTTTGGAGCACTAGTGATTAGGTGGCAGCCCCAAGGCCCACGCCACATCACCCCGCGAGCGCCACCTCAGCGGTGGTCCAGCGCCGCACGGGCCGCCAGTGCCATGCTGGCCCAGCTGCCGCACGGGCTGCCAGCGCCAGTTGGCCCAACCTCCTCAGAAAATAATCCCGCACACAAAAAATAGGGGGACGAGGGACTCGAACTCAAGACCTCAGGGAAAGGAGGAAGATGTCTTACCACTGAGCTACAAGTCCAATTGTGTTTATTTTCAGAAGTTTATTTATATATACATTAACAACTTGTTGGCTAGAGTTGCACTTTATATCCGAAATGTAGATAGATGAAGAACGCCTGTAAGGTCCGTCTTTCTCTTTTTAATCCTTAATTAAAAGTTGTATTTGGTTTTTCTACGTCATATGAACTCCAAATTTGGTGTTTCTTTTTCCCAATTTTTTCTAAAATCACATTCTTTCATTTTATTGTGTTTTTTTAAGTCGGTTAATGTTTCTTTAATCTTATTCATATGGACAAGTGTGATTTCTCTTTTTAATCTTTGATTGAAACTTGTAACTAGTTTTTCTCTCTCATACTAAGTCCAAATCGGATGATTCTTTTTCCTAAAATTTTCTAAAATCATGCTCTATCAAGATAATGTGTTGAGTTTGGTCTTTTTTCATGTGATCAAGTTTGAGAATTCAAAATTTGAATTGTTTTTAAAAGTGACAATTTTAGACCAGATTTTGAAACCCGAAATGATTTCAGCTGAAGAAGTGATGAATACCAAAGTTTCATAACTTGTCGAGATATACAACCTTTATTTAGGTCATTTTCAAAAGTGGTAATAACATGTAGTACAAATTTGACAAGTCTCTAACATTGTTTCTTAAACAATGTGATGAACTATCTAGTGTATGAACAATGTATACTCCAATATTCACAACATCTTATGAAACTTTTTTGTCAAGCTTTTACATCCATAAAATGATTCTATGCCAATTTACATAATTTTTTGATAATGTTTAGGTATTATTATCATTATTTTATTACAAGGTGACTAGTAGAAGTTCGAGTTTTCCCTACAAATTAATTGAATTTTTCAACAATCTCCTAGATGTGGACTAGAATGAACCATATAAGCTTAAATATGATTTTTTTGAAATTTTTCCAGTTTTATTGGTGGTACACATAGGTCAACTAGGAATTACTCTCGGTAAGCACGCAGAAATTCAATTAAATGATAGAAAATAGCAAATCTATTCAAAAAATCTTGAAACACCTAGAAGGAAACTTAAATGTTGTCTTCTACATTTGAAAAATGTATTGGGGGTATATAAGCTAATTAATTTTCAAGTTACTTCATAAAGGTGTCTTAATTAGGTATTTAAAAATAGAAAACCAATTTTTTAAAAGAAAAAAATGGTAATTTAACTTCATATTTTCTAATGTTATGGTTAACATAAGGTTGTGTCCAAAATTTATATGCATACGAGTCCAAAATAATTATGAGGTATTCAAATCTCAAGGTTTGACTTTGAGTTTTAGAAAACTATAAGAGGGATGTATCCATTTGTAAACAATGTAGGTTCCGCCGTTATCGAAATCATTTGAAAATTTTATGTCAAGTTTAAACATCCATAAAATGATTCCATGTCAATTTTAAGAATTTTCGAAGAAGTTTTAGATATTATTATCGTTATTTTATAACAAAGTGACTAGTACAAGTTTGAGTTTTCCCTACAAGTCAATTGATTTTTTTGTCAATCTCCTAGATGTGGGCTAGAATGGACCATATGCACCTAAATATAATTTTTCTAATTTTTTTGAATCTTATTAGAGGTACATATAGGTCAACTTGAAATTACTTTCGATAAACATGCAGAAATTCATTTAAATGATAGAAAATAGCAAATCTACTTCAAAATTTATGAAACTCCCAGGTGATAACTTATATGTTGTATTGTACATGTGAAAAATGTTTTGAGGGTATGTAAGATAATAGTTTTTTCAAGTTACCTCACAAGGGTGTCTTAATTATGTTTTAGAAAAAATGGAAAAACGACTTTTTCACATGATAATTGGAAATCTAAATCTCCAAATACTAGTAGGATAGTAGGGTTGAGGTTTCATCCAAATTTAAGGTGTCCATGGGGTAAAAAAGTACTTGAGTGTGTACAAACTTTGAAGTTTAAGTTGAGTTCTATTAAACAATGTGATGAACTATCAAGTTTATGAACAATGTATACTCCAATTTTCACAAAATCTTATGAAACTTTTTTGTCAAGCTTTTACATCCATAAAATGATTCAATGCCAAGTTACATAATTTTTTGATAAGTTTTAGGTATTATTATCATTATTTTATAACAAGGTGACTAGTAGAAGTTCGAGTTTTCCCTACAATTCAATTGAATTATTTGTCAATCTCCTAGATGTGGCCTAGAATGGACCATAAGCACCTAAATATAGTTTTTTTGAATTTGTTTGAATCTCATTAGAGGTACATATAGGTCAATTTGGAATTACTTTCCGTAAACACGTAGAAATTCATTTATATGATAGAAAATACTAAATCTATTCAAAAACTCTTGAAACTCTTCATAGACAACTTATATGCAGTTTATAACATATAAAAATGTATTGGTTCATATAAGATTTTTATTTTTACGTGTTACTTCACAATGGTTCAATAAATCAAAAAAGAAAAAGAAAAATGTTGATTAGACAAGAAATAAAGGAAGTCCCAATTCAGCCCAAATAGCCCAACAATCTCTAGCCGTCCATCTCTGATTCGACGACTCTGATCGTGCTTCCATAGTATAAATAAGCTGAAACCCTAACCCTCACCAAGCCTCTCCTCTTCCCCTCCCCTCCCGGCGCGCCCTCACCCTCCTTCCCTCCGCCCCCTTCTCCCTGCTGCTTTCTCGAAACCCTAGCTTCCCAATCCCCTTCCAATGATGTCGGCCGCCTCCTCCCTTCCCCTATCCTCTCCCTCCCTTCCAGCCGCAGCCCCATCCTCCCTTCCCCTCTCCTCTCCCTCCCAATCGCCTCCCAATCCCGTTGGCCGCCGCCGGTCGGGGCTGCGTGTGAGCCAGCTCTCCTACGGCGCCTGGGTCACCTTCGGCAACCAGCTGGACGTCAAGGAGGCCAAGGCGCTCCTCCAGGCGTGCCGCGACGCCGGGGTCAACTTCTTCGACAACACCGAGGTCTACGCCAACGGCCGCGCCGAGGAGATCATGGGCCAGGCCATCCGCGACCTCGGCTGGCGCCGCTCCAACGTCGTCATCTCCACCAAGCTCTTCTGGGGCGGCCAAGGGCCCAACGACAAGGGCCTCTCATGGAAGCACATCGTCGAAGGGCTCAGGGGTCCCTCAAGCGCCTTGACATGGACTACGTCGACGTCGTCTACTGCCACCGCCCCGACGCCACCACGCCCGTCGAGGAGACTGTCCGCGCCATGAACTGGGTCATCGACCAAGGGTGGGCATTCGACCTCGTCGGACCCATCGTCGAGCAGCCGGAGTACAACCTCTTCTCGCGCCACAAGGTTAGTCAGTCAAATCCCCCCATTCCAGTCCCTCCAAATCTCTCGATTCCATCCATCCACCAATAATGACAAGGGGGATTGGTACTTGCCGCCGCACGCTATGTTCAGCCGTAGTACTTGCGGATTTGGTCGTTGACGGGGATCATAAATACAATGGTCAATGGATTTAGTATTCAGATAACCGTACTAGCTGGATCTTTGGCTCGGGAGCAGTGTTACCGGCCCTCCTCTGGGACTGGGAGGGATGTTTTTTCTCATGTCCCGGAACGCAGGACTGTTGAAATGCCAAGGGGATAGTATTTGGTTTGATTTAATTGGCCTGAAATGGTTTAACGTTTTAATAATCATATACTGAAGCAGTGTTTTCTCTTTGGCTGCTACTGGTAGTGTATTTGCAGTGAAGCTCGAATGGGGAATCTTCAGCAGGTTGTAGCTGTGTCAATTATTGCTCTATAGGACTTTAGTCTAGCCATTTCTAATTCGATGTTGGTTATTAGATGATAGGTTAGAGTTTCCGGTGCTGGATTCTGTTCTATCTTGAAATGATACATCTAGTGTTTAAGATTCAGGTAGTTGAAATTACTTGAGCATAGTCTATTTGCAGTGAATCTTTATTGGGGTATGTCCTGCAGAGCTTTGGTAGTTACTGTTAATAGGGCTATGTATCATATAGCACTATTTCCATATGTCCTGATGTAGGTCTTGATGTAGAATATGTGGGCTCTCACTATTAACTCTTGTTATCTAGTCAATTAGACAGCCATTGCACTACTCAATTTCATTTCTGGAAATTGGTGGTGATGCCATATGTTTTCTGATTGTTTTCTTGTGCTACCTGTCATGTCCTGTGAATGCAGTATACCACTGATGGCATATGTCCTGTGTATGTATTGTGCTCCCTGTCATATCTTCAATACTGAATATGAACAACCAAGTATTTATCCTACAACGGCCTATAGTAAATTTGTGAAGCTGCTCTCTGGCTGTTGTATGCTTCATGATCTGTCACTTTCAGTTCTTTATCTTTGGTAGTGGCATGCCATACTTACATTGTTTCTTCTATCTGTGACTTACATTCAGCATTCATAAACTTACAATTCTTAACCTGCATTTTATATTATGTTTGTATTTCTTAGATGTCTTTTGGCTAGATGTATATGTTTTACTCCCTCTGTTCCAAGGCACAGTTTGTCTGCTCAAGTCCATGCTTTGATCAGGAATTATTCATAAGTACCACAAAATTGATAATG
The DNA here is from genome assembly GCA_036936925.1 of Cenchrus fungigraminus. Classification (NCBI taxonomy): domain Eukaryota; kingdom Viridiplantae; phylum Streptophyta; class Magnoliopsida; order Poales; family Poaceae; genus Cenchrus; species Cenchrus fungigraminus. Next base: position 59,623,327 of record CM072770.1, on the reverse strand, counting down.
TTGGATTCGTGGTAGCATTTAGTGACATATAGTTGTAATACTTATTTTTACAGGCAGCATAAATTCATCTAATCTGATTCGCCATGCAATTGTCCATATGAGGTGGTTTTAAGGTTCAGTCAAGATCCTAATTAAGTCATCACCATTTGTCCATATTGCCGGCCACATGAAGAGTTTACCCGTAGGCTAGAGCATAGATAGATTTCTTTTTATATAGTTTTTTACAATCATTTGTAAAAAATGGCTGACTCCTTATTTACCATTTGTATGCTATTTTTTGTATCAAGGCATCATACAGTCATGAACATTTTTGAGAAAGAGCCAATGAACCATAGAGATGTGTTTGTTGCTCCTAGTGCAGCAGTCATTGGTGATGTTGAGATTGGACATGGATCGTCAATCTGGTATGGCTCCATTTTGAGAGGTTAAACCCTTTGTACAGTATTTGTTGTACATAGATGTTCTATTCAGCTGCCATGCTGATAATCATGACGACTGTATTCTCTTTTATCATTTAGTGGTCATTGTCATGGATGCATTATATTGCTCTATAGTAGAATACTATGTTATGCTCACTGCTCAGTAGATACAACCTGCATATACTATCTTCGTGTCTCGTGTCTAGTTGGATAAATGATGACAATGTTCATGGAACTGCAAAATGATGACAATGTTGGATAATTTCAAATTCCTTGTGTTCTTATTACTGTGTAGGACATAACTTTTCACCAGGCACAATACTAGAACCAATCAAGTTCCTATGTTGACTACAGCTTGCTAATCTTTTTTTCTGTTCTTAGTAACTTAGAATCATGATTGATGGACATGTGAAAATTTCCTACAATGTGTAAATGGCTGCAACACAGTTCCATTCTATCGATGTCTGAAAAATAAATAACTCATGTGTAGCTGTACATATTTTCTAATTCTGAAATTAGAGCCAGACCAAGAATGTGTGATTCTCTTGCTTTTGTGTTGGCCGACTGAATACAGATGTGTGATTCTCAATTTGATATGCTGCTTTCGTGGTCTCTTTCTTAGAGCAAATATATGCCAGCGACTATTTGTTGAAATGTCTCGCTGCAGTATTACCATGCAATTAAATATCAAATAAGTCTAAAATGTCTAGCACTAACTTTCTTGGTATTTTACCCTGTGCGTGCAGAAGACAAGGTATATATGTTGATGGTGGCTGACTTTCTTGGAAGTGGTATCGGTTGGAATTTCTGTTGATTCTGGCTTAGAGTAATTTTTTGTTGATTTGTTTTACTCGTAATTGTAAACCTGTGATTGTATCTCATTTGGATCTAATCCTGGTACTTTAGTTGATAAATATGCATGCTTTGTGGTTATCTTTTGGGCTGAATTTGATTGTATTTGGGCTGAAATGGCTGTTGTATTTATTTTATTGGTTAAAATGGGTATATTTGGTGGGCTGAAATGGTTTTGATGGACTGAAATTTTGGGTCACAAATGTGGTCCACTTCTAAAATCGGCCCATTAGTCCAGGAGTTCTAAAATTCCACGTCAGCAAGGCATGTCATTAGCCACATAATCTCTGTCATCCAATCAGCAGCCACATGGCAGGCCACGTCAGCAGCCACGTGGTATGCCGTGTCATCACAAAATCCGAGTCAGCACCCACGTCAGCAGCCACGTGGCATCCACGTCAGCAGCCACGTGTCATCCACGTCAGCAGCCACGTCAGCAGCAATCGTGACGATTTATTTTGTCACAGATAGTGGGTTAGGGGTTGGGCTGCATGGGCCTCAGGCTACTCTGTGACGATCCGGATACGTCACAGACCGTGACATTTATTAAGAAACGTCGACCGATTTAATGAATGACGCTCATTCCACCATGAAAATTTAAATCATCGCGGACACTGATCTGCGACGAATTTTCAACGATCCGTGACAGAATGATTGTGTCGCAGATTAAATAGTTTCTTGTAGTCGTACATGCCAATATTTGTCCTACGTAGAGAGATGCCACAGCTAATAACTCATGTTTAAGAACCAATAATCTAAAAAACAAACTGCAATTATCACCATTTTACTCAAAAATAATTACATATGCAAGCACTAATAATAATGAGACTGGAGATAAATCACTAGCTTTTAGATGAATAGTTTTAGTGAGGACTGCACTCTTAGCTATGTGGCAACAATAATCCAACCATATGTAAGGCCGGCAAGGGCTTCACATTTCACAATCCTCTTGGCAAGAAAACAAAGCAGTCACTGGAACGACGTTGCCTCTCTAGTTTCTAATGCTCGTCTCATCTCCGCAGATGAGGAATCCTATAGCTTATTGATTGGGGACAATAATAAGGGCAACTCCAGTGGATTTTCAGTGGTGGTGTACTTCGTGCGGGCAATGTGGTTGCCCAACTTGGATTCTTTAACAGCTACATATATCTTGCTTATCCCTACTGAGATGTGGATGGTTTTGATGCGGTCTTGAGTTTGTGGTCAGAATGTCAGACAACAAAAGGAGTTGCTTCTCTTCTACATCTTTGTATTGGCTTCGGTGGAAAACTAACATGTAGTCTCAGTTGGTAAGGGGCAAAGGTCTCTAAAGACCAACCAAGACTAATCTATAGAGACTAAAGACCCCCTAGTCCCGGGTGAACAATCGGGACTAAAGAGGAGGTAGTGATGAAAACGGATCGGATACGAATGGATAATATAGATATAAATATAGATATTTTTTCTTAGATCAAATTCTCGGATCGAATTCGGATACGAATAGATCACAATGTGTCGAATAGTGATATCATCATATTTAGATCTTAGAAATCCAACTTTGAATATTCTAGATACGAATACGGTACAGATGAGTCCGGATATGGAAAGCTTGGATTCAGATACGATCTTACCATTTGAGTGTCGGACCCTTTCGGTCGGACGGACAGACAGATAATATTCGTACCACTTTCATCCTAGGAGGGCATTAGTCCCAGTTGGTAATACCAACCGGGACTAAAGGTATTTAAAAAAACAAAAAAGTCATGTCCCTGTCCCATCCCCCGTCCTCCCGCCCCTGCCTTCCTGCTTGCTCGTACCACCTCTAGCGTCACTTAATTGCTCTACCTTGAACTCCAAATGAAGAACAAGATTACAAGAAACAATTGACACTTCACCAATTGTTTCACAAATTGACCTGCTCATCACACCATCACACATACTCATCTCACTAGAATACATGAGTTCGATTTGATTTGATTCACAACGGACAACGATTCACCAACACAATCACAAACAGCTCACTCACAAGATTCATTGTGTCACGCCTTGTAGGGAGGCTGACTGTCCATGGCAGCCCATCCACACCTGGCTGGGGAGGCCGCACCGCCCCGCACTGGACCGTCGGGCAGCTCCACGTCGGGTTGCTCCACACCAAGTGACGGAGGTCATGCCAGATTCCGCGCCAACCAACTCGACTCTGCACCGCTCCAGAGTTCACGCCAGCCGAGCCTGTGCAGCTGCACCGGACCAACGCACGAACCGAGCCCACGCGATTGCGTCGGACCCGCATGTTGGCCAAGCTCGCGCGCCCGCACCAGATCCGCATAGCCACACCGAAGGCCGGCGATGCCCCTCTCGTCGGCTGCCTGCTGCTTTGGGGTGAAGGAGATGAGGAGATGAGAGACATGGTGATGGGGACGTGGGTTCCCGATCTTCCGTCAGGAGGAGTAACTATCGATTTGGTGGAGATGTCACACAAACGATCCGGCTTCCAATCAACACGACTAGAACCCCGCAATCGCAGCACCACTTCTCCTCTGGTTATCAACCGTGCACTGCGCGATTAACCTCGCCACGAGGGCTAATCCTTGCCTGAGAATCGAAGACACAAGCAAGAACAAGAAAGAATACAATCTAGAATATTGCGGATGAATGATTAAGCTCACAAGTTGGGGTCTCACAAACCGATCGAGCGGCGAACTGTTCTTGACAGAATAACTTAAGCAAAACCCAAACCCTAATGAGGGTGGCGGCTACAGAGATATAGAGGTTAGGGGCGTGACCCCCTCCCTGGACGCACCCCTAATGGGCTCAACAAAGATACACGGCCCAAAGGCCAAGATACGGTGTCGCAGCACCGAGACAGATTCTGGACGTCATATTGCTCGGACGATTCCCGTCGACTCCGGTTGAATTTGGGCCTGAAAACAGTGCCATTGGAAGCTTCTTTAAATTATCTTTCCATCCATATATAGTACTTCCAAATCCGACTCCATATGCGACCTGAGCGTCCATTTTACGACGGGCTGTTCCTGGAGTCCGAAACTGAAACGAAGTCGAATCGGTTTGGGCCTCCACCTTGATCCGGACGTCCTTGCTGGTCTTCCACGCCTCCAAGTCCTTCCCCATGTCCATGCTGGTCCTCTCCTTCATTCCTAAGTACAATTAAATCATTAGGTAGCACACTATTCTCAAATGCACAAGAATAAATACATAGGAACGAGCTCACCTGTAAATTCAATTGTCTTGCGCGTGAGCGAGTAATCGGACCTTGAACATCAACTAGAGGAGTGTTGTTTGTATCCATGGGAGTGATGTCCTCATCATCCTCCCCCTCTTGAAGTGGAGTCGTCCTCGACTCAAGCTCATCTTCTTCTCCCAAATACGGTTTCAAATCTGCAATGTTAAATGTAGGACTAATCCCGAACTCGGGAGGCAACTCAAGTTTATATGCATTATCATTTATTTTCTCCAAAATCTTATATGGACCAGCAGCACGTGGCATCAATTTAGACTTTCTCAACTCTGGAAATCTATCTTTTCTCAAGTGCAACCACACTAAATCACCCGCTTCAAGCTTAACTTGTTTTCTACCTTGACTACCAGCAATTCTATATTTTTTAGTCATCTTTTCAATGTTTTCTTTAGTTGAAGCATGAAGTTTCAAAATAAATTCAGCACGCTCCTTAGCATCACTATGTACTCGCTCGGTAGTAGGTAGAGGCAAAAGATCAATGGGAGCACGAGGGTTAAAACCATACGCTACCTGAAAAGGACTTACCTTGGTGGTGGAGTGTTCCGCCCGATTATATGCAAACTCCACATGCGGCAAACAATCTTCCCACATCTTCAAGTTTTTCTTCAATATTGCTCGCAGCATGGTAGACAATGTTCTATTCACAACCTCCGTTTGTCCATCAGTTTGGGGATGACAAGTAGTAGAAAACAGCAATTTTGTCCCCAATTTGTTTCATAGAGTACGCCAAAAATGACTCAAGAATTTTACATCACGATCTGAAACAATAGTAGAAGGCATACCATGCAAACGAACAATCTCTTTGAAAAAGAGGTTAGCAATATGAACGGCATCATCCGTTTTGGGACAAGGTATAAAATGTGCCATTTTAGAAAAACGATCAACCACAACAAAAACACTATCGCTCCCCCTCTTCGTCCTAGGCAATCCTAAAACAAAATCCATAGAAATATCCGCCCACGGAACTGAAGGAATAGGAAGAGGCATATACAAACCATGTGGGTTCAATCGTGACTTAGCTTTTTGACACGTCGTGCATCTTGCAACAAAGCGCTCAACATCACGGCGCATTCGAGGCCAAAAGAAGTGTGTGGACAGCACAGCCTCCGTCTTCTTGGCACCGAAGTGGCCCATCAAACCACCACCATGTGCTTCCTGCAACAACAAGAGACGAATCGAACCAACTGGAATGCATAGGCGGTTAGCTCTAAACAAGTATCCATCATTTAGCACAAATTTATTCCATGTACGGTCCTCTTTACAATTTAAGATAACCTCTTTAAAATCATCATCTAAAGCATATTGTCCCTTAATTGTTTCCAGTCCAAAAATACGACAATCAAGTTGAGACAACATAGCATAGCGTCTAGACAAAGCATCGGCAATCACATTATCATTCCCCTTTTTATGTTTAATGATGTAAGGAAAAGTTTCTAGAAATTCTACCCACTTAGCATGTCTACGGTTCAGATTTGTTTGGCTACGAAGATGCTTAAGTGACTCATGATCAGAGTGAATAACAAATTCCTTAGACCACAAATAATGTTTCCACGTTTGCAAAGATCGTATGAGAGCATATAATTCTTTATCATACGTGGAATAATTAAGAGCAGGGCCATACAATTTCTCACTAAAATATGCAACGGGTTTACCTCCTTGCATCAAAACAGCACCAATGCCAACTCCACTTGCATCACATTCGAGTTCAAAAGTCTTACCAAAGTCAGGAAGTTGGAGTAGTGGCGCGTGAGTAAGCTTCTCTTTCAAAAGAGCAAAAGAATCCTCTTGTGACTGCCCCCAATTAAAGGAAACACCCTTCTTGGTCAGCTCATGTAATGGGGCAGCGATGGTGCTGAAATCCTTCACGAAACGGCGATAAAATCCTGCAAGTCCAAGAAAACTCCGCACTTGTGTCACCGTCGATGGTGTTGGCCAACTCTGAATAGCATGCACCTTGGCCTCATCAACCTCAATACCCTGTGGAGTCACAACATAGCCAAGAAATGATACTCGTTCGGTGCAAAAGGTGCATTTCTCGAGGTTAGCAAATAAGCGCGCGGCTCGCAAAGCATCAAAAACAGCACGTAGATGGTCAAGATGTTCAGATAAACAAGTGCTATAGATCAAGATATCATCAAAATAAACCACCACAAATGTTCCAATAAATGGGCGCAAAACCTCGTTCATCAAACGCATAAAAGTACTAGGTGCATTAGTTAATCCAAAAGGCATCACTAACCACTCATACAAGCCGAACTTGGTTTTAAAAGCAGTTTTCCATTCATCGCCCAATTTCATTCTAATTTGGTGGTACCCACTGCGCAAATCAATCTTAGAAAATATTTTAGAACCACTTAACTCATCAAGCATATCATCTAACTGAGGAATAGGATGACGGTACCGGATAGTGATGTTGTTAATGGCTCTACAATCTACACACATGCGCCAACTACCATCTTTCTTTGGAACCAAAATGATAGGAACAGAACAAGGACTAAGGCTCTCACGTACGTACCCGCGGTCCAAAAGGTCTTGGACTTGGCGCTGAATCTCCTTAGTCTCCTCAGGATTTGCTCGATATGCAGCACGGTTGGGCAAGCTCGCTCCAGGAATCAAATCAATCTGGTGCTCAATCCCGCGAATGGGAGGAAGTCCTGGAGGTATCTCAGAGGGAAAAACATCTCTGAACTGCTGCAAAAGGTTAGTCACAGACGCAGGCAAAGTGCTAGGAATATCATCAATAGAAAAGAAAGCATCTTTGCAAATCAAGACATAGCAGCAAGCATCAGTAGCATGAGTTTCAAGAAGATCAGATTTAGTGGCAAGCATGACAGGAGCTTTCAATTTAATTTGTTGCTGAATTTCTGTCTCATTAGTGGTACTTGCAGCTCTATCTTTATCAGCTTGTACAATTTCAGCAGGAGTCAAAGGTAGCAAAGTAATGTTTTTATCTTTATGCCGAAAAGTGTATTTATTACTCCTACCATGGTGACGTGCATCTGTATCATATTCCCAAGGTCTACCCAACAAAAGAGAACAAGCTTCCATAGGTACTACATCGCAATCCGCATAATCAGAATACATACCAATGGAGAAATGCACTCGTACCATGTGTGTTACCTTAACCTTGCCCGAATAATTGAACCACTGAATGTGGTATGGACGTGGCCATGGACGTGTGGTCAAGCCAAGCTTCTTGACCAAATCTGAACTCACCAAATTATTGCAGCTTCCTCCATCAATAATAACACGTGCACGCCGATTCTCGATGGCGAAGAAAGTCTGGAACAAATTATGGCGCTGTTGCTTCTCTGATAACTCGGGCTGAGAACTAAGAACACGCTGCACCATGACGCTTCGAAGGTTCGTCGTAGCATCAGCACCAAGCATGGCATCATCATTAGCAGCAACATCACTGGAGTCATCATCGTCATCCTCACCGTCGGAAGCACTAATGTAGCCATCATCCGTAGCAATGTATGTTCGTTGACTCGGACAATCCTTCTTCATGTGACCAATCCCATGACAATGGTGGCAAACAATACCCGAAGAACGACCAATGGATGGTGCTACAGGTGCTGGTGAATCCTGTTTCTTGGTGGGTACCTGCAAAGGAAGTTTACCAACGTGTGCAGCAGGCGTAGCAGGTGTCGAGGGAGGTCGCGTGGACGCTGGAGTGGTCGAAGGTGTATGACTCGAGGCTGGTGTGTGCGTCCGTGATGTAGAGGAGGCACCAAACGTAGTCCTGGGTCGGTGGTGTCGTCCCTGCAATTCCTTCTCTGCAAGCATAGCAAACTGGAACAACTTGTTGACAGTGTTAAATTCTTTGTAATCCACAATGTCCTGAATGTCACACCGCAAACCTGAATAAAAACGGCAAAGAGCATCTTCATGTCCCTCTACTATACCACAACGCTGCAATCCCTTCTGAAGCTCAGCATAATAATCTTGAACAGATTTATCCCCTTGCTCTAAACGCATCAGTTTCTTACGCAATTCTCTATGATAAGATGGGGGAACAAATCTATCGCGCATAGCTACCTTAAGGTCTTCCCAAGTCGTAGGTGCTCTACCATCCCCAACTAGACCAGTCCACCAGACAATAGCAAAATCTTTAAATTCACTAGTGGCTTGTCTAACTTGATGGTGTTCAGGTACAAGGTGGGCAGCAAATTTCTGTTCTATCGTCATCTCCCAATCAAGATAACCCTCAGCATCATAATGACCCGAAAAAGATGGTATAGTAAATTTAATCTTAGCATAAGGGTCGTCAGGAGCACGATTGTTATTACCTTGCTGGCGGTGTGGCATACCTTCTGTGTTCTGACGAAGGCGGCGACGTAGTCGTAAATCTCTGGTGGCTGCTTCATCATAATTACCTTCTGCATCAAACACCGCATCATCGGGAAAACGTGGAGGAGGAGGTGGTGGCGGTGGTTGTTGTCGCGTCTCCAACACAGCAAGTTTGTCGACGATCTCGGACAATCGTCGATCCACCCTCTCGTAATTCTTGCCAAGGTCCAATGCAATGAGCGCATCATGCACTGACTTGTTTACCATCTCCTCCATCTGCTCCTTCATGAGCTTGGTGTTTGCCTCAAGATCTTGGCGGCTAACACATTCATTAAAGTCTGTAGGGATCGTTGCTTCTTCTGCATCGCCTGCCATCGAAACACCAAAATAGGAAACAAACGGTGAAGGTTATCCCTAATAATCTCACTACACGCTCCTCTCAGGTGGAACACAGGAACACACTCTATTGTGTCTTACCAAGCTCTTACAAGTGTCTGACGAAATACAAAGCAAATGATGGTACAATCGGAGGTTGGTTCGTGATACTTACCAAGAGGGAGTGAAACCGCGATTGCAAGGTCAAAGCTGTATTGATCAGAAGAAAGTATGTGGAGCTTGGGAGGCCAAAATATAATATCAAAGGATTAGCAAATATCGAGTGCAGATTAGCGAAGTTCAATAAGTGTCCAAAGCACAAGTCACAATTGCTGGCTAAGACGTGTCCTATCGTAGCACAACAAGGTAAAAGGAACAAGGAACGATGGACAAAAACTCAAAGAACCAGCAGAATGGCAGTTGTGTAAATAGAGCAGTTTTTTCAGCACTAGTAGAAATAAAAAACTGGCACTTCCAAAGAGGTACTAGCAAACGAGTTGATCTTTCGCCGAAATTTTTACCACTGAACTAAGATCACCAGAGATGGAAGCACAAGAAAATTCACCTGAAACAAAGGTGTATTGCGGCCTAGGGAAATTCTGGAACTTTTTCAGAAATCCCTCAAAACGTGTAAACGAATTTTTTCTTTTTCTTCCTGATTTTTTTTGATTTTTTTGAGAACGGCCTGACCGACAAAGTCGGTCAATCGTATGTTCAACTTTTCGTTGCCAAGCTCCTGTAAAAATTTCACCAAAAACGGAGCACCGAGCGAAAAGTTATGCCTGTTTTATGGAAGGTACCTCAACCTATGTTTTCCAAAGGCACAAATCGGCAGGAAACGCAACGGTGGCTATGGAACGCAGGGGCACAATCCTCCCTGGTATAAGCAGTAGGTATTGCAAGATTATGAATCAAGGAGGGGCACACAGGCGGTTTGCAACCTATCTATGGCTGGCGTGGCGGGACTTCACACAAGGCGGCTAGCGAAGGCAAGTCGAGTAATGTGGTGGCTCGACTTATAATCTGGAAAAGGTGGATGGGATAGCGGCGGAAACAAATAACAGCGATGGAGCGGTTGAACTACGATGATGAACACGACCTAAACCAGCAACAAGACTCGAACACGGACACAAACTCAACAAAGCAATCTGAAAACGAAATTGCAAGGCTAAACAGGGTTGTAGGACAACGGAATTTTTTTTTGAAGCTTTTTTTTGTGGACTATGGGACGAAGGCGAAAACTCTAAAAAACTATGGTAAGCCTGACGGTGATACCTGAGTCTCTGATTACCACTTGATGGGGACGTGGGTTCCCGATCTTCCGTCAGGAGGAGTAACTATCGATTTGGTGGAGATGTCACACAAACGATCCGGCTTCCAATCAACACGACTAGAACCACGCAATCGCAGCACCACTTCTCCTCTGGTTATCAACCGTGCACTGCGCGATTGACCTCGCCACGAGGGCTAATCCTTGCCTGAGAATCGAAGACACAAGCAAGAACAAGAAAGAACACAATCTAGAATATTGCGGATGAATGATTAAGCTCACAAGTTGGGGTCTCACAAACCGATCGAGCGGCGAACTGTTCTTGACAGAATAACTTAAGCAAAACCCAAACCCTAATGAGGGTGGCGGCTACAGAGATATAGAGGTTAGGGGCGTGACCCCCTCCCTGGACGTGCCCCTAATGGGCTCAACAAAGATACACGGCCCAAAGGCCAAGATACGGTGTCGCAGCACCGAGACAGATTCTGGACGTCATATTGCTCGGACGATTCCTGTCGACTCCGGTTGAATTTGGGCCTGAAAACAGTGCCATTGGAAGCTTCTTTAAATTATCTTTCCATCCATATATAGTACTTCCAAATCCGACTCCATATGCGACCTGAGCGTCCATTTTACGACGGGCTGTTCCTGGAGTCCGAAACTGAAACGAAGTCGAATCGGTTTGGGCCTCCACCTTGATCCGGACGTCCTTGCTGGTCTTCCACGCCTCCAAGTCCTTCCCCATGTCCATGCTGGTCCTCTCCTTCATTCCTAAGTACAATTAAATCATTAGGTAGCACACTATTCTCAAATGCACAAGAATAAATACATAGGAACGAGCTCACCTGTAAATTCAATTGTCTTGCGCGTGAGCGAGTAATCGGACCTTGAACATCAACTAGAGGAGTGTTGTTTGTATCCATGGGAGTGATGTCCTCATCACATGGGTACCCATGGATCCCCACCGACCAGGGTCCCAGAGGTCCCTGTCAAGTGGACCCGACCTACCAGAAGCCCCGCCGACCTGCAAGTGGGCCCGAAGACCTTATCTACACCACCAGCGACCTAAGGAGACTCCGGAAGACCTTATCCAGATCCCGGAGGATCCGCTGAGCTTGGAGCGCAAGGCGAGCTACTAGATTGCGGCTTGGCGCCGCCAGTAGGTCCGCAGATCGCGGGATTCACCCTGTAATCAAGGCGGATGGCCTTCCTGATTTGTAACCGACCCCGATGAGGGTCCACCGACCTTGAATGGAAGCCCTAGCCCGTTGACCATATAAGGCGGCCTAGAGCTCCATTCGAGGGGACTTCCCTTCCACGCATAATTCCACCCCATACTGGATGTAGGGTTTCACTCTCCGGAGGCCCGAACCAGTCTAAACCCTTGTGTTCATCGCCATTCTTGCCGTGTTCCGAGTTTCACACGCGAACTACCACCTACGCTCTTAGTTCTCGATCCCCTCCAATTAACCTATAACCGCTTGGGTCGCCCCCTTGCGGATTTGTCCAGGTCTCACCCCCTGACAGGAGAAGAGAGGAGGGGGAGAAGAGGAGAGGAGATGAGGAAAAGAGAGTCTACGCGAGGGAGATAATAATGAGCTTGAAGATAAGGGAGGGAGGGGAAAAGGGAACCAACAACGGTGGGTGAAGGATTTTGTCCCAGTGCCGGTTTTCAACTGGAACTAAAGGTTTCACATTTAGTCTCTATTGGAAATACCACTCGGGACTAAATGATTAGTCTGGGGTGGTGTGATTAAATGGGGACCTTTAGTCTCGGGTGGTGTTGGTGTTACCGACCAAGTACCAACCAGGACTAAAGCTTTGGTGGCTTTTGCTGCCCGTTGATCCAACACTTTAATTTAGTCTCGGCTCCAAATTCTTTTGGGACTAAAGGCCCTGTATCAAAGGTTGGTTCTCCAATAGATATGCTTCGGTTCCGAGTTCACGTATTGAGGACTTGTGGGGAAATCAGTTCATTTGAAGAAGACTTTACAAAACATGACATATATGGAGATTAGTGAAGTAACTTGTTAGAGTTCTTGAGTTGTATCTTTTCTTTATTTCTCTTTGGTACATCAGATTTTTTGATGTTTTGGCTACATATGTTCATTTGGAACATGTGCCACTCTGCAATTTTTATGGTTTGACGCATTTTTGAAAAAGAATGTTTGAAACCGGAATATTATCTTCCATTATCTTAAAAAAAGACAGCTCAAGTGGGTGAACCAAAGCATGCATGGCTCGACCCAACCAATCGCACTCCAGCAGTCAATTGCCCGATGTCGAACCAAACATCGATGTCTGGAGATGGATCGAACCAAACGGTGATGCTCCAATTAAAATATTAGCGAGGCGACTAGGAGCATTGGTTTGGCTCCAAACGTTTCGCCATGGCAAATTTGGCGTATGCCAAAACACGGTCATGATAAACTTTTTTTTTCCGGAAATCTGGGGAGGATACCACTTTATTATTAGGTGCCAACCAAATAAGTACCAAAACGTATAGATACACCCTCATTTCGACTTGGCAAATATTTCCACTTTATTATTAGTGCCAAGCAGGCTCTCAAAGTGGTTTCGCGTGAGGGGCTGAACCTAGCGGATTTTGGGTTTTTTTTTGAACGTTTATGGGTCCCACCGATCGACGCTGATGCTGGACGCAGCAACACACGTTTCGTTCAATGTCTGGGGTTCACATCATGCATGGTGCCCTCAGGAGTGGTGATTTGACATGTTGGAGGAACAGACAAGCAAATGGACCAGCCATACAAACCCCGGCTGAGCAATTACATTGGTACACGTCAGCAGTCCCATAGGTCGTCTCATGCAGTGCCACATAGGATTTTTTATGATGTGGATGAGAGAGAGTAAGGAGAGAGAAAGAGGTAATTGCCTTGCGAAACAACCACCTCATGAGCGAAACAACCACCTCGTGGGACAACTTCCCAACCATTGTATGAGTTGTTGTTGCCATGCAACTCATAATATTTCTTTTTTATATGCACAAATAAAGGAATTATATATCTCTATCAGACGACTTACCAGACAACTCATTGTACATGTTGTTTGTTGAGTCGACCCAAGATTATGTGTCAATGCATGGGACGGCCTATCAGACGACACCAATGTACTTGCCCCTAATCCTTTGCCAGCTTGGCGCATCACGGCCAAATCTCTCGGCGTGGGCGGCGGGGACCAGCTTTGCTCTCTCTAGATTTCTCATGTTTAAGTGTCAGCCAAGTATCACCATGCATTTTACTCATTTATGCAATTATTATAGTACCATTTTAGATTGTACTTTTAACATAATATTCTATATATGACATGTACGCTCTTATAACTAAGTGCCGATACTCCAACTATATAGAGGTTGGCAAGAACATCTGGTATGTGGACATTTCCCATGGGGATGCATTTTTATGCACATTGTATATGTGGTAATAGCGGTTAGGGGCGGCTCACTACTTGTGTCACTATCCATTAATTGGCGGTTCTGATGCACACGTTTGTGGCCGAGAAGTTGTCTTGGTTCTTGCTCTGGTCCGGATATGGGCATATCTGTAGGGACTGGTAGCAAATAGACGCATGTTTTCCATGTGCGATTGTTGCTTTGCAGTCCAATAGATAAGAATGCCCAAAAATTGTTGTAAATTCATTAATCACATATCCCGCTTGGGAACAAAAAAGGAGGAATTTTGTGAGGTCTTTTTTTTCCCAATAAGGCCTCGTTTGGGTAAGATAGGTTTGGCGTGGAATCGGGCCGAAAACCCGCGCCGGGTGGAATCGAGCCCACGCGGGGACGAATTCTCCTAGCGGCCCAAAAAAATGCATTTGGCAACGTTGGGATTGATTTTTGGCCCAACCCAATCCACCCCGATCCACCCGAGTATCCATCCAGACCTCCGCACACCGGGGACACTACTCACGCGAGCGCATCGCTTTCCTCCCGCGGAAGGAGGCTTTTACCTACAACCCATTAAAAAAGATGGCTTTGACACCCAAGCCACTGTAAAGTTGGAGTGGACACCGAAGCCATCAGACCAAAATTTTTTGACGTTGAGACCATTCCGTCCGTCTTCCATCCCTTTTCACCGTTAGACACCTCCGACATGTGGGCCCAGCCAGTCAAGTGGTCCAAAATACCCCTACGGGGCCCACCACCTCTCCTTCTTCCTCCCTTCTCCCTGGGTCCCCCAGTGGGGAATATTTAACCGGTTGCCATTATGTGGGGGTGAGTGACAACAGAATTACCACCCATAAGAGAGGAGTGAATGTGAGAGAGATTAATTGACCATAACTAAAAGTGACAAATTGTTAAATATTCCCTGCCCGCTGCCAGCTGTTTCGGCCCTGTAACCCCTGCGCGCCCCGGACAAGGATTCAGTGCCTTAGCTTCCGCAAGGCAAGCTAAGGCACCACGTACCGTTGGCCTGTCTCCGAACCGTTCGATTGGAAACTAACGGTCAGATCAGGATAGACAGTACGGATGCTACAGTGCCAAGGGAATATTCTCTAAATAGTTCTCTTTCTCATCTGGGAGCGGGTGGAGGAGCAGGCTGCAGGGCCATGGCCGCCGGCGCAAGGGGCGGAGCGCGCGTCGTCGGTGTCGGCACCCGCGTGCCTCTCTGCTGCGCGACGCTCAGCTCCTCCGTGCCTTTGCACGTCGGCCAAGCTCCCACACCCTGTGCGCCCGCGCCACCCGCACGCTCAGCGGCGGCGGCGCTCTGACTCGCTACACCCGAAGCCTCGACTCCGGCCAGCCGTCGCCACCCGCGGCGAGCTCCCCAGTCTCACGCCTGGGCTCGTGCAACTGAGCGCTCACCGGCAGCCGCGAGGTCCCCAGCGGTCCCGCTCACGCCTGTGCCGCCGCGGTCGGCACCAGCTCGTCCTCCCTCGCGACCCCGTGGACCCAGTGCGGCACGCCGACGGCCATGCCCCCGCCTCAACACGTACCTCTGGCTCGCGCGGCACACCGGTGCCGTCAAGGAGCCCTCACTGCCGTGGACGCTCCAAGGGCGCCGGATTGCAGGCGCCGCCGTGCCTTGACCGCTTCCTGCGTTGCGGGAGACTCGCGGCGAGCTAGCTGGGCGCGGCTGCCGGCGCCGGGAGGCTCGCCAACTAGCCTCGGCGGCGCGCCATCGCAGGGAGGCGCGGAGGTCGCCGCGGAGCCGCACAGGCGCGCACGCAGGGAGGCGCGGCGGCCGCGGCGGAGCTGCACGATGGCGCGCGCGGTCGGCCGTGGAGGACGCAGGGCGAGGCCGACCGACGACGCCGGCGGCGC
This sequence comes from Cenchrus fungigraminus, assembly GCA_036936925.1. Lineage (NCBI taxonomy): Eukaryota > Viridiplantae > Streptophyta > Magnoliopsida > Poales > Poaceae > Cenchrus > Cenchrus fungigraminus. The sequence goes on along the minus strand of CM072770.1, from coordinate 59,607,602 downwards.
GGGGCTGCAGGGAGCGCGTCGCCGCAGCAGGGGAGGGAGGGGCGCGAGGCCGGCCAGGGGGCGACGGGGTTGGACCGGCGGCACGGCTGGGAGTAGAGGAAAGAGAAGGTGGAGAAGAGAGGGAGGAAGATGAGGATGACATGTGGGCCCTTTTGCTTGAGGCAGACTGAGGCGTTGGATCGGCTATGGACGCTTGAGATGGAGCAAAAGTTACAACGCGCCTTCATTGAGCAAAGGCACTGGATCTCGATCCGCGCGCCCCCCCTGCAGCCTGTCCCGGATGGCGGGGAGCCGGATCCTCTGCCGTTGGGTCACTGGCAGGTGGGTCCAGCCCCACATGGCAGTGGCTCAACGGCAGAGGCCCAACGGCAGGCGAGCCCCGTCGGAGGGCGGCGGTGGGGAGGGGTTCCTCTGCAGTCGACTTCACTCTGACTCCGTCACTGCGCGTGGGCCAAGGCACCTGTGGGGTTCACGTGTCGGTGACGAGTTCACGCCCGAAGCGACTGCAGAGGATCTCATTCGCGGCGGTGAGGCCTGCAGCTTCTGCAAGTTTTCTTGCTGTCCCAATCGACAGCTACATCAACAACTTCATGTTTTTAGGCGTGAATTAGAAACTGAGAATTTTCGAGTGAGAGCATGTCCTCGTGCTGAAGATTCCATCACTGCTTTGCTCTGCTAGTTTCTATTTTTCCTTGTGCATCGTATGATCAGAGAAACAACTCGATACATTTCGGCCCTGCAGCCTGCCCTGTGCGCGCCCCCTGCAGCCTGTCCCGGAGGGCAACGGCGAGCGGAACCGGCGGCGCGCGGCTGGAGCGGCGCGTGAGGCTTGCGGCAGCTGCAGGACGGCGCGCCGCGCGCAGGGACGCACGAGCCCCCTGGTGCGGAGGAGCTCGAGTGCTCGACCTCGGCCGCCGCCACCACCGCGAGCGCGCGCAGGGGAGCTCGACCCGGCCGTCGCCGCGGGCGCGGGCGCGTGTGGGCGAGCTCAACCCCGGACACCGCGAGCGCGCGCGGGTGAGCTGGACGGGAGCTCGACCCCGGCCGTTGTGGGCGCGCGTGGGGGGAGCTCGAGCCTCGAGGCCGCCGGCGCGGCCGCTGGCGCGCACGGGCGAGCGTCGCCCAGCTGCAGCAGATGGCGTCCAACTCGTGCCCGCCGAGCATTGGCGGCGGCGGCACGTGTGAGGACGACGACGACGACCCTGCCTCTGCGCGCCCGCCGTAGTGCGACGCGAAGCTCCGAGGCGTGCTACCGGAGTGCGGCGGAGGCGTGCTGCCGAAGTGCCGCTCTAGGTCCGCCTCCACCGTCCAGGCCCTGCGCGCTCCACGGGCGAGCTCCACTCGGCCGCCGTGGGTGTAGGCGCGGGGGAGCTCGACCCCGGCCGCCATGGGCGGCGGGCAAGGACGGCCGGCGGCCGCGCGGGGTGGGCGGCAAGGGTGGAGGACGGCCGGTGTGCGTTGAGGGACTGAGGGAGAAGGGAGGAGGAAGGAGAAGTGGTGGGCCCCATAGGGGTATTTTGGACCACTTGACTGGCCGGGCCCACATGTCAGAGGTATCTAACGGTGAAAAGGGACGGAAGATGGACGGAATGGTCTGTGCATCAAAAAATTTTGGTCCGATGACTTGGATGACCACTCTAACTTTATAGTGGCTTGGGTGTCAAAGCCATTTTTTTTATGGGTTGTAGGTAAAAGCCTCCGGAAGGCGACGCCGCTGCTGTCTTCCTGGCGGCGCTGGCGGCGAGCTCGACAACAACAGGTACGTCTCCTCCTCGCCTCCCTCCATCTCCTCATCTACCTCATCCCTACCTCCATCTCCTCCTCTACCTCACCCCCTCCCCCACTCATTTTTTCTTGCTAGGGTTTGTCAAGCAGCGGCGGTGGTGGCTCCAACTACAACCTCGATTCGGCGGCGGCGCGCGAGGAGGAGGCGAGACGGCGGCGCGGAAGGCGAGCAGACTACGTCGTGAGGTGGCGGCCTAGCAGCGCGGCACCTCCCCGACGATCGAATCCTGTCCAAGATCCACCATGTCCGCCGCCTTCTCTCCCTCACTCCGCCACGCGAGCGATCATGGTGCTGATTTGCGGGTTCTTTGTCGGATTTGGGTGCAGATAAGCCGGGGATGGGGATGGAGGAGGTGGAGATGGAGGACGATGGGGACATGTAGATGTAGATGGTGCTCTGGGACGCGTCCTGCTGGAGGTCACCTGCCATGACTGCTACGAGGACTATGACGTCACCCCCCCTCTGCATCCACCTCGAGGAGGACCACGCCTACGAGCCACACGCCGTGGTGAGTCCGTCACCTCGCCGCTTCACCGTGCCCTGCCCTGCAGGACTCTTACAGTCTTACTGGTAGGCCGTGTTTGGTAGGGGGTGAAAATTTTTTCACCCCCTATTAAATGCAACTTTGACTACTAATTAAGAGAATTAAATAAAGTCAGTTTCAAAACTATCTTCACAGCCCCGAACAAAATTGCGAGACGAACCTAATGAGGCCTTTGACCGCATGATTAGAACATGGTTACTGTAGCATGATTCCTTTTTCATGAAATTTTTTTTTCAGCCCAACCAAACACGACCGTAGTGAACCTATGATGTGATGCAAAGAACTGTCACCACTTGCTTGATTCTCCTATTAGAGCAGGACGAAACGTTGTAGCTTACTACTTGGGGTGTTGACATGATTTATGAGCTTCGATATTTGGGCTTATAACCTTGGCAGAGGATCTTGTTAGTATTCGGGGGGGGGCGGGGGGGGGGGGGGTTCCTGAGTAATTGCAGTTTTGATAACCTCCCGCTCTTCTTGGTATTCTTTGCTCTTTGTTGTCTATTTGGTAGATGCGGTAGTAGGAAAACCAAGGTTCAGCCAATTACAGAACTAAAGCTTACAAGTTCATCATTCATAGCTGCTTCCAAAGAACATATCTAACTGGAAATTAAGTGACAAAAATAGAATGTTTAAGAAGTAAGGGATCAAGATTAAGCTTATTTGTGTGCTTGTTCAGACTATAGGTTCGAGAACAATATAATTTCTCTTGGCAACTGTTGTTGCTTGGGTGCTTGAATAAGGTCTGGCGTGAACTTCTGAGTCCCTTCTGTATTTTCTTAACTTGAAAACTCAGTAAGTGCTCTGCTAGTGCTATCATTTATTTGAAAGATAAAAAATAGTGCTTCAATCATGCTGCATGAGGGTATATGGCCTACAAATACTTATTATCATGAAGAACCATGTGTAGTTCATTGACCTATGTTAGCTATATTTGACAGTAGGCAAAAAGAAACTAGAGTGAATCTATGCCAATTTGCCAACTCATGTTTATGACACCTTTTTATTTCTATTTACAGAACGGTCACAGGTTTCACAGATATATTATTCCCGAGAGCCACGCAATTTCTTTATTGAGCTGAGATCGACGTGGTACTCATTTACAGGCACTTTTAGGAGGTGGCCTATTGTTAAAAAAAATCATTCTTGATTTGAATGTATACCGTCCTTGGCGATACTATGCTGAAACATACCAGTGTCAATTTAACTGAGTTTTTACTTTTTTTAGTACTATGCTGGCAACATTCCTGTTCAATTAATTGTCTGCTTGTTCAGATATAGTTTATCCAAGTACAGTTTATTCATTGCCAATAGAGTATTGCTAGTTCTGTCTAGAAAACAGTTTGTATGCATCTTGAGAAGTCAGCCTGTCCCTGTAGTTTATTTGCCTACATTTTTCAGCATGAAAAGTTAACTAATTGTTCTGGCCAGAAATAGTTTGTATGCATCTTACAAAGTTAGAATGAAAATGTTTGTTAGTTCACATATTGTTCAGATTAGTTTACAGTAAACATATTGTTCAGATTTAGGGCAAGTATTATCTCGTTGATGGTGGATATGCTAACACACCATCTTTTCTTGCACCCTATCGTGGTGTCCGATATCAGATGTTTTGTGTGCATGTCCTGTTATGTTTATGTTCATAACAGCTCTCTATGCTTGCCTTAGAAAACACCATTTATGCTTACAATGCAATGGATTGTATATGTAGTCACTTGTGTCAGAGTCGCTTTTATTTTTTTCGATTTATGATTAGTTCAGAGGAGTTCACAGTTATCTCTTTCTTTTGCTTGCCATTTTTTTATTTGTTGTGATTTCAACATACTTAAAAGTGCTGATGACATATTTAAATTTGTTGTGATTTGAACTTTGCAAAGGATCATTAGTCAAGCTATTTGACATTTGTCTACAGCAAGAGCAAGAAACAACAGTTGTTCCTTATTTCTCACTGAGAAGCAAACTTCATTTTGTAGTTTTTTTAATTGTTGTTGCTCTTTGCCCGGTGCTATGATTTCTGTAACTTCAAGATGTTCTTTAGATCGGAGGATGGAAGCATCGTGAATTTCTCTTTATATTTGAATGTCTACTGGCCTTGGTGAGACTATTGTTCAAAAAAATCATGGATGAATTTCATATCAATGACGTTCTAATCTATACTGTTAGGTTGCTTGTAGGTCTGAAAATGAAGATTTTCCCTTTTGTTTTCATGTGGGTATTATATTTGCTTCAACTCTTTCTTCGGTTGAATTGCCATAAAAAAACCAACCCACATCCCTCCAAATGATAATTAGCGTGCGATGTAATTCCAACCCCAACCACCGGTGGATTGGGTGGGCCGCGGGGAGCACCCCAACCCCCTCGTGGGTTGATTTCCTTGGAATTATATATATATATAATCATTTTGCAAATTTATACGATCGTTTTGAAATTTATCAAAAAATAGTAAAGTGCACGTGCGACACGCACGTGTATTTAACAACTTGCGCCGCCCATCGGCTGAGTAGAGCGCCGCCGACCATGGTTGTTTGTCTTGTTTGATCACTCTGCATTACAATATAATATGCTTTTAATTTCAGTAGTATGCACTCTTGAACTGTCTACTTCTAATACTGAGCCGGAGCCGGCAAGCTTCTCAAGAGACTGTAGCAGGTTAGACTGTCTGCACTCGTCGAACTCTATATCTTTCCTTAAGGAATTATCTATTCTGATCATCGAAATTCTTCCCTCTGTCTCTAGTTTTCTCGCACCCATCTTCTTTTATATCTTATCCTCTTTACCAACCACCCCACATTGGAGCTCACGCGTCAGCCTCCCCTCCTATTTTTTTTACTCCCAGCGGCATCCCTTCCTCCCTGATCTCTCTCTCTTTGCCTCATGTTCTTCTCCACTTCTCCTCCTCTGCACGCCGACGACGACCCGACCTCCTTCGCTTTTCTCCTCCTCCTCCGCACGCCGACGTCCCCTCGATCTGAGCGGAGGAGCAGGGGCGCGGTGAGGTCCTCGAGGAGGGCGTCATGGTGAGCAACGCGCACGAGGCACCTCACCCTAAGGCGGTTGGCCACCCTCCGTGGCCGAGGTCGCCTCCTCGTTTTCCTCGCCGCCATGGCCGGCTGATCGAGCGGCCTAGGGGCCAAGCGTGGCGGCGACGGCGAAGGGACAAAGATGGTCATTAAAAATTTTCGTTCCCACGTATGTGCCATCCATCTTAACTTTCATGTCCTTTACGCCATTCCGTTACATTTTTAGCTTCACAATGCCATAATAAGCTGGTGAAATGACCATTTTACCCCTTTGTCCCACGCACTCCGCCTAACCAGTGATGCATTTACCTGACCACGCTCCGCCCGTCCTGGCCTTTCTGCCACCATGACGCCGTGGCCGGCCATGCACGCCCCCCTCTCCCTACCTCGACGGAGAAGCGGAGCCCACCCAACTCTCCAGCCTCGATGGGTGAGTCTCCGGCCCAAATATCTCGACCCTGCCGGCAAAAACAAAGTTCCACCGCCGCCAAGCGATTCATGAGCTCAACTCCTCCTCCGCCCGATTCCGGGCACTGCTTGCTGGCAGCGTGCAACGGGCTGGGGCAACTTGATGTCAATGCGTAGGGGAGCGGGAGAGCTGCGAGGGGCATTCGAGAGGAGGAGCGACCCTCAACCATGGCTATTGGGGAGCAGGAGATGGAGTTGTGATGACACGGTGGAGAGGGGAGCTAGCATCACGATGCGCCGCAGCGGTGGAAGGGACTGCGTGAACGACGAGAATTTCGGATGTGGCGGGCAGACAACAAATCGGCACGATGCGGGTATCTGCGCTGGTAAGGGCATGTACAACCCACAGACGGCGGGTCGTCTGTAGATCCTCGAATTTAACGTACAAATAGATTAACAGACAGCTCGTACAACCCATAGACAAAGAGGTTGTCTATAAGTTGTTTAATGTTTTGCATGTAGCTTAAGATCAACTATAAATATATTTGTGTATACCATTGTGTGGTTATTTGATGAATATTATCAAGCACGTATAAAAGAAACATGATTACGGTAATTTTCAGAAATTATGATTCTATTATATATATATATATAGTTACAACAATTTTGTGAAGATATTTGAACTGGCAAACTTTACTAAAGATTTATCCTCTAAATCGTGCATAACAAAGTTGTAGAACAAATATCCTTTTACAACTTTCAGTGAAAATGACTGATCTAAGATCATCTTGAAAAGTTTTCTAAATTTTTCATCTAGAAACTCCATGTTTTCAACTTCTAAAAAGATTACTGGGAGAGAAAAAAATCATTCCGGTAGTACCGAATATTTTAACTTCTAAAATCAAAATTTGATCCCAATTAGCTTTTTTGAATTTTCTTTTACTCCTCCCAGCCGGTCGTTGCCGGCTCCAGCGGCAGATTTTTTTTTATTCCTGCCAAGTCGTGGCCTGCTACTGTACATCTTCTTCTTCCCTGGTCCCTGCTACTGCTGTGTTCAATGGTCAACTTTCTCCGCCCAGCAGATTCGGCGGACACACACCGTCGTTTCCAAATCGCCGCCGCTCCTCACACCTCCACCACCCCATCTACGCCTCTGAGCAAACTTTAGCCCCAGACGAGCCCCACACTACCGGTTTTTCTCAGATTCCGACTGCTTGCTCTGATTTGCTCCGCCCAACTCCACCGACACTATCGATCGAGCGAATCAGTTACCAAGCCACCACATGCGCGCTCCCGCCGCCGGTAGACTCTCGCGTCGCTTCGCCCGCCACCCGCGATGGGGCGTCCCCGTCGAGCTCCGCGGGTGGATCCCGACGACCGGTGATGCGCTCTCTCCCCTCCCTCCCTTCAACACCCCGTGTTGCTGCTGAAGCCGATGCCCCTACTCCCTGATGCACGTGCCGGTAGAGCCCGATGCCCCTCCGCAATCTCGTTGCGTTGGCTGGTGCTTGGTGTGGCGGCACACAGTGGCACTCGGTGGCCAGCCGTGCCGCTGGTCTTGGTGCGGTGACGCATGGGCGGAGGTGGTTTTGGCGGGAGAAACTTCTGCGCGCGCGGCTGGCGGAGGGATTGAAGTGAGCGCGATGCACGGAGAGGATCCGAGCTGGGCGTCTCCTGGAGGAGACGGCGGCGTACAGCTCGCGCGTCGCCTCCGGCTGGGACAACGGCCAACGGGACGACCTCGTCCTTTCGCGAGGCGACGATGGCCTCGTCTGTAGGCTGAGGTAGGGGCGGAATTGCAAAAATTGTACGTATCCAGACGGGCTGCCTTGAGACCTCGGTATATATATATATATATATGGGCCAGCGCTATTCCATACCCGAGGGAGCCGCCGTAACCCCGGCGTCCACACGCGCGGCGCCCTGCCCCCGCGTGCCCCCCGTTTTTCCCCGTCCTGGCGCGACCGGTCAGCGAACAGAGCATCCTCCCCCAACTGCTTCGTGTCGCAGAAAAACAGAAGGACCTTCGACAGTTCCTCGCGAATCCCTGCCGTGGTCCTGGTCGGCCCGGCGAGCAGCGGCGCTGAGCACGCGATCCGCGAGCCCAGGGGTCGAATCCTCCTGCCGCCCCCCCCCCCCCCCCCCGACCAGCGCGCGTGCCCAATCCGTACCGCGGCGCTGGCCGGCCCGGCGAGCGGCGGCGCTGGCCAAGGAAACCGCCGCTCCAGAGGTGGGGATCGACCGAATCAGGCGGGGGCGGACCGTCCAAGGCTCGGGTCTTCCTTTTCTTGTTGGTATGAATCGGAGGAGGTTGGAATTCGGTGGGCCAATTCACGAAGACGGCGATGCAATTCAATCTGCGGCTACTGGAGCGGGAGGTAGCTCGGCGCAGGAGCCGTCCTCGGCGGGGGGTGAAGCACCTAAGGCCACGGGTGCGACCTCCTCAACGGGACTGGCGACGGCAACGGATATGCTGCTGGGGCATGGAATCATGACGCCGCCTAGGGATTTCGGAGTGAGTAATGAAGCTGGGACAAGCGCTGCCGGGACGTCAGGGCGGATTATGCTGACTCCGCCGGCAACTGGCACCAGCGCTGCTGGCACTTCAAGAAGGGGAATGCTGACGCCGCTAGAACCTGAAATGGCAGATGGAGTTGATACACCTGAGGAGGAGCAACGGTTCACACATGTAAGTTTTTGTTGATAGAATTGAAAAGCATGCTAACCGTGCTTGGAGCAGTCCATCGGCGGATTGTTTGTTAAACTGTAGGGTGTCCTTGGAGTCATGGATACTGAATGTATTGCAATCAAAATTTTCTTTTAATGCTCTGGCCACCAAGAACAAGTAACACTGGGCAATTCAGTGCATAACTGGAAAATGACATATGTAATTCAGGATTATGTATTGCTCTCATGACAACTGTGCATGGAAGAATATTTTCTGAATTTTTGTAACACTTGAGTAAAATATCAGTGATTTGTATACCTGAATTTTCCACTTGTGATTTGCTGTCAAAAAAATGTGCATATCTGAGGATTTTTGAATGTGTGCTCATCCCCAAAATGTGCATATCTGAGGGTTTTTGAATGTAAATTCATCATCCCCTGTTTTTAATGGAGCCCTATATGAAAATACATGTAAATAGTTCACTGAATTGAAAATGTTAGTAAAGCACAGCTCATAAAAAGCCTATGCAACTAGACTCAATTGTCAGTTTTCAGCAAACCACTTGTTGGTCTTTTGCATCGCAGCCTTGGTTTGCAGAGCTGTGGGAAATATATATTAAGCCTGTAGAAAGAAATCAATGAATTCCAAGTGATCAGTACTGATTTCGAATTCAATATAGCTTTAAATTTCTTTTTGCAAGGGGTATTGTAGGGTTGGACATTTATATACCAGATGGAGTTGACAGATTGCGTTTTGTACTGTAGAAAGATGACATCCCGCCAGAGTTCATACCGAGGCGGGGCATGAGGTTCAGGACAGACAATGAAGCCAAATGGTTCTTCAGACGGTATGCTCTGCAGGCTGGTTTTGGTTTCAACATGGGGAACAAGAAACCGTACTCTCGGATTATTAGGTGCTGTTGTGAGGGAAATTGGGAATTCTATAAGAAGGATTCAGGTTCTCCTCGGGTGAGGAACAAGACTTCATCGAAGTCCGGATGCATGGTCAAGATGAAGCTGAGCTACGAATATGATCGGTATCGGAAATTAGATGCAGCAGTGGTAGATTATCGAAGTACGTTTTCAGATGGAGACTTGGCATATACGTTGGGAGGGGAATTATTTGCTGCAACCCACAACGCACAAGCATTTGTTTAAAAAAATTTCACAGCATATAATAAGCTACGCAACCCACAACGTTGAATTTGGACAGGCATTCTTTTTAAAAAAAATTCGCAGCATATAATACATGACTGTGCATAAGGAGGGAGGGGGGCTACAAAGGTAAACAATATTCATTTTAACAAGGAAGTACAAACAAATGAGAAAAACAACATTTGTACAGCACAACAAAGCCCAACTTGTTCATGATTTTACATGGGAATGGGTGAGTCGGGAGGGGGGAATCTAGTAGAAATAGGGATGGTGGTCGTCGATACGAAACCGAAGTAGTTCTTCAGGCAGCTCGCCAAAAACTTTGTTCTCCGAGTGGTATGTTATATAATACAACATCTCAGCACGCAACTCTTTTGAACGGCCCTGCAAAGAGAAATGCATGAGCACATGGAAACAGATATAAAAAATATGAATAAAAATTCAGCAAGATTATCTTACAGTGTCGATATTTGTTCGTACTGTTCCGTGGCCATCCCCATCGTACCACTCAAGGAACTTCATTGCGAAGAAAGTGCTATCAGACGGTGCCTTCTGTACAGGCACCTTCACTTGCACATGTCTCCAGTTCTTGAAGCACACAAACTTGTGCGGTGCTGCCGTAGACAATGCATCACAAAGACGACCAATTATTTTTTTCCCAAGCTGACCATGGTACATCTGCCAGCTGTTGATCCCTTGAGAATTATAGACCCTCGAGTCGAGGACATCTATGCGAGTATGCACAAAGTTGACACAATACACAGACCAATGGTCCTGGTGTAGGACAGGTAGGAGAATCTAAAATAGTGGAGAATGTAAGATTAGTACACCAAAGTGAGTTATCACAAATCACAAGGCAGATACTAGATAGGGTGCGAAAAAATATTCAAGCACATGTACCATCTTAGCCTTCTTCAGGTCAGTAAAGGGGAGACACACTCGAATAGCTGCAGCAGCAGCAACCTGACTATATTTGCGAACAGAAGTGTACCTTCTAGAACACTCAACATTAAGAATCGCCTACAAGAGGAAAATGCTGCACATTACAGGAACTACTAATATCAAAAACTAAACTAAAATGGATGACAACTAAAGTGGAAGAACCAGCATACCGAAACTTCGGGGCCAAGAAAGATTCTGTAGCCATAGCATTCAGGTCTAACAAAATAGTCATCATATGTAACACATTTAACGAAGGCTGACATGAATACAGGATCTGGCAACGAATCATTGGCAAATGATCGTGCAATGACGCCTCCCCTAACTTGGTTGGATCCAGAATGGATCACTGTTGTGCTGAAAATGAATAGAGGGGCTAAGATTGTAGGTTTTATAGAAAGAATTAGCAAAATGTGACTTTTGGCAGACCTGCTGAAAGGAGAGTCATCCGCACATAGATAACCCAACAAATTCATTGCCTGACCCACGTCCGGTGGAGGGCGTAAAAAAATGCCACCCTTGAAGGGAGAAACATATCTCACAGGCCTGAATGTAATGCGTTTGCCTGCAGGCCTCTGGTTTGGGGAATCTATGGCAGCACTGACATGGGATGCAGTTTGGACAGCTGGAGTTGTGACACGAGCCTCCTCACTGTGTGGGTGGCATTCGGGATCAAGAGGCCCACTCTCTGTACCAAGATTCTCAGATGTCTGGGGATTTGTGGCGTGTGATGATGGAGGCTTTGCAAATAAAAAAAAGGATGGTGGATACAATGGCTTAAATTACTTGCATGATATTGATGATGGTCAACGGAGACTCAATGCAACTTACAACAAGGGGGGCCGGATTGTCGTCTTCCGAGAAAGGTGAGGTTGGAACAACGGGGCTTCGAGCGCTAACCTCATCATCAGAGATAGCATCAAAGATACTATTTAATCCTAGCATGTCATTTGCAACAGATGGTCTGTGGCTCAGTTTCACCAAGTCTGGTGAAAATTGTTGTTTGAATAACCGTGGTATAGAAGAAATTGATGGGGAAGGAACGAAAATGATGGGAACAGAATAAGCAATGGAAATCAACTGCATGCTAGTCATATAAAGTGTAAGACGGAGCAAAACTTAGAGCAGATGCAGTTCAGGTAAGAAATGATAGCAGAAAAATAGTATACGAAAGTGGGGATGGATTAAACAAAAGAGCATTGACAGAAGAGAAAATGCATCTAACTTGGGCTGGGAGATGAAGAGTGAGCACTGCCTTCCCTGGAAGCTTGCTGTTGGGGTGAGGCAACTGGGGACAGAACTGTATTTGGATGTTGAACATGACCTGCAACAGAAGATCAAAAATGTTATCTGAGTCACCGTGACATAGAAGAAATTGATGGGGTACACACAAAAACGATGGGATCATAATAAGCAATTGATAACAACTGCATGCTAGTCATATATTGTGTAAGACGGAGCAAAACTTAGAGCAAAGGCAGTACAGGTTATGGATGATAACAGAAAAACAATTTACGAAAGTGGAGATGGATTGAATAAAAGAGCAGAGACAGAGTGAAAATGCATCTAACTTGGTCTGGGAGATGAAGAATGCGCACTGCCTTCCCTGGAAGCTTGCTGTTGGGGTGAGGCCACTGGGGACAGAACTGTATTTTCGTGCTGAACACGACCTGCAACATAAGAGAAAAGGGTTTACAGATTTGTTAAGTGCATAACCGAAATATACTTTCTGTGTGCACAAGACGATGTACCATGAGCAGCTGGAATATTGACATCTTGACGGCATCCATTGTTTGGCAGTGGCTGCTCACCGACCGGGTTATGGTCAGCAACTCTTTGTGAACGCACAAGGTCCTCCAATAATGGTCGACACTTATCAGCAAGGTGGTACGGTGCTCTGACAATGTTCCCGATAGATACTTGGATGGCACTTGTGTTCTCCATCAATGTGGAGTCAATCTCTTGAAACAGTTGATGAAATGCAAGCCGTTGAGGGGCATGGAGGCAACTGAGTGTTCCCGATAACAGGTCCGTCAGACGAGGGATGTGAATCTGAGGCAAATCTGGCTGAACATGGGTCATGCCATCACGGTCAGCTTGGCAAACACCAGTCATTCGGGGGCGCTGTCTAGAACTGCTGGGTCTTGTCGGAACCTGGCATTAATACATAATTGATAAATGCAATAGGCACATAATTTAGAGACAGTAAAATCAGGAATAATAAACCTCAGCGGATTAGGGACAACACTGCGTTGTGGCACGCAAATCAAATAAGATATTGCTAGAAACTGTAGTATTTTGGTTTTTGGGTTCGGCCGGCAGAAGGGCACCGACAATCAGATTGTTTGATGCAAAAAACTCTCTACACATCATTGGCATGTCATTTATGTATACCTCAAATTCATTAGAAGTGAATGTCATGCTAGCAAATTTCACGGCCAATCACTTAACAAGTTAACATTAATAGACTATCTGCTAATATGCATGAGTAAGTAGGCTTGGATGGATTTTGTGCAACATTATGTAAATGCTACAGCTTCTAGCTATGCAGAGATATTGCTCAGTCACTTGGAAACACAGAACTAACATGAACTGGTAACAAGTATGCATGTCTGTTTCTGTGCATATTTTTAAATTCAACCTGATTTGACACAGCAACATTTTTTCTGGAATTGCACTTGATTTTTTTTTTGGGATTGCACTTGAGTTAGGGACAGATTTAGTAGATGTTCAAAGGTTTTTTTATTCAAAGGATTTTTTTCCTTAAGCATTTTCTCATTATTTTGCTATCTATTTAGTGAATGTTATACCATCATTCATTGCATTTTTGCTATTTCCAATTTAATCCTGTAAATGCAGCCTATTGAAAACATAGGAGAAAGCAGCTAATGAATGGTTACCTTACCACTAGGATACAGGGATAGTGCTATTAGATGGCACAGTTTGACCAAGTTACAATATACTGAGTACTACTGCATCTACACCATACAACTAAAGTTTTGTACCAATTGTAGTATCGTTTTGTAGATTTTGGATATTGAGATCTATATATACGCTGAAAGTTTTATTACTAGGTTTCCCATGCTTTTCCATTAAACAAAGATATGTCAGGTGTTGAATTAATGATTTTCAGACCTGAGTACTTAGATTCAAAAGAAAGATCTCAGGTTTTGGATATAAAAAATTCTAGCCTTGTTAGCCAGCTTTTCAGGACGAGTACCCGACCAAGCTGCTGTGAAAAAATTAATAAATGCCAATGGATTTACGACAGGTACATGAAATGACCAAAAAAAAAAAGCAGTACTAATGCCAATGGACGACAAAAAATACTGGTGTATATATCTGAACCTTAGAATTATAGTTACTGGATTGTCAGTACCTCTCTTTCGCCCTGAGCAGGATAATAATCAGTCAACCGTGTCGACTGATCAGGTGGGCAGTCCATTCGCCCTGATGAGCGAGTCGTGGTACGTCGCCTCTTCCTCACATGGGATCCACCGGCCACACATGACGGATCATTAGAAGAATTGCCCCTTCGACAGACGGATTTAGTCCTCCCGCGGCCAGTAACGTTGCCGTGCTGGCGAGCGGGGGGATTGTTGCGCTGCTGTAAGTCCGATGCAGGGACAGCACCAACTGCAAAATCAGGCCACAACTCGGGGCGTAGAGGAACCTCGAACCTTCAAAGAAAAAGGAGGGGATTGACCAAATATGAAGGACCGGGAACATGCACTGTGGAAAACAAATCGAGATGCTAAGCAAAACATGTGAATACCTCTCTTGTGTGCTAATGAATGCCATTGTCCTGGGATTGCTAGGCATCCTATCCACCAACCGCTGACCGGTTTGCATCCTAACTTAAAGAGTAGTTAGAAAATAAACCAAGAAATTAAAAGAGACCACGGAAGTAAAGGGAATATGAAAATTTAAACGGCTAAATTAAACAACTATTTGCAATATGGTGTTCTCACTGGCACATTAAAACACAAGAATGAATCCACAACAAAGAACTTATTAAATAGTAAAAGAATGTTGCTGCACGCGACCTGTAAGATGAGCACTGGGGTGCTAAAGATCGAGGAACACCATCTGAATGGGGGGGGCGTTGGATCTACACATACAATAAATAAATATGTAACTCGGAATGATCTACCAACTATGCAAAGGAAATTAGAATGTATCATGTATAAACTGCCTCACCAGAAGACTCCATTAGTGAGCAAGAATGCTGAATTAACAGCAGATCGAGGTACAGGGGCAAAAGGCTGAAACAACTGACATGCAAAACAAAGGAAGGCTGGTAAAGCCCTGGAAAGCTGGAAGGTGAATCCGTGGCACAGCGGCCATGTACAAATGTGCATTTGAAGGAACCAAACCACCAGTAGGCTAATTTTTTACCCACAATCTGTGCTTATCAAGCCTGCGACGAAACATTATTATAAAAAATAAAATTAAACTGGGAGATATTTATGAAATTATGTATACAAGCCCACAATCAAAAGTTTAATATTTGAAGGACAGCAGGGATTATGTGTGTGTGTTACTACAGGCAAAACAATGTTTCACTTGTGACAACAGAACATCTTCCCTCTTTACGCATATAGTCACATCTTGAGCTAGTTCAACGTAAATGAAAGAATGCTGGCAACAGGAGTAGCAGGGGCACCATGTTACTATATAAGTAACCAGCAAGCAGATGTAATAATTTGCACGGAATTTTTTGAGCAAACTAATTTTGAGGAACAACATAACAATGCATTCACTGTTGCATGCTGTGCGCTTAGTTTTAGTAAATGCCCGAAGCAAATAATTCATTTCTATTTCCCAGATACATACTAGATGGCCAAGCCTCCTGTTCCTGGTTACCAAAATCGGAGAGTAGCACCGCCAGAGGTACATCAATAACATTGTCATATATTTGTTGTTGTCTGATATCATGTTATATTAGTGGGCGACAAATTAGTTGTCAATTCAGGGCTATAAAGTCTAAATGGTCTGAACTGTGCTGGAAAATAAGCACTAGAGACTTTTATTGTTTGAGTGCAGATTGAGCAAAGTTTCGCCTATCGGTGAAATTGCTGCTCGATGATACCTTACCAGTATATCTGGTCCGACGTTGTATCCGCATGGTTCAATCACAAATTGACAGGGAAAAGAAGCGCCATGTTTACACTTACGAACAACCAAATCGTATCATAGAAATCTATCCTGTCTTGGCCAAACGGAGTAGCATTTTTTTTAAACTCCAGTTATATAGGCCATCCTCTGACTGTCGAAGATATCGTCAGTAGTAACTTCGACCAAATCTAGTTGGCATTAGCTGGAGTTAGAAGCACTACCGCTAACCTCTCCTGAAACTGGCTTTGCTGCGACAAATTAGTTCAGCGGAAAAATGAACCCAATAAAAAAAATTTGGGTGGGGGTAACCACCCAATCACAAGTTCAGAGCACGTCAGCACACGGTATGTGACAATCCTTAACATCCAACAGACCTTGCACAAGCCGTAGACAACTACCAAAAATTTTCAGTTACAGAATCGCATAACTGAAGCAACTGGACCCAAATGCGGGGATGCCATGATTGGAGTTCCATCAGCAACAAAGTACGTTCAATAGCACTAGCAACATTGAGTTGGGGGACAGCGTACCTCGGCACCTAGTACCACCATTAGATCGAGGGTGAGAACCTTGAGATCAGGTACCAATTGGGTTGAGGTGGAGGAGCCGGAGCTCAACGGCGAAGCGCTGGGTATAGGATGGATCCCCGACCTCACCTGGAGGATGAGCGGCCCGAAACCTCGATCTGGAGAGGGGGAGGAAGGTGAGGAGGAACCGCATGTACGTCCCCCGTTCCGATCAGGGTGAAGCGGCGGCGGGCGAGGAGACGATTCGGCGGCGGCCGAATGGGCTGCCGGGCCGGAGCTGGGTACCTGGAGCAGGGGCGCGAGCTGCCGGATGTGAACGGCGGCGTGGGGTCGGGGTGGGGTGCGGCCGGTGGCGGCGGGGAGGAGTCGCAGGGGAGCGGGACTGGAGGAGGAGAGGGTGGGGGACGGCGGTAGATCGCCGGCGACTGGCAGCGTGAGGGGAGGGGCGGCGCAGGAAAATAAACAACCGGCAGGAAACGTGGGGGGAGGGGGGGATGAGGGATAAACCGGAGGAAAAAAAACGGAGAAGCAGGCGGGTGCGAGGGGCGGCCGGGTTGCGGGTGGCGCGTCGGGCGCTGGAGGAAGGATTGGGTACGGAGTAGTTATTCCATACCCAGGCTGTAGAATATATATATATATATATGTTCTACACCTTGGGATGGGTATGGAATAACTATTCCGTACCCGAGCCAACTCATTGTCCCGCTAGTTCCGAACCGCACCGGTTCTGCTGGTTTTTTTCTCCGGATTTTGTCAGTTTTTTTCTCTGGTCGATCCCACGTTCCGAACAACTTTCAGATCAGATCGTGGCCTCTTCACCTGCGACCGCCTCCCTCCACCTCGCGTCCGCCGCCTCCAAGGCTCCACCTCGCATCCACCTCCTCTTCCCCGGCCGCTGCCTCCACCCCGCGGCCACCTCCTTCCCTGGTCGTCTTCTCCACCCCCGCGGCCGCTTTCTTCCCCGACCGTCTTCACCACCGCAGTACCGCGGCCGCCTCCACAGCGGCGGATGCAACGGGGACCAAGAGGGTGGGCTCGGTGGCGGGACCGGTGATGCTCGGCGCGAGCTCCACGCCGACTGGCCCCTTCCTCCGCCGTCTCTCTCAGCTACCGCGTCGGCGCCGCCGAGGGGAAGCGGCCAAATCGAGCTCGTGAGACGACAAATCGACGGCGGATGGCTTCGAATCGGCACGGAGGACGACGAATCGAGGTTCCCGGCGGTGGCGGATGGGCTCCTCTGCTCCGCCTCGCTCCTCCGCTTTCTGCTTCCCCTCTCCATGGCTGCGCCCTCGAGCAGTGCCTGGGCTCCCTGCGGCCCTCGGGTCTCCGCCGTCAAGGGAGCACCGCGGACGGGCTCCACGGCTGCCACCTCCACCCCTGCCGCCTCCTTCCGTCGGCCTACCATGAGGACACCCCCTCGTGCTCTGCTCTGCTCTGCTCGGTTTCGTCCGTCAGTAACACTCAGAATTTCACAGTTCCAAGCTAGCAGAAGGTAAAAATGGCAGCACGGCGCAGTACCAGCAGCTTCTCTTCCCTGCACCTGCAGCAGCCTCAACATGGGTTGCTCGCCCCTGCAGTTAATTCCCCCCTCCCTGCAACCTCCAATTGCCCGGGACTATCGCCATTAGCGCGGCCATGCAAGCTTCCAAGATCATTCATCGTCTTCGCTTAGTACCCGCATTTAATCCCCGATTTTTTAAACTTGCAGAGGTTCCCTCCAAGAACGAAAGAAGGTTTGCATGCAGCGCCTTCCCAAAGAGGAACAGTGGCGACTGGTGAGATGAGAGCTGCTGCTGCTTCTTTGATGTGGTAATCAGAAGGGTATGCTGCCGGAGGCAGACTAAAGTCTAAATGTTCATATGATGCATGCATTGTTTCTGTAGGAGTATACACATTTTAAGATAATCTTGTATGGACTCAAAAAGTCCTTTCATACTCTTTTTTGACAAGGTTGTGTGCAGTTATGAGCTCTTTAGGCTTGTTGAACACATTTGTTCTTATTTCTGATAATTTCTGGCAATGGGATTTGCAACCAGGCTCCTCAACACAGCTACAATTGTTGTAATGAATAGGATACGATGATTTCTGTTTGGCTATGTTGGGCTTAACATGTAATCATTTTGCACTGGATTTATATTTTTTTCTACTTAAACCAATTATTTATGGTTGCTGGGGCCATATAATTCTATTGTTTTATTAACGCTGTTCTTTTAGTTTCACAGGTCTACTGCATTTCATCAGTTGGAGTATCAGTAAGGGGACAAGATCATATAAAGCAGACTGGCTAACTGAGAACCACATAACCTGTAGAACAGCAGGGGCGTGGCCAATCGTGATGTAAAGCAGGTGCTCAGCATGCTGTGTCCAGTGGTGACAAAATGGCCTCAATAGGGAGCTCCTTTACACCTTTTTCAAGTTTTTCCATTTACATACATCATTGTTTGCGACTAGGATCTTTAACTCATTGCTTTGCGATTAGGCACATTGGATGCAAATAAAATAGGTTTATTATAGTTCACCAACTTCATATGACACTTCGATGTTGATGTCCTAATAGCTTACCACCATTGTACACATGATTTATTGATCTGCCTACAGCTCCAAGATCACACCTTTGCAAACAGGTAAAAAAACAAATAAGCTACCATCATCTGCATTATGGCAAAGGCTATAAATATACATATGACTACTTACGATGAGGAATGCATATTAAATGTATGCGTCATTCAGTGGATACTTTTTTGGGTGCGAACCATGCTCAAAATTGTCTATTTGTGTTACTCTCTTGAGAATTTGCAGCATGGTTGGTGCCTACACTTGTATAGTGATCAAGATTATGGGGTTCTTGTTTCTGTGACCTCGCAAGTGTAAATTAAGCTGGACCAAGTATTTAGATTGGAACTCAAGTAATTGATCAAAACTAGATGTTTGTGATGCTGGAAGTGATATAGTCTAGATATGCAGTTGTGCTTTCGTAGATCCGTATGCATAGCAGTTAGTCCAATGCAATCTCCAATTAAGTCTCCAGTAATGTAGAAATTGTTTCATAAAAAATGTAGAAGTTACTTGTTCTTGTCAGATTTCTTCTTGCCTTGCCTAGTTCACATTTTTTGTATCTATCAAGTGTGACTCTTGGTTGATGGATGCTATTGCATAGAAATTTCTCTTTTAAATTATTTTAACTTCTATATTTTTTCCTTTTGTACTGCAGCTGGAGATATATCAAACCGGTTGAGAATCATGCAATGACAGGTTGATTGGTGTCTTCAGATTTTAGACTAGGCTCTTCCCATTCTTAGGTTGTGAAAGAAGATGAAAACTGCTACCTTGGTAGACTTTACACTTGTAATGGAGATGGTATTATGGAAGTTCACTAATCTTGTTATGATCGAATGCTTAACCAATTCAGCATTGTTCTTATGACGGATAAGAATTCAACAACTAGTTCATATGCCTCCACCTAGTGTGAAAAAATAGCCCATTTAGTCCTATAATGTCTTCCTAGTGCAAACTCATCTTTTACACCATTTTTTTAAAAAATATGCTTGGAAAACTCTTCCATGCAAATACATACTAGTGCTAACAAAAGGTTCGCTAGTCTGGTTATCAGACTCGCCTCCAAATTCCAATGCAAAATGTATGTTTGACTGATGTTTAAACCAACCTGTGAGATAAACTTTAAAAAACTTCCAAGATATCAAGTCACGTCCTAGCGCAGAGCGAGCTGAAAGAAAAATCAGCAAACCGGGTCGGCCTGGTAACCGACGCATGACGGCGTCCCAGAAAAACCGGGAGCCACAAAAACCCGGAGCCAGAGAACCCGCTCGGGAGAGGCCGCTGGGTGCGGATGCAACCGGACTCACACGGACCGCGCGGTGGAGGCCGCTGGACGGGGGTGCGGGTGGGCTGGCTCGGGTATGGAATAATATTCCATACCCTGGGTATGGAATAGCGCTATATATATATATATATATATATATATATATATATATATATATATATATATATATATATATATTTGATACTTAAGGACTCATATATTAAACGTTAGAACATAGTACAATGATTGGGATCTTTCCTCCCAAAAGTGGTTGTAGCTTCTGAGCTACTACAAAGAAGTCAAACAAGTGACATAGATAAATGCATTCAACCTCATGGATACTAAAAGGTCTTGAAAGGCTGAATCTGCACTTTATATGCAGCAAACATAGGTGATATCTCCAACGGGGGCGTCGGGCCACTAATGAGAGCTGGCCATGCCAAAGACATCTGGGGTCCTCTCTATCGCACTCCGATAGTACAGTCGGTGCTCCCCTCGACTGTCTGATCGGTCTGTGTCGTCGAGGATTTAAGATCTTGAGCCATAGATCTAGTTTTTGCTTCACCAGACTCAAGACGATGGTACTACTCTCATCACCGGTTAAATTGAGGACCAACATCGACCAAAGTCGGAGGTCAGCCCGAACGTTGAGGAGAGCGTAGCCACTTCCATATTTGCTATCCAAAGAAGTACAGAGAATCCATTGCTTATTGCTTGTACCCTTGACCAGATTACCTGAATCATCTGTATTTGCATGCACACCACCTTTGAACGCTTGTGCTCCCAACCACCAACGACCACTGCACCAGCTTTGACTGCTCTGACCCAACCACCATCGACCTCTGCACTAGCTATGACTGCAGCACCGCCGGTGTAGACTGATGAGGCTCACGAACCGAGGAAGGGCCCACGGAGCAATGTCGTCGAGAGAACCGAAAAGCGCAGCGAGCACGGCCCCGCGAAGGCCGCGAGGAGGTCTCCCGCGCCGGCAAGCGGCGGCGAGCCGACGGCGACGCAGAGCGTGGGGATGCCAGGGTGCGCAGGGTGCAGGCAAAGGGCGCACATCATGAGGTCCTCCCGCCCGACGCCGTGCACAAACACACGTCCGCCCCCGAGCCGCCGCATCCACGAGCACGGACACCAGGACGGAGTGCGCAGGCGGGTGCGCCGAGGACTTGGAGAAGACTGTGGCGAGCTGAGCGCAGGTGGCCCCGGAGTCGTCCACCAGCGCCGAGGAGCAGATGGGTGTGGTGGAGGCAGAGGTGGAGATGGGTGAGGTGGAGGCGGAGGTGGAGAAGTGATTGGTGGAGGCGGAGGGCGGCGAAGGGGGCTTGGTGGGCGGAGCCAGTGTGGTTGGTGGAGATGCGTGAGGAAACAGCGAAGCTCCGGTGCGCGGCCATGTGAAGGAGGTGGATCTGGTGACGGCGAGGATGGGATGGAAAGGGAGGATACAAAGGAGGCTTTATTTTATTGAGGCATACCTTGCTTTCACCGTGGCCGACGGCAAGCTCGACAACGAGAACGACGACGGCAACAGTTGCAGCAAGGGAAGGGCGGTGGAGCTCCTTCCACCGACCGCCGACGGAGCCCATGCGGGCCAACTTGACTAAAACTTAAAAGGATCCTAAACTAAAGATGAAGTAGGGCCGGCCCACCTCCCTCTCACCGCCGGCGAGCCGCCGGAGGAGGAGAGGAAGGGGGCCGGAGTCTAGAGGAGCTAGAGCTGCACGAGAGCGAGAGCGAGGTTCAGCCTCATCAGGCTGTCTGAACGTTGGGTTTGAAAGACCCACTTGCCCGACCTCGGTATATTTAGACGCGGGTGCGGCGCGGTTCAGCGTAGGTGGGGCTGATGTGGGTACAGGGGTGGGTAGACGTGGGGTGGGTGAGAAAAAAATTTCATTTTTGGCAGAAACGCTCTCCAAATTGCGATTTTTTGATACTTCATAGTCCTTCCACCCTATCCACTTCCAAAAATATATGACGGGTGGGTCCGGCGTGAGGGGTACGGCGGGCCCGATTTGGGTGAGAAAAGTTTTCAATTGTCTTCGCTCCTTATAGTATAGATAAACATCTACCGCCGTGGGTCACGGCGGCCGCACGTCCAACCGCCGTGGCCCACGGCGGTAAGGTCAATGCCAACGGTCGGGTGCAGGGTGTGGGCCCCGTGGCACCTTACCGCCGTGCGCCACGGTGGTTGGACGTGCGGCCACCGTGGGCCATGGTGGTCGGCTCTTTCCGCCGTGGCGGACGGCGACAGCCGCCCCTATATAAAGGGTGACGGCACCCGCCGTCCCCCACGCCTGCCGCCGCCCCCTCCTTCCCTTCCGCCGCCTCTCTCAGGTAAGTTTTCTTCATTTTTTTAATTAGTTTAATTAGTGTAATTAGTGTGGAAAATTAGTTTTCAGATTAGAAAATTTAGAAATTAGTTTAGATTTAGAAAATTAGTTTTTAGATTAGAAATTTAGTTTTCATATTAGAAAATTTAGAAATTAGTTAATTTAATTAGTTTAGATTTAGAAAATTAGTTTTTAGATTAGAAAATTAGTTTTTAGATTAGAAAATTTAGAAATTAGTTAATTTAATTAGTTTAGATTTAGAAAATTATTTTTAGATTAGAAAATTTAGAAATTAGTTAATTTAATTAGTTTATATTTAGAAAATTAGTTTTTTAGTTTAGAAAATTTAGAAATTAGTTAATTTAATTAGTTCAGATTTAGAAAATTAGTTTTTTAGTTTAGAAAATTTAGAAATTAGTTAATTTAATTAGATTAGATTTAGAAAATTAGTTTTTAGTTTAGAAAATGTAGAAAATTAGTTTATCTATTCAGGAAATTGTTGAAATTAGTTTAGTTTGTTTAGAAAATATAGAAAATTAGTTTATCTGTTCTAGAAATTGTAGAAATTATAGAAATTACTGTAGCTTCTTTAGGAAATATAGAAAAGTAGTTTATCTATTCTAGATATTGTAGAAATTATTTTAGCATGTGTAGAAATTGTCAAAATTACTTTAGTTTGTCTAGAAAATATAGAAAATTAGTTTATTTGTTCTAGAAATTGTAGAAATTACTTTAGCATGTGTAGAAATTTGGAAATTACTTTAGCTTGTTTAGAAAATATAGAAAATTAGTTTATCTGTTATAGATATTGTATAAATTACTTTAGCATGTTTAGAAATTCTAGAAAATTACTTTATCTCGTTTACAAAATGTAGAGAATGTAGAAAATTAGTTTATCTGTTTAGTAAATTGTCGAAATTAGTTTAGGGTGTTTAGAAAATATAGAAAATTAGTTTATCTGTTCTAGAAATTGTAGAAAATTAGTTTATCTGTTTTAGAAATTGTATAAATTCTAGAAAATTACTTTACCTCTTTTACAAAATGTAGACAATGTAGATGAATATTTTACCTGTTCTAGAAAATGTAGAAATTACTTAATTGGTTTTTTAATTGTATATTTAATTTTTTGTATGCAGCTGCAGCTATGGATCAAGCTCAGGACCAGGCTCAGGCTCAGGTTCGGGCTGCTCGTGCTGAGGTTGAGGCGTACGTGACGCCTGAGTTGTTGGACAGGGAGCTCGACCGCAGGCACCGCTCGTTCCTGTCCGCCGTCCTCGGAGAGGATGTTGGACACGTGCGTTCCCGCACTACGCGCACGTTGTTGCAGATCCACGACCTTTGGGTTCCCAAGTACGTGAACTGATGTTATGTTATTGTTCGTACCTTCATTTATCCTTTTGTTGTAACTAATAAATTAACTTATTTGTTTCAGGCTACGCGCTGCAGGACTCCTTCCTGTAGCGCGGTTAGTCAGGGGGACAGACAACGGGACACGATCCCTCAGAAGGATCGCATGACACGGTTCCGGTACGACTTCTCCCTCCTCAGCGCGCTTCTGGACCACTGAAGACCGGAGATGCACACGTTCCACTTCACCGTCGACGAGATGACGGTGAATCTTCAGGACACGTCCCTGTTGATGGGCCTTCCTTGTGCGGGTGAGCCGCTGCGGGCTGTCGACATCTTCGCTGAGTGGCGTACAGAGTTCCTCGCTCGGTTCGCGGACGTTCCTCGGAACGATCGCGCCCCCGCTCCGTACCAGGAGTTCGCGAACGCTCACGGACCCACCTTGACCTGGTTGCAGCAGTTCAGCGTACGTACATTTACCTCATATTTCCCTTCGTTTTTGAAGATATGGAGACAATGTAACTCACGTTAGATTTTGTTTGTGCAGGCTGATTACCTAGCAGATGACGCCGAGCAGGAGACAGTCGACAGGTTCTTCGAGGCGTACCTGTTGTGGTTGTTTGGGTTCGTGTTGTTCTGCAGTTCGCAGGGTGACGCGGTGGCGAGGTACTTGATCCCCCACGCTCGGAGGATCACCAACGCGCCCTTGGACGTTGTGCCCCAGATTAGTTGGGCAACTCTGTTCCTGCGGGCACGTACAGGGGCCTGTGCTCGAGGGTGTTGAAGGGTCGTTCGGCGGAGCCGATCCTTCTCGGATGTCCTCTCCTTCTTCAGCTCTAGTGCCACGAGCGGTTTACGATTGGTCGGCCAGTTGTCCCCCTCTACGCGTACGAGCCCCTGCCAGAGGGCCATGATCCCCTCGACCGTTTCACTATGGGCTCGTTGTGGTGACTCCGAATGGTAATTTCTTACCTTTCACTTTCAATTTTCTTTCCATTTTGTCTAGTTTGTTCAATCCACATTTAGGGTTCGCATTTGGTTTGTATGCAGACCTCGTACGCCCACGACCAGACGAAGAGGGCGTACAAGGACTTCATCGGTCAGTTCGACGCTCTCATGGACGCGGACGTCAAGTGGACGCCCTACTCAGAGGAGGCTGTCGCGACCCGCGCATCACAGGGGCTCTTGTCTTTGTGCTTCCGAGACCAGCACTACTGGATGACGAGGACGCCGTTGTTGTTCGACATGTACGTGGAGGAGTACGCTGTCCACAGGGTGCTGAGGCAGTTCGGCCGCTACCAGGAGTGGCCTGTGCCTGTGGTGCACACTGTTCCTAGCGCCCACCATAGGTGAGTTCTCGTCAAGTTAATTCAGCGTTCGAAGATTTTAGCCGCTGACAAATATGTTTAATTCGTCGTAGGTGGTCTCGGAGGGGAGTTGCGGGGCGTGTTTCTTGGGTTCAGAGGGTGCAGCCGTACGTGGACGGTTGGGCTGTCGCGTCGGAGAACGTCGTCACGGAGGACCGGCCCCACGACGACACGGCGTGGGAGGCGTACATCCAGTGGTACACCCCGAGGACTCGGTCGCGTGCGATATACGTCCCACCACAGCCACCAGCGCCGGTTCCGGACGCGGCGAGGGCGATAGTTCCTAGTGTCCCGTACCCGATGCGACGGGATCACCACTACGACACGGCGGTGAGTTTGAAAATGCAACTAATTTTTCTTATGATACTTTACATTCTAGCATTTACTAATAATTTCTTTTGCGGTTCGATGTGATTGCGGACCTTTCACATATTGTAGGGGAGTCGAAGGCGAGGCTGAACCTCATGTCACACCAGGAGATTGAGCATACGTTTGACAGGATGCAGGCCATCACCACGAGGTTCCTTGCCGCAGTCAACTACCGCAGCAACCCGGCTCTACCCCTGTTTCCACGGTACCCCAGTCGTCCTCCAGCTCCGCCTCGACTGGTCGTTCCCACACGGCACTGTCATCCTCGTCACGGCCACCCTACCCGGCGTGCCCTCCGGTTCATCCTCCCTTGAGGATGTCTCCTCTAAGGGGCCCTTCTCTCAGAGGTCCTGCACTTGCACCAGGACCAACACCAGGAGGACCAGGACCAGCACCACGAGGACCTGCACCAGGACCAGCAGCAGCAGCACGAGCAGCACCACCGGTTCCTTCCTCGTCCACTGGCGTTGTTCTTCCATCAGGTAATGACCACAACTCTATCTCGAACCATATACAAATACTAGATTCTATTAATTATGATACATGATTTAATAATACTATTTGTTCCAGCTTACGTCGGTAGCGGCGGCACTCCTGACTCCACCCTAGAGGACCAGGCGGGAGGGTCCGGATTCGACAACTTGGACTTCGACTTCTTGCACGGTTTGCCGTCGCAGGACGAGCTCGGAGGGTCGCAGCTAGGAGGCGCCCCACCCACGTGGACACAGGAGGGAGCAGGGACGCAGCCAGGAAGCTCGCAGCTGCCAGGCGGGAGCGGTGGGACGCAGCCAGGAGGGTCGCAGCTGCCAGGCGCGAGCGGTGGGGCGCAGCCATCTCCAGGAGTGTTGCCAGGGTCGTCCCACGAGGTTGCAGGGTCGGCGGCGGCAATGGCGACACCGCAGTCGAGTGCTGATGCTAGGCGTCGGCAGATCCACCCACGTGACCCATTGACGTACCCTCGCGAGCAGACGCACACCGCAGCCCGAGCTGACAGGCTGCTCAAGAAGACCAGGCGATGCTAGATTAGGTCGCATATTGTTTGTACAGGAGCACTGTTATATGTGATCATGACTATTTTTTATTATGTCACTTTGTTTTTCTTTTATACCACCTAGTTTTCTTTGTCATAAAGTTAAAAAACAAAAAATAAATCGTTAAGTTAAAAAAAACAACTCGCCGAAAAGCAACCGCGGCGGTACGGTAGGCAGTAGGTTCGAGATAGAGTATTATTGAAGTTGAAAAGCAACGACCACGGCGGTAGATCCAACCGCCGTAGACTACGGCGGTTGGTCCAACCGCCGTGGTGGACGGCGGATGCCGTGCTTATATAAAGGGCGACGGCACTAGCCGTCCTGCCCGACCCTGCCACTGCCTCCCTCTACCCACGGGCTGCTCCTCCCTCTTAGGTAAGTTTCCTCTGTTTATTTATTTTATGTAATTAGTTAAATTAGTGTAGAATAGTGTAATTAGTTAAATTAGTTATGATTTTGTGTAACAGTAACTACAGATGTCTACTGCTGCCGCCGGAGGGGGTCAGGATGGTAATGGTGGTGGTGATCCGAAGGGGAAAACACAAATGCGGCACCTGATCCGAAGAAAATGAGCATGTTCGAAAGAGGCATGCTTCGTCATTTGCAAGGAGTAACTGCAGATGCCATTGCAAGAGGAGAGGAACCTCCTTGGGATGCTCTTTATGCTCCACCGGACATGCATCATTATTTGCAAAGAAAAACTGCAGATGCCATTGCGAGAGGAGAGGAACCTCCTTATGGTGGTCTTTATGCTCCGGGTGGTCTTTATGCTCCACCAGCAGACCCATGCGTTGCTAATCCACCAGCTAAAAAAGCTACCAGGAAAGATAGACATTCGTCGTCACATCGCAAAAATGGCTGAAGTTTGTCATTTTTTAAGATGGTGTAGTCTTTCCTGCAGTGCTGTAATATTTGAACTGGATCCTATTGTGATTGTGTTGTAATAAACGAACCAGCAGTCCTTAATTTCCCTTGTTTAATTTTCTACTAGATTTAATAAAGTTTTATCAAAAAATTAAAACGATCCTAACTGCCGTGGGCCACGGCGGTTAGGCCTAGCCGCCGTGGCCCACGGCGGTTATGTCCAACCGCCGTGGAGGTTCCCCAACCGCCGTGGACGGCCACCAATCGCCGTGGGCCACGGCGGTTGGAGTGTAAACGCCGTGGCATACGGCGGCTGCGGCTAACCGCCGTACGCCACGGCGGTTGATGTATATTTTTGATAAATTTCAAAACGGTCGTATAAATTTGCAGAATGATTAAAAAATATATAAAAAAATTCATTTCCGTGTGTATTCAATCCACGAAGCCTAAATAGGAGGTGTGAGAGCCACTACATGAAAACTGAGCATCCGTCCCATATGTTAGTACTACTGGTCACATTTGACTCGGTACTAATGTTAAGATTAGTATCATGTCCTAATTTGAAGGTTCTCAGAGGTCTTTTACTCTTTTAGTACTGAGGCATAATATCATCTGATACCAAAAGCGGTGACCTACTATTAATTAATGTCCTCGTGGTTTTAGTACCAAGTTGTGATACCATAGAGTACCAAAACTGATATTTTAGTATCCGGTGGTGTTATGATCTGGTACTAAAGGTCTCTTTACGGATTACGTCAAAACAAAATCATATCTAAATCCATCACATGTGTTGTGAAGGCGAGGTGATAAAGAAAGATTGCATGAGGCTGGTGGTCTTAGGTTCGAATCCCACAGACCTTGCACTTGTCACTGGTAGGGAACCCACGTTTAGTCCCAGTTGGTAAGAGTCATAGGGCTAAAGTCCAGCCGATACCAACCAGGATTAAAGGCCCACATTTAGTCCCAGTTGGTAAGAGCCATAGGGCTAAAGTCCAGCCGATACCAACCAGGATTAAAGGGTCCCGGTTTCATTTTTTTCAATTTGAGTTATTCTAATTGTTGTTATACGTGTATATTCTAATTGTTGTCTCACGTATATATGTACATATATGTATTTGCACTAAGTATCTATGTATACATGTCTACTATATGTACTTAGACTTATATATCTACGAATATAAACTTATAAATATTTATACACACAATTTTTTACATCAAAAATAGATAGTATTTTCTAAAACTAATATATGTACATCAAAATATTGTTCCATTCAAATTTCTAGTCTCAACTTCCGGTGGAAGGGCTAATTAAAGTTGGTCAATTGGATGTCCGTCATAATGATATTTTCCTTTTGGATTGACCACCTCGTAATGAGGAATCCCATGGGACCTTCTTGAACCGCCAAAGAGACGATCCTTCTCAATATGAGTGTGTCTCTAACCATATCCATATGTAATGTGCATATATGTTAATATATTGCACCCGGCAATTAAATATATAAGAGGTTAGATAATGATCCATTATTAGTAGGTTTATTTCACTTACAATATAATCTCCCGGGCTTGTACTTGAGAAACAGTATATGTACTAACAGACGTAGTATCCACATAAATTATTTTTGGGTCCTGTCTCAAACACAAAAGTGGAGGGGGAAATTGTGAAATTTTAATGTTATATTGTTATACAATTTAAATTTTCTCAATCTAAAGTTGTTATTTGGATTACGTACTGAAAAATCAGTATAGAATCTAATTGGTTTAAACGGTCCACCGTTCTCTGCAATAATTTTTTCCAAGACCCGGGGAAAAATAATGAAAGATAGAGTGTTAGTAAAACAAACTATATTGCATTAAAGAAAACATAGATAGAATTATTACACTTGAAACAGATCTCGAAGGTCTTGGTATTGTTTGGGGTCTTTTCTCAACGAATCAAACACCATGATGTTGCTGTTGTCGACCATAATTATCATAAGAACTCAATGAAAATTATATACATACTCATAAAGATTAGAACTAAATAGAATTAACCAGGAGAATTAGATGGTAATTGCACTTACTTAATGTTGTAAGGTAGTAGTATGCAATCCTTGTACAATGTACAACGTCTAATTCTCCCACAACCTATTTAGGCCTGCCCATTTCTGATAAAAAGCTGAGAAGGAGTGATCTGTTATCTTGGATTGAGAAAATAGTTAATCAGATCCCAGGTTACAAAGCGTCATTGTCTCATTGATGAACTTAGTTGGTCGTGCTGTCTTAGTGCGCTTTGTGCTCACAGCCATACCTATCTACTTGGTGGTGGCTATAAAAGTTTCTAAATGGTTTATACGTGCAGTGGATAAAATCAGGAGTATCTAGTGGAAAGGAAGGAAAGAAATTAATCTTTTTTTTAAAATTACACAGTACAACGCAGAGGCTCACAACACGCACGCACACTCACCCCTATAAATGCACGTACGCAAACCCTACCCCTATGAGCACCTCCAAAGGACTGAGCACCGGCAGATCTGGAGATTCTCGAAGTCACCACTGGCGCCTCGTCGTCGACGGGAACGTCGCTTACCACTTAACGCATAACGCCGGAAAATCCCGGAATAAATCCAGGAAAATGTGCGAGCACCAGGAATTAATCCCTGGTGGGTAGCGTCCCACTGGACCGTCCTACCATTGGACTACAAGCCCATTCGCGGAAGGAAAGAAATTAATGGTGGGAGTTGTTTAGCGGCCAATTGATCTCGGGGGGTTGGGCATTCATAATCTGGAGATAATGGGATGGGCTCTCCAAATGCGATGGCTATGGATCGAAAAGACCAAGCCTTATCGTTCTTGGGCCGTCCTAGAAATTCCTATGCACTTGAACATGGTAATCCTATATATCCTCCGGAAGGTGGGAAGGCGTGGCATCTTCCACTGTTTGAGATTGGTGCAACTATTTGTGTCCTTTAGATCTTTCTAACCCTAACTCACCCTTTCCCTGCTCCTTGCTTCCTCACGGTCCCGATCCTATGCCGCCGCCCATCGCACCGCGCGGGGAGGACGCCTGCGCCTCCAATGGCCCGCCACCGCCGGCCCTGCAACCCACCGCTGCCGCCCCAAGCCCCGGCGGCGGCCGGCAGGATGCGCCGCCACGGCCATGCGCGCGCCCGGCGCGAGCTCGTCGGTGCGCTGCCCCGTGTCGGCTCCGGCTCCGGGCGCGAGGCTCGCCGACCCTATGTGCGTGACCGTGCCCACCGCCGGCCGGAGCAAGCTCGACGGCCACCTCACCCCCGCGCACGAGCTCCCCGGCCGGTCGGTGCGCCGGCGGCCTCGGGAGGTAGAGATGTAAAAAGAAAAGTCCAACATTTCTGAAAAATGTTGACAAAAAATAGTTGACAAAACCAACATTTCTTAAAAATGTTGTAACATTTCTAAAAAAATGTTGGAAGAAGCCTCCAAACAAATGTCGATTAAAAAATGTTGGTGCGAAAAATGTTGCAACATTTTGTAAAATGTTGACGAAAAATGACTAGAAATGTTGAAGAAAAAATGTTGTAACATTTTTGAAAAATGTTGTAACATTTTTGAAAAATGTTAAAACATTTTTAATTATAATGATCATGTGGTGGGCTGGTCGGAAAATAAAAAATATATAATTAGATGAGTTTTGGTGGGCTGGAAGTTCTAGTCTTATCCATCTTCCGGTAGGCATATAGGAGCCCCTTGAACACTACTGCTATGTTTGCACTGTCAATTGTGACCATGGTTTGCAATGGGCGGAATACGCTGTTCTGGACTGATCGTGGGTTGCACGGCTGCTGCTCGAAGATTTGGCTCCAAATGTCTTCAAGTATGTCCCATTGAAAATCAAAAAAGAAAATCAAGAACAGTGTTTGAGGCCTTACAAAATAATTCCTGGGTTGCTGACATTAGAGGTGCTCTCGGTTGACTTGGCTTGCAGAATATCTGGAACTTTGGAATACTCTGAATAATTGGAATCTCAGTTCAACCGAAGACGTGCATACATGGAAGTTTGAAGTGTCTGGTGTTGCAAAATTAACATGATCTACGATTAATTTGATTCTCGAAATACTTAAGAAACAGATACGCTAGTACTTCAAAAACACAAGAGGGATCAACAAACTCTACACATGCTAGGAATACAAAAATGGAACAGATCCAAACATCCATCACAGCATGTGCAGGAAGAGATGTAGATGGTATACTTACAGTGCAACCCACGCGAAGTTGATGACGGCTGGAAGTCGAGGACGATGTAGATGTAGTCGATGTAGACGTGGACGAAGTCGGAGTTGAGGAAGTAGTGACGAGCGGTTGTGAGTACGCTTCCCAGAAACCTGATCGCCGACACCCGTCCAGGCCTTCAGATCACCGGCGTTGGTTCGGAGACACCGCTCTCCCTCGATCCGCTGCACGGCGAACGGAGGAACGGCAGAAGCTCGGACGGCGGCACGCGCAGCGGAGTAGATGAAAAAGCGAGTTGTGGCGTGAGTCTTCCCGTCAAAAGGACGTCTCCTTTTATAGAGAAGGCACGGAACCACCCATGTTTCAATCTGCCAGATATCCAGGAATCGCCCCCTGGTATCTCTCGACGTTCACCCACGAAGCTGCCGCACGTTCGAGGACGTGCTTATCCCACACCGAGGGCAAACGTGGCAGTCTAGGTGTTGGTGACGTGGACCAAAATAAAACAGCAAGAAAAAGAGAATCACCAGTTAGAAACACGTCGCGATCGCGCATCGTCGCGTCATAAGTCACGCTCTCTACTTCATGCTCAATCACTTGGAGTACTCTACAAGAGCCTCCCTTATATGTTGGTCCTCATCTCCATGGAATAGCAAGGTGGCACTAAAACTCCCTTGCATTCCCTCCACACCACATTGACTTTCCTAGATGAAATAGTGGCCCAATGAATTGCAGCCCAATGGCTGTCACAACACACTATTGGGCCATATATTCCAACAATCCCCACCAAAAGTCAATGTCTGCAAGTTAATTACTCCGCTGGACGTTTTTATACCAGCTTTATAGTGTAGACCCACGGGTTGAGCTACACCTAGCACTTCATGTTTCGCTCACTCACAACTATGCAATGGACAAAGCCTTGAATTGCCAGTCTTGTGTAAGCAAGGTTCCCATGGGTGCATCGCTGATACTTGGCCGCCAAGAGCCATGCCTCAGATTGGAGCGTTACGGTCATGCTCCGGTGTCCATTCATGAACTCATTTGAGATTTCCCACATCTCATAGGCCGCGACCTCACGATCGAGTTCATATAGGTGTGCCCTTCCAAGGTACCCTGCAGGGTAGCACCTTGCTGATTTTCTCAGCCTTAGGGCTCATTAAGACAACTGTCATCCTTCCATGCAGTCTCGAGAGTACGCATCTATTAGCGGAAGTGGGTACATATATAGTGTACTCTCTAGTCATTCTTGCAGCTTGTTTTTCCCATCACCTTGTTCACGGGATCTCCGTCAAGAAGGCTGGGTTGCCACTGAAGAACAACTCAAATGGGTCTCAACCCCATTTCCTTCGATGCACCATCTATCACTGCACGCGGCAGTCCCTTTGTAAAAGGGTCAGCAATGTTTCTTGTAGTGTTGATATAATCAACAGCCACCACACTAGTGTTTTTCAAATTTCGGACAGATTTCATCCGTCTTTTTACATGCCTAGAGGACTTCAAATTAACCTTTGCACTGCCTACATTTGTGATCACAGTTTGGTTGTCGCAGTACAACTGGATGGCCGGTACCGGTTTAGCCACCATAGGCATGTCCATTAAAAGATCTCGCAACCACTCTGCCTCTACAGTGGTTGCTTCTAGTGCTACAAGTTCAGCCTCCATGGTAGATTTCGTCAAAATTGTTTGTTTACGAGATCTCCATGAAACTGCAGCACCTCCAAAAGTGAATATATATCCACTTGTAGCTTTGATCTCATCAGCATCTGAGATCCAATTGGAATCACTATACCCTTCAAGTACTGATGGGTACCCTGTATAGTGAAGTCCAAGTGTTGTGGTTCCTCTCAAGTATTTCATTACACGCTCTAGTGCAGACCAATGCTCTTTTCCCGGATTCGAGATGAACCGGCTCAATTTGCTTACAGCATATGAAATGTCAGGTCTAGTTGCACCAGCCAAATACATGAGTGACCCAATGATTTGTGAGTACCTTAACTGATCTATCCCTTGTCCTTGGTTCTTGCGAAGCTTCAGACTAGGGTCATATGGCGTTGGAGAAGTTTTACAATCTGAGTACCCAAAGCGACTCAGAATTTTCTCCACATAATGGGACTGATTTAGAGTGACCCCATTCTCGCCTTTTATCAGTTTTATGTTAAGAATAACATCGGCCTCTCCCAAATCCTTCATATCGAAACTTTGAGACAAAAATGACTTAATTTCATTTATCACTTCGATACTAGTCCCAAAAATTAAAATATCGTCAACATATCAGCACAAAATTACTCCCTACCCCCACCAAACCTGTAATAAACACAATTATCGACCTCATTTGCCACAAAGCCAGCTGAGGTCAAAGTTTTATCAAACTTATCATACCATTGCTTCGGAGCTTGTTTGAGACCATATAAAGATTTCTTTAATCTGCACACCTTGTGCTCATGTCCAGACACCACAAAACCTTCAGGCTGCGTCATATAGATTTCTTCGTCCAGCTCTCCATTCAGGAATGTTGTCTTTTACATCCATTTGATGAATGTGAAACCCATATGAGGCAGCCAAGGCAACAAGCACGCGTATCGTGGTTATTCTAGTAACAGGTGAATATGTATCAAAGAAATCCTCATCTTTCTTTTGTGTATAACCTTTAGCTACAAGCCTAGCTTTAAATTTATCTATGGTTCCATCAGGTTTGAGCTTTTTCTTAAAGATCCATTTGCACCCAACTGGTTTACACCCAACAGGACAATCACATATCTCCCACGTCTCATTTGACACGAGGGACTCCATTTCACTATGGACAGCCTCCTTCCAGTACTCTACATCTGTCAATGCATATGCCTCTGAAAGGGCTTTAGGTGTGTCATCCACGAGATACACAGTAAAGTCATCTCCAAAGGATTTTTCATCCCTTTGTCTCTTACTCCTCCGAGGAGGTTCTGTACTGTCATTCTCTTCATGTGGTTGATCAGTAAGTTTAGGAGAATCAGGAATAAAATTAGTACTTTGCGAACTAGAAGATGAACTACTACTCTTCATTGGAAATGTGTCCTCAAAAAAGGTTGCATCACGAGATTCAATCACATTATTGACATGTACATCAACGACCTCGGATCTGATTACTAAAAATCTATAAGCTGCACTATTATGTGCACATCCTAGAAAAATACAGTCAACCGTTTTAGGTCCCAACTTTCTTTTCTTACATGCTGGTACATTTACTTTGGCTAAACAGCCCCATGCACGTTTGAAACTTAGAGAAGGTTTTCTTCCTTTCCATCCTTCATATGGAGTTTTTACTCCTTTTGATGTAGGAACTCTATTTAGAATAAAGCAAGCAGTCAGCAAAGCTTCCCCCACCATGGCTTGGATAAACCGGCACTTCCCAACATGGTGTTCACCAAGTCCGTGAGTGTTCGATTTTTCCGTTCAGCCACTCCATTAGATTGGGGCGAGTAGGGAGCTGTAGTCTCATGGATTATTCCATGCTCCGCACAATATTCAGAAAAATCAGCAGATAAATATTCTCCTCCTCTATCAGACCTAATTCGTTTGATTTTCTTTTCGTTTTAACAACGATATAAAGTATTTTTCCCTGCCTTAGTCAAAACTCCATTCATTTCACACAAGTCTGAATGGATCAAATCTAAAGGTGCCAGACTCTTCTCCTCAATAGCCTTAAAAGGTTTTCGAGGTTGCTTTGCTTGCACACAATCATGGCACTTAGATCTTCTGACCATGGGAAAACTCAGAATCAAATTAAGTTTGGTCAAACGATAGATGCGATCAAAATTGATGTGACATAACTGAGAGTGCCACACAGCAACCTCTCCTTCATTATTATCCGAGCTAGAACATGAAATAGAGTTTACGAACCTATTACAATCATCTGAAATAGAAAGGCGGAACAGGCCTCCGCAATCATAACCTTTTCCAACAAATGAACCAAATTTTGAAACAATAAACTTGTTCGACTCAAACGCTAACTTAAAGCCATCATGGCACAAAAGAGAACCACTAACAAGGTTCCTATTTATTCCAGGGACGTGCTGCACATTCTTGAGAGATAGATTCTTTCGGGAGGTCAACTTCAGATAAACTCTTCCAATCCCATGCACAGCAGCCCTCGACCCATTACCCATCAAGACGGAGCAACTGCCTGTAGCCTGATAAGAGGAAAACAGATTAATGTCAGAACATACATGCACATTAGCTCCTGTATCTACCCACCAATCGGTGGATTGACATGCTAGTAGGATTTCAGGAACATACCCGAATCCACTAGTTTCACCCACAGTCACGTTTGCAGTTTTCTGACCTCCCTTCTTGCCCTTGCGCTGGCGACACTTCCTGGCTATGTGCCCAGGTTCGCCACACACAAAGCAAGTCAGGTCTTCCTTGTTCCTCTTCTTCTTGAAATTAGCGGTCTGCTTTGGTCATTTCCCTTTCCAATTCTTGTTCTTATTTCCAGCAGACTTTCCCTCCACCACATTTGCCTTGGAACCTCCTTCCTGTGGAACTGAACGAGACACATCCTTGGATCTTGCCTTCTCCTCAACATCAAACGTAGCAACTAGACTTTCAACAGTCATTGCCTCCTTCTTGTGTTTGAGGCTCGTGGCAAAGTCCCTCCAGTTAGGAGGTAACTTGGCAATAATGCCACCAACCACGAACTTGTCAGGTAAGACACACTCAAAGTGTACAAGTTCCCCCACCAGAAGCTGGATTTCATGAGCTTGTTCCACTACCGAACGGTTATCATCCATCCGATAGTCGTGATACATCTCAATAACATAAAGTTCACGTCCAGCATCCGGAACCGCATACTTGCGATCTAGGGCTTCCCACAATTCAGAGGCTTTGGTGTAGTGCATGTACACATCACACAACTGATCAGACATGAGGGACAGCAGGCATCCGATTGTTGTGTTGTTATGCAACTCAGCATCACGGTGCTGCTCTTCAGTGAGAGGGTGCACTGGGGAGATAACCCACCAGATCTTCATCGACATGAGCCAAAACTTGACCCGTGTCTGCCACCTCTTAAAGTTGTCACCCCCAATAAAGCGCTCAGGCTTCATCACATCTGAAATCCCACCAGCCATGTTAATTATCTCAGGTTTCTGGATTGTTGCAAAATTAACATGATCTACGATTAATTTGATTCTCGAAATACTACTAGCAATAAGAAACAGATACACTGGTACTTCAAAAACACAAGAGGGATCAACAAACCCTACACATGCTAGGAATACAAAAATGGAACAGATCCAAACATCCATCACGGCATGTGCATGAAGAGATGCAGATGGTATACTTACAGTGCAACCCACGCGAAGTTGATGACGGCTGGAAGTCGAGGACGATGTAGATGTAGTCGATGTAGACGTGGACAAAGTCGGAGTCGAGGAAGCAGTGACGAGCGGTACAGTGGACGGAGGAACGGTAGAAGCTCGGACGGCGGCACGCGCAGCGGAGTAGATGAGAAAGCGAGTTGTGGCGTGAGTCTTCCCGTCAAAAGGACGTCTCCTTTTATAGAGAAGGCAAATAAAACAGCAAGAAAAAGAGAATCACCAGTTAGAAACACATCGCGATCGCGCATCGTCGCGTCATGTGTGTTCTCTACTTCATGCTCAATCACTTGGAATACTCTACAAGAGCCTCCCTTATATGTTGGTCCTCATCTCCATGGAATAGCAAGGTGGCACTAAAACTCCCTTGCATTCCCTCCACACCACATTGACTTTCCTAGATGAAATAGTGGCCCAATGAATTGCAGCCCAATGGCTGTCACAACACACTATTGGGCCATATATTCCAACATCTGGTACCTTCCCGACAAAATCAGCCTACTGGATTTTTTTGTGGGATCTATCTCCTTTGATACATGGAAGAGACTGTGGAAATCTTGGGCTCCTAAAAGTGCAAAACATTTGTTTGGCTGGCAATTTGCAATCGTTGTTGGACAGCAGACCGGTTGCAAATGAGGGGCCTTCCTCACCCGGACCCGGAGAGATGCCCTCTTTGTGATCGGGCTGATGAGACAGTGCAACATATCCTAACTCCATGTGTGTTTGCACGACAGTTTTGGTTTGCTGTGTTAGAGCAACTCCAAGAGCCTCTCTAAAAAAGGTACGAAGGCGAAGTCGCCGAAAAGTAGATGCGATAAAGTAGATGCAAGAATTGGTAAAAGGGGTTTGCCCGGAGGCGATTTGATATTGATCATGTGATGATTCTACAATAAACGCATACCCTTTATATTTATAGGGCTGCTGGACCTAGAATCTGACGTGCGATTCACGCAAAAGAAAGCAAACTCTTGACTAACTAGGACTTGACTATTTTAGTTACTATCTAATAAAAATAAACATAATGACTCCAATTTCCTTTTTTGCAGAGTCCTCTCCTTGAAGCTCCTGTACTCAACCTGGCGTATACGCGGCGGCCTGCGTATTCTTTCATTATTTTAATCACCTTCTCCCATTCGTGCAGGACTCTTCTTTTCTTATCTCTGGCTTTGCCTATTTAGCCTTGCCGATCCACCCTTGTTTTGCCCTTGCCGATTTACACCAGTAGCCGATTCTCCCTGTGGCTTCTATTAAAATACTCCTTTAACTTCACGTTCCTTTGTGTGGGCATGCTAATCACCATACCATATTTAATCCTTTAATTCCTTTCCTCTGCTTTGCAGCCAAAGTATTGGATCTCACGTGCAAATCCTGAAGCTCTGTACGTCACACACATGCAAATACCGGCTCCACTCTTCTTTGCGTGTGATTTTGTAAACATAAGCCATCCGCCGATTGACTGCTTGGCCGATTGTCCTGCCCTCTTTCTCTTGCCGATTCTCCTTTGCTCTGCTTTTGCCGATCTTGCCACTATTAGTCTTGCATCTCAATGGAACATACTTCCTCTATCCAAATTTCGGTGTCAACACAAGCCCCTCAGTTTCGGAGTATGAAGTATTCATGCTTCGAATTCTGTAACTTAAGAACTTTCATCTTCTAACTAATGCAAATTGCTCCATAAATTTACTACTTCAACCTTTCGGAGTTACTTTCTCATAGCCGATATCTATACAATATCTTGGCCAATATGAATGATTAAAGTAACTCTACTCCTCCTGGTCGATCTATTATTGCACCAAATTTGAATTATCGGCATAACATCTCAGATGGGCTCCTTGTGTATTTGAGCTGATCTTTAAACACTGATCTCCACACTCTGTATTTGCAAGACTAGCTGATGTCGAATCTGGAACTCCTCAGAACAATGCTCCTCGTAAGCCAAAACGGTAAAATCTCCTCTGGGATTGAAACCTGGTACAACTCCCTCGTTCCCGTAGGCTTACTGTGGCATTAGTGGTAGCGGCAATACATTAGTTCCCTCTGCATCATTGACCACACCGTCTTTGCTCCTTTCACATCTTTATGATGAAGATCAGGTTTTTGACAAATCTTCCCAGCTTTTGTAACGTTTCTGTTGGCTGCCTTCGATGTTGTCGTTTAGTTGAATTAGTTGTTCGCCATCAACGATTCATCAAGTGATGTCGATACTACTAGTGTCTTCATCAACTGTCGTTGCCGATCTTCCAAATGTTTCTCAGCCGATATGCCATTGGCTTACCAGCAACCAAAAAATAATTCGGCTATCTCTCTATTGATGGTTTCGCAGCATCACGTTTGTTGTTAATGTCGTCCTGCTGTCCTTGAGTATATTTCTGATGACGGCTTCTGTCTTCAAACACGATTCCTATGCATCATGCATAACCTTGGCATGCATTCAGAAAGCCACTGATCTTCTAGATGTCATATCTCGAACGTGTGCGGGTTTAACTATCAGGTTCATCGCCGATGCTGGAACTCTCCGAACACTTCCAAATTTCTAACACCTCTGACATCCTTTGTAATATTTGAAGCAATCATCCCAGATCGTTGGCCAATAATAACCGTTATTTCTGATCATCCATTTCATCTTGAACGCCGATTGATGAGCCCTTAGCCGCTTATCAACTTTCTTGGAT
The DNA here is from genome assembly GCA_036936925.1 of Cenchrus fungigraminus. Classification (NCBI taxonomy): domain Eukaryota; kingdom Viridiplantae; phylum Streptophyta; class Magnoliopsida; order Poales; family Poaceae; genus Cenchrus; species Cenchrus fungigraminus. The sequence continues at coordinate 59,568,096 of CM072770.1, read as the reverse complement.
GGATCTTTCAAATAGTCAACTATTTCTTCTCTCCAATCATCGGCAGGTAACTCCAAAGCAAGAATCGGCCGATAGCCCGATGCACCTTGAGCTAATTGATTACCCTTTTTGTTGTGGCACTTTGGGATATGCTCGAGTCTCACTATCTTGAATTCTTTGAGTAATCAGAGGCACTCTTCATGATAAACCTGTAATATGTCATCATTGCATTCCTACTCTCCAGCCAATTGATTTATCATGAGCTGAGAATCTCCAAATATCTCAACAACCACAGTATTGACTTTTCATAGCAATTTTACCCCTTTTAATACTGCCTGGTACTCAACTTGATTGTTCGTTGAAGTCTTCTCAATTGGAATAGAGAATTCATAGCTTACCCCCTAAGGTGAGATGAGAACAATTCCAATTTCAACCTCTACTCCACATGATGATCCATCAAAGAACATAGTCCATGGAATAGGTTCAATAATTGTAATCTTAGGACCACAACATTGAGTCACCAGATCGGCCATTACTTGTCCTTTGATTGCTTTGGCCGATTGAGAAGTTAAATTAAATTCTGACAGAGTCAAGCTCCACTTTCTGATTCTACCGTCAAAATAGGCAACGACAGCATGTGCTTGACCACGTCATCTTTGCAAACCACGATGCACTCGACAGTCAATAAGTAGGCCCTTAACTTCGTGCATGAAAAGTATAAGCATAAGCATAACCTTTCTACTGTCGAATATCTCGTTTCTGCATTCAAGAGTCTCCTACTCACAAAGTATATGACTCGCTCTTTTCCTTCAAACTCTTGTACAAGGGCCGATCCAATAGCCCACTCATTAGCCGATAAATATATTTTGAACGGCTTCTTGTCTTGAGGGGGCACTAGGACAGGAGGAGATTTTAGATACTGTTTGATATTATCTAAAGCTTTCTGTTGCTCTTCTTCCCATACAAATTTCTGATCGACCTTGAGCTTCAATAGAGGTGTGAACGGCTGAATCCTTTCAGACGGGATGGATATAAATCTTCTGATAAAATTAATGTTGTCGATCAACGATTGAAGCTCTTTCTTGTTTGATGGTGCTTCTATCTTGTCAATTCCACTGATTGACTTCTGACCAACTTCAATTCCCCTTTCATGTATCAAGAAACCCAGGAACTGTCCAACTGAAACACCAAAAGCACACTTGTTGGGATTCACATGCTTTCTCGTGTACTCCAGTGTTTTTCGTAGATCGGCCAGATGTTCTTTGTAGCTTTTTGACTTGACGACCACATCATCAATGTAGATTTCAACTATCTTGCTGTCGAGCTCATGGAATATATAATTCATGACCCTTCGATATATATAGCTTCCGCATTTTTAATCGTCTATGAAGCTGATGACTTTGTGTCGTGCAACAACATTTACCAATCCATCGGCTACTAGCATTGGATAGCCACCCATCGGCGTCGTCTTGTTTAAATTCCTTCTCCAAGATCTATCTTTTCCAATTCGTCGGCCGATGTGAATCCATGCCCGAGCTTTCCTTCATCTTTTATGAATTGATCCATTAAGTCTTGTCGTCAGAGCCGACTGCTTGAACCGGTTTTAGTCCAAAATCGGACACTTTGAGATACTTGGTATCCCATGCCCTTCCAGATATGCAGCTCACTCGATCATAAGTCCAACTTTGTGCTTCTGTAGCTGCCACTGTCAAGGAGGTTTCTCCCTTGACTATCTCCACTGAGTCTCCGATCCATTCGATGATGCATTGTAGAGGGTATACAACAATTGGTATGTATCCAATCCCGACCCAACAGTAGATTATAAGATCCTCTCCCTTTAATGACAATGAAAGTGGTTGGAAGGGTCTTACTGCCGATGGTGAGCTCCACGCAGATTGCACCTCGAGCCGGAGAGACGTTGTCTTCAAAGTCCACCAGCATCATGTCGGTTTGGGTTAAATCTTCATCAGACTTCCCAATCTTGCGCAGTAGGGTGTATGGCATGAGATTGACTGCTGCTCCTCCATCCACTAGCATCCTGGTGATTGGCTTCCCGTTGACAAATCCTCTGAGAAACAATGCCTTCAAATGTTGTTTTTTCTCATTTTCTGGTTTCTCAAAGATAGGTTGCGTGGGTTCTAGTGTTAATTGAGCCATCCCAAGTTCTTCATCAGATACATCCGAATCAACTGGAGCCATGAACTCTTTTGGCAGAAGGACAACCATGTTTATATCAACTCTTGGTTCACCATCCTTCCCACATCGGCCTTAGGCTTGGGACGTCATACTTGAGACCGTACCTTCTTCTTGTCCAGCACACGCTTCTCTGCTTCTTCTTGCTGTTCTAGCTGGCGTAGGCGCTAGACTCTCCTTTTCTGGGATTTGGTCAAGCCATCTGGGCACCATTGTGGGTTAGGCTTCTTGTATGATTGGCTTGACTCTTCATCATCCAGTTGCAGAGCGCGTCGACGTTCAGGAGCCCGACACATGATATCTTCAGTAGGGACTAGAGAATCAGCCATCTCTTCCAGCCGATTGTTTGACCTTTCATTGACTCGGCCTCCCAGCCGATCATGAACACTGGCCTTGCCCCCCAGCCGATTGTAGACGCTGGCTTTGCCCCCCAGCCGTTGATGAATTGGGACCTGTTGATTACTGAACTCACGGTAATCCCCGGTCGCAGGCCTTCTGTCGTTGAAGCAAACCCTCTTGGATGAGTTGCTATTGTTATAGGTCCCATTGCACTCTGGACAGTTTTCTGCCGTCGGCAGTTCGATTCCTTCTTCCCAACAGTACTTGAAGAACGGACATCTCCAATAATGCCCTTCATTACACCGCGCCCATTCTTCTCTCCCCTTTGCCTTCTCTTGTCGTCGCTGGAATTTGTTGATCAGCATCTAGGGCATGATGGGCTGGCGTGGCTTCATATCTTCCTCTTCAAGCAGCAACCATTTTCCTTTAACATCTGCAGCGGTTGCCTATATCTTGGGATCAACAACTCCTTTATTTTGAGCCGATTCCGATGTCAGCAATTTAATCTGTGATGTGTCTTTGCTAGACACTTCAACTGTATTAGTCGAGAAAGGATGCTGATCAATCCTCATCGGCTTTTCAGCATTGGTAGGGGTTTCAAATTTAAGTTTCCCTTGCTCAATAGCTGATTGAATCTGCTGCCTGAAGATCTTGCAATCATTGGTGTCATGAGTAATTGCTTTATGCCACCTGCAATACTTCATCCTCTTAAGTTCTTCTGCAGATGGTATGGTATGGAACTAAGAGAGCTTAATTTGTCCTTGTTGAAACAACAGATCAGATATTTTTATCGGCTTTGGTTATATCGAAGCCGAATTTCTCTGGTTCCTTCTTTCCAAAAGGACAAGATACAACCTTCTTGGCTTTAACCGATTCTGCAAGTCCTACCATGTTGTCTTCATCTTCTGAATCGGAGTAATCTTTTTTCATCATTGTGTGTCAATTTTGGCATCCAATCCATTTTATTAGCGAGTAGCCGATTAACGGACACATTTCATCGGCTCTCTCTTACCATCGGCCAGAAGACGTAAAAGATACTTGGCCGATTGCTTTTTTCTTTCTCTGGAGCTTTCATGAATTGTACCAAAATCTCCGGGGCTTCTTAACGCATATGGTTCCTTCCATTCACATACGTACTCGACTTTGGTCTTTTAGTTATGCAGATGAACCATGAGGTAGACCCCTGCTGCTTGCTAGTAGTCTTTATGGTGGCATCTTGAATAACATGTAGCCGATATATTTCTCGGCTTTTCTATAACCTCGCCATGCGATATGTTCCTCTTGTCTCCAAGCAAGCATTTAAAATAATCCAAGGAATTATGTCCTCAACGCGCACTTACCGTGCATTTGTTTTGGTGCCAATTGATCTACTCCACTTGTCGTGTAGGGCGTTAGACATTGTCGTAGACATGCCTGCTTGATGACGAGTAGGTACAGATCCGTCTGCTAACAACGTTGTTGTATTCGTCGGCAAGATCGTCGATGTTAAGCTTTTTGGCAAGGTCAACGAAGGGCGGTCGTGCTCCATTGGCTGACTCTGTTGCTCTTCTACCAGCCAATCTTTGCTTCCATCGGCCATATTAAATAAAGCAGCCGATATATCTCTTCTTTTGTAGTGCCGGTTTCTTATCAATAAATAATCTGAGATAATATGATGGAACAACACGTAGCCAAAAGATATATCTTTTTGGCTTTCCATCACGAGGCAACATAATGATAGGATCAAATGACATGTGCCCCATCGTCTAGCCGATTGCAGACATCAGCTTTAAAGTTTCGTACACAACTCTTATCCTCCTAGATCCCATGGAAAATAAGTTCCAAGTGGCCAATGCTTCAGGGCAATATATCTGTGTTTTTTATTGCCTGGCTCCCATGCAATATGAACTCCAATCAGCCGATACTTTTGCATAGTGATTTTCGGCACTTGATCACCTGGCTCCCATGAAAAATATACTCCAAGCAGCCGACCTTCCAGGGTAATATTTCTGGGCATCGAGTAATAAATCTGAGAACTTGTCCCCTGCCCTGCTTCTGTAACCTTGTAATCAGCGGCCTCTGATTCTTTAATTCCCATACAACTCGTCAATGTAGCTTTGGATGTTTCTTTTTGGCCGTTGACTATAACTACGTGTTCTAAACATAGATTGTTGCCAGCTGGAGCTCTCCCATCAGGTTTTCTAGAATCTAGATCATTTTGTTTTTCTCTATCTTTGTAATTAGCTGGGACTTCGTGCTCATGAGTTCCTTTTCCAATGTACGTGGATGAGGTTGGCTTTTTAATCCATTCAGCCAAGCCGATTTCAGACTCTTTTCCTTTGTTGGCTAGAGCTTCCTCTTGATATCTTCTAGAATTATTATTTCTTTCATAGTGACCTTCACCCGTGAAATCATCAGCTGTTATTTGCACTTCGTGATCCATGATCTCCGATCCATTAGCCACCTGTGAACTTGACAATTTTAACTCAGCCTCTTCATCTTGGTTGCTCATCTTGACTATATCAGTTGGACACAGATCTTCGTCAGTCTTCATCAGATGCGCCATCTCTTTTGATTTTTCTATAACAGACTGACTGACCATTGATTGAAGAGTTATTGGTCGATGTAGTTGGTGAGTAATCGGTTGTGGCCTTAATGCTTCTTGTTGTAAAGCTGATTCTTGCGACCAATGACTTCCTGAGGGTTGTGGCCGAGTTGATAGCTGAGAAAATTGCAGCCCCCCGAGCAAAGGTTGCTGAGCTACTGTTTGCAGTTGCAGCCCCCCGGGCCAAGCTTGTTGAACTATCAGTTCTGACTGTTGAATCATCAATTGTTCATCCATAGCTTGTGGCTGACAAATTTCTGGTTTTTGAGGCTGAGCTATAGGAATTGTTTGTTGTAATTCTTGCACCATCGGCCAACCTGCTTGCTGAACCATTGGTTGATGAGCTTGCACATGTAGCTGGAAAGCTATCGGCCGAGGAGCCGATTCTTGAACCCATCTCTGCTGTGAACTTTGAGGAATAAACTGTGATTCCAGAACACCACCTTGACAGCCTGTTGACTCTTGAATTTGAGTAGTGTCTACATGTGTATATCCAAGCACGCTGAACAAATCCCTCTGCGCCAGCGGCTGTGGTGTGTATCCAAGAGCGATGAACAAGTCCTCCTGTGCCAACGGTTGTGGCGTGTATCCAAGAGCGCTGAAAAATTTCCCTGTGCCAACGGCTGTGGTGTGTATCCTAGAGCGCTGAACAAATCTTCCTGTGCCAATAGCGGCGAAGTAGAGAGAAACAACACAGTCTGAGGAGTCTCCATCGGCTGATAAGAATTGTGTTGATGCAAGTATGAGGGCATTAAACAATCATCATAAGCCGATCCAGGGACTGTACTTGCGCTTGCTGTTGTAGTACTTGACATCCCAGGATATATGTATGCTGGTTCTTCGTAACTTTGCTGCTGAATTGGATCGTAAGAAAACGCAGTATTAGCCGATGTCATCGGCTGTTGATAATATGATTGCTCATAACTTTGTTGACGAGCAAACTCAGATAATGCACCTTCAATTGCTTTGCTTATAATATTCGCCAATATTCCAGATTGATTGTCCATGGCGTACTGAATGTATTCCTTGAACTTTATTGATTCAACGTGGATATTGTCTTCGTGTCTCACCAGACGATATAATAGGGATTTAATCTTCGAGTCCCACCGGCCGTGCCAAAAGTGTGTTGACGCGAAAATAGGACGTCACCTCCGCGCGCGACACACGTGACTCCCCGGTCTGTAGCGAGGCGTGCCAGCCAATCTGACCTGTTGATTGACAATGGAGAATCGGCTAGAGAGCCGATGTGTCTTTTGATAAAATCGTAACAGCTAGGTAGCCGATACGGGGCAGAACAGATCGGCTAGATCAGCCGATATGATGACGTAGGCAAAGCGTAAGCTACCAGAAGCAACTTAAGCAGAGCTACGTGAGCAACACTTGAAACAGATCTAATCGACTATGTATGATGATTAAAATATAATAATGTAGTAAGAGCCGACAAAACCTGAACTCGAGTTGGATAAATTGTGATAAAAGCTAAAACAGCAAGAATTAAGATAAAACTTGCTAATCTAGCTGATATCGATAAATTGTGAATAAATCTAGACGAAACCACAGCGATACGCCCGGAGGTTAAAGCCTAAATATTACTCGGTAAAGCGGAACTCACCAGCACGCCGGAGATCAAAGCGATGCAGCCCGACGAGTTTGCGAAAACTCGTAAAAAGGAAAAGGTACGAAGGCGAAGTTGCCGAAAAGTAGATGCGATAAAGTAGATGCAAGAATTGGTAAAAGTGGTTTGCCCGGAGGGAGTTTTGATATTGATCATGTGATGATTCTACAATAAACACATACCCTTTATATTTATAGGGCTGCTGGACCTTGAATCTGGCGTGCAATTCACGCAAAAGAAAGCAAACTCTTGACTAACTAGGACTTGACTATTTTAGTTACTATCTAATAAAAATAAACATACAGACTCCAATTTCCTTTTTGCAGAGTCCTCTCCTTGAAGCTCCTGTACTCAACCTGGGTATACGCGGCGGCATGCGTGTTCTTTCATTATTTTAATCACCTTCTCCCATTCGTGCAGGACTCTTCTTTTCTTATCTCTGGCTTTGCCTATTTAGCCTTGCCGATCCACCCTTGTTTTGCCCTTACCGATTTACACTAGTAGCCGATTCTCCCTGTGGCTTATATTAAAATACTCCTTTAACTTCACGTTCCTTTGTGTGGTCATGCTAATCACCATACCATATTTAATCCTTTAATTCCTTTCCTCTGCTTTGCAGCCAAAGTATTGGATCTCACGTGCAAATCCTGAAGCTCTGTACGTCACACACATGCAAATACCGGCTCCACTCTTCTTTGCGTGTGATTTTGTAAACATAAGCCATCCGCCGATTGACTGCTTGGCCGATTGTCCTGCCCTCTTTCTCTCGCTGATTCTCCTTTGCTCTGCTTTTGCCGATCTTGCCGCTATCAGTCTTGCATCTCAATGGAACATACTTCCTTTATCCAAATTTCGGTGTCAACAGCCGCCCCCTCGCCTTTCATGCCGCCTCGCCTCCTCGCGTTGCCGCCTCGCCTCTCCACCACCACCCCCTAGCCTCCCCAGTCCCAGCCGCCTCGCCTCCCCACCACCGCGCCACCATGCCTATCTGCATAAATTGCCCCAGGTCGGCTTCTCTCCTCTCCGCCTGCCGCCTTCGATCTCCCTCCTCGTGTCGTCGTCCCCGCCCAAGGTGAGGAGAGGAATCGATTCCCCTCACTGTTGCACCCCTCTCCCCAGCCGCCGCCGTGGCCGGAGTCGCTGGCGACGGCACCGTCGGGTCGCCCCTCATCCACACTGGCCAAGGCCGGCGCCTAGATGTCCTGCTGCCCAGATCGGAAAGGGAATGGACGCCGGTGTGCAGCCATCCTCGCGTGCGCCGCCGCCGCTCCCGTGGTGCCTGCAGCATAATTGAAAGCGGTGGACGCAACATCTAAAGAAGCGGGCTCCTCCCAAGAAAAACAGGTCAGGCTCCCTCACCTTCTTTGCCCATCCTGTAACAGTGGGAGAGCCTGAACTTTGAGTATTGAAATGGCTTGCGAGGAAGTTGGTTAGGCGTTGATGAGCATGTGACACCGTTGTTCTCTTTGCTTGATTCTGGTGTTGCTACATTAACAAGAAGATCGGATGGTTCAGTTGATTTGTACATAGGCCTTTGAGGTACTTGCTTGACCTCCACTCCATCTGCATGCCCTGCATATGATAACCAGGGATAAATATTTTGTTTTCTATATTCTTCATGGAGAATTTTCATTGTTTATGCTGCAGCATATTCTGCAATCAAGAAATAAATTATATGATAGGTACATAGCAGTTCTGTATAGACCAATAGTACTCAATTTAATGCCATATGAAGAACATCCACATTGTGTACAGGTGCAAGGTTCTGATGAGCGGGAGTAGGCAACGGATCATACTAGTTAAGTATTGCTAGCTACGCTATGTACAATTTTTGCTGAGTATATATTTCAGAAATGTTGAAATTTGCTTTTCATGTGCAATTCAATCAAGTGAGAATTTTGCAATGGAGACATGAAGATGCAGCTGTCAAAGACTACCTGTGTCTTGAGTAGCATATTCACTCTGCAAGTAAGTTGCTCCTTTCCATATTTGCAGAAGGTTGTTCATGTGCCAAACAATAATAAATAACAATTGTGTCATTCTTAACATGCTGCCTTATAGTTATATGAATTGGAAATGTTGGAAAACCCGTGCATGTGAAGCATTTTCTTTTGATACCATTGCTTGGGAAATGCTCGGTCATAATTTTGTTTTGAAAAAAAAAGAGAAATGGGCATGGTCCATATAGAGTTCCTACTTTCAAATTTAACCCTAAAATTTTGTTTAACAAGGTACCGCAGCAACGCGCGGGGTTATCACCTAGTCCAAGGGTACAAGGATGAGTCTCAGGTCTGGCAATTTTCAGGGGCTATAAGACTAACTCCAGCAATATATCGCATCTCCATATGCAAAAGGGCGTTATGAGAGAAGGGGAGAGAAAGCTACAGTAGCATGCACTCCAGCAGTATCGCCACATCCCTTCCCGCATCGATGAGGCAGTTGCCTCCCGCGCCGTCGCGGATCCGCCTCCGCCGCGTCTCCCGGCCTCCGCCTCGCGCTCCTCCAGCAGGGGATGATGGCCTCACGCTGCTCGAGGCGGAGGGGCGCCGCGGCCTCGCCGGGGAAGAATGCCAGAGGGTCTCTCCCCCACCTCCCTCGCCGGGGAAGGAAGGGCGTCGCCGTGGTCAGGGAAGGAAAGATGGACGGCAGCGAGCAGGGAAGGGAGGCAGCCGAGCCAAGCTACCACGGCCTTGCCTGTCAACGCCCCGCCCCGAGCCGGTAGCCGTCGTCGCCCCGCTTCCGCAGGTCAACGCGCGTGATTCCAGGCGGAGAGGAGAAGGAGGTTGTCGGCGGCGCGCTGGCCTCCAGGCGGAGCTAGCCCGGCGGCCGCGGTGGCCCCTGGCGGAGCTCGGCCTCGCCGGATCTCGCTCGGCGGCCGCGCTGGCTTGCGGCGGATCTCGCTCGGCGGCTGCGCTGGCTCACGGCGGATCTCGCCCGGGGGCTTGACCGCCCGCGGATCTCGCCTGGCCAGCAACGAGCTCGACTCCGACTCGCTGGGAGAGGGAGATCGTCGGCCGGCGCGGGGAAGGAGGAAGGAGCTGGCGGTTGGGCTGAGGCAAGGTGAGAGAATCCCAGGAATGAGGGGAGGGAGGGTGCTTTCTTCATTTTGAGGGAAGGGATGGGGGTATTGTTGCAGTGTCTACACTACTTTTTGCTTCCTCATTTTGAAGATGGAGGAAGGGATAGGGAGATTGCTGGAGTTAGTCTAAGATTTTGAAGATGGAGGAAGGGATAGGGAGATTGCTGGAGTTAGTCTAAGGGTCTTGCGGCCTTAGACCCAAGAAGGTCGATAGCTTCAGCTTAGCCTCAGGTGTTTGTGGTCAAGTCCTAACTGCCTTGTCTGTAATAGTGCTATGTGTTTAATATAGCCCACACTCTGGTCCATAGTGTGGAGCTAATTCTTGTAATTTGACCTTTTCTCTCTCTTAATATAAAGATATGTAGTTCGCATGCGTGTTCGAGAAAAAAAAATTTAGTTTCAAGTGCATTTCTTTATGGAAATTATTCTCATGGGCTGGAGTATTTAGATGTCAGGAAATAATATCATTTTCAAAGGCATACCCCCCTTCAGTTCCATCCTGCCTAGCTCATTTCAAAGCTGTCTTTACTCAGGTTATCCTTCGAGTAAAAGAATCCCGGAAGCCTCTGAGGTCTCTATGGCTAGATCAATTTTTGTAATTTCAATTATTTTCTTCATTTCTTTTTTTTTTGTTTCTTAAAGTGTACCTGCAAGACTTTATTCTCTCTTTTGTTAATATATAATCAGAAGGGCCTTACCCCTCCTGTTTCTTAAAAAAATGGAAACTAGAGAAAGGTCTTACCAGAGGATTTTTGCAATAATTAATTGAAAATTCAGTGGTGGGTGTACAAACATACATCCATGGTACCAGGGTGCTGCTATTCATATACTCTGCTTAACCACTAGTAACTCAACAAAAATAATCTTGTACATAACTAATTCTGAGTAAAATCAATTGGATTTGGACTCGAGATCATGTCCTGGCGTGATCAAGTGACCAGCATTTACTTCTTAGCGACACGACGATCACTGAGTATTTGGTCTTCTCCCTCTCGAGGTGCTTGGCAACATTGAACGCGTACCTCTCAAAGATCTCGTCTAGTATGTGCTCACCAAAGTGTCTCGCGAGTAGTGGCTCCATCACTGCCCTTAAGCACTTGGCAACGTTGATCCCACTCTGAATAGTGTCGCCCACGAAATCACCTTCCGAGTCGTCATAAGGATCCCAGTTTGATTCGAACAACTGCATGTGGCTGATGTCGTATAGATCACTCTGCTTCACCACTGCCTTCACCTCGTCTATTGACGGCCCGTAAATGGGTAGATTGAAGGAGTCTAGTCTTTCTTTTTCCACCATGCCCTGCGGACAAACGGACGAACTCTGTTGATTTGGAAAGTAAATGTATCGCAGACACCAATAAGCATTTCGGACGTCTTCAGAGGTCTAAATACTGATGGTGTTATGTTACTTTTATAAGGTCCTTCTCCAGCCTAACATAATCATAGACAAATATGTTTTTGGTACCCACTACAAGTCCCTTCTCTATTTCTCTCAATCCTGGATGCGCCACATCATCCGCTGACATCATCGTCAATTATTACTCACCCGCGCCGCCACCTCTCCCCACCCCCGAACTGTCCCCATCCAGGAATCCCACCGCCGCCCCCTCGCTTCTCCACCCACCTGTCATGCGGCGCACAGCACTAGCGCCCCCTCGCCACCCAACCGCCGCCGCCTTGCATCCCTGCCGCCGGTCTGCTCCATAAAACTGCCCCGTGCCTCCCTGGCCTCCTTGCCCCTCCCCTGCTCCACGCCGCCATCCACGACGACGACTCGGTGCGCGGCGAGGAGGCGGAGCAGATCCGGCATGGCTTCCTCCCGCACGCACCAGGCCGGTCAACGCTCTCCTCGCGCCTCTCCTCCCCGGCGTAGCTCCTGGCTGGCCTCCTCGCCCTCCCCTGCTCCACGCCCCCGTCCATGGAGACGACTCGGTGCGCGGTGTGGAGGCGGCTTGACGGCGGATCCGGCACGGTTTGTTAATCTAATTTTCATCTAATTTTCAAATGTTTGTTAATCAAGAAAAACCACGCAAGCGGTTTTTCTTGATTAACAAACATTTGAAAATTAGATGAAATCATTCTCATATGTAACATTATTGTCATGAAATTGTCATTGCAACATACAGTGTCCTACCATCCAAAGCAAACACCAGATTAGTTCGTAGTTTATCAAATATTTCTTTAAAATCCCGCAGCAACGCGCGGGGAGTTTACCTAGTTTTTAGTTTGATTTCTGAAACCAATTAGTGAGAAATTAATTGGACACACCGAAAGGGTGCAGCTGATAGTGATTTTTGGAAAACAATTTATTTTCTGTGTAGTGTACTTGTTTACCTCCACAACAAGAGACTTCACTGCTTGCCCAAGTAATCCATATACATGGTTCAGATCTCCATGGAATACGCTGTTACTTTTCCTGCCTAGGAAAGTCAGAAGCATTTGCCCACCAAATACGAGTTCTTTCGAGCGCAGCTTAAGGAACAGCAGGAAGTCTCTCTGGAACTGCTCCTGGTACATCCTCACCACTGAAGGTGGCGTAGTCATGGTGATGTAAATGTTCCCTTCGTTCAGGTGTCTCTTGCTGCCAACCTGCAACTCTGTCGGGAGCTACACAACAGCAACAAAGAAAAACTTCAACACAAGCTAAGCAAGCACAACATATAGTCACATAGATCAGCATTCAGCAAAGGACGCTGGTCGAGTTGGTACCTGGGAGAGCCACATGAGGCTGTAGGAAGAATGGAAGAAATGGACGGTACGGAGAGGGAAAAGCCTCGTGTAGAACGAGCCTGGCAATCCAACAACGTAGTGCGGAGGCGTCGACGACGACGCAGCCGTAGTTCCTCCTCCTCCGTAGCTTCTTGTTGGCGCGGCGGCCATGGCCATCTTCTTCTTGCGTTGCGCGAGGGATCGGAACAGGCTGTTGAAGTCGTTGCCGGGCATGTCGTTCAGGAAGAACTGGAGCTCCGGCGGCGGATCACGGCGTGATCTGCGGCGGCGGCAACAGTCCCCTGTCACGCGGATCACGTCGGAGACGAAGTTGAGTGTGTTTGGCCCCGACGAGCAGCCGAGGTCGGCGACGACCATCCTGCGTGGGCTCAGAGCGGTGTACACGTCAGTGACAACCTTCTCAAGCACCGGCCTAATCTCGACCATAGCTTTCTCCTACATACCACAAAGGTTTGCAGCAGCATCGTTGGAGTACATACAGATGTTAATTACATAAGAAATAGTAGGCTAGGAAAAGAGTATGTACGCACTTGAAGTCTGGAATTTTTGGCATAGCTGTCTTCACCTTCCCCTGCAACCATGTGCAAGTGACGTTGTAGCTCCATTGCTATAGGGCTAGCTTTAGAAGCAATCTATTATTGGTGTGGTTGAGGATGTGACTAACAGCTCAGTGACATTTCGTCCAATGTGAGCTCTCTTTTGTAGAGGTATAAATCGAGTGCCTTCTCCTAAAACGGACACACGTGTCTTGAACAGATAGGTGTCTCTCTCTCTTTTCACCATTTTTCTGTGAGCTCTCATTCGACTTTCGTGAGTTCGTAATTTGGTGTTCTTTTGTCAAGTTTGCTGATGAGCATTATTTCAGAAGCATGTGGCCGACAGGTTCTCGTGTGTGTATACCTGTTTTTTCTGTCATCCTATCTCCAGGAAAAGCTGAGCATTTTTGCTGACAGCTTGGGACTACTTCGACATATGTCTGCCGTATTTTTTTAGGACCCATATTGTTTAGTTGGGAAAAATTTTGGCAAAAAATTTTAGACACCTTTTCAAGGTTTATTAGGAGTATTACACATAGACTAATTACCAAATTAGTTACACAAATGAATAGGAAATCGTGAGACGAATCCCTTAAACTTAATTCATTCATTATTAGAGATTGTTTACTGTAGCACATGTTGTATAATCATGATCTAATTATGCTCATTAGATTCGTCTAACAATTTGAGTTGGGGTTATGAAATGAGTTTTGCCATTAATTCATGTTCAATACTTCAAATTAGTGTTTGTAGATTGGATCTGACGCGGTGTTTAAATTTTTTTTTTAAACGGGCCTAGTAGTAGTTTTATAACGAGTGGGACGAGCGTGCGCAGGGGATCGCACTCGCGACAGCAACAACACAGCACACCAATAAAAAAGGCCTCGAGATCAGTAGGAACACGGTATGGCAACTTAAGCAAAAAATAATAATCCTTGCTCAAGCGTATGTACGCGCTAATATAAGTTGCTTCCCTTCACGGTGGTCTTTAATTTAGGATTACATAAGGCATCCATATGTTAAATGGCAAGTTCACACGGTACACATTGTTAGCAGACACGTGGATTGAAAAGAAAAGAAAAAACAGCCTCGTGGATTGTGTGTTCCACTTCTACATCACTGTCCACGACAATCACGTGTTGATGGACACTAACTTGGCTTGCTTTGTCGTCTGTGAAATTCACCTCCTTATCCAAGGGAACTAGTGACTCGGTCGTCGATCCTCACAAATGTGAACGGCTTGTGCGGTTGGGCGGGGCCGCGCGGGGGGGGGCTCAAGGAACCCAGATGATAGTGATGAGTGCAAAGTTTCAACACTCAGACAGAAAGCTTGGGTTGGTGAAAAAGTGATTGTGTTCTTCAGGAAAAATTGAATTGAATTACAGGAGGGTACGGACTACAGTCTTCTTTTATAGTGTCTGAGGGTCACTTTTACAATTCTAAAATACCCTCACAACTATAGCATCTTAATATGTTGTACAGAAATGTCCTAAACAATCACACTTACAACTTGACTACCCGGGAATATCACAAAAATGTCATTGGGGGTTCACGTTTCACATGCATGTTTCTATCTTCCTGAGCACAACATTGACTCTTTCAAACATACGATTTCACACATTATTCGGAGATCTTCATGCCTCTTCCTGGATGAGCTTCGAATGGCAACGTCCTCATGTTGTTGGTTCGCCCAAATCTTCCAAGTTCCAATTGAGAGTCAGCTTTACACAACATGAGTTCAGTCCTTCACCCAGATCCTACTCCTTTCCATCATCGAAACCTGAAAGGAAACCGAACAGCGGAAAATGTTGCGTCACAGGAGAATGACTCCCTCGAAGGTTCACTACAAGAAAAACGCTGATGCAACCTAATTTTTGTGTCATAGATTTATGACGTTCCTGGCTGATCTCGTCATAAAATTTCACTTCTGAACAAATTTAATGACGAAACAAATTGTCGTCATAAAGGTTGCTACTGTAGCTAGGCATTCTTTGTTACATGCTGCTTTTGTGACGTCATAAGCTCCGCAAAATCGTCATAAACCAACTTTGGTCCCACATATAAGCATTATTTTTAAAATAGTCTTTCAAGTTGTCTAAAATTCAGAAGAGTCCCACATGTAAGCATTTTTTTTTGAAAATAGAGTGTTCCAAATTGTCATAAAATTTTGCAGGGTCCCATATGTAAGCATTTGTTTAAAAATGGAGTGTTCCAAGTCGTCATAAAACTTAGATCAACCACAATTTAGTGTGATAAAAAGGGAGAAAAATAAAAGGAAACAATGTCAACAATTTGACATTGCAAGATTCAAATCAGAGACCTACTGGAACAAGACCGCGTCGTTGTTTACCACTGCACAACTTCTTGGTTGTGTCAATTTTATGGGAAATATTATCCCTTTGCATGATAATTTCAGGGAAATTCTTTATAGTGGTCAGGTCCCAAATGTAAGTTTCAGGTGAGTCTTTAATATAATTACCTATCGAATGGCTGGCGAGACACTTCACTCAGACTTCGCAAAGACTTTCTACTTCCGCAACGCACATCTACAACAGTTGGTGGTAGGAATGGTGGATCCTAGTGGCGAGAGGAAGTGAAAGGATCAAGACAAGTGGCTTAGAGGGGGTGAATAGTCCTGCAAAACAATTTTAAACTTTTCTTACAAAACACCGTCAGACTCTGGAACCTCCGGGAAATTCCTCGGAACCTCTGGGAAAATGCACAGATAGTGTATTTTCCTGTAGCTTTCAGGAATGATACCTGCACGAGATCTGATGCGGATAACAGGTTATAAAATAGATCTAGAGTACGAGATAGGTTAGCAAGACAAAGAAACTAAGGCCTAAACTCACAAACAACCTTAGAACACAAGGAACAACAAGATACATGGCAAACCCTAATAGATCTAGGAGCTAGTGTAGTGAACATGGCCTCATATGCCATTTGTTCAAGTTTGATTTTGTTGATTCGTGACAACATGACTAATGGGACTAACCATATTGTTGAGCATGTCTTTGTACACATTTCTAGGTCCCAAGGATGCAAAAATGCCACATGCCAAAATGAGAAGATAGTGTATATTTTGAGGGTCTAAACCGAGGAAGAAAAAGACACTGACAGATGAACCGATGGTACCCTAGAAGAAGCATCGGTGCAAGCAACGAATGAAGTGGAACACTGCATGAAGACTCAAGATAACTGCTGGCACCGTCGAATGAACCGACGGTCCATCTTCTACATGCGTCGGATGATTACCAGAGACAAAGCAGTAGACTGAATGGCACCGGATGAACCAACAACTTGGTTGGTTTGAGCGTCGGTCTATCTGATGGCTTGAAGAGTCAAGACAGAGAGCAGCCGGTTGCAGAGGCTTAAGCACTGGATGAACCGGCGGTGGTAGCAACGATTCATCCAACGACGTCAAGTTTGCTAACGGAAAGGTTTTGGCGTGGAACCCTTCAGCACCAGATGAACCGACGGTCAGCAGAGGAGCGTCGGTCTATGTGTCAGATGAATGGCGTCAGCAAATCTACAATGGCTATGTGATGTGGAGGGGGACACCAGATGAACCGATGGCCCTGAAAAGCAAGCGTCAGTTCATCCGACAATATACTTTTCAATAGCCATTAGCCAACAGCTAGCTTGATGCCTTGGGCTATTTATACCCCCTCCACTCACCCATTTGAGGTTGCTGGATTGTGTGGAAGTGCAGAGGAGTGTGAGACACATGCAAGATCATATCCAAGCCATACAAGTGCTAAATTGCTCATCCATAGACTTGCACATGCTTTGTGTGTGCTTAGTGCTAGGCTTAGCTTAGCGTTGAGTGAGTGCAAGGTGTGCATACCTTGTGAGGTGATTCTTGAGAGAATCAAGCTGTACAAGGTGCGCTAGAAGCCTTGGGGCCTAAGTGGCTCACCGGCAATCATCTTCGACCCTCCGGCTTGGTGTGGAGTGGCGAGAACACTTTGTGCGGGGGACGTGGAGACCCCCTTCCTTGGTGGAGAAGCTCCTTAGTGGAGGTGGCATCAAGGTGACCAAGGAAGCTTGGAGAGTACCTTCATGGTGAGCCTTTGTGGTGAGTCAAGTGGCGCTCTTGGGAGAGACTTGGTGGCCGGGAATCAATACTCTTGTGTGGAGTGCTTCAACAACGTGGACTAGAGGTGGCTTAGTGCTTACCGATACCACGAGATAAATTGCGTGTCAAGAGTTTGCTTCCTCTCATCCCTCTTTACGTTTCCGCATTACTCTCTTGCAATCCTTGCTTACCTTTACTTTCCTAGAGTAGTATCATGCTAGGATTGGCTATAGGTTGCAAAACTTGTTTTGGGATGAGGGTTTCACACTAGGTTAACCATAGATTGCACATCTATATAGAAATGATCTAGTTTACTTTATGAAAAATAGTGGAAGCCATAGGTTAAGTTTTTAAGTTGCATAATTCACCCCCCTCCCCCTCTTAGCCTACGAACATCTGATTCCTTACAGCTAGCAACCTAGAACAAGCAAGTAAGATATAAATGAAGGTTAAGCACACAAGACACCAATTTATCCCGTGATTCAGCTCACCACAAAGGCTGGCCTACATCCATGTTGTTCAGGTAAGCCACAGAGACTTTGGGATCTCTTTCAATCCACTCCTCTCTCACACCTATCACCAAGGTAATAGATGGAGGGTTCCACTAGCACAAAGAGGGTAATACAAACTTCTTGGGGCTGCCACACGAAGATTGGAAGCTCCCAAACAACCACTAGCCGTCTAGGATTCAAAATCCAAGAGTAAAAGATCCACCAAGTAAGCTAGTGTTTCACCAAGTGCACAAGAACACTAGAGGGAGATGGATTTTGCTTTTTCTCACAAGGAATCACTCAAGACTTGAATGCAAGGGTTGGATTTGGATTCAAGTTGGTGGGAGTAAATGCTTAGGTGAGAGAAGAGCAATGAAGGGTGTTTGAACCATGGGAGAGGAGCAAGTGACCGTTGGGGCGGAGTGGAGATTAAATACCTTCAGATCCAGATTTTAACGGTCGGATTTGAAATCCCGAAACCTCCGAAAAAATTCTCGGAGCTTCGGCAATCTGGAAGACAAAGCAAGCTGTCAAAGTCAATTCTGGAACCTCCGGGGAAAAACTAGGAGCTTCCGAGAACAACTGAAAACTCAGAGCAGGACAACTAGCTGGTAGGACTTTTTGTGGCTGGGTTGGAGTTTGTTTGAGATTTATTTCATGCACTTGGTTTCACTCATACCACAATTTGTATCCCTCCTGATAGTACGGCTTGTCCTAACCAATTTCAAAATAGAAAATGAATTAATCTACATCTTGAGCCATAATAAGTCTTTCCTTCGAATGAGGGATCTCCTCTTTCTCTTTTGCACTCATGATGTAATGATCACCTGTTACTTAACCTTAAAAGCTCATTAGTCCTTTAATTCTTTGGTCAACATCATCAAAACCCACTTAGGGGCTTGATTGCACTTACAGGAAGATGGTTGCGTCGCCACCTCCCGGCTACAAGAGGATGAAACAGCACGACGAGGTCTGTCCTATGCTTTGAGCCACTATATTTTCCCTTATGACGATAGGGATGGGAATTTCTAAATTTGGGGATCTGGAGGATTGATGAGCATATATCCTAGATTAAGATTTCATTGTACCCTATGATTTGCACTCCGCTTGGTGTTAGAAGTTGATAGGCTATAGACAATTCATAGGTGTTAGATTCAATTATTTTTCAATTTGCATCATTTTACGGATTGATAGGTTCTTATATTTTACTAGCTTCTAGAGGTGCTCCAAGCCACTGATTGCGGTAGACCGGGGCTTCCTGATGCTGATTTTATCCTTGGGGATCATAATAACAAGTGCGAGCATGGGCATGCTCTCCTTGTGATGAGGACATCCTCCATTATTACCTGTTGTCAAAGATGCAACATGAGCTGTAGTCTAGTTGTAGTCGGGCAGCGACCGTGTGAGCCTCATAATCCCACCTTACTTAGCTTGGAAGGAGGAAGTCATCTTAAAAGGGAGAGTCGCACTTCCCCCATCGGGTGTGGGATGCTAAACTGCGTAATCTGTGCATCGGGCTTTCATCATTCAATCATCGCATGGGTCGGACTCATCATTTGGTATCAAAGCAGACTTGGGTTTTATCCTAGAGTGATTTTTTTGTCGAGGGTTTTCTCCTACGAAGAACAGAGGGGTGACTTCCTCTCATCTACCTTGTTGATCCTTTTCGGATTGTGTGGAGTGCGTGCTCGAGCTACCGCAGCTTGGTTGTGCCTCGGATTCCCGTCAGAATTCCATTCTTCTGATTGTGGTTTGTCGCAACTGTGGGTGGAAGAACTCATCTAGGGTTCGATTTATATCCTGTAAGTTGATCTCTTTGTTTATCTTGCTAAACTTGTGTCAGAATTGTTCTCACGGGATTGGTTTCTCCAATTAGTGGCGGAGCTGCGGCCCAGGCCACACAAGCCGGGGCACTAGTCGCTGTGCCATTTTTTACATATTGCAGCACACTGTAGCAGGCACTCTGTCTCCAATTGAAATTAAAATATTGTTGCACAATATTTTTGTTGTGAGATTGGTTGGCGTGGTTGCCGTTGGCTTGTGAGAATCAATTAATTATTGGTCTCCTACTAGTTCATACGTGAGGGTTACATCCAAATCAATCGATTTGCTAATATTATTACTAGTACTACTCATCTGCCGGGAATTGGATTGATTGGCAAGCATAATTAAATATCTGGTTGCGTGGTTGATTAAAAAAATCAAAGGTCTCATATTGTTACTACTAGTACCATGAAATATTGGGATAATTCCTCAGGCACAATAAATGTGTCTTCATCAGGTGGTATCAGAGCAAGGCATGCGTGCCATTATCTACGGGTACCGTCCCTTGTACGAGAGCAGACTTGGTTTTTATATTGGTTTTTTTTGTCGAGGGTTTTCTCCTCCAAAGAACAGAGGGGCGAATTCCTCTCATCTACCTTGCTGGTCCTTTTCGAATTGTGTGGAGTGCGTGCTCAAGCTACCGCAGCTTGGTTGCGCCTTGAATTCCCATCGGAATTCCATTAATCTGATCGTGGTTCGTCGCAGCTGCGGGTGGAAGAACTCATCTAGGGTTTGGTTTATATCCTGTAAGCTGATCCCTTTGTTTATCTTGCTAAACTTGTGTCAGAATTGTTCTCATGGGATTGGTTTCTCCAATTGAAGTTAAAATATTATTGCACAATATTTTTGCTGTGAGATTGGTTGGTGTGGTTGTCGTTGGCTTGTGAGAATCAATTAATTATTAGTCTCCTGCTAGTTCATACGCGAGGGTTACATCCATATCAATCGATTTGCTAATATTATCACTAGTACTACTCATCTACCAGGAATTGGATTGATTGGCAAGCATAATTAAATATCCTATTGCGTGGTTGATTAACAGAATCAGAGAAGTCTCATATTGTTACTACTAGTATCGTGAAAGATTGGGATAATTCCTTTGGCACAATAAGCGTGTCCTCATCACCTTGTGAGGTATAGTTGGACATTTTCCGACTCTGGCGCCGATATGCATCCTGCCATGAGGTAAACAATACTAACTTGTTTCAATTCCAATAAACCTTTTGATGTTAGTGTTGTAAATGGGGAATTGTATGAACATATATGTATTTGGTGTATGCGGCCTGAAGGAAAATAATGTGCGGCGTTTATATGGATTGATCCTAAATGGGATGCTAGGACTAAAGTAGTTCTGATGAAGTTAATGGACAGAAACACAAAAGCTGAAGAGGATGCAAGGTCATAGAAAGGAGAATGCGCAAAAGCTAATGTGAAGGTTGAAGCTATAGCCGTTGTGCTGCAAAAGGTGATAGATACTCACAAGTAAGAGAATCATGTATGATTAGAGACGCACAGGCCACAGAACGCGAGGCGATGTAACTGGTTGTACAATGGAAGAACATGTATTGGTAATCGTTAGATGAGAAGATTGCCCAGTTACAGGAGATGAATGCCCAGTTGCAAAAGAATGCAAGAGAGACCTGTAAGACCAAAAGTTCACAGCAGGAGATGCAGAAGGTGAAGGAACAGCTGCAGGATGCAAAATATGAGATGGAGAAGTTCCAGTAATCATTATGATTATGAATGGGTAGTTATGGTTATTGTGAAATTTGTATCCTGCTTGTATTTTGGTGTTTACTACCGGATCGTATTATGATGTTCGCTACTTGTTGGTAGTGTGAACTTTATGGTGATGAGTTGTTATGAGATGCCATCTTATTTTGCTGATTTGGTTTAATCTATTCCAAATTGATTCGAACATACTCACCATTCGGAATTCATACGCGTTGCATAACTGCGGAATAAGGCAAAAAAAGAAGGTAGATGAAGAACAATGGAAGTATCGTGATAATATCCAGAGAAGGGGGAAGTTATGACCGAGGAAAGTCCGGTCTGTTGATATTTTGCAGGGAGGACCTTCCTAGTAACAATTGCGTAATTACTTGTTTCCAAGTACTGTCGTTTCAACTCGTCATAAAATTTAATAGGGTCCCACAAGTCAGTTTGATGGCATCCTTATATTATCTCCAGAGACCTACAGTAATAAGACTGCGTTGTTAGACCATTGCACTACTTTTTGGTTGTGTCAATTTTATGAAAAACATTGACGTTATGCCTTATAATTTAATTCTTTACAGTGACCAAGTCCCACATGTAAGTTTCAAGTGAGTCTTTAATATAAATTACCTATCGAATGGTTGGCGAGACGCTTCACTACCTTTGCAAAAACTTTGGACTTCGCTATGTAGATCTGCAATGGCTCGTAGTAGGAATGGCGGATCCTAGCGGCGACGAGAAGATGGTTGCGCCGCCACCTCTACGACAGGATGAAACAGCATGACGAGGCCAGTCCTCTGGTTTGGACAGCTATATTTTCCCCTACTGTCCTAGCGATGAGAATTTCTAGATTTGGAGACCTGGAGGATTGATGAGCATATACTAGATTCAAATTCCATCGTACCATCAGATTTATAGTCTGATTGGTGTTAGAAGTTCTATGAAAATGCTAGCTTGTGGATGTGCTTCAAACCACTTGTTTTATGGATTTTTTTAGGTGCACAATTGATAGGATTGATAGGTCCTTGTATTTTCAATTTGCATCATTTTATGAATAGATAGATTGAAGAGGCTGTCTCTGAGCTGCAGATGGTGAAGGGACACCCCGATTCTGCCACGATTGTTAGCCTTTGCACAATTCATAGGTGTTAGATTCAGTTAGTTTTCAATTTGCATCGTTTGATGGATTGATAAATTCTTATATTTTACTAGCTTCTAGAGGTGCTTCAAAACATTAAAGTTGAGCTGCAGAAGGTGAAGAGAGACTTGCATGACCAACAAGTTAGAGAAGTCACAACACAGTAAAAAAATGTAAAATACAAGGAGCTGTGTGACAAATTTTAGATAAAAATATGCAAGAGATCAGAGAATTTTAGACGCTGAAAATTGTACGTGATCTAAGCCATCATTTTGCTGATCGAACGGCAGAGAGCTATGGTTTCAGTGTTTGTGTCAATCTACACTCTTCATTTCGCATCCGGCGGTGCTAGTACAACTGCTTCTTGAGTTTTCTGGGCTGCGCCTAGCCTCGCAATTGTGGGTTCCATTCTAGAATTTTATTTTTTTAATTTGATTTTTCATTTTACAAAAATATACAATCATTTCAAAATTTAGCAAAACTAACCTACCACCGCCGTGGTTCATGACGATAGGGGCAAACTGTCATGAGCCATAGTGGTTGCAGGTGCTACAGTGTCAAACCGTCGCGGCCACGACGGTTGCCCATGGCGGTTAGAGTCAGTCTATTATTAAAAAATCGTAACTTTTTTGTATGAACTCGGATGAAGATAAACTTTACACGAAACTTGTAGCTTTCGACGAGATCTACAACTTTGTAGTTCAAGCTTTTTTCATTTGAAGTTATCTTTGGGGCTAAAAAAAGATATAATGTCCAGATCTCAGTTTTCGGTATCTAGATCTGGACAGTATATCAATTGTTTGAGTCCTAAGATGACTTCAAATGAAAAAGTTTGAACTACAAAGTTGTAGATCTCGTCGGAAGCTACAAGTTTTGTATAAACTTTATCTTCATCCGAGTTCATAGAAAAAGTTACGATTGGTCGAAAACAAACTGACCCAGCACTTGTAGGTTAGTTTTGCTTAATTTTGCCAAAAGGAAAAAAAAATAAATTAAAAAAAATAAAAAATTCTCCATTCTACCGCCGCCACATTTGTTGCGCTTGCGCCTCCCGGCGGCGAAAGAACACAAGCTAGGGTTTCTGTTGCGCCCCTCCTCTCCTCACCGGCTCCCCACTGCCGTTAGGTTCTATCTGTTTCTACACCTGCGGCGAATCCCCACTTCCTACACCTGCGGCTCCCATCTGCAAGTAGCTTACTTGTTCTTGGTTTTTTAAGCAAATCCTTTCGTTCCGAAGATTTTTTTTTTTTTTTTTGTCGCTCGGCCGGCGGGACTCCCTTCCTACCGCTTCAACTGAAAGATGAGGATGCTCAAGTTCCACGAGCAGAAGCTCCTCAAGAAGACCAATTTCTTGGAGTACAAGAGGGAGGGCGGCCACCGGGAGGCGCTCGTGACGCAGCGCTACCGCCTCGTCGAGAGGGACGACTACAAGAAGTAAGCTTCTATTCTATCCTCACCCTCCCCTGCTTTCCCTGTTAAATCAGTTATTCAATTTTGCTCTTGGTACTGAATCAGTTAGGGGATTGCATTATGTTGATCTTGAATCGAAGCATTTGATGAAGGATTAACTGAAAATTTGTGATTGTTGGGTTGCCAGGTACAATGGCATATGCTTAATGGTGCAAAAGCTCGTTAACATCATAAAGCAGATGGACCCAAGAGACCCTTTCAGAATCGAAATGACAGACATGCTGCTTGATAAGCTGTAAGTTATCGCCAGACCACTTTTCTCCACTTGGCTCTGAAACGATACATCCATCCTTTTGCGATTTTGAGATGGACTGTTAGGCTGCATCCTTATAGTTGGGTGACTAGATTATTGTTTTGTTCACTACTTCTGTACTTCAGACATACAGAGAAGTAATCGACTGCATTGTCAAGGCATTGAGCTATCAGTGTATGAATACTTGACTAGCTGCTCAGAATTTACTTCAGTGTCAGTGCAGCAAAGGCTTTTCCTTGGATAATTCTCTCTGAAATTATTTGCTTTTCAAAACATGGCCACATGGGAGGACCAAGGAGTACTCCCTCCGTATATGTCTAGATACATAACAAAATAAATGTATCTAGAAAAGCCAAAACGACTAATAATTTGGGACAGAGAGATACTGTTTATCTCTGACTGTGATTGTACTATTAACTTGCATCTGCACTGGACTTATGCACAAGCCATCATCCTTATAGTACTTTTTTCCTTGAGCATGGGAATTGATATCTTTTGTTAGAAACCACTATATCTCACACCCAGACTATCAGGCTTGGAATTATGAATTTTTCTATGCTACTATTTGGGTTGAGTTTGCTACTATTTGGGTTGAGTTTGCTACTATTTGGGTTGAGTTTGTTTGTTTCTGGTATCTCAACCTATTTCATTTTGATCAAATCATGTAATCTCTTGTCCAATTTAGTATTGCGATTTTCAGATTTTGTCTGTTACACTTCAACCCATCCTCATTTGTGTTATTGTGTAGTCTGATGGAGTTTCTTAAATTTCAGATATAACATGGGTGTAATTCCAACAAAAAAGAGCTTGGTGAAATGTGAGAATCTTTCGGCTAGCGCCTTCTGCAGGTATCTCTTTTGCGTGTCATTCTTGGCTAACCACATAGAAAACAAAAGTATACTAAATGAAAACAGCATGGTATACTGTGTTCCACTTACCTTTTTTTGCTAAATTACTACAGGCGAAGACTGGCAACAGTTATGGTGAAGCTCAAGTTTGCAGAGCACCTTAAAGAGGCTGTAACATACATTGAGCAGGGGCATGTGCGTGTGGGTCCAGATACCGTTACCGATCCAGCCTTTCTTGTGACCAGAAACATGGAGGACTTCATCACCTGGGTAGATTCCTCAAAGATTAAGAGGAAGGTCATGGAGTACAATGATGCATTGGACGATTATGATGCCATGTTTTGAGAAAATCATTCAGCAAGAAATTCTGTGCTGCGTGTCAATGTAATCTTAGCTACTCACATATGGAACCTGTAGAACAGAAATCTGTGGCAATTGTTTGTTTGTTGCAGGGTACATGCATTTGCATTGCAGACGGTGCAATTTTGTTGTT
The DNA here is from genome assembly GCA_036936925.1 of Cenchrus fungigraminus. Classification (NCBI taxonomy): domain Eukaryota; kingdom Viridiplantae; phylum Streptophyta; class Magnoliopsida; order Poales; family Poaceae; genus Cenchrus; species Cenchrus fungigraminus. The sequence goes on along the minus strand of CM072770.1, from coordinate 59,542,730 downwards.
GGTTGCTTATACACTGGAGTCTGGATACCCTAGTTATCTGAAGTGTCTTCACGATGTTCATTCTGCAGTGCATTTGTGCTTGCCGTGCTGTTATGTCGAGGCCCATCTATAGTGGTACCATTCTGAGAAAGTTCAGTTGGAAGTTAGAGAGCGCTGATTCCACACTGATGTTGTTGAGCCTGATTTTGATGCCAGTTGAAGATGAATTTTAAACCAAATGAAGCCTTTGTCATTTTAAACCAAATGAAGCCTTTGTCATCATCGTACAGGCCTGGAAATAAAGCCCGGTATTGGGTGCAACGGCAGCAGGATTTTCAGTGAACTACATGAAAAATAGTTAACGCGAAAAACACCTGATGATGTCAAACAGTTGTCCATAGCATTACTAAAATACACAAAACATATTAAGTCTTACTATGAATTTCACATCAGGTTGTAAATTTGCTACGTTTGCACTTCAACTTCCAGTTGGTACGACCCGGAAAAAAGGAAAAAACTTCCTGTTGCTACGAATTTCACATAGTTCATTTGGAAGTTGAATCAGCCAGGCGCCAAGACTAGTTGCGTGTGAGCGGTTGGATCTTACTGCGAGTTCAGTTGGATCGTATCATCATAGCCAGTGCACATAGTTCAGCTGAAAGTTTGAATTTCACATCAAGTTTGCCCTATGATGCTAATTCAAGCTTCAAAGCTTGTAGTTTAGTTTATGCAACAACAATTCACATATTCTCCGTCGCCGTCCAAAGCCAAGCACCTCATTTCATCATTTCAGAGTATGTTTGGAAGAAGCCCCAGGACTTCTAGTATGGACTTGAATCTCAATCCCGTCTATACAATGCCCAAGCAGACGTTTAGAGATCACTCTTATTGTGCAGTTTCTGCTTTAACCAATATTGTCGCTGAACAAGGCTCCACATGTAACAACATATAGGTATAGCTGTAGGCCTCACAGATCAGATTGGCCACGCTTTTTGTTCAATATATACTAATATATACCCCTATACAAACATATGGACACAATAGAGAGGCATACAACAAGTGAATGACTTGATTATTAATGGTGAACTTACAACTACCTGTCAGCGTTAATCATCTAGGGGGAATCCTAGAGCCCAGTGATCTTGAAAGCTCTCTAATGATGATCGACTTCTCCTTGGCTTCTTTATCGCCTTCAAAATGCCATTTTCGGGACATTTCTTCAGCCTGTCATTACAGAACAGGGAAAAGTACATCAATATTTGTCACAAAACTCACAGGAATCAGCACCCCAAAGCAGACTCAATCAAGACTGAAGTACTGGAGGGGAAATACAATGAGTAAATACCTAACGAGAAATACAAGAATAGTGACAAGGTTTTCTTACCCAGCTTCTTAATGGAGCTATTTGTTCCTTAATCATATCGGCTCGAGGCTGCAATGCATCCTTTCCTTTAGTTTTAACGTCATCTACCTGAAAGGAAAAACTAGCTTTGTTTCAGAGGGGCTATTTACCACTTAGATTTTTATGCTTCAGCTAACACACATTTTGCATTGATCCTCGTATTAATGATTGGGTGAAATCAGATACTCAACAGTTTAGTTGCGTTTCGTATGTACCAGGAAAGCAATTCAAACCTGGCTAGCTCACATCATCATAACAGCAAAAACGGAACTTGATCTGCCATTGCATGACCTGTGTGGAGCTGACTAATTTTCAATCTCTTAGATCGATAGACGCTACACATACACAAACAAAAATGTCTCCACATATTATTTCACCAGTAAACTCCTAACCTATTTCAGAAACATTGATATGTTTAGGAGCCTAGTCCACCATTTGGTGTCACAAAACATTGCCATTCCACAGATAGCTCAAACATTATTTATAAAAATAAACCCCACTTACCACTGTGGAGTGACTGGCCAAGTGGCCATTGACGGTCTGACTGGCCAAGTGGCCATGGATGCATTTAATGTGGAACTGTAGACATTAAGGATTAAAAGCTTAGAGAATTACATCTCTACTTTGTTTATGAGATATTTGATCAGTCAAGAATTCCAGGACTTATTTTCCCATTACTGTGCAACATCGTGACTCACAAGGAAGTAGCACAGTTTGTAGCATAGCTAGTTAAGAGTACCAATAGAGAAGCATACAAGACATCAGTTTCCATATGAGGAGCATACCAAGAACTGAAGAGAGCAGAGACCAATAAAATAATTTAAAATCAAGGAATTTTGACAACAAAAACAACTGCAGAAGTCTTAAGACAAATCATAGAGTTTAAACAAGACAAATAGAGACCATAGAATTGCATTATGTTTTAAGCAAGACATAGTTGCAGGGGTAAATTGAACAAAAATTTAATTTAGGGGTTATTCAGACTTCGACCATACTTGAGGCGTTGAGGGTGTAATAAAACTTAGAACTTTCTTTTTGTTAAATGTTCTAAGTTTTATTTGGATATGTTCAATTTCCATATCTTCATGACTTACCGAATCCAACTGTAGCTTATCTGCTGTGTAGAATAGGGCAGCTGTTGCTCCACCGAACACCAAAATAGTTGCACCAAGAAATGCTTTCCCAACTGTAACAATTTCAAATGAGAACAAAAGATCTCAAGAACACTAGAGCCCAGAATTTGTTGCAAGCAATCTTACTCTGTGAGTATCCAGCAATTACGGCCTTCAACTTCTCAGGGTCCACGGGAGGTGGGCTCCTATCCCGACGCCTCTCATTGGCTGTTGACGCCAAGTAATTAGGTTGCTCATTTGGAAGCTGCCATCTGCAATCAAAACCACAATAAACACAGAAATAAAATGACAACACATTATCAGGTTCCAGTTTACAGGGACGGCATTAACTCAAGTACATCAGAGCATAAAAACACTCAGCAATTAAACCAACAAGGATGAATTAAATATAGCATGCCACAGAGACAAGAAAAGATCTTTGTTTACAGATCCTGAATGTTGAAACATGTAGTACTAAATAGAGTTCACTATGCCCAACAGTTAGGGTGCAAATTTCAGATTTTAGAAATGTATAGTTGATTTGCACATTTCTGTGAGTAAGCATCTATGTAACCAATTGCATCCTAGAGACTAAATTATGTGTAAGTCACGAACACTTTGCATGTCCTGACATATAAATTTAGGAGCAGGTAGAGGTAGAACACTGCTAGCACAAGAGCACTACCTCAAATAAATAGGACCATACAAAATAATGGCAGTGGTATTGTGTTAAGTATATCGATTACCATGAATGGACCTGAGTCATTTTCATGATGGTGAATCTATCACCCAATGCAAATTTGTGCCCACTACACTGTACATATAGATTGGCATATGTGTGTGTTTTTTTGCACTTTACTTGTTCCGATCCAATATGCATCCCAGTACTCACAAGTCCACAATTGCGGAATTGCTTGGAAACACCTTAAATTCAAAGCTTCAAGCATGAAGGAAAGGGTGCAAAAATTAAAATTAACTACTGTGCCTTGGCGCACAAATTGGGAATTACTCCCAATTGGGACTACTGTTAAGTGCGAACTACAACTTTGTACAGAATGCAATGGGAGAGAGACGCGATACCTTTTGGGGCCGAAGGTGGCTTGCGGAAGCGAGACGTAGGAACGGAGTGGGTTGAGCGCGTCAGGGTGGACGCCCGCGGCCTCGGCGCTGCCCGGTGGGAGCGCCCAGCGGGAGGACGCGGACAGGGAGGGTTCGGCCGGGGGCGGCGTCCCCTTGATGGGCACGGAGTGACGGAGGATCTCCGGGAGCACGTCGGGGGAGGGCGGCGCTGACTCCCCACCGCGCGCTGGAGCGGACACGGGGAGCTTCTCCGCGAGGCGGCCGACGGCGGCCTTTGACTCATGGAGGAAGTACGCGCCCTCCTTGGCGGCGGCGATGCGGCCGGTGAGGAAGCTCATGGACGGCGGCGCAATTGATCGATCAGTTGGTCTACAGAGAGGTTTGGTTTCCGACCGCTTCCCTGCTTGGGTGCGTGTGGTGTGGGTGCTTTTGTAGTCGACGCGGCCGTTTCCCGTTGCGGCGTTGCGAACATATGGAGTGACGTGGAGTGTACCGTGGCTACATTTTAGGCCTGCTGCTTCTGTTTTTATTTATTTCATTTCTGATTCCTAATTTCATTTGGAGTCAGTTCATCTATATGACCAAAAAAAGTTATCAACATCTCAGACAAGTCCTTATAACATTTAACTAAATTATTCGAGTGTTAACTAAAACTGTACTGCAAAGTTCGTATTGGCCTGTTATAAAGCCCAAAATAAAATATATGTTGATATAAGACAAATTATTTGGAAATATAAAGACAAAAAAGGAAAATCTTTTCAAGTAGCCACTAGAGATCTTTTATTTCTCCATACATAGTAATTCTGCTGATTCTAATTGATCGAAAAATATAGTACAAAGTCAATAGAGGAGACCTAAACATTTTCTCCGTTACTTCAATTTTAAACCGGACATTTTTTTTGACAATTGCAAACTATTATATTAAGCAGCTAGTTTTTACAGAGAAGCCCTCCAAGAAGGACAGAATTACAACTTGGTCCAAAGACCAGACAAGAACAACAACTACTACGAGAGGCAGACGACGGCGACCTCGCCGACGGAAGGCAGTAGAAGGTACTGCCGGATGGAAGGCCGTGCACAGAAACATCGGTTGTAGCGGATCGACGGAGCCTGCAAGGATGCTTACACCGGACGACTGAAAGATTCTTGTATTGCCGTCGCCGGAGATTGAGGGAGGAACTCCGAGTCGAGATCCGGGGGGAGACAAGGTCGTCGATGCAGCGCCTGGTGTAGGAGTATTGCTTGTACTGTAGAACTACAAATCCTGGGGCTGCTTCAACTGAGGGCGAGGCGGAGGCGGACGGCGGTGAAGGCGGGTCGGAGGAGCTCGTATCTTGAAGGCGGGAAGAGGTCGGCGGAGAGAGGCGAGGGAAGATCCGAGCAGAGGGGGGATTTTATTTTATTACCACTAACCTTGGCAGGAGCGATGGCGACGACGAAGACGAAGGATCCACCGAGGAAGGCCTCGGCAACGAGAACCCCGACGACGACGGCGACAAGCTCAGGCAGGGTCAAGGTCACAGAGGCACAAGCGCAAAGGCTACTGGATTAGAACTAAAAGGAAAACCTAGCTAAGGAGTGGATCCACCGATTTGGGGGGACCCTACCCCTCTCGCCGCCGGCGGGGAGGAAGGGAGGGGCCCTGGGTGTGAAGGGAGGAGGGAGCCGAGAGAGGAGGAGCCTTCGAGGCGAAGAGTCGTGCTTCAATTTTAAACAGAGGAATGGAAGGGGACTACTAGAACGAAGAAACAGGACTTTAGCTAGTGTCACATGAAAGAAGACTCGTGCAAATTCAGACAGCTTAGACTGACTCCAAGAGCTTCCCCATCCCACCCCACTAGCGCAAAATGGGGAAGGGAGAGCTCTGTACTGACTCCAGCAGCTGCCGCAACGGCAGCTGCAAAATGAGCGATCCCTCCCCCACGAGCGCATTCCTGGGGAAAATTTCCCCTTTCTCTCTCCTTCTCTCAACCGCTCCCTCTCCCTCAGTCGCCCCCACCTGCGGCCGCCCGCCTCCGCCACCACCCGCGGCCGCCCGCCTCCGCCCGCGAAGAAGCAACAAGAGAAAGCCAATGGCCATCCATACTGTCTGTTCATATTCTACCAAAACAGAAACTGAACAAGTCCGAATCTAAATTCAAAAATAATAAAAGTAACAAAATGAAGAGTAGTTTTGAAACATATAATGCCTTGGGCAGTAAGTCGTATCAGCTAAACAATCCTGCCCCTTCTGCAAGATATCACAACCCAGTTCCTCGCCTTGGTCAACAAGTCCATCTGCCACGTTAGTCAGCTATAGCTGCTCTACCCAGAGACTAATGAGGATTGAGCTCTCCTGACCAAGTTCTGATAAGATAAATAAATAAATAAAGATTTCACTTCTCGTATGGATCAAGAAATCTGCGAGGTTGATCTCGTATGCCACTCGTTGGTCTTGGTCAGGCTGTCTCAGATCAGAACTGTAACAATCAACCGGCAGACTCTGCACAAAAAGCCGCCCAATAATATTTGTGACATCAGAAATCAGATGCTACTCTAACATCACGATGCACATTAGATCAAACTCAAATTCACACTTGTGTGAGCATTGCAAAAGAAAACACAAATATACATGTCTGGCCTTGGAATAGCACAGAGTTTGCACAAAAGGTAGCATTCCTCCCACTTTATAATGAGATCTTTCGCAGTTTGACAGAATCTTACAACATCGCTATATATACGCCTCTTATGGTACAACACTACTCGATGAACAAAAGAATGGTAAAAAAGGAGTCAAAAACTCTACTTCAAAAATAAGGGAGTAAAAAAAACTCGAGATGCCACCTGCCCCTATCAAATGATAGCAAATCACAGCATATCCTGTTCACAAAATTCTAGCAAGCTGACTAATAGAATGATAATCCATGGTAATTAAGGCACTGTTAAGACCAGAAATCCATTGCTCAGCTTGCTAAACGTAATACTCCTTTGGTCAATGAGATGGTGTGTCTCCATTCACAGTATGTTTAACTACGCCCCATAAGAAATATGGTGGCACTGTTGCATATGCAAAATTGAGTCCCTGATCCACTTCCACCACACAGGAGACACTGCCAAATAATCCAAATCCAACATTCAGTGGTAACCCATCATATCAGTAGGAGAATGGAAGCCATACTGCTTCTCTGCTTTAACTGTAAGAGCTTGTATGTTCTTGTTTCAATTTGATTCCAACAGTAGTCAGGAACAAGAGATGCCCAGACGTCAGCCGACACGCAAAAGAACAAGCTTTGGTGATCTCATTGGCATTGTCTCTCCCTTAAAAAAAGTATGGGTATAAGCACAAGAATTATCAAAAAGTCTCAATGCTCTGTTCTGCACATACACTCTAGACATCGTGGATGTCTAAATATGCTTCTTGCTACAGGTCTCTCGTGAACTTGCTTTGTTTGCTGTATGAGTTTTCTTACTCTTGTTTCAAACTCGTGCCACTCGATCGTGGCATTCTTCACAAGTATGCTGGCTAACCGCCGTTTATTGGGTCTTATTGTGGGAAGATTCCCACCACCATAGTACATTCGGTAGCCTTGAACAAGAGAAGAGAACTGACTTCCTGGGTCAGTCATAGCAAATGCATCAGCAGCCGCACATGCAATGAAGTCCAGAGCTGCCAGCTGGAGAATGGGAGGAGCAGAAACAAATTATTCAATAAAGTGTAGCCATAATTCACAAGATAATAATGTAAATTGCAAAAATTTATAACCACTTTCTTATCATTTATGTCACCCTAGCAGCTATTGGCTTTCTGCACGCATGAATTACCTTTATATTGAGAGTTGGATATAAAACTAGCACTTCCCTGGCATGGCATATGTTAACCTCTATATATGGGACAATCATTCTAAGATGGAATCTATTCAGTCAGTCTACAGACAATTAGGAACAGGCTACCTACATTTTCTATATGGCTGCTTACTTTCTATACATTTTTTGCTAGCACTGTCTAAAACACCTTTCTACCTAAATCATACAGGAAGAGGTCAAACAGAATATCTCGCAGAAATTTACCTGAGATGAAAAATTCCTAAATGGTTCAAGCTCAGATGGAGAAAGAAGGGTTTCTTTAGTTACTAAAGAAGGATAAAGACGACTTATGGCCGCCATCCTATGCCTCCCTCCATAAATTTCAGCACCTGCAATGTAAATATTTGTGCTGCGTTTGAAACCAATAGCAGCTAGCATAAGCACAGCCTCTTCAGGTGCAAGGGGACATTTGCCTTCAGACCGTAAGAAAGCAGCAGACGGCAACCTGCCACGGTATGGTACTATCAGAAAATAGAAATTCTTGTTGATGGGAAAAGGCAACAGCAGATCAATATTAGGATCGTATTTTGGTTTAATTTCCCAGCATAGACAGGAAAATATCGTACATACTTTGTCGTCTTCTTCATTTCTGTCAGGACAGGAAAATGAATTTGGCGATAAGCTTCTAATTCATCTTCCTCATCTTTGCCACCACCAAAGTAACACAATGAGTACGCAACCATATCAATCTCAAACCTGAGATGAACAGCCAGGTATTTGGATGCATCACTCTTGTTTGCACTGGGGGCAGACTTAACAGCAAACTGGCCTAAAAGAGTATCTTTCAAAGGTGACAAATGGGACCTATGGCCATGTAACCTCTCTACAAGAAGTGCACCCATTTCTTGAATTTTGGGTACAAAATGAAGAGCATGGAAGTTACATCTGCATCGCAGCCTCTGCGGAACAGTACATGAAAAAGTATCAAGGTAAGTAATATTCATCTGCAATTCTATGTACTGCCAGTCATTCATATCTAAACAGTCCAACATGTAAGTTACACTACTGTAAATGACCATTTCCTGGCCCAGTAAAAGTGTAAATGAATGAATCAGTGCGAAACAATTGAAGAAAATTAGTGAATTTGTACACGCAAGGAAACGATTCAGGTAAATGGTGGCAATCAGCACAATATGATAAACTCCAGTCAAAAGTAAGCGTTGTACTATAACAGGTGCAGCTGAATTTTATATCTGAGAAACAATATATTTATGAATAAATAAATAGGCCATAAGAAGTTGTTTCCGTAATATATTTGTTTTAAAACGTACTTTCATGCTGTTACAACCAACAATTCTATTAGATTCTACAGATATACTACAAATAATAAATTAGCAATCCAAATGAGGTACAGAGACCATATCAAATTATCAATGTCCAAATGAACTTTGTGTGACGGATGGCAGCAATACCTGAAGGTCAGAAGGTATTGGGTCAAAAGATAAGCGATTGCCAAATCCTATAAAGTGAACAACTCGGTTCCTTAGCAAAATTGGCAGTATCTTTTTCACGTATAAACTGGGCTTTGCCTCTTTCATGACATCTGTATCATTAACCTACAGAAGATTAGAAGTTAGACAATAATGAACTATAAGACAATCTTTCTGCAATGTATTTCCTGTAACTTTATACGAAACAGAGATCAACTACTTACAAGACTACCAATCGCCTCCAGGTCTAATGATTGCAGCTCTACTGGAAGGTCCTTTACAATCCGAATATCAGATTTTAAATAATTGATAAAATAATCCTCCTGATATATATCGCCAAACTGACTAAGATTTGAATTCAATTTGTCATTTATGGAGAACATAAGATTCGGTTATTAAAACAAGATATCTGAAACACCGGAAATGAAACAGATGTTATTAAAAATTATAAAGTATACCTTTTGTCCAGCCAAACATTACTGTACAAGAATTTTGGAATGACAAGAGTTGCATTGAGCAGCCGGGTGATTGTAACAGCATTGCAAATCTGTTAAACAGAAGAAAAGAAATGATAAAAATCAATGGCATAGCACCAAAAAAAAAAGACTGAACTACTTCATGAAAGCCTGTTCTGTTATGCAGTCATTCAATTCAATGGAACCCAATATTAAGCAAAATTCTTAGATTAGGATTCATGAAACAAAGATTTCTTGTGATCCTTGGCCAAGTTACATTATTATAGTAGGGCTAACTTTCTATTGAGTCTACAGAAAATTAAAAGATAATGTTAGTAGTATAGTGGATGGTTAGGTCACAACTATATTAGAAAGGCAAGTTCTATTTAACTGTGACGCATATAAAATAAACATTGTGATATTGATTGTTGTAACCCTGCATTCTTAGTTGTAACCAAAAAACAAGGGAAAAAAGTCATCTCTCATAAAACAAATGCACACAAATGATCTCCAAACATAAGATTAAAAGAAATTTCAGCACAAGCTTTGAGGAAGAAGATTGAATATACGTTTGATGCTACAAAACTACTTAGGATTACTGGACCACTCACCGCAACCCTCTGCTGGTTTATGCCACCATTCGCACTGATCATGATGTAACCATTGGTTCCCTCTTCAGTTACAAAGAATGGATGTTAAAGAAAGAAAGCAGTGAATAAAAGATATGCAGGAAACATGAAAAATAAACCAGTGCTAAATGCAAATCGGCAACATCCAGTAACAAAAACTGGTAATCACCTGATGCTTCCCAATCCCTCTGGTCAGAACAAGGACTCCACGTAGTAGCATTTATTGGCTCTTCCCACAAATCATTAGGTTCAGGCCTGGTCTCTGCCTAGGTAATATGTGACCAACGACATATGTCAATGCGCATGTGTGATATGACCAATTGTCAATATGCAAAAAACATGATGCTGCATTTGTGAATGTTACCTCTGCCAAAGCATGGGCTGCCAAAGCAAGCAGCCGGGTGAGCATAACCCTGTGTGGCCCCTTCCCCTTAGCAGTGTCAGCCACCTCTTCCTTAAAACATTTCAGGTATTACAAAATTTATGCATTAGTAACAGTGGACTGAATATAGCAACATATCCGGACAACTTCTCTAAAAAGGGTGAGTGTCGTGGTATTCCAGAATTATGTTACCATAAAACAGTATAAGCTTGGGTGCAAGATGATATTATGCCCTGAAGGCCTTATTGATGAAGTGGAAACTTAATGTGTACTGATCGCATTAGATGCAGCAATTCAAAACTGCAATTGAACAATCCAACACTGTATTTTGGTGGCTACACATTAGTGCGCATAAGAACACTGTTGCTCCCCACCTCCACCCTAAAATTACTCACAAACCAAGCTAGATTACGAGGTGGAAGTGAGAAATGGCAGGAACACGCTGTTTGTTAAGTTTGTCACCAACCACAAATTCCTCGCTCTATATCACCACCACTACGAAACACTCGTCAGTCACTAAAAGGAGCCAGCTATGGCCTTACCAGAGTGGAGAGAGACGAGGTGTTGCTGGCGGCGGCATCCGCGCGGGGCGGGTGGCGGCGCAGCCGGAAGTGCGGGCGCGCGGCGGGGTCCTGGAGGCGGGAGAACATCCACCAGTTCATGACGAAGAAGAAGGCCACGAGCGCGCCCCACGCCAGCAGCCCGCGCGGGCGCCGCCACCCCCTCCGGTGCTGCTGCTGCTGCCGCCGCCTCGCCCGCTGCAGCAGCGGGGCGGCCGCCGGGGAGCTCGCCGTCGCCAGCAGCGGCAGCGGCGGGGGCGCCGCCGCCTCGGGCATCCCGGGGCGCTGGATTTGGATCTCGGCGAGCCGGGTCCGGTGGGAGTGGAGTGGGAATCGAGCAGACGAGCAGGAGGGGGAAGCGTAGTGGCTCGTCGGATCCTGCCTGCGATCGCCGCGGGATTAGTTTAAGCCGCGAGTGTGATTGCCAGGTTAACTTTTTAAAAAAAGGAAAATGTGCAGGCTGAGCTCTGCAGATCGAAGACGAGGGGCAGGTGTGGCAGGGAAGGAAGGAAGCCGCGACCGGTCACGTGCATCGCGCGTGCGCCTTTTGCTCTCCCTGCGTTTTGCTGTAGTTTTAGGCCTTGTTTAGTTGGTTAAAATTTCTAACATTTTCTCCACTCTCTCCATCACATCACATTAAATACGTCAAAAGACATAGGTTCGGAGTATTAAATATAGGTAAAAAAATAACTAATTACACAGTTTGAATATCCTTTGCGACATGAATCTTTTGAGCCTAGTTAGACCATGGTAGGATAATATTTACCACAAACAAACGAAATGTGTTACAGTGTGCTACAGGAGTTCCAGCAGTTAAAAAGACAAATTTTTCAACCAACTAAACAAGACCTTAGGTGAATGTTTGTAGTGCTTGTCTATGCGTTTCGCTTTTCTTTTTTTTATATATATATAATAAATCGTCTATGCGTTTTCAGTTTTGCACTTTTAGGCTATCCGCAGCTGCTCGCCACTATAATAAATATATAGGGACCTGCTCTTTTGTGTGAAAAGGAATAGTAAAATTACAAATGAATAGTATTGGAATAGTGTTTCTTGTGAGAGAAGATGGGATGGATATGATAGGTGAATAGTACTTTTCACTGTTCATTTGTGACCAAAAGAACAGGTCCTAGGTCGAACTTTTGCACCATTACCGGCTAAAAGGACATCCACAGCACCAATCCGCATAATAGACCTCTAAGGGGGTGTTTGGTTCCCCGCCGCAATCCGCCACTGCCACAGTGCGCTCGCCTCACTACAGGACCGCCGCGCTACAGTAAACAGCAGGAGGAGCAAAAATGTGTGGCGCTGGTTTTGCTCGCCGCAGTCTGTGGCGAGCCACAAGTTGGCGTGGCGTGTCTTGGCCGGCAACCAAGCACGCCCTAAATCTGACGCTTGAATGAAAGAACACTATCCTCCTCCCGTCCTCCCCGACTCCCCCTCTCTCTCCCTCATCGCATCACACTCTCCCGAGGGGGGCTCCCCTCCTCCCGTGAGCCCGACACCTAGTAAACACCAACGGTGGCCACGAGGTGGACCAGTGAGAGCGTTGGGCCGCCAGCGGTCACCTTGTAGTCATCAACAATGGAGCTCATGGAATCGGCGTCAGACCTCCTCCTCAAACTCCTCCATTAGCATATTCGTCGGCACCAAAATTTGCCGGTGTGGAGGAGCAGGTCGTTAAATAGCGTTGCGTATACTCCCTCCATCCCGCAAAGAGTGTCCCTTTAGTCTTATTTTAAGCCAAATCTTCTTATGTTTGACCAATTTTATATAGAAATATATCAATGTTTTTTATGTCTAACGAGATGAAATATATTTTTATATCATACATATTTAGTGTGATAAATATTGTTATTTTTCATTATAAATTTAGTCAAACTTCAAACAATTTGATTGAGAATAAATCAAAGTAGAGAGTCTTTGTGGGACGGAATGAATACCACTTTACATAGTGTTTTGGAGGTGGTGTTGTGCGGATAGCCTTGATAACTCAAACCCAGGCCATATCAAAGCGCTATTGAAAGAATGAACATCAATCAAATTGGACAACCAAAACTTTGGTGAGCGTTCTAGTTAGGGTTATTTGGTTCCAGGCCATTATAATTTCCCAAAGTTGGAGAAACGCCACTACTATTCGTCTATTTTCAAATTTGCCACTACGATTCTTCTTCTACCGCATTCTTGCCATTTTCTACGTCTTCCAACCGTCAGGGCCCCACTGTCAGACCGTATTTGTATGCACATATTTCGTATGTTCCCTTTCTACTCGCTAACATCTGGACCCCACACGTCAGTTTCTTCCTCAACCTCCCCGCATGGCGCGCGCATCTCCTCCCCCTCTCGCTCCTTGCCCCTGCCCTGCTCCGCACCGTCGTGGACGGCGATGACTCCTCCGCCTCTTGTTCCTTTGCTACCTGCGCGGCCCTCCTCCTCCGGCGGAGGTCTCCATCCTCCCCGGCGGCCCCCATTTCCTCACAAGCCCTCCCTTCCCGGCGGACCTCCCTCCCCGGCGGTGGGCATCCTCCCCGGCAGCGGTGTCGTTGCCATCGGCAGAACGAACAAGGGCAACGACAGCGAGCCCCACCGAGCGGCCGGCTCCTTCCTCCCCAACTTCCTTGATTCGACAACAGCAGCGCAGGGCATCCCCCGAGATGCACACGCGGCCTCCACTGCCGGCCTGTGATGACGCCATCTAGAGTAGCAGCTCGTGCTCGGCTCGGATGCAGGCGTGGCGCGGCGCGGTGGAGCTCTCCTCGGCGCGACGACAGCGGAGAGGAGCTCTGTAGAGGACCGGCGCGGGCTTGAGGGATGGCGGGGAGGAGGCGGCGGTAGCCGCGCCGGTGGAGAGGAGCTCGGCGACAGGGAGAGGCGCCATCGGGAGGGTCATCTGCGGTGCCTTCCCCTCCCAACTCTTATCTGGTTGGAGGTTGAAGAAGAAGCTGACATGTGAGACGCACACGTCAGCGAGTGGAGGGATAATAAATAGAAGGTTTTTTCCCCAAATACGGTCATTTGTATATAAATACGGTCTGACGTGTGGGCCCATACACTGTGAGACGTAGAAAAGGGCAAGGATTAGATAGAAGAAGAATTGCAATGACATTTTTTCAATAAGACGGATAGTAATGGTGTTTCTCCAAGTCTAAAAAATTGTAATGGCTTGGAACCAAATAACCCTTTTGGTTACCTACGCGGCATTAGCAAGAGTTGTTGGAGTGGTGATAATGAAAAATCTTCCATTGAGTTAAGGACATGTGGATTAGATCACTAACTCAGCTGCATAATAAAGAAGTAAAACAGAGTATCCGTCTCCGTATGGATGGGTTCTATGGGTAGCATTTTCGAGCTTCGTGAGGTACACATCCAAAAGAGGAAGTTCACTTTGCAAAAATGGAGAGGAGACTGCCCACTGAAGTTCACAATGGACTACGTAATTCTCACCTTTGGTCATCTCTAGAAAATATAGCTTCTGACCTTTGGTCTCTCCTTTATTAATTTCCAAGATCATCAAGATGATACAACATATTAAAAATATTTGCGACCGCCCACGTCGCTCGTAGAGGGCGACTCGGGTGGCACCCCAGCCGCCGCCGCCGAGAGCCCCTCCACCCCCGCCTCTCGCCCTTGCCGCCGCTAGAGCAGGGCAGCGGAAAGACCGCTCGCCTGCACTCTACAGCTCTGTTTCCTTCCCATCCACTTCCTCTCCCCCAAGTTCAGCGACAACTCTCGAGCTCGAGGGCAGTCATGGCGCGGCGGCCGCCGACGGGTTTCGGTGTCCCCGGGCGTGGATCCGGCGTCCCCTAGGGCAGATCTGGTGTCCCCATGGGTGGAGCTCGCGGGTTAACGCCTCTCCCACGCAGTGTACGGAGATCCTTAGCCGGCGCTCGCCAGGGCCGGATGGCACAGTCGAGGTCGGATCCGGTGTCCCCGAGCCTGGATCCGGTTCTCCCCTGGTCGAGCCTCGCTAGGGGCGGCCTCTCCAGCGTGCGGCCACCTTCGGTGGCTGCGACGTGGTCCCAGTTCCCCATCGCGACTCCTGCTGCCGGCGGGTTGCTGCGCGCCCCGGTCCTTGCATCGAGCGTGTGGCCCGCGGCAGCGGCAGCACCTCTCAGCGAGCCGGCGGCGGCTCGCTACCCGCGGCGACGGCCATGGCCTAGGCTGCGACGGTGGCACCACTGGCCGAGCTGAGCCCCACAACGACAGTATGCCCGGACGCTAGCCCGTGGCGGCGGCACATGCGGCCTTTGCTGTGTCAGTGCTCCTAGTGATGTTGTTGCGGCGGTGTGCACGATCTCTTCGTGCCTTGGCGGAGCTGATGGCTCCTAGTGATGTTGTTGCGGCGGCGTGCACGATCTCCTTGGAGGCGTCCATTTTACACCTCCTCGCCTCTCCATTCAGAGCTGGTGTCGACAGCGTCTTCGGCGAACATTCTTGTACGTGCAGGTGGTGGTGCGGGGGGTGGTTTCGGGCGTAAGCCTTGCCCGGCTCCTTGCCGGTGCTGACGATGGTGACACCTGCGGGCGTCGTTCTCCTCCTTGGAGGCGTTGTCGTGTTCCACCCCCTCCACCATGGTCTTCTCCGGGTGAAAATCCAATTCGACTCAACGGACGGGCGATGGCGGTGTCCCCGATGTCATGACCTCATTGTAAGCATCATTTTGGAGACCCTTGTTGACATTGTGAGTGTTCTGTGACTGATCTCCTCATGGGCGCATCAACGGATTTGGTCTCTGGTATCAGCCTTGGTGTTGGATTTCCATTGTGGTTTGACGGACGCCCATTGCTGGCTCCTCTGCTTCATCATCGGACTCCTTGTTAACATAGCCATCAAATCAAATGTCGTGTGCATCCATGCTTACTGACCATCCCTCCGATGTGGATTCCTCCTCACAAATGGGCGTAGGATGGTGATTCGTGGAGACCGGATGTGCTCTTCACTAGGCCAGAAACGATTTGTCCTGGTGGCTAAAACCGGTCTTTGCTGGCGGGCGTATCACCCGCCAGCAACTTTGAGCCAGTAGAAATGGCCTTTTGTGCTGACGGGTGCCCCGCCCGCCAGCACAGAGGAATTTGTGCTGGCGGGTGGCTTAAACGCCCGCCAGCACAAAGGGCCATCAGTTCTGGCGGTTACTTAAGAAGCCCGCCACCACAAACGCCATCAGTGCTGGCGGTTCCTTAAGCAGACCGTCAGCACAAAGTCCATCTGTGCTGGCGGTTGCTTGGGTCACCCGCCAGAGAAAGCATTTTTCCCATTTTGCTATATAATTCCCAATAATCGTTTATTATTTGTATTTGGCCGCTATATTCGCCCGTATTTTTTTCACATTTGCATTTGTAGGCCAAATTCACTTTAATTTATTGTAATTTGTATTTAACCGCCAAATCCAAATATGTCTGTCACACATAATCCAAACTAAAATATAAAAATGTATACATAAGTCACATTACAAAAAAACATCGTACATAATAGATAACACTAGGACACCCATCTACGTAACCTTTGTGCATCGTCTAAAGTCAAGACTCCTTCTTTATCGAAGAATTCTCCATCCTCGTGACAAATCTCACGTAGGATGAATCTCGTCATGTCCGCACAAATGTTGGTGATTTCACTGTCACGAAGTTGCCCCCACGACCCCTCGATTGTAGGCATATGCACGTAAACACAATAAATAAAGATTGTTATGCATTACCATTAAGACCATAATTAGCACATGCATGGTTGTGTACAAACAAGAGGCTTACGTCTTCTGGATTCGTCTGGTACCTCCTATTATTTCTCAAAATCTTGCACACATAATATCCACATAGCACATTGCCAGGAGGTTGTTTGTAGCACTGCAAACAAATAAAAAATGATCGGTACTTATTAACAGAAGTGTACAACTCTGATAAAAATGATTGGTACTTATTAACAGAAGTGTTCTTACCCATTTGGCATGTCATACCACCAATTTTTTCTTGTTTGGAGGGTGCTGCCCACCATTGACTGTGTATAGCCTATACGCACTTTAAGGATACAAAGACATAAGTTAGTAATACAATTTGAACTATAGCCGATACACGCAATAGTGATTATATATTGCACTGAGTTGTCTTACTTTCTTATAATCTCAATGATTTTCCGGTAAGAAGCCTCTGAAAAGTGTAATGGGTCGTAGACCCCCATAGTTCCAAACTTCGGACACATGTGAAAGCAAATGAAATGGTCGCTGCATAAAATTAAAATAATTAATATAAATAGACTCAAAATTGAAAGCAAATGAAATAGTTATTTAAAGGATCTTACTCAAAATTGTAAGCACACTTGATAGAATCCTTATGTTGGTTTTTCCTCATTACCCTTGCAATGTATACAGCCACCTCATGAAGTTTAGCTCTCTCGTAACTCTTTGTTAATTCTTCTTTCTCATGTGGTGTCTTTGCTTGTTCATCTATTTGCTTTCTTAGATTCTCCATCATTATGAACGTGTGTTGCAGCTTGCTTACTTGTTGCGGGTCCAGGTATGCTACCTTCCACCTCCCTTTTGTCTTCCTTTCATCCAACGTTTGCATCCTGCAAAAAAATTTACTTAGGATGGTAATAACAATACATATGGATTTGAATAGATTTGTATGTGGTATAGGGATGTTGACTTACATGGACCAAACGGTGACGAGATTGACGTCGAGTTTGTCACGACGGAACATCGCATGCAAATCGGGGAAATCGATTGCAACCTTCCGTTCTAAAGTGCTACTAAACACCCATGTCGGGACATTCGCGGTGATAGTGTGAATGCCTTGCTTCATGGCGTGCATGATCCATCCATGCAGCCTCATCAATTCTGGCGGCCCTTCGTTCAGTTGCCACCAAAAACAGAATGGTTTGCCATGCTCATACTTGTCGGGCACCTCATCCGACGAAAACATATTTATTTGCTCCTCCTTTTGTTTTTGAAAAGAGGTGCGGATTAAAGATTTTTCATCTGGTACCTTCTTGAGAACTTGAACATCAGATGATTCTTTACTAGATGCTGGAGCCCGTTTAGGTTTATTCTTCAGTACTTTCAAGAACATGTCAACATCAGATGATTTCGTTTTGGGTTCATATGAGTTTATCATCCGGTGTATTGCTGGCGTCTTGGTTGGTGGACATGGCGGAGGAGATGGTGGTCTTAGAACAGATTTCGGTGATGATGCCCCTTCATCGAGAGTTTGTTGGACGGGTGATTTGTTCACATTGTTACCTCCCTGCTCCCCACCCATCGTAGTATGTTCAATGTTCTCGATGACTGCTTGGAGGGGTGCTTGTGGCATGTTGTTGTCATTATTGTTAACTCCCTGCTCCGCACCCATCGTAGGTTGTTCTGTGTTCCCGACGTCTGCAACATCTTGGAGGGTCATGTTGTTGTCATTGTTACCTTCATGCTCCCCACCCATTGTAGGTTGTTCCGTGTACTCGACCATTGCAGCATCTGTATCTTGGGGGGGGTACTCGTTCTTGGGTAGCTGGTAAGAGATTTGGTGATGCATTAAGAATGATATCTCGATAATGCCACAGTATGTATTGGTTCCTCGCATCACCGAGAAGCTCGATCCCATCCTCAGTAGGGATATCAATCTCGCAGGACTCATCAGACACCGAAACAACTTGAACCCATGCGTACTCTGGCGGTGGTGGATTCAGAAACACATGACCCGTTAGTGCCATGGCTGTCGCAACTTCTCGAAACTTATCTTGTTTTCTTCCATATGGAATAACCAACTTGCATGGTGTATCCTCTACAATGTCATCTACGGGATGCTTGGCATTAGCAATAGAACCAACACTACTTGGAGTCGGGATGGTTTCGATCTGGGCAAGCAGCAAGTTTGGAGGGACCTGTCCAGAACCACCAGATATTGCATTCTCTGCACTAGGCCCAACAGAAACTTGTTGTTGTTGTATGAAGAAGCCTATCAACTCTTGCTTGGCGATTTCTCTCATCTTGCCTTCAAGGTGCTTCTTATAACGGTCCCGCTTCTTATAACTTGCTCGGTGTTCACGAAATGCTTTACCCCAGGGCAAGGTAGATGAAATCCCTCGAACACGGCCAGAGTGCTCAGGCGTTCCGATCGCGGCAGTTAGCATATCTTTCTCCCTATCGGGCATGAAAAGACCATTCTTTTGCATTTCCGCAAGTCCTTCCAGCTTCTCATAAATTTGTTCTGTTGTGGGCTTATGGAATTTAATCTTGCCGTCAGGTGCTATAGCCGGAACTCAAGCAAGGCACCAATTCCTACTACGCTCATCCATGCCTTCAAACAAAGCTGGTAAACCAACTACCCTCCTTTCTTCTTCCTCCTTCCTCCATTTTGCCATTTTGGCAGCATATCCTCCCGAACCCAAGTGATGGGGGTTCTCAGCAGCTTTCATAGCCTTCTCCTTTTGTTGGACACTCAGAGCTACTGCTTCTGCCGTCTTCTTCTGTTCTACGAATTCTTCCCACACTGCTAGCGGAATGTTACCATACACATCCCTTGCATCCTTGCCTTTCTGGACAAATTCAGTATTAAGTGTAGACCTCCAATTCCTAAGAGCTCTTCCACAGAGGCCCTCAGCAAAAGTTCTACCTGCATTTTCTGTTCCTTCCGGATAAGCAAACTTTTCTTTCACTTTGGCCCATAATACATCCTTCATAGCCTTAGGCACAGTCTTCCAATTACTAGTTGTGATCCAAGACCCCAATTGGTCTCTGACAAATGCACCAACGATGTTCCAAAACCTAGCAGCTATCCCCTTAGGTTCGACGGGCTCACCTTTGTCACCCAACTGTTCTATCACAAGTTGTCCTCTTTCAGGGATCTGGTTTCTTCTTCTATGACCACGTTTCCTTTTCAGGTTACTAGAAGTAGTAGTGCCCGAAGGTTGTGGTGCTGAAATAACTTCTGCCTCTTGGACAAGAATGTTAGATGCTCTACGATGTCGTGGCGGGGATCGCTCATTGTTCTACACATAAAACATTATTTAAAGTATATCTTAACTTGAAAAATAAGCATTAATTTGAGTGAATGTGCATGCAGACCTCATTATCGCTTGGTTCGTAATCAACATCATCGTCATCGGGGCGCCTACGAGGTTGTGGTTCGCTTGATTCGTACTCAGATAGAGTTTCATAGTCTCCAATTATACCACTATCACCGGAATCCTCCTCACCGGATTCTTCACTGTTAACAATTGATCATAGATAATTTACAATTCCTCCATACATTTTTTACAATTGATTTAGGTAATTTTTTTACAATAAAACTATTTAAATTAAATCCATAGTCCTATGATATAATTTACAATTCATCCATAGTCCATATTTATACAATAAAACTATTTAAATTAAATCCATAGTCCATATTTATATAATAAAACTATTTAAATTAAATCCATAGTCCTATGATATAATTTACAATTCATCCGTGGTCCTTGTTTGAATAGTACACAATCCATAGTCCATATTTATACAATTTTATCCACAATCCATAGTCCATATTTATACAATTTTATCCACAATCCATATTCCATATTTTCTTAATTATACATAGGTAGTTGCATTTTGAAAAAGAAAAAAAGAAAAAAAATGAACCGAGCCTCCTCGCAGGGAGCGGTTGTCGTGGCGCCGCCGGCCCCGTCCCCGGCCTCGATGCGTCCTGAGGAGACGAGCGGAGGAGACGACACTCGCCGAGAAGAGGAGCCGTCGGCGGCGACCGGGGGCGGGGGAGCTGTCGTCGGCGGGGGTTCGTGGGCGGGGGATTTGTTGGCGGCGGTTGGGGAAGCGGGCAGCGGGGAGGACGACGTCATCCTGCTAGGGGAAGAGGGGCGGCGGCGCTCGGGGAGGAGGTCGGCGGGGTGCCCGCGGACGACAGCTGCGGTCGCACGGGGAGAAGGGGCGGGGCGCTCGCGGACGACGGCGGGGCGCTCGTGGAGGTCGGCGGCGGTCGCGGCCTCGCGGAGAACGGCGGGGCGCTCGTGGAGGACGGCGTGGTGGTCGGAGCGGTAGCGGCGCTCGAGGAGGACGGCGGCGGCGCTCCAGGTGGACGGCGCGAAATTTTGGCAGCCTGACGGCGTCGTTTCGTTTCGCGCTGGGACTAAGAAAATTTTCAGGCCTTCATTGCTATATATAAGGGAAAGCAACACCAGCGGGCCACATTAGACGCCCGCCAGCGGTGAGGCTAGCGCTGGCGGGCGTCTTAAGCGCCTGCCAGCACTGAAAGTCACCACTGGCGGGTATCTTAAGCGCCCGCCAGCACAGTGTTTTTTAAGAATTTGACTCATTTGAACTAAACTTTTCAAATCAGAACCGTTTCATATGATAACACACCTCCTATACTTAAATTCAAATATTTTAGGATATTTTTGGAAGTTTCAACGAAATTTGAACTTTTTAAGTCAGGATTTCAAAATTTTCAAATTCTGAAAAACACTATGCTGGCGGGCGTCTTAAGGGCCCGCCAGCAGTGAGCCTCACCGCTGGCGGGTATCATAAGTCGACCGCCAGCACAGTGGTTTGCCAAAATCTAAAACATTAAATCCTGGCTTAAAAAGTTCAAAATTTATTGAAACTTCCAAAACTCTCCTACAATGATTCAATTTAAGTATAGGAGGTGTGTCTCTTGTAAAAGAAGTCCTAGTTTGCAAAAGTTAGTTCAAATGGGACTCTAGGGTCATACACCTAATGAGTTATATGTTGTTTGACCCTAGAGTCTCATTTGAACTAACCTTTTCAAATCTGAACCTTTTCATATGAGAAAACACCTCCTATACTTTAATTCAAATATTTTAGGATACTTTTGGAAGTTTCAATGAATTTGGAATTTTTTAAGCCAGGATTTCAAATTTTGGCGAAACACTGTGCTGGCAGTCGACTTATGATACCCGCCAGCGGTGAGGCTCACTGCTGGCGGGCCCTTAAGACGCCGCCAGCATAGTGTTTTTCCAGAATTTGAAAAATTTGAAATCCTGGCTTAAAAAGTTCAAAATTCATTGAAACTTCCAAAAGTCTCCTAAAATGATTGAATTTAAGTATAGGAGGTGTGTCTCTTGTAAAAGAAGTCCTAGTTTGAAAAGGTTAGTTCAAATGGGACTCTAGGGTCATACACCTAATGAGTTATAGGTTGTTTGACCCTAGAGTCTCATTTCATTGAAACTTCCAAAAGTCTTCTAAAATGATTGAAAATCTTACAACAACATTAATTATATAAAGTCTTACAAGTGATACATCAAGCCCCGACTAATAAGAAGTGCAAATTTATCTTTTAACAATTCTCCCTTCACAGTCTGTACGTAACCATGGCTTCTCCGATTTAGGAATGCTGGCTTCAATTTTTTTAATTCTTTTCTCATTATCTTTGAACAAGACTAGTTCCTCAAACTGATTGTAATCCTCAACATCAATTACACCTTCTACTCCTAGAATTCTTTATTTTCCGGAGACGGAAATGTGCTTCTTTACATTCATAGGATCAGCTATGTAGAAAACTTGTGCAACACGCTCGGCGAGTACCCATGGATCATCTTTGTAACCTACATTGGCAAGGTCTACAAGTGTCAACCCATAATTGTCATCTGTGACGCCATTCGGGTGTTTGACCCATTGGCACCGAAACACGGGGAACCTGATATTCTCTCCATAGTCAAGTTCCCATATTTCCTCTATGAACCCGTAGTAAGTGATGTTGTTTCCGGATTTATCAACCGCATCTATGCGAACACCACTATTTTGATACGCGACACTCTTGTTGTCTTTCGCCTTGGTATAGTAGGTGTACCCATTAATTTCGTATGCTTGCCATGAGGTCACATTGCTTGATGGACGAGCCACCAACCTGGTCAATGTTGTGTCGTCTATGGAATTTCCTTGAAATAGATGCCCATGTTCCTTTAACCATGATGAGAAACGACGCTTTTGCTCTTTGATGACCCAATCCTCGGACCGCCTATCATTTTCTTCACGAATCTCATTTTCGTGTTGCACGATAAATGGCTCCACTATTGCAAGTTGTTGTAGAACACTTGCATGTGCTTTCTCCAGTTGTTGGTTGTCCTCGTCAATGAATCTTTTCCTTCCAATGGTCTCTTTCCCTGACAATCTGCCTTCATGTCGAGATTCCGGTAAACCGATCGCTCTCTTATCTTTTATGTAATCTATGCAACAATCAACACTCTCTTCTGTATGGTAGCTCTCGATCATGCTTCCCTCTGGAAATGCCTTGTTTCTCATGTATCCATTGAGAATCGACATGAACCGTTCGTACATCCACATCTGATGAAAGTACATAGGTCCTAGTTCAGTAATTTGCTCGACCATGTGGATCATTAGATGTTCCATGATACCAAAAAATGACGGAGGGAAACACATCTCGAGCTGGGCTTGAATTTTTGACATAAACAGCTGAAGTCTTGCCAACTCTACACAATCTACCACTTTCTGTGAAATGACGTTGAAAAAGTAGCACATCCTTGTGATAACCATCTTAAGGAATACTGGTTTGACAGCTCGGATCACAATCGCGAGAAAAACAGTGATTATCACATGACAATCATGAGAGTTACAACCAGTAAGCGTCATGTCCTTCAACGAGACCAGTGATCGAATGTTGGATGAGAATCTGGTAGGCACTTTCAGCCCACGCAAGCATTTGCAGATAGCCAACCTCTCATGTTGTGTTAAGTTGTAACTAGCAGGTGGAAGGTACTGCTTACCATTAGGACGTTGTTGCGGGTGGAGTTCTGGCCTAATTTTTAGTTCAACAAGATCGTTACGTGACTTCAGTCCGTCCTTTACCTTCCTGTTAAGCCTAAGAATCTGATTGTGCTTTCAAGCACATTCTTCTGAAGATGCATCCCATCGATGGCATGGCGCACTGCCAGTTCTTCCCAGTATGGCAAGTACTTGAAAAATATAGACATCTTCTTAAAAGGCACGTCAATGTTTTCTGTAGTTTCAGCCTCCTTCCTTCCCCTTTTTGAATTATCATCAACATCACCTTTTGACTTCTTACCAAGTTTGAACTTGACCTTCTGACACATTTCAAATACGGTTCTACCGGTGGTCGGTTGTGGGGCAAAAGAGTCTTTCTCAATCTTTCCATCAAAAGAGTCTGCCATCTTGCGGTACTTGTGAGTCCTTATTAGCCAGCGTCTGTGCCCCATATACACTATCTTCTTAGATCCTTTCAGGTACATAAATATTGTACCATTCAAACAAACTACACAACCTGTTTTTCCTTTTTCTGACCAGACAAAGAAAATAAGGCAGGGTAATCATTAATGGTAACAAAAATAATTGCCTTAAGTGTGAATGTCTCGCTTCTGTACTCATCCCACATCTCAACCCCATGTTTCCAAAACTTCTCCATTTCTTCCATCAATGGCTCCAGGAAAACATCTATGTCGATACCAGGTTGCTTCGGTCCTTTGATTAGAATGGTAAGCAAAAGGAACTTTATCTTGTGACATAGCTAGGGGGGAAGGTTGTATATGGTCATCAACACTGGCCATGTGTTGTGCGTGCTGCTTCTTTCACCAAATGGATTCATGCCATCTGTACTTAATGCGAACCGTATATTTCTTTTTTCATCTCTAAACTCGTTGTGGTTGGAATCAAAGGTCCTCCACTGCCGAGCATCAGAAGGATGTCGAAGCTTCCCATCAGACTTCTCTGGGTGATCGGCGTGCCAAGTCATTAGTTCAGCGGTCTTTGGGTTCGACAACAATTGCTTCAGACAGTCCTCCACCGGCAAGTACCACATCACCAAGGCAGGGACTTTACGTTGACTAGCAGTGTCAGTACCAATACTATACTCCTCCTCAACTTAAGAAAATATACTTTTCTTTCCACCCACCTTCCTCTTCGCGCCTTTAGATGCAATGACCCGTTCCACAGCAAATTCGGCATTACTTTTGTAACGACTAGCATCGCAATTTGGACACTTCTCCAGTTCTGCATAGTCACCGCGGTACAATATGCAATGGTTCCTACACGCGTGTATTCTTTGCACTCGCATCTTCAATGGGTTGATAATCTTCTTTGCTTCATATGTGTTTCTTGGGACCAAGTTAGGCTTCGGGAGTAGATTGGCCAACAGAGTAAGGAGTTCGTTAAAACTATTGTCCAACCATCCAAATTTTGCCTTCACAATCAGAAGATGGAGCAGGAAACGCAACACGGTCCACTCCTTCCCACAACCCTCATACATACGGTCCTTTGCTGCCTTCTTTAGTGTGTCGAAATTTTCTAACCCTTTAGCACTCCCTAGCAACACCTCCGGTTCAATGTGGCGCAACATTTCTTCCATATCAACATCACATTCCTCGTCCACTTGTGGTGCATCTGTTTGATCATCATTTTGATCTTCACAGCCAAAAGCATCATCCATCATGACATGATCATTTTCATCTGCATCTTCATCACCCACTTCACCATACCTGGTGCCGATGTCTGCATTGTTATAAGTACTTTCTGCTTCACCATGGTGGGACCAAGTTTTGTATCCTTTCACAAAACTGCGCTTTATCAAATGCATCTTGATGGCATTAATATCTTCCCACACAAGTTTGTTGCAACAATCACAACATGGACAACGTATTTGCTTTGTCCTAGAAATTTGAGCATGCTTCTGCGCAACCTCGAGAAAGTTTGTTAACTCTGTCAAGAATGTAGACGAATTTCTCCGTATGCCATACATCCATGCTCTATGTTCCATCATAAACAACCTATAAAATATAATTCTATTATAAACTCACGTATAATCTAAATTCAATTCTACAATTTCAAACTTAATTGTGTAAACTTGCTTCAATTAATATGTAAAATCGGAAACAAAACTAAATTCTATAATTTTAATTTATGAAGCTAATAATTTAAATGACAAACTAATAATTTAAATAATTTAATATGTAAACTTGCTTCTATAATTGCAATGATTATATTATGAAAATTTAAATAATTTCCAATGACAAACTAATAATTTAAATAATTTAATATGTAAACTTGCTTCTATAATTGCAATTATTATATTATGAAAATCTAAAGCTATTTAAAAAATAAATCTCTAATTCAATATCTCTCTTCACTCCCCTCTCTCTCCTAGCTAACCCTAGGTCTAGATCTAGATCTCTATCTACATACAAATCATGGATAAAAGGAGAAAACTAAGGTTAAAATAGCACGAACTCACCTTATATAGCCACCACCTCTAAGAAAATCAAGAGCAAAACCTTCCCCCATAGATTTGGTGTTTTTGGAGCTTTTCCCGAGCTCCTCTCGGGCAAAGCGCCAATGGAAGGTTGCTGGGAAGAAGGGGCTGTTCTATATTTATAGAAGGCACAGTGCTGGCGGGTGACATAAGCTAACCGCCAGCACTAATATCTCTCCTGGCGGGCACTTAAGCCACTCGCCAACACACTGGTCGGAATAACTCCGGTCGGAACAGTTTGACTCACAACACTCACTCACACACTCGCTGCTTTGCTCCCAACCCTAGCTGCCGCCGCAAGCAGCCGCGAGCCCCGCCGCAGTCGCAACCGCCCGTGCCCCACCACCGCCGCTCGTGAGCTTCGCCCGCGCGCCCCCCGTGCCCTGCCACCGCCACTCGTGAGCCTCGCTCGCGCGCCGCCCGTGCCCCGCCACCTCCGCTCGTGAGCTTCGCCTACGCGCCGCCGTCTCAAGCCACCGCCTGAGCCCCGCCACTAGCACTCGTGCGCTGCTGCTGCCGTCACTGCTTGCGGTGGAGGAGGAGCTCGGCCGGCAAGCTGTCGACCCAATCTTCTACCTCAAGTTCCTCGACGGATGTCGAGCTCCATCAGCGCCGCATGGCGAGCAGCTCCACGCATAACCTTAGCCAGTTCATGCCTCTTCCCCTGGTGGAATGCAAGTACTGCCGGATCCGGGTGGTTTGGTTCAAGAGCAAGGCAAATAACATCATCTACAAATGCCCGAACAACCACCAGGTTTGATTTCATATCCTGCCCTAATTCAACCCGCCAGCACTGCCCTAATAGCTACAAGAAACCTTATTGATTCGGTTGATATTATATTAGTAGTCACCTTAGGATTTGTTGATTATTAGTGATTCGGTTGATATAATATTAGTGATTCGGTTTGTTGATTGTTCTTGTAGATGATGTTAATCCGAAATCAATCTTGCCATAGTTGCATTTGTTAGTGCCCTAATAACATAGTTGCATTTGTTGATTATTCTTGTAGGACGACCCTAATTCATGTCCGAAAATTTGGTGGGAAGCTCAATACCTCCAGCATTTGAGAGCAAATTACCCACATTTGGTGCCGGCAAACTATCAGATGTTCACCAGTGTTGCTGCACCGCCACAAGCGGCACCACAAGTGGCACCACAACCGGGTGGTGCTGGCCATGCACAGTCTAGTGTAGTGTATCCGCCGGGGCAGGTGCAACCCGTGGCTGAAATTATGGAGCAATTGAATCAGCTAAAGATTGTCTTTTCTGATTTCAAGTTGGGGTTTAGTGATATGAAGATGTCGCAAAATGAAACGAGGCTGGACCTTGCAGATCTACGAGGGCAGTTTACTGAACATTTGGCGAAGAATGGCTGTGGGAAGAAGAAGCCCAAGAAAAATAAAGGATTATGCATGCAGGGCACCATCCTCGCTTTTTTGATCTTGATAATAGGTGTAGTGCTTGGTAGTTATCTCACTGGCGGACTGTCTAAGAACTGAGTGAGGCAAGTTGTAGTTGACTTGTGAGTGAGACCCCTATTGTAGTGTACTTTAATTTGTGTTAGTTAAGTGTGCTTTGAAACATTTGTGATCATGTTGTTTGTGTGAAATAAACCTTTCTAAGGTGCTGTTTGTGTTGATATTTCAGTTTGAATTTGACTTGTTGGTGCTGTCCATGTTGAACTATTGGTGATAGAAATAACATGTTCTATTTGCAACTTCATACAGATTCACTGTGCTGGCGGGTGCTTATGCCAGCCGCCAGTAGTAAAGGTCAATGCTGGCGGGCGACATAAGCCACCCGCCAGCAGAAATGGGACCATTTGTGCTGGCGGGTGGCTTATGTCGCCTGCCAGCACTAAGCCTTCAATGCTGGCGGTTGCTGGCCCGGCGCCCCTGCGCAACACTGTGCTGGCGGGTGCCAATTGCACCCGCCAGCACACTAATTTGCTTGTGCCAGGACAAATCGTTTCTGGCCTAGTGCTTAAAGATGTCTTTGCCAGGTTCAAGGGAGGACGATGTTTTCTGACTCGCAGTGATCAGTGTGCTCCTCTCTCTCTTAGTCCTCATCTTGTTGGGCGGCCCTTTCGTCCTTCAAGGATTCCTCCCCTTGTTGGAAGGTCGAGGGTGACAACATGATGACGTAGCTACGAGGGGTGGGTGGTAGTGCAATGGTCATTGTGGTGAAGGCAAGCAAGATGTTTGGTAGTGATGTCTCGTCGACCATTGGTGGTTGTCTTCAACTTGCTCAAGATTAGGACTAAATCCTTTTAACATCTGTTGTTTCATTAGATCTTGTGTTATTTCGCCTCTCCTTGTTTTCGAGCCCATGGTGTTCTGGGTATGTTGTTGTAATATGTGGTATGCCACAAACTTTGTAACTATTGGTGGACGGTTTCGGTCCGACCTTATTTATCAATGCATTCATATGGGGATGCTCTCCCTTGTGACCGTCAAAAAAAAAAATGCTACCTCTATATAGCAGGATACACAGCCTATAAAAGGAAGATGAACCAATTACCTTCTTCGAGTAGAAGCTTCCATGGCATTTCCTCCGTAAGGAGAACATTATTGGAAGATAATGTCCCAACGAGAGCTTCATATTATTGTTCAAATTTGATACCTTTAAATACTTTGACTCTGCGCGGTAGGTCTCTTAGATTTCCTACTCCCTTAGGCTTGTTTGGGATGGAGGGGCAATGGAGGGTACTAGCAGATGGGGCGCGCCCTTGCGCGCCGGCCCAGAAAACATAAGATGGTACCAGTCCAATTCAGGCAATTAAATTCCCATCATGTAGTTTGTAGGATTAGAATTTTACATCAGATTCATGTGAACTGCGTGCATTCCTCTTAGATTAAAAAACTGAATAACTGGTACAACAGAATTTGTCCATTCGGTATGGTGGCCGTCTAAGATGCGTTAGGAAAGTAAACTGAACACCATAAATAATATATTGAGTTTGAGGAGAGTACATCCGATAGGTGCTCAGCATACCTTGGAACACATGCATAATTTTTGTCTCCATTTCTCTTTACAAAATCATTAACATATTACACACATCTCAAATCCATAAATCATTGATTAACAGTTTATCCACTTAATGAATCAAAAAGATATACGTCTGCAGCAGACAAAATATTCACAGCTTCAATATGAAACCAAGTGTTTTCTTTTTCCTATGCGAATGGAGCAGAACAAAAACATATATGAGAACCGAGACCGAAAAGTAGATTCAATGAAGTAAATTCTCATATGACCAAGATACTCACCTAAAATGCAACCTTTTTTCTTCCATCACCACCTTATCGTTGTTCGACACTGTTCTCGATAACCTGAAGAGTAATATCACTATTATTGTAAAGCACGATTTGATGTGCTGATCAGAATATAAATGACAGGAAACATTATCCTAATGAGAATGCTACAATACTACACTAACTTGTCTTGTGCTGAACTAACAGTGGACTCATCCCGGAAAATAGTCGGGCCTCCTATAATCCGATCAGAGTTGACAGGTAGCAAATTCCCTATCATGGAAAACTATATTCCTAATAGTCGAGCAACATTTGTCGTTCTCATCTTCGATCAGTATCTTCAGTCCTTTTTTGGATGTAACTCTAGATACCGCAACATACAACTGTTCATGTGTGGAAACAGGGTTCCTTAGATAAACTCCCACATTTGATAGTGTTTGGCCCTGACTTTTGTTTATTGTTATCGCATAGGAAATTCTAACCAGAAATTGTCTTCTATAGAGCACAAAAAGACCATTTTGGATTGACAGTGGATAAAACTATTCTAGGAATATAGACTGTATCACGTATATTTGATCTTGTTATAATGACAACTTCTATGATGTTGTCACCAAGCGTTTGAATCATCAGCCTTGTTCCATTGCAAAGTCCTATATTTTGGTTCAGATTCCTCAGTAACATTATTGGGGTATTCTTTTCAAAACAATTCTGTGTTTAGGGAAGTTTGAGACCGACATTGAATTTAGAAATCCAATTGGGTACAATGCATCCATGTCATAAGATTTACCATTAGTTTTTCCTATTGTATCATAAATTAGGTATTCTCTTGGCTCACCAGGTATAACACCTCACTTATACTTATACTGATTGCTATTTGCAACAAAAGCTCGACGACACTTGTTGCATAAGGAAAACCACCATTGTTGCTTGTTGATGATTCGATATAGAAATACATCGTTAATCCGTGATGATCCTAACACTTTATATATATTATCATTCAGAGTAGCCATGCTTTGAATAAATAGGCATATAAATCTACCAATGCTACCTCATATTCCCATGGGTCCATATCTAGAGGCATTGTTTAGTTAATTGCCATTACGCAGTCAGTGATTTCTCTGTATATAAGCCGGTACTGCAGGACAATCCTAATATCTCTACCTCACGTGGATGGTGGAGCTACCCTCCATAATTTCAGTGAGGAAGGCAACACTAAAGTTACTAAGCCAGCGACAAACAGCACAAAGCAAAGAATAGAACGATCCATCAATAGCAAACATCGGCCGAGTAATTAGCTAAAAAACAAAGGAAAAAGGGCAACGGAAAAGGAACTAAGAAAATAATCAGGAACTAAGCTTATGGTATTCTTCAAATAAGAGAATGATGAAATCGAACCTCTAGAAATAACCTCAACCATATCGCTAAACTCTATCAATGCATGGAAGATCGACGGGATGTGTAGCAAGCAAATGCCAGGAAAGAATCACCAACACCTCCGGCTAAATCAACCAGAAGAATCATATCCACGATCCATGGCACCCTGCAGAGAACAAAAGGCACACGAAGAGCAGCTCAGAATAAAAAAAAGGTGGAACAATGGCTAGTGGAGGGGGGCAAAGGGGGAGACATGCACAGACTTCTGGAGGTCAACCGATTCCTGCAGATGCAGATCCTGGACTGAGGAAAGGAAAGGGGCAGGGAAGAAGAACAGAAGCCAAATAATCAATAAGTGACCGAGGTCACACTATCAGCGAATTGACAGAATGAGCTGAACAAACCTTCACTAGATCTGTAGACGCCGCAGCGCGAGCAACACAACGCCGATCAGAGATGGAACCAGTGAAAGGGAAACTCAATGACGGGGAAGGAATCCAGCCGAAGAGATTACCAGCACCAAGCCCAGCAGGAGAGAAGACCTAACCGACATCCATAGCAACCCGCGGGAATCAATGGAACACCAAGAACACTTCAGAAGCAGCCAAGACAAATGCGGCGGCACACGACAGCAACAACCAGAGAGATAAGCAGGAGCAGAGGTGCGGACGGAGGCTGACCCTAGCAGATCCGGAAGCCGAGCGGAACAAACGAACGGGGAAGAGGAAATGCCACCGGCGCGAGCGAAGAAAAAGTGGCAGAGAGCTGCACAGGATCCAAAACCGAACAACACAACCCTCACCTAAAAGCCAAGGGGTGCGCAACGAAACGCCGACGATGCAAGCAAAGGTATGGCCGGCGTCATGGCCGTCATGTCCCGCCTGTACGACGGTGAGACGAAAGGAACCAAAGGGGAGGGACAACTGGGGGAGGGCGACCTAGCAACAGGTCCTACGGACTAGTAAACACCGTGAGCACCAACCCAGCACGTGCCGCTGCAGAGCCGTCCTCGCAGGGCCCGCGGGCGATCGTGCGGCGGGGCGTCAAGCCAGCGCGTGGGATCGCTCCCGTGTCGCGCCCCCGCTCCAACCTTGAAGAGGTTAGATTGTGGTGGAGGAAATTTCATTATAAGAAAATCTCCCAAAATCCCCTTCGACCCTCTTCCATCCACTTCAATCTTCCATTTTCCAAACAAGCCCTTAATGGAAAACAGGAATCTTATCTCTATTCTGGATCGCATCGAAAAAACCTGCAAGCATGGAATCGATGACCCAAAACAGCAAGTTTTTCGCATGGCTCTTTGTTCCAAAACCTAGTATATGAATCATCCTTTTGTCCACTATGTCAGCTAGCGCATGAATCATCCTACTACCCCTTCGTGAAATGCAGATACATTAGTAGGAGTAGAAAACAATTTGCGGCACTTGGATATCCTACCAATAATTGGAGCCAACTGGATGGACTTTAATCCTACTGGTGGTGTAAAGAATGGTGGACGACGGTAGCTACCTCGCGTAGAATTCCTAGAGAAAGTACTACGCACTTTAATTCTACTGGTGGCGAAGGAGATTTGGATAGAAAGAAGCCAAAGAGTCTTCCAACACAAGAGCCTTTGATGATTGCTATTTTGGGGATCAAGAGACGTGGGCGTTTTGAGGATGTGCATTTTGAAGCACTTGAATGGTCTTTGTTCAATATGAGAAATTTGAGTGCTTGAAATTAATGATATTCGTACATCCTACATAATCTAACGGTGAAATTATCAAGAAGTACCTAAAGGGAAGTGCAAAAATAATGAGAAATTACAATGATACCCTTTTAGTTTTGTGTAAATTTATTGAATTTTTTAAAGAAGGATAAGAAAGAAAAGTGCATGCAAGTACCACAAGTACCCTAACAAAACTCTAATTGTATAGTCGTTCTTTGCCCCTAGGGGTTGTTTTTTTTTCTAAATACTTTTTTCTATTCAATGAAATTGGCAAGTTAAACATTTAAAAAACAAATTTTCTTTTAACTAGAACTTTAGGATAGATAGATATATGTCACCATTGTACATCCCATGAGGCCATGACAATAAATGATTTTCTGATAGAAATTAAGAAATATAATGAATTACTCTCTCCGTTAAGTTTATAAGACATGGTATGACTTCGTACGGTCTTCCAAATTATACTTTGATCATTTATTTATCTTATTGGTAAATATAAAAAATAATAGTTAAATTATTGATAAAAATTGTAAAGTTTTGAATCTTATATGCACACATTTCTTACAAACAAAAACCTAGGGAGTAATGCTTTACAATTATTGGACATTACTCGCAAAAAACCAATTATTTCACCTAAAAAACCAATTATTAGACAAAAACAAGACAGCTACTTTTGCCTCAATAGGACAAAGAGGTTGGATAATCTTTAGATTGGAGGTGGAAAATGGTGGAAAGGAATATATAGAGAATGCATATATACAAACGTGGGTCATTATTCTGTCCTTCATTTTTCTCCTAAGATGGATTTTAATATCAAAGTCCGTCCACCTCTATGCATGTGCGGATGCCATGAAGAATATCAAAGAGTTCTTGTATTGTTATTATCGAAGTTCACAAAGCAACCCGTTCTGACATTCTGTGTTCCAGCAAAATACTGAAAGAAAGATACAAGTAGATTTGGTCAATGGCAACTCCAGAGGCTTCAAGATAAAAGCCAAGAAGTAACTGATCAGTAGCAACAATACCAATGCCAGTCCTTTCTAGTGCCTTTCAATCCCAAGAAAACATAAGCAGCAGCTGCACATCCAACAACATTGCCACATTGCTAGTGTGTTTTAGATTAGCAAGTTCTTCCAGAGAAACATGTGTGTCATCAATGCATTCCCGCCCCCTCCGCCGCTAGCGCGCGCCCGGCTGCTACTGCCGCGCTGAACCAGGCGCTGCTCGCGCCTGCTGCCGAGTCTTGTGGAACATTGGAGCAAGTATCTCATGATGTAGCTCAATATTTATTCAGCAACTTTTCTCACATAAACACCGTGAGAGTCTTGTCATTGTCAACCTATACTCTTTTCATTTGTTGTCATATTTTTTTTGGACAAAGAATTCTTTAACAGTTTAACATGTATTGAAAAATCAGAAATGACAAAAGGCTACATTATCAAAACGACAAAGCTCCACATTGGTGTGCCACGCGTTGCGGGAGAGTGAAATCCTCCAACAACCACACAAATGCATTCCAGGGCAGAAAAAGAGGGACCCAGAAAGAAGGAAGATCGATCGATCGATCGCAGTGACAAGTGAACTCCACGTCGGCCAGCACCTTGAGATTGTCCAGGAAAGTATGTGTGATGCTGTCCCTGCTTTGTCCTCCCACTTATCGTGATCTTAAACCACTAAAGTAACCCAGCGCTGCAAGTGTACATTGGCAGCTGATCCGAGAAAAGATTGAATGGCTAATCAGGTTTCTGCTATGGTGCACTTTGAAAGTTTTTCCACGAATCTTCCACAAAAATATGGAATACTTTACTTGCATTGGCATAGTTGGCATTCCTTTCTTTGCATATGGCGAGTGGCGACATGATGTCCATATCTCAAGACTTGGACTTTCATTGTAAAAAAAAAAAAGACTTGGACTTCTAGTAAATAAACAGTCAGGTATACATTTCTAGCACTTCTTAGTACCACATTTTTGCGATGACCGATCTCTCCATTATTCAAATGTTAGATGTTATATATGTTGAAACTTTTTAAAGCTCGGAGTGGAAATATAGATAAATTTCACTTCGGAAGATTGATCAAATCAGGGGAGATGGAGATCAGTGTAGTGGTTGACGGCTATTGGCTCCAGCCAGGCTGCAACACTGAGGTCTGGATTGGACGGCAGAGCATGTGTTTTAGGGTGCCTAGTGTTTCGACATCATGATGTGTGGAAAGGTACGGTAAAAAAGAGAGAGGGATGTCCACCAACTTCACTCTGGTTTTCATGCATGATCGGCGCCTATAGAAACTATGGGCAGATCAAATATAGTATCAAAATCTGGCGTGTTAAACATCTAAATTTACACTAAATCAAACATTTTTAAACTTTTTTTAGAACATATATGTAGGAGAGCTACATAGTATCTTTATACAGTTACAAAACTGTTTTTTTTTTACTTAACAACACGAACCACCAAGGTGATCTCTGGAATCTCCTTACATCATGCCCGGACTAAAGTACAGAAACAAAAACAAATGGAAAATGAGTAGTGAAGGAACTAGGAGCTCAATTTAAACAAGCCCCGGCTGATTTAGCACCAACTCAATGCATCCCTGGTGACTGCCTCTGAAAATGATATTGACATTTTTCATCTAAGATTTTTTTTTGGAATAACAGGAGAACCAAAGCCCCTACTGATTAAATACATTAATATTAAGAAACAAGATAATATATTTGGATGTATATATATTCATATAGCCATAGTGAAATTTTGAAGCTTGGGTCAATACCTAATGAGCTTATTTTCAGGATTAGAGGAAGTTGGTTGGCTCAAACAGTGACGGAGGCAGCGGTGGGGCGGGTGGGGCTCAAGCCCCCCCTACCGCTGCTGCCGCCATGGAGCCCCCCTTGAGCCTCTCCTCCATTTTTGAGAAGAAAAGAGGAAGAGGAAGAGGGAGAAAGGAGGAGGAAGAGGGAAGAAGAGGAAGAGCCCCCCCTACAAGCTCGAGCTGGCTCCGTCACTGGGCTCAAATGTAACGTAGTTTGATTACGGAAGGTAATAAATTGAGATCTTTTACGGTTCACAATACTAACCAGCGGTAGTACGATAGTATAACCGGTTTTCTACTATAGATAAATTGGTAATTTGCTCGAAATATAAAATGGTAATTTGCTCGAAATATATTAACCAGCGTGAGATAAGGTTACATAAAAGATTTCATATGTTTGATTTCATATATTACAACGATACTATTTTTCATAGTTCCAATCAAACTCCTATACTACCTATACTACCTACGAATACTACTCATACTACCGCTAAAAAAACCGGTAGTATAGAATTAATTTCAATCGTCAGTTCATTTAAAATATATAGATCCTTTTTTATTACATCCTTTTGTCTTTTATCATTAGTCTCGGTTGGACTTGAGAGACCTAAGACCTCTACCAACCGGGACTAAAGCCCCTCACCCTACCAATGACAGAAGCTCAAGGAGAAGTTGATTATCATTCCGGGACCTTTCTTAAATTTCCAGATTTGCACACAATATTTTTAGGGGAGACTACATGCATGGCGTCCTCGCAAAAGAGCGTTGTGGAAATGTTCACTGAGATTTTAAAGGAAAAAATGTTATATATAAAAACGAGCTAACAGAATGGGTTCTTCAAAGCAGGATGCCACAGCTAGTTTTGTCTTGCACATATTTTTGCAGTCTATGTTTGGAATGGTCCAGACTCCAGATACGTCAATCAACAGATACCCTAATTTTATGAGAAAAAGCGACCGCATGTCATCATCAAGCTCCTATAAATTCAAAATGTTCATCCAGCGGAAGTGCCAGCTTCAAAATACCATTTCAGGTCAGCGTGCCTTCTCGGGAAAAACCCATCGATGATGCTGAACTTACACACGTAAACTCGGCCCAATGATGGTGCCATGCTGGCTAGTGGATTCCGATTCAGAATGCAACGGAGCAGCCGAAGAAACCGAGGCCACCATGTTCACCTGCAAATAGGATGGATCCCTAGACGACTTCGACAGCATCGCTCGGACGACAACCATAAGTCGAGTACTCCAAAGTTGGAACACTTAGGTTTCCGCAAGAAAACCCTTATTTGCCCAGCCCACCGATCCTGAAAAGAGGAGTCAATTTTTAAGCTTTCTCTACCAATTATCTGGGTTTTGCACTGGCAGGTAGCAGCTGCGATCAGGCTTGCATGCTCCTCCCCGGCTCCCTTTGTGGAGAAGCCACCATCGCCACGCAAGGGGGCCATCTCCATCCTCCTCGTGAGCAATGGAGCCCCTTTCTTTTCTGTTTTCCAGAAAAAAGCCAGTAGGAGAGGCCAGGTTCCGGTCACTTGTGTTGGCAGCGATGGATTCCACTTAGTTTCCTCGCCGGCAGGGCCGGCCCGGCCGTAGAAACGTAGCCCCGGAGGAGACTGCAGAACGTCGTCGTCGTCGTCGTCCCATTCATAGCTTTTGCAATGGTTTTATGGCGCTGAGTGCGCGATGTGTGTAATAGTTTTGGTGAGGAGAAAGGAGGTGGTGGCGTACGTGTCTGCTGCCGTCGTCGTCGCCCGTCGGCTTGCATTGGCTCGTCGGAGTCCACTGGCCAGGCTATAAGTACAAGTACCTGATCCGCAGCAGAAGACGGAGTGAGCGAATCGTCAGTGTCATCATCGGCCTGCTTGTTCGCCGCGGCGGCGCGATGTCGGAGAATGCGCCGGCGAGGAAGGTGGCGCTGAGCCGGCCGTGCGTTCTGATCATAAGTAATTGATATGATGCGGACTCCACTCCGCGCCTGTCTTTTTCCATGCATGTTCTTGAAGCAATGGCGATTCGAGGGTGAGACGCTGACGAGACGTGCGGTTTTATTTGGTGATGTGGGCAGTGATGGCGGGCGTGGAGAGGTTCGCGAACAAGGGGGTGGGGTCGAACCTGGTGACGTACCTCACCGGCGTCGTGGGGATGAGCACGGCGGCGGCGGCCAAGAGCGTCGTCACCTGGACAGGGGTCGGCTTCATGCTGCCGCTCGTCAGCGCCATCCTGGCCGACTCGTACTGGGACAGATACTCCACCATCGCCGTCTCCTCCTTGCTCTACGTCCTGGTAAGTCCACCGTGCTCTGCTAATTAATCTCTGATACCATCTTTGGTGCCGGCGAGCCAAGCTTCAGGCTCAGAGACACAGAGACTCTGGTTACTGATCATGTTCTAGTGCTGCTTGTTGTTTGGTATGACATTAGTTGGCTTATTCTGCTGCTACCGAAAAGCAATTCAATATGAATTGAGAATCAGCAAGTCCATTTCTGAACCTTGTCGTTCTGGGATCAATATGAGCAAATTCTTTAATTAATTTTAAAAAGATCCTAACCATTGTAATTGTAGTCAGGCAACATACATGATCGAGAGACGGGCAAAAGGGCAGTAATGCACACACGTCAAAAAACTGAGATATTGCAGAAAATACAGATATTTGGTGTAGTTTCAGATGATTCGGGGAATTTGGTGTAGTTTCAGATGAAGACACACCCAGGCATTTCATTACTTCGTCACTTGAAAATGGCCAGCGCACTTCATAAAATTAAATCCAGTACATGACAATATTAACTTTGTTGGTATTACACCTAAACTTACTCCAAAGACAGGTGCTATTGCGATTTGCAAATACAGATATTTGGTGTAGTTTTCTGATGATTCAGAACATAGCCAACAGTTACAGAAAGAACAGTTCGGTGGCAACAGAATGACATGCAACGAAGGACCAGGAATTTCGTTTCCAGTTTCAACATAGTGCCATTCCACGCAAATAAAAAAATATTATCGTGTATTAAGTGTCTCTTTTGGTTAAAAAATATAGCTTAAGCACTATAGACTACTGGCTACTTTTCAGTTTGAACTGATGCTGCTAGCTGCTTACACAGGGCATGTCAGCCATCACGGCGTGGGCACTGCTACGCAGACGGATGCCACGCTCCACGCTGTTCCTCCCGCTCTACCTGATGGCGATCGGGCAAGGTGGGTACCAACCGACACTGCAAGCCTTCGGCGCCGACCAGCTCGGCATCGAAGACGACGACGACAACGACGGCAGCGCCGCCGAGCCGGGCATGACGGCGGAGGAGAAGGGCAAGGTGAAGGGCATGTTCTTCAACTGGTGGTACTTCGGCCTGTGCAGCGGCAGCCTGCTGGGCAACTCCACCATGTCCTACGTCCAGGACAACTTCGGCTGGGTGCTCGGCTTCGCCATCCCCACCGGGGTCATGGCCCTCTCCGTCGCGGCCTTCTTCTGCTGCACACCTCTCTACAGGCAGACGACGCAGCCCAAGAAGGGTGCCAGCACCAGCAGCAAGCAGCAGCCGTCTCAGAATAAACTCTTCAAGGTCTTCAAGTCCATCATCCCAAGTCGAAAGATCAGCCTGCCGTCCAAAGACGACAATGGCGATGCCATTTCTGAGCTAGAGTATGCGATTGTTCAATCTTGTCCACAAAAAATACAGGAAATATTTCTCGCAGCAGTACAGATATAGTAATCTTGCAATATCTGGAACGTTGTTGAAGGTTGCAGGAGAAGCCACTGAAAGCTGAACCGGGTGCAGACGCGAAGGAGGGGGGCCAGGACGAGGCCGCGCCCACCGTGGTGAGGGTCATCCTCGGCCTCCTGCCGATCTGGGCGATCCTGCTCGTCTTCGCGGTGATCTTCCAGCAGCCATTGACGTTCTTCACGAAGCAGGGCATGCTGATGGACCACAAGCTCGGCGCCTTCGTGGTGCCGCCGGCGATGCTGCAGAGCTCGATCACCATCTCCATCATCCTGCTCGTGCCCATGTACGACCGGGTGATCATTCCGCTGTTCAACGCTGTCACCCGAGGCACCGACGGGATCACGGTGTTTCAGCGGATCGGCATCGGCATGGTGCTCTCCGTCGTCGCCATGGTCACCGCCGCGCTCGTAGAGTCGTGGCGGCTCCGCACGTCCAACGCCGACGGCGGCGGCGGTGGCCCAAGGCTGAAGATCTTCTGGCTGCTGCCGCAGTACGTGCTGCTGGGCGTCTCCGACGTGTTCACGGTGGTGGGGATGCAGGAGTTCTTCTACTCGCAGGTGCCGGCGTCCATGAGGACCACCGGCATCGGGCTCTACCTCAGCGTCTTCGGCGTCGGGGGGTTCCTCGGCGCGTTCCTGATCACCGCGCTCGAGATGGCCACGGCGAGGCCCGGCAACTCACGGGGGTGGTTCTCCGACGATCCCCGGGAGGCGCACCTCGACCACTACTACTGGTTCTTGGCTTTTCTGTGCTTCGTCAGCTTCCTGATCTTCACGCACTTGTGCAAGTTCTACGCTGGCAAAAACGCATCAGGGAAGTAGGGATCTTGGTGTTTTCCTTCGCAGTGGTTTCAGGGATAGTTCAGGTAATCATGTGTGCTTCTGTTTTCAGACAACAGAGTGAGCTGTGTAGTTCAGCCATTCAGGTGTTCAGGTTTGTTCTGCTAATCAGGTGTGTGCTCTGTTTTCAGACTTCAGAGTGTGTTCTGCTGTTCGAGACACTTGTGTATAGCCTTGTCTCCTTAAGATTTGTCAGAGCAAAAGGAAGGCCATAAACATATTGAATGTACTCTTTTTCTCATTTTATAAAGAAGCAATAGTCATACAGAATATAGTGTAACTGTATACACAAGTTTAATATATGAATCACATGGTAATTGTTACAACGCGTAAAGCAGAAAAAAAATGTCAAATGTTTTTAGTCCCTTTTTTTGTTTCATTTCAAGAAGACTCATGTTTTTCGTTTTAGTACATGATTTAATTCAAAAGGAATTTGGCAGGAAGCACTCACTACAGCCCCTACAGGAAAGCTATCATTTCCCCACATGTCCTTAACAAACTTTCTGAAACAAGGCCTCTTGGAAATATAGTGATTCCGGTGTCCTAAAAAATAAGTTATCAGGTGTGCTTTTGAGAAGATGGGAACAAGTGTTCAAGGAAGAGCAAAACCGTCGGTGAAAGTTTTATCAGATGATTTGCAGCCAAGTAATTCCCAATAGGATTTCTTTCCTTTTAGCATCTTGAACATGCTACTGCACGCGCGTCTGTTCGTTTGTTGCCTTGATCCGAAGTAACCGAACAAAGTCGTCATGGTCGAAAATCCGGACCCAAAACAGAGCACCGAATTAAGCCCTAACACAATCAGAACCAAGTAGAACACGAAGAAATAAAACCCTTTTATATACACGGTAAAACACGACCAAATTTGTAATCAGCAGATCGCACAGGGACCTATACTAACGTGCAGCAGCCTACCAATAAAATCTTCTCTAACATGCTGCCGCCGGGAAACGCTGCGGCGCAGCGATCAACAGCAGCGGCGGCAGCATGTCGACGACGCCGAGCCACGGCGATCTGATGAGGTCGTGGTTAGTACCCCGCGACCTCGGATCCCTGCTGCTTCTTGCCGCCGCCGGTGCTCTTTTTCTGGCACTTGTCCTTGATCCACTGGAACCCGTGCGCCGTGCCCTCCTTCACCTTCCTGAGCCCGGTCGCCGCGGCCGCCTTGGTCTTCTCCCCGACCCCGCCGCCGCCGGCCTTGCCCCTGTGGCCGCTGTCGCGCGCCGCCCTCGGGCTCGCGTCGCCGCCGTAGTCCCACTGGTCCGCCCACGACGTCCCGAACGAGTTGCTCCGTTGCATGCCTGCCACCCAAGAAAACTCGGGAACGCAAGACGAGGGATCACGAGCTCCGCGGGCGCGCGAGAGCGAGACAAAAACTCAGCCTCGGGAACGAAGGAACGGACGGTGGATTCGCTCTAGGGGTCTCCGGCTCCGGGGAAGGGTTTATATGGCCGCAGGGCTACGGGAAGCCTCGTGTCGCCGTCGTCGACAGCTCAGGGGGGGAGGAAATCTAGGGGCGGCGAGGACGGACGGAGGTGACCGTGGATCCGTGAGGGCCTCACGCATGATGCGTACGCGACGACGCGTTCTAGAAGTGTGTCCACGACCACCGCGACTTTGGAGCTGGCGGTGACGAGACGGATCGGACATTCGGACGCGCGGTGACCACGCAGCGGCGGCGGCGCGCGGGAAGGGAAGCTTCCGGCCGCGGTGGCACCGACGCGTGGGGCTGGAGTTGGATGGGGGCTCGCGTGTCAGGGACTCTCAAAGCGGCCGCGAGAGCGCCGAGAGGTGGAGGGAGGAGGATGGGGAGTGGATTGCGACGGGATGGGAGGACGGGAAAGGGAGAAAAGATATTCGATTTGCGGCCGACGACGCCAACGGACGGTGGTCGGTGGCCTTCCGGCGATGGACAGCGTAGCGAGTCGACCAACCGAGGGGGGCAGGCCGCCGAAAGCAGACATGGCGCCATTGCGGTAGTTTCGCAAATCTCCTGTGCGTAACCAAAAA
Organism: Cenchrus fungigraminus; assembly: GCA_036936925.1. Classification (NCBI taxonomy): domain Eukaryota; kingdom Viridiplantae; phylum Streptophyta; class Magnoliopsida; order Poales; family Poaceae; genus Cenchrus; species Cenchrus fungigraminus. The sequence goes on along the minus strand of CM072770.1, from coordinate 59,500,936 downwards.
GGTGGGCAGATGAAGTGATCGTTAGTTCTCATTTCTCAAAGGGTGTGAGGTTCATATCTGTTGGTGAGCCATCGATTTATCAGAGCGTGTGACGTCACGCTCGGAACATAATTTTATGACAGACAATAAGGAAATTAAAGGAAAAGATTGCACTCCCTTTCTGCTAGGTGCTTGCTGTTGTAGCGCAATGTTGGTATAGATGGTCAGACGGGCCTCTCGCGCTAGCTAGTAGGGGGTGGTAAGGCTAGTCGCACTCTGTCATACTTCATTTGCATATCCTAAAAGAGAATGTTCCGCCTGGTCATCGAGATTCTGCACTACAGTATCAGTTTTTCCGCACCCGTCGTCCTCTAAATCTCCTACTCCAAACAAACTACCCGCAGTAGGACCCACATGTCATACATTTATCCCCCACCCACCCCGCGGCCCCGCCTCCTATTCTCTATGTCTTCTCTCCCTCCACCTCGCTCCCTCCGCTCAACCCAACCCCTCCCCCACCGGCGATGGCGCCGGCGGCCCTCCGTCTCTCCCCCACCGGCGACGGAGATAGCGGTCGTCGCTCTTCCCAGACCATTCCTCTCCCTCTCCCTGCGGTCCCTGAGCGCACGACGAGATCCAGCCGGGGCTCCGCCCGCGCCTGCTCCCACCACCGGCGCACGGCCCGCTCCCTGTTCCCATCCATGAAGCTCGGTCGACCGGCGTCGGTGCGGGTGGCCGCGCAGCGTGGGATCTTGGCGGCCTCAACTCCCCGCCGGATCCGCCGTCCGCCGTCCCAGCCGCGGAGCTCCCGAGATGGAGGAGCAGGGGCGGCCTTCGTCCCTATCACCGGCGCCTCCTCCTGTTCCCGCCGCCACCGCCTCCCGCTTAGCCGCGGCCGCCACCGCCGCCTCTCCTGCTCCTCTTTCTCCTTGAGGCGGAGCTCCTGAAGGTGACGGGTCCTCCGCGCTGGTAGGAGGTCGCGCCGTTCGCACGCGCCTGGGGTGAACTCCGTGCCGGTCGACGGTGGCGGGAGCGAGGCGCGTGAGCAGGGGCGGCGGTGTAGCTCCGGCGGCGGAGCAGGAGCAGCAGCGCCCCTCCTCGGCGACCTCGACGGTGGGCCCCTCCTCGGCGACCTCGACGTCGAGCTCCCTCCCTCCCCATCTGGCCAACTCCTTCCGGCTTCGCGCGCAGACCGCGGATCCGTTGCTCCGGCTGCGCGAGGTGGGGTCAGCGCGGGGCGTAGCGCACGTCCGGTACAACGTTGGATTTAGGGGATACAACCTCCATGCGGGACGTCACGCACGGTTTGGCGTCCCCCGGTGCGGCGGGGGCGCCAAATGGGTACTGGAGTGGGCCGTGGCGTACACCTCCCAGTACCCAGTGCGACCAGCCTAATGGGCCATGAGTCATGACCCTAAGGCCAGTCTCAATGCATGATTTCATCGAGCTATTACCAAGACTGACATGTCATCTTTTAAAGTGAATGAAACTCTCACTCTCAATGCACAATTTCATAGACAGCTCGTAGCATTTAATTTTTGCATGGAGTTAATGATCACATGTGTCATGTGATGAAACTATAACACCCTCAATGCAAGTTTTGTTTGGGTTTCATGGGACTAGGTAAGTGTGCCATGTGAGTTTCATGGTGATGAAACTCCCATGAAACTCTTATCACTTCTCTCTTCATAATTAGAGTGCTAAGTCATCAAATCTGCTTATGTGGCATAGTATTTAATGTCCATGAAATCTCCCATGACACTCCACTGAGACTAGCCTAATAGATTATTCACAATCCAACTAAGTTCTACTACTTTATAGTTCAAAAATTGTATATTATTATGGTCTGAGCCTAATAGAATTTGATCTTTAAATTTGCTAGGCTAAATTTGAGAGCACATTACAACCTCTAGCGCTAGCACGACACCAGCCTGATTTGGCCTGACCCGGCTAGCTGCAGCTAGCGGCGAAGCCATGAACAGAGTCAAGTTGGGGTTGTTGCTGCTTCTCCCCCTCCCCCCCACCCCACTCCTCTTCTTCCTCCTCCTTGCTCGAAGGTGGGTGGTTCCATGTGTGTGGGGGGAGGGGGGGCTCCCATGGAGGCGCCAACGGTAGGAGGGGCTACAGCCTGGCTGGCTAGGTTCGGTACTATCAACCTGATCAATTTTTCGTGCCAAACCGACCAGACCATCGTGCTGACCTACCAGTCCAGGTCCGACACTATAACCTTTTTAGTGTCGAGCACGCATAGTGGGCCTAGGTAGCCCATAGTGTTATGGTCGGCCCACCCCCTCGTCCCTGCAATGCCCTCAAACGATGACAACTTGGGCGATGGGCGTGGCAACCCAGAGGTTGTCAGTGCGGATATCGTCTTATTCGGTTGGTTAGTGGTTGGTGGCTGGTACTGATTTGTAGTGAGAGAAAAATACTGCTGACTGGCTGGTACTAGACGACTGGTGCTGATAAACTAGGCAAACAAAACACTTGCTTGAAGGAGGATGGGGGGATGAGGAGAAGAAGGGAGGGATGTGGATCATGGGGAGGAGGGCAAGCCGAATGATGGTGTGTGCCTGTGCAAACCTTGCCATGCCCTCATGGTGGTGGAGCGACTTGGGCGGCGAGTGTGGCGCCTAGAGGCGGTCGGTGCGGATCGGACCTTGCTTGAAGGAGGATGCATGGAGGGAGGGAGAGACATGAATCATGGGGGGGAGAGGGAGCCCGAACGATGGTGTGCGCTAGGGCAACCCTTGTCATACCCTCATTGGCGGCCACTGTAGATCCTCGCAGTGGAGGTGAAAGGACCTTGATGTCGCCTAGAGGGAATGGGTGAATAGACGAGTCGACCAAATAAAACTTTTCACCCAAAACTTGACCTTCCTGGCACACGCGGTCAGACCACCCCTGACAGGCGGTTAGACCGCCCCTTCAGCTGTGTGCAGAGGAGGGCAGTTAAACTGGCCTCTAGACCCAGTTAGACTGGCTCCACGCAGAGAACCTGCCAAAGTGAAGCTCAAGCTTCTCTTGACTTCTAACACGTACCAAAGTTCTTGAGTAGCTTCAGTAGATGTTCACAAGCAGGGTAATAATCCATGCATACAAAGACAAGCACACCAAGTAGATCGAAGCGAAAACAAATTAAATATGCTAGAAATCAACTAGTGAGGCAAACAACAAAGGAGACACAAATATTTGTTTCTCGAAGTTCAGATTCACCACTGTGAATCCTAAGTATCCGTTGAGGAGTTTATTTGAGATCTGAGTTTTCCACCAACTCTCTCTCAACAAGGCGGGTCTCTTTCAACCACTTTCTTCCTTCCACTAAGGCGATCTTTCACAAAGATGCAAGATCACATCCCTCACAAACTTGCCGCTGCTCACCACACCTTGGGAGCTAGACAACGACGCCTAGCCGTCTAGGTTGCAAACCTCCTAGAGTAACAAATGCTTCAATGGTTTGTAGACGCAAATCATAAGTGGTCAAGCTATGGGATGCTCTTGTTAGCACACAAATGCTCATGCAAGATCACTCTCTGAAACCAAGAGAAGGATACGGCTTGAATCACACAAATCTCATAAAGAGATGGTTGAGGAGAGTTTCTTTGGTTTTGGCTTAGCCAGAATAGCAGGGGAGGCACACCAACAACCTTAGAAACAACACCTCCAACTTGTGGAGGTTGTGGGGTATAAATACCTCACACAAAAGAAACTAGCCGTTATAAACAGTTGCAACACGGTTAGACCAAGGCGGTTAGACCAGCTAGTTTGAAAAACTAGCCGTTACCCCTCTAGAGCAGTTAGACCGCCTCCTAGGAGCGGTTAGGCTGCCCTGGGCAGAGAAAGCCCACTAACCCTTCACTTCTTACCAACACTTCACCAAAAAGATGGAGTGGCTAAAATTGGGTTAAAAAGGTTTGTTAGAACACTCGGGAACTCTCTCAAGGCTGTTTCTCACATAGGTCAACTAATTAGCACTTTTGATGTTGTCATAAAACTAATATTGCATCCCTCTTGATAGTACAACATTCCTATACTCAAGAATAAAAGTAAATACTGAATCAATCTCTTTAGGTTGTACATCTTCAATCTCGTCATATTTGAACATTTTTTTCACTTGAGGGCTTTCAACATTGCTACTGTCTTAAGCACACCCATACTTGAGCTAGTGGCTTAAGATTCTTCCTTTAAACATAAGAATGTCCACTTGAATTCTTAAGTCACTCCATATTGCCAATCATAACAAATTGATGCATCACATTGCTTCCCTCGGTAAGGCTTGGATATGATTCTTCGAGACACTACGGATACTAGTTACTTCACCCTAGCAAAAACACTAATGGTAGACACGCTAAACCAAAGATTGCTTAGTACCTCGCTCTAGTCATCTCGGTTGATCTCTTCATCACTTATCCTAGTCACATTGAGTTAGGCTTTACTTCATCAATATTTAATCTTCATTTGAAAAACACTTCAAATACTAGTTCTTGATTGACAACGAATGTGCAAGCTTCCAATTGAGGATCATCAACTATAGAAACATCCTTGTATCCTATTGCAATAACTATATGAAGCCTTGCATTGTCTATAGTGAAATTACCATTTTTCCACTTTATTATCCCTTTTACTTGCAATCAAGCTAACACAATTATCGGAGACTTGATATCAACTTGAAATATATCCCCAACATTTATTTTCATTAATGCTTGACTTTTATCAATATTTGTACCATGGGATCACACACTTGCTTGTTTTCATTGATATGAGCCATACAATATTTATCCATTAATATAAAACAATTATTACACCACAAATATTACAATAACAACATGCTCACATTCTTAAATAAAAAAGTTAGTTCTTTAATTATTTTGTCATTCAATCCACCAAAATCCACTTAGGGGTCTAGATGCATTTTTAGGAGGCCAGCGCGGCCCTTGACCACCTCCTAGTATGTAGTGGGCACAACGCAACCGCCAACACAAATCCTAGCAGCGGAGCAAGGGGCGACGACGGAGGTGTGAGGGAAGCAAGGGGTGGTGGCGTGACGGAGGTGCGATGCATCAGAGTTGAGGAGAGGAAAAGGCGGCGGACGTCAGGCAACAAATCATGTATAGGTCGAAATCTATTATGCCGGAGAGTCAGAAGTTCAGAAAAACTACATAACAGAACAGATACATAACAGAACAGAATAGCTGAAAACACATTTTTTTTCTTTTTTGCTTTTATCTTTCCGAGCTTAAAAAACTAAACATATCTTCTATGGCTTTTTTTAAAAAAAAGTTAGCGACGGGTTTCAGAAAGCTCCAAAATCTATAATTCAAACGAGCAGGACTCATACGCCCTGTTCGCTTGACTTATCTACCACCCGTACTTTTCTCTCAAAACAAACCAGCCACCAGCAGAAGTATTTTTCTCTCAGAATAAATCATCACCACCCACCAGCCAAACGAACAGACTAATAGTACGTTGAGATGCGCACTTTTACCAAGGAAAAGACGAAGATTTAGTTAAATTTTGTTCAGAAGGGTTTCGTAATGCTGTTTAAATGGCTGTTAATGATCGGCTAGTCATGGGCTGGGTTGGGCCAGGCTACCAGGTTTTCTTTCCAAACAGCGGTAGAATCTGATTTTTCTTTTTTACCAAAAGTGACAAAACTACAGTATATCAGGCTATCAAGTGACACAAGATGATTATGTATTCTTTTGGAAATCAAGTTAGGTCGTATTGATTGCTAAACAGAAAATTCGGAACCTGTCTTTTTCTTTTCCCCCCCCTCAAATGCTCAAATATGCTTCCTGCAAAGGGCTCTCCGAAGAAAGCCCTAGTTCTGCTCTTGACATGAAATTAGCTGCCGCCATCCCAGTAGATAAGGAATCACAGTTACTAGTGTCAGAACCCCAGACACTTCTTTGGGAACACATATGAACTCAAGTGTTGCACATTATTCTCTTCTGCTTGGCACGTCGTAGCGGGCAGTAATCAAAGCGGATCAACACCGCGACGAGCCAAAAGGCCAGCAGAACGTCCAACATCACATTTTATAGTACAGCATAGTTAAATATTTTTTCTTCAGACAAAACTAATTCTTGTCTGGCTGCACTCATCAGTCATCATTCGTCATTATGCTTGGAAGTGTCCCGGCAATAGTAGGACCAACATGGCACGGTCGACACTCCCCACAAAGATCGAGTCGCACAGGAAACACGGGCTGCAATTCTGCAAATGGACGACGCGTTGTCCCATGGACTCACACGGCTGGATCCATTCTGCGCTGATCTCGATCTCACCAGTCACCAACCCCGGAACTCAAGCATCAGCCACCCAAAAGTGCCATCTCACTCCATTTTCTATATTATCTCGATAGAATTGGATTCTCTAATCCGTGTGTCTATATATATGACAGGTAAATTACAAATGTATCTACGGATTTACACAAGAATTACCCATAGACAAACAAATCACTGTACTACTCTACCCATCCAAATCAGCTGAAGGTAAAAGTAAAAGAACAGAGTAAAAAATGGTCAACGGCGACCGGAAAGCTGCCGCTCACTACAACGCTACAACGAGCCCAGCGGCCACCGCTACGGCGGCGACGACCAACGCGCCCCACGGCCGGGAGCGCGCGCCGGCGGCGCCGCTGTCCATGTCCCGGCTGCTCGTGGCCGGCGTCGTCGTCGGGACGCCCTTGAAGTTGGGGTTGCCCCCGTACAGGCTCTGGATTCCCACGACGTCGTCCGACGCCAGGTCCACCTTCCTGGTGCGCGAGGTGATGGTCGGGTACATGATGGCGCTGGGCTCCGACGAGTGGCCGAGCCCGAGGAGGTGCCCGATCTCGTGCACGGCCACGGACTCGAGGTCCACGGCCGCGTCCGCGGACGCCCGTGACACGTCGCCTGAGGCCACCCACGCCTCCGCGGCGTCCAGGTGGAACCGCCCGTCCGTCGGCGAGAAGGCGTGCGCCAGCGTGCCGAGCGGCCCGTCGAACGCCTCGCCGTCTCCGTGGTCGCCCGCGTGGAACCCGATGGTGATGTCGGCGTCCCGCGCCGACGCGGTCTCCGTGAAGTTGAGCGTCGTGGCCGCCGACCACCGCGCGAAGGCGCGCGCGAACACCCGGCTCAGCGTCGCCCGGTCGATGGTCGTGGCGGCGGTGTCCGTGATGGCGTACGTGAGGCTCTTCTTGGAGCGCGGCCACGACGGGGAGCCCGGGAAGTAGGAGTAGAGGTTCCGGCCGTGGGCGTGCGCCGAGGCGGCGCCCATGGTGGAGGTGCCGTTGATGACGTCGGCGACGCCGCACCGGGGCGCCATCATCTGCGCCACCGTGGTCGCGTCCATCACGCCGGTGATGTTGAGGCCGAAGTTGCGCTGGTACACCTTGATGGCCTCCTCCAGGTCGACGTCGAAGATGTCGGTGAACCCGGACGACTCCTGGAGGTACCCGAAGTGGGAGAGGTAGCTCTTGAGCTTGGCGAGGCCCTGCTGCTTCTCGCCGAAGTGGCAGCCGGTGAGGTTCCTGAAGGCCGACCACGGGTTGGGGATCTTGGACGCGATGTCCGCGACGGTGGATGGCAGGTCCGCCGACGAGACCGGTGCCGCGACGAGAGCCGCCACCGCCATGGCGGCGAGCAGGACGAAGAGAGGAGAGGTGGTGCTGGCCATTGTCATCGATCGTCCGGGGAGAAAGGGATTCAAGGTACGAGTGAGAATGGATGAGGCGGCACAACGCGCGGAGGTTTAATTTGAAGGGCTGACAGGTCCAACGACGACTACTTGGTCAGCCGGCAAGCGACGGCTAGGACGACAGCTGCGACAGAACCCGTCCTTATTGTATAGTAGCATAGCATGGTGGTTTGCGAGTTTGGTTTGGTCAAGCTGGGGAATAAGTCTCGTGTTTGTTGTGTCATGGTGCCCGTGTGGTGACTTGTTCCTGAGAAGGTAGGAGTAGATGTGAAGCTTCGGTGAGTTCCTGCTCCTTGCTCGTCATTGGTTAGAATGGTATAGCAGTCGGCCTTGGGAAGTTGGTGCTCTGTACAGGGGCTACAGACAGGCAGAGAAGGATGTTTGGGAGAGTAATGATAGTACCCATGTGCTGAAGCGCATGGGTTGCCGCAATTAGCGTTTGATAATGTGACAAATTAAGATAAATTCTTTCGAGTTGGCCCTAATCCAACTAGGAAGAAACCAGAAAGGATCATTGAAATATGGGCAAGGGGAACACATCCAGGAATCCATGATGGCATGTCATATAAGTATATAACACCTTGGGGCTGTAGCAGTTGATGACTAGGGCGGCCATGTCTATCTAGTTCCAACAACTATCACTAGTATGCGATAACACGCATCCTAAAGGTCTCATTTCCTAATTTCTTATTCAAGAACTATCCAATTCAAAACTGTCCACGGGAAACAAGTAATGGAAGGAATTGAGTTTTATACAATTGGTACTTCAATATATTGATGTATTTGAAAAATTCCAGTTCTTCTGACAGTTACATGAACACCAATAAACTTTTCAGTCTCATTCGATTGAGCTCAATTACTGAATCATGTTAGAAACTACTCCGGTCCGTTTTAAATGTATGATCAGTAGGAGTGTAGGACAAGCTAATTAGTTGGCCAAAACGGCAGAGGGAGGACATGATTGTAAGGTAGCACAATTACTCTGCTTCTAACAAAGACATCTTCCAGTTGATGACCTCTGAAATATATCAGCTGTGATTTTCCAGATTTTAGCAGTTGCAAAAGGTCTACACCAACAATAACAAGCTTTTCATAATGGCATCTTGGAAGGAGTACCTGGGTGTAGACAATGGAACATTTCAGCTTCGGTAAATTAGAAAATTTCCAACATCAGATGCTTTTCATGATGGCACATGGGAAATACCTGGAAGGCGCGGGTATTTTTTTGGAGTAGCTCGTTCTTTGAAATATATAACAGCCGTCCGCTGACCATGAGGTCCCATCGATTCAACTGAAAAGAAACTATGGCTTAGCATGTTACCAGGAATTCTATGCTTAGCATAACCTGAAAGGCTGGATGCGCAAGATATAGAAGCAACATAACCATATTCATGATAATTAGAAATGAATCAGGTCAACAATCTCTAAAGAACAAAATCTGGCGGAATTTCTCTTTCCTCGTCAATCCACATCAATATGATGCTAAACTGTCCAATCGAAGCTCGAGGCGGTTCTCAGCCGTCAGATCTTGTATGGACAGCAACCTTAATTCTAGACTCTGACGTGGCTGATTGTCTCTACTCTCTAGGATGCTCGTGTAGAGTCCGTCTCTCCCCCGCCACAGAGGAGCATCGAGACTGACAGGCTGCCGCCGGTGGAGGCCATCACCTTCTTTCCCTGCCACAGCCTAACCCTTTGCTGCTGCTCCTTTGCTTCTCTCCTCCCCACTACGTCCCCTGTCCCTCTCTTTGAGCGAAAGTCAACGGCACGGCACGAAGAGGAGCAGCAAATGCAGCGACAGTACAGGCGCATGGTGCTTGGAGGATGAGATGCACCCCTCCTTGCTGACAGCCTTCTGGTACCCCGACCAACTTATCCCTGACTCCCTGTTCATGGCCAACAAGTGCTTGAGCTTGCCCCTGCAGCAGCAGCAGAACAAGAGCGAGAGGTGCCACGTTATTGCTATATCTTTGAGCTCCTAGTCACTCTCTCCTCTTTTGCCTATACTTATGACCTCTCTGATTCTTGCACGGCGGTACCTGCGGGTTGCAGCAGAAACCACGGTGATGATACTGGGTTGACCGGTTCATGGGGTGCCCATAGGTGGCCGAACTCATTGCACTATGGGGGCTTGACCTCTGCGGCGTAGGAAGCAGATGCAGCTGTAGCAACGTAGGCAACTTCCTCTAGCCTCTTGGCCATCGCATGATTGAAGCTACGTGTCTGATGATGGTGCACGTACACAACATCAGGCCTGTATTCTACTTACACTCAATCGATTTCTGTTTTTCTTTTTTTATTATGTGTTAGTGTTCATGCATACCAGCTGTTCGATGGAATAGCTAAAGGCATCTAACTCGCATTTTTGAATTCACCTTTATTTAATTCCAATTTTCTTGCTAATCATATTTGTTACAATAGATCATAGGTGTGTGGCCTCATTCCACATTCCAGAACATCATTTGGTTATTTAAAAGTTTGTAACTTAATGACAAATAACTAATAGAATAAGCATTATGTGAGCACCTAAATTTTCTTTTAGAATAAGGCTCCTGTGAGTACCTCGAATTTTAAGGTTGTACCAATTTGGTCCCTAAGCTTAGTAGTTAGTATGATATTTTACTGCATTTGTACATCATTATTTGCATGTTCTTTGCTCTGCAGCCAAGATGATAAGAACTCTACATATTAAGAAGCTATGGATCTGCTATGATGATTCTCTGAACAAGGTTGATGTTACTCTACCAGGAAGGATGAGAAAATGGAGGTTTGTAAGTTTTGTTGTTCTGAATTACAGCAAGTGGTGTAATGTGCTGGCTCACTCATGACTCAACTAATATGTCAAATACTACTTGGGAACTTTGCTTGATACCCTACTTCTCCTACAAATGTTTTCTTGGTGCTTATCTTTGTCTCTTACTTACTAAATACTATTTCTACCACTTAAGTGTATCGTTACCAGTTTACCACATCCTATGATGAGGCAAAGGCCCAAAACGAGCAAAATGCACTGGCCATCATCTCAGGTAAGAGCAGAAATGGCTGCACCAGAGTTTCTAGTTGTTTGCTGAAATGGCAATAGGCATTAAAACATGAGGTTTTTTACGGTACACAATACCACCCTGTACCACCGGTTGAAAAAGACTCGTATGTAATAAAAAAGGATCTATATGTAAGGATCCAACGGTTGAGATTAATTCTGTACCACCGGGTTTTTTTTTGTGTGGTATGGGTGGTATTCATAGGTGGTATGGGTAGTATACGGGTATTATTGGAAATGCAAAATGGTATGGGTAGTATACGGGTGACGAGGTGAATGGAGGGAGGAGGAAATTTTTTCCAAATAATATACATCGAGCAAATTACCATTTTACCCATAGCAAAAAACCGAAAACAACCGATAATACCACCGTACTACCACTGAGTGGTATTGTGTACCGTAAAAGACCTCTAAAACATGCAAAATACAAATACGACCACCCATCAGTATTATCTAATCCAGAGAAACTTTACAAGGGAAAGACACCATTTAGTTAGAGAGGGAACAAACTCGCACTTCTACATTTAGGTTAAGAGAGGGTAAAATCGCTTATATGCAGATTACAAAACATTTAGTGCAATGCCTTCTATAAACAATTAAGTATCAAGGCAGGAGAGGGATATTTTACCATTACACAATTCAAGCATGGAAGCACCCAATTTCTGTACAGCACTTTTAGCATTTTTTATTTCTTCCTGTCAAGGAAATGTGAGATTAGATTTTTAGAAAAGCATGCAACAAGGGCAAGTCAGCAATACATATTCATAGAAACTATGCTATTAGGTTTGATGGATGATACAATGGTATCAGAAGGCTATTAAAATAGGCAAATCCAAGACTTACGTGGGGGTCGTGACCTTTTGCAGCTATGAACAAACCACCAACACGAACCAATGGAAGACAGTATTCCGCTGCCAAAAAGAAATCTAGATAAATTTCCATAAAAGGTCTTGAAAAAGTTAATCAAATATCACATACCTAGAACTTTCAGTTCTGCGACGGCTCTTGCAGCTGCTATATCATATGCTTCTCTGTAATCGAGACTTTGGCCAACATTCTGTCCTATAAAGCCATGCAAGTTAAATGGTCATAAATAACACGGATATAAATTCTATACACTTGGTGATGTATACACTAGACAACAATTTAAGCTTACAATGGCTAGTTTCATGGTAAATGTTAGAAATCAAATGTGTTAAAAAGGTTTATCTCTATTCACCCGTCTCCTCAAGGTTTTGTTACCAATTTGGTAAATCAGTACAATAGAGGGGGACATCAAACAATCTAATTTGCGATTATGCAATACAGTAATAAATTCATAATTCACAGCAACCCATGGAGCTTAAAGCCAACCTACCTCTGCCCGGTCACACACCACATCCACATTTGACAACCCCATGGCCTCAACAGCATGCTCCAAAAACGTGCACCGCTTCTTCATCGACTCCAGCAGTGTAAATCTCCAGCCTGAAACAAACGGAGCAAATCCACAATGCAGCAGCCAGAGAAACAAAAAGGACACAACGTTTCCTCAGGGCCACCACCAATTATCTGCTAAGAGAGAGGTGGTTACTTGGCCTTGCAACGGCAAGGATAAGCCCCGGCAGCCCGGCCCCGGAGCCGACGTCGATAAGGCTGACGCCCTCGATGTCACCGCCGCCGTTGGTGGAACGGGCGCGGTACGCTCGCTCCAGCGGGGGCAGCACGGCGAGAGAGTCCGCCACGTGTCGCGTCATGACCTCGGTCTCGTCGGTGACGGCGGTGAGATTCATCCTCTGAAAAGATTCGAGAGTGTAAGAGGCGCGCTCGCGGTGGTGCCTAGGGATTTGGCCAGTATCTGCGGAGCTCAGGGGCTCGGGACAGACCTGGTTCCAGTCGAGGAGAGCTTCCACGTAGGCGGCGACCTGGCGCTGCTGCGGTGCCGAGAGGGACGAGACGGTGCTGGTGGCGGCGGCGGCGACGGTCGCGGTGGTGCGGCGGTTGAGAAGGGGGTGTCTGGCAAGGTGGCGTCGGCTGAGGAGTATGCTAGGGAGGAGGAATCCGCGGCCGACGGCGGTGCCGCAGCAGCAGAGCGACATTTCGCGGCGGCGGCGGCGGCGCTTTCTGCGCCGTGCGGGCTTTGGATGGGGTTTGTGCCGTGGTTTACGTGTTTTAGATGAGAAAACGTATTTTGTCAGCACGAACCAGCTGACAGTAGCTTGGAAGCGACCCCGCACAAGTCGTCAACCGAGCCGGCCTCCGGTCGCAAACCGCGACGCCAACCAGGCAACCACCAACCCAACCGCTACGTAACTCGTGCCAGTGATGCAGTGTGACGCTCCCCCGATGCGATCACCGATCCCGAGCCACCTGCTCCAAAGACAAAGTCCTCGCTGCCAACCGGGCCAGGCCCCCATCCCCTCCCACGCCCCCCCGCCTGCTCAGATCCGCCGCCCCGCACCGGCAACGACCACGACCACCGGCGCGGCGCGCGGCGAGCGGCGAGCGTACCACACCAGATGCCGGGCCTCGTCGCGTACTCGGGCGCCGGGCTGGGCCTCCTGGCCCTGGCCGCGCTCGAGTCGCTGCCCCTCCGCGTCCCGCCGCACCGGCTCCTCCCGCGCCGCCTCGCCACGCCGCTGCACCTCCGGCACCTCCTCGCCGCGGCGCTCTCCGCGCTCTGCCTCCTCTCGGCGCTCGTCTCCGCGCACCACCTCTCCCTCCCCACGCTAGCCGCCTCCGCGCTCTTCCTCCTCTACTCGCTCGCGCCCTTCGCGCCGCTCGCCAAGCCCCTGCCTCTCCCGCTCCTCGACCTCCTCCTCGCCGCGGCCTTCGCGCAGGAGCTGCTCCTCTTCGCGCACCGCCGCCCGTCCACCGCGGCCGGGATCGAGAACCGCTACTTCGACCTGCTCCTCGTCCCCATCGCGCTCTGCCTCGGCGCCACGCTGCTCGCCGCGCACCGCCCCGGGGAGGCCGCGCCGCGGCTCGCCCGCGCAGCCGGGCTGGCGCTGCAGGGCACCTGGATGGTGCAGATGGGGTTCTCCTTCTTCACCAGCGCCATCGCGCAGGGCTGCGCGCTCCACGCCGCCAGCCGTGCCGACTACACTATCAAGTGCCGCACCCACGAGGACTACCACCGCGCGCGGTCCGTCGCCACGCTGCAGTTTAACGGACACCTCGCGCTGCTCGTGATCGCTGGTGCGGCTGCATACGCGGCCGTCCTATCCAGGGCGAACCGGCCGCCAAGTGGTTACAGGATTCTGGGTAAGGAGGTGCAGATGGAGGGGGTGCCGATCATGTCGCAGTTCACACTGGATTCGGATGAGGAGAAGGAAGAAGATGGGATAACCAACACAGCGGCGCCAGTGGCGAATGGGGTGGAGTCCCATGACGAGATCCCGCTGCACGCTCCTCGTTCCAAGTGATGCAGCTGGAATTGGGGTGCTTTTAATGTAGATTATTGCAGTTGAGGAGAGCATCTACAGAGCTGCAGAACGATGTGGCATGATGTTTGTGTGTTTCTGTACCTCATTTCAATACAGTCTTCACTTTTTGATGCTTGGATAATGGTTGTTCTGTCCATGTGGAAAGATATCTTGCTTAGTTTGATCTACATACAATAGAGTTAACATCTGTACAATATTGTAATTTGTTGGGTTCAGATAGGTCTTTGTGAGAAATAAAGATAACCCATGTTCCACTTTGAGAACTATTTGCTTTTCCTCCACTTACTATATTTTCAAACTAGACTCTTGACACTAACTTTCGTTTCTTTTAGTACCTTTATAATTTGTACAGTTTTGCGACATAAATATATCTGTTCAGAGTTACATCAATCTTCTCTGCTGCTAATGAAATAATCAATACATACCTTTTAGACTAGTCCATAATGTGATGTGCTGAGAAATTTGAATGCAAATTGGCTGGTATAATTAGCCTTTGGATTGCCCAAATCCTCTCCACTCCTGTTTCAGCCTCTTCTTCCATTACCTTGATTCCGACTCGTGGCTTTACTCATGTTGACACCCATTTTGTCGATAAAATGTTATCTTTTCTTCACAAGTCATGGAGATCCTAGGCTAAGAATCTGATGTTGCAAAGTGCTGACATCCCCTGAGAGAGGCGACTGCTACTGGCCATACTTGGGGCATTTGCTGGAATCTGATGCACACTATCCTGCCAGGCATTAGCTGCCTGTGAATACTGGAAATCTGGTATGGCCGTTTGGATGATGGGATTATGACTATGGTGCCATCTGTTGGTATTTTCAATGCATGCAATGCACACAATCTGCAATGTTGGCATTACTGACCTTAGACCATTGGCTTAAGGAGACACTGAGGGGTCATTGGACAGTTAAACATTTGTGAACAGGATGTTGTTGTGCCTAGTTATGTGGTTTCTGAAGCATGTAGGACGATGCAAAGTGCATTTGAGTTCTTGTGTGAATCCTGCCCTTGTGGGTTGTGCCTTTCGAAAAAATCAAGATCTACTAATACTCAGATTTAGAAGGGGCTAATTGTGTCCATTTATCTGGATTACAGATTGCAGAGGTATTTGCTGTTTTATTTGCTGCCATTGTTTCTTGGCAAAGTTGTCCTTTCTTGTTGTATGATTTCAGGTTTTTTTTGTGCCGGATTAAGGCTTCATATTTCAGCTACAAATGCATGTTGAGGATTGCCTGCAAAACTGCATGCAATGCTCGTAACAAAGATGGTTGATTCTATTTGTATCTGCATGGTTTTCAACTACACAATATTGTTTCTATCATTGATGAATGATGACATGCTTGTCGTGAATATGAATTCTCTCTAGCATTGATTTGGCATCTATAACTTGTTCAGTGCACTTCTAGTTTTAATAATGTTATATGCTGCATTTTCATTTTTCTTGATAAACAAACTGCATGAGCATGGGAGCGTCATGATTATGGTTTGATAGTCTTCTATCTCTCTTTCTATTGCTTAGTAATGCTTTTTTTTTTTTTTGCTTCAACATCTACCAGATTTTTTGTGGCTCCTATCTCACCATGTTTGAGTTACAAAATATAGCTCATCATCATTGCTGAACCATACCAGAAAGGATTCAGGTACAACGATTACAGGGCAAACCAAAGTTTCAGATATAGATCTAGACATCTAGTAAGACAGTCTTAAGAACTAGATTGACATTTGGTAAGTCGATTATAGATCTAGTAACAGATAATGGAACCATGTGCAGAAAGTCGATTATAATAGGCACTTAGTGAAGGATAAGTCTAGTAGCTTCTAGTAGTTGTTTCTATTTACCTAAATACCCCTGTTAAGACTATATGTACCCCTGGATATTTTGCTTGGAAATTGAGAAAGTGATTCTGGGCTAACAAATGGTATCAAGAGCCTAACTTTCCCCACCTACCTACCACCCCCGTGCTCTCTCTTCTCCACCCAGAAAACCCCACCGGCGGTGCCCGATTCCGGCCCGATCCCGGCGGCGGAGCAAGTCCCCCGGCCGATCCGGTGGTGGAATCCACCCCTCTACACGTCTCCTACTCCGATCCAGCGCGAGCGTGCGCGGATCCGGCGGAGGCGCGGCGAATCGACGGCCGGCCGGCGCGCGTTGACTCGGGCTAGGAGCCCGACTCCGGCGCGGCGCGGCTCGATCCAGGAGGCGAGGAGGTTTCCAGGCGAGGCGGAGATAGGCGGAGGCGCGGGTGACGGGCGGTGAGTGTGTACGGGCGTGTGCACGCGACCAAGGCGGCGACTTTCCCCTTCCTTCCTCAACACCCTCATCCATGGCGAGTTCCAGGAGGTCGCACCGAGGCATGGACGGTCTCAGCCAGGCGAGTGCGCAGGGCGCAGGTGGCGGCGATGCACAGAGAGCGGCGGCAGGGCCGCCGCGGATCTGCAGGGACGCGCGCCACAACCGCTGGTCGACGAGGATCCGTTCGTGCGCTCGTGGGTCTCTTCCTCTGGCAGCACTCACTCGATTACTTCGAGTGCGAGGCGGCGTGCGGAGGCGGAGGAACTGCTACGCGAGGCGGAGCGACTTGAGGAGGAGGCGGAGGTGCGCGCACAGCGACTCCGAGCAGCAGACCTGCGTGCTCGAGCAGCTCGCCAGGCGCAGGCTGCTGCAGTGGAGGGGCGTGCAGCGGACGAGCGACGACGGGCGGCTGCAGTACGTGCAGAGCGCGCGGCGGCCGTGGAGCGCGAGGCGGCTCGTGCGGACGCCGAAGCCCGTCGTGCTCAGGCGGAGGCGACCCAGCGGCGGATCGCAGCAGATCGGCTGCGTGAGGAGGCGGAAGCGACAAGCGAGATGGCGCGGCGCGACGCGGAGGAGCTGCAGCAAGATCCACAGGCTCCACCGGCCGGCAACGCTGCGCAGGAACCACCCAGGTCGGCGGGCGGCGCAGGCAGCGCCGACGACTCGGGGACACACCGTGGCGGGGACTTGGACCGGTGGATGGACGACCTGCATCTCGGCTCCGACCACGACTCCGACCATGGCACCGACGCCGAGTTCAACCACGACGGCGCACCTCCGAGGGTCATCCAGACCATCATCAGGGACTCCGGCAACACGCAGTGGCCGGTCTTGACGAAGACCAACTACGCCGAGTGGTCTTCCATGATGAAGGTGAAGCTTGAGGCCCGGCGGATGTGGAACATCGTGCGCCTGGGCGGTGCGAGTCGCCATGAGGACCGGCGGGCACTGGAGGCGTTGCTTTCCGCGGTCCCGCCAGAGATGATTCCAGCTCTCTCTGGCAAGGCGACGGCCAAGGACGCTTGGGATGCCATTGCCACTGCCCGGATTGGCAGTGATCGCGTCCGCAAGTCCACGCTGCAGAAACTCCGACAGGAGTGGGATCACTTGGCCTTCAAGCCGGGCGAGGACGTCGACGACTTCGCCCTACGTCTCACTGGTCTGAGGCAGCGGCTGGAGCAGCTCGGCGACTATGACATCACAGAGGAGCGAGCTGTCGCCAAGTTTCTTCGCTGTTCTCCGGCCAAGTACCTGCAGCTGAAGATCTCCATCCAGACGATGCTTGACATCTCAACCTTGACGATCGAGGATGTTGCTGGGAGATTCAAGGCTGTGGATGAGGAGGAAGCGCTGGCGGCTGCAGAGACAGTTGCTACTGGTGGCAAGCCTTCACTATGCCACAGAGCACTGCCACTGCCACATCTGTCAGAAGAAGGGGGGGTCTTCCCCCTCCTCGGGCGGCCGCAAGCGCACGCCGCGTAGAGCACCCAAGGCGCGTGGAGGCGCCGAGGGTGAGGCGCGAGGAGGCGCCGGAGGTGCAGCGCGACGTCGCACAGGCTGCGGTGGACGAAGAGCCGGCCCTGTTCCTGGTCCACGGGAGCATCGAGCAGCTTCCAGCGGCATCAGCTGCGACGGTCCTCCTCCACGTCGACGAGCCGCGAGCACGTGTCTTCCTCGGCGACGGCTCGAGTGACGACAAGATCGACGGCTGGTTCCTCGACAGCGGCGCGACACATCACATGACAGGGCGTCGGGAGTTCTTCTCCGACCTGAACACCAATGTGCGCGGCTCCGTCAAGTTCGGAGACTCCTCGGGCGTGGACATAAGGGGCATCGGATCCGTCATCCTCGCCACCAAGAACGGTGAACACCGGCTTCTCACCGAGGTCTTCTACATCCCGGCGCTACGCAACTCCATCATCAGCCTTGGACGGCTGGACGCGAACGGGTCACGCGTGGAGATCAAGGACGGCGTGATGCGCATCTGGGATCGACAACAGCTTCTTCTGGCCAAGGTGGCCAGGGGGAGCAATTTCCTCTACGTCCTCGATGCCAAGGTGGAGCAGCCCCTGTGCCTTGCAGCTCGTCGTGACGACGAAGCTTGGAGGTGGCACGAGCGCTTTGGGCACCTTCACTTCGAGGCTTTGCGGCAACTCGGCACCAAGGGGATGGTGCAAGGCATGCCGAACGTGGACCATGTCGAGCAGCTTTGCGACACCTGCGTCTTGACGAAGCAGAAGCGTCTCCCCTTCCCTCGCCAGGCGAGCTTCCGAGCCAAGGAGCGGCTCGAGCTCGTGCACGGCGATCTCTGCGGGCCAGTGACGCCGGTCACACCGGGAGGACGACGCTACTTCCTTCTACTCGTCGACGACGTCTCCCGGTACATGTGGGTGGTTCTTCTCGGGACCAAGGGAGCCGCGGCGGACGCCATCAAGCACGTTCAGGCGGTCGCGGAGAACGAGAGCGGGCGCAAGCTTCGGGTGCTGCGCACGGACAACGGCGGCGAGTTCACGTCGACTGAGTTCGCCTCGTACTACGCCGACGAGGGAATCCAGCGACACTTCTCCACGCTGTACAGTCCGCAGCAGAACGGCGTCATCGAGCGGCGCAACCAGACGGTGGTGGCCATGGCCCGGGCTCTCCTCAAGCAGCGAGGGATGCCGGCCAAGTACTGGGGTGAGGCGGTGTTGACGGCGGTGTACATCCTCAACCGCTCCCCCACCAAGGCGCTCGATGGAATGACTCCATACGAGGCCTGGCATGGCCGCAAGCCGGCGGTCGGCCACCTGCGAGTGTTCAGCTCCCTCGTCTACGTCAAGGAGCTGAACCACGTCGGCAAGCTTGATGATCGGAGCACTCCGGGAGTGTTCATCGGCTACGACGAAGGTGTGAAAGGCTACCGCGTCCTCGATCCAGTGACACAGCGTGTGCGGATGGCGCGCGACGTCGTGTTCGATGAAGGACGAGGCTGGACGTGGGGCAAGATGGTGGACGACGGGACGACTCCGGCGTACGATGACTTCATCGTCGACTACGTCCACTACGAGGGGACTGGGGGAGTGGGCAGCTCTACTTCGCCGAGCGTGCCTCACCCAGTACCCAGAACCGCAGCAAGCTCTTCGTCGACACCGACCGCGGCAAGGACATCGACCGCGACGGGAACAAGGGATGCAGGACAAACACCGACCGGAGCGAGTACGACTCCACCAACTCCGGCAAGCTCACCGGCTGCGCCGAGTGCTTCTGCGGCTGCGCCGAGTGCTTCTGCTACTCCGCCGAGTGCTTCAGCGACTCCGCCGAGTGCTTCTGCTACTCCGCCGAGTGCTTCAGCGACTCCGCCGAGTGCTTCTGCAGCAGCATCTGCTCATGGCGAGCACAGCCCGGTGAACTTCGTCACTCCTCTCTCCCACGACGAGGACCGCATCGACGCGTTCCACAACGGCGAGCCCCTCCGGTATCGAACCATGGCGGATATCCTTGGAGCAGAGCTCCATCTTGCGCTCGATGACAGAGAGCCTCGCTCCTTCACCGAGGCGGAGGGACACGCGGCATGGCGCGCCGCAATGAAGGAAGAGATGGACGCGGTCGAGAAGAACGGAACCTGGGAGCCGGTTGATCTTCCACCTGGCCATCGAGCAATCACCCTCAAATGGGTGTTCAAAGTGAAGAAGGACGAAGCTGGCGCGGTGATCAAGCACAAGGCACGACTGGTGACACGCGGCTTTGTGCAGCAGGAGGGGGTCGACTTCGACGACGCTTTTGCCCCTGTTGCGCGGATGGATTCCGTGCGCCTTCTCCTCGCACTGGCAGCTCAGGAGGGCTGGTGCGTCCACCACATGGACGTCAAGTCGGCGTTCCTCAACGGCGACTTGAAGGAGGAGGTCTACGTCCACCAGCCGCCGGGATTTGTGATCCCCGGCGAGGAAGGCAAGGTGCTGCATCTGCGCAAGGCACTCTATGGCCTGCGGCAGGCACCGCGAGCATGGAACGAGACGCTGGACGCCACCTTGAAGAAGATGGGCTTCGAGCAAAGCCCGCACGAGGCGGTCGTCTACCGGTGGGGCCAAAATGGCTGTGTCCTGCTGGTGGGCGTCTACGTCGACGACTTGATCATCACCGGATCCAAGGACGACGACGTGCAAGCTTTCAAGGAGGAGATGAAGGCCGCCTTCCAGATGAGTGATCTCGGCCTTCTCTCCTTCTACCTGGGAATCGAGGTGCATCAGGACAGCACCGGGACTACTCTTCGACAGTCGGCCTATGCCAAGCGTGTTCTGGAGCTGGCCGGACTCGTCGACTGCAACCCAGCTCTCACCCCGATGGAGGAGAGGCTGGAGCTGAGTCGTGATAGTGCAGCCGAGGAGGTTGATGCCACACACTACAGGCGGCTTGTGGGGAGTCTGCGCTACCTCACCCACACGCGCCCAGACTTGGCGTTCTCCGTCAGCTACGTCAGTCGGTTTATGCAGCGACCGACGAAAGACCACGAGCAGGCCGTCAAGAGGATCCTTCGCTACGTTGCGGGTACTCTCGACTACGGCCTGTTCTACCCAAGGAGTCCTGGCGCGGCACGCTTCATCGGCTACAGCGACAGCGACCACGCCGGCGACATCGACACCAGCAAGAGCACAAGTGGGATGCTCTTCTTCCTCGGCAGGAGCCTCATCAGCTGGCAATCAGTGAAGCAGCAGGTTGTAGCTCTCTCAAGCTGTGAGGCCGAGTACATTGCTGCCTCATCTGCCTCAGCTCAGGCACTCTGGCTTGCTCGACTGCTTGGTGACCTTCTCGGCAAAGAAGCTGAAGCAGTTGATCTCATGGTGGACAGCAAGTCTGCTCTTGCGTTGGCCAAGAACCCGGTATTCCATGATCGCAGCAAGCACATCCGGGTGAAGTATCACTTCATCCGAGACTGCCTGGAGGAAGGAAGCGTGAAGGCGTACTACATCTGCACCAAGGATCAGCTTGCTGACCTCCTCACCAAGTCCCTCGGGCGAATCAAGTTCCAGGAACTTTGCTCAAGGATTGGAGTGGTGCAGCTACCTATCAAGATTTAGCTTATCTATGTAATAGACTTTATTTTCTGTAATAGCTGCTAGACTTATGGGGAGAATGAAGGATAAGTCTAGTAGCTTCTAGTAGTTGTTTCTATTTACCTAAATACCCCTGTTAAGACTATATGTACCCCTGGATATTTTGCTTGGAAATTGAGAAAGTGATTCTGGGCTAACACTTAGGCATTCTTAAGAACTAGATTGACATCTGTATTTAGTAAGTGACCTTCAGCCTTCTAAAAATGATGATGTTTAAGAAAGTTTCATGCGAATGAAATGCGGAAATTAGTCTTGAACTGAGTTACTTTAATTCTGTGAAACATAATGGTTTAGACTATGATAGCAAGTTCTTGGAAAAGTGTCATTTACGGAAACATTCTATCAGGAAAGTCTCTCTTATCCAGAAATATTATATGCATATGATGTGTGTACATTATAACTAATATAGTTTTTTTTTATATTTTCCGAGACGAGGACAGACAACTGTATCCTGCACCAAGAAAGAAGAATAATTTCATTGGCCGCGTCAAGATAATTAACTTGCAGTCAGTCTAAAGTGCAGCGAACCAAAGTGTTATTTTAACTCAAGCGAAGATCATGGCTTACAGATAATTTTCTGTATGTGGATTAGATTACTGCCCAAAACACCGAAGTGAATTATTTTAAGTAGTGATCACAATTGATGTAAATATTGGATTCATCTGGATGACCATCATTTCTCTTGATTCATCACAAGCAATTTACAAACTTCAACCTGCTACTGATAGGCATGGCCAAGTTGTACCACCAGTCATGTGGCTTATTGCAGCAAGTTGTCTAGTACGGTTGTCCTACAACTACATGGTTAGATAGGAGAGGAGAGAAGTAGGCAGAAAGGAGACTCTCCTGTAACACTGTGTTGTCTTTGTCATACGTGTTGCTTTCATGGATAGATTTTACATGCTAAGAGCCAAGCTGGATCAACAGTAGCTTCTTTGGAAAAACCAGAAGGCAACAAAATGAGTCTCACATTTGGAAGGCTGTTCTGCTGAATGATCAGTCTAAGGATCAACTCTCAAGTAGCATGGTAAGTTATTCTCACATGACTGATTTTTTTTATCAAACACATGACTGATTATTGGGTTTAACTATTGGTCTTTGGCTTCAGCTTCAGTTGCTGTTTACTGTGATGTCAAATGTACACATTATGTCCTTTGAACTTATAATACTTTTCTTAGTTTGGTAGACTTGGTGTTTTTAAGGATGAAATCTTATTTAATTTTCATGAATTGAAAGTTAATAGTAGGAGCTGAGCTAGTTCGACAAGAATTATAGTCTTGTTTCAGGCATCAATCTTATCTGAGTGCTTCTGAAAGGCTCCATATAGTCACTTTAACTTCCTAGTTAAATATACAGAGTATATTAATTTATCATCCTGTGCGTATGCTCTTGTGTGCATGCACATGTGTGTGAACAAGTTAACGACATTTTAATTTTTTATTCACTGATTATGGATAAGCCTCAAGCTTGAAATCGTCATGTAGTTCTTCTATTTCATACCTCAGCAACTGCTAGTCTTCCGAGAGTTTATTCATTTTGTTCTGATCAGTAGATCTAAACTTTCCATATGGCAGCGGCTTCTAATTAATTTCATACCTCTCTTCTCCTTCAGAAGTCTGTTTTTGAGTATTCACTAGCTGTGAGAGTAAGAATGCACAGCTTGTTTATCTGGTGATACACTAGGCTTTCCTACACTAGGCTTTCCTACACTAGCTTTAGCAGTGCCTATCTTATTGCTGTTGTGTTGCATCATGTCTTTCGGTCGTTGATGATAAGCAGTGGATAATGCAACATGTTTAGTGTCTGTCTGCTTCTTGTGCTGTGACATATCGATTGGGCTTCCCAAGTGGGGTCCTTCCTGAGCTGTGTAGTTCTATTCTTCCAACAGCTAGGCTATCAATTTTTAACTTTGCTTCTTGAGAGCACAGTTGTCACCAGACAGAATACCTTAAAGTGGCTAAAATATATTTGAGGGATTCGAAGTAGCTAATCTTTCTTTTGGATATGCTTTACATTTCAGAATCGTTTTGATTTGTGGGGCAGAAGCAGAACCATTGCAATTTTAGCTTATATTCTGTGGCTTTAGTGCTTTAGGCAACTGTTTCTGAGTGCAAGTGAGGCCATGAGCTTTGGCAATTCAATTCCATCAATTGTCTTCAAGAAAAACATCAATACAATGTTGTTCTTAACAAGTTAATGTCCAAATGCTCCATTTAATTGCACCTTAACTGTAAATGGAAATTGATGCATGGTCCCCATATCTTTGCATAAATACCCTTTTTACATGAAACTTGTTTTGAGTGTGAGATAATTGTCATATTGATGCGCCATGCGCCTCATTAAGCAATAGTTTTTGCCAGGTGCATTGGTTATGGCGCTTCTTGGAGTTAAATGTCTCATATGATATCAAATCATAGAGTTCTCTTCTTTTACCATGTTTACAGAATGCATCACGGCACCATAATCTGTTGAAATCACTCTGAAACGAGCTGCAATGGTGATTATATCAAATTACACCCAAATTATCATTTCAAACTCACTTTTGGTGGAAAAATACGTACGCTGAAAGTGGGGAGGAAGGAGCCCGGAAAGAAAAGGAAGCCGAATGTATTCCCAACACTGCGAGGCAAATCCACATCGGGTGTGTATCTGCATTTCTTGCAGACCTTAGATCTGTTTCTCTGCTAAAAACAATGAGGGGCCGAGATCACCTTTACCTGTTAGAAAGTCGCCTTGAATTATCGAGTGAAAGCTAGTCCATATAGGCACATAATTTTCTCTTTGAATGCAGCTATGTTGACACAGACATTTTACCAAGAGTTTCGTCCCCAGAATCTAAAGCACTCTAGACTGTCTTTTCCCCCACTCAAGTACCTGTCAGCTGGATCTTTCTGCACTGTGGTCTCATCTTTCAGGTCACTTACTATAAAGATAACCCACTGCCTTACTGATGCTTATCATAACCTTCTTTCTATGCTTCCACATGTAGGTTGCAAGTATGCAGTGAGTTCTTGACTCCAATGACAGGTTTTCCATGACTTCTAGTATTAGGCAAGAAGAAACCCAATCCCAGGATGTGTTTGAGACGGAACAAACCATATCATTCTTATCGCAGTCGAATCCCCCTTCCTTGCAGACCTCTGCAAACCCAAGCTTGAGCTCATGCCTGTACCAGTGCATTGCCACACTCAAAGGTAACTCGTCCTATGTCTCCAGCCTCGCCATCGACCGTGACTCACTCTACTTAGCCTCGTCAGATGGGCACATCAGGCTGTGGCCGCTGGACATGGCCATGGACGTGCGACAAGCTGAGCCGGAGCAGTCCAGCTCTACGGTTGCAGTCACCAAGAGTTCCATAAAGTGTGCCATCGCCACCATCAAAGATCTCGTCAGCTCGCACCAGGACGGCAAGATCAGAGTGTGGCATCATCCCGCCCGGAGGAAGGGGAGCTCCGATCATCACCTCGCCCTGCGCGCCGTCCTGCCGACCGCCGGCGACCGCCTGCGGACGTTCCTGTTTCCCAGCAACTACGTGGAGGTCCGGCGGCACCGGAGGCGCACCTGGGTGCACCATGCCGACGCGGTCACCGCGCTCGCGCTGTCCCCGGACGGCGCGGAGATGTACTCCGTGTCGTGGGACCGGAGCCTCAAGGCGTGGCGGCTGCCGAGCCTGCGCTGCGCCGAGTCCGTCGCGGCGGCGCACGACGACGCCATCAACGCCGTGGCCGTGTCGGCCGACGGGGACGTGTACACCGGCTCGACCGACAGGACGGTCAAGGCGTGGAGGCGCCGCCCGGGGTGGCAGGGGAAGCTCGTGCTGGTCGACACCATGGAGCGCCACAAGGCGGCGGTGAACGCGCTGGCTCTCGGCGTCGGTGGGCGGGTGCTCTACTCCGGCGCGTGCGACCGGTCCGTCGTGGTGTGGGAGCGTGCAGGCGGTGGTGGTGGCATGGCGGCCACCGCGACGCTCAGGGGTCACACGAAGGCCGTGCTGTGCGTGGCCGCCGCCGGGGACGTGGTGTGCAGCGGTTCGGCGGACAGGACGGTGAGGGTGTGGAGGAGGGGAGTGGCAGGAGCGGGCTACGCCTGTCTGGCCGTGCTCGACGGCCATGCCGGAGCAGTCAAGAGCTTGGCGTTGATGAGTACTTCGGGAGGCGATCACGATGGCTCGTGCGACGGGTGCTGCTCCTGCACGGCGGCTCATGTTTGCAGCGGATCGCTGGACGGTGACGTGAAGGTTTGGAGGGTGAACGTTTCTTGTTTGCAATGAGTGCAGTAAACTAGCGGTAGAGGTGTACGCGTGTAGCTGTGTGTATACACTTCGAGATATTCAGTTTGTTTTTAAAAAAAATACTTCCTCCATTCCAAATCGTAAGTGATTTCAATTTTTTGGAAAGTCAAAGCATCTTAATTTTTAATTCACTATAAATTTCAAAAAAAACATTCAAATCTATGTTAAGAAAAAAGAAAAATTGCAAAAGAAAAATACCGTTGTGCTATTTTGATTTTGAATTCCCTCCGCAAATCATTCATTTAAGACATCAGTGAAAAAACAAGTGGATGTGCACATCTGATAGTTTTCTCGTTTCAAAAACATCTGATAGTTTTCGCTTCGGAGCCAACTAAGAAGTGTGCATTTGCAAAATTGCAATAAAACAAACAAAACGACTTTGGAGGGAGAATTTCGAACTTTAAATACTATAAATACTGTAATGTTGATTGATTTTACGATTTACCCCCTACTAAATAAATTAAAACGCATTCCTTGTCCCTTGCATCCAAGTCCATCACTTCTGCTCTTTGTCCGGCTTCCTTCGATCCTATCCTATCCGCATCCACCACGGGCACGGAGAAAAGATTCGCTACAAGCTGAAGAAGCCGAGACAGCTGATCGACTCGACGACTCGGACTCCCATCCCAGCACGATTAGCTGACAGCCAGAGCGAGAGAGACTGCGATGCTTTCCCCTGCCCGCCTCGCCCTCGCCGCCGCCTTCCTCCTCGTCGTCCGGCCGCCGCCGCCGGCCGCAGCCGCCCGCCCGATCGTCGACGACAAGCCTGCCCCCTCCGAGGCTACCGCCACCGCGAGGTGGCTCGCCGCACAGAACACGTGGGGTGTCCTCAGGTTCCATCCAGTTCCACCCCCAAACCCGTTCTATCTTATTTTTACCTATTAGAGGTAGCAGCGCGTGTTGGTTTGGTCGAACGTGAAGTTGGGATTTGGGAACTGCCGCTGCTTAAAATTTGTTGCTTCGAATCCGGAATTCTAGCGCCGGCACGTGCTGACCGTGTTATTACTTGCTTTGGAGTTTGTTGTCCTGTTCAGAACTTCAGATGTTGAAAATTTAAGACTGGTTTGACCGTCAAGTGACCCGATTTGCCTACAGAGTTGGCTGAAGAGAACCCACAATTAATGTATTTGTATTGTAGAGCATCACATATAACTAGCATCAGAATATTGGTCAGATTTTTACCTTGCGTGGTAGGACTGTAATTATAGAACCGTGATTTAATAGATTTGCTCGATCTTGTTTGTTGCTCAAATGCTCAAAGATAACTGTAGATCAGTAACCTATTTGGTTGGTTATTCACTAATACCTGATCACATCTTGCAGCACAATATCAAGTGATTTGAACGGAGCTCCATTTGGGTATTCCCTCTTGTCTCAGTACTGCAAACTGGCAATATATGTACACTCTTCTGGTTGGTTAACTTTATTCTTGGCTTCATGAGTGTACAGCAATGTAGTTTCTTATAGTGATGGGTTGCCGGGTGAGGGCCACGGAATTCCATACTTCTACCTGACAACTCTGGATCCCACTGCACGAGATGCACTGGAGGATGAAAGGACCTCCTTCACCCTGAGCGAGTTCCCTCTTGGGACATGTGGGAAGATTGATCCTGAAAACCCTACTTGTGCAAAACTTACTCTTACTGGAAAGGTACTAACAAATTACAGCAATGATAAGATGATTGTTCACTTGCAGTATGATCTCCTATAATATTTTTTTGAACAAACCGCACAAGACAGTGCGTGGTGTTGGTGGCAACAGAACTTAGAATGCTCTATTTATTTTCTAGCTTTGAATTTCACAACTAAAGTTTCTTTGGAATCAATACTTACTGACAGGATTGAATTTTCATTAGTAGCTTATATGGTCACCCTTGTATCGTTGGGTTATATAAGCTACACACTTGTAGAGGCTTGTGTGTTCCCACTATTAAACTTTTATATTGCATCATGATATTACTAAGAATAAGAACAGGGATACTTTCTCGAAAAAGAAAAAGAAATTAAATACATTGCTAACATTGGAAGTAGCAAACTCTTATATTGGTAGAACTTGATGGTGTCAATTTCCTCCATAATCATACAAACAAAAGGGCTCTGTGTAATCTCTGAAAACCTTTTGTTGAGCCTTCCAAGCTAAGTCGCTGAAACTATCTCTTGGGATGTAGAGTAAATTATCATATGAAGTACATGGATTTATCGAACTAGCAATAAGCAGAGGAGCAAGCAAGTCAGTTTAATAACCTTTTGTAATGGGCACTGACACTTAAGATTTCACTTATTGTTGCGTGTTGTAGAGCCCACCCATTATGTTGTAACTTTCTTTTTGTTTAAAGGTTAAATCGTGATATGAAGTGGCATTTAAATAATGTCCTTTGCAGTTGAAGTTGGTTGACCTTCAGTCACCTGAAGCAGATTTGGCCAAGTCAGCACTTTTCACTAAACATCCTGAAATGAAGGGTGAATACACACTTCTAATCGTGCAGTATATAGAGAAGTTATTGATCCGATCTATTATCTCAATAACCATTGTTTTGTTTGACAGATTGGCCAAAGAACCATCATTTCAAGATCTTCAAATTGGAAATTGAAAACATATTTTTGATTGATTGGTTTGGGGGTCCTAAACCCATATCACCCTCCCAGTACCTTGAATTTGGAAGGTGAGCATGCAAGACCTTAGAAAATCCGAGCTTATAGTTTGTATCTGCTCTAATACAGGTCAATTTGTAGTTCTTCATTGCTGCAGAACCATTTCACTTAACATGCATTCGGTCTATGCAGGAATCAGCACTCAATGATGTCCTCATAAGCAAAGAATGCTTAACGGAATCATGGACCAATACCTCGCTTGTGCATGCTCTTAAAGATGAAATTTACTGTACATAGTGTAAAGACAACTCTATGCACTGAATAAACTTATGGTGTTGTGGTTGTTGATATTGTTGCCCATCACATCTTGTGTTGTGATTTCTTGGAAAACTAAAAGAACTAGTTTTTGTGTGCACTATGCATTCTTGATCTGCATCATACAATTTCCAAGGTTTAACTGATCAAATTGGCAGCGGTCACCTGACCAGGAAGGATCTTTTCAGGTCATAATATTTTGATGAAATTTACTTGAAAGTTCTTTAGAACTCTTGGGAAATGCTGAAAAATCTCTATGAAGCTTTTTGTTTGAAACTTGCTTGAAACTGTTATCCTGAAATCTGAACATTCATGGAATTTGTTGAACTGTTGACATGTAAGCAAATGTGCTGATTTTCAAGAGCGAGAATCTTATATGATATAACTATGCATTGAAAGTATTGTAACGTTATCCTTTATGCTTCTTTAAATTTCCATGCAAGTGTGGGTAAATTTATGTTTTGTTGTCCCTAACCGAAACGGCAAAGAGTTGACTTTCTTATCTGGTGAGGTAATGGCTAATGGACCAACATTTAAGTGATGGAATCAACCTAATCATTGATTCTTTATAACTGTCATTCTGTGAAGACAATATTTGTTCAGGTTGGGCCTGTTTGGTAGGGCTCCGGCTCCTTCAAAAACGGCTCCGGCTCTGACTACTCCGGTGGAGTGGCTTTTTTGATTGAGCTGAAGCCGTTTTAGAAAACGTTTGGCAAAACGGCTTCACCTGTTGGATTGAGGTTGTAAAATGTCTAAATTGCCTTTTCTTTTTTCCTCTTTTCTTTATTTTCTTTTTTCCTCTTCTTTTCTTTTCCTCTTCTTTTTTCCCCCTCCTCTCCTTATCCATTCACCCTCACGGTCTGACTCTCACCTCATCCATCCGCGAGGTCCCGGGCTCCCGGATCCCACCGTTGTCGTGCGCCTCCGCCCGGCGTCCGCCTTGACGACGGGGATCCGTCCCGCCCACCTCCGCCGACGCCTCCACCCCCGTCAGCACCTGCTCCCCTCCTCCACCTCACCGGCGCCTCCGCTGTCGCCTCCTCCGCCTCTGCCCCTCCGCTGCCTCCTTCCTCCTGCCGTCGGCCGCTGCGGCAGCCACGGGCGCCACCTGAGGGCAACGGTGGGAAAAGGAGGGCGGAGCCGGGTGGAACCACGAAAATGTGGCTCCGCCTCCTCTTCGGAAGCTGCGAGGGGCTCTAGCGGCTGCTCCACACCTGGAGCCGGTGCAAAATCGCCCGTTTGGCAGGGCTCCGGCAGGAGCCGCTCGTGGAGCCCTACCAAACAGGCCCATAGTATGCACGGGTCTGAAAGCTTCAGAGCACCATTCTACTACTAGCATTGTATGCCTGGTTGTGTCCATGACATTATGTAAACTCTGGTTGTCTCAATGAATGAGCCAACCTTTTTATTTTATATAAAAAAAGCAGTGGAACTACAATTGGGATTGAAAAATAGAAAATCCATAGGAAGTAGCCGTGTTCATGCTAGAATCGTGTTCCAAATGGTTTAAACTTTTGCAAGGTTAATTCGATATTAACAGTTTGTTCGACAATCTTCAGCAGATTTGTGCGATAGATTTGTTGTGGGAGAAAAATATTATGTGCAAATTTTTATGGTAGATTTGATTTTTATTTACGATAAATTTATTATGAGAGAGAAATACTACAGAAGAAGCCGAATAAAAGGAAGCCGAACTGAGCCTAGTGAATCTTTTCTCTATTCTCAATTACATTTTCACATAGTTCAGTCCCAAAGAACTGCCCAAATCAAATAAAGTTACATTTCAGCTCAAACAAAAGAATCAACCTTACAGTTTATACAACACCCTTTTTAAAAAACAGTTTATACAACACAAGGACCATGCAATATTTTTCTGCTATGGTAGCCAAAATGCCAAATGGAGTTCCAAAGACCACGCAACAAGATGGAGCGAGACAGCATGCAGAAACGAAGACTTTGACTTTTCAGAACTGGGTCGTGTTTGACCCGGACGGCCCGGCGTAGTTGCTCCGGTGCGGCGGCCGCCGGATGGACACGAGCCCCTCCGACACGATGCTCCCGTCGTCCCACTGCCGGCCGAGCAGCCCGGTGGCCGTGACCGGCGCCTCGTCGTCCTCCCCGCGCATGGCCCGGAGCGTGCGCCGCGCCATGTCCCGCCCCACGCCGCCGCCGCCCTCGGCCACCCGCTGCAGGGCGGCCTCGACGCCCGCCGCGCGCGCGAGGCCCCGGAACCTCATGCTGCCCCGGCTCATCCCGTACAGCGTCGATATGCAGTACTCCTCCTCCGCGCTCCCCGGCGTGGCGGAGCCGTTGCGCATCAGCCCGACGACCGCGGCAACGGCGCCGCCGTCCATCAGTGCGGCGCGCCCGTCGGGGCAGCCGGCCAGGTTTGCCAGGATCATGACGGCCAGCCTCCGCAGTGCGGCGGCGTCGGCCTCGTTGCTGCGGTCCCGCGCCTCCGCCGCCGCGAGCAGCGTCCGCACGGCGCCCGGCGCGCGCGCGATCTTGGACCGGTTCATCCCGGAGAGGGAGACGTGGTACAGCGCCATCCCGGCCTCGCGCCGCGCGCGGTAGCCCGCGGCGGCGGCACCGGCCGCGCCCGCAAAGAGCTCCAGAAGCGGCGGGATGGCGCCGAGCACGCCGATGGCCGCGCGGTTCTCGTCCTCCACTGCGAGGCTGTACATGGCGCCCGCGGCGTGGTCGCGCGCCTCCGGGTGTCCGCCGCGGAGCACGTCGACGAGCGGCGACACCGCCCCGGACCGCACGATCCGCACCTTGTTCTCGGGCTCCAGCGACAGGTTGACCATCGCCGCCGCCGCGTTGGCCTGGACGCCGGCGTCGGCCGAGAGCAGCATCGGGCGTAGCGCCGCGAGGAGGCGCGGCGTGCAGAGCTGCCTCCTGACCTCCCTGTTCTCCCGCGTCGCCTGCCGCAGCGACGCCATCGCCGACGCCTGCTCCGCGGGGGTGGCGCCCTCCGCCCCGAGCACGGCCATGATCTCCTCCTCGAGAGCGTCGCCCCTCTGCCTGGGGCTGGGCTCCTGCGCGAAGCCGTCGACGCTCGGCCTTCCAACCCGGACCGAGGAGGCGACCTGCGCCCGCTGCTGCGTCTGCGAGCTCTGGTCCTCGCGCTGAGGCGGCATGAGGCGGCGGACGATGGCGTGGGCGGTGTCCGGCGACAGCGGGGCCGGGTACGGCAGCCCGAGGCGGTCGCACCAGTTGAGGATGGCGGTGCGGAGCGCGACGTTGGGGACGAGCACGAGCGGGGACGAGGAGGAGACGGACGCGGCGAGGTCGGCGGCGACGGCGGGCGGGGAGAAGGCCAACGCGGCGCAGGCCTGGATGCAGGCGCGCTCGAAGGTCTGGCCTGGCGGGACGACGACCGGGTCCGCCATCAGCGAGCCGGAGATCGGGCAGAGGAACTCCTCCGGCGGGTCGGCCGTGAATGACGACGGCGGGGAGGGGAAAGGCGAGGCCGAGGGGGATACCGTCACCGCGGACGGCGGTGGCGCCCACCAGGGGCGGCCGGTGCCCGTCGCCATGGGTTCGAGAAGAAGTCGTCGAGAGCGTCTCTCTCTCAGCTGCCTGCGTGATTTGGCAGTTGCGCGAGTCGTGGGCCTTTTAGTGCGAAGTCGTCACTCGCCATCGGCCATCGCTACGCGCTATTGGCGGAAGGTTCAACATCTCCATGCGTTCATGTAAAAACAAAGGAGGCTACGAAATATATTCTCCTTAAATTAATCCGCAGCGCTCCTGCCTAATTTAAAAAAAAAGAAATATATATGAAAAAAAACGAGAGGAAACAATCTCAAGGGGCTGTTTATGTGCAAATTTATGTGAATAATGCAGGGGCGAAGTCAGCTTCATGGTTCACCGATGTCAGGACCATTTTTTACTGCTGTCATTAGTTTTGTAAACATTATTTCAACAGTAATTAGCACTGAAGCTCCGCCACTGTGTGAATGTATATTACATTTACAGTGTAAAATTGTCGAAAAATGCGCATCTCAACAGCCTCTACCGAATTCACAAAAATCAACGGAACTCGGCACAGTTCTGTAGCTCATGATTGTCCCCGTTTGGGAGAGCTCCAGCTCCTTCACCGACTCTTGCCGGAGCCCTCCCAAAATGGTGAGATGCTAACCGCCTCTAGGGGAGGAGCCCTTGAAAACTTGCTGACTGGAGCCATTCCGGGGTGGTGGAGCCAGAAAAGAGTGGCTCCGGCAGGTCCACCCTTAGGCCTGCAACCACGAGTACGGAAATGCCCTTAAGGTTCACAAGAATTACAGAGAAAATGCCATCGAGCACGGGGGCAAGCCCGCGGCGGCGGCGCACTCGCTGGCTGCTCGTCGACGCATGCCTTGCCATGCAAGAGAGAGGGACGCCCGCACTGTCATCGGGCAGGGGCAGAGCCCTCCGGGACGGTCGGTGGGAGGGAGGGGTGGCACCGGCGGCCTCGCTGTTGCCGGGGAGGAGCGGCGGCCTCCCTACTGCCGGGGAGGAGCGGCGGCCGGCGGAAGAACGGCGGCGGAGGGAGCCGGTGGGGATGGCGCCGTCGGGGGAGGTGGGAAGCGGCAGTCGGTGCGAGCCGGCGAGGGGGGTGCAAGAGCTCTCGAGTCTTTCCAGAGAAGATAAGATGGAGTTCTCTTTTTTTTAGAAAGATAAGATGGAGTTCTCGGATCTTCCAGAGAAGATAAGAAGAAGAAAACGCCTGAAAAAGAAAGATTAAGAAGGGAAAAAAAGAAAAGAAAAGAGATAAAAGAAAAAAACGGAAGGGCATTATGGACATTTCACTCTCCTATTTAATTTACACAGCCAGGAGAAGCCGTTTTGCCAAACGTTTTCTTAAAACGACTCCAACTCTACCAAAGAAGCCGCTCCACCAGAGGAGCCAGAGCTATTTTCGGTGGAGCCGGAGCCCTTCCAAACACGCCCGAATCTTTAAAGTCCGAGAAGGATGGTGATCGCAGAATTGCCACATGCCCACATGAATTGAGTTGCGCTTACGAAAGAGTTACTTATGAAATCTAAGCATCTGCAACTATTTCAACACGTGTTGTAACTTGTAAGAAACTGCTACTCTATCGTCTACTGCCAAAGGAAAAAAACTACAACAATTATTTCACAAAACTACAAGTATTTGTGCCCAACAATCGAGAAATTACAACCACTTATATGCATGATATCTAGGGACAGATCCAGAAACTCGTTTTTCATTGTTAATCAGGGAGGAGAGGCAAACAACAGTCTGAATCATTGGCCAACAGTGGTATTTTTTTCTTCTTCAGAACTTGGTTAATTGCAAGCCATGCGTGGGGATTGTGTGTGTGGGGGTGGGGGGTGGGTGGGGGGGGGGGCATACGATTTTAAGGTTAAGCCGGACAAGGTAGTGCAAAATGGAAGGCAAATTAAATGAGCTTTTGCATCGCATTAACAGTGATTACAACCTCCTCCGCAGGACACCGTCTCCAAAAGAGAGAAGAATATCGCATTCGCATCCATCCCCTCCGCCTCCGTGTCCTCGGCGCCGAAGTAGCTGTTCCACACGCCCTCGACGAGCCTGTCCACCCGCAGCGCCGCGACCTCCTCCTCCAGCGTGTCGTGTTCGTGCCCTAGCCGCTGCACCACGCTGCCCGACACGCGGGGCGCCATGGCGCCTGCCATTGAGGTGAGGAGGCTTGCGCAGGTGAGCGCATCTTTGCCTGCTCCCTCCACCGGCCTGGATCGTGGCGACGACGGGCTCGGGCTGGCGGCGACGCATCGAGCGGCTCGGGTTCTTCTTCTTCTCCCGCGCGCGCCACTGCTCCTCTGCCGGCCCGGAGGTGCGAGATCCAGGCGCCGCTGAATTGAGCTCCTCTGCCTCCCCGGCTCCTCCGCCTCCCACTGCTCCTTCGCCTCCCCGCTCCTTCACCTCCCCTGTGCGTCCACGTCTCGGCTCCTCTGCGTCCCTGCACCCCACTGCCGCGGCCTCCACCGAGCCTCGCCTCCTCCCTGCCGCGGATGCCTTCAAGGAGAGAGGGGATGCAAGGCAGAATGCCTTGCCCTTTGCCTCACCTGTTGGAGGCCGGTGGATGCAGGCACAGTAGCCAGTGGGAGGCAAAAATGCATTTGCCTCCCGCTGTTGGACTCAGCCTAAGGGTGAACCCATGCATCGCCGCGGAAAATTAACCTGACAGCTGTCTTTGAATGCGCATGTATAATCTAGGATGCAAAGTTTGTGATTTGACCCTTATTGCGTAACTGCATCGCCTCGCTTTTCATAACTGGGAATTAAGCTCGATTTATTCCATGAACCACTGGTTGCTAGTTGGAGGGGTCCTTTGTCATCGCCACCGAATTTGCTGACAGTTGGAGGCAGCTCGTGGCATGCAAGGCACGTCCAGGCCATGGAGAGAATCATCAATCTCTATACCGATCCAAACAGGTCGAACAATTCCATCAGATTTCAGACGAGCTTTTCCTCCGTCTCTTTTTGGCCGTGGATCACTGGGACGGATCAAAAGTTGTCCTAAACTTTTTTCAAAAATAAAACTAAAAGTATGCTTAAAATTCAGTCGCATGCACTTTCCAGACACAATCAGATGGCCGCCGGTCCAGAGCTGAGCATGCCAAGGCTTGCCAGGACAAATTAACAAAGCATGGCCAAGATAAGCAAAGCATACGCTGGAATGGAATCTACTTTCAAGGGTGGTGTGCATAACCTTTTTGGAAGGCAAGGAAAGTGGGAATCCCCAGAGCGTGAAAAATTAGGAATGGCATCAAAGCTAGTGCTCCAGCTGCAACTGCAAGCCTGCAACTCCTTCGCTACCTTCAGGCAATCCGTTCCAATTCAGCCACTAGCCCACTAGTGTTAAGTTGGACGCATGTTTTGCTCAACACTGTAAAAGTGCAATCTTTTCGTGATAACTTCACTTGCAATGGAGGCATGGCGATGACTAGGACTTGCTACCGGCTGCAGTTTATTTGCACTCTGAAGAATGCGAGGAGTGGCCGCATAATTGGAGCTGGGACTGGAAAAGGAGTATTCTGAAGAGATCCCCCAACACCTGCTCTTGGAAGCCTTCAGCAGCTGCATGACTCGCTCAGCGGTGACCTCACCGGCGAACGGCTGCTGGTGTCAAGGGCGGATCCAGTCACATGGCGCCGATCACCCTACGTTATCTGAGAAAGCGAGACAGAATTAGAGAATGCGTTGTTTGATCGTACCAAAGATTAGCAGAGATAAACAATAGCTTTGTCAGTGCTCTCTGTGGCATTGCGTACGTACGTACATGCGTTGTTGGCATCACGTCCTGATCCTTTTCTAACGACGAATATACGGCCACTGTTGCAGTTGACAAAGATGTTGCTGGTTCTGCCAATAGCTTATTTTCCAATAACGTAATAGTATAATGGAAGGAATCAGTACTAGGACTGCCTTGTCTTCACTCTGCAAGGCTCTCTTCAGCCATTTTATCTCTCTCATCTTAACCAGGAAAAAGAATCTGTGGCCTTGCGCCCTTGCCGGCGGCGTATGCATAAACTATCTGAATATTTTTTTTATCCGACATGTCATCTTGTCGATATGGATTCATGCCTGAATGAGCGAGCGGTTTTCTGAATTCTTCTGATTCCGATGCTATACCGTCAGGGGGCTGTGCACTGTCTAACAAGTCTTTGAGATGAATTTGTGTGGAAAATATGCATAAACATACACGCAAGGCTATGAAGCTTGGTCAAATTTCATGAGGCTCCCACAATATGCTATAGGGAATGTCGGATAGCAACATCGACATTGGCGTCTCATAATAATATGGCGATCTCGGCTAACATAACTTTTCTCCAGTTTGACAGCAAACGTTCAGTTGAGAGTTGAGACTCTGGGTACACCAGTTTAGCAGTTGAAGTGCATATCTTATGCATCCGGCCTGTGCCAAAGTCAAAGAATCAGGAACCAACATTGTGTGCGCATATACGGTAGGTACGGTACCGGTGGATGTCAAATACTCATATGTGTTGTTTGTGCATACAGGAACAAATAGACACACATATGTATGTATGTATGTATGTATGTATGTATGTATGTATGTATGTGTGTGTGTGTGTGTGCGCGCGCAGAAAAAAGGAAGGATTTATCGAGCAGTGCAAAAGGTATCTGGGCGGCAGCACCATGTGAATGCTAACAATAACATGTAACCTCAAACTCAAATCACGATGGCTGAGCATTTTTTTTCTGAGAGCAAGCAAAATTTTGTTTCAGTAAATAGCAAGCCGAAGTTTTTCGTTCAGGTCGGCAAATTGGCGAATGGCCCGAAAAATGCAGCCTCATTCCTCTAGACCCAAAATGTTTCCTCCAGAGTGGCCTGCCCATTACACATTAAACCCAGAATGGAGGAAACCGTTTGTTTGTTTCTAGCTGGGCTGAAACTAAACCCGGACCACCAGTAAACGCCCACGCCCATTTCTCCAACGGACTCGCCGGCGACCGCCGCAACCGTTTTTTCCACACGATGCCCCGGAAGCCCAAGCGGAAGGCTCCGGCCTCGCCGTCGCCGGCGACGCTCGACACCTCGCCGGAACCCTACCCTTCCCACGCCTCCCCCTCCCCGGCGCAATGCCTGGCCGTCCGCGATGCGCTCCTCGCGTTCCACGGCTTCCCCGAGGAGTTCGCGCCCTTCCGCCTCCTACGCCTCGGTGGCGGCTCGCCAGAGGACGGCAGCGGTGACAATCGTCCGCCTCCATCCCCCACAGTACTCGACGGGCTCGTCACCACCCTCCTCTCCCAGAACACCACGGAGGTCATCTCCCGCCGCGCCTTCACCTCCCTCAAGGCTGCATTCCCCTCCTGGGACCAGGTGAGTGTTAACTACTACTCCGTACTTACTAGCGGCCAGTTGTCAAGCACCCCTTCGCGAAGAAGGTTCTACAACCTCCGGACACTGAATGTCTCTTCGTCCTTCCCCGGTTTGTTCTGGAGGTGGTGGACGAGGAGGGGACGAGGCTAGAGGATGCCATCCGGTGCGGCGGGTTGGCTGCGACGAAGGCGGCGAGGATACGGGCGATGCTGAGGGGCGTAAGGGAGCGGAGGGGCAAGATTTGCCTCGAGTACCTGCGGGAATTGTCGGTGGATGAGGTGAAGAGGGAGCTATCGCAGTTCAAAGGAATCGGACCAAAGACCGTGAGTCGGACCTCCTCTTGCTCTTTTCGGTTTTCAGTAAACTGATGAGTGTGTTGTTCAAAGGGTTGTTGCATGCCATGGGTTGCTTTCGATTAGTTGTAAAGGTGGGCTGGTGATAGTTCGTTGAATAAACCTTCAACTTTGAGGGGCACTTGTTACTTGTTAGTTGATGTGTGATGAGAGGCGAGATGACCATGTAAAGGGTCGATGCAGGGCTTTGCAGGGCCTTTCTCTGGACATTTAACTTGAATTTTCTGCTGTGAAGGTTGCAAATGCGCATAAAAGGAGTAGTTCTGATGCCATGATTTTCTAAAGAAATCTAAAATACAAATTCCCGTTCTTGTGATGGAAAAGGTATATTTTATTACCCCCGAGCAATCAATTTTGTCCTTTGACCCCTGGGAAAAAATCACTCAATTTGCTCTTATATACTATTTCACTTGGCCCAATCTGTCTATTTTTATTCTCCACAAATAAGTTGAATTGCAAGTTCAAAAATTGTCAGGTGATAAAGGACATGATGTCCTATATTACATAAAAAACTTTAAGAATGCTTGAGTATTACTTTTCATGCAATTTTGTATCTCTAGAATAAATTTAGTATTAGATGCTCCTAATATATGAAAATAATCATGCAAAAAACCTTAATATATTTCTCTACAAATGCACAAAATGATTAGCAAATCTCTGTTTTTTAAAAGGAAGGCATGAGCCTTTATGGAAACAATATATTGTTTGAACTCAAATATTGATGGGGCTGGTGGTAGCCACTGACCATTAATTCCATTTTGCATTGAATGGCCAACAGAAACAGGTGGCCGAAAGCTTGTTGGTGATAGTGTGTACCTTTCCTTAAGCTGCTGGAGTTGTTGGTGTTTGTGTTTGGACTTTGTCCTGTACGGGAATTTGAACAGTTCAAAACATCGAAATGATATTCCATCATGAATGTTTCACATAATTTAATTTGATGTAAATATGACCTAATGTGTAGTGGCCGGAGGGAATCCGGCGAGTAAGGGGGCAGCCGAGTGAGAAGGTCGTTGCCTTCTCTGCTCTGCGCTTGGTTGAACAGGGGAGGTGAGGAAGATTGATCTATATTGATTGATTGAATCTAGTTACAATGCCTTTATATATATAGGCCAATCCTTGCCTCCCTTTCCAAGAGTTTCACTACTAATCTTAATCTAAACAAACT
Source organism: Cenchrus fungigraminus (assembly GCA_036936925.1). NCBI lineage: Eukaryota > Viridiplantae > Streptophyta > Magnoliopsida > Poales > Poaceae > Cenchrus > Cenchrus fungigraminus. The sequence goes on along the minus strand of CM072770.1, from coordinate 59,461,882 downwards.
CTAAACCGACTCTATCATTGTCTCTAACAAACCAATCTTAACTAAGAATCCTAACTAATTAGCTATCAGGCGCCGGCTGGCCTGTCTTCTGCCTTTTGCGCCTGCTATAGCCTATAGGTCTTGCCCCACATAACATAATGAGATGTTACTGAAGTCCTAAATATAGTGGTTAGCCGATGAGTTATGAGAGGCTTGAGATAATGATAGAAGGGTAATCCAGGATGTTTTGTTTGGCCTTTTTTCATATTCTTTCAAGATATTTAGCTTGAATTCCATGTTTTCAGTGAAGACTGCAAATGCAAAGAAAAACAATAATGTTGATGATATGGTGCTAAAAGAGGAAAAACTCAGGAGATTCCATCTTCTTGCGATTCGAATATTTTCTTTTAAAAAAATAGTATCTTATTTAAGGAAAGGGAAAGTAGTCTTGCACCTTATAGAAGCAATTTATGTTAGATTGGTTAAACACTTGGACAGCTACTAATGTGGCTGGTGGTTGCCACCAAGAACCAATTTTTGTCTTGCAATGAATGTGTAACAAAAACAGGTGGGTGAGTTTTCAGCTGGTGATGTGTACCTTGTTCAAGGTTCAGAGTACAGTGCTACTTTTAACCTTTTCTGATTAAACGGTAGTTAGTTTCCTGTGTTGTCAGTGCCAGCGTTTAGAGTTTATAACCCCATGAGGAAGGAACTCAAACCTCCTTGTTGAAACTAATGAAAATAATGTTTTACTTAGAAATGTCTACGATCGGCAATCTGCTTTTGATGTGTTATGAGCTGGTTAATGCATTCTTTTTTAGTTGGACGATTTCCTGTCATTGTAGGCTGCCGGAGTAAGCAAGCACATATTGTTGCGTTTTCTAATATATCAGTCATATGGCAGGTGGCATGTGTGCTGATGTTTTACCTTCAGAAAGATGATTTTCCAGTGGATACTCATGTACGTGACATTTGTCATTTATCACTGTCATATCTAGTCTATGCCCCAGTTCATTGTGTATCATGTATATTTAACAGTGGATATATTTCTGCAAATAGGTACTTCGCATTACAAAGGCTATGGGTTGGGTTCCTGCAACATGTACCAGGGAGAAGGCATACATTCATCTAAATAATAAGATCCCAGATGATCTGAAATTTGATTTGAATTGTCTTTTTGTAACTCATGGGAAGCTTTGCCAAACATGTACAAAAAAAATGGGAGGTGAGAAAAGCAAGGTTCCAAATGCTGCCTGTCCTTTAGCAACTTACTATTATGTTGGAGAAAAGCTTCAGCAGTAGTTTAAGGTTTGTGACTTATAACTAACAGCATTGCTCGCTCCCATTATGAAACAATTCGTGAAATTTCGTACCTCAAGTTGGATATGCTTGTATTAATGTCAACTCTTGTCTCATCACCCATTTGTCATAATTTACTTTGCTTAACGAGTTATTTACTTATTTTCTTTACAAAATTGAACAAATGCTGGTTGTTCTAAATTGACACTTTGTAAGTGAGCGGTTATGCTGCACGGCTGCACTTATAGAAGTGGCTAATATAGGCATGAACTTTGTAATGAAGAGGTTGCTTCGTACTTTCTTATTGTCCAGTTAAGGAAATGATAGAAATAGTTCTTGCTCAACAAATTGCGCTTCCAGTTTTGCATTTTAAAAGGAGTTGAGAAGTAGCTGGACTTTTGACTATTGATTTTATCAACTGCTTCAATATTCTCTGCCTTGTTTTTTTTTCTTCTTTCTTTCAATTTTGTGGGAACTTCTCTGTCTAGTGTTGTTGCTTGTGATTTATGGTCCCACCCACCCCACCCCAACCTCTTTTTTTAATTGTGGACAGTGTAGAAGGAAAATCATGTGCCCCATGCTATAACTGATGACTAAGTGAAAGTTCATACCTAACTGTTGCTTATTGTGATAGTCTATCGAACCATTTCTTGGGATGTTTGTTTTCCTCTGTAGGCATCATTAATGGCGGTTGCTGTTTCCATAAGAGTTTGCAAAACCTTTCAACAGCACTTGCAGCAAAAGGATTTTGCAAAGCTGAGGTTCCATGAAAAGCAGAATGATATTTCCATCCTGACATTTCAAGTTTTGCAATTGGGGAGCTTCCAGCTCTATTGCATTGGGTTATACCCCTACGTGCAAACAGCAGACTCATTACTTCCAACTAAGAAGTTTCAACGAGAAGCAGAAGAAAGAATATCTACCTATCAAGACGTACAGCCAGCTAAAGAAGTTTCAACAAGAATCAGAACAATGGCGCTAGCGACTTACTGAAAGTTAGCATGCTCATTACACATTGAAGAAGATGGTGAGCAGTGTGGACCTAACCTATTGTATGCACACGGTCCTTTCGACTTTCTAGTGCACCGGATCTCTCGTGCCTGATTGGGGTGGCTTGTGACTTTCAGAGCAGGCATTAGCTCACAGTGTTTAAAAGGTTCTGCTGTGTTTGATTCGTCCAGTGCTCTCAATCACCATTGTTGCAAGTAGCAAGCTGAAGCTGAGCTTTGCCGTCCCACCTGCTTGAAGCGGATGTCTAGATGTCTAAACTTGACTTCAACTGTGGAAACTTGGGAGCTTTGGAAGGACAAGATGTGGATCCTTGATGGACGTTTGGTACTTCATGCTTTGAATTGAAGCAGCGCAGTGTGCCATACCATGCTGCCATGTGATCTGATTGGCCAGGCGGCAACTTGCTTCATGCTCACATGAAGTTTAACTACCGGCGTCATCAGTTGCGACTACAAGTTTCGTTGTGTTCTGATGTAATGCACTTTCACAGGTGTGATCTTGGGAGCCTTGTGTTGCTGGTGTGAAAGTCCAACGCTTTTTGACATTTCTCTGAGAAGTAACTGCCACTTTTGTATTTTGGAGTGAATCTTTAGCTACTCATGAGTCATGATCCAGTACTATCATCTTTGCTTCCAGTGTTGAGCATAGCATCAACTAGAGGAAGTGCTGTCGGATCACATCTGAGATGATCTTTTTAATGGTGGTTGCAGTTCTGCTGCTTCAGAATGTCTGGGAAGGCAAAATTAGTGGAGACAAGGTGCTTTACACTACAGTGTCTTTTCTTTTCATTTTCTTTTAAGGAGGGGTCTTTTCTTTTTTGTTTGGCCCTGTCTGTTTCCCAAGAATCCTCAAATGCAGGTCAGGTGCATCGCAGCCGTGCAAGTGCAGACAACGGCAAGTGATAAACAAAAGGCCTGCAAGCTCCTGATTGCTTACAAAATTACACTCCACGTAAACAAAAAGATCGGAAGGTAGTGTGCAATCGCAACTTGGTGGTCGGGGTAGCCACTGCCTGTGGGGCCCACTAGCTTAATCCTAATCTCTCCGGGTCCACCTGTCACCGTCCGCCAGTTCTCTTCAGGCGTTCTGCATTCTTGCCCCACTGGACAGAGCCCCAACTGCCATTCGCGCTCACGCCTGCGCGGGGCCCACCGCCACCATCCCTACCGCCCGGTTTAACCACCGCGCCCGCGCAGAGCGGATCCGGACCGTCGCCTCCTCGTCCTCCGGCGGCGGAGCCCACCGGTACGGGGCCCACCTCGGCGGAGTCTGCCACCACCAACGCCCACTGCGCCGCGGGCCCCGCCACGAGAGGTACACCTAATATGCCACCTCCCCCGCGGGCCCACCTCACCTCAAGTCCTCCCCAGTCCCAGCTCGCCGGCCACCTCACCTCGCGTGGCCGCCTCCCGACTCCCGAGTCCCTCGGCCTCAACGACTAGTTGAGCGCTCCACCGCCGCCGCGGATTCGGCGAGGGGAGGAGGCTCATGAAGCGGCTGTAGGCTCCGTTTGCAGCAGCCGCCGCGGGTGCTCGGGAGGGGGACCGCGGGTGGTGGGAGTCCGTGATTTTGGACGCCCCGCCGCGGTGAGATCCGAGGGCGACGCGCGGCTGCTGTGCGGGGGGTTCGAGGCTTCGTGGCGGATTTGCTGCTTTGCGGTGTGGTCGTGAGGAGGAGGGAAGGCCATGGCGGGGTCCAGGTTTGGGTCGTTCAAGTCGGAGAAGGGCGACTCGGCCGCCTCCGCGGCGGCGGCCGCGGGTGGGACGCCGCAGAGGAGGGACCCGTACGAGGTGCTCGGGGTGGGCCGCAGCGCCACCGACCAGGAGATCAAGAGCGCCTTCCGACGCATGGCGCTCAAGTAAGGCCGCCACTTCCCGCTCAGATTTGGGCACCAGTGCTGCTTTTGTTGGTTTTCCCCGTCCCGTGAGGAGTTTGCTGGAAATAATTTTTTTCGAAATTTGTGCGAAGCCAGGCACATTTTGGGCGAATTATGTCGCCTGGGTTGCGTGTGCACTTTTAGTGGCCAGTTATGTTTGGGCACTTTTTGGTTACCCCATTCATCAGTTGCGACTTGCGACTATTTGGCTGAACATTGGCTGGTCTGCAGTCTGCACAGCAGCAGCAGCAGCTTGATGTTGGATTGAAGCACTCATTTTTGCTGTTTCTTCTGGTAAACTGCGGCAGGTACCATCCGGACAAGAACGGTGATGACCCAGTCGCATCTGACAGGTTCCAAGAGGTCACATTCTCCTACAACATCCTGTCAGATCCCGATAAGAGGCGGCAGTATGATACATCAGGATTCGAGGTAATTCACTCAATGTTGGGTGCGTTTTAGTCCTTTTGTTTGAATATTTTTGTCACGTTTTGCATTTTCTTCAGGCAATCGAGTCCAATAGTCAGGAGTTGGAGCTGGACCTATCGAGTCTCAACACTGTAAACACCGTGTTTGCAGCTCTTTTTAGGTAAACCTTGTAAATAATCCGATAGTTCTTCAATTGTTTGCTAGTTTGTATTGTGCTATCATATGATCATGTTTGCAATACATTATACATGCAGCAAGCTTGGCGTGCCAATTAAAACGACAGTTTCAGCAACTATTTTGGAGGAGGCATTGAATGGCTCCGTTATGGTTTCTCAGCTCCAGCTAGGAAGCTCAGTGCAGAGAAAGGTTGGCAGCCAGTTGTCTGCAATGTTCCTTTTTTTCCCTTTTTTAATATTAAATCCTTAATTGTTGCATGTGGCCAGGTGGAAAAGCAAACAGCCCATTTCTATTCTGTGGACATAACCGAAAAACAAGCAAAAATGGGGCTAGTTTGTCGTGTTCACTCAAACGATAAAAGCAAATTCAAGGTTCGCAACCCGAATGTTTTTCTTTCATTTATCTGCTCTGTTTAAGTACATTTCTTGTGGTCCTGGCGTTCCCACGTCCTTTGTTTTCCTATTATAATATCTATCTTCCATGTGGTTTGTTTGGTTAAATTTTAAATGTTTTGAAGTTGTGATACTAACAGATATCCAACCCCGTACATATGCGTGGCTAGATACTATTATATTTGGATGGATATATATAATATGGAGTTGTATATATCATCGAATAACTAGGGCAACACCTTGTGCATGTAATAAAATGAAAAGGGCATAATAAATTTTTGAACCAACAGTGGCTGAAATAGTATGGAACTTTGAACTTAAATGACGTCTTGGCATGGAGAGTTTTAGTTAGATGTTCTATTTATGGCCTTTATGCTGTACAGCCTTTTCAATGAATTGCAGGGCTTGCATTGGATTATGTCAGGAACTCAGGATACTATATAGTTAGATTTTTCAACTCGACAGATCTCAATAACACTGAAATTCGAGAGGCGAGAAAGAAACACCAAGAACTTATTTCATTAATTGAGAGAAAATTTGAACCTCATCTTAAATCTGAACCTCATTAACTAGTACAACCAGTCTGCCAATCAAAAGTACTGGTACTAGAGTTTTATACATAATGCAACTGTATTTTCAAATCTATCCACATGACTTTGTGGGCTTTTTGGCTAGTTTGAAGTTAAGGTTATGCCAGGTTTCAAGATTAAGCTCCATAGCAGGCTTTCTAGTAGTTTCCAGCAACTTCTGCTGGTTTATAAGTTCGAATTTCATTAGGCATCAAAGTGAGCGAAATTAATGATACCGTGAGTAAACTCGAGAAATTTCCCATGTTATTCTCCTATATCGTACTTTAATGATTCTACTTTCAGTTTGCAACTACAAGGTATTTTCATCAAGCTGAATTCTTTTATTCAATTATGATGTGACTGCTCGTAAATTTGCGGTATGACCTACTAGTTACCAACTTACCAACCTTTTTTCTCCCAAAATGGATGTTGTCTTGAACATCAAACTGTCCGGTATATAGTTTTGCTCCTAACATGGTAGTGAAAATCATAGAGGCTAATTCTACTGGTATCATTTCTATGAGACAATTCTAAATACTTGTTTTATGCAACCATTTGGACTGGATGTGCTACTTTTAACACACATGATTTGTTCCGTCCACCTGTCCATCTATTTCATATGTTTTCTTCGTTCAATTTCAGTTGCTATATTTTGAACTTGAAGAAAATGGCGGGCTGAGTCTTGCCCTGCAGGTATGTTTACCTAATTCTTCTTTTCTTTTGTTCCTAAGCTTGTCCTGCCAAAAAGTGTTGGAACCTTATTTTTGTATAAACAGCAAGGTTCAGCTAGGCGCTAGGCGGTATCTAGGCGCTGACCCATTGCCTAGCGCCTAGTCGCCGATAGTCGCCGAGTACTCGGCGCCTAGCCACAATTAGGCGCTAGGTGACGCTAGGCGCTGACCCATTGCCTAGCGCCTAGTCGGGCGTAGTCGCCGAGTACTCGGCGCCTAGCTGAACTATGATAAATAGTTAAACCAGTTGCAGTAATCATATCATACTGAGGTCTTCTATAACACACTGAGAAATAAAACAACAGTATTTATACATTACTGTGAGACATGGTATATCATAGCACAATCATTACAACATTACTGCACAACTGTGTAATAATTAAAATATGTTTCCACATCGTTGACCTTTGTGTTATCCAAGTTGTGATGAATTATTAAGAATTTAAGATTATGTGTTGTGGCTTGAGTATGTTTCATCTAATGCTCAGCCTGTTGCAGGAAGACAGTGTGAAAACTGGAAAGGTTACGGCTGCAGGGATGTATTTCCTTGGCTTCCCTGTGTACCGTTTTGAACAAAATAACTTGGTGAGCTTACAAGATTGATTGGGTTTTATTCCATTGTGTAAGTTCTCCCTTTGTGGATCTTGCCCCTTTAAAAGTTCTAATTACTTTCAGGCAGCTGCTGCAAAGGATTCTGATGGTGCATTCTTTAAAAGATTGGATAGCTTTCAACCATGCGACATACATGAACTGAAACCTGGAACCCACTTTTTTGCTGTCTACGGTATATCACTTTGTTCACTGTTGCTGTTCTAATTAATTGAGGCAGTGCGAAACTTCTTAAACCCTTCTCTCAGGTGACAATTTCTTCAAGAGTGCAAATTATAATATAGAGGTAGTGTGTGGTGAATCGTTCCCTGCTGAAAAGGAGATGCTGAGAAGTGTAGAAGCAAAAATACTCACAAAACGAGCTGAGCTGTCCAAATTTGAGTCGGAGTATAGGGAGGTATGTGCTATACTTGTCTTCTATTGTTTTACCCTGGTCAGATCCTTTCCTTGCATGTGTGGTTTTGAAGGAAATCATTCTACACTGAGATTTTCAGGTTTTGGCAAAGTTCACTGAAATGACTAGCAAATACACACAAGAAATGCAAACGGTACATCCATTTTTGAACTATAGTTATTTTTCACTTGGGAGTATAGGCTTCGCCTTAGTTGTAACCACTGTTCACTTTCAACAATATTCTAACTCATCATGAGCTGTTGTAGATTGACCAGCTTCTGAAGGAGAGGAATGAAATTCATGCTTCCTACACCAACAATCCACCACTAAAACGCAGTTCTAGCAGGAATAAAGCAAAGTCACCTTCAAAAATGCCCAAAAACAATGCGGAAAAGCATCATCAGAAGGAAAAGAAAGTGAAGGATCACTGCATGGAAGGATATGGAAGTGAAGATGATAATTCAAGCGAAAAGAAACCAAAAGGGCGGTTCCCAAGGAAGAAATGGTTGAACATTCCATTCAAACTTGACAGGAGAAAGTCATGCTGAGCAATGTATTATATATTCTGTAGCTATTCTTTTTTTTGGGGGGTATGCATTATCCTCAGCTGATTCTTCTCTTGTCATGTTTCTGTAGGTAGTCCCCTTTGCAGTACCACACAATTGGAATACAGAGTGGCCTCCAAGCTCCCTACCCCATCTTTAATACCACTCATTATTTCCTGTAAAGATCATATGTGAGCCTGAGAATTGAGGCATGATGTAAAGTAATTCATTTTAGCTTATGTTAAGCGTTCGCTGGCTGGTTGCTGGGCTGCTCCTCTTCGCATTGGATCTAGAGGCCCCTTACTCTCTACTCCATGATGCATGGGAGTGAGAATAAGATGACTCCGATGGCTTTTGTAGCTTGCGTAAGGTTCTATGTGCTGTGAACTGTAGGCCAGTTATATATTTTGTTGTCACAAGAATCTGTGGGTGTCTATTGTTTTGATTGGCTAACGACTACTGTAAATAATACTCCCTTGATGTAAATACAAATTTTGTTCGTGTGCGTTACTGTGGCACGGCTGGTGCTTGTGTTTAGTGATGTAGGTAGGCTGCGTGTTTTTCTGTAGTACTTTGAAGTTAACTGTTAACAAATGATGCCTTCATGTGCTAATTTGTTGTGAGAGAAAAATACTATTGGTTGGCTGGCAGTTGGTGGCTAATGTTGATTTAGTGTGAGAAAAAAGTACTCCTAGCGGTGGTTGACAAGTCGAACAAGGTGGTTGTTGCCAACACTAAGATGAACTTGTGGTGTACTAGACTGGATGATTGTGTAATTTTTTCAGTTTTTTTGAAAAACAATGTGTATCAGTCTGAAGTGTGACTGTTATGGCTTGTATTGCAGGATTCATTTGCTTGGAGACCTGGGAAAGCTGCCTGGCCCAGGCAGCAACCTCGCGCACGATTTCGTCGGCCTGCAGTGGGATCGCTGTCTGGAGCCGCAGCTGCCTGCCAGGGTTGCATCCAAACATTTTTTGCCTGCAATTTCTTGTAGCACTGAAAGGAGCGCTCGCAAGTTGCCATCAGTTGCACGAAAGTAACCAATAAAATTATTGTTGTAAAAAACAATAAAATTCTCTACCTGAAATGCTGAACAAGTGATTGCATGTCAGGCAAACATCAGATCACCAACTGCCATTCCTCGCGGTTCTCTCCCCCCTCCATTCTCTCCCCTCCACTGGCCTCCATCCAGGAACCCTTCTGCCTCGTCAACTCAAGATCACAACAGGAGTTCAAGCGACAGGATCACTGGTCAGTGTGGACACACAGCGTTTGCGCACGCCGGCGCTCTTCCTCCTCGTCGTGGACGCGGCAACGGTGACGGAGGCGAAGTTGGGGTTCACGGCACTGCGTCAGGACGCGTGCAGGAACTACCAGCGGACCGGACCATCGTGGTGTTCAACGACGTCATGACGCGGGGCAAGTTCGACAACAACATTGTTAGTACAAGGTGAGAGGCCCGTTACCTCATGTGTTACTAAACCTGAGTGGCGACCCTGGTTCCGCCTCACCCTCGTAAGACGGAACCAGACTCTGATACCAGATGTTAACATCCACTCAGTCCAGTTCATGCGCTCACGACTCACTTATAAGGCAAGAGACCCGTTACCTCCCAAAAGTATGGACTAATGGGAGAGGGATACTCTCCCTTGTAAGGTGGTCATGACCCCCTTTCCTAGGCAAGGTGGCATTAAGGGCGTGTTTGGCAGAGCTCCAGCTCTGAAAAAAAATAGCTCCAGAGCTGCAGATCCATGGAGCTCCACCGTGGATTTGAGATTCCGAGAAGTGTTTGGTACAACTCCAATTTTTTCCCATATCACTGACATCAAGGGCCCCACGTCAGAAGAAAAAAAAGAAAATCACATCTGCCCGCAGTCCGCAGCGGCGGGGGACGGGCGGGTGGAGACCGGGGCCACGACGGCGGCCGGCGGCAGGCCGCGACGGCAGCCGGCGGCGGCCACCCATCTCGGAGACGACGGCGGGAGGCGTTCCGGTAGCGCAGGTGGGCGGGACGGCCGCGCTCGTGGGCGGCGCATGGATTTGGTCGTGCCGGGCCAGGAGGGAGCCACAAGGGTGGCGCGCGCGGCCTCTCCGACGCCGGCGGCAGGGGCGGCGCGCGGCCTCCCCATCGCGGGCCGCAGGGGCGCAGCCTCGTCTTCGCCGGCTACAGGGGTGCACGGGTGCATGGCCTCACCACCGCCGGCCGCAGTAGCGCGCGGGTGCACGGCCTCGCCGCCCGCAGTGGTGGGCGCGGCCTCGCCGTCGGGACGCCGTGTGGTCGCCGCTGGGCAGAGCCCGCGCCGCTGCCATGATGGACGGAGGGGAGGTGGCGCTGATGGCGTACGACATGAGGAAGAAAGCGATGGAGGAAGAAGGTTCGACGGAGAAAGAGAGAAACAAACCGGTCATTTTCCATTTACCAGTGGCAGTGGTGAGTATAATTTAGCTGAACTCCACAAAACATGAAGTTGGTGGAGCACCCTCTGAGGTACTCCACAAAAATCATGGAGTTGGGGCATGCTCCACCTTTTTTTGGAGTAGATCCGCGGTGGAGCTGCTGGAGCTAGGTATGTTTGGTTGAAAAAAATTGAAGCGGAGTTGATTTTTTTGGATCTAGAGCTGCGCGGAGGTCTGCCAAACACACCCTAAACCTGAGTGGTCTAGGCAGCTGCCCAACACATGTACACACTTCGCCGTCAAGACCCCCGGACGCGGCCGCTCGTACAGCGCTACGCTGCCAACCAGACGGCCTTCTTCGCCGACTTCGCGCGCGCCATGGTGAAGCTCGGCGTCATGGGCGTGAAGACGGGAGTGCGCCGGCGGCAGGGGCGGATCTAAGCATATTTGTCGGGGTCAGCTGACCCCGATGATTTTCTCAAAATTCAGTGAAAATTACTGTTTGTCACTGTTTAACTAAGGTGATGACACCAGCCAACAATGGTCTTGACCCCGGTGGCACTCTGGGCTGGCTTCGCCCCTGGCCGGCGGTGCGACATGTTCAACGGAAACCCCTTCGATTAGCCGACGGCCGGCCGGCCGGCCGGCGGAAGCAGATCCGAGAAGTGACCGCGGCATGTAGCATTGGCTGGCGACTCGGCTGCATGCCTGCATGCATGATCTGTCTCATGCATGGTGTACCCTGTGCATTACACGAGCGCTACTGTGCCTGCAACTGCAACCATGATCGCTCGAGATTCATGCTAGAAATTACTACCAGTTTGGAGAAAAGGAACCGAAGTATGATTCGGCGGCGACGTATGTGCGTGATCTGTTGACAGTGGCGGAGGGCCATGATATGGCAAGGTAATCAATCCTCTTCATTTTTAGGTCATTTGTGTTCATTTTTATTAGCCGGGTGTCATGTAAATGCATTAAAAACTTATCCATTTAACATTCGAAGGAAAAGAGAGATAAAAAGGGGATTCTTTGCCTCAGAACTAGAGAGGGCAAACATTATGCACAATTAAATTGCCGCACTACAAATAGATGAAGTTTAATTGTGTGAACATCGTCGACTCCGCCATACCTCAATTTTTATCCGCCCTTTGCCACTGTGTGTTGATTGTGATTGTGACTTACGCCTGTTTCCCAACTTTTAATTCTTCTTTTATTCAAGATCAAGTGTGGTCGTACGGGGACGACGTCACGACTAGGCAGCCGACGACGAGGTTGGCATCGGGCCGCCGATCGGGATGGCATCCGGTTTGCAGGTCGAAGAACCTCCATCGGGATGCAGGTTGAGGCACCGCACAGGGGCTGGATGTGCAGGCGGCGCGCGGGCGTCGTGTGGTGGAGGGCTGGAGGTAATCTGCTGGCGGCGAATGTGGCAGCGGCGGCCGGAGAAAATGCCAGCGAATGGGTGTGAGATTTGGGAGACAAGCGAGCGCAGGGCGGCGATTTGGGAGGAGAGGAGCGAGAGAGATGGGGCAGCGACGGCGGCTGCTGACTGGGGATGGGGAGGAAAAGAAGCTAGGGTTTGGACTTCCTACGAACCGTCACCGGTTGGTGGGCCTATCTAGCAAGTGTTGTGTGCGAGAATAATGGGCCGGAACCGTGCAAAGAGGGAAATGGGCCTAAGTAACTATGCCGACGGATAGTTGGATGTATATGTTGGGTTATGGCGACCGATAATTCGATGGAACATCTAAATATCTATACCGTCAGATGATGATTGGTGGTACTAACGTGATATACCGACGAATGATCTGTTGCCTAGCTATACCGACGAATAGTTGCTTGGTATTTTCAAACTTATAACGACTAACATCCGACGGGATATTGGGGTTGTGGTATAGTGAGAGTGGTGCTGCGTGACATGAAGAACAATAATGTGAATAGGGAAGATGAGGCCGAGAAGACGAATGCGAGACCGGGGCAGATGACAACGAGGTTGAGCGAGGACAAAGTGACGCGGGCGCGACGGGGATGACAACAAGATCGGGAAGGCGTGGGGCAGCATGGATAATGGTGCGACGGAGGATGGTGTCGTAAGGAGGGCAGAGCGCAAGCAAGCAATAATGTTTTCTCAAACAATGAGCGAGGTCGGGATGACGTGGAAACGACAACGAGATCAAGAAAAATGACGACGAGGTTAGTTTGGGGAGCCGTGGACAACAATGAGGAAGGTTAGGATGGCGCGAGCGCAAGAGTAATGATAGTGCGACCGGATAATGTGAGGCATAGACGATGATGAGACCGCGATAGATGGTTGGGAGGTTGGGAAGATGCAGACGATGAGGGGTAAGGTCAGTGTGAGACATGGGTGCCCCTGGGTCCCCACTGACCAGGCTCACGGCCGTTCCCGACAAGTGGGTCCGGCCTAGTAGAAGACCAGCCGACCTGACAGTGGGCCCAACCGACCTAGTTGGCGGCCCACACGACCTCCTGAAGACCTTCCAGAAGATTCCCCAGACGACCTTATCCATAACAGCTACAAGACTTGGCGTGCAAGACAAGACATCGGTGGATTCCGACCAAGCAGATCGACGGATATGGCAAGTGTTGTAAACAGCTAGACTTAGGTCTCCTGGTCGTAACCGACCAGGAGTCTGGGCACCGACCTTGCCCGCTGGCCAATATAAGGCGGGTAGGTCGATCCCTTGTAACAATACGCAATCCTCAAGCAATCTACACCAACGACTGGACGTAGGGTTTTACTCTCCGGAGGCCCGAACCAGTATAAACTCGTCGTGTTCTCTGTGTTCCGTGTGCTCGTGCGCAACCTTCGAGTTCTTAGTCCTAGATTCCACCCCGCCGAACAAATAAATCACCGGGGTTAACCCCCTGTGGGCTGTCCAGATCTCGACCTCTGACAGTTGGCGCGTCAGGTAGGGGAGGAATCCAGGGTTCTTCGTGCAACTCGATGGCTTCGTCAAACGGCGTCATCTTCCCGGAGAGCATGGCGGATATCCTCGCCAACCCCATCGACATCTGCTTCGGCTCCATACCGGCGGAAACCACCGCTCCAGCCGCTTGCCTCGTCATCGAGAGCAACGCGGTCACCTCCAACCAGCAGGTCGGGACAGATCTGCTGGCGGAAACCCACCCACCCACTCCTCGCGACCTGATCGCGGGGCTTGATCGCGTCTAAGACATGCTCTCCGACACGACCAAGGTCTGCGAACGTGCCAAACGTCCTCGCATGACCTTCACTCCTCCACCCCGCATGCCCCTTGGTCTGCGGAACGCGGCTCACGTAGCGTCTCGCTACATGAAGCGCAAGATCCAGATCGAATCTGGACGCAAGACTCCATACCGTGGAAACCGCAGGGGTCACCTCGACGACCCTTGTCCCGTCCACGAGAACTCCAAACACACGGCTCACCAGTGCCACGTACTCAAGAAGCTCCGACGACCTCTCCTCGCGGCTCATCGCCGCTAGATCAACCGCGAACCGTCTCCGGACCACCTCACGTTCCAGATCGCCCGCACGACCATCTCCCCCAACTATCAGGGTGAGATGTTTGAGATCCCAGACCGAGAGGTCCTTGTGGACTCTGCACACGTACCTCCTCAAGCTGGCGAGACGGATGAGCAACGCATTCAGCGTGAAAACGCCAATGCTGCACGAGCTGTGCGTCGTCAGCAAGAAGTAGATGCAGCTGCAGCAGCCGCAGGTCAGCCTGCAGGCAACATCGCACAAGGTGCTGGCGACCAACCGGGAGGCAACGTCGTCAACGGGGGACCACCCCCTGCGGCTCCAGCCGCCCCTCAGCAGCAGCAGAATCACAACGAGCCTCGTCGAGTCCGCCTACGCGCCAGAGACCTCTTGAGAGATTTCGAGCAAGACGGACATGAAGTTTACAACTCTCCTCAAGCAAACTTAGGCGCAGCCCTTGCCGCGCTGGGTCAACTTGATGATACTCCTGCAATACGGCGCCTGCAAGCTCACATCCGTGTTGCCACCGCCCAGGTCGAAGAAAGGGGTCCAGGATACAGCAGATCAGCTGCAAGCTCCTACTCCAGGAGTAGGTCGGAGCAACCTCGCCAGCGACGTCGCAGCAATGCCCCCCTTCAGCCCGTGGCTGAAGAGGGAAGAGGTGAAAGCGAAGTAGTGCAGCCGGTCAACCTTGCTGCCAACGCTGCCGCCAACGCAGCAGCCAATCCTCTAGCCAACGCTGCCGCTAATGCTGCAGGCAACATCGCCAATAACGCAGCCAATGCTGCTGGCGCCCAACAACAAAACACCGCTACCAACGCAGGATAGAACGCGGGAGCTCAACCTCCACCAGTGCAAGCCAACCGCCCTCAGAGCAGTCAACGTCAACGCATACGAGACGAAGTGGAGATAGCACGCGCGCCAACTACGACCGTGACAACGGGGTCCCTGATCCTCTTGACGCTAATCACCACATTCAAGCAACAGAACTTCGTCAGATGCACGACCAAGAGCTCCTACGACGTGCCCAGTACGACCAAGATAATGGTCCCCCTGATGATCTCTACGTCATCCCAACGGCTTACGCCCCGTCCGCTAGTCTTGGAGCAATCAACAACTTCCTAGCGTTCTCACGTCGTCTCAGGACGATCAGGTACCCCAAGGATTTCAAGCCAGCCATCGAAAAATACGACGGTCGCTCCGACCCAAGTATTTGGCTCAAGATGTACAGCATCGCGGCACGCGCCTCTGGAGGCAATGAAGACCACATGGCGGGATATTTTCCCCTTGTGATGGGCAAAGCGCCGTTCCTGTGGCTCGATAACCTTCTTGCGGAATGCATCACTTCATGGGCGACCTTGTCATGGCTCTTCACCACCAACTATCAAGCGACCTACAATCGCCCCGGCAACACACATCACCTCGCCAGAGTGCGGATGAGGCGTGATGAAACTCTCCAAGAGTACACTAACCGCTACTTTGAGAACCGCAACACTCTCGCAGGTGTCAAGGATGAAGACGTCATAGCCTACTACAAGAAGGGGGTAACCAACATCAATCTCTTCGAGAAGATCCACGAAGCAGACACCCACACCATCGCCGACCTCATGGCCTACGTCGACAAGCTTGTCGACACTCAAGATGCGGTGATGCACGACTTCAAAGGAGAAGACCACGAAGACAGTGGGAGCAGGTCGCGCAAGCGATCTGACGAGGTCTATGCGACCGATCCACCCAGACCTTCTACCTTCCTTGAAGGTGATTTCAACATGGTCATAGACGACCAGTGCCAGTTCCACCGCATACCATGAGGGAGTGCGAACAGCTAAAGCGCGCCCTGGGAGTACCTCCAGAGCCCAAGAAGACCAAGAGCGGCAACAACGACGACCAGAACAGCAGCCGCTGCTACGACAACCGTAACCGTCGACCTGATTGACGTGATTACCGTGACCGCCGACCCTACCGTCGCAACAATGACAGGGATCGCCGTGACTATCACCGCGACTATCGCCGCGATGACCGCCGCGATGACCGACATGATGACCGACGCGACGACTACCGCCGCGAAGACAACCGAAATGATCGGCGGGATGATTGCCGCGACGACCGGCGTGATGATCGTCGCCGCCAAGACGACCACAACCGCAACGACAACAACCTGAAGGAGCCTTCTCCACCACCACCGCCAAAAGGGGGCAACCCCAATGGTGCGTTTCAGACCGCCAACAGGCAGATCAACTTCATCGTTGGTTGTCGCCAAGCAGCCAAGAGCAACAGACAGCAGCGATCAAATGCAAGGGAGATCGGCCAAGTCAACACTGAAACTCCACAACCTCTGCGTTGGTTGGAGTACCCAATTACTTTCTCCAGGAAAGACCATTGGGTGCGCATACCTGACCCCGGGACCTACCCGCTGGTCGTTAACCCCATAGTGGATGGTGCGTTCCTACCTAAGACCCTCGTCGACGGGGGCAGTAGCCTGAACATCATCTTCACCGAAACATTGAGAAAGATGGACTTCGACTTCTCCAAGATGACTGCTTGCGACGAACCCTTCTACGGGGTCGTGCCCGGCAAGGCTGCGTACCCTATAGGTCGTGTGTGCCTACCAGTCACCTTCGGCACAAAGGAAAACTTCCGCACAGAGTACCTGACGTTCGAGGTCGCGGACTTCCGCTCCTCCTACCATGCCATCCTAGGTCGACCTATGTTGGCCAAGTTCATGGCCATACCCCACCACACCTACCTCATCATGAAGATGTCAGCGCCAAACAGGATCCTTTCCGTCCTCGGCGACATCCTCGTCTCCTACAACTGCGAGAGCGCCACCGTCGAACTCGCCAAGGATTCTACCTGCAAAGCTGCAGCTACGGTCATGGTCGCTCAGGCCGCCAAGATCGACCAAACCACTCTGGAGGTGCCAGAGCAGAAGCGTACAGCCACAACCTTCGATCCAAGTCCTGCTGTAAAGAAAGTTTGCCTCGGCCTGCCTGACGCATCCAAGGAAGTCACCATCGGGGCCGACCTCGACCCCAAATAGGAACTCACGCTCACCAGTTTCCTCCGGGACAACGCCGACATCTTCTCATGGAGCCCATCCGACATGCCCAATGTCCCCAGGGAGCTGGCTGAGCACGCCCTTGAAGTAAGCAAGACCGCACGACCTATCAAGCAAAAGCTCCGGCGATTTGCAAAAGATAGAAAGCAAGCTATAGAAGTAGAAGTCTGTAAGCTCTTAGCTGCAGGATTCATCCGTGAATGTAAACACCGGTTTGGCTCGCAAACCCGGTTCTTGTACCAAAAAAGACTGGAGGATTAAGGATGTGTATCGACTACACCGACCTTAACAAGCACTGCCCGAAAGATCCATTCCCTCTTCCTCGCATCGACCAGGTCGTGGACTCTACAGCTGGTAGCGCCCTACTTTGCTTCCTCGACTGCTACTCTGGGTATCACCAGATAGCCCTGAATCCCGACGATGAAGACAAGACAGCGTTCATAACGCCCAACGGCATCTACTGCTACAAGGTCATGACTTTTGGCCTGAAAAACGCCGGCGCAACCTATCAGAAGGCGATACAGAAGTACCTGAAGTCTCAGATCAGGAAAAACGTAGAAGCCTACGTCGACGATGTGGTCGTCAAGACCAATGAACAAGACCAGCTCATCGCCGATCTCGCCGAGACCTTCTCCAACCTACGCGAGTACCAGTGGAAGCTCAACCCAACCAAGTGCGTCTTCGGTGTCCCCTCCGGACTGCTCCTGGGCTTCATGGTCGGACACCGAGGCATTGAAGCCAACCCCGTCAAGGTCGACGCAATACGCAACATGGCCAAGCCATCTTGCAAGAAAGACGTCATGAAACTCACAGGTATGATGGCGGCTCTAGGTCGTTTCATCAGCAAGCTCGGCGAAAAAGGTCTGCCTTTCTTCAAGCTATTGAAGAAAACAGATAAGTTCGTATGGGATGAAGAAGCACAGAAGGCTTTCGAGGCTCTCAAAGACTCCTTGACTACGTCCAATCATGACGCCACCCATACCAAGCGAAACGCTCCTCCTCTACATCTCCGCCACCACTAATGTGGTCAGCACGGTTCTTGTCGCAGAACGAGAAGAAGAAGGGCAGGCCTATCCTGTTCAACGACCTGTGTACTACGTGAGCGAGGTCCTGGCCGACGCTAAAACACGGTATTCACAGCCTCAGAAGTTGCTCTATGCACTCCTGATCACGTCGAGAAAGCTTCACCACTACTTCCAAGCCCACAAGATTACGGTGCCTTCATCGTTCCCTCTAGGAGAGATCATCCGTAACCGCGACTCTAACGGCCGCATCGTCAAGTGGTCGGTGGAGCTTGGAGAATTCGACATCGAGTTTTGCCCTCGACAAGTGATCAAGTCGCAGATCCTAGCTGACTTCGTGTCAGAATGGACAGAGATCCAGATGCCCCCTCCCAAGGAGAGGCCTGAACACTGGATAATGTACTTTGACGGCGCCCTCAACCTCGAAGGCGCAGGAGCAGGTGTATTATTCATCTCTCCTCAGGGAGAGCAGCTCAAGTACGTCCTGCAAATACACTACAAAGCTTCCAACAACAGAGCAGAATACAAAGCTCTAATTCATGGGCTCCGTATAGCAGTGTCCCTTGGCATCAAGTGACTACTGGCCTATGGCGATTCCAAGGTCGTCATCGAGCAAGTCAACAAGGAGTGGGATTGTGTCAAAGACACAATAGACACCTATTGTGCCGAGATCCGCAAGCTCGAAGGCCACTTCGAGGGAATTGAGTTTCAGCACGTGTCACTCAACAACAACGTGGCCGCCGACGTACTATCTAAACTAGGCTCCAGGCGAGCTCTAGTCCCGGCAGGTGTGTTCGTCCAAGACCTACGCAAACCGTCGATCAAGCTGTTGGACCCGGACAATCAGGACCAAGCACAGCCCGACCTAACCACAGCACCTCCCCGCGATGTGCTGATGACAGAAAAAGAGGATGATTGGCGCGAGCCTTTCTTAGCCTTCCTACTCGACCAACGAGTCCCAGAAGACAAAGCCGAAAGAGAGCGCATTACGCGGCGTAGTGCTAACTACGTCGTGATCGGCAACGACCTCTACAGGAAAGCCGTTTCTACCGGCGTCTTAATGAAGTGCATCCTGCGATCAGAAGGTCTCCAGCTCCTGGCTGAGATTAATGGCGGCGAATGTGGTTGTCATGCAGCTTCCGCCAATCTGGTCGGCAAAGCATATCGATCTGGCTTCTACTGGCCCACAGCCATGGCTGACGCCAAAGACCTCGTCAAGAGGTGCAAAAGGTGCCAATTCTTTACCAAACAGCAGCACCTGCCAGCTCAGGCCCTGCGCACGATCCCCCCATCTTGGCCCTTCGCCATGTGGGGTCTTGACTCTGTAGGTCCGTTCCGAACCACCCCAGGTGGCTACAGGTATATCCTGGTGGCCGTTGACAAATTCACCAAGTGGATTGAAGTCCAAACTGTCGCAAAAGTCATGTCGGAAGAAGCAGCAAAATTCATGCAAGATATAACACATCGCTTCGGTGTGCCTAACAGAATCATCACCGACCTAGGGACGGCCTTCACAGGGTCTGCCTTTTGGGATTTCTGCCAAGATAACACAATCGACATCTACTACTCCTCGGTCGCCCACCCCAGGTGCAACGGCCAGGTCGAGCGTGCCAACGGCATGGTCCTTCAAGCTCTCAAAGATCGCATCTTTGACGACGCTTCAAACTATGCAACCCGGTGGTTAGCCGAGCTACCACACGTGATTTGGGGTCTAAGAACCCAAGTCAGTTCTGCCACGGGCTTCTCACCTTTCTTCCTGGTCTACGGCTCGGAGGCCATCCTACCCACCGACGTCACCTTCGGAGCTCCACGCATACAGTTCTACGAAGAGGGAGAGGCCGAGCAGACTCGTCACGTCGATCTTGATAGCCTCGAGGAGCAGAGAATGGCAGCCGTTATGAGGCAAGCTCGTCACGACCAACAACTCCGTCGGTACCATGATCGCAACGTCAAGGAGACCTCTTTCAACATTGGCGACCTAGTCCTAAGGCATATTCAGAAGACCGACGGCATGCACAAGCTGTCTGCCCCCTGGGAAGGACCCTTCATCATCACCGAAGTCATCAGCCCATCCACATATCGCCTCCAGTGGGGCAACGGGCAAGGCGTGCCCAACCCATGGAACGTGGAGCACCTACGACGATTCTACCCGTAGAATAGACTTTATTACAGCTATGTATTTCTCATCCTTGTACTTTTTCAGTTTAATAAATATTAATTAAAGCAGTCATCTGCTGTGTCTCGAGCTCTACCTCTTCCTCTTTCATGTCATAAACCCTCCCCCTCGACACGCTCGGGGGCTTGGCCAAAGCCAATACAAGGGTCGTAAGACCTGGGGGTTAAATTTCTTGCTCCTCCCCCTCAACATGCTCGGGGGCTTGGCTCCAGCCAATATAAGGGTCGCTCGACCTGAGGACGTCGTCCTCATGACTACCTACTTTGTGTTGTTGCGAGCCTGCTTGGTCGAAAGGTTGCAAAACCTGAGTCCTAGACTCCCTCCCGCGCACCGGTCACACATAAGCCTTCCCGCTGAGCTGTGGTGGTCGGTTAGCCAGCCTCTCCGTGAGTAGTGGTTAGAGGAGTATGATAAAGACACATCGCTTCAAGGCTACCAAGTTCGCGCAAACACAAAACAAGTACGTCATGCAGGCCAAAAGAAGGTTATGAAGTAATATTTTACATGACTGGAGAAGGGAGAGGGTACAACTCTAAGACTACGACTACTCTTCACCGTCGTCGCCTTCATAGTCAATGGTGTCCATTATCGCCATAGCGGCTTCCCGCACTTCAAGCTCCACGACCTTGGGATCCTTCGTCGCGTCTGGGCCTTCTCCGACCTTGACCATGTCAACATCGGGGTAGTGAGACTTTACCCGCACCAACGACTCCGTAGCCGCCGCCAAGCTCGTCGCCTTCAAGAGGTCGAGCAGCTTCTCGGGTGCGGCCAAAAGACGATCGATAGCCGGCTTTGGCTCCTCCCCTTCGACCTGCGACGCCACTATATCCATCGCAAAGTGGGCAGCATTCTTCAGGTCGTTAAGCTCCACTTCTTGCCCTGCAATGATCACCTGGTCATTTTGCAGCGCCTTCAAAGCTACCTCGAGACTGACCTCAAGGTCCTTTCGAGCTCGCTTCTCATAAGCCAGCTTCTGAGATACAGCGTACTCACTGTCTATGGTGCCCTTCATCAGCTGCTTTATCTCTTCAGCACCAGCCGCGGCCTCCCGCAGGTTCACCTCCAAGCTTCGGACCCTCTCTTTAGTATTTTTTAGGTCGTTCTTGAGGTCATTCTCTCGCCTGTGAAACTCTGCAATGGACAAGACGCCCTGAG
The DNA here is from genome assembly GCA_036936925.1 of Cenchrus fungigraminus. NCBI lineage: Eukaryota > Viridiplantae > Streptophyta > Magnoliopsida > Poales > Poaceae > Cenchrus > Cenchrus fungigraminus. Next base: position 59,440,582 of record CM072770.1, on the reverse strand, counting down.
GTCCAGCCCTCAGCAGTACAAGTCCATAATCAAAACAGTAGCGAAACAGCTGGTCTTACCAACGCTCATTGTGTTGTATTGCGCATTCGCCTCATGGGTCTTGCGCTTCTCTTCAGCTAGCTCGTCCTCGAGCTTCCTCTTGTCCGCAGCTGCCGCCTCACGGACCTGCTTGAGCTCTTGCTCGAGCTCTCTCATCTGCAGCTGCACGGCTGTGGCATCCTTCAGTTGGTCAGCCCTCCCCTTAGCACGGTCAGCCAGCGACTGCTTCACACAAACAAGAAGACAGGTTGTTAAGAACAGCCCTAAGACAAGTTGTCAAAGTTAGTGCAAGAATAGTGCTCACCGTAAGCGCTTGGTTGAGCGTCAAAATCGCCTGGTGGACCGACCTCATATCCTCGTCATCTTCGAAGATATCCGTCTCCCAGGGAGTGCCAGTCCAATCAATGTCTTCACGCCTCAAAGTTGGCCCCGTCGACGTCGAACCCGGTGCCTGCACACCGGTTGTTTCTGGGTTCTCCTGTGGCGGCTCGATCTGTATCGGGTCCGCAGTTGGGCCCTGAGCCGATGTGCTGGGCATCAAGTTGATGGGGTCTGCATCGATAATAGGCGGAGTAGACGTCGCCCCGGCGTCACCAATGGAATCCTGTGTTCCGGCTTCAGTAACAGGCGGAGGAGCTGACGTCCCCACGTCGCCGCCCGAGGCCTGAGTACCGACCTCATGGTCGGACGACCTTGTCCGTGAAGGTGAATTTTGAGCACCCAAGGCGCTCTGCGGTTGGACGTCCGACCTGTAGCAATCTTCGTTAAACACAATACAGGAACTAATGACAGTCAGCAAATGAACCAACTTCAGTGCCACGATCTTACCTCACAGTAGCCGGGGCACGAAACCTCGGTCTAAAGGGCCGTACTTGTATTTTCACAGGCATCTTCGCCTGTGCGTCGGCGGCAGCCTGTTGCGCCTCCCTTATGCGGCGAAGGTCGTCCTCCGTCACTTGTTGCTCTAATTCCCGTTGCCTCTTGGCTGCGGGACTGGTGACCTCCTCGCCGTGCGATCTTCAACAAACGGTGGATCATCGGTAGCTTCATCTTCATCTTCCCCGACATCCCTGCTCGCTGGAGTAGGAATCGTCGGCGTAGGTACAGCCGGAGGAGGCTTGCCTTCCTCTTCCTCTTCTTCTTGTCGGCCTCGAGCTTGGCAGTTTTGGCCGTCTCGGCCTTGACAGCAGCTATTGTCGTCGACTGCTTCGCGGTGGCCGCCCGTGTCTTACGACCTGGCTTTGTAGCGTTGCTCGCCTTAGGGTGGCTCGCTACATCACCACTGACCTCCTGGTCGCTGTCTTCATCCGCCGCAACCGACGAATCTGATTCATAATTCTCCAGTGACTGGACGTAATCCTCAAGCAATCTACACCAACGACTGGACGTAGGATTTTACTCTCCGGAGGCCCGAACCAGTATAAACTCGTCGTGTTCTCTGTGTTCCGTGTGCTCGTGCGCAACCTTCGAGTTCTTAGCCCTAGATTCCACCCCGCCGAACAAATAAACCACCGGGGTTAACCCCCCTGTGGGCTATCCAGATCTCGACCTCTGACAGTCAGGGTGGCCCGAGCGCAAGACGACGACAAGACCGGAGAGGTGTGGGGCAGCGTGGATGACAGTGCAGTGGAGCATGGTGTCATGAGGAGGGCAGATTGCAAGTGAGCAACAATGTTTTCTCCAACGACGAGTGAGGTCGGGGTGGCGTGGAAACCACAACGAGATCGAGGAAAATGATGATTAGGTTAGTTTGGGAAGCGCAGACGAAGGACGATGACGAGCAATGTGAGAATTACGCGGGCGCAAGAGTAATGACAACGCGATCGGGTAGGGAGAGGCATAGACGATGATGTGACTGACGCAGGTGGTGGGGGTGGTTGGGGAGGTGCGGATGATGATGGATAAGGTCAGGGTGGCGGGAGCGTGGGACGATGACAAGTTCGGGAAGGCGTGAGGCAGCGTAGATGGCGGTGCAGTGGATGTCACGATGATGAGACCGACGCAAGTGGCAGGGTGGTTAGGGAGGTGTGGATAATTATGGGTAAGGTCAGGTGGCGGGGTTGTTGGGAGAGGTGTGGATAATGATGGATAAGGTTAGGGTGACAAGAGCGCGGGACGCCGATAAGATCGAGAAGGCGTGAGGTAGCGTGGATGGCGGTTCGGTGAAGAATGTAGATGGCGGTGCGGTGGATGTCACAATGATGAGACCGGCGCAGGTGGCAGAAGTTGTTGAGGAGGTGCGGATAATGATAGATAAGGTCAGGTGGCGGGGTGGTTGGGCAGGTGCGAATAATGATGGATAAGGTCGTAGTGATGGGAGCGCGGGACGACAATAAGATCGGGAAGGTGTGAGGCAGCGTGGATGGCGGTGCGGTGAAGAATGACGTCACGAGAAGAGTAAATCACATTTGTTAGTTTACATAAAATAAAAAAACGATGAACAAGCATGCTGGTACATTAGTAAAATCCAAACCCGGCCCGACATGATCCATAACCTTACCTTACCTCCCCCTATACATCAAAAAGCCCTCACTTCCCAAAACCCGCCTCTCCCAGTCTCCCTCATCCTCTCCTCCCCATCTCCTCCGACCCCCAGCCGCCGCGTCCAATGGAGTCCTCCCTCCTCCTCTCCTCCCCGCGCCCCCTCAGGCCCTTCCATCCGCTCCCCTCCCCCACCGCTGGCCGGCGCCACGCGTTGTTCCGCGGGAAGCCTCCGGCACCATCGCCACCCCTGCCGCCGATTACGTGCGGGAGCCGCCGGCTGGGCGTGGCGGTGCCGCGCGCCGTGAGCGAGGCGTTCGACGACGGGGTCCGCAGCCAGGACAGGCCCCCCGGGGTCGGCCACGGGGGCGCACGCCGGAGGGCCTACCGCGAGACGCAGGGGGAGCCCGCCGTCCCCCCCGCGAGGGCCGTCGCGCCCTACGTCGTCCCCGCCGGCGCGGTGCTCGTGTTGAGCTTTGGTATTTTCAATCGCTCTTTGCAGTTCCGAGTTGTCATAATTAGAATCGCTCGTACCACTATGATAAGAATTAAGATACTGGAATTGTTTGCAATCCAACAACAAGCACTGTATCCCTTGGTGTTGATGAGATGTCCCGGTTCCAAAAATAAATGTGAAATGTGTGCCATCAAGGGCAGAGACATATTTGCTAGTCATCAAATGAATAATATATCATTTCTGTATCTAACATAGTCCTTTTATTTTTGTAAAACTAACCTTACCTTTTTAGAAGGGGGGAATTAAATTGCAATCACACGTCACATTGTAACTTCATACTCGCATAATGGAGCGTATCATGCCATATGTTTAGGATATGTCCATTGTCTGAGATAATGTGATTGGGTCACATGCAAAGCTTTTAGATTTTGCCATTAGAGTGTGGTATGGTTACTAATTCTCTGTTTCAGAGGACAGTCATATGGAAGGTGGTTCAGAATATGCTTCCGGGGAAGAAAAATGACCAGGATTTTGGAGAATCTGCGCCTTCTGGGATCATGTGGTCCTTTGCTGCTGGTTCCAATTTGGCAACATCTACCCGCAATGCTAAAAAGGAGTCAAGGAAAAATCTCAACAAGTTCTACAAAGAACTCCGGACTTTGAAAACTGTTAACTTGGCAGGTAACTCAAGGGACCTAAAATTTGAATACTTAGACAGGAAATGTTGGTTTAAAGCTCCAACATCATATGGAGTAGCATCCAACTTGTAACACTTACATCCCACTTGCTCAACAGGCCGCCAGTTTGGGGATGAGGGTCTGTTTTTTCTAGCAGAAAGCTTAGCCTATAACAAGGTCAGATCTACACTCTATGTCCATATTGGCATACCTAGTTGTTTTCACACTTTAACAGCTTAGTCTCATCTATTCATTTGAATACTTTGGTAAATGAGCTGTGTGTGTATTTTCAGAGTGCAGAGGAGGTGGACTTTGCTGGCAATGGGATAACATCTGTGGGGATAGAAGCCTTTGACGGAATTCTTCAAATAAATACCACTTTAAAAACTCTCAATTTATCTGGAAATGACATTGGAGACGAAGGAGCTAAGGTCTTCTCAATCTTATCTTCTTTACATTCCATTTATTGATCTGTAATTTGCATGCTTTATTATGCTAATCATACTCCCTCCAGTCACAAGTAAGTGACATCAACATGGTATCCAAAACACAATTTTCACTACTGATTCTGCTATTTATGAATATAGAGAAAAGTTATTACAAACTACTTTTGAATACAAATTACCTGTATCATTTTCAAATGTCCAAATTCAACACACCAAATAATTTGTAATCTAAGTTTGAAATGGTTGACTTCAAAGAAAGCAAAAACATCACATTCTCACTATAGGGAGCATGGTCATCTCGAACTCCTCACATGTACGGACATCTTTGGTAGTATTTGGTTCACTTTAACATGTTCTCCACTGTACCATTGGATCACCATCTGAGTTGCATTTTGATTACCTTTTTCTCTTTCAATTTCTAATTGAAGTCTTTTGCCTCATTAGTGATCCAAATTTTTAGTAGTTATAAGTAGCCATGTCAAACTAAACATGGTCCACAAAATGACAAACTATAAATGGTAGGAACTGTTTTCAAGACTGAGTTGAACATATTTTTCCTTTGTACACGACTGAATGTAACACTCATGAATGCTTACAGTGTCTTTCAGATATATTGATTGAAAATGTGGGGATTCAGAAGCTCCTACTGAACAGTATTAATATTGGAGATGAGGTGCTTGCTCTCCCTCTCATGCACTCCCATTCCCTCCATGTGGTACAATACTACAATGTAACTGTGGTACAATACTACAATGTAACATTGACTTTTCTTTTCAGGGTGCCAAGGCAATATCAAATATGCTTAAAAAGAATAAATCAATACGTATCCTACAGCTCTGCAACAATGCAATTGAATACAGTGTATGTATAAGCATTCACAAATACACACTTGAGTACAAAACGGAAAATAATTACAATATGCTTATGTCCTCGAAAGGTTTTCAGACTTTTCTTTTCTTTTTCCTTAAAACAGGGTTTTGTAAGTATTGCGGAAGCCCTTCTAGAGAATAATTCTATACGGAGCCTGTATCTCAAGTTAATCACTCACAACCCAGTGGCCTCACATATAATATATGTTAAATGTGCATATGATGTTGAGCACAACTGATGAGTAGTTAATTTTGTGGGACTACTGACTAACTAGTGTTGCACAATGTTCAATATGTCGTAGTGGCAACTATGGCGGTCCTCTTGGTGCATCCAGCCTATCTCGAGGAGTTTTAGGGAACAAGTCTTTGAGGGTACTATTTAAGACACTTGATTATACTTCCAGTCTTTAACATATTTTTGTTATGATAGTGTAAATTTTTAAATGCTTGTAAGTGAACTAGATTCCATTCCAACTTTGCTTGTATCAAGTTGTTTAGTACCTCATATAATACTGAAATAATCATCAAACCTGTATACTAGGAATCATGTTGTCACGATATTGGTAGGCCAATATTAGTAGAACTTCTGTGATACTCTGTATGACCAAATTGAACAGCTCATTAAGAATGTCTAGGACCTTGGGCTCAATTGTAAATTTGTAATCAGTAACTAGGAAATTGTTTCTCGAGTTATATTCATATTGTTCTTTCTCATTTGTCTTGTTCACTATCTAATAATTTTTGGTTCTATTCTATAATGTCTTTGAATTCATCTGTGCATGGTTATGACATCTAAGCATTATACCTTTCTTTTAGGAAATTCACTTGCACGGAAATGGGATTGGGAATGAGGGAATACGCGAGTTGATGTCAGCATTATCTACTCACAAAGGTGCTTCATTTTTTTCTGTCTAAATAAACTATCAGCAGGCTTGTTTGGATTGTTAATTTGGTATTCCTAACTTGTGCATGCATGACTGAGTTACAGGGAAGATCACAGTTGTGGATATTGGTAACAACAACATTAGCCCAGAAGGTTTACGTCCTGTTGCTGAGTTCATCAAAAGGACGAAGTCTTTACTGTGGTTCAGTCTCTACATGAACGACATTGGCGATGAGGTAATACTGTTGCTTGTATTATTTTTCTCTTTGCATGATGCCAGGCAGCCAGGGACCTAAATATTGGATTGTCTACATATGGTCATACAATCAGTCTAGAAGCATTAGCTAAATACATAAGCACTGACCTTATTGACCATTTAATGATGCACAGGCATTACTGAACTTCAGATTAAGGCTTTGTTGTTGTTGTATAGAACTTCAGCACATGCAGTGCTCCTACAAACATTTGGCTGTTAATTCCAGACTTTCCATGTTTCCTCAAGCTTACCTGTTTCTAAGAAATATGAGACCCCTTGTTTCATGATCTAAATAGGATCCTTTTTAGAAAGTTATTCTATGTTGCCATTTTGAATTAGCCTGGAATTATGTTTTTCAAGCTATTCTCAATTTAAGGTTATTCCTCCATTATGTTTGTAAAAAGTTTTGCATTCACGTGGTCACTTATTTAGCAACTTGTTATATATAATCAGTATATTCATGATTCCTTACATGTTTCCCATGTATACAATGTATAAACATGTTCATTTAAACTTGTGCATTTTCATCTTTATACTGCATTCTGATGTAGATTAAAATGAATTTCACCAGGGAGCTGAAAAGATTGCAGAGGCTCTGAAAGATAACAAAACAATGTCTACCATAGATTTGGTGAGCATTTATTTTGTTGTAATCCTCATAAAGTCAGAATCTTGCATACATTTCTATTTTCCTTATATTACACATATGGAAACTATGCCCAAGTTGCCTTTGTCCATTCAATGTGTATGCTTCTCTACTTGATCTTTAAATTGTTGATTCAGCATAGTTTTTGGTCATTAGCACAGCTTGTTCTCTTCGTATCTAACCTAAAACGGTCCTCTTTGGAAGCAGGATAATTTGGGGGGCAATAAAACCTTGTTTGAAATTCCCTTGATAATATAATTTGGGGGGGGGGGGGGGGGGCCAAAAAAACATTTTTGTAATTAACATGTTAATAAATATTTGGGGGGGGGGGTAAAACCTTCTTTGAAATTTTCCTTGACAATTCTGTATTTCATATGGGACGTAAGCCACGTTAGAGGGGATATGTATACATGCTGAATCCTTGAAGCTTCTTATTTTCAGGGTGGCAATAACATTCACTCCAAAGGGGTTAGTGCAATTGCGGAAACTTTGAAGGATAACACAGTGCTGACAACAGTAAGTCCTATTGCTATTGGGACAACTTTTGCCTACAAGATAAGTTCTAAGACTAATTCAAAATGCGCATTGTAGTTGGATTTGAGCTACAATCCAATTGGATCAGATGGTGTTAAAGCTTTGTGTGATATCCTCAAGTTCCATGGGAAGATCCAAACCCTTAAGCTTGGCTGGTGCCAGGTGATCCTCAGAACTGAATATAATCAAATGGGCTGGTTTACCTTTAAGTGTTCCTGCTTCTTCAGCAAAGTTACATATCCTGCAGATAGGTGCGCAAGGTGCAGAGTTTATTTCTGATTGTCTGAAGTACAACACAACATTGTCAACATTGGATTTGCGGGCGAATGGGCTTGGAGATGATGTATGCATTTCATGTTCATTATAACTAGCACTTTGGTGCATGATCCATGCTTAGCTTGCTGACACTTTCAAATTCTTGAAGGGTGCTATATGCTTGGCACGAAGTTTCAAGATAATCAATGAATCTTTGACGTCACTTGACCTGGGTTTTAATGAGATTAGAGTGAGTGAATACAGTGTTTCCCCCCTATTGGCATTCTATATGTTATACTCTGGACAGAAATAGTTATTGCAGCAAATCATAACTTGGGTATGATATGTACGTTAGTACTCCATCATAATTTCATTTTTATAATCTGGACAGGATGATGGAGCTTTTGCGTTGGCGCAAGCACTCAAGGCTAACGAAGATTTGGCAGTCACGTCATTAAATCTTGGAAACAACTTCTTCACAAAATTTGGACAGGTTACTTTAGTTTATTTTCATCTATCAATGATTATACATATTTAATTTAAGTTTCATGCCTTAATTTGAGTCAATTCAATACAGGTCGCTCTCTCTGAGGCGCGTGATCATGTATATGAGATGAGCGAAAAGGAGATAGACATTTATTTTTAGGTGGTGGGTTTCCCGCTGGACATCAAGTAGGCCCAAGAATAAGATCCAGGTAGAGCATGCGTTATGCCTGTATAGAAAATTTCGGTGAACTAGTTAAAACATTTTAGGCTAGCCATTTAACTGTCTATATGCAATTTTTGCTGGTGAGATTAATCTTGTCTTGAGCCATTCATATTGTTTGGAAATGGAATGGATATGATGGACATTATTTACTGCTCACGTTGTTGTGGCTTTCGGATAATCTTTACATGAGCAGTGCGGCTGTTGATGAACTATTTAGCTTTGACTTAACATCATAATATGGATGTTAAACTCAACTAATTAGCCTGTTTTAAACATTGTGATGGAGGGATGATATGATTACGTTGGCGTGTTCTTCTGTAATTATGTGGATGATTTTGTTGATATGGTTACATATATTCCTCTAAATTGAAACACGTAATCCTGACATTCATGTGTGCACAAGACCTGCAGCTACATGGTAAACCTTCCATCAAAACAGTATGATTTTCACACAAAGATTCACGCGTTACATTCCGAGCCAGCCAGATAGGCAGGTAGCACATGTAGAATGCGGTTGACCGATTTTTGTTGACCTGCCAAGGGTAAGTACTTTGGTGTTTTCTAATAACTGGTTTAATGCATTGACATGTAATTCTGAGACGACTTAACAATCAATACTCGCAATGAACTATCTTTTAAAGTTGTCTCATAGTAATTCTATTTTCTCAATTCGTGCATTGAAAAAATATTATGAGATGTCACTACAAGATTTCTTAGTTCTAACTATAGCCTACAGTTTCCACATTCACTATATTTTCTCATCTCCAATGGGTGACAGGCATTTTAGTGTCACGGTAGTATTTGCCGAGAGTAAAAAACCAATTCCCTACCGATGATTACTGAACAACATTACTAATAATGAACAACATTACTAATAAATTTTCAATTGTTACACATTAATTAGTAATATTAAATGTGGATTAATGATAAAACTCATTCCATAACTCTCGGCTCAAATCGCGAGGCAAATGTGCCTAGTTATACCATGATTAGACAATGTAGTGCTACAATAACAATCTTTAATGGTGGATTAATTAGGCTTAACGAATTCGTCTCGTGATTTCCCGTCCATCCGTAGTTTTGTAATTAATTTATGTTTAGTTCTCCTAATATAACTTATTTTAGTTCTTAAAATAATTTCTCATAAATTTTTGGAACTAAACTGGTCGTTTGGTTCCTGCAGTAAGGCCAATCTCAGTGGAGTTTCATAGAGAGTTTCATTACATTAAATAGACAGACGTGGTGAAGAGAGAGAATGTGAGAGTTTCATGAAATGTGAGGAGAGTTTCATCACCATGAAACTCCACTGGCACAGTTACCTAGTTTTCAGTCTAGGTAATTGTGCTCATGAAACTTGCACTGAGACTAGCCTAATAAGTATAAGTTCCGTTCCATCAGTTGCTAGAGGACTAATTAGGAGTATTAAATTTAGATCAATGATAAAACAAGTTTAATAATTTTAGTTTTTTTGGGAGTTGAATTTATTAAGCCTAATTAGATTATGATTACAATGTGATGCTACAATAAAATGTGCTAATCATGAATTAATTAGGCCCATTTATTTTGTCTCGTTGAAAACCTAGAACTTGTGCAATTAATTTTATAATTCAATTATGTTTAATCCTCTTAAATAGCTCCGCCTACGAAGTAACTGAATCCCCGCCGACCACTCGCTGACTACAACTGTAGGTGAGGGGATTGTTTTAAATCAATCTCGTAAATTTGTTAAAACGAGAAATCGAATCCGAATGATCATACCTATACTCTCTGACCAACTAAGTTGGAGGACCTTTGGCCAGTCCGCGTGGCTGCTCACTAAGATTTCCCTCGCGTGTTAGGATACTGATTCGGGCAGCTCATCTGTGTCTGAGGGCTAAGGCCATTTCGAAACGTGCGTTCGTGTTGCTGCCACGGGCACGGCTCTGAATCGATGAACGAATCCCATATTCCAGCGACCGAGCACAATTATTCGGTTGACTCCGGCTTTGTGGGGACAGGCAAGATATGAGCAATGCCGCCGATTGCCGAACCATACCTGTACGTGAACAGCGAACGGATCCGCGCGGAACAGAGAAGCCGGCCCGTGCCCATGCCATTTCCGTCGTCATTTGGTCAAGGCGTGTACTAGCTGTACTCTCTTCGTTTTTCAGATAACGGATTGAAGAGCGAGAACGTTCCGGCTTCATATCCTTATGCCCTGTGGCTAGGGCTAGCTGATATGTGTGGAACAGTGGAATTATTAATCCACATGCATATCCCCATGTGCTATGGGAAAAAGTTCAATATCGATTCGAAACACTATTCATTCACGCATATTTGACGAACTAATTAAACCCACCTAGAAGAGCCACTAGGGAAGAGCCTTTTGGATCGGGTAGCTCTTTTAGTACCGGTTTATCAACTAGTACTAGGTAATACCACGCGCGATGCTGTGGAAATTTCTTAAACAAAATTTTAAGGTGCAATGTGAAAGTAGGAACACTAAAGTGATTTCATGACACAACATTATACATGGAAGCATGATAATTGTTGAGAGAGAACCATTCTAAATTATTGATCATGCATTTTTTCTCTACTACAGGAATTTGTAGCATGCTACTCACAAAGGCATGATATTAACCAAAAAAAAATCGATTGAAGACATAAATATATGATTTAGTGGATGGTGACATGCCGTATAGTGGATGGTGCGTGGAATGCTTGCATGTTGAGAGAAATCTATCCATGACTTGTAGTGGGTCTCACATATATAGTTGTTACTAGGTGATACCCCGTGCGTTGCTGCGGAAATTTTTAAACAAAATTTTAAAGTGAAATGTGAAAGTAGAAACACCAAAGCGATTACATGGCGATATTCATCTGTAAACAATATTATATATGAAAGCATGTTAATTTTGTTGAGAGAGAACCGTTCTTAAATGATTGATCCTACATGTATTTCAACTGTGAGAATTTTATGGCGTTCTACTCGCAAATACAACATGTTATTAGTCACAAAAAATCGACGAAGACATAAATATATGGTTTGGTGGATGTTAACAGGGCTTATAGTGGATAGTGACATGGCGTGAAGTGGGCTATGACGTGGCGCGTTAAGAGGCAGGAGAAGTCGTTAGTGGGTATCAATTATATAGATGTATATGATTTGCTAAGTCGGTATTAAAAGTATTTTTTTTAGTATCGGTTGGTTATATGTCACGTCACATATCATTTCATTTCCTTTTTTATAATTATCTTTCCTTTCCTTTTCCCACAAATTTCGCAAAATCGCACTAAGAATCACTTACAAATTTCACAAGAATCAATATCATAATTTCGTAACCTAATCAACTATTACACAAGAATCAACATCGTTCACAAGAGAGGAGAGGAGAGGGAGAGGGAGTAGGATCGTCGAAGTGGCAGCCTCCGGTCACCCTGCACCGGCGGCCGACACCTTGCACCTGTAGCACTCAAGCTCCATCGGGAGGCCCAGCCCCCGCGCGTCGTCGGGTGACTGTGTCCCTGCATAGTCCTGCCTCAGTGAGAGAGAAGATGGAGAAGAGATAAAGGAAAAGTGAGAAGGGGAAAGAAGAATGAAAGGGAGGAGATAAGCATGTGAGAGAGGCAACAACGGAGCCCACTGTTAAGCAACTTGTAATCATGTGTTGTCACGTACTCAACAACCTAGAAGATTAGTTGTAGTGTATCCTTATCTAACTCACTTGTAAATAGGAGATCTCCTTTGGTTGTTGAGATGTGGCTTGTAATCCACGGTGGAGGATGTTTCCACCTCTATATTAACATGCAGGGCGGCCCTAGAAGGGTTCAACGTCTTACACCAAAGTTTACATGGTATCACGAGCCAAACTCTCTTAGATTCATCTAGATGTCGTCTTCCACCTCCTTCTCGTCGACCTTGGCGTCCATGGCGACGCCCCTCGGGCTTCCTATCTCGGAGAAGCTCTCCATAAACAATCTCCAGTTGTGGAAGCTCCAAGTCCTGCCGGCCGTTCGAGGTGCTCAATTGGAGGATCATCTCGCGAGCACGACGGTGCCTCCACCGAAGGAGATTGATGTCAAGCAAGGTGACAAGGTCGTGAAGGAGGCCAACCCGGAGTACACCAGATGGATGACACTTGATCAGCAAGTTCTGAGCTACTTGCTGAGCACGATGACGCGCGACGTCATGCTGCAAGTCGCTACGGCGACAACCGCGGCCGAGCTGTGGGCGGCGGTCGAGGAGATCTTCTCCTCCCAATCTCGTGCGAGGGCAATGAACACTCGCATCGCGCTGGCAACCCTTAAAAAGGGGAACATGTCGGCCAATGATTACGTCGCCAAGATGAAGGCGCTGGCCGATGAGATGGCCGGCGCCGGGAAGCCGATCAGCAACGACGAGCTTGTCGGGTATATCCTGATGGGCCTTGACGAGGAGTATAACCCCCTGGTGTCGGCGATCATCACTAGGGTTGAGCCGATCGGCTATGGCGATCTACTGGCTCAGATCCTGAGCTTCGAGAGTCGCCTCAACATGTCCCGCGGCGATAGCTCAAATCAGTCCTCAGCAAACATTGTGTCCCGTGGCGGGCGTGGTGGCTTTGGCCAGAAGAACCGTGGTGGCGGTCGTGGCTCGTCAGGAGGACGTAGCCGCGGCAATGGAGGACGTGGCCGTGGGAACAACAATGGGTCGAAGCCCCGTTTCAGCGGCAAGTGCCAAGTCTGCTTCAAGGAAGGACACAGCGCTATCCAGTGCTAGCATCGCTTCGATGAAGACTATGTTCCTGATGAGAAGAATGTCAATGTCGCTACCTATGCGTACGGGGTTGACACGAACTGGTACACCGACACGGGAGCCACTGACCACATCACCAGCAATCTAGAGAAGCTATCCATCCACGACAAGTACCATGGTGGTGACAAGATCCGCACTGCCAGTGGATCAGGTATGAACATTGATCATATCGGTCATGCTACTATTTGCACCCCTAGTCGAGATTTACATCTTAAAAACATTCTTCATGTTCCCAAAGCCAAGAAAAATCTTGTTTCTGTTCACCGTTTAGCTGCTGATAATCATGCTTTCCTTGAATATCATCCAAATTTTTTCTTGGTCAAGGATCAAGAAACGAAGAAGACACTCTTGGAAGGCAGATGTAGAGGAGGCCTCTATCCTTTTCCTGAGTCAAATAAAGAAGCTCTCAGTGCCATACGACCTTCACTTTCTCGATGGCATAGTAGATTGGGTCACCCATCTTTTCCTATAGTCCAAAAAGTTATTAGTGAGAATAATCTAGCTTGTGTTAGGGATGCTACTGTTGGTTTGGTGTGTGATGCATGCCAACAAGCCAAGAGCCATCAACTACCCTATCCCAAGTCTTCTAGCATTTCAAAGTTTCCTTTAGATTTGATCTTCTCTGATGTATGGGGACCTACTCCTGACTCTGTTGGGAGGAATAAATATTATGTGAGCTTCATTGATGATCACAGCAAGTTTGTCTGGATCTATTTGCTTCGTTATAAATCTGAGGTCTTTGCTAAGTTTACTGAGTTTCAGCAGCTAGTAGAACGGCGTTTTAATAGAAAAATTGTCTCCATCCAAACGGATTGGGGAGGAGAATATGAACGGCTTAATTCCTTTTTTAAGAATGTTGGGATCTCTCATCTTGTATCATGTCCCCATGCTCATCAGCAGAATGGTGCAGCCGAACGAAAACATAGACATATCGTTGAGGTAGGCCTATCTCTTCTTGCACATGCATCTATGCCCTTAAAATTTTGGGATGAAGCTTTCCTAGCCGCTACATATCTTATAAACCGTACACCGAGCAAACTTCTTCAATACTCTACACCTCTTGCCGTCTTATTTGATGAACAACCAGATTATTCCTCGCTCCGAGTTTTTTGATGCGCCTGCTGGCCCAACCTCCGCCCTTACAATTCCAGGAAGCTTGCTTTCCGGTCAAAAAGGTGTGCTTTTCTTAGGTACAACAACATGCACAAAGGGTATAAATGCCTTGATATATCTAGTGGCAGGGTGTATATTTCTCGGGATGTAATTTTTGATGAGGCAATTTTTCCCTTCTCTGAACTTCATGAGAACGCCGGTGCTCGGTTAAGAAAAGAAGTAGAGCTTCTTCCTGATCTCTTTTATTCATCTAGGGGTACAATGGTGCATGATTTGAGTATGATTAATTGTTCTAATATACCCACTAGTCCTCCAGATCCATCTACTGATCAAAATCCGGAGCAAAATACTGTCTCGGAGGCCATATTTCATGCTGTCTCGCAGGAGCCGACAGGCGCGCACTTCGAAGCTGATCCGCCTGCGCCCAACGATTCCCCTGCATCTTCGGGATCGGAGCCGCGGGCTCCAGACGCCGCGTCCCCAACCGCGACCACGCCTGCACCGGGTTCCACCTCTCCGACGCCACCACGTGCCCCTGCCTCGGCCGCAGCTGCGCCACCGAGCGGATCTGGTGTGGCGAACGGATCCGGTGCGGCGCCGTCTCCTGCTACACAAGCTGCGCCAACTGCTGAACAAGCTGCATCAACAGCCCCGTCAGATCCTCCCCGTCCTCGCACCCGTGCACAAGATGGCATACGGAAGTCGAAGGTATATACGGATGGCACAGTTAGGTATGGTTTGTCTGCTGTTTCCGCTGAACCATGCACTGTTGCCGAGGCTATGAGCAATATTAATTGGAAAAAGGCCATGGATGTGGAGTACATGGCACTCGTGAAGAACAAAATGTGGCATTTGGTTCCTCCTGAGCAAGGGAGGAATATCATCGATTGCAAGTGGGTTTATAAAGTCAAGCGAAAAGCTGATGGCTCTATTGATCGCTACAAAGCTCGTCTTGTTGCCAAAGGTTTTAAGCAGCGCTATGGTATTGATTATGAAGACACCTTTAGTCCAGTTGTCAAAGCAGCCACTATTCGTCTTGTGCTGTCCATTGCAGTGTCCTCCGGCTGGAATCTTCGTCAACTAGATGTTCAGAATGCGTTTCTTCATGGCTACCTTGAAGAAGAAGTGTTCATGAGGCAACCTCCTGGGTATGAAAATAGAAACTTCCCTAATTATGTGTGCAAGTTGGATAAAGCCCTCTATGGTTTAAAGCAAGCTCCACGGGCCTGGTACTCCCGTCTCAGTAACAAGCTTATTGCTCTTGGTTTTCGCCCATCCAAAGCAGATGTGTCTTTATTCTTTTACAACAAGGGAGGAATTACCATCTTCTTACTTGTTTATGTTGATGATATTATTGTTGCAAGCTCGTCTAGCAAGGCTACGGATGCTCTACTTGCTGACCTCAACAAAGAATTTGCCCTCAAGGATCTTGGTGAGTTGCATTACTTCCTTGGCATTGAAGTTAAGAAGATGAACAATGGTATTTTGTTGACACAAGAAAAATACACATCTGATCTATTGAACCGTGTTGGGATGGTTGATTGCAAATCGATGAACACACCCATGTCAAGCACAGAGAAACTTTCTTTATATGAAGGAGACACACTTGGTCCAGCTGATGCAACTCGATATAGGAGCATAGTCGGTGCTCTACAATATCTGACTTTAACACGACCAGACATTTCCTTTGCTGTTAACAAAGTGTGTCAGTTCCTACACAAACCGACTACAATACATTGGAGTGTGGTAAAAAGAATCTTGCAGTATCTGAAGGCTACCTCTAGTTTGGGGCTGCGGATTCGCAAGAGTTTGTCAACATTAGTCAGTGCTTTCTCAGATGCAGACTGGGCTGGAAACTCTGATGATAGGAGATCGACTGGTGGTTTTGCGGTATTTTTGGTGTCTAATCTTATTTCATGGAATGCCAGAAAGCAAGCCACAGTGTCAAGATCTAGCACGGAAGCAGAATATAAATATCTGGCGAATGCAACGGCAGAAATGATGTGGGTACAGACGTTACTCAAAGAACTTGGAGTTCGTGCGCCAAGGTATGCTAAGCTCTGGTGTGATAACTTAGGAGCAACGTATTTATCAGCCAATCCAATCTTCCATGCTAGAACTAAACACATAGAAGTGGATTTTCACTTCGTTCGAGAAAGAGTAGCACAAGGGTTACTGAAGATACACTTTGTATCAACTAGAGATCAAGTGGCAGATGGGTTCACCAAACCTTTACCGGTCAAGCTATTGGAAAGGTTTAGAGACAATCTTAACTTAGATAAGTTATGATTGAGGAAGGGTGTTAAACAACTTGTAATCATGTGTTGTCACGTACTCAACAACCTAGGAGATTAGTTGTAGTGTATCCTTATCTAACTCACTTGTAAATAGGAGATCTCCTTTGGTTGTTGAGATGTGGCTTGTAATCCACGGTGGAGGATGTTTCCACCTCTATATTAACATGCAGGGCGGCCCTAGAAGGGTTCAACGCCTTATACCAAAGTTTACACCCACATGTGGTGTGGTGCGTGCATTTGGCAATTAGTACCGAGTTTTTTTTCCTCCACCCGTACTGATATATGACATTTAGTATTAGGTGAATCCTCCACTCGGTACTACAGCACTAAAAAAGAGCGCTTGGCGCATCAGTATCAGATGTATTAGGCCAGTTTCAGTGGCAGGGTCATCGACATTTAATGGACTGCCACATATGCTTTTTTTTGATGACATGGCACCAAATAAATGAAGGAAGAGAAGATCTCAGGGTCCTGGTGATGACCCCGGGTCGACACAGGTACCAATGCTCACGACCCTCCACTGAGAGCCCATGACCCTGCATTTGATCACAACACATGCAAGATTTAAATGCTACATTCTATCTATGAATCTGTGCCCATGACCTTGTGCATTGAGAGTGACAGGGTCATCATGCTGAAAAGATGGTGTGGCGGACTTGGTAAGTGTGCCTATGGCACTGCCACTGAGACTGGTCTTAGCAATATCGAGTGGTAGCTTCTCGGTACTCATGCCTCACATTTAATACCGGCTGGAGTACTAAATGAGGTTACTGGAGACGTCTCAAGAATTAAGTGTTGGTCACCAATCCGATAGTAAAGGGATCACAGAGGCGTCTTGGGACCTAGGGCCCGGTACAGTACTAATGTGCGGGTTAAAATGTAACTGGTACTGAGCATCTCCAGTAGTGAGCCACGGAGACACAACATTTGGGGTAATCAAGCTAACGCGTGTGTCATCTTATAAAAACAATTTAATAAATAAGAAGGGAAGAAAAGAAAGGCAACACATTAGGTTCGATGCGCTGCAAGGTAGACATTGGGTGAAGGATATTGTTTTCTGGGATGGTAAGTATGGTCGTCCAATACCTTCACCGATGGGACACACTGAGTGACTTCCACCTATCGGTCTAGCCGTATAGGTTTGTTTGGAAATAGTCGCCTTCGGGAGACTTCTTTTCTATTTCATGGGGAGAACTAGCCTGGCGGGGGCAGATCGCCTCTGAAAGATTCAGGCACCTGGTAGGTGCCGCTTCTTTTGGTTGTCTAGTGTTGCATGGTCGTTGTTGGACATCGAACATGCTACGTCGACTTGGCCTGCGAGATAGGGATGACTGCGCGCTGTGTGTGCAGGAAGTTGAAACTTTAGACCGCTTGCTTATCAGTTGTGTCTATGGTAGTGAAATGTGGATCCAGATTCTACGGTACTTGGGACTTCAGGAGTTGACGCCACAAGAGGAGGCCCCTTTGTCTGAGTGGTGGTTGAAGGCCACGAAGTGGGTTCCAAGCTTCAACGTAAAGGATTCGACTCTCTAACCCTTTTGGTAATATGGTCATTGTGGAAGGAGAGGAACCGTCGTGTCCATGTCAGGGCAGTGCTTCAATCGGTGGCGCTCGGACCGCTAATCCTCGAGGAGGCATGACGATGGGGTCGTGCTGGGTTCGTCAGGCGATCCCTTGGTCGTTCTAGATTTTAGTCTCATTGTTTTGTGGACTTAGGTCCGTTTTCAGCTTTGTTACTAGTTGTTGTTCTTGTATTAAAACTATGTAACCACACTTTTCTTTTTCTTAATGAAAAACGTGCTAAGCACATCTTAAACAAAACGGGAGACGGCATCACGTACATACACATCACAGCGACGCTGCCTAACTAGATATACACACACAGGCAGGCAGCTGCTGCGTACAACTTGCGCAAGTGCTCGGAGATCATATCCACGGCCGGAATCGAGTTTGCGTGGCTGAGCTAGCTATGAGAGCAAAAGATTAGAGATCGATTTGCAGCGGCAAGAGACAGGGAGGTAGTCCATGCGTGTGCACAAGGCGCACTTGACACACGTTGCCAATTGTGTCCAGCGTGTGCAAGCTCTCCGATATCATCCCTCGGCTATAAAACGGCGCGACAGTAGTTGAGGGCTTGAGGGGGTAGGGTGAGGTCAGCTGTGTCTGCGTGCTAAAGCATAGAGCAGTGGCGGACCTAGAGGTTTTCTACAGCCTGGGCAAAATCTGCAGCCTAGAGACGTGCTTTGGCCCATAGCCTTGTGGTGTGCCTTTGCCCAGTTGCCGATGCATCATGCTTAAGGTAATTTTTGCAGCTTAATTGTTCATTCAGTGGACATCAGCTCAATGAGCCCGGGCATATGGCCAGGGTGGCCGGGCCTTGGGTCCGCCACTGGCATAGAGGACGCTAGCAGTCGTCTTTGTTTTGCAATGGGTGCCAAGGCCTCTAGTTCTTGGTGTCTCCTCCTCGTCGTCGGTGTCCTGCTGGTGGCTGCCGCTGGCTCGGCGACGCTGGCGGCGGCGGAGGCGGTGTTCGACAAGAACTATGAGGTGCAGTGGGGCGCAGATGGCTATCACCTCGTCATCAGGGGAACGGAGGCTAACATCACCATGGATCAGAGCTCTGGTAAGTTCGTAGCTCGGTAGGTCGATCAGGTGTACATATGAGCGAGCTGCGGCTTTGTTAATTGCTCACGCATGCAACGTGAAGATTGACCCGCCGTTTGCGCTCTTTTGCTGCGCCATATGAGTGATCGTGCTTTCGTGGGTGCAGGTGCAGGGTTCCGGTCCAAGTCCATGTACGGTTCAGGGTTCTTCCACATGAGGATGAAGCTGCCCTCCGGGTACACGGCCGGCGTCGTCACAACCTTTTATGTGAGCTCTACGGTCCATTATATGCGTGTCTTGCTTGATTTCTCCATCGTTCAATATTTCACCTCCGTGATCCCAAACACCACACGCCGATCAAAATACTGAGAAAAATATGCGTGTACATGTGTGTGCTTGTTCCAGCTTATCTCGCAGCCGGAAGATGGCAGCCGCGACGAGGTGGACTTCGAGTTCCTGGGCGACAAAGCCGGCGTGCCGATCACCCTCCAGACCAACGTCTTCGTCAACGGCCGCGGCGACAGGGAGCAGCGGCTGCACCTCTGGTTCGACCCCTCCGCCGACTTCCACGACTACAAGATCCTCTGGAACCCCTACCAGCTCGTGTAAGCCCCCAAAAGAATTCTTTTCCATGTTCGTAATGGTAAAAATCAGGAAATGCTAAATGTTGCATGCATGGCTCCGTCCTAATTAATAAAGCACATCTCGTGAATGTCCTCAACTCACAACAAATCCACCGCAGGATGTTCGTTGACGACACGCCGATCCGGGTGCTGAGGAACCTGACGGCCACCGTGCCGGGGTACCCTTTCCCGGCGAAGCAGACGATGCTGATCCGCGCGAGCATGTGGGACGGCGGTCGGACCAAGGTGGACTGGTCCAAGGGTCCCTTCACGGCCGGGTACCGGGGCTTCGACGTCAGCGGCTGCGCCAACGGCAGCGCGACGCCGTGCGGCTCGCCGGACCTGTGGTGGAACGGCGGCGAGTACCGGAACATCACCGCGGAGCAGCGGGCGGCGTACGAGGGCGTGAAGAAGCACTACATGAACTACGACTACTGCGCCGATAAGGCTAGGTTCAACAACAGCGTGCCGATCGAGTGCACCTATGCTTAATTAAGAAGCTAGAGCAGTGCTGTTGGATCGATCAAATCATTGGCTTATAAATACTAAAGATATGTATTACGTGTGATTATTTGATGAGTAACAGTAACTCCAGCATTTTTACTATTATAAAATATTTTGAATTAGTCAAACCAATTCATCAAACCTGTCCAACAATTACAATCGCTAAATCAAACCCGAACCCAATCATTATATATGTCACCACCCTGTCCACCAAACCAACTGAAGTCAATTAAGAAAATCAAACCACTAAAACCGGTTTGAGATCAAATCATTCCCAACCTTAGACGAAGGTGAGAAGTTGGGTTGGAGTGTGGCGGGTGTGCGAAGGCAGCGATTCGGGCGGAGCCTAGGGGAGGAGATTAGAGGCCGCGGCTTGACTAGCGAGCATATGGAGGAGGTGGCAGCCGGATGGAGCTCTACGGGCACGTGCGGAGCTAGTGGCGGGGGTCAAGCGTAGGCACCAAAATCCCACGAAGACAGGGAAGGGATGCATTGGAGAAGAAAATAAGTTCGTGGTCCGCAGAGAAAGGAAAAAAGAAAGAAGAAAGGAAAAAAAAAGAGAGGAATGGGAAAATAAAGAAATAGTAAAGAAAAAGTGAAAAAGCATAAAAATTAGGAATAATAAAAAGAAAGAAAAAACAAAATAACCAAGGGCATAATAGACATTTGATCTCTTCTATGAATTGTAAAACTCCAAGTGAAGCTGTTTTGCCAAATATTTTTTTCAACAAAAGCTAAAGCTCAAAAAGTTGCTTTTCCAGATGAGCTAAAGCTTAAGCTATTTTAACATGAGCTTGAGCCGTGCTAAACGGACCTGAATCTACATGGATGGAAGCCTCCTCAAAGGAGAGTTCACACCTCTTTGACTTATTGCTTTCTGTTTTGCACACCATAGCTTTTCATTTGTTTTTTTAGCCTGCCAATTTTTTATTGAGGTTGCAAAATACCGGTGAAATATTTTTATAGGTAGCCACTGTTTTGTTTATAGAATTACATCTGATCTCCCCCCTATAGATACATATATGTAAACATTCCATTTTTACAACTGTTTCATGATTAAGATAAAAAATTTATCCATGCCTAATATGTAATAATTAGTTTCTTGTATCATTGTATTTAACTCCTGCTGATTTGTTTATGATGAGTTGGTCTTGATCTTTGATAGCTCTTGGATACTACTTTTGCTGATTTTTTTTCTTGCATTATAGTAATTTATAAATGTATGGATCGATGACACAAGAAGGGGTTAAATTGGGGCTGTTTCAAATTTCTAGAACAGTAAACCTTAACCTAAAATTCTAGTGTTGCCCAATCTAATCTATATCTATATAATTTATATAGATGAAACCCACTCAGAGGTATTAACTATATTTCTCTCAACATGCAAACCATCCACCTCACATGCCACGTCATCATCCACTGGATCATCAATTTATGTCTTCCACCGATTTTCTGTGACTATAGTCCATAGCATCCATGCATCTTTCCGAGTACTATGCTCCAAAATTCCAACAATAGAAATACGTGAAAGATCAATCATTTGAAAACCGTTTTCTCTCAACAAAATGAACATATTTTCATATATAGTGTCGTTTGCTCTCAACATGCAAACCAACCACCTCACATGCCACATCATCATCCACTAGATCATCAATTTATGTCTTCCACTGATTTTCTGTGACTATAGCATCCACGCATCTTTGCGAGTACCATGCTCCAAAATTTCAACAATATAAATACGTGAAAGATCAATCATTTGAAAACCATTTTCTCTCAACAAAATGAACATATTTTCATATATAGTGTCATTTGTAAATTAAAAGAAATGTTGCATAGCAATCATGTTAGTTTATACTTCCAAATTTTCACATTACAACTTTATTTAAAAATTCCCGCAGCAATACACGGGGTATCACCTAGTTAGTTTTAAGACTAGAAACTAAGCATGTTAACAAGAAGGGACTCAATTAGCAAGAGAGTCACACTATAATGATAATAATTTCCTTAGGCAAGATTGAAGCAAGTAGAAGCACAAACTAAGCAAGGGCAATTAAGCATGAAACAACACAAAATAAAGCTCAAAGTAAGTGCAGAAATGTAAAGGAAGATGACATAGAGATACTATATTTTCCTCGTGGTATAAAAGAGTTGACGCTCTACTCCAGTTCACGTACGGAGCACCCGACCACGAAGGTTTTTTCTCCCCCAAGCCACGAAGACTTAGTTCTTCACTAAGAAGATCTCTTCTCCGTTTCCATAATGACAGGGTGGGGGACCACGAAGGGTTTTTCTCCCCCCAAGCCACGAAGACTCAGTTCTTCACTAAGAAGATCTCTTCTCCATCTCCATAATGACAGGGTGGGGGCCCATGATTTGAGGTTTGGGTATTGTTGGCATTTCTTAACATCATCACTAGATTATGAGTTCCTAGTAACGATGACAGAAATAACCAAATGGTAATCCTAACGATTACAAGAGTCCGCAAGCGTACGAAAGTACCATTGTAGCATTTCCCCAAAGGAGTATTCCAAAGGGTATCGAATCCAAGGAAGGCTGGGTGGATTAACAAGTTCAACACTATTGCAATGAGTATAAATCATAGACGGAAACAAACCAGACACTCAAGTACAGGGGTAAGATATGATAGATAAGAGGGTAGTGTGAACACACAAACACACACTCTCTAAAGGTCCTAGGCTTAGGAGGCAACATACGAGTTAGTTCTAGGTTCTAAGGTACTAAACACACAAAGTTAGTCAGACGAGTTAGATACACACTAGCATTGCATGACTGCTGGCTCAAGCACCCAGGTACAAAACGGGGAGCTAACCTCCCGCGTCGCTTACGCATGACTCCGGTTGTTAGACTTTAGACTCCTACAGCGTATCCGAACGGGGGGGGGGGGGGATTCCAGAAGTGTCCAACGGCTGTCACCACCGCGGCCTACCCCAAGACAAACCGTGGGATACACTCATAAGCAACGTAGCTACGCAACCCAAGCACCACGCTTACGTTGTTAGTAGGACCCTGACCGGCCCGGGCTATTGTGACCCAGGTCAGAGCCGCCAGGTAAACCGGCCAATTGCACCGAGTACCGTAGCTTGAGCATGAACTTCATACAACACAAACATGGGATCTAACTAGATCAAACTAGGCTAGGTACACAAACAGATTTGTGCTTTCCTATGTCTATTCAACAGGATCAAAGGGTCGTGTTCGTGAAGAACACGAGCCTCTAACTTATGAACAAACACCGAAAACATGTGTAAGTCACTCGTCAACTAGATCGAAAGGCCTTGTTCATCAAGAACATGAGCCTCTAAATGATGAACAAGCGAAGAACACATGAACAAATCACCCAAGTATACAAGCACAACTTTATATGAAATAGCTGAATAACTGAAGTAGATCAAAGTCATACAATAAAATAAAGATACAAGAGAACTCATACCTAGATCCCAAAGTAGACTTGGAACCTGAAGTAGAACTACTCTAGCCTACCTCCTAGCCTTAGAAACCAAAAGTGAGAGAGGAGGAGTAAGGTGTGTTGGTAAGAAATGAACCCCTCCCCTTCTATTTATAGGCCTGAGCACCGGCGCCAAGAGGAGTGAAACACCCCGGGGATGGCCACTAGGACCAATGGACAAGAACCACGTGGAGGCCCGGGATCAGCCGACCCAAGGTCAGTTCGGCTGATCCAAGGGTCGGCCGACCCCAGGTGGGTGTTGACGGTCGAATTTGGTACAACTAGCTATAAGTTTACCGTCAACATTGGCAATGATTTTATATGCAAACTAACGGTGCTAACCCCCTAGATATAATAAGTTCACACTTGCATGTGGATTGTGGAGTATGGTGTGTTTGCAGGAAAATGAGAGCTTAAAGGACGGATTCGTATGAAGTTCAAAAGGCCGATCAAGGAGTTCCGTCCGTACACGAGTGCAAGCCAAATTTACTCTCAAAGGTGGTGAGGACCAAAGTGCTACGACGAAACATTCCCGAGGATCAAGATGAAAAGATCGGAGTTCATACAACAAGACACCCTATCTTGATAGCGGGGATGATGATGCCAAAAAGCCACATATGAAGGGGCAGAAAGCCAAAATTGCAAGAGAGGCCAGCCAGAGGAAGATGGGCCCGAACCGGCCCAAAAAGGGCCCAGGTCGACCGGCCTGGTCGGATCGGCGTGGCCTGTTTTTGTGGCGGTTTGGCTCCCCCTTTGACCTAGCCCCTCTTCGGTGCATAAATAGCCCCTACCTCCAACGGCCGCCATATCCATTCACCAGAGAGCCGCCGAAAGAAGGAGATACACCGAAGGAAGCTGACGGCCGCCACGAGTCTTTGAAGGTACCTGGGAGATGGCTTAGGCCACCCCTAGCCGCCATGGCCTCCCTGCAAGGTTGTGACATGGTGGAGTTCGGGAGTCACCCCAACATTCGTCGGGGTATGTACGCACATGATGGTGATATCAATCCACTCTTTATTCTAGTTGTCTCGACTTTGGTCTACTTTAATGCATGCTTTCTTCCTCATATGTGATGCATCCATATGTTCATAGTAAGATTAGATCTATTCATGGTGATTAGTCTACATCTTGCGGATACATTGAAGTAGCATGTTTTAGCTAGTTGGGTGATTACCCTCGTGTGGTGACAGCATGCGGGAGGGAAAAGTTCTAGCGACGACATGATGTGGAATAGGATCGAAGGCGAGTACCACGGGAGTCGGTGCACGGCCACCAAGGAGGAGGAGCTACGAGTAAGAGCGCCTTGGTGGGCGTTTGGGGTAAAGCTTTGGGAAACCTTAGGCGTCAACATGCACCTCGCACCGGTGACCTTGGGAAAGTAGGCCGCTTGCGAGCCGCCTTTTGGAGAGATGATTCCGTGTACCTTTAGTTGAGGTGCAATCTATGTTTTGACCACTTTTTGACTAGAACGGTACCTAGAGACGATAGGCCCTAGCTCCTTGGTTGTGTTATCTCATCTATGGCTGTGAATGTGATCAACACTTATACTTCACTAATATTTATAAAGTGTTACCTTTCATATGCAATCTAAGATTCATGATTAGGATAGGTTCGATAGATTAGATGGTAAACCTTAGGTAGTTCTTTGTCGATCCACGGATTGATAAACCTTGGTGGAGTACTCTGAGGGAAGAGCTACAACCGACCCGTGTGCTTGCGGATCGAAACTTGACGCGCTTTTGAGCCGTCAACAAGCTTTTCTGGCGCCGTTGCCGGGGATCGGCAACTCGAACCCTAGGGTGATCTACCTTTCTATTTGACTAACCCAAGTTTTTATCGTTGCATATATGCTTGCTTTCTTGTTTGTGTCCTTGAAGGCAGGTGAAAAGCTAGACACAAAACTTGGATTTCGAGAAGTCCACCATCCGCTCCGACAAGACGAATAAGATTCGTTCTTTAGTGGTAGGTGCTAACTTTTGTTAGTGGCCCATCATCCGCTATCGAGTCCACACCCTACACAAAAGCACGTGAACAAGGTATGCCAATGTGTCAATGAATTTTAAGACTAACGTTCCATGGAGTTTTGTTTGTTGAAGCAATAGGCATTGGAAGTAATCACGTCACACAAAGAGTGCCCATCACTTTGGCTAAGAAGAAATCACAAAGATATGTACCATTGCCACCATGCTACTCGCTGTCCCAGCAATGGCGAAGACCTTGAAGCCAAAGGATGCGCGACATAATGCCCCGAAGACCACAAGATCAAGATCGTCAACATCTTCGACATTCACAAGAAGTTTCTGTTTGCATCGAGTTTTGCATAGCCTCACGGGAAGAACAACAGAATATCTTTGGATATTTAGAAGCCCCACGAAGTTACGCTTCCAACGAGTCAAGAATCAAGTCAATCGGAGGTTCCTACAAGCGGATATGGCCGAATCACCGATGGTTGCACGTCCTGAATTCTGGACAGCAAGCAAAGCTGAAGTGAAACAGCCATAACTCCCTCATATGGACTCCGATTAAGATGGATGAGTACCCGTTGGAAAGGTAATTTTATAAATTTTTCAATAGAATTATATTTTGGTATATGTTCTGTTATGTATACAGGGGAAAATCCACGAGGAAGAGGCAGCAGCAACACGATGAGAACAAGAGAGTGGAGATGAGGACGACAACAACGAGAAGTTTGGGCAATGCTTCCACTAGACCACACATGAAGAAATTCAGAGGCTTGGAATAAAACAAAGACCCCTGGAGCATTGGTGAATGAAGACACAAGTTGGCGACATCCGACGCAAGGAGTTGTTTGGAGAAGATTACACACAAAGGACGACATCCGATGGCGCAGATACTTTGGGTTCTCACACAATGGATCATGGAGTTAAATTTTCACAACCAAGATGTGTGAGTACATAAGTGAAGAGGAGTAATCCTACACAAAGCAACCTTGATGACATGTGGCACGAAGGAAGGAATTGAGAAAAGCCTACGCGAGCCACCTCCGATCATCAAGGATTGTTCGCTTTCAACTCCAAAGGACCACTCACCATGAAAAGCTCGAAGGCTAAGGTACACATCAAACTCTCAAGGTATTTTTGGAGATGATATCTCTCTTTTGAAATATTTATGTTCATATCCAATAGTATCTTTTGATTATATGCCTTGCACCTTTAATGATCGATAGGCTAGAACTTCTTGAGAATGATAAAGAGGCTAAGTTGTGCTTTAACTTTGATAATTTGCATGCCTAATGAACCCATGCCTAATGAGAGCCTTAGCGCTGAGCAAGAAACTTATGCAACCTTTAATCACATTTTGTTCATCTAACTTTTAAATTATGGTTATGATTGCATATATTTATATTATGTTTTGCAAATTCTAGACTTGCTTTATGCTTGGTCAAGCTCGTGACCTTAAAAGAGCATGTGTCGGGGGAAAACCCGAGTTTCACTAACCATGAAGGTCATTAAACCTTAATCAAGAGGAGAGAAGCCTTGCCCAAAGAAATTGCAACCTCGTGCATCGCCATCACCGAACCTCGAAAATGACGTCGCTGTTTTCAACAGTTTTGAGAACCTGATCAGATATGTAGAAGAAGACAAAAGTTGAAAATCAGAAGCTCCATCAAGTTCTGATCCCAACGCCTCCAAGATCGACGAATTTGAAGACCCGTACAAGGAGATATGACAAAAACATTAGGCGTTGCGCAGTCTGAAATCAGATTTGGACAGATTGCAGCGTTGGAGTAAAACAGGTGTAACTCACTCGATCGGAGTCCGTTGGGGGTAAATAAACACTTGATGGAAAGACAATTTCATGCACCACGCATTGGAGAAGTTGTTTGCTACATGGTCTGATCTGTACAGAGAGGAAAATTCATGAGAGGAGAAGCAGCAATGAAGAGCAAAGGAGGAGGGGATGATGATGCAAGAGACGATTGGGCAAGCTTCTCATTGAGCATGAATGATCGTGTCAAGCATGAAGAGTGGATCAAAGCTACATGGAGACCTTAAAATCTTGCATGAGGGACCATGGCTTCGCAACAATAATAAGGTACGTAAGAAAGTCGAGCTCTATGACTTTAAATGAAGCGTTTTGCGGGAGGCAACCCGGTTTTTACTTATATATAATATGACCGTCTACATTGTGCTTTTTAATCGAACCATCGAGTAACATTGTACCTTTGCTCTAATAAATGCCACAATAACACATTGTATGTTTTAATTGCTAATGAGGGAGCTCTTTGTTATTTGATCTTGGAAAATTTGTAGACCCTTTTGTGTGCCTATTAGTGTTTGGAGTCCTTTTCTTTTGTGTCTTTTTAGAGAGAAATATGAACTTTGGTACAACCCCATGGTTCTAAACTTGTGACTAGTTAATTTAGGCTAACAGTTGCATTTGTTTTAGATAACCACCACCAAGTCATTGTGTTCATCCATGTCATATTGCATTGTGTTGTTATGTTAAGCATGTTCGGTTTTATAAAACTTTTTGGAGCGCTTGAGTTCTTTGGCTTTAACATGGTGTTTGATCCAAGGATTCCGGCAACATAGTTGTAAACATGGTGTTTAGAACTTTGTGTATCTCTATAAAGTTTATTCTCAACCTTTCATGTATCTAACTCCATGCATTCACACTTGCACACACGTACACCCATTATATTTTTCTTTCACTAGATTAACAATGCCGCAAGTTAAGATCATAGGGGATGCCTTTGGTTTGTCGGCATAGAGTGAGTATTCCCAACTATCACCTCGGGGGTACTTTGTGCTTTAGAGTTGTTTTGCAGGCATGGTGAATCACTCCCATGAGTTTGTGATAAAAGCTGAAGTTAAGATCGTCAACACCTCCAAAATCCCGAAAGAAACACCGCTGTCTTCATCAAGATTAAGCACATGTTCAGAGATGTACAAAAGAGGAAATTTGGATATTTAGGAGCTCAATGAAGTCTTCTTTCCAACAAATCAAGATTCAACATTTTAGGAGACCCGTGGAAGGAGTTACAACCAAATCATTGGGCATCACACGTTCTGAAATCAGCTTGGGACAGCTTGCACTATCAAGGTAAAAAGGGCGTAACTCTCTTGTTCGGAGTCCGATTGGGATGAATGACCAGTCGTTGGAAAGACAATTTCAAGAACTTCGCAATGGAGCATTGGTTCGTTACATATTCTGTTCTAGAAGTAGAAGAAAAATTTGTGGAAGATGAACCAGCAATGAGGGACAACGTGGAAGGAGGTGAAGATGGGATAAGAAACAATTAGGACCAAGGCTCATGACAAATGGCGGGCATTGAAGGACAATAAGGGCAACAAAAGTGAAGAGCATGATGATGATCTCCACACATGGTGGTAAGACTTCAAGAATTATAAGATGGTTCATCATCTTCCATGCCTAGCAACATGCTAAGCATGGGGAAGGATTTGGTGGACATGAGAAGACCATATGGAGTACCACCAAGATCATGGTTGCCACGGGATGCTAATTTTCTTCTCCCAAGTTAAGCACAATGTTTAAGCATGGGGGAGGGCACGTTACACTACAAGCATCAAAGGATGGTAACAATTCCTCAACCCTCTCTTTGTCCTTATCTTTCTAAATGTCTGTACATTTGTATATGCCTTCAACAAACTTAGGTGCAACCTTTTATATCTCTCTTGTCAATAACATGGCTTCTAGGAGTACAACCTAGTTTTAGTTTTTGTTTAGATCATGATCACCATCGCCTAGTGCTCACCACGATGTTAATTTTTGGCATAATCTTGCTTGTGGAAAAATGAAGAAGGTTGCACTTTGTTTTACCTACATGATGTTGTATATGACTTGGCTAATTGCTCTCTATTAAAATGATCTTAAATTGACTAAATACCGGCTCTTTAATTTGTGTAGGTTAAATGACTAAATTCTAGACCCACATACTTTATGTTGCTCTTTGATTTGAGTTGACCAAAAACCCGATAACTTATTTTGTTTTATATAAAACTTATTTCCTATGCTATCTACATTTGTGAATCTCTTGCAAGGCTCTACCTACCAAAGCCTATATACTTATGATCTTTCATGTTGAAACCTTTAGAATGCAAACTTATATTCTGATGAGTTGGATTAGGATTGATGTTCTATGGTATGAGACTTAGAAGCTGGCCATTCCGTTTTGTGTAACTTCTTTTTGCTAGCCTTTCTATCCGTGCATTGTGAGTTTCCACATCGGGAATTTTGCAAACTTCGCCGGATATCCAACCTTAAACCCAAATATCTATTTTGTGATACCCTCCTTGTCCACAACCCAATACTTGAGTATGGATTATTATTCCATGGAAAATCTGAAGGAGTCAAGGTGCTACAAATTAGAGTAATTTTTGGAGTCCTCAAGTGATGCAAGAAACATTCAAGATTTTGCGTGGAGGAGTCCCAGAAGATTTCAAGTATTTTCAAGACGAGATATGAGATTTTCTGTACCTATCTTAGCAACAAAAAGTACATATAACCCCCCATTTGCTCGAGGACGAGCAAGTGTCCAAGCATGGGGGAGGAGCTGCTAAGAAGGTATGATGTTGTCTAGAGATCAGGGGAATGAAAAAAAGAGAAAAAAGAGGAAAAAAGGAAGAAAGAAAAAGTGTGAATAAAAAAAAGAGGGAGAAAGAAGAAAAGAAAAGAAAAAAAAGAGTTATCAATAAAGTTCCCCGGTTCTCTAGTTTCATTTGAATTTTCAAAGGTGCTTCAAGATCAAACTCCATACTCAAGTTTCTAACCATGTGCAATCCGATAACAAGGACTTCATTTGTGCCTTGGGATCATCCACTTGCCACTTGCACATGTCCACTTATCTAAATGCGTGTGTTCCATCTCTCTCCCTCTTCAACATTATTTTCCATGGCCTTTTTGACAAGTCTCAGTAAATCCAATAGATCTCTCTCTTAGTTTGACAATATTTCAAATATAATGTTTTGCTAGGATTGTTTTTACCTACCAAGCTCCATATAAGCCTTCCACTTCCATATATGAGTAGAATAGGTTGAAAATAATCTAGTATAGGCTTGAGTGACTTGGTGAGATGAGTGTTTCCATGAGCTTTTGCAAGAGAACCTCACTTATGTTAGATGTGCAATTTTTTTGAAAAAACTCTTCATGATAGAACAAGGTAAAAGTTCGAAGTTTGCTTAAGTTAAAGAGCATTCTATATATGTTATTGTGGCATGATCTTTATTGATAGTCTATCTTCCATAATGACAAAGTAGCCGGTCAAAAAAAACTTGAACCTAAATGCTAAATACTTGAGAGAGCAATTTGTCTTGTTATGTTTGACTGAGTGTAGGATTACATCAAAGGGCAACAATGATTTCTTGATCAAGCAAACATCCTAGACTTGCTCGAGGACGAGCAAGGTTTAAGCATGGGGGTATGTTGACGGTCGAATTTGGTACACCTAGCTATAAGTTTACCATCAACATTGGCAATGATTTTATATGCAAACTAACGGTGCTAACCCCCTAGATATAATAAGTTTACACTTGCATGTGGATTGTGGAGTATGGTGTGTTTGCAGGAAAATGAGAGCTTAAAGGACGGATTCGTATGAAGTTCAAAAGGCCGATCAAGGAGTTCCGTCCGTACACGAGTGCAAGCCAAATTTACTCTCAAAGGTGGTGAGGACCAAAGTGCTACGATGAAACATTCCCGAGGATCAAGATGAAAAGATCAGAGTTCATACAACAAGACACCCAATCTTGATCGCGGGGATGATGATGCCAAAAAGCCACAATGAAGGGGCAGAAAGCCAAAATTGCAAGAGAGGCCGGCCAGAGGAAGATGGGCCCGAACCGGCCCAAAAAGGGCCCAGGCCGACTGGCCTGGTCGGATCGGCCTGGCCCGTTTTTGTGGCGGTTTGGCCCGCCCTTTGACCTAGCCCTCTTCGGTGCATAAATAGCCCCTACCTCTGACGGCCGCCATATCCATTCACCAGAGAGCCGCCGAAAGAAGGAGATACACCGAAGGAAGCTGACGGCCGCCGCGAGTCTTCGAAGGTACCTAGGAGATGGCTTAGGCCACCCTAGCCGCCATGGCCTCCCTGCAAGGTTGTGCCATGGTGGAGTTCGGGAGTCACCCCCAACATTCGTCGGGGTATGTACGCACATGATGGTGATATCAATCCACTCTTTATTCTAGTTGTCTCGACTTTGGTCTACTTTAATGCATGCTTTCTTCCTCATATGTGATGCATCCATATGTTCATAGTAAGATTAGATCTCTTCGTGGTGATTAGTCTACATCTTGCGGATACATTGAAGTAGCATGTTTTAGCTAGTTGGGTGATTACCCTCGTGTGGTGACAGCATGCGGGAGGGAAAAGTTCTAGCGACGACATGATGTGGAATAGGATCGAAGGCGAGTACCACGGGAGTCGGTGCACGGCCACCAAGGAGGAGGAGCTACGAGTAAGAGCGCCTTGGTGGGCGTTTGGGGTAAAGCTTTGGGAAACCTTAGGCGTCAACACGCACCTCGCACCGGTGACCTTGGGAAAGTAGGCCGCTTGCGAGCCGCCTTTTGGAGAGATGATTCCGTGTACCTTTAGTTGAGATGCAATCTATGTTTTGACCACCTTTTGACTAGAACGATACCTAGAGACGATACGCCCTAGCTCCTTGGTTGTGTTATCTCATCTATGGCTGTGAATGTGATCAACACTTATACTTCACTAATATTTATAAAGTGTTACCTTTCATATGCAATCTAAGATTCATGATTAGGATAGGTTCGATAGATTAGATGGTAAACCCTAGGTAGTTCTTTGTCGATCCATGGATTGATAAACCTTGGGGGAGTACTCCGAGGGAAGAGCTACAACCGACACGTGCACTTGCGGATCGAAACTTGACGCGCTTTTGAGCCGTCAACAGCGGGCGCCCCTCGGGGTGTGCTTCCTCGGGGTGGCTGTCATGTGGGCCCTTAGGTCGGTCCCCGGTGTACACGTGCTCTTGAGGTGGTTTTGGCACTCTGGTGGGCCCATGGATCCATGTGAAGTCCACGTGTCACGCTCTGATTCGTCGGGGCTTGCCTCCCTTGGATTGGTGACATGGCTTGCATGCATGGCACCTGAGGTGGCAGCCACTCCTTGGCTGAGGTGATGTGGCATGAATCATAGAATGTGAGTTTACCACTTCTTTATGCTTATTTTCCTGCAATCACATAATCTCCAAGGACAAGTGGAACTACATTATTCTTAACTAAAATGCGTGTAAGAAATGCCTCTTGCTCCTTTATTCATGAGTAAATTGACGGCTAAAGCAAGCACTTAACAACCGTCAACAACTCCCCCAAGCTAGCCTCTTGCTCGTCCCGAGCAAGACACTTAGGACTTAGGTTGGTTGATCAGGAGTTGCTACGATGTTATAATCCTAGTTTATGACAAGCATACAACTAGGTACTCTATCAAGGATTGAGTGAGTTGGCATTAGTCTTACCTTATGCTCGATTGATATGGGGCTTGTAGCTTCACCTGCCTTGGGCGGTTGAAAGACAAAACGGTTGTATAGAAATTACTAATCACAGGTACCTTGATCAGTTGTCAATCCGGAGGTTTTGCAAATTTTCACAAAGAAATCAAAGATCCTTGAATGATACTCTCAGATCGCTCATTGTGTATGATTCCTCACCAAGGTATTAAATTGCCTTCTTTCACCACCTACTTCTAATAAGCTGATACGTGGAGCTGTTTCTCATATGTTGTCGAGTCAAAAACCGGATCCTTGGGAGCAACAAGTCATACAACCTGATCAGGATGTGCATGTGTGTGTATATGGTGGATGGATGATGAACTCCTTTTTGCATATGATTCTCTCTTCTCCTTTTGAGATTTTTGAGACTTGGGCTATGTTTCTTTTTTCTTTCTTCTTTTTTTTCTTTCTTTCATGCTCTTGAGCTTGTGTTTTTTTACATATCCCATAGTCCTTGGTGAATATTTTTAGAGAGAGAGTAATCATGGAACAATGCGCGGAGCTTTATTTGTGGAATGAATGGGGGATGGATGAAATGATGGGTGCCAACTTCCGGTGTAGAAGTTTAGCATATAGTGGTGTACGCGATCTTGATCATGGGAGCATGACAAGTTTCTCGCCGAGGGTCGCAACAATTCGACAAGACTCAACAAAGAAAATAAGAAGCTTATATGGAGGCTAACAAAAGCTAGGATCTACATATGGCTTTGGATAGGAATTGCTCATCATTGAGGAACTTATCATTTTATCATTTTTCAAAAGAAAACTCCAGATATCAAACATCACTTAGCACAAGCTCATAGCAACTCTATTATACCATGTCATACCTCACAACAACCTAGGCAAAGGTCATGCTTTTTGCTACCCACGAGTTTCAAGCTAAGGTTTGATCATGCAAGCCAACAAACTCAAAACTAAAATAGGGTACTAAGCTGTAGCAAGGCATACAAGATGAATAAACAGAGCAACTATTCATCATTTCAACTATGGAGAACAAAAGCATTCTTACCACGCATATGAAAACAAGCTAATTTAGGAAAGCAAATAAATATTTTTGGTCTTTTTAATTTTGCAGATTTTTTTTGTGTTTTTAGCATATGAGATTCCGAAAATAAAGATACAAGTTACCTCAGAGTGGGGGTCCTCCCCCAAGCTGGCTTCAGGCTCACTACTGTGGAGGGGGAAATCCCATCCACCGGTAGTAGGCCCTCTGCTCCTCTAGCTGCTGCTGCTGTGCCAGCTCGATGGCGTGAAGTCGCTCGCCAGACATCCGCTGCCAGTCCCGAGTGGACTCGACGTGCTGGTGCACGACCTCCTCCATGTCGCCGACTCGGATGTTGAGCTCGCTCATCTGCTGAGTGAGGGTGGCCCCACGAGATGACGAGCGCAACCCGGACGACGAAGATGTCGCATCTCCGTAGGTAGTACCAGCAGGGACAACCCACTCGCCACTTCCTGCACTAGCCCAAGCCGAGCTACTCACACCCTGCTGGTACATGGGCTGATCCCAACCGGGAGCATATCCGGGAGTAACCCCAGGCATGTACTCGGTAGAGGTCCATGTACCAGATGGAGGTGTGGTAGGCTGAGGCTGTGGCTGAGGCGACAGCTGCGGAGACGGCTGTGGTGGCAGCTGTTGTGCTCCAGCTGCTCTCTTCGATGCACTCCTAGTGACCCTGTCACCAGAGACACTAGAACGACGAGGTTCCTCGAGAGGAACGGTCAGTGGCCCTTGGACGTACAACCTAAAATCCGGGTTAGGTAACCGAATTTGGTTTGTATGGCCTGGGTAAAAGAAAACCAAAGAATCATCCAGACCCTTCTTAAGAATATGCCCCTGAGTCAAATAAGCCTCGTCGATCTGAGTCCAGGGATTAGCAATGGAGGGCACATTGGGCCCTTGCATAATCCCAAGATTCGTGACGATGCGAGAAATCAAAGACGTACACTCAATAGAACTCGTCATCTTAAAATTCGTCAACCACTGCCGAATCATAGCTTGCACGGGGGAGATCTTGATCCGTCTAACCGCGGCGTATAAGATCATCATCTCGTCAGTGCGCATGGGTCGTACGTCATCCCTTGGAAAGAGGGTGACGGCGAGCCACTTGTGCCACAGTCGGAGAGTGGGATGCAAGATATCGTTGCATCGAGGTGACAACTTGCCGCGAATAGGCCGACTAGAGAGTTCCTCCCAAAAAATGATTAAAACTAGTGCAAGCTTGCTCAAGAGAAATAGCACAGCAACGATGAAAACCGAGGGTGCGACTAAGATCTTTCCATGAAACTCGATACGGAACTCCATGAAATCGAAATGAAATACCGGACGCATCCTCTTGAAGAGTGCAGAGGAACTGGATGGTGGTTGGTCTAGAACCAACCTCCTGAACTGGGACAAAATCTTCCCATCCTAGAGCTTGCCAAATAGAATCGATCTCGGAGTCCATACCTGTTTTCTCGAGAAGGTCCGGGTCGAACTCCTTGGTGTTGGCGAAGACTCGGTCCTTGATGAGAGTGTAGTTTTGTCTCTCGCGATCATTCCTCAAGTCGATGAAGGCGGCGTCGAAGGCGTACACTTCTTCGGCTTGTGGCGTGGGTAGCTCTTCCTCTCCCTCTTCTTCACGGTCAGTTGACATTGGGCTTGGTGTAGCTTCAGAATGACGAGACGAACTCCCCCCGTCACGTGAACGGCATGAGCGAGTCAACTTCCGGAATGCACCGGAGGCCCAACTCATCTTGCACAACAATCGGGCAACACGAGCAACTCGGTGATGGGTTAGTGAAACCGAATGAAATCCTTACCAAGGTTGCTCCACCAATGATCAATAATTCAGCAACACTTGGAGAGAATACTTGGCACCTCAACCTTGAGCAAGAAATCCAAGAAAACCAAAGAGCAAGAACAAGAGAGGGAGAGAGTGATGGAAATGGGTGAAGACACCCCTCAAACCCCCTGGTATTTATAGGCAATGGAGCCGGGCACCGAGACATGGGCCGTGTGCAACGGCTAGGAGCCGTTGGAGGAATGAGGGCCGAGGTAGCCGTTAGGCTGGGTCGGCCGACCTGTGGGGTCGGCCGAACCCACCTCGGGTCCGCTCGCCTCCAAACTTTTGCAACAGCTCTCTAACGGTCATGTGGTGGCCTGCCTAGGTGTCCCGGTCCAAACTTGCCCAAAAACTTGCTCACATGAATTTTTAAGGATTTTCCAACTCAAAATTTTATT
Source organism: Cenchrus fungigraminus (assembly GCA_036936925.1). NCBI lineage: Eukaryota > Viridiplantae > Streptophyta > Magnoliopsida > Poales > Poaceae > Cenchrus > Cenchrus fungigraminus. The sequence goes on along the minus strand of CM072770.1, from coordinate 59,404,229 downwards.
TTCAGAATTTTTATTCAAAAAGGGAGATTGGCTAGAAAAATTCTAGCATGCAGATGCAAGAATGGAAAATTCAAATATGCATTGGGAAAAATCAAATAAAATTTGGAAAGGGAAATAGGAGATAACTACCAATTTTACCTTTTGGCGAAAGGACTCATCTTTTTAAGTCCGAGAGTGAGACTTTTCTCGGTGATTAGTTCCACTCGTCACCCCACTCCCGAGAAGTAGAGGGGTGTGATTTCCGTACCTCCCACCACACCTTTCGTGTTTTCTTTGACTTTCTTGGTGCGGTCAGAGGTTGCTTGAGTTGGGGTTGTGGCTCCGTCCACTCCCCAGTCTACTCATCATTTCCTTGCACTGAATAGCATTGCTCTTCTGTTGGTCGAAATAGGAACATCAAGTTCTTCTTCCTAATGCGGAAACGGATGGTCCCATTTTCCACATTGATCGTCGCCCTTGCGTCACTTTGGAACGGCCTCCCAAGGATAAGTGGCATTTCCGCATCACCTTGCATATCAAGGACCATGAAATCCGCGAAGATGCAGGAACCCTGGACAAATACCAGTAGACTCTCCACAATCCCCTCCGGATACCGGATCGATGCATCAGCAAGTTGAACTGTCCTTGAGGTTGGAGTAAGAGCAGGATATCCCAATCTTTCGAACATAGCCTTGGACATGAGGTTGACACTCGCGCCATGATCACAGAGAGCATTCCTAATCCTCTGGTAGTATATCATGCAAGTGATAGCCGGATAACCAGGGTCTCTCCTGTGCATAATTGCTGAAGACTCCCATGGATCAAGAACCTGCTGTATGGGTCTTCCTGCATAGTCAGCAGCTCGTGCCCACCCAGATGGCTTACCCCATCTGGTGGACACTGCACAAACATTCTCACAAGAAGACACGGGTTGCCCCGGAGTCTTCCCATCTTCCGCAGAGGGAACCAAAGCAGCTAACTGAGCCAACTGGGTTTCTATCATTTTGTTAGAGCTCAACTGGTTCTTAAGAGCAGAAGAAAGGCTATCAATTTTAACGTTAAGGCTTTCCAAAGCCTTATCATAGGTAGCTGTTTTCTTATTAAAACCATCATTAATCTTAGCTTGCCCGAAAACCAGATCTCTCAGGGAAGGTTGGTTTGGGTTGAAAGAATTACCTTGATTACCTCCCTGATAGTAAGGGCGTGATTGATTCCACGTTGGACCTCCTTGTGGACGATAACCATTGTTGTTACCGTTCATGTACATCACGTCCTCCTGGGTAGCAGGGCAGTAATTCCCTGAATGCCCAGTGTCACCACAGACTTCACAAGTCATGCAAGAATCCACAGCTTGAGTAGTGACGGCCATGGCAGCCTTCTCGCTGGTCAGAGCATCCATTCTCTTCATGAGTAGGTCCATCTTGGCGTGCAGCATATCCGCTTCCTTGATGGCATGTGTACCCCTCTGAAGTGGCTAGAGTCGATCATCACTCCACTCTTGGTTGGAGACCATCTTCTCAATAAGTTTAGTTGCTTCAGCGATAGTAAGAGAGAAGAAAGCCCCTCCAGCAGCAGCATCAATGTGGCCTCGGGCTGTCGGAGTCAGCCCATTATAGAAACTCTGAAGAATAAGCTAGTTATCCATCCCGTGATGGGGACAAGCCAGGATGTACTCCTGAAGCCTCTCCCAAGCTTCTGGAATGGTTTCATTTGCTGCTTGCTGAAAGCTTGAAATTCCCCCCCGGAGGGCATTGGTTCTGCCCAACGGAAAGAACTTCACGAGGAACGCTGCTGAGCACTTTGCCCAGGTGTCAATATCTGCACGGTTCGCATAGAACCACTGCTTCGCCTTTCCCTGAAGTGAGAATGGAAACAGCCGCAGACAAATGGCTTCTTCCTCCACTCCTCGTATAGTGAAGGTACTGCACAGCTCCAAGAACTATTGCAAGTGGGTGCTCGCGTCTTCATTAGGCTTGCCACAGAATGGGCTAGCCTATACCATCGTAATGAGGCCAGTCTTGATCTCGAAGTTTCCGTTCCCGGTGTTGATCTCGGGGCCGGTGGGCACCTGATCAGCAGAGGGAGCAGAGTACTCGCGAAGAGCCTTCTCTTGATTGGCCATAGGAGTTGATGTAGATGGCACAAAGGAATCTGGGTTGACTTCCGTACGTACACGCTGGGGAGAACCGAAATGAGTTCTAGCTCTCCTTACGAGTGACTCAGGATCTTCAGTGAAATTCGGCGGTAAGTCAAAACCAGTCATACACTACGTGTCTTCATCATCAATAGACAAAGAAGACAATCAAAGTTAGCCTGCATTGAGAACTGTTTTATCCCTGTCATGATTATAAACATTTGCAAAGTGTTGACATGTTATCCTTAGCCTTCCCCGGCAACGGCGCCAGAAATACTTGTTGGCATTTCTTAACGTCATCACTAGGTTATGAGTTCCTAGCAACAATGCCAGAAATAACCAAATGGTAATCCTAACGATTACACGAGTCCGCAAGCGTACGGAAGTACCATTGTAGCATTTCCCCAATGGAGTATTCCAAAGGGTATCGAATCCAAGGAAGGCTGGGCGGATTAACAAGTTCAACACTATTGCAATGAGTATAAATCATAGACGGAAACAAACCAGACACTCAACACTACAAGAAAATCATTGACTAGTGATGCAACCATATTTTAGTGTCATTGATATATGACGTTCCTGGCTGATCTCGTCATAATATTTCACTTCCGAGCAAATTTAGTGACAAAAAAAAGTTTCATCATTACGGTTGGTAATGTAGCCGGGCATTCCCTGTTCCATGCTGTTTTGTGACGCCATAAGCTCTGAAAAATTGTCATAAACCAACATCGGTCCCACATGTAAGCATTATTTTAAAAACAGAGTGTTCCAAGTCGTTATAAAATTTAGTAGGGGCCCACATGTAAGCATTATTTCGAAAATAGAGTGTTCCAAGTCGTCATAAAATTTTCCAGGGTCCCAGAACTTGCGCATTTTCACCAGGTCACCGGAGGCCAGGTCATGAAATGTTGCAAAAAATTTTTGCCATTGCTATGGTTCGAACTGGAGACCTATAGGAACAAGACTGCGCTATTTACCACTGCACCACTTCTTTGTTGTGTCAATTTTATGGGAAAAATTTTCCTTATGCTTAAAATTTTTTGATAATTTTTTACAGTGACCAGGTCCCATGAGTAACTTTCAGGTGAGTCTTTAATATAATTGCCTATCGAATGGTTGGCGAGACGCTTCACTCAGAACGTCAGACTTCGCAAAGACTTTTGACTTCCGCTACGCAGATCTGCAACGGCGGCTTGTGGTAGGAATGGAGAATCCTAGCGGCGATGAGAGGGTGAGTTATGAGGCACCACCCGGCTACCACTACCTGAGTCAGCACGACAAGGTCAGTCTTCTGGTTTGAGCCACTCCATTTTCTCCTACAACCTAGGGATGGAGATTTCTAGATTTGGGGATCTAGCGGATTGATGAGCATATACAAATACAATTGATTCAGATTTCTTTGTACCCTCAGATTTGCACTTCGATTGGTGTTAGAAGTTGATAGGATATTGACAATTCATAGGTGTTAGATTCAGTTAGTTTTCAATTTGCATCAGATTGATAGGTTGTTGTATTTTACTAGCTTCTGGAGGTGGCTCGGTCCACTGATTTCGTTACATCAGGCCCTCCTGATGCTAATCTTATCCTTGTGGATCGCTATAACAAGTGCGAGCATGGGTATGCTGTCCTTGTCAAGGAACCCTTGTGCAGCCTTGGGCACCGGTATGGAATCTGCGGTCAGGTAGACTAATAGTACTTGTACTCTTGATGTCAGTGTTGCAAATGGATAATTGTATGAACATGTATGTATTTGGTGTCTACAGCCTGAAGAACAACGATGTGGGATGTTTATTTGGATTGATCCTCAATGGGATGCTAGGACTACTGCTGTTCTGGATAGGCTGACAAAGCTTGTTGAAAATGGTCGAGAGGAAGCAAGTGATTTGAAGGAAGACTGTGAAATTGGTAACAAGCAGCTTGAAGCTACTGCCGCTGAGTTGAAAAAGGTGAAGGCAAAGCTGGAACGGGTTGAGAAGGAGAAGGAATCGATTCTTTGCGAGTTAAATAAAAATAGGTAGTTACGATTATTATGAAACTTGTTGCTTTTGATGTTTAACTACTGGTTATTGCTCACTTCATAGTGATGAACGACCCTGAATGACATGTAGTGTTATGAAACTTGTTGCTGCGGATGTTTACTTCAGATCATGCAAACGACAAAGGGAACAACAATGGGAAGGATCGCAAGAAGCTAGCAAGAAGCTTGAAGCTACTTCTCCACAGAAGCTGCAGGATGGAGCTATGGAAGGAGAATCAACACCTACAAATGTAATTGATGTTTAGTCCTTGAGTGTTGAGAATGGTCATGAGTTGATGGAACTTGTTGCTACTTGGTGTTGTGAACTTTGTGGTTGTGAGTTGAGAAACTTGATGCTACTTGATCATAATTATGTTTGCTACTTGGTGTTGTGAACTTTGTGGTCATGAGTTGAGAAACTTGTTGCTACTTGGTGTTGTCAACTTTGTGGTCATGAGTTGATGTTTTGTTGGAAGGACCTTTCTGAGTAACGATCGCGAAACTGCTTATTTCCTACTGTCGTTCCAAGTCATCATAAAATGGAGGTCCCACATGTAAACATTTTCGGTGGGTCACGAAATGTTGCAAAAACAACTTACCATTGCAAGGGTTCGAACTAAAGACCTATAGGAACAAGACTGCGTAGCTTACCACTGCACCACTTCTTGGTTCTGTCATTTTAACAGGAAACACTTTCCTTATGGTTGTGTAAGGTGAATCTTTAATATAAATCAGTAATTCGCAGGCGAAAGGCTTCACTACCTTCGCAAAGACTCTCGACTTTTGCTACGCGCAGATCTGCAACGGCTCGTGGTAGGAATGGCGGATCCTAGAGGCGACGGGAAGATGGTTCCGCCGCCACCTTCCAGCTACAAGAAGCTGAAACGGCTCGACAAGGTCAGTTCTCTGGTTTGAGCCGCTATATTTTCCCCTATCGTCCTAGGGATTTCTAGATTTGGGGATCTAACAGATTGATGAGCATATACACTAGAATCAAATTTCATCATACCCTCATATTTGCACTTCGTTTGGTGTTACAAGTTGATAGGCTATAGAAAATTCATAGGTGTTAGATTCAGTTAGTTTTCAGTTTGCATCGTTTGATGGATTGATAGGTTCTTGTATTTTACTAGCTTGTAGAGGTGCTTGAAACCACTAAAGCTGGGCTGTAGGAGGTGAAGAGAGACCTGCAAGAACAAGAAGGTAGAGAACTCGTGGCGCGGCAAGAGGCTGTAAAATACAAGGAGCTGTGTCAGGAAATTTTAAATACAACTATGCAAGAGATGAGGAAATTCAACAAGATGGCTAACCAATTGTTATATGAACAATTGCAACAGACCAACAACTACAAGGAGTTGTGTGCCCATATGTTACGCCGGGACAATGCCTTATTGAAAGATATAGGTGAGATTCTTCACCAAGAGTCAAAAGACCTGGTACTGGACAGGAAGGCAAAACCTGAAGAGGAGGCAAGGTCATGGAAGGAAGAATGTGCAAAGGCTAACATCAAGCTTAAAGCAACTACCACTGAGCTGGAAAACGTGAAGGGAAAGCTGAAACATGCCATCGATGCGATGGAAGTGTATAAGCAATCGGTTGAGTAGCTAGTTATCGAGATCGAGAAGGAGAAGCAATCGATACAACAGTGTTATCTAGATGGAGAAGGAGAAGCAATGGATACTGCACGAGAAAGATAAAAATAGGTAGTGCTTGATTATTATGAAACTTGTTCTTTGTTGATGTTTAATTACTGGTTGTTCCTCCTGATCATAATACGTAGTGTTATAAAACTTGTTGGTGCTTATGTTTTCTTTAGGTCAGCCAAGCGAAAATGGATCAACAATGGGAAGGATCCTCAGAAGCTACTGCCGATGCCGCTGAGCTGCAGAAGGTGAAGGAACAGCTGCAGGATGGAGCTATGGAAGGAGAATCAACACCTACAGATGTAAATTGATGATCAGTTCTTATCGTTATGATTACAAATGGGTGGTTATGAGTATTTTGAAAATTGTAATGATGATCATCCTATGATGTTTGCTACTTGGTGTTGTGAACTTTGTGGTCATGAGTTAAGAAACTTGTTGCTACTTCGTGTGATGATCATCCTATGATGTTTGCTACTTGGTGTTGTAACTTGTTTGCTACTTGGTGTTGTGAACTTTGTGGTCATGAGTTGAGAAACTTGTTGCTACCTGATCATAATATGATGTTTGCTGCTCGGTGGACGACAAAGTTCCGGTCGGTTGATGTTTTGCTGGAAGGACCTTCCTGAGGAACGATCGCGAAACTGCTTGTTTCCTACTGTGGTTCCAACTCGTCATAAAATTTAATAAGGTCCCACAAGTCAGTCTGATAAAAAAATAGAGGAAAATTAAAAGGATAACTATGTCAATAGCAGGGTCGAACCCGCGGCCAATGGCTATATCAACCGCGTACCCTGCAAGGGGCTTGCCAGCACGCTCCTGTGGGTCGTTGTGGCAAATATCTAGCCTAGAGGCGTTGGTGCGCAGATCTACAACCCGCAGCGGGAATGGCGGATCCTCGCATCGAAGGGAGGAGAGTGAGCTACGGTCAGGTCAGTACCCTGTTTTGTGCCTCTGCTTTCCCCTTTCGTCAGAGGGAAGTGATATTTGGAATTAGGGATTTCGGTTGAAGCACGATTGTTGTTACATGTTGATTTCTAGGCTTTAGTTTAGAAAGTGCAAAACTAAGCATTGATTTCAAGTTGCAATGAATTTTTTTGAAGCATCCGTGTACTCCAGCATCTTCTTCCATTGGTAGTTACTGCTCGGAGACATCTTCCTGCAATAGTAGCCATTGGCATCCTAAAGACAAGTGCAAACACGGGTTGAGAGCTGTGGTGAAGTATGCTTGGACCTTTCTCAACCCTGGCCGCCGGTTTGCTGGCTGCCCAAAGGTAATGGCTAGTTGGCTACCTGCTTATGTGGTGCCTGTGGTCAACGGCTATTGCTAATGGGTCATTTAATTTGCAGGAAGAAAAAGAGCAATGCGATTACTTCTGCTGGATTGATCCAGAATGGGATGAAAGGTCGTATGCTGTTATGCTGAAGCTCATGAAGAAGAAAGCGAAAGCTGAAGAGGATGCAAAGCAGTGGGAGGGGGGATTGGGAAAAGCTAATTGTGAGCTTAGAGAGATTAGGAATGAGCTCAAAATAGCGCGACAAAAACTTCAGAAGGCTACCACCGAGCTGAAGTCAATTAGGAATTATAGGCACAATGTCAAACTCGTGCATGTGCTGCTTGCTTTATTTGTTGTTTTCGCGGGAATGGCGGGATTGATGCTCGGTGGTAAGGCTAATTAGATGTCTCGATCATGTATTCTGCAAGTGTCACTTTGGTATTGTGAACAATGTGTCGATCATGTATTCTGAACATTGTGCCCTATACTTCTGAGCATTGTACTGATGATGTATTGCCAAAATCGACCAAGAAATGCACGGCAGTTAGTATCCACCACATTGTACTGACCATTTAGTCCGACCTGTTCACATTTCCAAGAACGTAATTTCTGTTAGGTTCCTCAACAGTCATAATGAATTATTATTGTTATCCTGAAATCAACGGAGCAGCAGCGAAGGTTGTTTTGGGTGGCGTAGGAGCGATGAATTTACTGTAAATGTGGAGAAAGGAACGGTGGATTTGTTGTAAATGGGGCATTGATCGACTTCTTCCACCTGGTGTACAGAAAACATTTTTACAATTGCATCTCCTCCTCTCGGAAGGAAGATCCGTGAGAGTACAGTGCTCTCTTCCAAGTCTCTATATCAATTGGAATGTGCATTTGACCTGGCACTCTGATGTTTGATCATACTATTTTCAGGACGCCGGTAGGTCAGTAATCATGTCGTCGAGGCGGTTGCCGTTATCGCTGGCGGTGCTCCCTACAGAGGTGAACATTGACATCGCCGGCCACGTCGCTGCGACCTCGGAGCGGGCCATGGACGACCTCCGTAGCCTACGGGTGACCTGCCAGGAGATGTGTCGCGTGTGCAAGAATGCGGCCGTTGCTCGGCGCGTGGCGCTAGAGCGATTTGCCCTTGAGCTGCAGTGGAACGACCGCAAGGGCTATGACGCCCTCCTCGATTGCCTGACTCGCATAAGAAACCCGGAGGCATGTTTCCACTCTGGGATGGACATCCTGTTTGGGGAAAACTACAGCTCCCGGTCATCCATCGCCAAGCTCGAGGAGGCCGCCCAGGCCGGGCACAATGTGGCGGCCTACGTAGCCACCATGGTCCTCTACAGGGCCAATGGCGGCGCCGGTGATGATGACACTACGAGGCGGTACATCAGACAGGTCGAGGGCGAGGAAGAATCGGCGGCCGCGACATCGATGATGAAGCGGACGAACAAGGGTTGCCTGCTGTTGGGTATTTTAGCGTCACACGAAATAAATCCGCAAGTGCACGGATACCATTGTAGCTTTCACCTCAGAGTATTCCAAGGGTATCGAATCCAAGGGAATGTGTGTGTACTAACTTCATATAGTCAGTCCAAGGACACACTCAGATAAGAGGCAAGGATAGAGAGGATTCCTAAAGATAGCACTATAGATGAGAACTTGGCTTAGGGTACCGATAGCCCTGACTTAACAGGCGACTCTGGTACGCAGATCTATGTGGAAGGAGCTCTGACTATATCCAGCTGTGGAGGATCAATGAGGGCCAGAAGGGCTGTCACCACCTCCTGGACTGCCTCTACCTAACCTTGGGATAAGCCGAACGGATGATAACCGGTAGCGTGTCACAACGTCCACGCTGTGGTTACTGCCATAGCCAACGGACTACGGCACCCTGTACTGATAGAACTATGACCACGGAAGAGAACTGATCTCACTCACTATAGAAGCTACTAGCTTATGCTGAAGGCATATGAGAGAGCACTCGGTCCCGTACTAAGGTTCCAACGTATACGAACGACTTGCAGCAGACGAACGTATAAACCTAGGATCTACGCACTAGCAGAGGAAAAAGGCTACTCATGCAACCTAGCATAAACTATTAGAAAGGAATCACAGTCACACTTTATTCTAATCGGAGCATGCAATCATAACCACTTTGGTCTAAATGACGAACATGCATACAAACGGATATGAGCACATGTGAACCTATGCTACAAGATTGAATGGTTGTGTTCGCGAAGAACATAAGCCTCTAAATCAAGAACAAGCGAAGAATACAAGAACATATCACCTATGCATGAATGCTAATTTAGTCTAAATAGAAAATGCAGAAATACTTACTTTACTCTAATTGAAGAACAAGCATCCATAGAAATACAACTCTCTCTCTCTCTCACTCCCTACTCTCTAATCTACCAAGGAGAGGCCTCTCCTTTGAAGGGAGGCTCTCATCCTTGGGTGAAGTGGTGTAGTGTGTCTCATTTCTTACCCCCTCCCCTCATATTTATAGGCCAAGAGGAGCTCCCTAGGCTGCCTTGGGCGCCACCAAGGCACCAATGATGTGGTGACATGTGGCGCAGAGGAGTGGGGGCCAAGTTGGTGAATCTTCCATGAGAAGGAGCTGCAGGCTTTCGGGCGGATATTCGGGCATACACCTGGCACCGCCTTTGGCTCGTCACGACAAGACAACACGTGGAAGGGCGGCGCGAGAGGCCTCAGAGTGGGTTCGGCCGACCTAGGGGATCAGCCGATCCCGGGGTGGCCCCGATCGCACCGGTTTTCGTCCAGGTGACTGCCAGGTGGGTCCCAAGGTGGGTATGGGGGTGTTTGCGGTGTTTCTAGCCCGTTATCTCGTGGTTGTGGGCCCTTGGATCTGCGTGCTTGCTCCTGATTGGTCGAGAGTGTGCTTCTTTGGATCGGTGAGGTGTCTTGGCCACATGGGCGCCTGTGTGGCAGCACTGAGAGCCTGTGTGGTTCGAGGACCGGTGGATGGTCGCTCCCTAGTGTGATGAGTGATTGACAACGTGGTGTGGACTGACTCTTGGCTAAGTTTTGTAGGTGCAGGTTGCGGCTTGACTGGTGTTGGTGCAGGTGAAGAACAAGCGCGAAAGGTCGATGCCGGTGAGGCCTCCAGGTGTGGAGCAGACAAGTAGGCTTGGTTCGAGGGACCCGGTGGCCAGCGGGGTCAAGTGCGGGCCGCATGGTGGCAAGAACAACAAGACGAAGTCGTGGACGGTTTCTTGGTTGAGCCTCAAAACCAAGGTCGAGCCGAAACTTCGTGGGAGCCAAGTCATGAGTGGTGATTGGCGGATGCTACATCAAGTTCGCGGGGTTTGCAGTGGTTCACCACAAAACCACTGCGTTACTTGGCTGAGCCACAAAGCCGAGGCCGAAGACCGGGTGTGGCTGCCAGACCAAAACCAGTCTGACTGGTTGGTGAAACCGGTCTGACTGGTTTGGGGTCGCAGGGCGCCGGGAAGCTTCGAAGCGGAGGACATGCATCGGGATCGCAAGGCTTGCGTCGAGGCTAAGCGAAGTGCGGTCGCCGGGCATCCGTCCGATGGTGTTATGACGATAATTTCCCAAAGTGCCCTTGGTGGGCGTGTATCCTAGTTTATGTAATAAGGGTAGTTTCATCTTTCGGCTAGCCTCCATATAACCTAAGTGGTGAGAGGATGGCAGCCATCTCTTGGAACCCTAGCTCATTTTTCCTTTGCTATTTTCCTTCCTATTTTCCTTAGGATTTCTAGGACTAGCTTGAGAGCTTCATGGTGAGATCTTAAGAGAGGGATGGATGATCGGGAGGCAAGCTAGACCTTGTATGAACCTTCATGGTATGTATAGATGATTCGGCGTGGTTCCTCAAGGCTTGATTGTGTCTCTCCCGTTTTCCCTTTTTGGTGATTTTCGGAGCCTTTTCTTGGCGATTTTCTTGTAGCGGTTTCGAGGCCTTTCTCTTTGGGATTTGGTGGGGGATGTATGCATGAACCCTTTGTGGTTCTTTTCCCTTTGATTCCTCTCCCAAATCCGTGAGCAAAAGGGCTCGATTTGGTGGTTTTTGGTAGAGTTCGTGCAAAGGTGTTCTTGAGGGTTGACTTCTGATTCCTCTTGATTGGGTAGGTTTTGGGGACCGAGCTTCTAGCCAACGGTAGCCCACGAGGTACCCCAGCTATCCCCAAAGTCTCACTTGAATCCGTGGAACGAATCGGGAGATCGATCAAGGAGAAGGTTGAGTTTTTCCCGCGGGCTGAGTTCTTCCCGACTGTTGAAGGACCGATTAGGCGACCAGAGAGGGGGGAGTGAATGGGAGCCGATAAAAATTCTTCCCGGAGGATGAACTCGGCCTATGCCCTAAAATCACAACCGAGGATTCACACACGAGTTTGCCAAGGTCACGTAGTCACCACGGACCTACCAACCCTAGGAACAAACCCTAACTCAAAGCAACACGGAAGCGCAACTCAAGAAGCAAGAGACTTAGGCAATCTGCGGTGCCTCGGGTGGACAGTCCGAGGTGACCGGGCGGGCGGTCCGCAGGTCAGGGGCGGACGGTCCGCAAAAGAGCACCGAACCTCCAGTATGCACCCTCCAAAATTCGGACGGTCCGGGTGAGCACCGCGGACGGTCCGAGCCTCGCGGACTATCCGGCCTCCCCAGGCGGACGGTCCGACCAACACCTCCCAACCAAAAACTCCAAACGAAAAAGATCGAACGAGAGGCGCTCAAGAACTTGCGAAGAACTTGACGAACAGCCAGCTGACGGGCTCCTCGCGGACGGTCCGCCGACCAGGCGCGGACGATCCGCCAGGTGCAGACAGAGCAGCCCGAGCACGAACACGCGAAGTCAACCCCTCCTATCCATCCATGGATCTCCCAAACAGCTTAAGCTCTTGAGACAAGAATTGGGGGAGATGAGAAGCGTCCCTAGGAGATGCTATACCCCAAAACTTGCGACCTCAAATGAACTAAATCGCCGGGAATCAAATCGCAACCGAGCTCTACCAAAAAAGCTAGGGTTCCAATCGAAATCCTCAAATCCAAGGCCAAATTTGGAGTTTGAGGGGTCAAGATCATGCACAAAGATGCACAAGGCATCTATCCATGATCCCCACAAGAAAATCCGAACTCAAACACCCCAGAATCAGAGGAACAAGCCACGCATGAAAATCCATCGAAAATAGCTCGAAAAAGACGCGAAAATCACACGAGCTACAAGAAGGAAATCGACGCAATCATAAAAGCTTCCATGCACTCGGAGATCAGATTCTCTACAAAACGGTGAAGAAAATCTAAACCTATGGAGCAAGGAAATGAGAAGCAGTCCGGAAGGATGGTTTGCCCAGAAACCCTAGAGCTAATATATATGTGTTCCTCTGGATTGGGCAAATGACCATACTACCCCTAGAACTTAAACTGAGATAGAAAACCCTCAGGGACAAATAGGTCAAGTACCACTCCTCTTCATCGCACGGCCACGCCTTTGCCGCAGTCCGCATTCTCCCAACGCAAGCCCTGCGATCCCACCACGTGTCTGCCGGCATCGAAGCTTCTCGGTGCGCTCGGATCCCGTCTCCGCCCGCCGAGCCTCCGGTCTTGGTTTTGTGGCTCAACCAAGTAACCCGATGGTTTTGTGGTGAACCGCCGCAAACCCCGTGTGCAGACTCCGGTTGTGAGCCACTACCCTGGACCGGCTTCGATCGACGACTTTGTCTTGCTTTTATTGCTACCATGCGGCCCGCACTTGACCCTGCTGGCCACCGGGTCCCTCGAGTCGAGCCTACTTGTCTCTCCACTCCTCGGAGGCCCCGCAAGGCATAGACCTTTCGCGCCCACTCTTCACCTACACCAACGCAAATCAAATCACAACCTGCACCTGCAATACTCGGCCAAGAGTCAGTCCACACCACGTTGTCAATCACTCATCACACTGAGGAGCGACTATCCACCGGTCCTCGGACGCTCCGATCCTCAACTGTCCAGGCAAAACCGGCCTGACCGGTTTCCCAAACCGGTCTGACCGGTTTAGCTCCAGTGGGCTGTCGTGAAGAGTTTTTAGACAGGAAAGTCTTCTTCAGGCTATGGCTTTTCTGGTTCAAAGTTTGGAGGGTTCTTGAGGTGGTTTTGCTAGGTTTTGGTCTCAAAGGTCTTTTGGGGATTTCCTGGACAAAACCGGCCTGACCGGTTTGCCAAACTAGCCTGACCGGTTTCCCCTGCCTGTGAGAGGCTAAGTCCTAGAGAATCGGTCTGACCGGTTTCGAAAACCGGCCTGACCGGTTTTGGCTTCCAGTAGCTGTGTTCGTGTTGTTTTCCACTGCGTGTTTTAGAGGCTGTTGGTTGGATCTTGCTCCTAGGTCTAGTAGCACTCCAGTGGCTACGTGGATTTGGCAAGAGAAGTTTACGGAGGTATCCGAGTGATCTAGGGTTCATAGGCTGAATTCTTGAGTAGAATTTTTATTGGCACCCATTCACTCCCCCCCTCTCTGGTTCGCCGTTCCGGTCCTTCAAGTGGTATCAGAGCCGGTTACGGGTCTTTTTTGACTCTAACCAGTCTAAGATCCAAAGATGGTGTACCAGGAATGGGGATCGGGTCCCCCGCACTTCGATGGGAAGAACTACCAGATGTGGCAGAGACGGATGGCTGCGTTCCTCCGTGGCAAGGGTCTGATCCTTTGGGATGTTACGGTGAACACAGCTTATGTTCATCCGATTAACTTCCTTGCTCCGGGATTGAGGGACATGTTCGACGCCAACAACAAGGCGGTTGACTACTTGTTTCGTGCTCTGTGTCAATCCAAATTCGATCGGGTTCAGACAGAGGACCTAGCTTGTAGAATTTGGGAGCAATTGAAGGATGCTCACGCTGGGAATGCTCAAGTTTAGGCTCGGATGTATGCGACTTACCGGAGAGAGTACGAGAACTTCACTCATCTCCCCGGTGAGTCCATTGACGCCTTGTTCCAGCGGTTTACGGTTGTGGTAAACAACATGAGAGCCAATGTGGCCGTGCTCCCATACGATGATCATGATAGAGCCGTGAAGCTCTTGCAATCGCTGGATCGTACAGTATGGGACGAAAAGGTCGAGGCCATTCTTGAGTCCGAGAAGTATGACACCCTGACGGTGAACGAGCTGTTCTCAAAGCTCAAGTCAGCTGAGTTGGATCGTGGATTGATAGCCCGTCTTGAGAGCCCGACTGACTCCCAGAGTCTTGCTCTCGTTGGCGGCAAAGGTGCTAAGTCTAACGCTAACACATCCTCCAGGATGTACTCTCTGTCTTCTTTGATGTCTTTGCCATATGAGGAGTTTGACGTGCTTGGAGAGGACTGTTGGCACATTTTACCTATAAATATTTCCCCTCACATTTACAGGAAAAAGGACTAAAATATAATTAGATCACCTTATTAGGGTTTATATTGACAATTTCCACGAGTTTTGGTGAATCTATGAATTTACAGGGACTATTCAGAAAATATGCAAAGAAACCACTCTAGAAGACTCCAGAAGGCTCCGGAACTCAACATGACTTAGCACCTAAGAAAGAAGCATCTAGAAGGATCAAGGACCCACTTGGCCGAAGTGGACCCTGAGGGGGGCCCACCCCAGCCCGATCGGCCTGGTGGTGGGGCCGGTCGGCCCCCCCTGGCGCCAAATGGGCCCAGCTTCCGGAATGTTCTTCCACCGCCTATGAGGATCAATCTAAACCACAAGTTAAGGTCGGTTTGATCGTACGGTGCACGTCATCTCCTCCGAGCTATATAAGTAGACCCCCTGACCCCAGGGTAGACAACAATTCATTCTATCAGATCCTCCATGCCTATCTGAGAATAGAGCTCTAGATTAGAATTAGAGTTGGAGAGTTAGTATCAAGTTGAGAGATTAGAGCCATGATCTATTTAGATCTATCTAATCTTGTTCGAGAGGATTAGAGAGCGGTAGAGGCGAAGCTGAAGGAAGGCCCGGACCTGTCGGTGTCTCCTCTTCATCTTCTACCTCTGGGATCAACTCCATTGGAGCCTGATCCTGAGACCTTGTGGAAAGACCGACTTCTTATTCAAGTGAGTAACATTGTTTTTATTGTTCTTACGGTTCATAACTCTCTGAGTACTTTAATTCCTGTCGCTCTTGAGTTAAAGTTGCATGTTTAGTGTAAGCGTGGTGCTTAGACTAGCTAGCTTATGAATGCCTTCTATATTCCGGATCGTGTGGTAGAAGCGGGAAGTGACCTTGTTCCCGTCTGTCCTTTGCAGTCCACCTCCCGTCTATAGAAACCGTAGGACTCACCCCATAGATTCTCGGGAGGTTACCTTTCCTAAGTGTGCCTTCAGACAATCACCCCATAAGAACAATATAGACATAGCTTGTGAGAATAAGAACCAGACATCCTTAAGTTTTCCTTATCTCTCTTTCTGTCAAGTCCTTGATAGCTACTCAGTGATTAGTTATATACCTCAGATACTCTCTTTACCATTCTCCTTGTGGATTCGATATTTAAAACCCTCTTCCTGGTGGAATGCTCACTGGTATCCATGCGCTTGCGGATTATCCATCATAATATTTTTGTAGGCTTAACAAATACCAACAAGCATTTCTGGCACCGTTGCTAGGGAGAACGGTTAAGAGAAAACTCTTCGAGTATAACTAATCTTGTATCTTTCTTTTTTCTTTTTAGTTTTAGATTACCTACTGTCCTT
The DNA here is from genome assembly GCA_036936925.1 of Cenchrus fungigraminus. NCBI lineage: Eukaryota > Viridiplantae > Streptophyta > Magnoliopsida > Poales > Poaceae > Cenchrus > Cenchrus fungigraminus. Next base: position 59,388,486 of record CM072770.1, on the reverse strand, counting down.
ATGGACACTACCCTCATTAAAGACTTTTCGGCACCCTCAGAGCTCAGCCTTAGGCCTATGCCATCATCGAAACCAATCCTATCTGATGCCTATGAGCTGCGCCCATGGTTAATAGAGATGGTCCAAACCAACACTTTTTTAGGAATAGAAGACGAAGACCCTTATCATCATCTCCAGCAGTTTGAGCAAACTTGTGACTGCCTGCACATTGAGGGTATGTCAGATGAGACTATCCGTTGGAAGCTTTTTCCATTCACTCTGAAAGGAAAAGCTCGCCAATGGTACGACCGGACCAAAGAGAAGATGAAAGGTGATTGGGGAACTCTCTGTGGAGATTTTTGCATGGATTTTTATCCCTTATCTAAAGTAGTCGACCTCAGAATCAAGATCATATCCTTCAAACAGGGGGATAATGAGTCTATGAGTTCATCCTGGGAATGTTTTGAACTCCTTTGCAAATCCGGACCAGATCTAAGCCTTCAAGACCATATTCTCCTTCAACATTTCTATATTGGTCCTAATAAGGAATCTAGAGCCTATTTGAATGTCTCCTCTCATGGATCATTCATACACCTTACATCTAGTGAAGCTAGAACTATCCTAGACAACATTCTAGCCAGCACTAATGATGGTCCTTTAGAAGAGAAAACTTTAGAAGAAGAGATTCCAGAGATAGCTACACCAGAACCTATGCCAGAAACATCTCAACCTATAGCTATCCAACATATAGAATCACCACAGGAAGAAATTCCTCTACCTGATTTTATAAATGATATCGAGGATGATTTATTTTCCGATTATGGAAACACCTCGAAATATCATAAAGAGAAGAGGCCTCGAAAGCACACATCTTCTTCACATGAGAAGATAGACCCTTTTGAGCAAACCTTCTCAAGAGAACACACTGTGGAGCTTGCATCCATCATGAGTGGGGAATGGTTAGAAGAGTCAGAGCTTTCCTCTGATGTAGTCCATTTGGATTCACCTTCTATACCAATTCAATGTACAATCAATGGAACCCCCTTTGATGCCCTTTATAATCCAGTTGTGGGAATCAATATAATGGCCTTATCCTTTTTCCATCAGTTTATTAAAAACAAGCCATTATCTCCCACAACGAAATTATTAAAGTGCTCCTCAGGACAAATTATTCAAAGTTCCGGAATTCTCTATGTCTTACCTATTTCAGTTTACGACATGCCAATTCACCTGAGCTTTCACATTTGTGATATTAAGGAGTTCGATCTTTTAATAGGCTATCCTTTAGAAAAACTCCTTAAAGAAGGACACACAGGGAAACTTGATGTTTGCCTAGGCAAAACCATTAAAGTTCCCTTACACTTCTCACATTCGATCCATACTAAGACCAAACCCAGTCCTGAACCTGACCCAATGGAAGAGGTGAATGAAGCATCTCTAGAACATTTCGTAGAATCCAATCAAGAAGATGTCACTGAATTCTTCATCGAGGAGGAAGAAGAAAATCCTACAGAATCTGAGCCCCTCGATGAAACCGAGGAACCCTCGAGACCTCCCATTGAGCTTAAACCTTTACCACCTGGTCTTAGATATGCCTTTTTGCACAATGATTCTGAGTCTCCTGTGATCATTAATGACCAACTCACTCAGGAAGAGACTCATAGGCTGATAACCACCTTAGAACAACATCGCTCAGCCTTTGGCTGCTCACTCCAAGACCTTAAGGGCATCAGTCCTGCCCTTTGCACTCATTGCATTCCTACAAACCCTGATGTTCTACCATCTATAGAGCCACAACGAAGACTCAACAATGCGATGAGAGAGGTAGTGAAGAAAGAAGTTCTGAAACTCTTACACGCCGGGATTATATATCCTGTGCCACATATTGAGTGGGTGAGCCCCGTGCAAGTTGTGCCTAAAAAGGAAGGCATGACAGTTGTGAAAAATGAGAGGAATGAATTAATTCCTCAGAGAACGGTCACTGGTTGGCGTATGTGCATAGATTATAGAAAACTCAACAAAGCCACAAGGAAAGATCACTTTCCACTGCCCTTCATTGATGAAATGTTAGAGCGGTTGGCAAATCACTCTTTCTTTTGCTTTCTTGATGGATATTCTGGATATCACCAAATTCCAATCCATCCTAGTGACCAGAGCAAAATCACTTTTACATGCCCTTATGGAACTTATGCTTATCGTAGAATGTCTTTTGAGCTATGTAATGCTCCAGCTTCTTTTCAAAGATGTATGATGTCTATATTCTCTGATATGATTGAAGAGATCATGGAAGTTTTCATGGATGATTTTTCTGTTTATGGAAAAACTTTTGATGATTGTCTAGAAAACTTGGATAAGGTTTTGCAAAGATGTGAAGAAAAGCACTTAGTCCTTAATTGGGAAAAATGTCATTTCATGGTTAGAGAAGGAATAATGCTAGGCCATCTAATTTCTGAAAGAGGAATTGAGGTAGATAGAGCTAAAATAGAAGTAATTGAACAACTACCTCCACCTATTAATGTCAAGGGAATCAGAAGTTTTCTTGGCCATGCTGGTTTCTATAGAAGGTTTATAAAAGATTTTTCTCATATTGCTAGACCTCTTACAAACTTGCTTGCCAAAGATGTTCCCTTTGACTTTGATGATGCTTGTCTTAAATCTTTTGAAACTCTAAAAAATGCTCTTATTTCTGCACCCATTATACAACCCCCTGATTGGTCTTTACCTTTTGAAATTATGAGTGATTATGCTGTGGGGGCTGTTGTGGGGCAAACAAAGGACAAGAAACATCATGCCATTGCTTATGCTAGTAAAACTTTGACAGGACCTCAACTCAATTATGCCACAACTGAAAAAGAACTGCTAGCTGTTGTTTATGCCATTGACAAGTTTAGATCTTACTTAGTAGGAGCAAAAGTTATTGTTTACACTGATCATGCTGCTTTAAAATATTTGCTCACTAAGAAGATGCTAAACCTAGATTAATAAGATGGATTCTGCTTCTCCAAGAATTTGACTTAGAAATAAAAGATAAGAAGGGAGTAGAAAATTCTGTTGCCGATCATTTGTCTAGAATGTATTTTGAGAAACCACAGGAACTACCCATCAATGACGCAATGAGGGACGACATGCTCTATCGGATCGCCTGGTCAGACCCCTGGTACGCAGATATTGTTAATTTTATGGTTGCAGGGTATGTACGACCAGGAGCCGACAAGAAAAAGCTTATTTACGAGAGTCGCCAACACCTGTGGGATGAACCATACCTTTTTTGAGTATGCTCTGACGGGTTACTCAGGAGGTGTGTACCGGCAGAAGAAGGAATGAAGATCATTGAGAAGTGCCACTCATCACCATATGGAGGTCATTATGGAGCTTTCCGCACACATGCAAAGATCTGGCAAAGCGGATTTTTCTGGCCAACCATGTATCAAGACACAAAAGATTTCGTACGAAGGTGCAACTCCTGTCAGAGGCACGGAAACATCAATTCCAGAAATGCCATGCCACTGACAACCAACCTTCAGATCGAGCTCTTTGATGTCTGGGGAATTGACTACATGGGACCATTCCCAAAATCCGGAAAATTCGAGTACATCTTAGTGGCAGTTGACTATGTCTCCAAATGGGTTGAAGCCCTACCATGCAGATCTGCTGACCACAAAAGCTCAATAAGAATGTTTGAAGAGACAATATTTCCGAGATTCGGTACGCCAAGGTTAGTGATAAGTGATGGAGGATCCCATTTCATCGACAAGCGCTTCGAGAAATACCTCATGAACCATGGGATCCAACACAATGTCGCTACTCCTTACCATCCGCAAACAAGTGGTCAAGCAGAGACGTCCAATAAGCAGATCAAGAACATTCTACAGAAGACGGTGGACCAAATGGGGATAAAATGGAAAGACAAGCTACCCGAAGCACTTTGGGCTTATCGGACAGCTTATAAAACCCCCATTGGAATGTCTCCCTACCAACTGGTCTACGGGAAGACATGTCACTTGCCGGTTGAGCTAGAATTCAAGGCTCACTGGGCAATAAAGAGATGGAACATGGACTTTGAAGCAGCCGGAACAAAACGGAAAATACAACTGTCCGAGCTAGAAGAATGGAGAGAGAAGGCGTATCACAGTGCCAAGATCTACGAGGAAAGAACCAAGAGATGGCACGACAAGAGAATCATAAAGAAAGAATTCAACCCAGGCGATCAGGTATTACTTTTTAACTCCAGGGTACGACTCTTTGGGCACGGGAAGCTACGAAGCAAGTGGGACGGACCATACAAGGTGGTGAATTCATCGTCACACGGAGCCGTCACTCTTCAAGACGACGAAGGTACGTTATTCAAGGTAAATGGTCAACGTCTTAAAATATTTTTAGAGCCCAATAAAGAGTCTGAGGATTTAGATGAAATAGATTTCTTTTGTTTTCCCACGAATATTAATTTTAGGCCGTAATGGGCCGTCTTAGGTTTTTTTAAGGATCAGCACACGGTTAGAGCACCCTACGCCGAAGATCGTCGTGAGACGACGTAGTGGGGAGCCAACCGGCCTCCTCACTGGGCCGATCGGGCCCTGCCCGCCGCCTCGCGCCGCCAGCTTTCGCCCACGCTATCTCTAAGGTGCTCAGTTTTGGAAAAACTTGTTCGGGGATCTTTTACGAGATATCCCGTAGCCTTTCCAAGCTAGGTCAACCCCCTCTGCAAGTCCGTGACCGATATTTAAGCAGGGGCAGACCTCCACCTTTTTCTCATCCCAAAGCCTTCAAGTAGCAGCAATGGCCGACAAGCAGCTTATCCCCTTTAGCTTTGAAGCCAAGGCGGTTGTTCCTTTCGAGAAGGAAGCAAAGCCGCTAGCCTCCTTGCCTCCTGATCACATCCCTCTCTCGCTGTTCCCGCCTAGTCGTCCACGTTCGCCGCCACCGCCTAAAGAAAGCAAGCAGGCAATGTACGCTCAGCCGTACGATCGCCGTCGTGAAGCAGCTCAGAAGAAGCCGATCCGTGTTCCTAGCTACATGGATCTGAAGAAACCAAGGGATGGAGAGCGACTCGCTGACGTGCGCATGGACAAGCATGGCAACACAAGGGTGCATAAGTACACCACCTCCTCAAGCCTTGTTACCATCGACGGAGTTCGTGCCAAAGAACCTCAAATCAAGAGAATTCCGGTCATCGAAGCCAGCCAGCGGATGCCGCAGAAACAGAAGACCCGGAAGACCGTAGCTGAGCTAGCGCAGGAAGTAGCAAGCCTGGCAAAAACTTGCAAAGAGATCCACCGCGTCAACACTTCCCTCACCAAGACCGTCCTCAAACTGTTAGAATCAAAGAAGCGAAGGGACGACGAGGAAGACCATAGCCGCGACCTTAAGAAGGGCAAGCGCCCTTTGTAAACACCTTAGTTAGAGAGCACATTAGTGATTGTTAGTTCGAGTTAGTTAGTTTGCTTTAGTTGTTAGAGTTGTTTAATAAAGTGCTCTCTCCTTTAATAAAGAAGTATTCCACAAGTTGAGCTAATTTTGCCTATATATATATATTCTGGACATGTTTTTGTCACCACCATACTGTGCATGCAAGATAACAGAAAACAAGTGTGGGGGAGAAGAACAGACGACCAAACGGCATCTTCCACGACCAAAATCAAGAAAAACGGGAAAAGCACAGAACAAACAACTCGCACGACGAACCACGGCAGAACCCAGTTCGGCCACGTCTCGTCCACCACTCGGTTTGCTTCCTGAATTTTTAAAATTTTTTTAATTTGCTTTCCGTTTCGAATTTAAATAAAGATGCCCTGCTAAAATGTCCTGATAACCTAAAAGATAAAGTTTCACATGTTTATGCTCTTAGAAATATTTATTGCTTTTGGGATGATCAGAATGAGGTTAGAATAATGAGAACCATCTTTCTTTTATCTTGTCTATGGAGAGTGCTTTAAAAATCATTAGCTAAGTTTCTCCTTTGTGATCAATAATATATCTCAGTAGAGCTTTCATTGAAAATAAATTTGATTAAATGCTGCTTACTTGTATTGAGCTTTGTCAAATCTAGAGCTATGTTGAAGTTTTGTCTAAGTCTATGATCAAGATCACGTACACTGCTTTCACTAAAGTATCTATGCTCTAAGATTTTTGATCTCTGTCTCCCATATCATGAAAAAAGGTACAGCTAAAAAAAAGAAGAAGAGAGAAAAAGCCAAAGAAAGAAAAGAAAAAAATTATGAGTGGAGAGAAAAGTGAGAGAGAGGAGAAAATGGACAAGTGTTCTACGGGTCAGAAGAACCCCCCTCTCAGAAAAAGGGCATAAAAAAGAGAGAAGAATAATGGACATGTGTCCGAGGGTGAGTAGGGCCCACTTCTCCAAAATAATAAGTGAGAGAGTAATAATGGACGCGTGTCCGAGGGTGAGTAGAACCCAACTCTCCACAAAATAGCTGAATACCTTGTTCTAAAAAATGGGAAAAGATAGAAGATTCTAAAGTCAGAGCAGTGGTTTTTAAAATTTGACACACGCACATATCTTGATCTACGACCTATGACAGGCCTCTTCATGGATACAGATTTTGACCCAGCAATATATGCAAAGTAAGTCTGCTACATCTTTACATTCTAAAAACTTCACATATATTTGAGAGTATCACAAAGGAGTAAGCAAGGCTGCATTTTCTTTTTAAAAAAACTTATTCAAACTCTCTCCATTGACTTGATTTGAGAAATAAAGGTGATCTGTTTCTAACTATGCTCAGATATCCCCTAAGTACAGATATGACTAAGGAGTATAATTATGTTGATTCTTGTCTCTACGGTTGTAAACCATCCTTTTATCGAGGATGAGTAAAAGCCTAAGTGTGGGGGAGTTTGTTGGCACATTTTATCTATAAATATTTCCCCTCACATTTACTGGAAAAAGGACTAAAATATAATTAGATCACCTTATTAGGGTTTATATTGACAATTTCCATGAGTTTTGGTGAATCTATGAATTTACAGGGACTATTTAGAAAATATGCAAAGAAACCACTCTAGAAGACTCCAGAAGGCTCCGGAACTCAACGTGACTTAGCACCTAAGAAAGAAGCATCTAGAAGGATCAAGGACCCACCTAGCCGAAGTGGACCCCGAGGGGGGCCCACCCCAGCCCGATCGGCCTGGTGGTGGGGCCGGTCGCCCCCCCTGGCGCCAAATGGGCCCAGCTTCCGGAATGTTCTTCCACCGCCTATGAGGATCAATCTAAACCACAAGTTAAGGTCGGTTTGATCGTACGGTGCACGTCATCTCCTCCGGGCTATATAAGCAGACCCCCTGACCCCAGGGCAGACAATAATTCATTCTATCAGATCCTCCATGCCTATCTGAGATTAGAGCTCTAGATTAGAATTAGAGTTGGAGAGTTAGTATCAAGTTGAGAGATTAGAGCCACGATCTATTTAGATCTAGCTAATCTTGTTTGAGAGGATTAGAGAGCGGTAGAGGCGAAGCGGAAGGAAGGCCCGGACCTGTCGGTGTCTCCTCTTCATCTTCTACCTCTGGGATCAACTCCATTGGAGCCTGATCCTGAGACCTTGTGGAAAGATCGACTTCTTATTCAAGTGAGTAACATTGTTTTTATTGTTCTTACGGTTCATAACTCTCTGAGTACTTTAATTCCTGTCGCTCTTGAGTTAAAGTTGCATGTTTAGTGTAAGCGTGGTGCTTAGACTAGCTAGCTTATGAATGCCTTCTATATTCCGGATCGTGTGGTAGAAGCGGGAAGTGACCTTGTTCCCGTCTGTCCTTTGCAGTCCACCTCCTGTCTATAGAAACCATAGGACTCCCCCCATAGATTCTCGGGAGGTTCCCTTTCCTAAGTGTGCCTTTAGACAATCACCCCATAAGAACAATATAGACATAGCTTGTGAGAATAAGAACCAGACATCCTTAAGTTTTCCTTATCTCTCTTTCTGTCAAGTCCTTGATAGCTACTCAGTGATTAGTTATATACCTCAGATACTCTCTTTACCATTCTCCTTGTGGATTCAATATTTAAAACCCTCTCCTGGGTGGAATGCTCACCGGTATCCGTGCGCTTGCGGATTATCCATCATAATATTTCTGTAGGCTTAACAAATACCAACAAGGACGAGCTGGCATTGCTGACCAGGAGGTTCGAGAGGTTGCACGGGAACCAGGTGAACACGAGGAAGAGCCCACGGACATGCTTTCAGTGCGGCAAGCCAGGACACTTCGTCGCTGACTGTCCGGAGAAGGTGGAGAACAAGGACGGCTACAAGCACCGGTCGAGGTCGGACAACAAGTACAGATCGAGGCGCGATCACAAGCACAAGCACAGGAACAAGGATGAGCGACGATCGAGGAAGAAGGATGGCCGCGGCAGGAAGGCCCGAGCGATGGTCGGAGCGAGCGACGTTGACTCCAGCTCCGCCTACTCTTCCTTGAGCTCTAGTAGCAGTGAAGATGAAGGTGATCGGCGCAAGAGCAAGAAGCCATCTAAGAACTTGAGCGGGCTGAGCTGCTTCGCAAGAGATGGCTTCTGCGGCATGGCACGGAGCTCCGGCAGCAATAAGAGTCACCAGAGCGACTCAGACTCTGATTCCGAGGATGAGGTACGTGACGAGCTTCCCTTCTTGCGTGAGGAGAATGAGCATCTTGGCAAGTTGCTTGATAACCGTGATGACATGCTTAGAGAGGCAAAGAAGATGAGGAAGGAGATTAGGGCCTCACTAGAAGATGCTAGGAACTGAGTAGCTGAGTTAGAGACACAGAACCTTAATGCTAAGCTTGAGATAGATTCGCTTAAGGCTTCACCTGTTGTTTCTGATGAGGTTGATTGTTGTGATTGCTCTATGTACCTAGCTGATCTTACCGCTCTTAAGGATTAGCATGCCTCCACGTGTGAGGAACTAGATGTGCTTAGGGTTGAAGTGGCTGAGCTTAAGTCTAGACCTGCTTTGCTTGGTGCTTGCACTTCTTACCCTGTTTTGCATGGAAAGATTGATGAGATGCATGCTTACACTGTTTCTCTTGAGGCTAAGTTGAAAGAACCTGTTCCCACTTCTACTTGTGAATTGCATGCTTTGAAGAATCTGGAACTTGCACATTATGTTGATTGCTTGCAGGATGAGAATGATGAGTTGAGGAAAATGATGGGTTGGTTGTCAGGTCATGAACCACAGCTTAGGATGATGATAGAGGCATACAAGCACTATGATGGGTAAGTGCTTGGGTCGGATAAGATTGGAGAGTGTAGTGGTGAGAGAGGAGAGAAGATTGGTGATATCCAAGCTCCACCAAAAACCTTCCACAAAAATGCCTATGCTCCTAAGCCCAACCCACTGAGAAACAAACTTGACACAACCCCAGATCCTCCCATATTTCCTCACCCAACAGATGATTTCCAAAAATCGGTGAAGTTTGTGAGCTCTAAGGAGAATGTGGTTGGAGAGAAGAAGGGTGAGAAGCCGAGTGAGGAAAAACCAAGTGAGCAATCTCAACCACAACCAAAACCAAAGCCAAAACCAATCCGGTTTCATTGTGACTATTGTGGGAGAGATGGTCACAAGGATGAGTTTTGCTTCAAGAGAAAGCGATAGGAGAGAATGGCTAAGGAGTGGGCAAACAAGGACAGGTACTACCCACCTCATGGTGTGCCCGAGTCTCGTATGCCACTACCTAGGGGTAAAGCCATTGTTCGTACAGTTCCGACTTGGGGAGTCAAGAGTGCTTTGGGTGAAAGGGACCCTGCTGGACGAGTTAATCCGGTCAGACCGGTTTGGAAACCGGTCAGACCGGTTTGGGCTGCTCGGACAGAGAAACCGGTCAGACCGGTTTGGAGGCAGCAGGGTGACCAGTTTGGTTTTCGTGCTCGTGATGAGGCTCGATTTAGGTTTTTTGGTCGTGGTACAGATGTTTGGCATGGTGAGTCTGGTGGTGGTCAGTTTGCTAGATGTTCTCCACCTCGTGCTCAATACGATGGTGGGAGGAGTCGTAGCTTTGAGATGGAGAGGAGGAACGGTCCACGGTCTTCCTTTCGTGGTTTTCGTTCTCCTCCAGCGAGACAGGGGTGGTTCCCTAGTGGTGGTTTCCATGGTGGTTTTCGTGATGGTAGCCTTGATAGGCATGATGATATGGCTCGTGCTAACCCCACTTTGGAGCAAATGGCTCGGCACTGGTTTTACTCTTTTGGTACTAACCCCAGTGCTGAGTCGTTTGTTCACTCACGTACTTGTTTTTGAATTTCAGGTGGGAGACTTGAGGAATGTTTGGTTGATTGACTCCGGTTGCTTGAGGCATATGTCCGGAGACAAGGGGTGGTTCTCAAGTCTCGTCCCGGTGGTGTCCAAGACATACATCACCTTTGGGGACAATGGGCGAGGACGTGTGCTTTCAGAAGGTGAGATTAAGGTAAGTGACAAGGTCACTCTCAGGCGTGTTGCTCTTGTTCAATCGCTCGGGTTCAATTTGCTTTCCGTTTCCCTGCTGTTGGATGAGGGTTTTGAGGTGTTGTTTCGGCCTGGTGGTTCTCAGATTTTGGATTCTCGAGGGGACCTAGTGTGCATGGTCGTTCCCGAGGGTCAAGTGTTCCGAGCGGATTTCTCTCAGTCTTCTGGTGTGGCTCATTGCTTTTTGGCTGGTTCTTCGAGTGAGTTGTGGAAGTGGCATAGGAAGTTGGGTCACTTGAGCTTTGACCTTTTGTCTCGCTTGAGTAAACTCAATTTGGTCCGAGGATTGCCACGGTTGAGGTTTGAGAAAGAGTTGGTTTGTGCGCCGTGTAGGCATGCCAAGATGGTAGCCTCTTCACACCCGCCCCTCACCGATGTGATGACGGAGCGTCCATGCGAACTGCTCCATATGGACCTTGTTGGCCCAGCTCGTGTGAGATCCGTGGGTGGGAAGTGGTACGTCCTGGTTGTGGTGGACGACTACTCTTGGTATGCGTGGGTTTTCTTTTTGGAGGAGAAAGGGGAGACGTTTGGTTTTGTTCGAGATCTTGTCTTGAGGTTGAGAAACAAGAGGCACGGAGATGTCATACGAGCGATCCGCAGTGACAATGGCTCGGAATTTAAAAACTCTCGCTTCGAAACCTTTTGCTATGACTTGGGTCTTGAACACCAGTTTTCGAGTCCATATACGCCTCCCCAGAATGGCATGGTGGAAAGGAAAAACAGAACCTTGTGCGAGATGGCTCGGACGATGCTCGACGAGCATAGGACTCTGAGAAGGTTCTGGGCTGAGGCGGTCAATACCTCGTGCTTGGTGTCCAACAGGATTTACCTTCGGGTCCATAAGAAGAAAACTTGCTACGAGTTGATGCACGGCAGAACCCCCAAGGTGAGTCACTTTCATGTGTTTGGATGCAAATGCTTTATCCTGAAGAAAGGTAGGAAGTTGGACAAGTTCGAGGCTAGGTATATCGATGGCATTTTCTTTGGTTACGCATCTCATTCTAGAGCCTTTCGAGTGCTCAATCTTGAAACTAACCAAATCGTGGAGACTTGCGAGGTAAACTTCGACGAGACACAGCCACGTAGTCAGCTTGTTTTTGAGTGTGCAGGTGATGAGGAACTTGGCAAGGAGATTTTTCAGGAGGAGGAGCATGAACATGGAGATGATGAAGATGGTGGTGTGGAGCCCGCGGCTGAGCATGTACCTACTACTTCAACTACGGTTGAGAACGGGCCCTCTCCCACACCTACGATGACAAACCGAGATCAAGGAGAAGCTGCTGTTGAGGGGGAGGTAGCATCAAGGCGAGAACCTCCCCGGTGAGTTCAAGTGGATCATCCAGCTTCGAGGATCATCGGTAACATCAATGAACGTACTACACGGTCGAGGGTTCGAAACAATTCTCACTTCGTCCATGCTGCTTTTGTTGCTACCTTTGAGCCCAAAGACATTGGACATGCGTTATTTGATCATAATTGGGTTAACTCGATGCATGAGGAGTTGGAGAATTTTGAGAGGAACCAAATTTGGGAGTTGGTGGATCCTCCACCGGGGTGTAAGCCGATCGGGACAAAATGGGTGTGGAAAAATAAAGAGGGAGAGAAAGGAGAAGTGGTGATAAACAAGTCGAGGTTGGTGGCGCAAGGGTATAGTTAGAAAGAGAGGATCGACTACGAGGAGACCTTTGCTCCCGTAGCTCGTTTGGAGGTGATTAGGATCCTTCTAGTCTTTTCCGTGGCTAAAGGGTTCAAATTGCACCAAATGGACGTGAAGAGTGCTTTCCTGAACGGTGTGTTGGAGGAAGAGGTGTACGTGAGGCAACCACCGGGGTTTGAGAGTGAGAAGTACACCCACCGAGTGTACAAGTTGAGGAAGGCATTGTATGGGTTGAAGCAGACGCCTAGAGCTTGGTACGGTAGGTTGAGGGGGTTCCTGTTTGAGAGAGGTTTCGAGATGGGGAAGGTAGATCAGACCTTATTTCTCCTCAGGCAGGGCAAAGAGATCCTAATGGTGCAGGTATACGTGGATGATATTGTCTTTGGTGGCTCGTCTAACTCTTTGGTTGCAAGGTTTGCAGAAGACATGAGCAGGGAATTTGAGATGAGCATGATGGGTGAGTTGCAGTTCTTCCTCGACCTCCAGATCAAGCAATCGAAGGAAAGAACATTTGTGCACCAAGCCAAGTACACCAAAGACATAGTGAGGAAGTTCAAGATGGAGGATTCCAAGGCCATGGCGACGCCTATGAGTACGAGTACAGCTCTTGATGCGGACGAGGAAGGTGAGCACGTGGACCAGAAGGAGTACCGAAGCATGATCGGGTCACTCCTGTACTTGACGGCGACAAGGCCGGACATCCAATTCTCGGTATGTCTGTGCGCTCGTTTTCAAGCGTCTCCAAGGACTTCGCATCGGCAAGCAGTCAAGCGCATATTCAGGTATTTGCGACACACTCCCGACTTCGGCTTTTGGTACTCCGCGTCTTCTTCTTTGGCTTTTCATGGATTTTCGGACGCGGATTTTGCCGGATGCCGGTTGGATAGGAAGTCCACTTCTGGGACTTGCCAGTTCTTGGGTTCTTCTTTGGTGTCTTGGTCTTCCCGCAAACAATCGAGTGTTGCTCAATCCACTACCGAGGCAGAGTATGTGGCCGCAGCTAGTTGTTGCTCTCAGCTCCTTTGGATCACATACACCATGAGCGACTTTGGTGAGGAGTATACCCATGTCCCACTTCAATGTGACAGCACTAGTGCCATAAGTGTTGCAAAGAACCCAGTGCTCCATTCCAAAACCAAGCACATAGAAGTGAGGTATCATTTCCTGAGAGACAACGTTGAGAAAGGGAAAATCGCTTTGATCCATGTACCCACACATGACCAGCTAGCCGACATTTTCACTAAGCCCCTAGATCAAGCAACTTTCACTCATTTGCGGGGGGAGCTTGGCGTGTGCTTGATTTCTTGAGTTGGGTGTGTGGGAGCTCCTTTGTAGCATATGTATAGCTTTCCTTTATGCATTTCTTGCATCTTGCATGGCATATGTAACATGATGTATAGGCATCTTTGTATCTTAGGTTGCATGCATTTTGTATCATATGCATCTTGTAGGGAAAGCTTCTCCTATATACATTGTTCACCATGCGCACTATGGCCCGACAACGCTCCGGTATGCGTTGGCTCCACGAGGGGGACGCTAACACCAAATTTTTCCAGTTGCATGCGAACCAACGTAGACGGAGGAATCATATTGGCACGCTTGAGGTCGAGGGGGCCACCCTGGTAGCGGAGGAGGAGAAAGCTGAGGCCGCTTTTAACTACTTCTCCGGTATCTTGGGCACGGCTCATGATAGAGAGGGTCGACTGGATTTTGAGGCCTTGGGGATCCATCGGAGGTACTTATCCTCTCTCGATCGCCCATTCACAGAGGATGAGATTTGGGCGGTCGTTAAGGAGCTGCCCCTGGATAAGGCCCCTGGGCCTGATGGGTTCACGGGTCGCTTTTATCGCTCTGCCTGGTCGATCATCAAAAGGGATGTTATCCGTGCTTTTGATGCTCTCTCCTCTATGGATTGCCGCAGCTTCCACCACCTCAATGACGCCCTCCTCATTCTCTTGCCCAAGTCACCCGATCCAGTGTCTCTGGGCAACTACCGCCCTATTAGCCTCATCCACAGCTTTGGGGAATTTTTTTCCAAAGCGCTAGCTAACCGCTTTGCTCCGGTGCTGCCTCTCCTGGTTTCCCCAAACCAGAGTGCTTTTATCAAAGGTCGCCAGATTCAGGGCAATTTACGGTGTGTCCTCGGGACGGCAAAGGTTCTAGCTGCCAAGAGAAATCCACGAGTCATGTTGAAGATTGATCTAGCGAAGGCTTTTGACTCGGTCGGGTGGGTCTTTCTCTTGGACCTTTTGTCGGCTATTGGCTGTCCGAGGAATTGGACTAACTAGATCTCCACGATTCTCTCCACCGCCAGTACAAAGGTCCTCTTCAATGGCTCGCCCGGCCGCAGGATTTGCCATGGTCGGGGGCTAAGGCAGGGGGATCCTCTATCTCCTATGCTTTTCGTGTTGGTCATGGAGTGCTTCAGTGCGCTCGTCACAACGGCTGAGGCCCGGGGGTTATTCTTGCCGCTGGGGACATCAGCGATTAAGCATTGCATTTCGCTCTATACAGACGATGTGGTCGTTTTTGTATCGCCGGTCGAGACAGACCTCCTCCTTATTGGGTCCATCTTGGACCTGTTCTTCAGGGCCACGGCCCTGGTAGCGAACTTTGTCAAGAGTCAGGCGTTCCCCATCCGTTGTGACGCTAGGCATACGGATCTGATCTCAGAGTTGCTGGGCTGTGCTGTCGCTTCTTTCCCATGCACTTACCTTGGGGTACCCCTCTCCCCGGGGAAACTACCGAGGGCGGCAATGCAGCCACTGGTCGATAAGGTCGCTAACCGGATCCCAGCTTGGAAAGGGAGGCAGCTCAACAGAAGCGGTAGGCTAGTGCTCGTGCAATCTACCCTTTGCGCCATCCCAGTGCATATCTCCATGGCACTAAAGGTCGCACCCTGGGCGGTGAAGACCATCACTACCCTGATTCGAGGTTTCCTCTGGAGCGGGATGGAGGTCGCTTCTGGCGGAAAGTGTGCGGTAGCCTGGGTTAACACGTGTTGCCCCAAGGAGTTGGGAGGCCTCGGCATTCCCAACCTTCAGCTGATGGGTATGGCGCTCCGAATGCGCTGGCTCTGGTTTGCTAGAACAGACCCGCAGAGAACTTGGTCCGGCTTCAAGTTTGGTCATGAGGTGCAGGCGGAAAGTTTCTTCGAATCTTCCATCTCGGTCGCAGTCGGAGATGGGAGGAAGGCCCTGTTCTGGTCGGATAATTGGATTCAAGGCACCTCCATTCGTTCCATCGCCCCCAACCTTTGGGGGGTGGTGCCTCAGAGGTTTCGTCGTTCTCGCACTGTTAGGGATGCGCTCTTGGACCAGGCATGGGTGCGGGACATCACCGGAGCCTCGACGGTTCAGGTGATCGTCCAGTACATCAGGGTCTGGGACCTGCTGCTGGACTTTGCCCTCACCGAGACCCCAGATCGCTTCATTTGGAAGTGGACAGCCTCGGGTGAATTCTCCTCAGCATCGACCTATCGAGCGCTTTTCTTTGGTAGGTCGCCTCTCCTCAGAGCTTCGCACCTCTGGAAGACTCAAGCGCCTGGCAGGGTGCGCTTCTTCGGTTGGCTTGTCTTGCATGGTCATTGTTGGACGTCTGATAGGCTTCGACGTCATGGGTTGAGTGACAGAGACGTCTACGCTCTCTGTGCACAGGAGGTCGAGACTTTGGATCACCTTCTCCTTGGTTGTGTCCACAGTCGAGAAACTTGGTTCCACGTGCTTTGGTTCTTCGGCATGGCGGATTTGGCTCCCTCGCGGGAGGAGCCGGTCGCGGTCTGGTGGTTGTGGGCACGGAAGGCGGTCGCCAAGCCCTCCTGTAAAGGTTTCGATACCCTGGTCTGGTTGGTCGCGTGGTCGCTTTGGAAAGAGAGGAACCGTCGCGTCCACGAGCGGGCGGCCTTGCAGCCGGTGGCCCTCGCAGGGGCCATCTTGGAGGACGCGCGTCTCTGGGCTAGAGCGGGCTTCGTATCGATAGCCGCCCTGTTGGGCTTTCGTCGCCGGGTTGTGGCACCTTAGCTTGTCGTCTTTTTTTGATGTTTTGTCTTTCCTCGGGCCTTGGCCCTGACTCGTCTGCTGTAACTTGTTCCAAACTTCTTTCTTCTTAATGAAAAACGTGCTATGCACGTCTTAAAAAAATGTGCTATATATGATCTTGTGAGCTAGTTTGCTATGCTGTGGTTAGTTTGGCTTAGCTCTTGATGATCTTGATTTATATCCATGGTTGTTAGCAATGCTTTTGAAAATTGTCACACATATGCTCTCTTGTGAGTAAATACCTTTATATGATCATGACATGTTTTAGTGGCATTTCTATGCTTAATTTGTGCTTGGATAGCTTGTTTTGAGCATATGGGGCCAAAGGCTCATTTGTCATGATGAATGTTTAGCCCCCATGCTTTATCTTGTCGAGGGGCATAAGTTCCTTTTTGTCGCAAAGACATTTCATGTACCAAATATGAATCTGAAAATGAAATGTAAATTGCTTGGAAAATGTGCTCCCATGTCATATGTGCTTAATTTACTTGCTTTTGGGTGCTAAACCGTTGCATGTTGCTTACCAATAAGAAGTCTCATATCTAGAAGTAAGCACATGGCTCGGTGGCTTTGACATGACATGAGGTGCTTGTGGGTGTTTATGATGGTCTTATGCTTAGAATGGTTGTCCTAGCATGAAGTTTGTGTGGCTTTGCCATTTTGACATGTTTTGCTCATGTTTAGGACTTTGCTCATGAGAGGGTAATTTTTCGCAAAAATGCTCAATTCTATCTTAGCTTTACCCAATGGTTGTGAAACTTGGTGATCACGTAGTTGATGTTCATACGAAGCTATAGAGTATCTAACTTGCTCATTTGAATATGTGTAGTATCTTGTGATGAATTTTGTCTATTTGAGAAGCTCTAGGTTGCATCTTTTTCACATTTGAGCCTTGATTCATGCATTGGCAATAAGGGGGAGAAATGTTGGTGGAGAAAAGTTCCATTGCATCCCTAGAACCTATCCCAGCTGTCAAGGGGGAGCTTGTGCATTTCTTTTGCATTTTTAGCTTTTGGGGGTGAGCTTCTGCCGAGTTTAATCGGTCTGACCGGTTTTGGAATCCGGCCTGACCGGTTTGGTGGAACCGGTTTGACCGGTTTGGGAAACCGGCCTGACCGGTTTGTGCCCAGTGCTGGCACATGTTCAGGGGGAGTGTGCATATGTGCAGGGGGAGATCTTGTGTGTTTTGAGCCTTACTCTGGTGGTTTATGCTCTTTGCTTGAGCTTGTTTTTGACTCGGTTGTGTCCAGCCGTTGCCCTTGCCTAAGGGGGCCGAGTCTTTCCTCTTTCAAGTGATCTTGCTGTTTCCCTTTGTTTGGCTTTCGATCGCTTGTTTGAGTTTCTTTTAGTCGTTTCTTTTCTTTTCATTTTCTCTTTGGTTACCAAATGTGTGTGTTGTCAATGCACTCATCAAGGGGAAGATTGAGAGCCTGTGTGGTTCGAGGACTGGTGGGTGGTCGCTCCCTAGTGTGATGAGTGATTGACAACGTGGTGTGGACTAACTCTTGGCTAAGTTTTGCAGGTGCAGGTTGCGGCTTGACTGGTGTTGGTGCAGGTGAAGAACAAGCGCGAAAGGTCGATGCCGGTGAGGCCTCCAGGTGTGGAGCAGACAAGTAGGCTTGGTTCGTGGGACCCGGTGGCCAGCGGGGTCAAGTGCGGGCCGCATGGTGGCAAGAACAGCAAGACGAAGTCGTAGACGGTTTCTTGGTTGAGCCTCAAAACCATGGTCGAGCCGGAACTTCGTGGGAGCCAAGTCATGAGTGGTGATTGGCGGAGGCTACATCAAGTTCGCGGGGTTTGCAGTGGTTCACCACAATACCACTGCGTTACTTGGCTGAGCCACAAAGCCGAGGCCGAAGACCGGGCGTGGCTGTCAGACCAAAACCGGTCTGACCGGTTTGGGGTCGCAGGGCGTCAGGAAGCTTCGAAGCGGAGGACACGCGTCGGGATCGCAAGGCTTGCGTCGAGGCTAAGCGAAGTGCGGTTGCCGGGCATCCGTCCGATGGTGTTATGACAACAATTTCCCAAAGTGCCCTTGGTGGGCGTGTATCCTAGTTTATGTAATAAGGGTAGTTTCGTCTTTCGGCTAGCCTCCATATAACCCAAGTGGTGAGAGGATGGCTGCCATCTCTTGGAACCCTAGCTCATTTTCCCTTTGCTATTTTCCTTAGGATTTCTAGGACTAGCTTGAGTGCTTCATGGTGAGATCTTGAGAGAGGGATGGATGATCGGGAGGCAAGCTAGACCTTGTATGAACCTTCGTGGTATGTATAGATGATTCGGTGTGGTTCCTCAAGGCTTGATTGCGTCTCTCCCATTTTCCCTTTTTGATGATTTTCGGAGCCTTTTCTTTGCGATTTTCTTGTGGCGGTTTCGAGGCCTTTCTCTTTGGGATTTGGTGGGGGATGTATGCATGAACCCTTCGTGGTTCTTTTCCCTTTGATTCCTCTCCCAAATCTGTGAGCAAAGGGGCTCGATTTGGTGGTTTTTGGTGGAGTTCGTGCAAAGGTGTTCTTGAGGGTTGACTTCCAATTCCTCTTGATTGGGTAGGTTTTGGGGATCGAGCTTCTAGCCAAAGGTAGCCCACGAGGTACCCCAGCTATCCCCAAAGTCTCACTTGAATCCGTGGAACGAATCGGGAGATCGATCAAGGAGAAGGTTGAGTTTTTCCCGCGGGCTGAGTTCTTCCCGAGTGTCCAGGCAAAACCGGCCTGATCGGTTTCCCAAACCGGTCTGACCGGTTTAGCTCCAGTGAGCTGTTGTGAAGAGTTTTTAGACAGGAAAGTCTTCTTCAGGCTATGGCTTTTCTTGTTCAAAGTTTGGAAGGTTCTTGATGTGGTTTTGCTAGGTTTTGGTCTCAAAGGTCTTTTGGGGATTTCCTGGACAAAACCGGCCTGACCGGTTTCCCCTGCCTGTGAGAGGCTAAGTCCTAGAGAATTGGTCTGACCGGTTTCAGAAACCGACCTGACCGGTTTTGGCTTCCAGCAGCTGTGTTCGTGTTGTTTTCCGCTGCGTGTTTTAGAGGCTGTTGGTTGGATCTTGCTCCTAGGTCCAGTAGCACTCCAGTGGCTACGTGGATTTGGCAAGAGAAGTTTACGGAGGTATCTGAGTGATCTTGGGTTCATAGGCCGAATTCTTGAGTAGAATTTTTATCGGCTCCTATTCACTCCCCCCTCTCTGGTTCGCCGTTCCGGTCCTTCAAGCACGTCGCCACGTGGCCTGGTGTGGGTCCCACCGGGTCCACATGATGTCTTGTGCATATCTCTCTCATCCGGGCTCTGATGTATGCAAATGATATATCCATTTCGATCATCTCGACGAGCCCGTTGCAATGGTGTAGACCAATTTGGCAATTGAGGTTGTTTATGATGATGCCATATCTATGCCATTGGCTTACTTGCTCTCAGTTGTATCATTCCATGTGCATTTACATGTGTCCTGCAACAAAAGATAGAAACACCAACACTTGTGGAATTTGTCAGTATAAAGACCTATTCTAGTGTTGATGATCACTTTCCATTCATTTTATGCAGGAGTTGACGGTGTAAAAGTGGTACTTAACAGCCGTCAACAACACCCCCACACTTGACCTTTGCTCGTCCCGAGTGAAGGGAGAACAAATCAAGTGGGACATGATATCCAGAGGTATGAAGCAAGCATAAGAGATATTCCAAACCATACCTTGGACTTGTGAACTTTGTGGAGTGTCTATCATGCCATCTTGGGTAGTTGAGGAGTGGAACGGTCATGAATCAAATCACCTCTGCTCACCATGTCAAGTAACTTGGGGTTTAGCAATAAATTTTCAAAACAAACCTTTGCTTAGCTCATCATCTGATTCTCTCAGATCGCTCAATGTGTATATGTCCTCACCAAGGCATTAGATTTGCCTTTCTTTCATCCAACTTCTAATGATGGGGCTATGTGGAGCTCAGGGTAGGATAAAAGATAAAGCATACTTGCATCATATATATTGCAAAGTCAAAAAATGGGATCCAAGGAGAAAATCAAATCATACAATCAGATCAAGATGTGCACATGTATGAGATGTGATGGGTATGGTAAGGTGGATACTAGGCCCGGAATCGGTGCTAGATATTACCATATATATGATGAATGTTGTGGTGATGGTAAGGTGGACACTAGGCTCAGAGCGGGTGCTAGTTATTACCATTGATTTATTGGAACTCCTTTTTTGCATGATCACATCTCCCTCCTTTTCCTTCTTTATTTTGGACATGGGCTATCCTTCTCTTTCTTTTTTTCATGCCTTAGGCATTTTTTTCACTCATGCTTTGAGCATGGTGTTTGTTTTTTTTCTTTTTTTTCATGGCCCGTGTCTCTTTTTTCTCGAAGATGCTTTTGGAGAGAGAGGTCACACCACATATGGAGCTTTCTTTTTGCGGAATGGATAGACGATACAATGCTAACTTCCAGTATAGAAGCATAGCAAGGGGAAAATGGAGTGCACATGAATCTTGATCATGAAAGCATAAAAAGAATTCTCACAAGGGTCACAACAATTTGACAAAGCTCAATGCAATAACAAGCAGCATATGAGTATAAAGTTTTCAACTAAAAACATCATATGACTTTGGTAGGACTATGGCATATCAAAGAGGAGCTTTGCAAAGGGTTTTTCGGTTTTTCAAATAAAATTCCCTAGCATTCAAACATTCTGAGAGAAGATCATATCATCAAACCATATTACAAACATCAACTACTTAGATGAGCATGCTTTCCTATAGATTTTTGCTCACAAGCATAAAGATAATAAGTATGAAATAAAACATATGCAAGCCAACCACAGGAAAACATATAAAACAGGTGGAGCACGATTCCAAGAGTTTGATTTAGCAGATAAGGTTTGAAACTTATTCAAACTCATGAATCAAAGAGAGTGAGATAAAAGGGTGCACATACCATCGCTCCTGAAAAATATGAGAAACAAAGAAGACTAGTGGTGGTTCAGCTGACCTGTGGGGCAGCCGACTCACTCTAGTTTACCTTGTCCCTTGTCATGAAAGCGCAGTCGATGTTATGCAACACCTGTGTGGGAGATCTCAAGTGTGTATGTCGATGATAAACTTGGGAGATCTCCCCCACACTTGTTCATGTACCTGGTGCTGTCTTCAAACAAAATGGGAAAAAAAACAAAAGAGGGACTCTACTGGTTCATGAACCAGGGAGCCTTTATTGAAAATCAAAAATAAATTCACCATGAGACCTAGCTCAAACAAGGCTGGCATGCCTTGGCTTACCTTCCTTTTTGAATCAAGCTTGATGACTTACCCCATTTGGATTCGAAATTCCTGCAAGGGTTAGTCCACATATACAACCAATATCCATGTAAGCATTAACTATAAGGTTCATCAATCAAACTCGACACCATGTCTTGTTTGATTGAAGAAGACAGTTTTAACCTAAGCACCATGCTTAATTTAAAACAACCTATGAAAGCATGTAGCTAAACATGCACTCAAACCATAGCATTACGAACATAGAGAAAGGAAGCATGAAAGCATGATCAAGCTATTTTCGAAGGGACATAAACATGAGCATAAGATGGTGAACATCGGGCAACCTCCCGGAAGGGCTTTGCTTAAAGTCAAAAGTAGGACGTACCTAACTGGGCAAGAGGCAAGAGCTAACATCATCTTCAAACCAAGATAAGATTTGAATGAGAGGAACTTTACTCAGGATGCTCACATACCTCCCCCACACTTGAAGTTTGCATTGCTGGGCAACAAAACTCAAGTGTGTGGAGATCAAGCTTCCTTTTGTAAATGTTCTCTCAACAAAAACTTATAAAGGTGTTGTAGTGATGTAGCTCGCGTGTTCTTAGGCATCACCTGTCCATCATTCTTTTCAATCTCCACCTGAGAGGTTAGCGACCAAAAATACCCGAAGGACAACCTTATCCTAAAAACATGCTCTTGCTTTTTTTATTTGAAAAGGGAAATAAATTCTAACCTAACCCAGGCTATCTCCTGGTAGTGCTTTGTTTACGGTCATAAGCTCGACCATGGGAATTTCTTCCTGCAGCTATCATTGGTGATGTCATTCCCATCTCACCACCAATTGTTGATGTATCAGTGAAGCTTCAGCTGCAAGGTTAGTGCCACAGAGCATACACGAAATCTGCAATGCTTATGGTAAACATATGCATCTACAACCATCCTTCTAAACTTTTTACAGGAGAGGTCCATAAGGCGGTTGTAGTCCTCGTGCGTGCTCAGTGCACTAAGCATGGCTGACTCTGGAGAGGCATGATACAAGCATGGTCTGGATGGTATATCAAGAGTGAAGCTACCATGCTCGTCAATGGAATCCTTTCCTTTGAACTCCAGAGTCGGCGCCTCATAGATTTCCATGGCCCATGATTTCTCCATCTCAAGAGATGCATCGTGGAAGCTCGATGTTGATTCTCGATCAAGGTCGAGAGCAACATGATATGGGCCAGTGGGAAGAGGCTCAAACTCGATCGAGGGTGATGAGGATCGTTCGCCTTCACAAAGGTGAAGAGGATCTTCCGAGTCATACTCTTGAGGAGTAGAAAATTCTACAACCTCAATGACAATGGGCTCGGAGGATGCAAACGGAGATACATGCCTCATCTTCTCGAGCGGGTTTTTCTTAGGAAGAGGCTTCGTCATGGAAGTTTCTGAGAACAAGGGAGTGGTGGCAGAAGCAGCATCCCTAAGCTTTTCATCTAGGCCCCCTTGAGATGCATCAAGAAGTTTTTCTACAGGGGAGCCTAGGAGGAGATCAAGATCGAGGACATCAAAGATGTGGAAGTCTAGATTAACCTTGATCTTGTCTACTAGGAGTGGCACGGCACATGCAACCCCCCGACACTCAAGAAAACGTCCGGAGGGACAACTCTTGAGGAGTTTGTCGGATGGTCTTCGCGTAACATTGCCCAACAAAGTGTACGCTAGGTGCCATGGCATGACATTAACCTCCA
Source organism: Cenchrus fungigraminus (assembly GCA_036936925.1). Classification (NCBI taxonomy): domain Eukaryota; kingdom Viridiplantae; phylum Streptophyta; class Magnoliopsida; order Poales; family Poaceae; genus Cenchrus; species Cenchrus fungigraminus. Next base: position 59,365,410 of record CM072770.1, on the reverse strand, counting down.
TAGTGGGGTTAAGATGGGCTTCTACGATAATTCCCCTTATGGAACAAGAAATGATCGTAGAGGGTGAACAAATCCAAAGTGCTTCGGAAAAGTTTCCCACTCCAGTCGACCACTTCTTCTCCATGGCCTCCATGATAGATGTTTCATTTGGAGGATCGGGAGGCAAAGGAGGTACCGTAGGCCTAGGGGAAGGTTCTGTCGAGAGATTTTTGGAATGATTGATTTGGACAGAATGAGGATCCTCCCCTGTTTGGGCAACAAAGGAATTCGAGGTGTCTAAAAGATATCTAGAATGATCGTCCTCGAATTTGGAAGTGAACTCCGACGGTTGAATTTCTTCTCCATTTGGTGTCTGTGGTTCAGGAGAGGCTTCAACAGACGAGTCTTGGGGTGTGAAGGTTGAAGGCTCAGACTGTGCTGTTGAGGGACTCTCATAGCTCGACTCAGATTCCTCTCGGTAGGGCTTAAGCATGAAGTAGGTATCGTCAATGGAGAGATTATCCAGGATATACATACATTCAGCTGGATCCCTTTGAAGAAATGGCTTTCCGAAATCGAGATGGCGGGCAGAGCGCTTATCGAGGCCATCATAAAAGTTGCGAAGCAACTGAGATTCAGGTATCGACAAGGGAGGTGCAAACTCCACTGGTAATATAAATCTAATCTAGGCTCTGCTTACCGACTCCTTCTCTTTCTGTCGAAAACAGCGGATATCTTCCAGTAGAGTAGCGAGACGAGACGAAGGGAAAAACTCAAAACAAAACTTGTCTTTAAGCTTATCCCAACTATCGTTTACGCTACCTACGGTGTATGTGTACCAATGTTCGGCCTTACCTACGAGAGAGTAAGGGAATATCTTCCACATGAAGGTATCCAGTCCCTTGTCATTGGTAATAAGGGAACTGAAACGCTCGAGCTCGCCCAGATGATCGTATGGGTTTTCGCTTGGTAACCCGGAGAAGGGATGTTTCCGAACATACTCGATCCAGTCAGGAAGGAACTTAAAGCCAGATGTAAGGATAAGGCGCACAGAAGATGGTGGCTCTGGGGGTTCATCCCTGGAGGCGGAGATGCTTTTACAGGAAAGCTTCTCCATGGATAGCGGGGGTAGAGGTAGAAGAAAACGAAAAAGATAGATACGAGGACCACTGGGTATGAAGATAGATACAGCAACCGTTCCCCGGCAACGACGCCAGAAAGCTTGTTGGGTATTTTAGCGTCACACAAAATAAATCCGCAAGCCCACGGATACCGTTGTAGCTTTCACCTCAGAGTATTCCAAGGGTATCGAATCCAAGGGAACGTGTGTGTACTAACTTCATATAGTCGGTCCAAGGACACACTCAGATAAGAGGCAAGGATAGAGAGGATTCCTAAAGATAGCACTATAGATGAGATTAAAGGTCGATCTCTAGATAGAACTTGGCTTAGGGTACCGATAGCCCTGACTTAACAGGCGACTCCGGTACGCGGATCTATGTGGAAGGAGCTCTGACTATATCTAGCTGTGGAGGATCAACGAGGGCCAGAAGGGCTGTCACCACCTCCTGGACTGCCTCTACCTAACCTTGGGATAAGCCGAACGGATGATAACCGGTAGCGTGTCACAACGTCCATGCTGTGGTTACTGCCGTAGCCAACGGACTACGGCACCCTGTACTGATAGAACTATGACCACGGAAGAGAACTGATCTCACTCACTATAGAAGCTACTAGCTTATGCTAAAGGCATACGAGAGAGCACTCGGTCCCATACTAAGCTTCCAACGTATACGAACGACTTGCAGCAGACGAACGCATAAACCCAGGATCTACGCACTAGCAGAGGCTACTCATGCAACATAGCATAGGAAAAAGGCTACTCATGCAACATAGCATAAACTATTAGAAAGGAATCACGATCACACTTTATTCTAATCGGAGCATGCAAGCATAACCACTTTGGTCTAAATGACGAACATGCATACAAACAGATATGAGCACATGTGAACCTATGCTACAAGATTGAAAGGTTGTGTTCGCGAAGAACACAAGCCTCTAAATCAAGAACAAGCGAAGAACACAAGAACATATCACCTATGCATGAATGCTACTTTAGTCTAAATAGAAAATACAGAAATACTTACTTTACTCTAATTGAAGAACAAGCATCCATAGAAATACAACTCTCTCTCTCACTCCCTACTCTCTAATCTACCAAGGAGAGGCCTCTCCTTTGAAGGGAAGCTCTCATCCTTGGGTGAAGTGGTGTAGTGTGTCTCATTTCTTACCCCCTCCCCTCATATTTATAGGCCAAGAGGAGCTCCCTAGGCTGCCTTGGGCGCCACCAAGGCACCAATGATGTGGTGACACGTGGCGCAGAGGAGTGGGGGCCAAGTTGGTGAATCTTCCATGAGAAGGAGCTGCAGGCTTTCGGGCGGATATTCGGGCATACACCTGGCACCGCCTTTGGCTCGTCACGAAAAGACAACATGTGGAAGGGCAGCGCGAGAGGCCTCAGAGTGGGTTCGGCCGACCTAGGGGATCGGCCGATCCCGGGGTGGCCCCGATCGCGTCGGTTTTCGTCCAGGTGACAGCTAGGTGGGTCCCAAGGTGGGTATGGGGGTGTTTGCGGTGTTTCTAGCCCGTTATCTCGTGGTTGTGGGCCCTTAGATTCGCGTGCTTGCTCCTGATTGGTCGAGAGTGTGCTTCTTTGGATCGGTGAGGTGTCATGGCCACGTGGGCGCCTGTGTGGCAGCACGTCGCCACGTGGCCTGGTGTGGGTCCCACCGGGTCCACATGATGTCTTGTGCATATCTCTCTCATCCGGGCTCCGATGTATGCAAATGATATATCCATTTCGATCGTCTTGACGAGCCTGTTGCAATGGTGCAGACCAATTTGGCAATTGAGGTTATTTATGATGATGCCATATCTATGCCATTGGCTTACTTGCTCTCAGTTGTATCATTCCATGTGCATTTACATGTGTCCTGCAACAAAAGATAGAAACACCAACACTTGTGGAACTTGTCAGTATAAAGACCTATTCTATTGTTGATGATCACTTTCCATTCATTTTATGCAGGAGTTGACGGTGTAAAAGTGGTACTTAACAGCCGTCAACACCTACGGTGCCGTGAGGCAGCCTCAGAGGTGATCCGGCGAGTGACATGGCGCCGACGTGTAACGCTGGCGCAGCCAGTGGCACGCGGCAATCATCAGTGCGCAGGCCGCCTGTGCTTCAAGATGAGCTGGGAAGAATGGTCACATTTTTGTAACGAGGAATGTAGAATTCACGCTGAATGTGATCTGTTCTTTAACAAAATAATTGGATATCTGCATCCAAACAAATTACCCTGACATGTGAGAGTGATTTTGGATATATTTGTTTCTAGATCAATCCACTGAAATCTGTTTCTATCTCTCTTCCTTGATTCTCGTGTAGCAATACTCGCACACGCATTGACGTGATGGAAACCAAGTTCTGGTCTTCCCCCATTTATTTACCACAGCTGGTAGTTGGAATAGTTCATCGCAATTTAGCGAGGTGGAAATCAATATTGGACAATTAAAAAACAAATAATGTGATCTCACTATCTCAGAAACTACGAAATCCATAATCAGGTTTGCCCAATTCAAAACAAGCAACTTTTGCCAGGAAAGGAATGAAAATTTTTGTCCGGTCTGTTAATGTTTCGTAAACCCAAACATCCGGTCCTGCCCGGGTTATATTGCCTATCTCATTGCATGCTTTCATTTTGTTGTTACCAAGCATGACTCGTCAACAAATAAGAATGAAGCCGTGGTTCAAACTCTAAGTCAGCTTGCTTGTCTTCACGATTCTTTCCTACTAACCAAGTCTTTGAAAAACAAATCTTTGCTAGATGGGGTAGTGTACACTAGATAGAGTAGACACCATCTTACTGAAAGCCAATTTGTAGCCCATCGCTTCAATTTGCTCTACCTAATCCATGACTCCACGTTCGAATTGTGCACATTTTTGGCTCTCCCTAACAAGGACGATATCATATCTCACCTTGTCCATATTCAAAACAAGCATCTTTTTTCCATCAAATGATTAAAAATATTTCTCCGGTCTACTCATGGTTCGTAAACCCAAACATCCGACCTCGTATACCAGAATAACCGGGCTCGTGGGAACTTTCGATCTCATCATGTTCAAGTGAATTAAGTTTGCTCCAAGTTCAACGAGATTGCAAGTTACGCGCCTAGGCCATTTGCCTGACATGAACCCCCATGAGACCCTGCGCCTTTCCCTTGGCAAATGAGATCTATTAATATATACTAGAAAACACTATTGCATCTCCTCCTCAACGAAAGAAAACCCCATCGGCATCTCCTCCTCTCGGCACTAGAAGACCCCATCGGCATCGCCTCCTATCAGTGCAAGTACCATCGTCCTCTCTCCCAATTCAATCGATTTCTTTGTTCTTTCGACCTTTTTTGCCTCTTTGAGCAAACTAATTTTTATGTGCATTTCAGAGCATCTCCCCCAATGGCCGGCGACAATCATCGCGTGCCTCCTGTGGAGCTCGCTCTCCTATCATCCACGCCGGCTAAAGCTCTGGCGGGGCCAAGATGCGGCGACTGCGGCAGGACAGAAACGCCGCAATGGATGGCCGGGCCGATGGGGCCCGACACGCTCTGTGCTGATTGCGGCCTTCGTCACTGGCATGCCGGGCAGCGGTGGGACAGGCGTTCTCTCCGCATCTATCAAACCACGATTCCCGTCTCACCGTCGCCACCAGAAGCTGGCGTGCAGTGGGTGGAGTGCCCGAGAGGCCGGGTTGGTCGCACGTGGCAGCCGTGGCCCTCCACTCCGCCATTGATGTCAAGTGTGCCCGCCGCATGGACTGTCCCGGAGAGCTCAGGCGCACGGTCGTTCACGTCCTTGCTCGACAGGCCGGCGGCGTTACCAGCCGCTCGGCCATTGATGTCAAGTGCGCCCGCCGCTTCGACTGTCCCGGAGAGCTCAGGCGCACGGCCGTACCCGTCGCCACCAGTAGCTGGCGTGCAGTGGGTGGAGTGCCCGAGAGGCCAGACTGGTCGCACGTGGCAGCCGTGGCCCTTCACTCCGCCATTGATGTCAAGTGCGTCCGCCGTCCTGGAGAGCTCAGGCGCACGGCCGTTCCCGTCCCTACTCGATAGGCCGGCGGCGGTGCCAGCCGCTCGACCATTGATGTCAAGTGCGCCCGCCGCGCCGACTGTCCCGGAGAGCTTAGGGGCACGGCCGTTCCAGTCCCTGCTCGAAAGGCCGGCGGCGTTGCCAGCCGCTCAGCCCCTGATGTTGGACCCGTTCCTGCTCGACAGCGAGGCGGCGCCTTTGATCCTCGACGACCCAGACTAGATGAAAAGATAATTGCCAACAATAACAAGTGTCACTTTGCTGTAATGCTTATTAGTGTATGATCAGAGAACTCTATTTCCTCCTATGGAGTACTTTGGATGGATGTTCGTTCGAAAAATGTGAACCTATTTTGCCAACAAATCAACAAATAATTTAGTCCGGTCTTGTCACTTTTTCTTAACAGTAACATCCGCCCGTTGCCATCCTCGTGCCACAACTTCCCATGGAAGGTGGTTGCCATCATCAAGAGATCACAGACGTGTTGGTCATACGGAGCGGGGACCCGCACATCAGCCCCTCAACGGTGGAAGATGAATGGAAGCCACTCAAGAGTTAAGACTCAAGAGGCGCCCGTTGCTTACCTTCTCACCGAAGCGGCACAACTTCCCAGGCAAGGAGAGTAACTCCACATAAATCGCCATTCCTACCCCCCACCATCGGCGTCCTCGCCAGTTCCGAACCACGCTACCACTTTCCAAATACTCGCGCCTCACTCCTACTACCCGGCTGACGCAATGAAGCGATCAGGCTCCCCGTCGCGCCGGCTATCCCCCACCGGTTCCCCGTCGCGCTGGCTATCCCCCACCGGCTCCCCGTCGCGCCGGCTCTCACCCTCGCCCTTCAACCGATCCTCCGGCGCCACATCCTCTTCGCACTCTCGTGACTGGGTGCCACCGCGCGACGGCCAGCACTTCGCCCGCATGTTCACGGAGGCGCTGTGGGGCCACATCCACAGCACGCCGCCGCCGCGCTCCGACGCCGCCAACGTCGACCCGCCGTCGCTTTTCGGCGGTTTCCCAAGAGCCAGTGGTGGCTCGCCGGCGGATTCCAGCCTCCTCCACCGTCGCTGCCGCCGCCCTCCGACGACGCCAACGTCGACCCGCCGTCGATCACCGGCGCTTTGCCAGGAGCAGCTGGTGTCTTGCCGGCGGATATCCAGCCTCCTCCACCGTCGCCGCCTTGGAAGCTGAAGTTTACGGTTACCCTTCCTGCTGGTGAGTTTGACTCTGACTCTGACTCCGACTCCAACTCCCAAGCTGACACAGACTCGTCTGAGGACCGTTTCCACGGCTACATCCCTCCGGTCCCCCGGGGTGATGCTTTGCGCGTCTTCCTGCGCTTGAACGGCACGTACGGGTGCCCTGTCTGCCCCAACCTTATGCACCAGTGGCACAAGCTGAATGAGGTCAAGGACCATGTCCTTGGGATGGCCAAGTCTATGCCCCTGAGGCAGAACTACAAGAAGAAGTGGAGCCGCCACCAAGTCGTGGCCAGGAATGAGGGATGGATGGAGTAGATGGAGTAGATCTATGTTGTTATGTTATCTGTGATGTTAATTAGTATCTTTAGATTTAGTTGGAACATTATCTTATGTATGTGAACTTTGTGATGTTATGTTATCAGTGATGTTAATTAGTATCATTAGATTTCATTGGAACATTGTCTTATGTATGTGGAAATTGTGATGTTTAATTAGTCACTTTAGAATGGACTCTGTTTCCTACTTTGGATGGATGTTCATTTGAATAATGCAATCGTATTTTCCTAATAACAATTCAACGAACCATTTAGTCCGGTCCGGTCACTTTTGCAAATCAGTAAGATCCGGCCTTAGTCATCCTATTTTGCCCACAAAATCAACACTGAATTTAGTCCGGTCTGGTCACCTTTTCTTATCAGTAACATCTGGCCGTAGCCTTCCTCGACAGGCCGAGGCGCCCGTTGCCTAATTTCCCATGGAAGCTTGCCACAACGCCCCATGGAAGCTTGTAGATGAATCGCAGCCACTCGATCTAGAGGCCCGTTGCTTAGCTTGTCATATAAGCTTGCACAACTTCTCATGGAATCTGGCCATTGTATTCCTACCACCATCGGCGTCCTCGCCAGTTCCGAACCACTCTACCCATAGTTCTCTTCCCAAACACTCGCGTTTCAGTCCTACTGCCCGTCCGACGCAATGAAGCAATCAGTCTCCCCCAGACACACAGAGCTCAGGCACATGGCCGTACCCGCCCCTGCTCGTCGGTCCGGCGGCATTGCCAGCCTCTCGCCCACTACCTCCTTAGGAGCCGAATCCGGGTCCTGGCTGTCACCGCGCGGCCTCTACTTCATCCGCTCCTACTTAGAGTGGCAAGGGCGTCAATTCCACGGCACCGAGCCACCTCGCTGCGACGCCGCCAACGTCCACCCGCCAATGCCCGGAGCTGCTGGTACGTCGCCGGCGGATTCCTAGCCTCCTCCACCACTTGCAGAGTTGGACTCCGACTCCAACTCCGACACCTTTGCTCTGCGCGTCTTTCGGCGCACTACCAACACCTACGGGTGCCCTGTCTGCCCCAACCGTATGCACCGGTGGAGGAACCTGAATGAGATCAAGGACCACGTCCTTAGGATGGCCAGGTCTGAGGCCCTGAGGGATGACAACATGAAGAAGTGGAGCTGCCACCGCGTCCTGGTGAGAAACGGGGGATGGATGTAGATGGAGTGAGCGAGCCGCGCCAGTGGAAGACCAATGCTGATATGTTATCTGTGATGTTAATTAGTATCTTTAGATTTCGTGGGAACATTGTCTTATGTATGTGAACATCATGATGTTAATTAGTAACTTTATATTTCCATGAAACATGGTCTCATGTGTTGTCCGGCCTGTTCGTGTTTCGTAGACAAGAACATCCGCTCTTATTGTACTTATACATGATAGTGTTTCCTAGCTTGACACATGATCTGGAGAGGTTGAAGATCAATATTGGATGATTAATAAGAAATAGCAATGTGATCGTTGCTCACCTTGACCAAATTCAAAACAAGCATCCAGTTATTGCCAAACATCCAAAATGCTAATGCATCCCTAACCCAAATCATGTTTGTGAATTTGGTTATCATTTGTTTGTTGATCAATCACCTTGTTTGAAGTTGTTTATGATTTGTTTCCCTGACCATCTCTGTTCCTTGTCTCCCTATAAATGTTATCCTATTTTATCGCTCTCATAAACTATGAAATCATAGATCACCTTTGCCCAAAATCAAAACAAGCATCTTTTACAGGTCCTGAAATATTTGTCCTTTCTGTATATTTTTCTAGACCGAAACATCCAGTTTGTTAATGCATCCCATACCCAAACATCCGGTTTAATGGCAGTAAATAGTTCATCTCTGCATGTTGAAGTGCTTGTAAATATAGTTTGCTCCAAATTCACTAAGATTACAAATTCACATAGTTCTTTTCTTTGCAAAAGACCATTACATTATTAGAGATTGAGGCGCCTCCTTGCATTAGCGTGATATAACTCCCGAAGAGACACCCCGACTTTCCCTAAAACTGAGATATATTAATATACCAGACTCTTCCAACTCCCTCCATTGCCTTGTCTCAAACTCTCTTCCTCCAGAAAACCACAACCACCATGCCATCTTCTCCGATTCGACTTCCCACCTCCCCGTTCCCTTCCAACCCCTCCTCCATCGGGACACCACCCGACTCCCCCCAACCAAGCGCATGCAAGCCATCCGAGCCCTCCTTGAGTGAATCTGATGTAGAAGACATGGAAAGGCAGGAGAGCGAGGACAGCGAGGATGAGTACGACTACGTGGAAGAGGATGAAGAGGAAGAGGAAGAGACGTGGGCGGCCACTGAGAAGAAGCAATTGGCGGCCAAGAAGAGGAAGCGGGTGGAGGCCAAGAAGAGGAATCAACAGACGGAGGCATTTGTGAGGCAGCTTTTGAAGGATGACAAGGCTGGTAAGCTTGATTCGTTCAAGGACATTCCGTCGGCGAAGAAGAAGAAGGGTGCGGAGGAGGAGGAGGAGGAGGTGGTGGACTCGAAGAGGACCAAGAAGAAGACGGACCTCGGCGCTGGTCCTTCAAATGCCGACCCCGCCAATCCCGGTCCCGTGGCTTCCCCAGCCATTGAAGCTCCCTCGACGCCAGAGTCATAGGGGAACTCCTTGGAGGGGTCGTCTTAGATTACTCGGATTTGGGTTTTCTTTTTCACTTTCAAATAGGTGGTCTTGTGGATGGAAAGATCAATTGTATGTTTTCTTTTGGATGGAAAAGATCGATCCCCTGTTTTCCTGCTCTGTGAATCTTGTAGTGGTAGGAAAATCCCCTATATCCCCTGTTATCCATGAAGAACATGGATGTTCTTCTTTTCCATGATCGCCTTCCTTGCTTCAGTGGATTTCCCTAGCCATGATGCGTTGCCATAGTCTGAGATGTAATGTCTTGTCATGTGATATTTTATTCTTATCCCACCACACCGCATTGCAGATACACACGTAAATGATGACCGATTTTACAAATTTACCGTTTGACTAAATTCACTATTTTGCCAAGAATATACAGAACGTAAATGATGGTCACCTTGCCCAAATTATTCAACTTAAATGTGCACATACATGATACATCCCCATAGACCTACACCTGTACAGTGGCACTGGCACTGGCGCGCACAAACACACACCCACCAACAAAATCTTTGGACTAGGCAATGAGGAAGACAACAGACACGGTCATGGAGATGGATACGACACACGCCTATCCCGCCATACCTAATGCACGACGGAATGTAGCATAACGAGGATCCGTGCGGAGATATTCCTCCAATGCACGGTGCCTACCCCTCGACTTCATGGTACATCCCGAGTGACTGTTGACGGCCGTTAAGTGCTTACTTTAGCCGTCAATTTACTCATGAATAAAGGAGCAAGAGGCATTTCTTACACGCATTTTGGTTAAGAATAATGTAGTTCCACTTGTCCTTGGAGATTATGTGATTGCAGGAAAATAAGTATAAAAGAAGTGGCAAACTCACCTTCTATGATACATGCCACGTCACCTCAAGGAGTGGCTGCCACCTCAGGTGCCATGCATGCAAGCTAAGCCATCGCAGGTGCCACGCATGCATGCCATGTCACCAATCCAAGGGAGGCAAGCCCCGATGAATCAGAGCGTGACACGTGGACTTCACATGGAACCATGGGCCCACCAGAGCGCCTAAACCGCCTCAAGAGCACGTGTACACCAGGGATTGACCTAAGGGCCCACAGGACAGCCACCACGAGGAAGCACACCCCAAGTGGGGCCCACCTGGGGTTGGCCAACCCTAGGATCGGTCGAACCGACCTTGGGTCGGCTGATCCTGGGCTTCCACGCGGTGCTTGTCCATTGGTCCTAGAGGCCGTCCCCGGGGTGTTTCACTCCTTCTTGCGCCGGTGCTCTGGCCTATAAATAGAAGGGGAGGGGGTTCATTTCTTATCAACACACCTTACTCCTCCTCTCTCACTTTTGGTTTCTAAGGCTAGGAGGTAGGCTAGAGTAGTTCTACTTCAGGTTCCAAGTCTACTTTGGGATCTAGGTATGAGTCCTCTTGTATCTTTATTTTATTGTATGACTTTGATCTACTTCAGTTATTTATCTATTTCATATAAAGTTGTGCTTGTATACATGGGTGATTTGTTCATGTGTTCTTCGCTTGTTCATCATTTAGAGGCTCATGTTCTTGATGAACAAGGCCTTTCGATCCAGTTGACGAGTGACTTATACATGTTTTCGGTGTTTATTCATAAGTTAGAGGCTCGTGTTCATCACGAACACGACCCTTTGATCTTGTTGAATAGACATAGGAAAGCACAAATCCATTTGTGTACTTAGCCTAGTTTGATCTAGTTAGAACCCATGTTTGTGTTGTATGAAGTTCGTGCTCAAGCTACGGTACTCGGTGTAATTGGCCGGTTTATCTGGCGGCTCTGACCTGGGTCACAATAGCCCGGGCCGGTCAGGGTCCTGCTAACAACGTAAGCGTGGTGCTTGGGTTGCGTAGCTACGTTGCTTATGAGTGTATCCCACGGTTTGTCTTGGGGTAGGACGCGGTGGTGACAGCCGTTGGACCCTTCTGGAATCCCCCACGTTCGGATACGCTGTAGGAGTCTAAAGTCTAACAACTGGAGTCGTGCGTAAGTGACGCGGGAGGTTAGCTCCCCGTTTGTACCTGGGTGCTTGAGCCAGCAATCATGAAATGCTAGTGTGTGTCTAACTTGTCTGACTAACTTTGTATGCTTAGTCCCTAAGAACCTAGAACTAACTCGTATGTTGCCTCCTAAGCCTAGGACCTTTAGAGAGAGTGTGTTTGTGTGTTCACACTACTATCTTATCTATCATATCTCACCCCTATACTTGAGTGTCTGGTTCGTTCCCGTCTATGATTTATACTCCAGCAATAGTGTTGAACTTGTTAATCCGCCCAGCCTTCCTTGGATTCGATACCCTTTGGAATACTCCTTTGGGGAAATGCTACAATGGTACTTCCGTGCGCTTGCAGACTCTTGTAATCGTTAGGATTACCATCTGGTCATTTCTGGCATCGTTGCTAGGAACTCATAACTTAGCATCGACGTTAAGAAATACCAACAAGCATTTCTGGTGCCGTTGCCGGGGAAGGCTAAGGATAACATGTCAACACTTTGTAATGTTTATAATCATGACAGGAATAAAACAGTTCTCAATGCAGGCCAACTTTGAATGTCTTCTTTGTCTATCGATGATGAAGACAGGTAGTGTATGACTGGTTTCGACTTACCGCCGAATTTCACTGAAGATCCTGCGTCACTCGTAAGGAGAGCTAGATCTCATTTCGGTTCTCCCCAGCGTCTACGTACGGAAGTCGACCCAGCTTCCTTTGTGCCATCTACATCAACTCCTATGGCCAATCAAGAGAAGACTCTTCACGAATACTCTGCTCCCTCTGCTGATCAGGTGCCTACTGGCCCCGAGATCAACACTAGGAACGGAAACTTCGAGATCAAGACTGGCCTCATTACGATGGTATAGGCTAACCCATTCTATGGCAAGCCTAATGAAGACGTGAGTGCCCATTTGCAACAGTTCCTGGAGCTGTGCAGTACCTTCACTATACGAGGAGTGGAGGAAGATGCCATTCGTCTGCGGCTGTTTCCATTCTCACTGTTAGGAAAGGCGAAGCAGTGGTTCTATGTGAACTGTGCAGATATTGACACCTGGGCGAAGTGCTCAGCAGCGTTCCTCGTGAAGTTCTTTCCGTTGGGCAGGACCAATGCCCTCCGGGGAAGAATTTCAAGCTTTCAGCAAGCAGCAAATGAAACCATTCCAGAAGCTTAGGAAAGGCTTCAGGAGTACATCCTGGCTTGTCCCCATCACAGGATGGACAACTGGCTTATTCTGCAGAGTTTCTACAATGGGCTGACTCCGACAGCCCGGGGCCATATTGATGTTGCTGCTGGAGGGGCTTTCTTCTCTCTCACTATCGCTGAAGCAACTAAACTTATTGAGAAGATGGTCTCCAACCAAGGGTAGAGTGATGATCGACTCCAGCCACGTCAAAGGGGTACACATACCGTCAAGGAAGTGGATATGCTGCACGCCAAGATGGACCTACTTATGAAGAGAATGGATGCTCTGACCAGTGAGAAGGCTGCCATGGCCATCACTACTCAAGCTATGGATGCTCGCATGACTTGCGAAGTCTGTGGGGACACTGGGCATTCAGGAAATTACTGCCCTGCTACCCAGGAGGACGTGATGTACATGAACGGCAACAACAATGGTTATCGTCCACATGGAGGTCAAACGTGGAATCAATCACGCCCTTACTATCAGGGAGGTAATCAAGGTAATACTTACAATCCGAACCAACCTTCCCTGAAAGATCTGGTTTTCGGGCAAGCTAAGATCAATGATGCTTTTAACAAGAAAACAGCTGCCTAAGATGAGGCTTTAGAAAGCCTCAACACTAAAATCGATAGCCTTTCTTCTGCTTTTAAGAACCAGATGAGCTTTAACAAAATGATAGAAACCCAGTTGGCTTAGTTAGCTGCTTTGGTTCCTTCTGCTGAAGACGGGAAGATTCCGGGGCAACCCGTGTCTTCTTGTGAGAATGTTTGTGTAGTGTCCACCAGATGGGGTAAACCATCTGGGAGGGCACAAGCTGCTGACTATGCAGGGAGACCCATACAGCAGGTTCTTGATCCATGGGAATCTTCAGCAATTGTGCACAGGAAAGACCCTGGTTATCCGGCTATCACCTGCACAATATACTACCAGAAGATTAGGAATGCTCTCTGTGATCTTGGCGCGAGTGTCAACCTCATGTCCAAGGCTATGATTGAAAGATTGGGATATCCTGCTCTTACCCCAACCTCGAGGACAGTTCAACTTGCTGATGCATCGATCCGGTATCCGTAGGGGATTGTGGAGAGTCTACTGGTATTTGTCCAAGGTTCTTGCATCTTCGCGGATTTCGTGGTCCTTGATATCCAAGATGATGCGGAGATGCCACTCATTCTTGGGAGGCCGTTCCTAAGTGACTCTCGGGCAAGGATCAATGTGGAAAATGGGACCATCCGTTTCCGCATTGGGAAGAAGAACTTGATGTTCCGATTTCGACCAACAGAAGAGTAATGCTATTCAGTGCAAGGAAATGATGAGCAGACTTGGGGATGGACGAAGCCACAACCCCAGCTCACACAGCCTCTGACCGCACCAAGAAAATCAAGGAAAACACGGAAGGTGTGGCGGCAAGTACAGAGACCACACCCCTCTACTTCTCGGGAGTGGGGTGACGAGTGGAACTGATCACCGAGAAAAGTCCCGCTCTCAGACTTAAAAAGATGAGTCCTTTCGCCAAAAGGTAAAATTGGTAGTTATCTCATATTTTCCTTTTCAAAATTTAATTTAATTTTTCCTAATGCATATTTGAATTTTCCATTCTTGCATTTGCATGCTAGAATTTTTTCTAGCCAAATTCCCTTTTTCAATAAAAATTCTGAAAATAAAATTTTGAGTTGGAAAATCCTTAAAAATTCATTTGAGCAAGTTTCCGGGCAAGTTTGGACTGGGACACCTAGGCAGGCCCTCAAGTGACCGTTAGAGAGCCGTTGCAAAAAGCTGGAGGCGGGCGGACCCGAGGTGGGTTCGGCCGACCCCACAGGTCGGCCGACCCAGCCTAACGGCTAACCCGGCCCTCCTTCCTCCAAAGGCTCCTAGCCGTTGCACACGGCCCATGTCTCAGTGCCCAGCTTCATTGCCTATAAATACCAGGGGGTTTGAGGGGTGTCTTCACCCATTGCATCACTCTCTCCCTCTCTTGTTCTTACTCTCTGGTTTTCTTGGATTTCTTGCTCGAGATTGAGGTACTAAGTATTCTCTCCAAGTGCTGCTAAAATATTGATCATTGGTGGAGCAAACTCGGTAAGGATTTCATTCGGTTTCACTAACCCATCACCGAGTTGCTCGTATTGTCCGATCGTTGTGCAAGATGAGTTGGGCCTCCGGTGCATTCCGGAAGTTGACTCGCTCACGCCGTTCACGTGACGGGGGGAGCTTGTCTCGTCATTCCGAAGCTGCACCAAGACCAATGTCAACTGACCGTGAAGAAGAGGGAGAGGAAGAGCTACCCACGCCACAAGCCGATGAAGTGTACGCCATCGACGCCGCCTTCATCAACTTGAGGAATGATCGCGAGAGACAAGCCTAAGCTCTCATCAAGGACGAGTCTTCGCCAACACCAAGGAGTTCGACCCGGACCTTCTCGAGAAAATAGGTATGGACTCTGAGTTTGATTCCATTTGGCAAGCTCTAGGATGGGAGGATTTTGTCCCAATTCAAGAGGTTGGTTCTAGACCTACCACCATCCAGTTTCTCTGCACTCTTCAAGAGGATGTGTCCGGTATTTCATTCCGATTTCATGGAGTTCTGTATCGAGTTTCATGGAAAGATCTTAGTCGCACCCTCGGTTTTCATCGTCGCTGTGCTATTTCTCTTGAGCAAGCTTGCGCTGGTTTTAATCGTGAGAGTTTTTGGGAAGAGATATCTGGTCGGCCTGTTCGTGGCAAGTTGATACCTAGGTGCAACGATATCTTGCATCCCACTCTCCGATTATGGCACAAGTGGCTCGCCGTCACTCTCTTTCCAAGGGATGACGTGCGGCCCGTGCGCACTGACGAGATGATGATCTTATATGCCGCAGTCAGACGAATCAAGATCTCCCCTGTGCAAGCTATGATTCGACAGTGGTTAACAAATTTTAAGATGACGGGTTCTATTGAGTGTACGTCTTTCATTTCTCGCATCGTCACGAATCTTGGGATTACGCAAGGGCCCAACGTGCCCTCCATTGCTAATCCCCGGACTCAGATTACCGAGGCTTATTTGACTCAGAGGCATATTCTTAAGAAGGGTCCGGATGATTCTCTGGTTTTCTTTTGCCCGGGCCATACAAACCAGATCCAGTTACCTAACCCGGATTTCAGGTTGTACGGCCAGGGGCCACTGACCGTTCCTCTCGAGGAACCTCGTCGTTCTAGTGTCTCTGGTGACAGGGTAACTAGGAGTGCATTGAGGAGAGCAGCCGGAGCACAACAGCCGCCACCACAGCCGTCTCCGCAGATGTCGCCTCAGCCACAGCCTCAGCCTACCACACCTCCGTCTGGTACATGGACCTCTACCGAGTACATGCCTGGGGTTACTCCCGGATATGCTCCCAGTTGGGACCAGCCCATGTACCAGCAGGGTGCGAGTAGCTTGGCTTGGGCTAGCGCAGGCAGTGGCGAGTGGGCCGTCCCTGCCGGTACTGCCTACGGAGATGCGACATCTTCGTCGTCCGGGTTGCGCTCGTCATCTCGTGGGGTCACCCTCACTCAGCAGATGAGCGAGCTCAACATCCGAGTCAGCGACATGGAGGAGACCGTGTACCAGCATGTTGAGTCCACCCGGGACTGGCAGCGGATGTCCGGTGAGAGACTTCACACCATCGAGCTGGCACAGCAGCAGCAGCTGGAGGAGCAGAGGGCCTACTACCGGTGGATGGGATTTCCCCCTCCACAGTAGTGAGCCTAAAGCTAGCTTGGGGGAGGACCCCCACTCTGAGGTAACTTGTATCTTTATTTTCAAAATCTCATATGCTAAAAACACATAAAAATCTGCAAAATTAAAAAAAAACCAAAAAAATATCTATTTGCTTTCTTAAATTAGTTTGCTTTCGCATGCGCGGTAAGAATGCTTCCTGTCTTTCATGGTTGAAATGATGAATAGTTGCTCTGTTTATTCCTTTTTTATGCCTAGCTACAGCTTAGTATCCTATCTTAGTTTTGAGTTAGTTGGCTTGTATGATCAAACCTTAGCTTGAAACTTGTGGGTAGCAAAAAGCATGACCTTTGCCTAGGTTGTTGTGAGGTATGATATGGTAAAATAGGGTTGCTATGAACTAGTGCTAAGTGATGTTTGATATCCGGAGTTTTCTTTTGAAAAATGATAAAATGATAAGTTCCTCAATGATGAGAAATTCCTATCCAAAGCCATATGTAGATCCTAGCTGTTGTTAGCCTCCACATATGCTACTTGTTTTCTTCATTGAGTCTTGTCGAATTGTTGTGACCTTCGGTGAGAAACTTGTCATGCTCCCATGATCAAGATCACGTACACAGCCACTATATGCTAAACTTCTACACCGGAAGTTGGCACCCATCATTTCATCCATCCCCCATCCATTCCGCAAATAAAGCTCCGCGCATTTTCTATGATTACTCTCTTCCCAAAAATATTTAGCAAGGACTATGGACTATGCGAAAAAAAAAGAGAAACAGAAAAAGAAAGAAAAAGAAAGAATAAAGAGACATAGCCCAAGTCTCAAAAATTTCAAAAGGAGAAGAGAGAATTATATAACAAAAGGAGTTCTTTATCCATCCACCATATACACACACATGCACATCTTGATCAGGTTGGATGACTTGTTGCTCCCAAAGATCCGGTTTTCGACTCGACAATATATGAGAAAACAGGTATGCCACATGTTTTCCCTACCTACAGCTCCACATATCAGCTTATTAGGAGTAGGTGGTGAAAGAAGGCAACTTAATGCCTTGGTGAGGAATCATACACACTGAGCGATCCGAGAGTATCATTCGAGGAACTTTGATTTCTTTGTGAAAATTTGCAAAACCTCCAGATTGACGACTGATCAAGGTACTTGTGATAAGTAATTTCTATACAACTGTTCTATCTTTCAACCGCCCAAGGTAGGTGAAGCTACAAGCCCCATAGCAATCAAGCGTAAGGTAAGATCAATGCCAACTTATTCAATCCTCGATAGAGTACCTAGCCGTATGCTTGTCATAAACGAGGAATACAACATCGTAGCAACTCCTGATCAACCAACCTAAGTCCTAAGTGTCTTGCTCGGGACGAGCAAGAGGCTAGCTAGGGGGAGTTGTTGACGGCTGTTAAGTGCTTACTTTAGCCGTCAATTTACTCATGAATAAAGGAGCAAGAGGCATTTCTTACACGCATTTTGGTTAAGAATAATGTAGTTCCACTTGTCCTTGGAGATTATGTGATAGCAGGAAAATAAGTATAAAAGAAGTGGCAAACTCACCTTCTATGATTCATGCCACGTCACCTCAAGGAGTGGCTGCCACCTCAGGTGCCATGCATGCAAGCTAAGCCACCTCAGGTGCCACGCATGCATGCCATATCACCAATCCAAGGGAGGCAAGCCCCGACGAATCAGAGCGTGACACATGGACTTCACATGGATCCATGGGCCCACCAGAGCGCCTAAACCGCCTCAAGAGCACGTGTACACCAAGGACCGACCTAAGGGCCCACAGGACAGCCACCCCGAGGAAGCACACCCTGAGTGGGGCCCACCTGGGGTCGGCCGACCCTAGGATCGGCCGAACCGACCTTGGGTCGGCTGATCCTGCGCTTCCACGTGGTGCTTGTCCATTGGTCCTAGAGGCCGTCCTCAGGGAGTTTCACTCCTTCTTGCGCCGGTGCTCTGGCCTATAAATAGAAGGGGAGGGAGTTCATTTCTTATCAACACACCTTACTCCTCTCTCACTTTTGGTTTCTAAGGCTAGGAGGTAGGCTAGAGTAGTTCAACTTCAGGTTCCAAGTCTACTTTGGGATCTAGGTATGAGTCCTCTTGTATCTTTATTTTATTGTATGACTTTGATCTACTTCAGTTATTCAGCTATTTCATATAAAGTTGTGCTTGTATACATGGGTGATTTGTTCATGTGTTCTTCGCTTGTTCATCATTTAGAGGCTCATGTTCTTGATGAACAAGGCCTTTCGATCCAGTTGACGAGTGACTTATACATGTTTTCGGTGTTTGTTCATAAGTTAGAGGCTCGTGTTCATCACGAACACGACCCTTTGATCTTGTTGAATAGACATAGGAAAGCACAAATCCGTTTGTGTACTTAACCTAGTTTGATCTAGTTAGATCCCATGTTTGTGTTGTATGAAGTTCGTGCTCAAGCTACGGAACTCGGTGTAATTGGCCGGTTTATCTGGCGGCTCTGACCTGGGTCACAATAGCTCGGGCCGGTCAGGGTCCTGCTAACAATATAAGTGTGGTGCTTGGGTTGCATAGCTACGTTGCTTATGAGTGTATCCCACGGTTTGTCTTGGGGTAGGCCGCGGTGGTGACAGCCGTTGGACCCTTCTGGAATCCCCCACGTTCGGATACGCTGTAGGAGTCTAAAGTCTAACAACCGGAGTCGTGCGTAAGCGACGCGGGAGGTTAGCTCCCCATTTGTACCTGGGTGCTTGAGCCAGCAATCATGAAATGCTAGTGTGTGTCTAACTCGTCTGACTAACTTTGTATGCTTAGTCCCTTAGAACCTAGAACTAACTCGTATGTTGCCTCCCAAGCCTAGGACCTTTAGAGAGAGTGTGTTTGTGTGTTCACACTACTATCTTATCTATCATATCTCACCCCTGTACTTGAGTGTCTGGTTCGTTCCCATCTATGATTTATACTCCTTGCAATAGTGTTGAACTTGTAAATCCGCCCAACCTTCCTTGGATTCGATACCCTTTGGAATACTCCTTTGGGGAAATGCTACAATGGAACTTCCGCGCGCTTGCGGACTCTTGTAATCGTTAGGATTACCATCTGGTCATTTCTGGCATCGTTGCTAGGAACTCATAACTTAGCATCGACGTTAAGAAATACCAACAGCGACCAATGCCAGAAGCATGCTGTAGGATGTCACGAAAACCCCACTGCCGGTGAGCAAGAATGCAGTAAGGGCACACACAGCGACCATGGCGAAGCACACGAGTGTAACCCTGCTACTACAGCCAAGCCAAATCATCTTTCTTCATCTCCTCCGTTTCTTCCTCGTTCGCTTCGTCCATGTCGTACAGATCATATGGATCCATGTATCCTGGCCGCTGCAGAGGTGGCACAGCATGGAAGTTGGCGGTTCCTCCGTTCGCATCAGAAGCCATCCTCCTACACACTCGCCAACAACGTAAACATGATAAGCACCAACCAGAAACAATGATTGTAACCTGTAAAAACACGACACGGAAGCTAAGAGCTCACCTCTTTTCACAGCGCGAAGAACCAAATAGAGAGGTCTGCTAGCACAATGAGTGGAGGATGAAGAGGCGATGAGCAAAGGCCTTGGGGGCACGCCTATTTATCGAACCATGATCGATACTAAGGCAGCGTGCACCTTGTGGCAGAGCATGCCTCACGGGATTACAGTAGCCATGAAAATACGTGGGATGCTCGGAATACGAAGGCCACCACTGCTGAGGAATCCTGTCACAAGTATAGGGCGGAATATGCAGGCTTTTTCCCTGGTAGGCATGCGAAATATTTGGTGGGTACATGAGTGTGCTTTGGTCCGGATAAGAACGCAGAAGGAAGATCCTTATATCCGTATGACTTAAAAAAATAGACGTGTTGGCATTGTAGTGGGAGAAGTAGCTGTTAGGCTTTGTGATCTTCGACTGGAAACGCACCCAGCTTCACTGAAGTGTGGGGCCTCTTCCAGATATCTGTCTCCCGCCTATATTGTACGCCACCGGAATCCCACCCAAACTCGCTGACAATATGGGGCCGCGATTGCATGGCCTCACTTGTCAGTGGCCCCGAAGCAAGTACAGCTTACCAAATTTTCATTTTGCGGTCAGGAAGTCGAAAGCGGGATTTTCAAATTCTGTATTCCCTCTCCGCAATAAAATAATAAATACTCTACTCCATTGCTACCGCGTTGCACCACTAAACTCCCGCCTTCCATTTCCAAAAAGCATCACTCTGCTCAGCTAGATCTGCGGTGGCGGTCCGACCTCGCCGTCGCCGGTGGAGGGGGAGGGGTATCTCAGCAGATGGTGGGTGGCAGATATCGGTGTTCTGCTTGCATCTGCTGTGCTGGCCAAGCTGAGCAGTTGAGCGAGGATACAGCGCAAGCACCGGCTCCCGATGCCCCCTCAATCCATGGGCCCCTGAATCTTGGAGCTTCACAAGTGAGAATCTCATTTCCTTTTCTTTCTAGTCCCCTAGTAGTATTTTCGTTGGCTTAGAAAGTAAATTGATTCGGGTATTGTGTTAGTTCTGAGATTCTTCTCTTAACTTTCCCACTCTAGATGCAGAGACTGATTTGGAACACAAGTTAATCGATGAGCCATGCGTTGAAAGTAAATTGCTTTGTGTATTATGTTAGATTGAAGATTCTTCTCTTACCTTGGCCGCTCTAGATGCAGTTACTGATTTGTAACACAACTTAATAGATGAGCCATGCTTAGAAAGTAATTTACTTTGTTTATTGTCTTAGATTTCAGATCCTTCTCTTACCTTGACCGCTCTAGATCCAGTTCCTGATTTGTAACTTTTTGTGCATGGCCTAGCAACCCACTCCTGCATTGTTGAGATTCAATCACATGTCGTGGTATGTAACAGAACACATGATTATCCTGCTACTTTATTTTTTAGGATTATTCTTAAGTTTATTTGCTTGCTTCATTTAAGGTTCAAGTTTGACTTCTCCTTTCATTTTTAGGCTCAAATGTTGAGGACAATCCTTGCGGTTCAAATATCAAATTCCTGTCCCTCCAATGTGAAGTCAAAGCCATTCATTGATTACATGCCTCGAGATTATCCAGCTTTCGCTACATGCTCAAGACCTGAAGTTTCGTTGGGAGGGCTCGATGCAGCTGCTGACCTTGGTGAAATCTTTGTTGAACAGGACCAAGTTTTGACAGACTTGAAGATCAAGGCAGAAGCATCAGATGTAGCAATGAAAGTGCAGACTGATGAGATTGATAGGTTGAAGAAACAAGTAGAAACTACTGAGACCCACCTTTGTCAACTGCTAAGCTCGCGCCTTGGGTAAGGCCACTGTGTTTCTTAGTCTTCTGCTTGTGTCCTTCCAGCTAGTTGTGCTGGTTTGTGAGTACGGAGCTTTGTTATCTTAGTGGGTTCTATTTCAATACCAGCTATATTTGTGAGCATGGAGATATCATGTGTATTGGTTTGTGAGCTCCTACTTACAATCTGCTTGTGGTTGTTCTGTGTTCATTGATAATAATGTGTCATGTGTGATTCGAAACATTAATTTGTATCAGTGGTATGGAAATATTATCTGTGATGTCAATTACTTAATTGATTAGCATGTAATATGAGATTGAATTATATTTAATTAAGCGCTACCTGGAGTGCAGCCCAAAATAACAGGGAAAAAATATGTGGGCTTGCCCCCTCGGCCCATTATTTTTTTATGAATTCAAAAACGATTTATTAATAAAATGGGCCGTATCAAAAATGATGTCAGCAAATGGTGGGCTGGGTCCAATATCAGTTGGGCCTTAATCATTTTATGACGTCATCGAATATTGAACTCGATCCAACCAGTACTGGACCCAAAACAAATTAATGACGAATGCAATTATTGGGCTCTATCATACTAAAATCGGGCCTAAAACATTCTATGACGACCTCGATTATTGGGTCGGTCCAACCAGAATTAGGCCTAAAAGTGTCTATGACAACAACAATTATTGGGCTCCATCCAACCATAAATTGGCCTTAAACAATCTATGACGCAAACAATATTGGGCTCCATCCAACCTTAATAAGGCCTAAAACCCATTTATGATGAAAGAAACATTGGGTTCAGCTTAACATCTATGACGACAAGGAATTTGGACCTTGGCCCAACAAAATATGGGCTGAATTCACTTAATGACGAAACGGTTTGTCACAAAACGCCGTGCCACATCAGATTTTGGTCCGACATGGCATGTACCTTATGACGCCTTTGTGTTACGAATTTATACGTGTCATTAAACTCATGACGCTGGGAAATAAGGTCTCGTCATTAATCGCGGTTTGTGACGCTCGATTAATGACGGAGCGTTTTCGTAACAACCAGCGTCATTAATCGCGGTTTATGACGAGAAACGACCTTTTTTTGCATCACTAGTCGGCAATTTTCTTGTAGTACAAGTACAGGGGTAAGATATGATAGATAAGAGGGTAGTGTGAACACACAAACACACTCTCTAAAGGTCCTAGGCTTAGGAGGCAACGAGTTAGTTCTAGGTTCTAAGGTACTAAACACACAAAGTTAGTCAGACGAGTTAGATACACACTAGCATTGCATGACTGCTGGCTCAAGCACCCAGGTACAAACGGGGAGCTAACCTCCCGCGTCACTTACGCACGACTCCGGTTGTTAGACTTTAGACTCCTACAGCGTATCCGAACGTGGGGGATTCCAGAAGGGTCCAACGGCTGTCACCACCGCGGCCTACCCCAAGACAAATCGTGGGATACACTCATAAGCAACGTAGCTATGCAACCCAAGCACCACGCTTACGTTGTTAGTAGGACCCTGATCGGCCCGGGGTATTGTGACCCAGGTCAGAGCCGCCAGGTAAACCGACCAATTGCACCGAGTACCGTAGCTTGAGCACGAACTTCATACAATACAAACATGGGATCTAACTAGATCAAACTAGGCTAGGTACACAAACGGATTTGTGCTTTCCTATGTCTATTCAACAGGATCAAAGGGTTGTGTTCGTGAAGAACACGAGCCTCTAACTTATGAACAAACACCGAAAACATGTGTAAGTCACTCGTCAACTGGATCGAAAGGCCTTGTTCATCAAGAACATGAGCCTCTAAATGATGAACAAGCGAAGAACACATGAACAAATCACCCATGTATACAAGCACAACTTTATATGAAATAGCTGAATAACTGAAGTAGATCAAGTCATACAATAAAATAAAGATACAAGAGAACTCATACCTAGATCCCAAAGTAGACTTGGAACCTGAAGTAGAACTACTCTAGCCTACCTCCTAGCCTTAGAAACCAAAAGTGAGAGAGGAGGAGTAAGGTGTGTTGGTAAGAAATGAACCCCCTCCCCTTCTATTTATAGGCCTGAGCATCGGCGCCAAGAGGAGTGAAACACCCCGGGGATGGCCTCTAGGACCAATGGACAAGCACCATGTGGAGGCCCGGGATCAGCCAACCCAAGGTCGGTTCGGCCAATCCAAGGGTCGGCCGACCCCAGGTGGGCCCCCCTCGGGGTGTGCTTCCTCGGGGTGGCTGTCCTGTGGGCCCTTAGGTCGGTCCCTGGTGTACACATGCTCTTGAGGCGGTTTAGGCGCTCTGGTGGGCCCATGGATCCATGTGAAGTCCACGTGTCACGCTCTGATTCGTCGGGGCTTGCCTCCCTTGGATTGGTGACATGGCTTGCATGCATGGCACCTGAGGTGGCAGCCACTCCTTGGCTGAGGTGACGTGGCATGAATCATAGAAGGTGAGTTTGCCACTTCTTTATGCTTATTTTCCTGCAATCACATAATCTCCAAGGACAAGTGAAACTACATTATTCTTAACTAAAATGCGTGTAAGAAATGCCTCTTGCTCCTTTATTCATGAGTAAATTGACGGCTAAAGCAAGCACTTAACAGCCGTCAACAGGTATTCAAAATTTTCAAAGGGCAATTTTCCTTTTGGGTAGCCTAAAGTTCAAATTATAGCATATAATTAAGTACCAAAATCATATCATTTATTGTAACTTGAAATTGTTCGACACAGATATCATTTATCGTAACTTGAAATTGTTCGACACAGAGAGATAATAGATGTACTAAACGATAAACATATCCAAGTAGCAACATGTGAAATAAAAAGAGCAAAATAATAAGAAAGCTTATAAAATGCAAACTACTGGTTAACTTTTTTATCCTTCATGGCTTGAAAAAACCTTAAATTAGTAGTAGTAGTACTGACTTCCTCTTCATGATTTAAACTTAAAATTGCAATCACAAATTTCAGAAATAATTCTAATTCTAGCCACTGTATTCTCTAGAATTATCACAATTCACAAATTAACAAGCAAACCAGACAACTAATGCTCAATAACCCTCCTGCCTAACCAAAGTCTGAACTGACGAAGGAGTGAGGCTATTGCAGGATAGTGGGAGTCGCCAGGTCGGGAGTCGGACTGGGGTGCGGTCGCCGACTCGCCACCCTTTGCGCCGCTAGGCCGGCTTGCCGCCCGCCGCGGCTGCGGGCAAGAGCGGATCTGGACGGCCGCCGACGCCGAGCGCTGGCTGCTGTTTGGAATGCAGTACGATCGTGGGGCGTCGGCCAGTCAGAGACAAAGATAGGGACTTGGGGACGGGGGTGGGTGTCTGGAGGACCTGCCAGACCGGCGGACTGCGGATAGGCGCCGCCAACGCCTCGCCGCCGTCGTGCATGCGGATCGGGATGCGGTGCGGCGGTGTGCGTGCGCCGACGGCCTGGATCTTGGGGAGCGATGGTGTGGCAGTGTGTGTGCGCTCATGGAGCTGCCACTTTGCAAAGCTTGTGTTTAGAATTATTTCTTTCTATTTCATTTTATACATATACATGTTATATACTATATACATCAATTTTTTTTCAAAATTTTTGTGTATTCAACTGAATACCCATGAATACATGGTAGGCCCGCCCATGCTTCATACCGTGTACAAGATTTTATTGGGGCTTTCCCAATCTCTGAAAGCTCACCAAGAACCTTCAGGCCACCTAGACCGTCTAGGTGACTTCTGAGAGCCTGTGTGGTTCGAGGACCGGTGGATGGTCGCTTCCTGGTGTGATGAGTGATTGACAACGTGGTGTGGACTGACTCTTGGCTAAGTATTGCAGGTGCAGGTTGCGGCTTGATTGGTGTCGGTGTAGGTGAAGAACAAGCGTGAAAGGTCCATGTCAGTGGGCCTCCAGGTGTGGAGCGGACAAGTAGGCTTGGTTTGAGGGACCCGATGGCCGACGGGGTCAAGTGCAGACCGCATGGTGGTAAGAACAGCAAGACGAAGTCGTGAACGGTTTCTTGGTTGAGCCTCAAAATCAAGGTCGAGCCGGGACGACGTGGGAGCCGAGTCATGAGTGGAGATTGGCGGGAGGCTACACCGAGTTCGCGGGGTTTGCAGTGGTTCATCACAAAACCACTAGGTTACTCGGTTGAGCCATAAAACCGAGGTCGGAGACTCGACGTGGAGGTGCGACCACCCAGGCCGGTTCCACTGCCCAGGAGGGGCGGTCAGACCGCCTGGGCCGGTCTAACCACCCAGGGGCGGTCTGACCGCCCGGGCCGCAGCCGCCGAGAAGCTTCGAAGCGGAGGACATGCGACATGATCGCAAGAGTTGCATTGGAGCTACGCAGGCTTACAGTGGATGTGCATCCGTCCGATGGTGCTAAACTGAAGACTTCCAAAATTGTCCTTGAGGGACGTGTATCCCTAGTTTCCTAGTAAGGGTAGTTTAGTCTTTTGGTTGCTCCCATATAAACACTTGGTGGGATGGTTGGCAGCCAACTCTTGGAACTCTAGCTCATTTGCTTTTGCTATTTTCCTTAGGATTTTCTAGGACTAGCTTGAGAGCTTCATGGTGAGATCTTGAGAGAGGGATGGATGATTGGGAGGCAAGCTAGACCTTGTATGAACCTTTCTTGGTATGTACAGAAGATTCGACGTGGTTCCTCAAGGCTTTTGTTGACTCTCCTGTTTCCCTTTTTGGTGATTTTCGGAGTCTTTTCTTGGGAATTTTGTGGCGGAGTTTTGGAGGCGTTTCTTTGCGGGATTCTTGTTGGGTGTCACGTATGAGGACCTTGTGCCTCTTTGCTTGCTGACCTTGCCCCAGCAACCCCCTGAAACGGCTTCGCTTTGGTGGATTTCGGAGTTCCTCGAGTTCATGACCTAGAGAGCCAAGATTTGCGATTCCCTTTGATTGAGAGCATTTCGGTGGATTTCCTTTGGTGGAGAGGTTGCACAGGAGGTAACCCAACTATCCCCGAAGTTTCGCTGCAATCCGTGGGGTGAATCGGGAGATCGGACGACGGGAAGTTGAAGTTTTGATTTTGGCCTAGATCTTATGGTAGCATGTTGGCCTTGACCAGAGGATTCTATGGTTGAAATCTTGGAGCATTTCGTGTCCGTTTGCTTTGGTTTTCACTCGGCTCTTTGTGCCCAGGGGAGGGCGGTCTAACCGCCCGTGGCACGCGGTCTAACCGCCCCGGGCTCGTTCGGAGAAAGTTTGGATTTTCACCAAGATCTTCTGGGAGCTTGTTAGCCTTGACCAGAGGAGTCTGTGGTCAAAATCTTGGTTGGTTTTGAGCTCGTTTGCAAGGTTTTCCTTGGCTTGTGTTTCTTCCTGGGTACAGGAGGTTAGACCGCCCCCGTGAGCCGGTCTAACCGCCCCTAGGCCCTTGGGTGAAGTTTTGGTTTTCGCCAAGATTCTCTGGTAGCTAGCTTGGCCTTGACCAGAGGATCCAGTGGCTGAAACCGTGGTGAGTTTTGGAGCTCGGAAGAGGCTTTTCGAAGGATTTCTTGACTGCCCAGGAGCAGGCGGTCTAACCGCCCCCATACCCGGTTTGACCACCCCTGTTGGCCAGACAGCTTCCGAGTTGTTTTCGCTGCCGTGTGTAGAAGCTATGGCTGCAGGTAGTGTTTGTTCATAGGACCAGTAGCACTTCAGTGGCTACGTAGTTTTGGCAAACGGAAGGTTGCGTGCGGAGCGTGTGATTTTGGGTACCCGACCGAGTTCATCTTGTTGGAGAAGTCACCTCCTTCTAGAAGAATTTTTATCGGCTCCCATTTACTCTCGCCAGTTCAGTACTTCAACATCAACCACCAAGAATAACAATTAACAAACCTCGAGGCTTCACTTGATCAGCACTAATTTAATAATTAAACTATTAGTTGCAGACTTGTTACCCTCCAAAACACTAAGAGATGTGTTTCTCGAGAAGCCTAGGAGGGTTGTCATCGTTACCTGCATCGATCATGTACAAGATAAGGCTGCACAGAGGATTTTAATATCGCAATGACATGGTAAAGAATAGTTAGGTCTTCTTTGGATTGAGATTTTTTTTTCAAAAGGTTAGTCTCACGCGTGAGCTTACCTGCGTAAAGCTGCCACCTGTTTATTTTTCTTTTTTTCCACATCAACATGCAATGGTTGATTTTACTTACTTACCAAGGAGATTAATGTCATAATATAGTGATTTTTCATATAAATAGTTGTGTACAGTTGCAGAGGTCAGAAACTCTTTGAGTTTCTAAAAAGAGTATTATAAATGTGATAGCATCTTAATTAGGTTAGATTCTGGAACAAGTTCAAGTGTTTATGTTGTCTATATAGAGAGCATTGCATATACTGCCCGCAAAAAGAGTACAAATAAAATGGCATATGCTGTCCCGTGTTTAAGCGCCTCTTTTGATTTTTCACAAATATCATTTGTACTTTTGATGTCACTTGTGACCGGTGCCAAAAGTAAACATTTGTGTCATTGTACGTGATGAAAACTTCATGGTCGAGCATTCAACTGCCGTGTATGACGTTAGTATTCTGAACTCTGATATCCAATCGGTGTATGTATGGTAGGCTGTCATCGTAATCTGCACGTTAAACCAACCAGCAAGGATTACACACCTGCTGCACCCAAGATTCACGAGACCGGGTCAAGATCATTTTGCGAACGGCAGAGTAATAAGAAAACTCTGGTGACTTGACCACTATGGTTTGCGATTGCATCCGTTGTTTGGTACACTACACAACAACCATATTAGAGTCTTGGTTGATCCCTGATTCCCTGGAGAGCAGGCTGATATCACTCCCAGAACCAGGCGATGTCTCTCTGTACAAGAACCCAGGCAAGTCTCTTATTACTCACTCCATTTCTTCTGCTAATCTGCTCATCCGTATCTAGTGCGATCGGCAAAGAAGCAGTGTTGCTCCTCAGATGGAAGTCCACCTTGTCGCCGGCCAACGGCAGCGACGAGCCATCACCCTCCCCTCTCCTCTCGTGGTCGCCTGGCAAGCCGACGTGCTCCTGGTCCGGCATCAGGTGCGACGCTGCTGGTCGTGTCACTGAGATCAGCATCCCCGGTGCCGGCCTCCATGGCACGCTCCGTGAGTTGGACCTTGCCGCGTTCCCGGCGCTCACCAAGCTCAACCTCGGTGCAAACAACATCACCGGCGTCATCCCGGCGGCGAACATCACCGGCCTGACGTACCTTGACCTGTCACAGAACAGCTTGTCCGGTGAGATACCAGACACACTCCCAGCAATGATCCCAGGGATGAGTTACCTCAACCTGTCTTCCAACCAATTGCACGGGCCGATACCACGATCGCTCTCCGACATGCCGGAGATGCGGGAGTTCGATGTATCAAACAACAAGCTCACCGGGGCGATTAATCCGGACATGTTCATGAATTGGCCAGAGATCACATCATTCCATGCACACAAAAATTCCCTGACCGGAACCATCCCTCCAGAGATCGGCAACGCCACCAAGCTGCACTCCTTGCTTCTCTACCACAACTTCTTATACGGCCAAATCCCAGTGGATGTGGGCAGACTGACAAACTTGCAATTTCTGTGTTTCGCACATAATTCCCTGAGTGGGTCAGTTCCCAGTTCAGTTGAGAATATAACAAGGCTTGTGTTTCTGGGTTTCTTCAGCAACAATCTCACCGGGAAAATACCGCTAGGAATAGCAAATTTGACTGAATTGCAAATCCTTGACCTTAGCTCCAATCAGTTGGAGGGCAAGGTGCCAACAACCATCTCATCGCTCCAGAGCCTCAAATACCTCAACCTTGGCAACAACAAGCTGTCAGGAATGATACCCCATCTCAACACCAGGAAGCTGTTTGCCATTTCCTTGGCAAACAATTACTTCACAGGAGAATTCCCT
Organism: Cenchrus fungigraminus; assembly: GCA_036936925.1. Lineage (NCBI taxonomy): Eukaryota > Viridiplantae > Streptophyta > Magnoliopsida > Poales > Poaceae > Cenchrus > Cenchrus fungigraminus. Next base: position 59,336,032 of record CM072770.1, on the reverse strand, counting down.
CCGGCGTTGTGTCATCAGGCTTCTTTGTGGACCCTGGACCTATCAAACAACCAACTGTATGGAGAACTCCCCAGATGCCTGTGGGACTTGCAGGGGCTACTGTTCATGGATTTGTCAGACAATACCTTCTCTGGGATTGTGCAGACGTCAACAGACTCCGATTTGTTGCTAAGATCAGTACAGCTGGCAAACAACAATCTCATAGGAGAATTCCCGTTGGTATTCAAGAGATGTAGAAGGCTAGTCATTCTAGATCTTGGTGAGAATAAGTTTTCTGGTACTATTCCTTCATGGATAGGATCTAGCAATCCGTTGCTTAGAGTGCTAAGAGTACCATCAAATATGCTCCATGGGAGTATTCCCTGGCAGCTATCACAACTCTCTTCCCTCCAGCTGCTGGACCTAGCAGGCAACAGTTTGGTAGGTTCCATACCAACAAGTTTTACCAATTTTACATCCATGATGCAGCCAAAAACAGAGTTGGACCTACCGTTGAAAGTCCGATATCCTGTCTTACATTACGTTCTTTCATACACATACAGCTGCCAAGTTAAAGTAAACTGGAAGAGTCAGTATCATATTTTTCAAGGAAACATTGCACTTATGACAGGTATTGATTTGTCAAGCAACTCTCTCTCTGGTGACATTCCTCCAGAGCTGACAAATCTTGAAGGTCTCCGGTTCCTAAATCTGTCAAGAAACCGTCTCTCTGGCTGTATTCCAAAAGGCATTGGTAATTTCAGTACTCTGGAGTCCCTTGACTTATGTTGGAACCAACTCTCTGGCTCCATCCCATCAGGCATTTCACAGTTGATGTCTCTTGGTTCACTAAATCTGTCCAACAACAATCTATCAGGTGAGATACCAACCGGTTCTCAACTCCAAACACTTGCCGAACCATCAATTTACAGCAATAACTTTGGGCTATGTGGTTTTCCACTGAATATGGTATGCTCAGATGGTTCAAATTATACACCAGCACCGAGTAGGCAGAGCCAAGACCTTGAAGCACTAAGCTGGTATTACTCTGTATTAGCTGGGTTGACATTTGGATTCTGGTTATGGTCTGGACCACTGCTTCTCTTCAAGCCTTGGAGGGTTGTTATCTTCCGCTACATCGATCATATGCAATATAAGGCTGTACAAATGATTTGTGGCGTTTAATATCTGTATGACATGATTAAAATTGATTAGGGGTTCTCTATGGATTGGAGATATTTATTTGTAAGTTTTGGATCTAGTTTAAATTTGGATTGCAGCAGAAGTTTCATACAAAATACCCATTATGATGTTTAGTTTTCGTGTGTGTTTTTTCTTATTTTGTAACAAATCTTACAAAATACCAGTGCGTTGTGTTGTTCGGACTCGATGTTTTCATTCCATCAGGCAGTTGGCTTTGGTGCAGCAGCACTGCGGCGAAGGGTCCTGCAGGGCGGTGGCCTTCTTGGTGTGGTGATGTCTGCCCCCTCTGCTCCTCTATCGGTGCTGGTTCGCTTCGGTGGCTTTCGATGTTTGCATGAGTGCGATTATGGGCGTAAGCTGCGGTTGTGCTTTGTCTCCTCTGTCGGTGTTGTGTGTAGTGCTTTGGTCGTGTTGATGTCTCAAGCCAACCGGCTAGTGAGTATAATTGAGCGGTAACCCATGTTGATGTCTCAATCCAACCGAGCGAGCTTGTTTTTCTTTCTTTTTTTTCCTATCTATGATCTCCCAGGATCATAGTCTTGTATTTTTCTTATATATCAATGAAACACGCGTTATCTTGTGCGGTTAGTAAAAAAAAATCTTACCGTGCAAACAGAACAATGAATGCGTTTATGTGGTATTAACTATGGTGAAGTAATCAGAATATGCCAATGAAATATTTACTTGCTCAGATGCTGGCACCCGCAGCCTTAGATGTTATCATCAATTTTTTGAGCAGGAAAGTGGATGGTGAGCTAGCCTTTAGCTTGGGGAAATTGCAAGACAGAATATTCACATTGAAATGACACAACAGCCAGAGTTGCCTGGTGAAATTTATTGGAAGGCAGATACGTTGATTTTTGTGACCCAGGTCAGGTGGGGTGGAGCTGCCACCAGCGCGTTGCTTCTTCACCACTACGCCTAGGCGATCTAGTTACTGTAATCCTAAGACTATATTGCCACCCATGTATTTTGGTAAAAAAATCTTTGGCTAGTTGACACGTCGCCGCAACAAAATCATGTGAGGTTGCCTTCTGTAAGATACCTCACGTAGAAGTCAGTGGATAATGGAATAGATGACCTGTAAAGAATGTTGTTGTTGCCACATTAGAGTTTAAGATTTCCTTCAAGAAACAAACTATAATCACTGTAATTGTGTGGACAAGTCCTTTTGAAGTGAATCAGAGCTCCTGTTCATGATCTCTTCGACTATGTCAATTAGTCGTTTTGAACCAAGAGACTGAACCTCACATTTATCTTTCCTTCATACACATTTGCAATTTCATATTGCATGTTTACACTTTCTTTGTGTTCTTTGATTCGTTTGCAGGGAAAACCTTCTTGGTGAGGTCAATCGAGTTTTTTCGGTTAATAACCAATGGATGAGGACCTATGTGCGTCCGAGGATCGGTGGATGGTTGCTTCTTAGTGATGAGTGATTGACAACGTTGTGTGGACTGACTCTTGGCTTAGTATTACAGGTGCAGGTTGTGGCTTGATTTGCGTTGGTGCAGGTGAAGAACAAGCACAAGAGGTCTATGCCGGTGTGGCCTCCATTGTGGAGAGACAAGTATGCTTGGTTCGAGGGACCCAGTGGCCGACAGGATCAAGTGCGGGCCGCACGGTGGCAAGAAGAGCAAGACGAAGTCGTGTACGATTCCTTAGTTGAGCCTCGAAGCCAAGACCGAGCCGGGACGACCGTGGATACCAAGTCATGAGTGGGATTTGCGTGGAGGTCGCACCAAGTCTGTGGGGTTTGCAGTGGTTCACAACAAAACCAATGGGTTCCTTGGTTGATCCACAAAGCCAAGACCGAAGACCGAAGTGCGCGCGGTTGATTGCACTGGGCCGGTCTGACCGGTGGGGGACACCGGTCTAACCAGTGGGCGCCGTGGGCTTCTGGAGACTTCGAAGCGGAGGACACACGGCATGATCGCAAGGCTTGCGTGCAGGTGAAGCGGGCTTGCGGTGGATGCGCATCCGTCCGATGGTGTATCTTACTATTATGTAATAGGGGTATTTTAGTCTTTCGGTTGCCTCCGTATAAACTTGGTAGATAAAGGATGACAGCCATCTCTTGGAATCCTAGTTCATTTGCTCCTTAGTTTTACCCTTTCTTCTTCCTTCCTAGGGCTAGCTAGTGCTTCATGCAAATCTTCAAGTGGGTAAGATGATGGGAGGTTGCTAGCCTCTTTGTAAAGAATCTTTCCTCGTGGAGAATGAAAGGTTTGGAGTTCATCCCTGTGACCCCTTGTGATTTTCTTGTGAATCCCGTTTTTCTTTTTCAGTGATTTTCGGAGCCATTTTGGTGGATTTTCGTGAGAAGGTTTTGGAGGTGTTTCTTTGTGGGATTTGTGTTGGAAATCACACATGAGGTCGGTGTGCCTCTTTTCTTGGTGATCTTGCCCCTCAAATCCCGTGGGAAGGCCTTCGATTTTGGTGGTTTTTGTGTTCTTGGTGTTCTTGAGGTAGAGGCACAAGATTTGTGATTCCTCCTTTTCTAGAGAGTTTTGGGGCTTGAGATTCGAGTTAGAGATCACCCATGAGGTGTTCCAATGTTCCCCAAAGTTTCTCTTGAAACCATGGACCGAATCGGGAGATCTAGAGGCTTGATTCGTGGAGTTGACCCGCGGGTGGAGTTCATCCCGAGCAGCCCAAGCGTGACCGGTCTGACCAGTGCCCTACACCGGTTTGACCGGTGTCGACCCTTGTGGGTTTTTGGCTCGGGTGAACAACTGGTTCTGTTGGTAGTCGCTGCGAGGTTCCTTGGGTAAGTTCTTGGCAAAAATCGTGTTGGTTTGCCTCAGTTTTGTGGTGCTTCTTGTTTTTCTTGGCTCGTGTTTCTGAGGTGGTTTTTGTTCTAGGGCCTAGAGGTGTCATTGAGGCTTTCTGGGACGTTTCTATGCGGTCGCTATGTCCACCAGTTTGGCCGGTGTAGCTAACCAGTCTGACCGGACTAACCGGCGAGCCCCATCGGTATGACCGATGCAGCACAGGCAGCAGGTCGTGCAGTTTTTCTGCTGCGAGTTGCGTGTGGTTGTTTCGGTAGGAGATGTGGTTTGTTCCTAGGATCAGTAGCACTTCAGTGATTACGTGGTCTTGGCAAACTCGACGAGTTTGAGGCGGAAGTGATTTCGGGTTTTCGGCCGAGTTCATCTCGCTAGAGGAGCTATCTCCTTCGAGAAGAATTTTTATCGGCTCCCATTCACTCCCTCCTCTCTGGTCACTCAATCTGGTCCTTCAAGTGGTATCAGAGCTGGTGACGGGCCTTTGTTGACTCTAACAAGTCTAAGATCCAAAGATGGCGTACCACGATAGGGGATCGGGTCCTCCACACTTCGATGGGAAGAACTACCAGATGTGGTAGACCCGGATGGTTGCGTTCTTGCGTGGCAAGGGACAGTTGCTTTGGGACGTGACGATTGATACATCCTATGTTCATCCCAACACTTTCCTTGTGCCAGGATCGAGGGATATGTTCAACACCAACAACAAGGCGGTCGACTACTTGTTTTGTGCTCTTTGTGCATCTGAATTCGATCGGGTGTTCAAAGAGGACTTGGCTTGCAAGACATGGGAGAAGCTGAAAGTGGCTCATGTTGGAAATCGTCAGGTTCAGGCTCGGTTGTTTGCGACTTACCGGAGAGAGTACGAGAACTTCACTCTTCCCGGTGAGTTCATTGACACGATGTTCCAGCGGTTCACGGTGATTGTGAACAACATGAAGGCCAATGTGACTGTGCTCCCGTACGATGATCACGATAGGGCTGGAAGCTCTTACACTCACTAGATCGTACCGTTTGGAGCGCAAAGGTCGAGGCTATCATGGAGTCAAGCAGGTACGAGCCTTTGATAGTGGATAAGCTATTCTTGAAGCTCAAGTCGTCTGAGGTGGATCGTGGCTTGAGAGCCAAGGCTGAGAGCCCGATTGACTCGCATAGTCTCGCTCTGGTCTCCGGTTCAGGTGCTAGGACTAACGCTAACCCATCCTCCAAGATGTATTCTCTGTCTTCTTTGATGTCTTTGCTAGACGAGGAGTTTGACGTGCTAGGTGAGGACAAGCTAGCGCTGCTGACACGAAGATTCGAGAGGATGCACGAGAACCAGATGAACTCAGGGAAGAGCTGGAGACGTGCTTCAAGTGTGGCAAGACGAACACTTTTTTGCTGAGTGTCCGAAGATGAACAACAACGACAAGCACAAGTCCAAGGACAATGGAAGAAGGTCCAAGAAGAAGGATCATGGACACGGGAGAAAGGCACAGACCCGAGAGAAGATCAAGAAGTCGAGCGACATCGAATCCAATTCAGAGGACACGTCATCAAGCTTGAGTGATGAAGAAAAGGGTGACAAGTGAAAGGAGGAGAAGAAGAAGACCTGAAAGTGCATCTAGGCCCCTAAGTGGATTTTGGTGAATCGAATGACAAAGCGATTAAAGGACTAACTCGTTTGTCTAAGAATGTGAGCCGGTTTTAAGTCATATATTCATGAGCTATTGTTGACATGTTTTTTTGGAATAAATATTATTTGGCTCACATTGATCAAAGGCAAGCAAGTGTGATGATCCTTATGCAAAATAGTAAATTTCAAGCAACAAATGAAGATAAAGTATTCAGAATATTTTGCAAGATAAAATTTCATGTCTCCAACGTTTATTGTAGCTTGACTAAAAAATAAAAAGGGATCATAAAAAGAGAAATTGGTAATTCTCTTTAAACAAGTGCAAGGATTCATGTGGTAGTTGAAAGAGGGTACAAGGATGAGTGTCTATTTGATGGTCCTTAATTGGAAGCTTGCATATTCGTTGTCAATCAAGAACAAGCATTTGAAGCGGTATTTCAAATGAAGGTTAATTGTGGATGAAGCAAAGCCGAACTCAACGTGGATTGGGTAAGTGATGAAGAGATCAACCGAGATGACTAGGGTGAGGGACTAAGCAATCTTTGGTTCAAGCTAGGCTGCCATTGGTGTTTTGCTAAGGTGAAGTTCTAGTATCCGTGGGGTCTCAAAGTATCATATCCAAGCCTTAACCGAGGGAAGCAATGCAACTCATCTAAAAGTTATGATTGGCAATATGGAGTGACTTGTGGATCTAAGTGTGCATTCTTATGCTAGATGGAAAGATCCTAAGTCACTAGCTCAAGTATGGACGTGCTCAAGACATTGGCTAAGTTGAAAGCTCTCAAGTGGAAATTGTTCAAGTATGGCAAGATTGAAGACATTCAAGCTCAAGAGGTTTACACTGTGTTTCTATTTATTCTTGAGTATAGGTATGTTGTACTATCAAGAGGAATGCAACTTTAGCTTAATGACCAAGTCAAAGTGCTCTTAGAAAAAACCTTGTGAGAAATAGCCTTAAGAGCCTTAGAGTGTGCTAACAAACCCTCATAACCTAACCTAAGCCACTCCATCTCTTTGGTGAAGTGTTAGAGTGAAAGAAAGGGTTTTGGGGGTGCTTCGGGCCTGACCGGTCAGGGGCACCAGTCTGACCGATGCCGCTAACCCAACGGTTAGTTTTTCGAACACCGGTCTGACCGGTGTAGGGCACCGATCTGACTGGTGCCGCCCGACAGCTAACGGCTAGTTTTCTCTTTTTAGGGGTATAAATATCTCAAGCCTCCTACAGTGGAGGGTTGTTGTTCCTAGTGTTGTTGTTGAGCTCCTAAGCCATTTCTTTGCAAGCCCTAAGCCTTAGTGGCTCTCCCCAAACTCTCTTTGTGAGATTTGTGGATTTAAGCCACAGTCTTTGTGTTGGGTTGAGAGAGTGAGCTCAAGAGAGCCTTTGTGAGCTCATTCCCATAGCTTGAGCACTTCGATTTCATGTCTACAAGCATTGAAGCATTTGTTACTCTTAGAGGTTTGCCTCCTAGACGGCTAGGCGTCACCGGCTAGCTCCCAAGATTGTGGTGAGCAGCGGGAAGTTTGTGAGGGTTGTGATCTTGCCTCTTTGTGGAAAAGATCGCCTTAGTGGAAAAGGGGGAAAGTGGTTGAAAGAGACCCAACTTGTTGTGGGAAAGTTCCCTTACAAGCTCCTCAACGGAGACGGATCCTTTCCTTAGTGGGAGGTGAACTTCGGGAAACAAATCCTTGCGTCTCATTAGGGTTTGCCTCTCTAAGTTGTTTTCTATCATATTTGATTTGCTTCTGCTTTGATCTACTTGGGTGTGCTATTTTTGTGTGCAGGGATCATTACCCTACTTGTGATCATCTACCAAGGCCACTCACCAAGTTTGGTTCGTGCTAGAAGTCAAGAGGAGCTTGAAGCTGTTTTTGCAGGTGCTATGTGTTACACCGGTCTGACCGGTACCTCCTGTGAAGCAGAGTCAGTGACCGGTCTGACTGGTCAGCAGCACCGGTCTGACCGGTGACACCTGGCAGTTCAAGTTTTCGGGGAAGAAAAATTTAAGTTGGTCGTCCCGCTTATTCACCCCTCCCCCCTCTAGGCGATATCAAGGTCCTTTCAAGGCCTTCAGCAAGTACTTCAACGGTCTTTGCTGTGTAGCAAGCAAGTCCCCAAGAAGCTCCAGCAGAGAGGACGATTTCTGCGGCATGGCGCACAGCTCCAGCAGCAAGAGAAGCCAGAAGGATGACTCAGACTCAGATTCTGAGGATGAGGTATGTGATGAGCTCTCTTCCTTGCGCCAGGTAAATGAGGAGTTGGTTGTTTTGCTTGATAATCACAATGACATTCTTAAAGAGGCTAAAAAATGAGGAAGGAGCTTAGGGCTTTGCTTGATGATGCTAGGGAGAAGGTGGCTGAGCTAGAGTCAAAGAACCTAGATGCTAAGCTTGAGATAGATTCGCTTAAGGCTGCTCCTGTTATGTCAGATGAGGTTGATTGTGGTGATTGCTCTATTTTCTTGGCTGATTTGACTGAGCTTAAGGAGAAGCATGCCTCAAAGTGTGAGGAACTAGATGTGCTTAGGGTTGAGATTGTCGAGCTGAAGTCTAGACCTACTTTGTTAGGGGCGTGTACTTCTTGTCATGTCTTGCATGGAAAGCTAGCTGACTCTCGTGCTCGTATTGTTTCGCTTGAGGCTGAATTGAAATCTCCCATTGCTACATCTTGTCTACTTGTGAATTGCATGCTGTGAAAAATCTAGAACTTGCACATTATGTTGATCGCCCGCAGGATGAGAATGATGAGTTGAGAAAATTGATGGGTTGGTTGTCGAGTCATGAGCCCCAGCTTAAGATGATGATGGCTGATTTTAAGCACTTTGATGGTCAAGCGCTTGGGGCTGACAAGATTGGAGAGTGCAGTGGTGAGAGAGCAGGGAAATTTGAAAATATTCTATTTCCACCACAAACTACACCTAAGAACAAGTTTGCACCCAACCCAAACCAGTTGCTTCAACCGAGAGAGAAACCAAGTGAGAAGCCTAGTGAGAAACCTAGTGAGAAGCCATGTGAGGATCCTCATCCAAAGCCTAAGCCAAAACTAGTCCACTTCCATTATGAGTATTGTGGGAAGGATGGTCACAAGGATGAGTTTTGCTACAAGAGAAAGAGAGATTCGAGGATGGCTAAGGAGTGAGCGAACAAGGACAGGTACCACCCTAGATGCTTAGTACCTCGCCCTAGTCATTTCGGTTGATCTCTTCATCACTTACCCAAGCCACGTTGAGTTTGGTTTTGCTTCATCAAACAATTAATCTTCATTAGAAATACCGCTTCAAATGCTTGTTCTTGATTGACAAGGAATATTCAAGCTTCCAATTGAGGATCATCAAATATATACTCATTCTTGTATCCTTTTGCAATCACCACATGAAGCCTTGCATTGATTATTTTGAAACACCATTTATAATATCCATGACTTGCAAGTTTCCATTTGTAGAACCATCATCTTAGAAATATCCACATGTTCCTTAAGGTATCCACATGAAACATCGCAAAGTCCTTTCGTGCAAATAATCATTTCTCACAAAGTAATCCCTTTTCTTTGTACCCAAGCTATCTCATGTATTGGAGACCTTGTAAATCAACCTTGAAACAAACTCCAACATTTCCTTCAATTTAGCTTGTCATTTATCAATATTAGCACACATGCTTGCTTGCTTTGTTTGATGTGAACCACATCATATGCATTCTCAAACAAGTGACAATAATATCTCATGAATATTTAAGCCAAAACTTGCTCACATTCTTGAACAAACAAGTAAGACCTTTAATGGCTTTGTCATTCAATTCACCAAAATCCGCTTAGTGGCCTATATGCACTTTCAATATTCATATGTGTGATATATTAGTCTCATGATCTATTTTTTAAGTGCAAAAATCTGCAGATGCATGCATACTGCATATATGCGTGAGATACATAAATGACATATGCATAAAGTTCTTGGTTCAGGATAGGCATGTATGAAGTTTTGTCTGCCCTCTCTAGATAATTTTAAGTCGCAGCCTACCAGTTTTGTCTGTCCTGTCCAAAAAAAAAATCATATTGATTTGGTTAGGTTCTACGGCTAGGTTTCAAAGAGAGTCGACAACACACAGGAGACGTGTCACTCAACAATTTTAATCAAGGCAGGTTGCATGTTAACAGTTCAAATGGTGAAAAAAAAAGAAACAAGAACATGATGACATTTAAGCATACAAAAGGATATATGCAGATGACTACGTTAATATATGGTTAATTGTTTATTGTAAGGATATAAGCAGAGGACTACATTAGCATATGATCAATTATTTATTGTATGGTTATATACGCACCACCTGAAAAAGATTTTGTGCATCATCACAGCCAAATAAAAAAGAAATGAAACTCTTATTCGGTTAAGAAATCTGAGTACTCAGTGAATCCTAGAGACCATCGCCCGTAAATAGTGAAGGGTCATAGCTGATTGATCATCCACAATTGATCAAATACAATTTCTTTTATCTTTTTTTTTATTTTCTCTATGCAATAACCTTTCTAAACCCTAGTTGTTGTTCTTCTCATCTTGACGACATTAGAGGACACCTTAACTGGCCTACTGAGTGGCAAGCATTCCACGAATCTACCACAGTTAGAGGTTCTAATCTTCGATTGAGATCTCTGACGGGTGATTGCACACGGGATGCTCAAGTGTGTGAGAGGCACCAAAAATTAGCATCAACATAGTATATAGTTTTATTGAAGATTTTGTATATTGAACAAAAAATCTTTATTGTGCATAGCAATGCATGGGCACGACCCAGGTATGTTCTAATTTTTTGTTATATTTATTACAATTCATACATATCTTGTTTTGAAAGTTTAGAAAGTAATTTTGGTTTCTTTCATTCTATACTCTTTTATCAACGATTTAACCATCTGGATGTCCTTATTGGGTAAAGATGTGTCTTACTTAGTCATTTAAATTTTTTGTTTAAGAATTATCTAGTATATTATAAAAAATAATTTTAGAGAACAATAGTTTTGGGTAGTTGTTATGTTGCACATATTAGATTTGAAGGTCCATGTACCATTCTTGGAGTAGGTAGTGTCTCTAAGTTTAGATATGGAGGTAGATCAATCAATTTAGCAAAGTCTATGGTTGAAAGAGTTCTTGGTACTAATTCCTTTGGACAATGAGCCAATTAATTTTGTTAATATATTAGACTTCAACTGTATCATGATGCAAACTTTGATAGAAAAGGTTGGCCTAGATATTTTATGTTATGGTGCTCTTTCTATAAGTTTCTCTGAGTTAATCTTTGTTTCTAAATTAGTATATCTATTATTTGTATCTGTAGTTGTTTTGGAGTTTTATAGCTAATCACAGTGATTTTTATGTCTCAATTATTTAAGGTAATATCGAGACATTAAGTCAAGGGGATCACAGTTGGAGTGGTAAAGGCTGGGGCCTGAGGGGCTCCCACCCAGGGTTCAAATCCTGAGTGCAACACAATTTCTTTGAAATTTGTGCTGTGGTGCTGTGGGGTACTCCCCTACAGTTTTCTTTCAAGAAAAATATCGAGACATTAACTCATATCATGAAATTATTATGTCAGAGGAGGTTGCTCATGTTTCTGGAAAATGTCTTAGCTAAGTAATGGTGGTGGTGGTGAATTCCAAATGTCCCTCTTCCTCCTGCATTAAATGAATATGTTGATGTGGCAAATTATGTTATTACAATGCACACTCCGAGGACCTTTTGTTCCTAATTTGTGAAGTTGTATCCCATTAGGTTTGTTAGTTATTATACTCATAGGTCATCATGAACTATTATATCTATTATATTATTTTTATATGCCCAGACCATATTCAGAGTAATTAGGGAGTTTTTGGTGGTTCTCCTGCAAATGAGTTGCTTCCATTTCTCCCAAACTTATCCATTGTGTATATTCCTTTTGAAGTCATGAAACAAAGAATGCAGGTCCAAGTTACCCAAAAAAATCTTAGGCATCAGCTGCAGCTAAAGGAAGTATTTCTCAAGTTCATATCAATTTGGTCTCTATGTTTTTTGGCACCCTAACATCTTGTGTAATAGAGCAATATTTTTGGGTGCTTGAGGTTTTTTTTAATTTTAACCTTTTTTAAAATTATTTTTAAAAATAACACCCCAAAAATATTATTTGCAGATCTAACCCTTTTGGCCGCGCCGGCCCGCGTGGCGCGGCAGGATAACGTTGCCGCGCCACATGCAGCGGCGCGGCAGGCCCGCCACGCTGGCACGGTGGGCTTACGAGGCATCCTCCTGCTGCGCCACATGCATCGACACGGCAACGTGATGGTGTCGCGCCATGTTGGCTGGCGTGGCAGGAGGTTCTCCAATTTAATTTATCAACTTTGAACCATCTAAATAAAATAGTATTTGAATTTCAAATGTCGCAAAAATTGATATGCACGTTATATAAGGTCTAAACATTCCATTTTAGTAACATGTACAAGACTAAGTATTACATATTTTTAAAAAATATAATTTCAAAGTAGGCTATGTATTATCTTATATCCCACTTAGAGCTCTCGTTAAATGGTTATCTATCTAGGATAATATCAATTAAACATTGAATGTCACAAAACTTGCCACACACATTGTATAAGGTGTAAAGATCTCATTTTAATATCATGTAAACAGTCAAGTGCTACATATTTTGAATTACGTAATTTTAAAGTAGGCTATGTATTATCCCTATATCCCACTTAGGGCTCTCGTTAAATGATTATCAATCTAAGGTACCAATTAAATATCATTTAAATATTGAATGTCACGAAATTTGCCATGCACATTGTATAAGGTGTAAAGATCTCATTTTAATATCATGTAAACAGTCAAGTGCTACATATTTTGAATTACATAATTTTAAAGTAGGCTATGTATTATCCCTATATCCCACTTAGGAGCTCAGTAGAACAGGGGGGCGCAGTAGAACAGGGGGAGAGGAGTCGGGCACGGCGGAGTAGGGGGAGCGGAGTTGGGGGAGGGGGATGGGTAGGGCCGGGGAGGGGAGGGGAAGTGTATTGATGAGGGGTAAAATGGTGACATAAGTTTTATAAGTTCCAACAACCAAACACCTCTAGAGAAACTTATATAAGTTTGAATTTGTAGAAACTTACAGAATTTATAGAAGTTCTTGAGAAACCAAACGGGGTCTCACAAGTCTCAAACTTATACAGAGACATAAGTTTTATAAGGGTACCCCCAATGCAGACTGTACGTAGAGTCTAAGACTATTTAATACCTCGAAGGAATCATAGACTTGGAGTCTAAATAAGACTTGGAGTCTTAGTTTTTCTCCCTCTCTCTTCCATAAATACACTGTCACATAAACGCCACATCAGCAAAGTACAATATACGAAGACAATAAATAGGTTTAGACTCTAAGCTAGAGTGTGCATTGTGAGTGCCCAAAGTTCCAACAACCAAACACCTCTAGAGAAACTTATATAAGTTCAAATTTATAGAAAGTTACAGAATTTATATAAGTTCTTGAGAAACCAAACGGGGTCTCACAAGTCACAAACTTATATAGCTACCCTAGTTGGTGACAATTTTAGCATTGGCGTACGTGGACTCGACTGTTCCTTGTAAAGCTGAAGAGAGAGGTTGCCTGCCGAGGCCATTTTCTGCAAGTGTGTCACGGCTCTGACTCTCATGCCCAATTATTCGGTTAATTCAGGAAAATATTTGAGAAAGTGGTGCAGAGTTGCAGGCACTGACGAAACTATATCTGATTGATCCGCGTGAAAAAAGAGAAGCATATTCCCTATCTTGACATTGTGGCTACTACAAGTAGAATCCCTTGGTGATCATTCGAAGATGTATAAGTGTATGCCTGCTTATAAGTGGAGATCCATGCAGTGTTTGTGATAGCCAAGCAAGGCCCACGACCGAACGAAGACGACGTCACTCACATGACCTCCAGTCCTAACAATTCAAAGTTTTAGTTCCTCTGGTTGTCCTCTGGTTGTGCAAAAAAGCTGAGTGGGTCGATTGATCGAGAAGACAAGGCACAATGCAACGAGTAGGTGAACAAGCGTGTCCATGAGACCATGACACACACACTTCATCACACGCTAGCTCCGGCCGCCCTCTTGTTGCCAGCTGTGTGCATGCTCCCAGCAGCTATAAAACCCGGCTGATAGGTGGTGAGGTGAACCCTCGCTGGCTCGCAGCACGGCAGCAGAACTTCTTGCGAGAGAGAGAGAGAGAGAAAGAGAGAGAAAGAAAGTTGGAAAGCTGCTTAGGTTTCTCTGGGGCTTGTTGGCTAGCTCTTGCGATGGCTTCCAAGGTGCGCCCATGGCTTCTCCTCCTCGCCGTCGTCCTCCTAGCGGCGGGTGCTGGCTTGACGCCGCCGGCGGAGGCGACGCCATTGTTCGACGACAACTACGTGAAGCAATGGGGTAACCTGGACAACCAGGGGACGGAGGTCCATCTCACCTTGGATCAAAGCTCTGGTGGTACGTGCTACATAGTTACGTTTTGTTTGTCAGCAACGAATGACAACCAGATCATAACCTTGCCGTTTGTCATTGTGCAGGTGCAGGCTTCCGGTCCAAGTCCTTGTACGGGTCAGGGTTCTTCCACGTCAGGATGAAGCTGCCGTCCGGGTACACGGCCGGAGTTGTGACGACCTTCTACGTACGTGTTCGGTCGAGCTCAACAATCCGCCACTTGCTGATCGAGAAACTTTTAGTTCGTTCTTCATTCGGTTAATAATAAACTAACAAAGATCGTGTGCCTAATTTCTTGTGACTAGCAGATCGTCTCGCAGCCGGAAGACGGCAGCCGCGACGAGGTGGACTTCGAGTTCCTCGGCGACAAGGACGGCGTGCCCGTCACCCTCCAGACCAACGTCATCCTCAACGGCCAGAGCAAGGAGCAGCGGCTGCACCTCTGGTTCGACCCCGCCGCCGACTTCCACGACTACAAGATCCTCTGGAACCCCTACCAGCTCGTGTAAGTTAAAGCCCCCAAAACAATTTTGTTCTTCATCATGTCCCGGACGGACGTCCTGAATCCTGATGCATGCCAACAACCACCTCATGGCAGGTTGTTCGTCGACGACACGCCGGTCCGGGTGCTGAAGAACCTCTCCGCCACCGTGCCAGGGTACGAGTTCCCGGCGCATCCGGCGATGATGATCCGCGCGGCGCGAGCATCTGGGACGGCTCCAACTGGGCGACCGACGGCGGGCGGACCAAGGTGGACTGGTCCAAGGGGCCTTTCACGGCGGGGTACCAGGGGTTCGACGTCAGCGGCTGCGCCAACCACGGCGGCGGCGCGGCCCCGTGCGACTCGCCGGACCTGTGGTGGAACGGCGGCGGGTACCAGGACGTCACCGCGGAGCAGCGGGCGGCGTACGAGGGCGTCAGGAAGAACCACATGAGCTACGACTACTGCGCCGACAAGGACAGGTTCCCCAACGGTGTTCCGCCGATCGAGTGCAGCTATGCTTGATGGGCTTGGACCTATGTGTGGTGGTGAATTGTGATGGTGGATAAAATTCATCAGTTTAATTACGTGAATGATGATTAATTATTTGTCGGAATAATGAAGGGTGACTATATGCATGTAATATGCATGGTTTGTAAACTTTGCTATATGTGTGTTCATGAGAATTTCAATTAAGAATTATTTTTTGAGAACCGTATGGCTTGATAAGGTCATGACATGCTCATGCTTCAATCATTTGGGATCTAGGAGTGTAATCGCTAGACGAGGAAAGCATGGCAAATTAAAGCTAGGCCAAGCAAACTAAGCAAAATGCTTTCAGGCCCGGCGGTCAGTTTCACCGGCTCACCGCGCATTTGAACGACATCCTCATCCTTTTGTGAGCATCAACAACTTTTTTCCTCGAAAAGCTTGATGGCATCAGATGCATGCTGTAATCTATGACTGCCGAGACCTTGCCTCTAGAATTATCTTGTACGCTCCTGGCTACCTCAAATCCTCAATGGAGTCTGAAGCTAGTACACAATCCTCGCTGCGTTGAAGTATGTACAATGTTTCCTCACACGCTAAAACCTCTAAAAATAGTGTATTATCAGTGAACTCATCCATCCCAAATTAGACCATCGAACTTCTGCAATAATGCTGCCTCTTACGGATAGAAAAAAGTTTGTTTTACCTTCCTAGACACTACCCCGGATCCATGATTGCTCCCTAGACTTAAAAAACGTGTGAACTACCTCCTTCAACTTTCAAAACCCATCTCCGGGCCCTTCCTTAGTTATAAGCGGTTTTCAAAGGCGGTTTTGTCTTTTTCAATTAAAAATAAATCTTATAAATACTTACTAAACAACGAAAAATATCTCTAAGCTTTTCAAAAAATTCTGAGAAAAATCCTAGAGATGGACTAGAACACAAGAAATCTAAATAAAATATGTAAAACTAGTGAAAATGTCTATAAAATTTTCTAAAACTTAAATTTAACTCTAGAAAAATGGAAAATATATCAAAAATATACCATCATAATTTTTTCTAATTGCATCTTGAATACTTATGATTTTTCTCACAATAAAATCATGAAATGAAGGCGATATGAATACATTCATCATAGATGCAGTCAAACATAATAAAAATAGCATATATTAATGTTGAATGCATTTATGCATTTTTGTTGATTGTATTCATGTTGGCTTCAATTCATGTTTTTATTATGAATCTATACAAACCTATATAGATGCACCCCACTAAAGGTCATTATTTATATTTCTCTCAACATGCAAGCTATCCATTTCATCTGGGAACCCACTATATCACACGCTATGTCACCATCTACTAAGACCATTGATTTTCTGTGACTAATAGCTTCCATCCATGCAGTTTATTAGTTTTTGCAAGTACTATGCTACAAAATTCTCAGGGTAGAAATACATGGAGGGTCAATCATTTAATAGTCATTCTCTCAAAAAAACAAACATGTTTTCATGTATAATGTCTTTTGCAAAAAAAAAATGTTGCCATGCAATCACCTTAGTGTTTCTACTTTCACATTTCAAAGAATGTGTTCATATGCAATCACCTTAGTGTTTCTCCAAATTCCACCTTAAAATTTTGTTTAAGAATTCCCGCAACAACGCATCGGGTATCACTTAGTTATATATAGATTAGAATATTTTAATCCATGTTTTTAATTTTTGCATATTTTTTCCATTTCGCTAAAGCTAAATCTAAATTTTAGAAAATCTTATAAATATTTTCACTACTTTTAAATGCTTTATTTAGATTTTTTATGTCCCAATCCATCACTAGGATTTTTCTTAGAATTTTTAGATGCTTAGAGTTATTTTGTGTGGTTTAATAATCTCATGAAGTATTTATAAGATTTTTTTAATTGAAAATAACAAAATTGTGGTTGAAAACCGGTTATACGGTAGAGAGATAAATTGAATGGTTTTGAAAGTTGAAGGAGGTAGCTCACCCGGTTTTTGAATATAGGGAGAAATCATTGACTAGTGTCAAGAGAAGTAAAAATGACTTTTTCCTACAAATAACACGGGATGTAATGTGGAGGCTCCTATACAGGTTGTGGAAGCTAGACCCAATAGCTTTAAGGCCCATACAACCCAAAATTTGTTCCACCCAAAATTTGTTCCACTTCACCGTCGGCGAGATGGCGTCGACTCTTCAGGACACGTCCCTGTTGATGGGCCTTCCTTGTGCGGGCAAGCCGATGGGGGTTGTGGACATCTCCAACCAGTGGCGTAAGCTCGGAGGGTCGCAGCTAGGAGGCGCGCCACCCACGTGGACACAGGAGGGAGCAGGGACGCAGCCAGGAGGGTCGCAGCTACCAGCGCGAGCGGTGGGACGCAGCTGTCTCCGGGAGGTTTGCCAGGGTCGTCCCACCAGGTTGCAAGGTCGGCGGCGGCGATGGCGACACCGCAGGCCACTGCTGATGCTAGGCGTCGGCAGATCCACCCACGTGACCCGTTGACGTACCCTCGCGAGCATACGTGGGCCGCAGTCCGAGCAGACAAGCTGCACAAGAAGACCAGGCGTTGCTAGATTAGGTCGCATATTGTTTAGACATCAGCACTCTTATCTGTGATCATGACTATTTTTTATAATGTCACTTTGCTTTTCGTTATTATCAGCTATTTTTCTTTGTCATAAAGTCAAAAACCAAAAACTAAATCATTAAGTTAAAAAAATGATTGCGACCGCCGTGGACCACGACGGTAGGTTCCAACCGCCGTGGCGGACGGCGGCTGTCGCGCTTATATAAAGGGCTACGGCACCAGCCGTCCTGGCCGACCCTGCCGCCGCCTCCCTCTCCCCACGGGTTGCTCCTCCCTCTTAGGTAAGTTTCCTCTCTTTATTTATTTTATTATGTAATTAGTTAAATTAGTTTAGAATAGTGTAATTAGTTAAATTAGTTTAGATTTTGTGTAACAGTAACTAGAGATGTCTACTGCTGCTGCCGGTGAGGTGGGGATGGTAATGGTGGTGGTGATCGTGATTCCTCACACCACAAGGGAAAAAACACAAATGCAGCACCTGATCTGAAGAAAATGAGCACTTTGGGAAGAGGCATGCTTCGTTATTTGCAAGGAAAACTGCAGATGCCATTGCAAGAGGAGAGGAACCTCCTTGGGATGCTCTTTATGCTCCACCAGACATGCATCATTATTTGCAAGGAAAAACTGCAGATGTCATTACAAGAGGAGAGGAACCTCCTTGGGGTAGTCTTTATGCTCCACCAGCAGACCCGTGTGTTGCTAATCCACCAACTAAAAAAGCTACCAAGAAAGCTAAACCTTCGTCGTCACATCGCAAGAATGGCTGAAGTTTGACATTTTGTATGATGTTGTAGTCTTTCCTGTCGTGCTGTAATATTTGAACTACTATTTCGTTTGAACCATGGTACTGTAATATTGCTCTATAAGAACTGGAATCCTATTGTGATTGTGTTGTAATAATCGAACCAGTATTCCTCAATTTCCTTTTTTTTAACTTTTCTACTGGATTATTATAATTTAATAAAGTAAAAAAAATAAAATGAGCCTAACCGCCGTGGGCGGTTAGGCCCAGCCGCCGTGGCCCATGGCGGTTGGGCCTAGCTGCGACGCACGACGATTAGGTCTATCCGCCGTGGAGGCCCCCTAACCGCCGTGGCGCCCTCCAATCGCCGCCGTACGCCACTGTGTTTAGCTGGCAACCGCCGTGACCCACAGCAGTTGTGGTATAGTTTTGATAAATTTCAAAACGGTAGTATAAATTTGCAAATTGAAATAAAAAATATATAAAAAAATTCGTACACCTTGGCGAGAGAGAGAAGAGGAGGTTCCAGTCCACGGCCCACCACGAGCGCACGCTCCCCCTCCCCCTTCTCGGGCCGTGCACGTTAAACCATCGTCCAGCGGCCCATCCCGGCGAACGTACAGGCGAATGATTCATTTGGCTCGAAACCATGTTCTCCAAAGAAAAAAACATGGAGTCGTGGCGGGCGCGCTCGTGCGAGCACGATCCAGGGACAACCCGTGCGTCCAGCGGAGCGCCATGATTCCCCTCACTTGCACCGGAATCTGCCGCGGCAAAAGGCGCCCCGCCGCCAACCGGCGCGACCCGTCGTCCATCGCAGCCACGACCACCTGCGTCCCCTAAAAACAGAACATCCTTTGCGCTTTACAGGCGGCACGGCACGGCCCGGGGCGCCGGCGCTGCTCCGTGCTCCCCTCCCCGTCCGATCCCAAGAACCCTGACCCTCCACGCTCACCAAACGAAAAAAGCTCGCCGGAATCCCGACGCCCGAGACCGAGAGAGAGAGAGAGAGGCACCAGTTGAATAAATAGGTGCGGGGCCAGGCCAACTCACAGCGAATGGTGGGTGGTAGTCGGCACTCGGCACGGCAGGCAGAGATCTCGCTAACCACCACTGCTCGCGTGGCCGAGGCTCGGGCCGGGGCCACAGCGTCGTCGTCGTCAAGATTCCGCGCGGACGCGCCTACGCCACGCCCCGTCCCCGACACGACGCCGGCCTGGGAACGGGCGGCGCGGCCCGAGTAGGGCTGGTGCACGGGTGGGGTAGCCGCGCGGCGCCGCACGCGCGGGCACCAGACGCAGACGGTGGTGGCCTCGACGGGACCAGGCGCTTTCGGCGCGGCGCGGCGCAATCGGATCGGAAGAGCTCCTCAAGTAGTCACGTCCCCATCACTCCATCAGCGGCGGCCAATGCAACTTCTGTGTGCCGCCGTGGCGTGGCCCGGTGGTGTTCTGCTGGTGCCGAACGGCAACCGACGGGCCGGCCGGCCGTCCGGATAGCCGGATAGGGAAGGCAACGGCGAGCGATCGTGCGCGAGCGGGAGCCGCTGGTTGGACATCTGGACGTGGATCTGCTGGGAGCAAAAGAAAAGGACGACGCGGGTGCGCCGGAAGCAGGGGCCGGCGCGGCGCCGGCCGGGATGGGACTTGGGAAGGGAAAAGAAAATTCCGTGGCAGGCCCACTGCAGGATGGTACGGCCACAGGTTCGTGTCAACCACGAGCAGGGTTTGTTGTTTTGACATGTGGGGGCGCTCGTGATGTGGGTCCGGCGCGTCATCCGGAAGGCATGCCTCATGTGGGAGAGGCATTTTGCTCTGCAACGGAGGACTAATCATTATTTTTCCTTCCGGAAGGGTGTGGTATAATGCTATACGAACAATGAAAATGCACCTGGAAGCTCAAAACAACTTCGCGTCTAGTCGTTCTAATGTGCAGCTGCCATGTAGACAAATCCAAACAAAGGTACCGAATCAAAGGATCGCGATAGACATTATACCATACATGTGGGTAATGCCCTCACAATGTCACGTAACAGAACTCTATGATGCTTTAAAGGTACGCACAATTTTTTAGAGTTCAGGGGCTGAAGCCCCCGTCTTACTACTTATCAGCAAGACCCTTCAACGGTTTACAGCACAGGTATCAGCGCCGACCATCGGCTTACAAGTTTAGTCTCAAGCTTTTCTCTCCCAACATGAGAGGCATACTCAGGCAAAGGAAAGAGCAACAACAGACAGCAAAAGCCTCGCAGTCGACTACAAACACTACCATGACAGGATTAGTTACATCAACATCTTGAGACTAAAAGGTTGAACAACATAAGCTACGGATTGTGTACAGGGTGGTGATGGTTGATTTAATGTCAAAGGAATGAGGGAGAAAACAAGTAGTGGTTGTCATTTGAGCGGTAGGAATGTATAAGAGAACACTAATGAAAAGTCTTTCATATTTTGTCGAAATGCATGTATGGTAAACAATATTGCGAATAGCGGGCTATAAGATTTTTGCGGAGACCTCTAAAATCCCGCTATAGCACCACTAAATGCCGTTATTTAGTACAACGTAGTTGTAGCGACATGTAAAAAAAACGCTATATCGCCGCTATAGCCCATTATTAGCAACACTGATGGTAAACAAACTTTTGGATATATTTTTTATCTTAACCAATACCGGCATAAAATTATTAACATATAAAAATTCATCATCAAATCATTATGGAATCATTTTTCCATGTTTCAATAATGTATGAAATATTGCCTCCAGACTTGTGTATGTAGCTGCATTCCTTCATTTTGTTTGTGATTGAGATTTTGTCAATCTACACACAAAACCTCTAAAGCAACAGAACTCGTACAAATCCACAAATCATGATTTGGTATGGGTTGGTGTGTGATTTGAGTGAGTTCGTACAAAACAATCATATGA
The DNA here is from genome assembly GCA_036936925.1 of Cenchrus fungigraminus. Classification (NCBI taxonomy): domain Eukaryota; kingdom Viridiplantae; phylum Streptophyta; class Magnoliopsida; order Poales; family Poaceae; genus Cenchrus; species Cenchrus fungigraminus. The sequence goes on along the minus strand of CM072770.1, from coordinate 59,314,751 downwards.
CTATATATGACCGTGATAAAAGTACAATTCACAAAAATGAGATGGGCTAATTTATCCCAACTCCATTGTGCTTTGTCCTTATATTCTCTATCATTGTGACCTTGAATTGAGCTTAGCTTTGTGGTGGACCTTTCCTATTTATATTTGAGTCTTCAATACGGGACTGATGCTCACATTTCTTCTGAATATAAGATTAATGCCTGTGAATCTTTTAGTGGTAGGCGATGTGCCTATTGACAGCAACTATACGTATTCTTATGGTTTAGTGTTCGTGAGTGTGCGTATGTTTATGCAAACATTCACGTCTACATTGTGTTTCAAAAAATTATCCCAATCAGTAACATTTTATGCTTACTACATTTATTATTTATTGTGTGACAAAACCTTTTTGTGGCACATGAATTTAATGAAAAATACTATTGTTACCACATACTCCCGTTACATTTCATATAAAACTCTTAAAAACAACACTTTCATGATCACACTTTGAAAAACAAGTTTCTTTTCTTTTCTTTTCTTTGCAACCTTACCCTTCAAAATGTTGGCTGACACGCACCCGAAAATCCTGCAGCAGACCGGCAGTGGTGCCCGTAGCAATTCCGACCTCTTTTGACAAAAGGCGGGAGCGAGCTCACACCGCACCATCTCGGCCTCCGTCCGCGCTGCCGTTATTCTCCCACGCCTCCCCTCCCTCCTGAGCTGTGCTGTGCGCCTGATTGAGCTGCCCAGCTCCTTCCATTCCACCTTCGCCAATCATCCACCCCACCACCCGTCGCCGTCGCCTCTTTCCTTTTCCCTCTGCGCCGCCCTCTCCCTCCCGATCCTTCACCTCTCCATCGGCGAGCAGGACGGAGCAGGAGGGAGCCGACGGCGGCGAGGGGATGTCGGGGGCGTGGGGCGGCACCACGCAGAAGTGCGCGTCGTGCGGCCGGAAGGTGTACCCCGTCGAGGAGCTCGCCGCCGACGGGCGCGTCTACCACCGCCCGTGCTTCCGGTGCAACCACTGCAAGAGCACGCTCCAGGTACCTTTCCCCCTCTTCCTCCCCCCTTTCCTTTTCTGCCTCCCCTGCTCGCGCCGTCGATTCTCGGGGACCTCCTTGACCAGAGTCCCGCGAAGTGAAAGTCGAGGCGCAGTATCAGTCACTGTTTACCTTGCTTTTGTGATTCGGTCTATTATTATTGCGAGCCTATCTTGTCCTGGAGATGTTGTCCTTGCTTCGAATTGTTTGGCTGATGCTTCAATTCATGTACTTCTTGGTTTGGTTTTGTCAACCGGACCAGTCAAGATGTTTGGTTGCATGACCATGTCGACTGCGATTGCGCACGGCCTGCGCACGGAATTAGCTGTTTCCCGTTGAATTTGCACTGTTGCAGTGTTGCTGGTTCTTGCGTGGCAGAGAACTGGGTAGAAATCACGGACTGGGAGTACACGGTGTACCGGATTTTGGTGCTTCATTTCATCACGGGTACACTTCCGGTGAATTTTTCCCTCGCAAACCCCTGGTAGAGTGCAAGTGCTAACCGATTAGTTGAGTGGATATTCACCTGTTCAGTTGTTGATGAATACCTTGTGACAATTGATCTTACTTCTAACCCTTTGATGGCAACGTAAGGGTACGAAATAATGTCACTGCATAAATGTTCCTGTCCTTGTGGATATAATATGTATTTAACTTTATGAGGAATCCACCTTCATAGAGTGCCGATCTGCCATACCAGTTTAGGTGTTAAAAAAGGTGTTTAGCTCTATCATGAGCTCTTTGTACTTGCTTCCCCGTGGCACATGGTGTAGCTGTCATAATTCTTGCTGGGTGTTGACATGATCATGTAATAATGCAGTGCAAGACAAATGACTTTCTGATATGGATGCAGTTTCGGTATCCGATTAGACATGTTTGCATTATTACTTCAGGGCACATTGTTTGGTACAGCATGTAGCTTTTTGCCTTTTTTTATTCAGAAAATGCTTTTTTTTCAGAGTAATAATGATCATACTGAATCTTTTATGCTACAGCATACTAGTGGGCATTGGTACTACTGTATCGTTCTTAATCTTTTTTTTTCATCCAAAGCTACACCTGTGAAACCTAGCCAAACTAATATTAGACCATTAGTTCTTGCTTGATAGTGAATTGGTTACAAATCATGAGACACAAGGCTTGAGATGTTGTTGAAGCATTTTTCTCTTCTGGAAAACAATTTTCATCTCTTTAAGCAATTTTATTCTTTGTATTGCGCGGAGTACATTGTACTGGTTCAGTTCATCCATCATGGAGTGTTCTCGACAATTTTTTCACCTGCACCTGCATGGGATAGTGTTAGTGCTAACTGGTTAGCTGAATGGACATTTACCTGTCGATGAATGCATTATAACAATTGCTAACTAAAACTTTAGAATGAAATGATGTCAAGGTATATGTCTTACTGTCGTTATGAATATAATATCCATTTAGCTTTTTGAGGAATCAATTTTCATAGACTATTGATATGTCACACTAGTTTATGCGTGTAACTATATCATGACCTCTTTGTACTTGCTTTCCTAGCACATGGCATGTGTTCCCCAGAAGGAGGGAGCTAAACTCTTTTTTGTTGGCAGCAGTTCTTTAGAGATCAGAAAGCATATTCCCTAGCTCTCATAATTCTTGTAGGAAGCTGATATGATTAGGCAATAGCACAATGCAAGACAAATGGAGTTCTGAAATTTATGATGCTTTGGTACCCAACTAGGCATGCTAGTGCTATTACTTCAGAGACCACATTGTTTGCTACTGTCTATGTCTTTATTCAAAAACTTCTATGTTTGTCAAGACAAAAATGAAAATACTGAATATTTTATGCTACATCAAACTAGTTAGTAAAGTATATCTGTGAAACATAATAAAACTAACACTTAACTAAATTTGTTCTATTTCTGCAGTTCAGTAATTATTCTTCTGTTGAAGGTGTGTTGTACTGCAAGCCTCACTATGACCAGATATTGAAGTCAACAGGAAGTTTGGACAAAAGTTTTGAAGGTACTGAAGACAATCAATTAGACTAATATGTCTCAATATTTATTGTTTATTACCATATTTTATCTACAATTTGCATACCTGAATATATGTTTCTAGTTGAAATTATACAAATCTTATGCCTATGATTAAAAATGAAATTATACTATACCTGATCAATCCACAAGGTTACAACATTTTTTACAAAATAAGTGGCATAAAGTTTCTATTTCCTCCTATAAACGTGATTATCTATATTTGCTCTAATAATAAAACATATTCTAGTGCCATTCTCTAAAATATTATTAAATTATGTCAGGTGCATCCAGATCAGCTAAGCCAGAAAAATCAAATGGACAAAAGGTTTGCAGAGGGCACCTGTACACTATTTGGCTGATGCTGCAGTGCACAGAAATTTAATGTCCATTCCCTCTCTCTCTTTTCTTTTTGCAGGGCCAGCAAAGAAGTAGATTCTCTAGCATGTTTGTCGGCACACAGGATAAATGCATAGTCTGTAACAAGACTGTGTACCCTCTTGAAAAGGTTGGTATTATTCAGTCTTACTCTATGCCGCTTCGATAAAGCAAAAGCCGAAAGATACCCTGGCAACTAAGCATAATTTGCTCCTATTTATATTTACTCCTATTCATGTCCATATGTTATGGGGGACAATCTGGTTAGTTTCATGATCTTGATGAAACTATTGCAGTTCATCAGAAGCCTAACACCATCACAACTCCAAATGTAATCAAACTTATTATGACTACTATTATTGGCAAATTCCTTAATAATTGCAACTTGTAGTATAACCACTTTTAGTGCAAATTCTCTCCCTTGCAAGTAACATGTAGCAAAAAACTAAGAATATCAAGATCCCTTCTCCACAAGAAAAAGAGATGGTGTGTGAACCATAAGTATGTGTTTGAGATTTCAGAGACCACCTCTGTCATAATGCATAGCTATGAAAGTGCCATAAGTTTCATCAGCCTCTTTTGCGGAGCACATTTACAATATGCCATTTTTTTTGCAGGTTGCCCTGAATGGAAGCTCTTATCACAAATCATGCTTCCGTTGCACCCACGGTGGTTGTACACTCAGCCCATCCAACCATATCACGCATGAAGGCAAACTTTACTGCAAGACCCACCATTCTCAATTGTTTATGGTTAAGGGAAATTTCAGTCAATTTGAGGACAATTCTGGGAATGCAAAAGTGCCAACTGAGAAATCACCAGAAGCAGAAGAAACGACCAAGGAACCAGGTCAAGTTGATGGACTGACAGAGAAGCCATCAGAAGCCGAGCTTACAGCTGAAAAATTGCCAGAAAATGATGTTGCAGAAGAAAAACAACAGCAATGTAGCACTGATGCAATAAAACCTTCTGAAAGCATTACAACAATGCAGCCACCAGCAGGAAGTGAAAGAGCTACTGAGAGTGAGTCAAAGAGTAATGTTGTCGACAAGAAGTCTTCAGAAAATAGTGTAGAAAAGCCACTGCAGAACAGTGTGATTGATGTAAAGCCATCAGGAAGTGGTGCAGCCATAAGAAAGCCATGGCAGCGTAGTCTTCAAACAGATAAACCGTTACCGAGTAGTACAACCACTGAAAAGCCATCACCAAACAATGGAGTTAATGTGAAACATTCTGAAAACAGCACGGTTGTCAAAACATCATGGCAACGAAGTGTAGCTACTGAGAATCCACCGGAGAGCATTTTACCATCGGATAAGTCATCAGTGACCAGTGCAAATGATGCAAAGCCATCAGAAACTAGTAAAGTGGTCAAAAAACCATGGCAACGCAATGTGGCTGCTGAGAAGCAAATACAGAACAGTGCACCAACTGAGAAGTCACAGAACAGTGTACCTACTGACAAGTCATCACCGACAACTGAGATAAAGCCATCAGATAACACCACAGAAATAAAAAGTCCATGGGGACGCAGGGTATTCAATCGTAAGCCGCTGAAGAGCAATATAGATACTGAGAAATTGTCTGCAAGCAGTGTGATTGATGTGAAGCCAGTGGAAGCCAGTACAGTAACCCCTGTGCCACAGCAACACACAGAAAACATTGAGAAACCTTCAGACACCAGTGCAAATGATGCAAAGAGTACAGATGATGTGAAACCATCAGATACCAGCGCAAATGATGTGAAGAATGGAGATGATACAAAGTGTACAGATGAAGAAGTAAAGCCATCAGAGAACACCACAGCAGTAGTTAAAAAGTCGTGGCAACGCAGCATAGGCACTGAGAAGCAACCCCAGAACAGTGCAGTTGATGCCAAGACAACAGAAAGTAGTGGAGCGATCAAAAGGCTGTGGCAACGCAATGTGGCAACTGAGAAGCCCTCACAAATTGGTACAGCAGTTGTGACACCATCACAGAGCAGTGTATCTGTCTCCAAGCCTTTCCAAAGTAACATGGCCGCAAAGAGGCCATGGCAAAGAAGCATTGCTCCAGAAAAGAAGAAAGAGAGTGATTTACCTAGCAATAAGCCACTGCAAAGCAAGCCATTGCAAAGCAAGACAGTTGTTGAGAGTCCCCTGGAAAGCAAGACAGCTGTAAAGGAAACGTCACAAAGCATTGCACCCACTGAGGAACCACAGCAAGCCACTTTGGCTGCTGAAAATATATTGCATATCAGCAAAGATACAGGGAAGAATGGTGATACTTCTGATAAGACACCAACAAGTGAGACAGCTGAAGTGCCATCACTTCCTACAGTTATATCGCAACGTGATGTTTCCCCAGAAAAACCATTGGAAACTACCATGACACCAAGTCAAGCTCCTGAGCTCCCTAAGTCATCAGAAAGCATTGTTAAAACTGAGAAGTCATTGCAGAGTGGCACTGCTGCTGAGAAGATACCTCAAAGCACTATCACTGAGAAGGTAGAAAGTGTATCGAAGTCACCTCAAAGTGATACAGCCTATCAGAAGATCTCGGAGATAGACTTGGCGACTGAGAATATATTGGACAGTGTCATGGCTGTTGAGAACGACGAGAAGCCACATCGAATCACTTTGATCGCCGATAAGCCATTGAAAGAAGATGTTGCAAAGGAGCCAGTTCAAAAAAGTGAACCATCTGAGCAGCCACTGCAAAATAAAGAGGTTGTTGAGAAGCCACATCAAAGTGACGAGGTTGCTGCGGACATGACAGGGAGTGAAGTTATTCATGAGAAGATGCTAGAGCCTGAAAGTGATGCTGCTCTCAAAAAATCAAACAACGATCCATCAGAGCATGAAGCTCTTTCATCTGGCGAGAGTTCTCTGGACTCCCAAAGCAATTCAAACGCTGAGCAGCCATTAGTACCTGAAGAAATTGTGGCGCAGAAGGCAGCTGCCCAGATTACAGAAGCAGAAAATAATGCAGTTGCTGAGCACTCATCAGAATCTCTGGGTATAGCACCTGCTGAGATTTCAAAGGAGCAACCATCAGAACATCAGGAGGATGTGGCTATGGAGCAACTACTGGAACCTCAACATGAAAAAGATTGTGGGAATCCACTAGAGCCTGTTAGTGCTGCAACTGCCAAGGAGTCACCAGAGCCTGAAAGCCACATAACTGCAGAAAAGCCTGCAGAATCACAAAATGATGCAGATCAGACAGCCGAGAAGTCATCAGAACTGCAGAGCAATGAATCAACTGAGAAGCCAGAAGTACATCAAAGTAATACGTCTGGTGATAAGCCTTCTGGGCTTCAAAGCAATGCAGCCAGTGGCAAGCCATCAGAGCCTGAAAGCAATGCATCTTTCAACAAGCCATCAGAGTCTCAAACTAATGCAACTGCCATGGCACCACAAGAACCTCAAATTGATGCTGCTCCTGATAAGGCAACTGATCAGGCATTGAAGCCTCATGATGATGCATCTGTTGAGAAGCCACCTGGAACTGAAAGTAATGCTAATTCTGACAAACCATCAGAAAGCAGCTCAGCTAATGACACACTGCCTGTAGACCATCCAAACAACATAACTATTGATGAACCTGTACCACGAGGCATTTCTGATCAAACATCACATCAGAGCAGTGCACCAACAGATACGCCATCAGGAAATGAGACAGTTGTTGAGGATTCAACACACAATGAAGAAACAACCAGCAAACAATCAGAAGAAAGCATAGTTATCGAGAAGCCATCCGAGGAAAAAGAGGTGAGTGTCAAGCCACCGGAGGATGGTGTGACTTCTGAGAAATCATTGGAGGAAGACAAGGCAAATGCAGAACCATCAGAAGACAATTCTTCTCTTGAGAAACAATTGGAGGTTGATGAAGTGAGTGCCAAGTCTTCAGAGAATATTGTAACTCCTGAGAAGCCAGTGGAGGAGGGAGAGGCAAGTGTTGAGCCATCAGAAAACAATGTTTTTCCTGGGAAACTGTCAGAGGAAAATGAGAAGAGTGCCAAGCCATCAGAGGATGTTGTAACTCTGGAGAAACCATTGGAGGAAGGTGGGGCAAGCACAGAGCCATCAGAAGACAATGCTTCTCTGGAGGAACCAAAAGAAGAGGAGAAGGTGACTCAGAAGCCGTCTGAGGACGACAGTGTAGCCCTTGAGAAGTCACCAGAAGAAGATGAGGTGAGTTCAGAGCCATCAGATGATGCTCGTGGAGAAACAAAAGAGGATGAGGTGATTGCGCAGTCATCGGAGGCCAGTGTGCTTCTTGAGAAACCATTGGAGGAAAGCGAGGCAATTGCAGAGCCGTCAGAAGACAATGCTGCTACTGGGAAGCCATTGGAGGAAGATAAGGCAAATGATGAGCCATCAGAGGACAGTTTAGGTCTTGGGAAGCTACAGGAGGAAGGGGTTGACAGTGTCAAACCATCACAGGACGTGGCTTCTGAGAAATCAGCTGCTGACAAGCCATCAGAAGAAGTGGTTGACGAGAAGCCATCCCACGACGATGCTACTGTCGAGCCGTCATCTCAGCACGACACGGCCACTGAGAAGCCATCAGCTACAACTGACACTGCAGAAACTGCATGAGACAGCAGTTTAGCCGGTTACAGTTAGTTAGCAACAGCCAACAGTTTTTAACAGTTTGGATCGAATTTATTGTTGCAGTTTTTGGGCGTGCCTTTTGTTTGTTTTTTCTCTGTACATTGCTTGAGTTGTAAAATTTGAGGGAAAGAAACTACAGGTATTGATTTGATTTGATTTTTTTGCAAGCAATAATCCCCTCCTCCCCATGTTAGGACTTAGGAGGATACCACTGAGGTTTTACATATAGGATTTGCGTGGGGTTTGATTTCTATTTCTGTACATCACATGGTATCTTTTGTAAATGATATTGTGCAAACAATTACTGTGTTTGCTTATTATTTGATTTTCTGCAGTCCATGCCAATCAATTCTCAAAGTGCCTTGTGATAAAATTTTAGAGACTATTCGCAAAAAAAAGAGAAAATTTCAGAGATGTTTCTTCTCTCTTTGCGACGAGAAGAGTTGTGCCTTCAGTTAAGCTGTTACTGTGTTTACCATTCCTTGGGAAAGACTGAGAAAAGGGGAAAGCAGTTATTACCACCGTCTAAACCCCCAAGAAAGCCGCAAGGCCGCAAGGGGACAAGGCGGGAGGGGTTTCCGATGGCGCCGAAGCGGAAGCCCGCGCGGGGGGCGGCGGCGGAGGAGGAGCGGGACCCCGACGGAATGTTCCGCGGCGTCTCCGCCTTCATCGTCCCCCACGGCGTCCAGCCCCGCCGTCTCGAGGTCGCTCTCTGCCCCCGAGATTCGCCACTCTGCTCTCGTTGGGGTTCTCCAGCTGTGCGCGCCGCTTAGGCCTTTGGGGGTCGGTTGATTGATGCAGGTGTGGAAGCAGAGGCTGGTGCAGATGGGGGGCCGCGTCGTGCAGAAGCTCGACAAGGGCGGCGGCGCGTGCGGGGCCAACCACGTGATGGCCATGGACACCAAGGCGCTGCTACGGGAGCTCGACGCCGCCTGGCTCCACCGCTTCCGCGGGGTAACCGCTGCTAGCTTCTTCCCCCCATTGCGTACAAACCCTATCCTCCTGTACCTATGCGCAAGCTGTTGCGCGTGTACTGGCATGTGTATTTGGCGTTTTGGTTGCTGCATTGAGCTTTGTAGGCTTCACATCATGGACATGTTTATGTGCCACGCCAAATTACCATTTTATGGATTGGTCATTCGATTGCAGAGTGTTGTATCCTTTGAATGGTTGGAGGAGTGCCTCAAGTCCGGGGAGAGGCTGCCTGAGCACAAATTTGCAATCAACTATGAAGAGGAATTTAAGCCGAAGAAGGCAGCTGGCAATGGAGATTCAGGTGCGCCGCAGTCTGCAAAAAGGAGCAAAATTTCATCCGAGGATCTTGGGGATCAGCAAAGAACAAGTGGAGAGGATAGGGAGGAGCATTCGGATGCAAGTGCAGATAAAGGTTCAGGTGTCGAAACAAAGCCTAACCAGTATGCAAGTAGCCAAAGTAGCTCCGGAGATACCAAGAATACCGTAGATTCTCATGGTATATTTGACATCCAGGTATAGATTTGACCTGATGAATTATGGTGCCATCTATATTCTGAATCATGTTGTTTTCTTGTGGCATCCTTTTTCACTTTCCTAAGCTAGGAACAAGGTCGGCTCTGTTCTTTATTGATGATTTTGGAGCGTTTCACAAACTTAATATGACTAAGTCACTATTGCAGCATTTTCCATTTATTCTTTTGGCAAGCAGTAGTGCATTTTTGCAAGAGGACTACACTGTCAAAAGAAAGTTCTATGTCAACACCATCTGTATTCAGTTTGATGTGTATTTTCAAGTGCTAATTCATGAACTGTGTGTCCAGGAAGCCTCTTCTGGAGGTCCCAGCATATATGCTCCAGCAGACTTGAATAGGAACATCACCTCAATTTTCGGAAGGCTTATTGATATATATAGGGGTAAGCACACTTTACATGCAAAATATATCATTCTTTAGTCGATTGCTTTAACATATCACATTTTCTTCTTCTGTAGCCTTGGGAGAAGATAGAAGATCATTTAGCTATTACAAGGCCATACCGGTAATTGAAAAATTGCCATTCAAAATAGAAAGTGCTGAGCAAGTTAAAGACCTCCCTACTATTGGGAAATCTTTGAGAGACCATGTATGTATGCTTAATTCTACAATTTCTTACACTTGATATTGCTTTCTAAAGTGAGTACCACTATTTCTAAGCCAGCAAGTACTTTTGAGGTCAATGTGAAACAAACATATCTTGTGGGTCACTTAACAATGAGCATTCCATACATGTGAACTCTGGTCTAATAAAAGACATCTGCGATCTTGTGTTCCTCACAAAGAGCTTTGCCCAATCTATATTGCTCAGAATAGAATCAAGCTACCATTGGATGCTGAATATGACATGTTTAATTACCATGTTAACAAGTACAATTCCTAAAAACTGGAAGTTTATGTTTATAATTAGATGTGCCATGCCCATGATCTCAACTGAATCTAACAATCCATATGTGCAGATAAATGAAATAATTACAACTGGAAAACTCTCCAAGCTGGAACACTTTGAGAATGATGAAAAGGTAATGGACAAAGTAGTTCATGATTTGGACATATTCAACTACCTCTGCCATTTTTTGGAAAAAAAAGGAGGGGGCAAAACCCTTCTTGGTTGTATATTTAAAAAATAAAAAATATGTACAAAGGAAAATGCATAATTACAATAAGGAATCTGCCCAGTCACTAAACTAAGGATTTTTTTTTCTTTGCTTGATGCATATAAGCATGGCAAACTCAAAGGAAAATTTTGCCTTGCAAGTGTCAAGACTTGCTCCACATTGTTGTAAGCATCAAATCTGTCAATATCAACACAATTTAGTTTGAAGGTACGGGCTATCAGCTTATTTGGAGAAGTTTGGGGAGTTGGCCCTGCAACTGCTGTCAAGTTATATGAAAAGGGACACCGTACTCTTGATGATCTGCGAAAAGATGAGTCACTTACAAATGCTCAGAAGATTGGATTGAAGTACTTTGATGATATCAAGCAAAGAATCCCCAGGCACGAGGTAAATAATATGTCAAATTACTGTGTCTATTTGTTATTAGCTTCTTATATGTACCTTTAAATATGATATATATTCTCTCTTATCTAGGTTAGTGAAATGGAGAAGATTTTGCAAGATGTTGGGAAGGATATCTTGCCTGGGGTGAGTTACATAGACCATTCTGCAGTTCACAGTAGCGGTTTTAAAACACCAATGTTGAAGCCATAGTTTGACGATTGACGTTGTGTTTGTTACAAATCTTATTTGGTGTTTATTTTCCTTTATACATAGAAATGCATTGACAACTTTGTATTGCAGTTCTGTATGCTTATTATATTTAATAGTTTTGAAATGTGATTTCTATTATTAATGGAATTCAATGTTCATTTTTTTTGTAGGTAATAATTGTTTGTGGAGGATCGTATAGACGTGGGAAAGCTACTTGTGGTGACATGGATATTGTTATGACTCATCCTGATGGAGAAAGGTATACCAAGAAGAGTTTGGATACTTTATCCTCTTCACTTTCTTCAAAAAAAAAACTATACCCTCTTAACTATCTTATATTTTTTAAATACAGGTGTAGAAAATGTCTTGTTTAGCTTTTAAAATTTTCTTCAGTCATGTAGGTTTTTTACCCAAATTTGTTCAACGGCTGAAGGAAATTAACTTTTTGAGGGAGGATCTTATCTTTAGCATACACAGTGTTGATGTAAGTTGTAAAACACCTACCACTTGGTTACTGGTGACTCATGTAATTCTTTGGCAGTTCCTGTGACAGCAATAACTGCTTAGCTGAATTTATCTAATTTAAAATCCTACACCTTGATAATTAAGTTTCCTCAATGGGATTTGGAATGGCTGAAATTCACTACAGGGAACAGATAGTGGGGTTGACACATATTTTGGTCTTTGCACATATCCAGGGCATGAGCTGCGGCACCGTATTGACTTGAAGGTATATGGAGGTTTCCAATGTACATCTTCAATTCTATGATGTTTTTTTTTTAAAAAAAACCAACAATGTTGCGAACTTTTATATGTAGTAACTATATGAACTGAAATCATCAATTAACATAGTTTTTTCTGCCGCTGCTGGCACTGAAAATGATGAATTTGCGGTGCCTGACATTGTACCAGCTGTTAGCCCTGATAAAAACTGTCTGTCATTGTGTGTTCATAGGTATACCCAAGGAACAGATATGCATGTGGGCTGCTTGCATGGACTGGAAACGATGTACTAAATCGGCGGTATAAATTCAAGATATAGCCTTTTCTTCTTTCCATGGCCTACACCAAAACTATCTTTTCCATTTAAACTAAGCACATCAATTATACATGCAGACTAAGACTATTAGCAGATTCAAAAGGATATGTACTTGATGACACTGGATTGTATCTAGCTACACGGGGCAGTGGTGGAAAGCATGTAAGTATATTCATATCATCAAAAACAGGAAATCTCCTTTTATCAGCTTCATTTAATCTATGTAAATTTTACAGGCAGGCAGATCGGATGCTATAGTCAGCTGTCACACCGAGAAGGATGTGTTTGACACGCTTGGATTCCCTTGGCTGGAACCCCATGAGCGCAATCTTTAGCTGGTATCATGTGTTCCTGTAGAGAATATATTTTGTAAAGGGGTCTGTACCTCTGGCTACCAAACTTGGAACTAAAAGGGGTCACCTGTTGTTGTTGTTGTTGTTCATATGCCGTTCTCCCTTTTATTGTGCTGTAAATCGTAGGCAAGCTTGTTGAAAGTATCTAAAGCAATCTCAGCTTTTGTTGTGCTGTGAATTGTTTACAAGCTTGTTGAAAGTATCTAAACCAGTCTGTGCTCTTTCTCATCCGGCATGGTGGTTTGTTTGCTGACTACATGCTACAATTTGTTTGAAAGCATCTTAAAGCTGCTTCTAGCGTTTTGAAGCATCTCAAACAAACAAATTAAGTCATCTCAAATAATCCTAAAACCTTATCTGGTAGCCTTTTCATCATTCACAAAATAATCCTGCAATCTATGTAAACGTCTAAGCAATCATCAGGTCAGGAAATATATATCACAAAAAAATATTGATTATGCAACTTTGCACAAGTGGTTGTAGATCAACACAGAGAATATACAAGATAATGTGGCAACTCGATAATGCAGTTATTTGGAATGAGATGCCATATAGCCCTATAGGAGACAGTGGATGCAGTAAACGAGAGCCATATCAAGGCCCTGTAAACTTTCATGCCTTACAACGATTACCAAACCACAGTTTTCTAACCTCTTTTGAAGTCCACTATCTTGAAGCTTTGCAACCAAACTAGAATTATACACCTGACCTGACAAACCTTGCAGGTGTCCATGGTGCATCAACGTTAATGACTAAATGGAATGGAGCCGAAGTTCCAGGAGTTCCTAGATGGACGTGAAGATTATTTACATCTCTTCCCTACAGTAAGTGTGAGCAACGCTGCAACGGCACAGACAAAGATGTGATCAAAAAAAGCTATTATTGGAGCCACCACCAAGAATTTCCTCCCTGTCGATGAAGCGATCAAGAATGTCCTTGTCCTTGGTGGCGATGCACTCATCATCTTTGCCAAACCAGTCATAGCGGTTCTTTGCAATGTAATCATAGACTGCATCCCGCAGTGGGGTGGGGACGATCAGCAAGGAGCTCAGGACTGAGTAGGGAAGAGGCAGGTATGATGCAACTTTCAGTGCAGCTGTAGTCAAAATATCAGTATTAGTACCAAAACTATAAACAATGCACATTGCTGTGAAATACAGCACAATTCAAATATGCAAAGACAGAAGAAATTGCAGCCGTTTTCCTTGGTTAAATGGGTATCTTTCAAAGATATCCTATATAGTTTAGTGTCATTGCATCACAGTATCATCCTATCTGTAATTGATGTATCGTACATATGGAACTCTTGGCATACTCTTAAATTAATCAATGCCATGAAGGTTGAAGCTTTTAAAGAATTAGGCTTCAAAACTTTGCCCAGCTTTAATGCAGGGTGGCAAGGATTGTTGTCATTGCATTATCTTGGGCAAATAAAGTATGTGTCAAATAAGATAAAGAATCACACTGAGCAAAACTAACTGAATTGGATGAGTTCACTGATAACTGATAAATAAGGCTTGATGTGTATCTATCCTATCCTTTCAAGGCCAGTAACTGTCGAACCCTGTAACTGACCCAGATTATAAGCATCAACAAGAAGCACAAAGGTAACACAAAGACATAAATCATAACCAATGTCACATGTTATCATCACTCGGTAATTGAAGTATCCACCACGGCAGTATCACGAAACACTTAAAAATAGACAAAAACTTCACTGGAGTTAATGGTGATAGCTGTCTCGTTCATGCTAATTTAGTAAAAAAAGATAGATGGGCACATAACATAAATCCAAGTGGTCATCAATCTAGCTAAAATCATTGATAGCAGCTATCGGCATTCAGCGTATCATGCAATGAACACCACCATCACAGTGCTAATTTGTTCATACTACACAAGTAACCGAGAATGGCATGTCCTGAATATATCAGGGGAATACTAACCCGTAGAGCCCTCGTAGTAAGCCTCGGGCCCCTCGATGAAGAGCACACGCCGCAGGACGTCCTCCCGATCCATGCCGACCAGCCTCAGGTACGGCTCCGCGGCCTTGGACTGCACGCAGCAGAACTTGATCTTGGCGTGCTTGTCCGCCCGAATCACCCACTTCACCCCTGCATTGCAAAGCCGCGATCAATTTCGCCATCGCCAGCAACCCCACACACGCAACAAACGAATCCCCACCGAAGGCGAATCGTTCGCCCCATTAGCTGTCAACGAAATGATTCTCCTCGCCCTCGCACTCACCGCGGTGGCAGAGGTGGCAGACGCCGTCGTAGATGAGGACACGCGGCTGCAGGACGGTCGGCACGGTGGCCGCCATGGTGCCGGTGGCGGCGGACGGCGAGGCAGCGCGCGGCGGGTCCTCGTCGATGACGAGGTCATCGGAGGCCGCCGCGGCGGAGGAGGCGGGGGGCACGTAGCTGCGGCGGAGGAGGCCCGCGGGCGCGAGGGGCGGCGCAAGGCGGGGGCCGACGCGGCCAGCGAGGGTTCTCGCGAGCATTTTTTTCCCTTCTTCCCCTGTCTTGGCCGCGGCGAGGTGGAGGTCTTGGGTTTTTTTCCTCCCTCCCCTGCTTCCTCCCTTGAATTGGGGGACACAGATCGTGTGCAGTGACTACCGAGGAGAAACGGCAAGGATCAGCAGCATGTTCATCTTCCTTATCAGCCACCAGCTATCTGTCAGGAGTATTTCTCTCTGAACAAATCAGTACCAACCACCCGCTACCAACTAGACGAACAGGTTGCAGACTTCATATTTCCTCCTTTTCTTCATCTAGGACAGTGAGTCACTAGTTCATAGTACATAACACAGAACTTTTGAACATGACTTTTGATATGAGTCACACGTTAAAAATGTTACATATCTTCTTCTAAACTGAGGTGCTTAATACAAAATCTATAGTCACAAAAGCTTAACACAAGAACACATGCCTTCCGAGTTCATCATATATAAAAGCGTGTACCTCACCCATTTTAGCATGTTGTTAGTACATTTACTACAAAAATAAAAATAAAATAGAGATGTTGTTTTTTATTAAATCCAACATGTATAATTCACCTAGACTTACATTTAAGAGCTCAACTCCATCCATCCCTCATAGTGAGGATTACTGACATCTTGAATAACACTTGAACTCTGAAAAGAGAGATAAAGAGAAAGAAATATAGATAAGAAAAATTGCATTGTCAAATTTTAGAATCCTTTTTATGTAAGAAGAAAAGTGACAGTATACCATAAGAAGTTGGTTAAAACTACTCAGTGATTCATACACTTGATATCCTTCCAAAGCATACTGTATGTTTCTCTCATATGCTTGATAGTCTGGTGCAACACTTTCACTTTCTTCATGTTGTACAGATTTGCTTGTTTTCTTCTTCTTTGTGTTGTTCCTCCTTTTCTTCTTAAATTTTTCAATCCAAGTTCTGTTTTGATCCTTTATTTTGCCTTTCCTTTTTCTTCAGACCAGCCACATTTTCAGGTAAGCTGAATGTTTCTTGAACACTTGGCTTTTCAACATCAGTGCTAAGAGGTCCTCTAATTTTTTTTCTTCCACCCAAGACTCATACTATGAAAAAAAATATCGCTGGTTGGCTGGTGGTGATTTGGTGTGAGAGAAAAGTATTGCTGACTGGTGGCTGATAAGTCAGGCGAACAAGGTAGACCCGTCTCCGTCAAAGCAAAGGAGAAGTGTTATAGGATCTTGATCTCCGTTTGATAAGGCTCTGTATCAAAAAAAAAGTATTGTCTTCTCCATCATTTTCTTAAAAAATCAATAATAAGATAAAACATAGATTTCAGTTCAACTTTTGGTAAAGTAATCATTCCAGCACTACATTGACAAGCTTCATGACAAACAAGGGCGGAGTAGCAACGTGTAATCAAAGGAATTAGCAAATGTTCAGGCCTGGATGTAGAGATGGCAATGGGTAGAAACCTGTTGGGTACTGCACCCGCCAACTCTAACTCTACCCGCTAAAAAAACCATATTCGCATGCGAGTACAAGTTCTTACCCATACTCGTACCAGCGCAGGGTTTTTTACCCATCGGGTAACCCATACCCGATAGTATACCCGTTGTAAACTAATATAATTAGAAACATAACACATGAGAAAGCGCATATATCAACCCATTTGAATATAAAAAAGATAAATGATAATTCTTAACTAATTAATAGTCTAATAAAGTATGAAATTCTTTGGTAGTTCAATATTAAATTATCCTTCAATAATAATGTGTAATTTTATAAATTTATCACATATTTTAGACATGTATATTTTACTCGTGGGTATGCGGGTATGGGCATTACGTACCCGCACCCGCTTACTTGATGGGTACATGATATTGTCTATTTGTGTGACCCACTGGTAGAGATATGTTTGCATACCCGTCTCTTTGTCGGGTTTCGAGTACCCGTTACCATCTCTACCTAGATGGCTCACATGTTCTAATTGAACTCTCCTTTATATTTCTATTATATACACGATGGCTCGCATGTATAAGGAAAAAATAACAATGCAAAAGTATAATTGACTATAGCTCAAATGACTCTTGCAAATTGAGAAGGAACCGCTGAATTCTTATGAACAAAATTGTTTGAAAAGACTCACTCAAAAATAAAAGGAAACCCTAAACAACTCTATCTCTCGTTTCAAGTTGGGGTTTAATCTGATATAATCTGGACGCTTGAGTCCCGATCCAAAGGTGGCAGTTGCTCGCATAGTCGCACCGAATCCATGCCGAGCCGGCGGTGAGCAAACCCCGCGAAGAGACAGAGCACGGCCGCCGGAGTCAAGATGCTCCCATGGGCGGCCAGTCCGGCCAAGGCGTCACCAGCCACCACTCCGACTACCGCTGCCGTCTCCTTAGCTCCTATTCTCCGCGCCGCCGCTCCCCGCCTTCCACCGCTTCTGTACCGCCCGCTTCCGCTGCTGCTGTGTGGTGCTGGCCTCAGGACCCCACCGCCCGCCGCCTCTTCCGACGGCGACGCCTTCTGGGAGGAGCCGGACGACGGGTCCGGAAGCGACTACGAGGACGAAGCGGAGGAAGAGACCGAGCGAAGGGGGAGCTCGCGTTTCCCGTCATCTTCGCCGTTCTCCAGGCTCGAGGCGGCGCGGCAGCAAGAACAGGAGCTCCGTAGAGGTATCTGTTGATATTCCCAGACAAATTTACTTTTTTTTCATTCCTTATAGTCTACTTAATCTCTGTTCTTTCGTCTCGAGAATTGTTGATTTCTCCTTTCTAGTAGAGATTTCTTTTGAGAAATCTAGTGGGGAATGTAGTGCAGGTGATTTCACTGAGAATTATTTTATGCTTGCCATTTCGTTCTCTCGAGGCATTGCTCTGATATTGTAGAATTAATTATATAACTATTTTTTTCCCTTTAGAAATCGAGCTCCTCTTGACGCCTCAAGAGAAGGCTATCTTGGATCAACATGAGACCCCTGATGTCAGCAAAATATCATCAGTTAAGTTTCTCTCTCAGTCTTAATACTATTTAGGAACCATCTTTTGTGTATGATAAATTTCCTGCAACCGGGATATATTTGGTGTTTGACTTAATGGCTTCTATGAAATATTGGATGTTGATTCTGATTCCTGCAATTGTGTTGTTTTGCAGCCAAAATGGCATCCTCTCCATAGCTACGCCTTGGCACTGCAGATACCCCTCATGGACAAGCTGCTGGACAGTGGAGTTGACATTAATTCACTTGATAATGTAGGTTATGTGCTTATGATTTTCCATTTTTTATGTCTGAAAAACGTCATCTGGGAAAGATGGAGTTAATTTCATTTGTTTGCTAATACAGGATGGTTTCACCCCTCTTCACAAGGCCATCATAGGAAAAAAGGAGGCTGTCATTAGTCATCTCTTAAGAAAAGGGGCAAATCCCCATGTTAGAGATAGGGTAAGCGGGTTACAGGCACAATCCCGTGTTGTGAATTTTGTTCCATAATTCTTCAAAGAACAAAGTTCAGTTCAGGTTCAGAAAGTCTTTTGAAGCAACTTTATCTGTTATCACATCTGTTTGGCCCCTCAGGAGCTAGAATGTTTTTCATCTATGTTTGCTCTAGAATTAAGTCTCCTGAAGTCCAGGATGGAGCCACACCATTGCATTATGCTGTTCAAGCTGGTGCCCTGCAGACCGTGAAGTTACTGATTAAGTACAAGGTTGATGTCAATGTTGCTGATAATGTAAGTTAAATTGGTACACTTTTCTGATCATCTCAACCCTTTTCAGGGACATATGATGATCTGTCTTAAATACTATTCATGCAGGATGGATGGACTCCGCTGCATTTAGCCATACAGAGTAGAAATAGAGATATAGCAAAGGTCTTGCTTGTCAATGGTGCAGACAGGACAAGAAGAACCAAGGTATGCGCTTATGGTTTACTGCCTTTGCTGATTTGCAGTGTACTCTGAAGTTTCTTATACCTATGACCATTGCTGCAAATGGGCTTTAATTTGCTTAAATTTCTGTTGTTTCAAAAACAAGTTACATGAATTCAGAAATGTAGATGTCAATAGGACAACTCTTTGATCTCCCTGTCCAACAATTCTCTCGTTGAACACTTAAACCTTTACGTGGATGTGAACACGTTACAGGATGGAAGGGCCGCACTGGATCTAAGCTTATGTTTTGGAAGGGATTTCAAGTCATATGATCTGGCAAAGCTTGTCAAGCTAATTCCAGCAAATAGAGTGTGATTTTGCTCCGCCACCAATTTTAAAGAACGAAAGACCAAAATTTAGCCAAAGTCTCAGCTGAGCCATCCAACTGTTCATAGAATTGGTTGTTCCTCTTCTTTTTTGTTTACCCAGTTCCATTGTTCTAATCACATTTATGCATAGCATATGAAGAAGGGTCCAGGTGCAACTTCAAGTAACAAGAAAGGAATTATGAGTGTCAGTCATCAGAAAACTTTTTCTTGATGACCTACTCCAGGTGTTCCGAAGGATTGGCTAGTTATTCCATTGGGACTGTGTTTGTAGTCTGTTTGACATAACTCAAAATATGAACCTGTGCACATACGTGCAGTGGCCTTCCAGTTACATTGGTACACTAGCAATTTAGCTGTTCAGGATACTCGTAGATTGTAACTGTATCATGCTATCAGCCACCCACATACCAAAACAAGTTGAGTTGAGTTAGCACAAATTTACAGTGCATGAAAGCTGGTTCCTATTCAACTTGAGTTAGCACAAATTTACAGTGCATGAAAGCTGGTTCCTATTTTGTATCAAAACCTGATCTTGAGCTCACAAGTCACAATAAAGCCACTTTCGTTTGTATGAGATATTCCCATAGTTAAAAAAACAATTATGTTAACATAGTTATATATATAATTTTTTTCTGGGAAGGATGTCAACGTGAAACAATTTTGTGTCAGCGTATTAAGATGAGGGAAAAACATCCTAGTAAATTTTCACTCAAAACAGGCTTCCACTTGATACCAGTTCTCTAACATGCAAACACTCATACCAAAATACTGGTACGGGTAGCTACAGCAATGGAGTTTTGACAGATTCTGAGAGCTTACTCATTGCAATTATCCTGGTAAAAGCTCTTAGAACTGGGCTGAACATTAGGGTCTGCACAACCTTTGATAGCAGTATTCAGTATCAATACACCCTCAGCAGCAAACATTCTGCTACAAAAAATGTATAAAAATGACATAATACATGTAACACAATCTAGGGAAGTGCACTAGGAATCTGAAGGAGCTTATTCTTCTTGTAAGGAGATCCGCCTGAAGATGGCATGGAAAGTTTGCCCTCCATTTCTTGCAACCTTCTGGCTTT
Organism: Cenchrus fungigraminus; assembly: GCA_036936925.1. Lineage (NCBI taxonomy): Eukaryota > Viridiplantae > Streptophyta > Magnoliopsida > Poales > Poaceae > Cenchrus > Cenchrus fungigraminus. Next base: position 59,294,332 of record CM072770.1, on the reverse strand, counting down.
CTTCAGTGGCAGTAGACAGTAACTTGACGACTGGATCCGCTTTTATCTCTTCGTCCGGAACAGCCTCAAACAGCGGGTGTTTCTCCAGACAGGACCGCATCCACTCTCCAAGTTCTTCAACATCGGTAATAGTGTATATGATTCCTCCCACTTCCATCACATAAGCATACTCATCTAGCAACTGCATGCTGATAACCCTCCTTCGATGGTTCTTCTCCTTGAAGTGAGGATCAGGGAACAGGAAGAACATCTTGGTGAGCTGAGCCTTCCTGAAGTAGTTTGGAATGTACTTCATTGAGTTGGTGCGCACAACAGATATGTTGTCATACTGTCCTGGGTTTGATGCCCTTAAAGCTAGTATCCTCTCTTTGACATACTCAGTTACCTGTACCAGAATAAATGACAAGCAAATTAATGAAGTCAGATATTGCCCAATGAAATAACTAGGCCATTTGATAAAAAGAATTGTCTGGTACAAAAGGCCTTTTATGTCATTTGCTAGGTAAGAAATTATGATATGGTAGATAAATTCAACTGCACATTCTCTCTGAAACTGAAGCAATAGCCTTTCATAGGAAAGAAAGTTTGTGTAGCAGAACACTAATTTCACATCACAAACTATGCAATGTATTACTGAAAATCATCGGCATATAAACACAACAAGTTTTATAGTAAGACTCCAAGCTTATGGTAATTTTTGAGTTCTTTCCACATTCCACTACACCTTTGACCTCTTTCAGCACTATCTGAATTTTCAATTTTCACCCGATTATTTGTAGATGGAGAATGCATTTTTTTTAACGTGATGCTACTAGTACCATTAAGCTTGGGGAAATCTGCCAAGCATCCAGACAAAAGGGGAAAATAAAACAAAATTTTACGAGTAAATACCTTATCCCTCAGCTCCATGCCGATCATGAGCGTGTCCGGGAAGAGGGGTGAGAGGCCGACAAGCAGCCCGCCGAACCCGCACCCCACATCCGCGAAGCGGATCCGCGGCGGCGGCGCCTCCTCGCCGCTACCCTTATCGGCCGGGAAGTAGCGCGGGTAGTGCTCCGAGAGGTCGAACTCGTCGGGCAACACCGGGACCGGAAAGTGCGAGTCGCTGAGCGGGTTGCTGTGCGCCCGGGCGCGGTAGAACCGCTTCCGGGGGAGCTTCCCCGAAGCCTGTTGCTGGCCGCCGCCGCCACTCGCGCCGTTGGTCCTCGTCATCTGGCTAACAGGAAGGGGGCGAAGCGGAGAACCTCCGCGCGGCTGGGAGGGCTCTTGGACGGGTCCGGCGAGCGTGCGGCGGAGGGATTGGGCAGTGGCCGGTGGGCGGGACGGACTGAAAGGTGGGCGGCGCGTTAGGGCTTCAGCGGCCGAGAGAGCGGAGGCGATGGGAACCAAGAGTTGGGCCGCAACCCGCGGTAGTGGAAAGTGGGTTGGACTGTGCGATTGTGCGTGAGAGAGAAAGTAGGCAGGCCTAGTTGGATAGAAAAGTTGTGGGATGAGCTGGGCCTGAATTTTTTTTATTTTTTCTTCGATTTTACGAAAATAAATAGTCGGATTTAACATTGGCAGAAATAGTCTCGAACCGCCGTTTCAAACGGCAGTTGGTTTCCTGCCACCGTTTGAAATGGTGGTAGGACCCTACCGCCGTTTCAACTGGCGGTAAGGTCCTGCCGCCGCAGCAAACGGCGCTAGGTTTGCAACAGTGGCGGCAGGACCGGGTTGGGTGGCGGCTGGCTGGGAGGCAGCTAGCGCCAACTGAAACGGCGGTTTCTTGCAGCCTACCGCCGTTTGAAATGGCGGTAGGCTCCTACCGCCAATTCAAGGTGGTAGGTGTATTTGGTTTTTTTTCTTTTTTCTTTTTGGTTTTTTTCATTTTTGTTTTTTCTCAATACTATGAATGCGAAATAACAGGAAACTGAATACGAAAATACATAAAATAATTAGAACAAACAAAGTAATGTACACGACAAGTGTCCAAAAACAAATCTAAATACGACCGCGCTTCATCGGTCGTGGCGGGCCCTGGTGCTCCTTCCTCTTCGCCGCTGCCGCCGCCCTCTGTGCAGCCCTCGTGTGGTGGGTCGGGTACGTGAGGGGGTCTCGTGGATGGCGATCGCGTCCTCCAACCGCCGGCTCGGGGGGGGGGGCGGTGTCGCTAAGGGACCACCTGAACCCGACGGGACAGCCCCCCTCCAGTCGCTGCCTATGGAGTAGCCGAGCCCAACGGGACGGCCCCCCTCCGGTCGCTTCCTCTGGAGTAGCCGATCCCGACGGGACGGGCCCCCCTCCGGTCACCCGCGCCTCCGCCTCCACCGACGCTGCCGCCGCCAACCCCTCGGCTGCACGCCATGCCGAGTCGTGGAAGTCCTCCATCATCGCGCGCTGCTGCTCCTGCGTCGGCTGGGTCACGGGCGGGGCTCCTGACAGCTGTGTACCACCGATCTCATCGGCGGTGTCGGCCAACAAGTCGTCCAACTGAAACTCCAGCGGTGGTGTGTCGCCAGTGTTATAGTCATCCGAAGTAGGTGGCTCAAACACTGGCTGCTGAACAGGTGAAGCTCCTGCCCACGACGAAGACCCCGGTCCCGTAGGTATCGGTGGTCTCTCTGTAAAAATATAAGTCAGTCATGGACCAAAAAAATATGTCGTGGTCTCTCTACAAAATATAACTAGGAAGAAAAAACATGTACGGAGCGGACGCAGTGGACGCGAACGGTGGACGTGTCGAGAACGAGGGTGCCTAGTACGAAGTTGAGGTGGAGGCACAGCTGCTGGAGGAGGGGTGGCGGGGAAGGAGGTAACCCTCGTCGCCGCGGAAGTTCACCGCGTGCATCGACCGCTGGCTCAGGCCCACCATCTTCTGCAGCTCTGTCCGTATCCCGTCCAACGTCATGTGGTCCATCGTGGAGCCCACGTGCTGGGCCAGCTGGTACATCTCCCGAGCTGTGTCGTACTGTCAAGATTGGACGGATTGTTAGTACAACGAAATCGGCCGCGTCAGGTACGGAGCGGACGCAGTGGACGCGAACGGTGGACGTGTCGAGGACGAGGGTGCCTAGTACGAAGTTGAGGTGGAGGCACAGCTGCTGGAGGAGGGGTGGCGGGGAAGGAGGTAACCCTCGTCGCCGCGGAAGTTCACCGCGTGCATCGACCGCTGGCTCAGGCCCACCATCTTCTGCAGCTCTGTCCGTATCACGTCCAACGTCATGTGGTCCATCGTGGAGCCCACGTGCTGGGCCAGCTGGTACATCTCCCGAGCTGTGTCGTACTGTCAAGATTGGACGGATTGTTAGTACAACGAAACTTTAGCGAATGTGACTTAATTTGAAATAATGCAAAAGAACTTACTAAAATGTTGTGGGTCTGATCCCGTCGGTAGGGGTACGCCGACGCTGGCACGAGGTCGAGACGAGGGTTCGGGGGGACGTACGTCACGCGCGTTTGGGTCCTCGCCGTGTACCACTGCAGGTACGCTCTCCAAGCGTCGTCGTCGTGTAAGCGCGGCTCGACGACGACGTGCTGCGCGGCGGCCGCCCACGGATCCATGTACTGCTGCAGCTTCCCCATAAAAGGGGCCGAAGTCCTCGACCCCTTTCCCATCCACCTACAACAAGAAACAACCAATTGGTCAGCAAACTAACCTTTGTCACTCGTCAACAGAAACCAATGAAGTTTGCAATGAACTTAATGGTGCACGGACGTGTCGACGGTGTGTGCGACGGGCACAGGCGAAGCCTGGTAGAGGTCGAACTGCTTCATCACGCGCTCGACGTGGTACTCCTGGACGTACATGTCGTGGACGAGCGGCGTCTTCGTCATCCAGAAGTCACGGTCCCGAAAGCACAGGGACGAGAGACCCTGCGGTGCACGCGCAATGACCAAGGCGTCGGTGAACGGCTGCCAGATAACCTCGCGGTCCGTGAGGTTGTCGATCTGGCCGACGAAGTCCAGGTACGACCTCCTGGTCTGCTCCGTCCAAGAGAGCTGCAAACAAGAGAATGAGTTAGCTCGACGAATTGCATTACTTTCAGATAGCTAACGAACGAAGTTAGCTCGAAGTACGAACCTGGTGCTGGCACAACATCGACCCCATGGTCGGCCTGTCTGCTGGGTCGTGCCCCTCCTTCAGCGCCCGGTACGGCGATCGATCGACCGATGGCCGACCGACGGGAAGCCGCTCGTAGCTCCACAGGTGCAGTAGAAGCGGGCATCCGAGGAGGATCGACTGGGTGCCCGTCTTGGTGCACCCGGCGCACAGGCCCCTGTACGTCGCGGCCAAAACTGCAGCGCCCCTGTTGATCTGGGGCATCTCCTCCACGGTGGCGTCGGCGATCTTCCGCGCGTGGGGGATCAGGAACCTCGACACCGCGTCCCCCTGGGACCCACAGAACATCACGTAGCCGAACAGCCACAACAGGTACGCCTCCAAGTGCCTGTTGCTCGTCGGCTCGTCGGCGTCCTCTCTCATGAACGAGGCCTGCAAAAATTCAAAATTCAGCCAGAGGCTGAAAAATGATACTATGCAAACAGGATAGATAGAGCTATGTACGCTGTACTTGCGCAACCAAGCGCACATGGGGTCGTGGGAGTTGGTGAAGTCAGGCACCTTTGGCCCATTGGGACGGCGCACCACTCCGGCGAACCTCGCGAGGATATCGTCGCGCCACGGGTCGGGGGGTCAACAGCCCCCATGGGCTCCCCTGAGCACGGTAGCCCGAAGAGGAGGGCCACGTCCTCCAAAGTCACCGCCATCTCCCCCAGGGGAAATGGAAGCTGTGCGTCTCGGGGCGCCACCGGTCTAGGAGCGCGCAGACCAGCTGGTAGTCGAACTCAAAGCGCGACCTGCGCTCCGCCGGGCGCAAAGCGGCCCGCATGAGGTCCCCCTCAACCAAGCACGCTAGGGGAAGAAGCCCTACTGCGCGTAGCCTGCACCACAAAACGAAAATAAATATTAATTTATAAATTAAATGAGGAAATACAAAGATACCAAGGTGTCGTATTACATACTTCGGACACCAGCCGGGGTGAACCGGCATGTAGTGCCCCGGGCCTCTAAAACGCACGGTGCCTAGCTCTGCCCCGCAGATCGCGGAGTGGTAGGACCGGTGCGCCCTGTCTGTCCGCTCGTCGAAGAGCTCAGGCAGCATGTACGGCAGGGGCTCCCGAGGAGGACGAACAGCACCAACGGGGGGCTGCGGAAAAGGCGGCACCTGCTGTTGAGCCATAACTGCAAAAAAATGAAATATAAAGTCACACATAATTTCTAAGCATTTCCAAAGCATTTCGACGAATTTCTAAAGCATTTCTAGGAATTTCCAAAGCATTTCTACAATTTCTAAAGTATTTCTAGGAATTTGTAAAGAATTGCTAGAATTTCTAAAGTATTTCTATAATTTCTAAAGTATTTCTAGGAACTTTCAAAGTATTTCTACAATTTCTAAAGTATTTTTATAATTTCTAAAGTATTTCTAGGAATTTCCAAAGTATTTCTAGGAATTTCCAAAGTATTTCTACAATTTCTAAAGTATTTCTATAATTTGTAAAGTATTTCTAGGAATTTCCAAAGTATTTGAACAATTTTCAAAGTATTTGTACGAATTTCTAAAGTATTTCTAGAATTTCTAAAGTATTTCTAGAAATTTTCAAAGTATTTATACAATTTGCAAAGTATTTCTAGGAATTTATAAAGTATTTCTATAATTTCTAACTATTTCTAGAATTCTAAACTATTTCTAGATTTTTCTAAACTATTTCTAGGATTTCTAAACTATTTGTACCATATTTAAACTAACTAGAATTTCTAAAGTTTTTCTAGGAATTTCTAAACTATTTCTAGGATTTCTAAACTATTTCTAGATTTTCTAAAGTATTTCTAGGATTTCTAAACTATTTCTAAGATTTCTAAACTATTCTACCATATTTAAACTAAATATACGAGGAAAGTATTGGAAACATACCTGATGGACACCGAAGAAGGCCACCGAGGAGGAAAAGAAGAGGAGGAGGGGGGGGGGGGAGCCGCCGGCAGCAGGGGCTGCGGCCCTTATATAGGCGCGGCCTAGCCGCCGTTTAATATGGCGGTAGGACCTACCGCCATTTCATTTGGCGGTAGGTCACCAGCGGTCAGTCAACCGCCACTTCAAGCGGCGGTTGGCCTCCTGCCGCCGTCGGCCTTGGCGGTAGGTGCCTGTCGCGCGGGCCACGTGGCGGAGCTTCCAACCGCCATTTCAAGTGGCAGTTGGCGTGCCCTTACCGCCGTTTTCCTACCGCCATTTCAAACGGCAGCAGGAACCCAACCGCCGTTTGAAACGGCGGTTCGTGGCTATTTCCGACAATGTTGAATCCGACTATTTATTTTCGTAAAATCGAAGAAAAAAAATTCGTTTGGCTTCTTTACCATTCCTTGCTGACAGATTTTTTTAAAAAGCAATTCCTCCTGTCATAAAAAAATATTTTTTTGGATTTTTAAGACAGATTAGGGGTGAATGAGAAAAAACATGTACCTTAGTTTACTTCCCATGTAGAAAATGTAGAAAATATGTTTCCATTTACTCATGCATGCACGAGATCGACGTGCCAAATTATGCATGCATAAGATTTAAATCCTATAATACCATTTCTTGACAAATTTTGAAAAAACATCATTATTTTTTGAATGAGGGAGTATTTCACAAAAAAATATGATTAAGTAAGCTATACAAAACTACACCTTGTAAAAACTACTACTATTTAAAAGCTAAATTTAGGAACAAATTCAAAAAGATACAAAACTTTTTTTCTACAAGCAATTCACAATAATACATAGATTTTTCATTTCATATCTTCAAACTAGACTTTGTCATAACTTCTTAGCATAGTTATGCGATATATAGAGACAATAATAAGCTTTGTGATAAGTGTAGTTTTTTTTACAACAAACATATATATATATTAAGATAAAGAAGCAACCAGATTACAACTAGGTCCTCGCAAGTAGATTACAACTAGTTCCTCACAAGAAGACCAAATTACACAAATGTCCTGGATCTAGAGAGAACCAAGGCGGCACTGTCGATGGCGATGAGGACGATGGAGCCACCGGCGGTGGGTCGCAGGGGCGTCGAGGACGCGTACACTCGGGTGGAGACCGCGCTATGCGACGGTTTGAGGCGGGCCGGTTAAGCCGTCGAAGAAGAAGCATTCCAACAACCGGCATATGTGGTTGGTGATGTCGCCGGATGTAGATGATGCGGCTTTGACCAGGAGCCCAGGGGGAGGCGCCGCCATCGAACCAGCACCAGGAGTGGAGCCACCATGTTGGTGAAGAGGGCTCCAGGACCAGAGGCTGCAGTACAAGGGAGGCAGAGAGCGCGACTGAGAGGGAGGGGCGGCTGGGAACAGACCCAGGGACCAGATCGACCCAAGGGGGAACCCGATCCGTAGGAGACAGACCTAGAGCAGCCTCCACACCGGCCGGATCTGGGGCGGTGGGGGAAAACTCCAGCAGCAGGGGCAGAAGAGAGGTGGAGGATGAGCTGTAGGAGATGGCGACGGGGAGGTTTTTATTTTACGTTGACCTACCTGAGAAGTGACGACGACGGTAATGAGTAGACCAGAAAAAAACTCCGACGACAATGAAGACGACGGTGGCTCCCTGGCGGCGCATACGACTGAGGAGAAAAACCTTAAAGGCACAAGAGCTACTAAACTACTACTACGATTTACAGACGACAAGATCTGGGCCCCGCTCCCGACGCGCTCCGACGAGGATGCCGGAGGCGGACGGGAGGGGGCCGGTGGGTTGGGGGGGGGGGGTTGTGTGGGGGGTGGGGGAAGAGCGAGAGGCTTCGGTAAGTGCAGTTATGTGAAGTGAAATCTGTGGTAGTTTAGTTTTGTGATAAAAGGGTGTGAATAAAAGTGTAGTTTTGTGTAGGTAAAATCTGGAGTCATGGTTACCTGACATGTCACACACACAGGAGTCAGAGACTCATCAGAACTGACAGCCTGACCTTGCCAGCTGAACACGATCCCCGCAATGCGCGCCAAAATGGATCCAAGGGTTTTGTCGGGGAGTAAACACGACACTGCGTGAGTGCGTGGCGCGTGCCGAGGCTCCTCCAATTTTCCACTGGGTCCTCTGCTGCGTCGTGCCTAGCGCGGTAGCGCCCTGCTCATTTCGCCATGTCCCTGTTCCGGACCGTTCTCCATGCAGCCCCCCAGCCTGCAGCTCTCTCGCTCATCAGGAGTCAGGTCACAAGTCAGTCGCAGCGTCGGGCAGCGCGGACTTGAATTGCGACAGGATCACAGGACCAGGCGACCAGCGGCGCACCTGCGTGCAGCAGGGGAGCCAGCGAGCCACCGCCCACCGGGGCACCGGGGACTGACTGGACCACGCGGAAGCGAGGCACGCAGCAGCTAGTAGGCGCCACAGCGATGTGGCGAGGTGGTGTAGTGCTGGATCCATCGCTGGGCGCTGGCGCTGGGCGGATGGGACACGGTCGTGGCTGATCGATGCCTGACGGGTACGCCCTGCTCCGCCCCGGCCCGCCGCGGGCGTGCTGCGGCCTGCGGCTCCAGAGCGTGCGGCGGCTGCGACGGTTTTCCGGCGCGTTCCTCGGCTCGTCGGGTCCTGCAAAACCAACCAAAACGTAGGTATCTCGCTCGCATGCATGTTGCATTGCATTGCATGCAGCCAGCCGCGCGCGCAGGCTAGCTGCTGCGTGGTTTCAGGCTTTAAGATTTCAGCAGTCGAAGCTCGCAGGCGCTGGATGGAGATCGATCGGGAAGCGCGTGGACGTACGTCGGTCAATTCTTGCTTGCACTCCATCGATCAGTACGTGCATCGGTGCATGCCCCGCGCCGCGCGCGCGCACGAGAGCGCATATGGATGCTCGATCGGGGTCAGATCATGACACTGAGCGCTGCATCTACATATATGATGCACGCTTGGGCTGCCGTGCGACCGAGCTAACGGGATGGTGTGCGCCGTCTACGTTCTTCCACGCAAGATGCATGACACGTGCCACTCGTTAGCTTGTGCTGGCAAATGTATTTTTGCGAGGTTATTAGGGATCTGGACGATCCAAGAAAAAGTGTTTTCAGAGTCTAAATATGCATACTGCGAATTTTTTAACCTAGACAATGCAAGACCCCATGACACCACAACCACAAGACAATGCAAGTTTCGCCGGTGCATTTTACTCTAAAATATATGAAATATTTCTAGTGCTAGAACAAATGGAGATGAACCTTCCTCGCAAAAAAAAATGGAGATGGGCCTTTTTTTTCTTCTCTTTTACGGTGGAACATACCACTCCATAATACTGTTTCAAAATGATCAGTATGAAATGATCTGATGGTTGAGATTAATTGTATACAATCACAACTTGCACATATTTTAGAGGTATTATTGGATTTTTTTTCTCGGTGGCATAAATGAAATATATGATTTCTTAAAAAATAGTTATATATAAGTGGAGGGCACACAAATATATATGATTTCTTAAAAAATACCTATTTACCCTTACCAAAAATAGCTATATATGGAGTACTACATAGCACTACCTGGTGGTATGGTCCACCGTGAAAGAAACCCTTTTTTTCATAGGAATAGACATGTAGTACGTTTTCAAATTAAATTTTGTAGACTTAGACCTACTAGTAATAATGCACGTGCGACACGCACGTGTTGTAAAAATATTATGATGGTGTCAGGTTGGGATGGTGTGGTTCTTGACGGTGATGTGGCGTCACTGACTGGTGGCACGAGGAGCCCGTTCGAGAACGCGAATGATGAGAACGGCCGCACAGCGATCGGGACCATCACGAGAGGTGACAACGGCAAGCCACGTTGTGGATACGACGATGCCAATGAGTACGATGTGTTGTGAGGTACGAGAGTGCCGCGAAAAATGTAATAAACAATAATAAATATATGTAATACCACTACAAGGAGATAATTTATTCAAACTTTAATAATACGTAACAATTAATTAATCAATTCATATAAGTACACGTCTAAAACTTCAACATTTCATATTGTTCGCAAAAGACATGACCCGCACGTACTTTATGGAAGAACAGGAAGACTTTATTTTGGACTTTGCGTATGTTGTATTGAATAATGTCTGCAGCTCTTCCTCACTTAAGTCTTCATCATTATTTATTTTGTCCTCTTCTTTCTCGTCCCCCGACTCCCATTCACTATCAGTCTTTTCTTGTTTGAAGCTATCGTCATCCTCTTCTTCTTGATGTGATTCGTCATCTTCCATATTGTTCTCTGCGATACCGTGGACTTTAGTGCGACTGTCCATCAGCTTCTCATTGCCGATGGACACCTTCGTCCGCGGCACAGATCTCATGGTTGATCATGTTGAACCACAATGATTAAAAAACATACATTTAATATCTCTAATTGGCTCAGTATTGTTGTAGTTTATACTAAATAAAAAAATTAGTATATTTGATGGGCTTTAGTATTGTTGAATTTTTTATATTTGTAAAAAAATTCCATGTTACCTGTATTGTTTTGATAGTCGATCCATCGGTCGTGTCCAACTCCAGATTGATCTCTTGGCTGTCCTCTCCGGCAGGTGAACCTAAATTCAGATGAATACAAGACATGGTCATAATTGATTCTTCTTGTCGTCCGAGAAGCCATTTGTCTATGCATGCGAGCAGTAGATTGTCTTTCATCCTTGTTTAAATTTTTGTTGTCAGGCGATTTCAAACCATGTTCAGACAAACTCATGGTGTTCCTGTATGGACATTTAGAGTAATTTTATCAGTTATTTCATGTTAAATCACGTAGAATCTTACAAGTATATTTTTCGGAAAACATGGACATATTAGAATAAACTTAGTCTTATTGAAAAACTCCAGCAATAAAAATAGGTTTAATATAGCTATTCTTCTGTGTGTTTTTTACAACAACAGCCGGTGAGGTTGTGCGGCCGGACGTGTTGCTGCATGATTATTGACCAAGTTTACCTCCGTTGACCTAGAGAATGAGCTGCTCCTGTGTCCTCGGGGGTTTTGACGAAGTAGTAGAAGAGCTCGCGGCCGTGCTCCTCATTCACCGTCTCGTACCCGGCGTACTGCTTGAAGTTGACGAGCGGTAGCTGGCGGGAAAGCTTTTACGAAGTAGTAGAAGAGCTCGCGGTCGTGCTCCTCGTTCAACATCTTGTACCCGGCATACTGCTCGAAGTCGACGAGTTGCGGCTGGCCGGGGAGCTACGTGTTTCTGTCGGTCTCCTTGTTGCCGCTTGGTGGTTGCTCTTGTAGCGCTCGGGCAGGGGGCCGATCCTCCAGGAGGGTCTTGTTTGGTCCTGTTTTTCTTACAACTCTAGATTTATTTACGCGTGGACGTTGATGGCATTAGGACTCGGAGTCCTGTTCATCAAAGGGAGTATATTTTGAATAGGTTTTTTATGGCATTTGGACTGTGAGACCTGTTCGTGAAAGACTTCTAGTCCGAGTTGACATCTTACCAATTATGTGTCTCAGTTGTTTTTTTAAGAATTATGTGTCCCGGATGTTTTGCATTTGTTTTATGTAATATCTCATTCTTTACCGGAGCTTGTGTCCCCATTTCAGCACAGATTTTGGAAAAAAAATTGGAAGCAAAATTTCCCTCAAGTTTCAATACATGTAGCCGGCATTACTTCTCCAAACATCGTCAACAAACTCAAAGGGTAACACAAATCTAGTGTCAGCACAGAATTCTTTAAAAACTGGAAGTGAAACTGAACTCAATTTTTAATACATGTGGCAGAATTGTCATCTATTCAGGTACAGACATACAACATACATTTAAATCTCAACCTATGCTATGCACGTTTTTGCCAATATCAGGTGGGCAGGTATTGCCCATAGAGCTTTCGGCTCATACAGGTGAGTTCCCTCTACAAAGCGTGATTGTCTTCTGGTATACCTTGTGGAAAGCGTGAAGGGCAGAAGCCGTTGCTGTGTTAGCTGCCAGAGCATTGAAAAACATCGCTCCTCGTCACAGCATAATTGCTACATTTGCTATCTGCAGCATATATGTTTGCAAGCAGGACGTGAGACTTCGCAGCATTAGGAATAATCTCAATTTTTTTCCTTGCAGCTAGTCTCCCAGCTCTACATTCTTGTGCATCTTGCAAGCACCAAGCAAAGCTCCCCAAACAGATTCATCAGGAGTGAGTGGCATTGGATCAGGCTTCTCTCAGCTTCCCTGCACGAGCAAGAAGATTGGTCACACAACCATAAATTTAAATGTTTGGCTGGATATATTATACTTAAATAGCATTGACCTGAAAAGGTCCATCCTTCAACTACTAAACCAGTATGGCTGCAAGCACTTATCAGTCCCATGAACACCACATGGTCTTGGGAAAAAACACAATAAATTTCATATAGTTCATAGGGCAAAAAATCAATGAGAATAAAGTATAGTATCAACCATTCCCATTTCAATGGCATGTCACCATATATACTTTAATCTCAAATAATTTTCATTACACCATGCTTACATAGAAATAATATTAGCACGTCTACTTTATCTTTTTCAAAGTCTGTTGTGATTTTCACACAATTAGCTACGTGAGCATTCCTGTTTTCTTTTTTTTAACATGCTCTGATCTTAAACAAGTACTGTTAAGATATACTCACTTATCAGTCCCATGAACACCACATGGTCTTGGGAAAAAACACAATAAATTTCATATAGTTCATAGGGGAAAAAATCAATGAGAATAAAGTATAGTATCAACCATTCCCATTTCAATGGCATGTCACCATATATACTTTAATCTCAAATAATTTTCATTACACCATGCTTACATAGAAATAATATTAGCACGTCTACTTCATCTTTTTCAAAGTCTGTTGTGATTTTCACACAATTAGCTACGTGAGCATTCTTGTTTTTTTTAACATGCTCTGATCTTAAAAAGTACTGTTAAGATATACTCTAGTCCATGGTTTATGACATCCATATTCAGGATTTGACAAGTACAAGTCAAAACCTGGACAGGTAGGCAGACCAAAGTGTAAATGACGACGTTGCTTGGGATTCTTGACGACCTGTTATCTGATTGACCCTTTAGAATTAGAAGCTCATAGATATACCTTGAACTCTCGCAGAACCACAGTCATTCTCCGGCATTTTGAACTCGTCGCTTACCCTGTTAAGCTCCAGCTTCATCTTCTCAGTCGATGACATGTGGTCAGGAAGGAAATACCGCATAGAGCAAATTAGTTATGCATAACGACATGAATTCAGTCTGACTTCAAAATTTTGATTACTTGTTCCATCAGACTTACAATTTTTACACTTCTAGTGTATTAAAATGTTCATTTTAACAGATGGAGTAATACCAGGTGTTTATGTAGGCAGGGTAAGATGAGAATGTTTCTGGTGCCCTATTGCCTGCTCTACTTTCCTTTTTATGATGGTAGTTTTCCCTTCTTTTAGCATTATTATGGGCCTTCTGCTCCTCTGTCATGCTTGCATATCTCTCCCTTGCCTTTCGACGTCAATATTTTCAATGCCTTGACAACCTACAATTGTAAATATGATTGTTTGAACAAGAGTTGCAAAATCTATGTAGAGAAATGCAAAAACCATCATAAAGTCGATAGGTTACCAAAGACGTCTCCAGTAGCCCTTTCTTGCTCTGCTAACTTTGTTGTATGTAACTCTGTCCTTGGCCTTTTAAAAAACAAGACCAGTACCAAGATTTAATGGGATTGTGTTATCTCCAAGTGGAGCATGACATTCCATCTCCCTAGCACCTTTTCAAAAAAAAAAACTATGGTCAGATGGTCAGTTTTGATTGCAAGATATACTGACAATAACAGAAACTTTACCCTAAAAACTAATGGAATGATGGTAAAAGCAAAAGAAGAGAATTGTAAAAATTATGCAAGAAATTATTGGCCCAAGGAGAAAAATTATGACTTTACACAGCTGATATGTGTTCCTAGTAGCCATTCAAATATTATTAGCAAAAAAAGCAGGGCACTTGGATAGAACGTGTACACAATAATTTCTTTTTCTGTGTAACTTTTTAAATGCATGAATAGACATGGAAAAATCTTACAAAACATGAGCATTGATATATGAGCAGCTACCCCAGCATGTAGCACACAATTTGTAGCCAAAGTGTACTGCACAAACAAGCAGAAGGAACTGAAAGGACATGTTGTGATGGACAGGTTATACCTTGATTGATGAGAAGGGTCGCTTTGAGATATCCTGGAAAATTGAGGATGTCAGGCAACTCAAAGGAATTACAATAATTTTTAGGAATAATTAGTATAATTCTTATATTATATAGTTACAACGCATTTTGTCTATTTTTTTTGTTCCCATAGTGTTGTCATATGTGCTTGATTTAATCTTTCTTGAGTTGTTATGTGTTGGCCTAAGTAGAATTGTCAATGAACTAAACGAGACCATCTCCAATGAAATAAACAAGTCTGGTTGAACTAAACTAACCGGAAATATACAAGCCAAAGCAACATACAACACTTGGGATTCACAAGTTTGTTGGACTGAACACCAGAGGCTGCTGCAGTAGGCAATGAAACTCTAAACATATTGCTATACACTTGCAACAGTAGTAGATCCACAAACCAAGTTGTACAGACAGGAATACTATTATGCAAAGATTTGCTATATAAGACAATGGATGCGAGAGTCTGAAGTAACTTCATCAATACTAATTTGCTTGCAGCTATCATATGACAGAATCACGAGTCTCCACAAGTCTTGTTCTTGTTCAAATGCATTTTTACTGGCATTTCATCAAACACCTTGGAGTCGTGGTGGACGCATGATCCATCAGCTGCAATCTAGATCTCGCCGTCTCACTAGTGCGCTGCTGCCATGCACCACCCATTTTGAGCAACATCTATTAATGCAGAAATTAGAAGCAAAGATTGGGAAATTGAAAGAGCGATGTGCAGCAACTGGAAGGTAGGAACGGGAAAAACTCTGAGGCAAATCCGAAATTGGAGAATCTCGTGAGACCGATAGGTCAAATCGATGCTTGGAGGATCTCCTCATGTGTCATAGCACCAAATTTCCTCAAGAAATCTGAACCTGTCAGAGGTCGAGATCTGGACAGCCCACATGGGGGTTAACCCCGGTGGTTTATTTGTTCGGCGGGGTGGAATCTAGGGCTAAGAACTCGAAGGTTGTGCACGAGCACACGGAACACAGAGAACACGACGGGTTTATACTGGTTCGGGCCTCCGGAGAGTAAAAT
This sequence comes from Cenchrus fungigraminus, assembly GCA_036936925.1. NCBI lineage: Eukaryota > Viridiplantae > Streptophyta > Magnoliopsida > Poales > Poaceae > Cenchrus > Cenchrus fungigraminus. The sequence continues at coordinate 59,279,105 of CM072770.1, read as the reverse complement.
CCTACGTCCAGTTGTTGGTGTAGATTGCTTAAGGATTGCGTATTGTTACAATGGGTCGCCCTGCCCGCCTTATATTGGCCAGCGGACAAGGTTGATTCCCAGACTCCTGGTCGGTTACGACCAGGAGACCTAAATCTAATTGATTACAACACTTATCATATCCGTCGATCTGCTTGGTCGGAATCCATCGATGTCTTGTTTTGCACGCCAAGTCTTGTAGTCGTTCTGGATAAGATCATCTGGAATCTTCTGGAAGGTCTTCAGGAGGTCGTGTGGGCCACCAACTAGGTCGATTGGGCCCATTGTCAGGTCGGCGAGTCTTCTGGTAGGCCGGACCCACTTGTTGGGGACGGCCGTGAGCCTGGTCGGTGGGGACCCAGGGGTACCCATGTCTCACAAGCCCCCGAGCGAGGTGTAGGCGCAGCGACCTTAGAAGGTCATGACGAAGTCATAGAGCTATCGCAAGATGCACTTCATTAAGACGCCAGTAGAGGCGGCTTTTCTGTAGAGGTCTTTACCAATCACGACGTAGTTAGCACTTCGTCGTGTAATGCACTCTCGTTCAGGTTTGTCTTCTGGGACTCGTTGGTCGAGTAGGAAGGCCAAGAAAGGCTCACGCCAATCGTCCTCTTTTTCTATCATCAGCACATCTCAGGGAGGTGATGGGGTGAAGTCGGGCTGTGCTTGGTCCGGGTTGTCCGGATCCAACAGCTTGATCGATAGTTTGCGTAGGTCTTGGACGAACACACCTGCCGGAACCAGAGCTCGCCTGGAGCTTAGTTTAGATAAGACGTCGGCAGCTACGTTGTTGTTGCGTGGCACATGCTGGAACTCGATTCCCTCGAAGTGGCCTTCGAGCTTACGGATCTCTGCGCAATAGACATCCATTGTGTCTTTGACACAATCACATTCCTTGTTGACTTGTTCAATGACGACCTTGGAATCACCATAAGCCAGTAGTCGTTTGATGCCAAGGGACACTGCTATACGAAGCTCATGAATTAGAGCTTCGTATTCTGCTCCGTTGTTGGAGGCCTTGTAGTGTATTTGCAGGACGTACTTGAGCTGCTCTCCCTGAGGAGAGATGAATAATACTCCTGCTCCTGCGCCTTCGAGGTTAAGGGCACTGTCGAAGTACATTATCCAGTGTTCAGGCTTCTCCTTGGGAGGGGGCATCTGGATTTCTGTCCATTCTGACACGAAGTCAGCTAGGATATGTGATTTGATCGCCTGCCGAGGGCAGAACTCAATGTCGAACTCTCCAAGCTCCACCGACCACTTGACGATGTGGCCGTTGGCGTCGCGGTTGCGGATGACCTCTCCCAGCGGGAATGATGATGGTACTGTAATCTTGTGGGCTTGGAAGTAGTGGCGAAGCTTTCTCGACGTGATCAGGAGTGCATAGAGCAACTTATGAGGCTGTGAATAACGTGTCTTGGCATCGGCAAGGACCTCGCTTACGTAATACATAGGTCGTTGAACAGGATAGACCTGCCCTTCTTCTTCTCGTTCTGCGACGAGAACCGTGCTGACCACATTAGTGGTGGCGGAGATGTAGAGGAGGAGCATTTCCCCTGGTATGGGTGGCGTCATGATTGGAGGCGTGGTCAAGGAGTCTTTGAGAGCCTCGAAGGCCTTCTGTGCTTCTTCATCCCATACGAACTTATCTGCTTTCTTCAATAGCTTGAAGAAAGGCAGACCTTTTTCACCAAGTTTGCTGATGAAACGACCTAGAGCCGCCATCATGCCTGTGAGTTTCATGACGTCCTTCTTGCAAGATGGCTTGGCCATGTTGCGTATTGCGTCGACCTTGACGGGGTTGGCTTCAATGCCTCGGTGTCCGACCATGAAGCCCAGGAGCAATCCGGAGGGTACACCGAAGACGCACTTGGTCGGGTTGAGCTTCCATTGGTAGGTGCGTAGGTTGGAGAAGGTCTCGGCGAGGTCGTTGATGAGCTGGTCTTGCTCGGTGGTCTTGACGACCACGTCGTTGACGTAAGCTTCCACATTCTTCCCGATTTGAGTCTTCAGGCACTTCTGTATCACCTTCTGGTAGGTCGCGCCGGCGTTTTTCAGGCCAAATGTCATGACCTTGTAGCAGTAGATGCCGTTAGGTGTTATGAATGCCGTCTTGTCTTTGTCGTCGGGATTCAGGGCTATCTGGTGATACCCAGAGTAGCAGTCGAGGAAGCAAAGTAGGACGCTACCAGCCGTGGAGTCCACGACCTGGTCGATGCGAGGAAGGGGGAAGGGATCTTTCGGGCAGTGCTTGTTGAGGTCGGTGTAATCGATACACATCCTTAATCCTCCAGTCTTTTTGGGTACAAGAACCGGGTTTGTGAGCCAAACCGGGTGTTTACATTCACGGATGAATCCTGCAGCTAAGAGCTTACAGACTTCTACTTCTATAGCTTGTTTTCTCTCTTTTGCAAATCGCCGGAGCTTTTGCTTGATAGGTCGTGCGGTCTTGCTTACTTCAAGGGCGTGCTCAGCCAGCTCCTTGGGGACACCGGGCATATTAGACGGGCTCCATGTGAAGATGTCGGCGTTGTCCCGTAGGAAACTGGTGAGCGCGAGTTCCTATTTGGGGTCGAGGTCGGCCCCGATGGTGACTTCCTTGGATGCGTCGGGCAGGCCGAGGCACACTTTCTTCACCGCAGGACTTGGGTCCAAGGCGGTGGCTGTACGCTTCTGTTCTGGCACCTCCAGAGTGGTTTGATCGATCTTGGCAGCCTGGGCGACCATGACCGTAGCAGCAGCTTTGCAAGCGGAAACCTTGGCGAGGTCGATGGTGTCACTCTCGCAGTTGTAGGAGACGAGGATGTCGCCGAGGACGGAAAGGATCCCGTTTGGTGCTGGCATCTTCATGATGAGGTAGGTGTGATGCGGTATGGCCATGAACTTGGCCAACATAGGTCGACTAAGGATGGCATGGTAGGAGGAGCGGAAGTCCGCGACCTCGAACGTCAGGTACTCTGTGCGGAAGTTTTCCTTTGTGCCGAAAGTGACCGGCAAGCATACACGACCTATGGGGTATGCAGCCTTGCCGGGCACAACACCGTAGAAAGGGTCGTCGCAGGCGGTCATCTTGGAGAAGTCGAAGTCCATCTTTCTCAGTGTTTCTGTGAAGATGATGTTCAAACTGCTACCCCCATCGATGAGGGTCTTAGGCAGGAACGCGCCGTCCACTATGGGGTTGACGACCAGTGGGTAGGTCCCGGGGTCAGGTATGTGCACCCAATGGTCTTTCCTGGAGAAAGTGATGGGGTATTCTGACCAACGCAGAGGTTGCGGAGTTTCAGTATTGACTTGGCCGATCTCCCTTGTGTTTGGTCGCTGTTGTCTATTGCTCTTGGCTGCTTGACGACTGCCAACGATGAAGTTGATCTGCCGGTTAGCGGTCTGGATGGCACCATTGGGGTTGCCTCCTTTTGGCAGTGGTGGCGGAGATGGCTCCTTACGGCCGTTGTTATTGCGGTTGTGGTCGTCTTGACGGTGATGATCGTCACGCCGGTTGTCGCGACGTTCATCACGCCGGTCGTTGCGGTTATCTTCGCGGCGATCGTCGCGGCGGTAGTCGTCACGTCGATCATCACGGCGGTCATCGCGGCGATAGTCACGACGATCCCTGTCGTCGTTGCGACGGTAGGGTCGTCGGTCGCGGTAATCACGTCGATTAGGTCGACGGTTACGGTTGTCGTAGCGGCGGCTGCTGTTCTGGTCATCGTTGTTGCCGCTCTTGGTCTTCTTGGGTTCTGGAGGTACCCCTAGAGCACGCTTTAGCTGTTCGCACTCCCTCATGGTATGCTTAGCGTCGCGGTGGAACTGGTAGTGGTCGTCCATGACCATGTTGAAGTCACCTTCAAGGAAGGTGGAAGGTCTTGGTGGATCGGTCGCGTAGACCTCACCGGATCGCTTGCGCGACCTGCTACCACCGTCATCGTGGTCTTCTCCTTTGAAGTCGTGCATCACCGCATCTTGAGTGTCGACGAGCTTATCGACGTAGGCCATGAGGTCGGCAATGGTATGAGCGTCAGCTTCGTGGATCTTCTCGAAGAGCTTGATGTTGGTTAACCCCTTCTTGTAGTAGGCTATGACGTCTTCATCCTTGACACCTGCGAGAGTGTTGCGATTCTCAAAGTAGCGATTAGTGTACTCTCGGAGAGTTTCGTCGCGTCTCATCCGCACTCTGGCGAGGTGATGTGTATTGCCAAGGCGATTGTAGGTCGCTAGATAGTTGGTCGTGAAGAGCCGTGACAAGGTCGCTCATGAGGTGATGCACTCCGCAGGAAGATTGTCGAGCCACAGGAGCGGCGCTTTGCCCATCACGAGGGGGAAATATCCCGCCATGTGATCTTCATTGCCTCTAGAGGCGCGGGCTGCGATGCTATACATCTTGAGCCAAATACTTGGGTCGGAGCGACCATCGTATTTTTCAATGGCTGGCTTGAAGTCCTTGGGGTATCTGATCATCCTGAGGCGACGTGAGAACGCCGGGAAGTTGTTGATTGCTCCAGGACTAGCTGATGGGGCGTATGCTATTGGGATGACGTAGAGGTCATCTGGAGGACCATTATCTTGATCGTACTGGGCACGTCGTAGGAGCTCTTGGTCGTGCATTTGCCGAAGATCTGTTGCTTGGATAGGGTGATTGGCGTCAAGGGGGTCGGGGACCCGTTGTCGCGGTCGTAGTTAGCACGGCGTGCTATCTCCACTTCGTCTCGTACGCGCTGATGTTGACTGCTCTGAGGGAGTTGGCTTGCACTGGTGGAGGTTGAGCTCCCGCGTTCTGTCTTGCGTTGGCAGCAGCGTTCTTCTGTTGGGCGCCAGCAGCATTGGCGACATTGTTTGGCGCATTGCCAGGGGCGTTACCAGCGGTGTTAGCGGCCAGGTTGGCTGCTGCATTGGTAGCGACGTTGGCAGCGGGGTTGACCGGCTGTGCGACTTCGTTTTCACCTCCTCCCTCTTCAGCCACGGGCTGAAGGGGGGTGTTGTTGTGACGTCGCTGACGAGGTCACTCCGACCTACTCCTATAGTAGGAGCTTGAAGCTGATCTACTGTACCCTGGACCACTTTCTTCGACCTGGGCGGTGGCGACACGAGTGTGAGCCTGTAGGCGCCGTATTGCAGGAGTATCTTCAAGTTGACCCAGCGCGGTGAGGGCCGCGCCTAGGTTTGCTTGAGGGGAGTTGTAAACTTCATGGCCGTCTTGCTCGAAGTCCCTCAAGAGGTCTCTGGCGCGTAGGCAGATTCGACGAGGCTCGTTGTGATTCTGCTGCTGCTGAGGGGCGGCTGGAGCCGCGGGGGGTTGTGCCCCGTTGACGACGTTGCCTGCGGGTTGGTCGCCGGCTCCTTGTGCGACGTTGCCTGCAGGCTGACCTGTGGCTGCTGCAGCTGCATCTACTTCTTGCTGACGACACGTAGCTCGTGCGGCATTAGCGTTTTCACGCTGAATGCGCTGCTCATCCGTCTCACCGGCTTGAGGGGGTACGTCTGGAGAGACCACAAGGACCTCTCGGTCTGAGATCTCAAACACCTCGCCCGGATAGTTCGGGGAGATGGTCGTGAGAGCGATCTGAAACGCGAGGCGGTCCGGAGATGGCTCACGGTTGATCTGACGGCAATGAGCCGCGAGGAGAGGTCGTCGGAGCTTCTTGAGCACGCGGCACTGGCGAGCTGTGTGTTTGGAGTTCTCGTGGATAGGACAAGGGTCGTCGAGGTGACCTCTGCGGTTTCCACGATGTGGGGTCTTGGGTCCAGATTCAATCTGGATCTTGTTCTTCATGTAGCGAGACGCTACATGGGCTGCGTTCCGCAGGCCAAGAGGCGTGCGGGGTGGAGGAACGGAGGTCCTGCGAGGGCGCTTAGCGCGTTCACAGACCTTGATCGTGTCGGAGAGCATGTCTTCGACGCGATCGAGCCCCGCGATCAGGTCGCGAGGAGTGGGTGGGTGGGTTTCCGCCAGCAGATCGGTCCCGACCTGCTGGTTGGAGGTGACCGCGTTGCCCTCGATGACGAGGCAAGCGGCTGGAGCGATGGATTCCGCCGGCATAGAGCCGAAGCAGATGTCGACGGGATTGGCGAGGAAGTCCGCCATGCTCTCGGGGAAGATGACGTCGCTGGAAGAAGCCATCGAGTTGCACGAAGAACCCTGAATTCCCCCCTACCTGGCGTGCCAACTGTCAGAGGTCGAGATCTGGACAGCCCACAGGGGGGTTAACCCCGGTGGTTTATTTGTTCGACGGGGTGGAACCTAGGGCTAAGAACTCAAAGGTTGCGCACGAGCACACGAAACACAGAGAACACGGCGGGTTTATACTGGTTCGGGCCTCCGGAGAGTAAAACCCTACGTCCAGTTGTTGGTGTAGATTGCTTGAGGATTACGTATTGTTACAAAGGGTCGCCCTGCCCGCCTTATATTGGCCAGCGGACAAGGTCAGTTCTCAGACTCCTGGTCGGTTATGACCAGGAGACCTAAATCTAATTGATTACAACACTTGCCATATCCGTTGATCTGTTTGGTCGGAATCCATCGATGTCTTGTTTTGCACGCCAAGTCTTGTAGTCGTTCTGGATAAGGTCGTCTGTAATCTTCTGGAAGGTCTTCAGGAGATCGTGTGAGCCACCAACTAGGTCGGTTGGGCCCACTGTCAGGTCGGCGAGTCTTCTGTTAGGCCGGACCCACTTGTCGGGGACGGCCGTGAGCCTAGTCGGTGGGGACCCAGGGGTACCCATGTCTCATAGAACCAGTCAAACGCGAAGAACCAAGAATCCCCCAAGGCCCCAAAACTGATTGACTTCTTCCAGGAAGAAGAAAACGTCAGGAAGCATCATGCGGATCTCTGAGCTGCTGGACCCAGGAGCCAGCAGATGAATCTGAGATGGAAGAGGAGGAGGCGGAGCTGGCGGGTGGGCGGGCGAAGGTGGTTTTCGCCGGCGGAGGAGCAGAGGTGGGCGAACTCGCGTCGCACCAGTCGTGTCCGCCGCAAATCCCGCCGTGCCGGGCTGCCGGCGAGCCGGTTCGCGCCGCGCCGACCGTGGCCGCCGCCAATCAAGCCGTGCCGGGCTGCCGGCGGGACGGGCAGGAAGGGGATCCCGTGTCAATTGTTTTTAATGTCAGGCGGTGGTGGGCCCGGGGGTATGGAGGGTGGGTAGACACGGGGTGGGTGATAAAAAAATTATATTTTTGGCAGAAACACTCCCCAAATTGCGATTTCTATGGTCGTTCCACCTTTTTAGTCATCACGCAACCTGATGGGTGGGTCCGACGTGAGGGGTAAGGCGGACCCAATTTGGGTGAGAAAAGTTTTCAATTGTCTTAGCTCCTTGTAGTATAGATTACTTTTGAAACTTATGTTAATTTTCATGACACAAAAAATACTAAAAAACAATAGAAAATAACTAGTATTCCGGACGAGTTGGAAGGACTTCAGAAATGAATGATCCAAGATCATTAGAAACCCATTGCCTACGGGCCAGGTCATATGCCTACCTAGCTTTGCCTAGAGATCGAAAGGCTTGGACGCAGTGCCAGGGATTGACTGGACGGGTCAAGCTAGCGAGCGAGCAGGCAGGGACCCAGACGTGCATGCATCCAGTTCACAAGTTAAGCTGTCGGAGTCAGGACATGCATCTCTTTTATGACAATGCGTGATACACTCGTACGCTACAGGGTCTATCTGTACGTACTCGAGCATTCATTCATGCCGCATAGCCCCTACCATGTACGAGTAGTAGTAGTATCTCACTACCTGTTTGATCGTCCGCAACTCCGCACACCACCCTACAGATTACGGTCCCATCATTCAATTCATCTCTCATACAGTACGTACGAGTTGCTCCTGGGATTTACACGGCCAGACAGGAGTGAGTTGCTATACCATGGAGTATTGGAGTGTATGCTCTTTTGTACTGGTAAAAATAAATTTTGTTCCGACTCCTGCGTGGAATGCAGAGGGAGTACCAGCTCCATGTCAAGTTTAGCGTTGAGCATGCTTGAGCCTCTGATAATGAGTTCGAGGATGGCCAACAATTCTGTGAAAACCACCAAAGCTCAACAAATTTTCTCATCCTCCTTTTCTTCCCTCACGCCGACACTAGAAGATGAACAATGTGTTGCTTCCTCGCCCGTCTCATGCAATGCCAGCAGCAACCGTTGAGAAAAAAGGAGTCCATCATTAGTTTTTGAGAAAATTCTTTATTTGACACTAGAAGATGACTTTTTTTTTGACACTGAAGTATTCAGTCCCTTATATGACATCGAGTTCTATCTTCTAGTATTTCTTATTGACATTTTCATCAATTTTTTTTCACATAAGTAAGTCAAATAAAGCAATCATAAAATCACCTCCAAAATCCATGAATCTTTTTTACTATAATAGAACAATTGAAGATGAGTCCATATTGATTAAAAACACACATGAAACTTTTGAAGCATATTTGAATTTTTACAGAACCAAGATCATTTAAAAAATTATGCAAAAACTAATTTCGTTACATGAGATGTTGTCATTTATAAAAATTATTTTATATATCAAGTTACATAGAGATTAAAAGGTCCTAATTCTCCCAAATTTATATTCCTTTATAATTCTCTATGTAAGTTTTTCTATGAAATAATTTAAAAATTTCTAGCATATGTGAGAAACATTACTTATTTTCTTATAAATTTGAAAAGTTTTTTAGCACAAAACAATTCAAATAACTCATAAATATAGTCTAAGTTGGTGAATTTATTTTTTAAACTGTAAAGCTATATGTTTCTTGTTTTAATAAATATGGGTTCATATTTAACTGTATCACTATAAAAGGTTTCATGATTTTTGGAGGTGATTTGAAAAAAAAATCACTTAACTAAAAGAAGTGATGAAAATGTCAAATAAGAACTAAAGTTAGAAGTTGGTGTCATATTTGGAATGGAAACTTTTTTTCATGGTCAAGAAAGGAATTAACTCGTATCCCCGTGTCAAATAAGGAACTTACCCTTAGTTTTTTTCAATTCTTCTGAAATCTTCTGCTAAAAAATCTTCTGAAATCTGAATAATAAGCAACCTTATTAACCGTTGATCGATCCCATCATCAGCCGGGCCTGGGCCGGTTTGTTGGCTGTTTTTTGCTAGGCTCCAAATCAGCCTCTCTATACGGAAGAATAGCCTAATACAACATCGAGCTACGCACAGATGCTAATAATGGGTAAATAAGAATTGAATATACGATCTTCTCCCTCCTCTCAAAGCACGATCTCGATGCCTGTGGCGCACAGTATAGTAGAGAGTCAAGACAAGAGTAAGAAAACAGTACACATACGTGGTCCAAACTCCAAACCAATCAAAATAAGGACATCAAATATATACGCACTATACTTTTATACAGACAGCACAACACCACCCCATCACCATTTCATACTCAGTCCAGAGTTCCACAGTCCACCACTGCACTCAGCTTTTGCTCTACCAGCGTAACTGGAGGAAGTACACTCCACACTACATAGGCCATATCACACCTAGCTCGATCGACTCCCAGCAAAGCATTGGGGGCAGATCGAGATGGGCGTCAGTATTGCAAGGAGGCGATGAGGGGGCCGATGCGGGAGCAGATGACGACGGCCATGCCGTGCCGCGATGATGACGACGACGACGACGCGCTCCTCCTGTGCGGCGAGGACGCGGGCGAGCTTCTGGAGCACGGCGGCGACGACTCAGGGCGACCCACGAGCTGCTGGGCCGAGGACACCGCCGGCTTCCATGAGCAGCAGCTGGTGCCCGAGGAGCGCTGCTACTACCCCGAGGTGTCCACCGTCACCTGGGACGCCGCGTGCTCGCCGGCGGCGGGATGTCCCGGCAGGCCGAGGAGCGACGACGATGACCGGCCGGTCGGCTGGGCGGAGTCCGTGTCCTGGATCCTCAAGGTGCAGCGCCACTTCGTTTTGGCTTCCGCAAATGCATTGCTCTGATTCTCTCATATGCTTGATGACGTGCTCGTCTTCCAGGCCCGGGCGTACCACGGCTTCCAGCCGGCGACGGCCTACCTCGCCGTGAGCTACACGGACAGGTTCCTGTCCTCCATTACGCTGCCGGTAAGTGGGCCCCACCACCCACTCCATGTACGTCCGATTTTTGTGCACTAAAGCAAACAGCTTTGAATTAACTAATCACGAAATGGTTGCACCGATTTGCCTATGACATGTGGGACCAGGGTGCCGCCACTAAGTGCTATGAGATGGATCATTTGCTGATTGACAGTACTGAGTGATGGTAGGTGCGAGCTAGCGTATCCAGCATAGGATAGTACACACAAAAGCCTGAGTGTTTCGGGCAAAGATGCAATAATTCTAGGTTAAACAGGCCAATTTTGCTTGTCATATAGCATTTGTAATTTGAACAGGGAACCTTGCCATTAGTAGACGCCAGACGCGAGACGCGGCGTGCATGTGACTGTAATGCTAGCTGTTCTTTTCACAAGCGCCAGATCGTGATGAACTATATGATCATCGATCACCAGGCCGGACCACTGTTCAGATTTGGAGCTAAGCACAGTGTCGGATAGGACCAATTTTACCGATTGGTTCACGTTTTACCAAATTTGTCTGCTCCTCTTCCAAAATAAAAATAAATAAAAAATGCAACTGCGAGGGAGAGACGTCCCCGTTCCACAAATTTGGCAAATTTTCAGTCAAAAAAATTGCTGACCCGGTTCGTCCTTTTCCCTGATCCAAAATCCGTTCAGGATCACGGATGGGCGTTTCAGCTGCTATCTGTGGCCTGCTTGTCTCTGGCTGCCAAGATGGAGGAAATCTCAGTACCTCCCCTCCTGGAGCTTCAGGTAATTAAACTTCAACCGCTTTTCCGAACCTTGGGGGTTCTCATCCTTTTCTTGTGTTTGTCTCATGCAACTTCTCTTATGCATATGGGTATTTTGCCCGATCAACAATAATGTCAATAGATTGAGAGCACAAGTTGCATTTTCGAACCGCGGACGGTTCAAAGGATGGAGCTCTTCGTCCTAGTCAAGCTAGATTGGAGGCTCCGGTCCCTTACGCCTTTTGCGTTCATTGATCTCTTTGCTTGCAAGGCAGATTCGTCAGGAAGCTGCACAAGAAGTCTGGTCTTGAGAGCATGCCAAATTACTCTCAATGCAATTCATGGTACTACCAACTTCTTATTTTTCTCTTTTTCGAAGAAAGAAAAATGGATCAGTAGACTTGTCTTTGTAACTTGAAATGCAACACTACCTGAAAGGCACACAGCTAGCCAGCTGATAATTTCAATATCTGATGAGCTCTGTATGCCTCTGCAGTGCCGTTGTGTCTTTATGTTCTTTTCCTCTCTTTGATGAGAACATGGGGTTCAGACAGAGACAGTGATCAGTACCATGTTCATCAGGATTAATTGCGAGCCCTGTCGTACTACATAGAAGGAGACCATTGGGATCCACAGCATGCTCATGGGACAAATCAAACACCAATTGTAGCTTGAACAAATCCAAACACATAATAGTGTCGGTGTGTCATCCGATTAGTAACAGATAAACAAAAAAGTGACATGAATAGCCGCAAGCTAATCCTTGAATTTATTGTCATGGAGCAGAAGCCGAGTTCCTGAACCACTGCCCTGCATCAATGGCGGCAGCTGCCGTGCTGAGCGCAGTAACTGAGATACCAGTCATGCCATGCATCAGCATCAGCCCTGAAACAGCAGCTTCATGGTGCACTGGCCTGACTGAGGTGGGTAACTCACTGACCTGCTCATGACATGCATGTTCAACTGATGAAGACATTTGTAATCTTGTGTCAGTAATTGATGAGTTTTTTTACAGGAAGAGATTAGAAGTTGCTACCAGCTACTGCAGCAGCTAGTACCAATGGCCACCACGACGAGGAGGAAGAAAATACTTGCACCAGAGCTTCTGAGGTCAACACCTTCTTCATCGGTAAGCTCGGCTTCACCAAGCAAAAGGCGCAAGATTAATGACCGCTTCGGAGAGGAGTGAAAATAATCCAATTCTTTGCTGCCCCCAGTGTTAATCCCGGCTATTATCTGATACTAGATGAGTTTGTTCCTCCTTTTCCCCCTCCTTGTTTGCTGTTGTGCTTAATTAGGTCCTAAGCGGCTAAAATAAATACATTTTTTGTAGTTTATTCAGCAAAAAAGGAACATATATATATTTGGATATAAATGTGTGGGACTGCATAAATAAAGGACCTGCCGCATGATGATTTTTTTTTAATTTTTTGAGAATGGCTGCATGATGAATTCAAGGGGCCCATATGAGCAACAACAGCAACTAGTGCATTCCTTTCAGGAAAGTGATGCAAAAGTGAAGCAAAGGTCTGCGTTCAGTTTGACATTTTTAGATTGGAAAATGTGGGTGGTCTTCAGGACTGGTCAAGTTAAGTGCCACTATCAGAACAAATGAGCAATGACATATATATACTTTCTGTTTGTTTCTTGCAAAGCTGCGGAGTGAGGTTTTGTTTAGGTAAATCTAATTAGCACTCTTTTGCTGCATTACTTGAGTATACTAGGATTTTATTTCTCAATCCATATGACCATAACAGCGTGATCTGTTTGTGTTAGTTGCACCTGCGCCACAATGGCACACTGTGGTATGCTTGGTTTTTCATTGATACTTTAGTGGTTTAACATGTCTAATCTATTGATACATTTGCTACATGTATTGATCACTATAAAACAAACTCTAAATTTTCAGCACCTTCTTCAGCCAAAGGCAAAGTTTGGACCAAAGAAACGAGATTTTGATGCTCCCTCCGTTCACAAATAAGTGATGTTTTATAAAGCGACAATGTGGTCTCTAAGCACAACTTTGACTCCTAATTTCTATTGAAATTGATGTACAGAATCATATAATTATAATAACTAGTTCATCAACTCATGCTTCTGAACATCGTAGCAATTTAAGAGACATAATTATTGGGAATCCACGAATAAATGTAACACACATTGCTACAACCAAAGTTGCTTATATTTGCCCTCTCACATTTGTCAATTTTCTAACAATACACATGTAAGTACTTTATATTTTTATCCTCTCGTACTATACTTGTGTTATCAATTATTCCATACATATTTTTCATGCCTATTCATAATTTTTTTCTTATTTATATTAACATGTGTTTGGTTGGAACATTTGGAACCTTAGGACAAGCTATGAAAATTGAGATACTTAGTGCACACGTGTATATATGCATGTCCTGCATGCTGCCACACAACATGCATGTATACCTTGATATAGTCTTTTCTATATTAAGAAATGTATAACTTTGTAATTTAGTATATATAATAAGGGTAGTGAGTTTTCTGATTTCTGAGATAGGTAATTTAGATTAATATTAGGTCAACTTTTGATTACTTTTATTAATAATAGCATATCTACAATTTAGGTGGATAATATAGATAAATATTTATGGGGTTAATATTTAATGGTAGGGGTGGATATTTCAAATATACATTATCAAAATTATTTCATGTTTTAGACTTTTTTTATAATGGTTGAGGTGCATATTTATTTAGATAATATGATATTTCCAATGGCCATTATGAGATTGCAAGATTTATCTATTTTCTAGCATGTCTCATAAGTGTTAATGTAGACTCCATAATTTCATAAGAAGTCTCTAATTAAGTGAAATTGTAAGATGAATAAGCTCATATTATTTTCAAAATCAAATACAATACACATACACATACACTGATTCATGACAAGCTTTAATTGTTAATTACACATAAGTGATTTATAACTAGAGGGAGTTTTGAGAAATTATCATTATTGGATACCATGAACAATGTCATATGGTATTAACACATTGGTTTCGTTGTATGTCGGTGTAAATAGAACCTCAAATTGTTGATGAAAACCTATGTGTGGAGAAATAAGTTAAAAAAAAGACAAATCTACAATTTAAAACTCCACTTTTGTGTGAAAAAACATGAAAAAAAATCCTATTTAGAGGTAAATTGGATCAATTGGCATAGTTGTGGGAGCAAATTGAACAAAAAATAGTTTTTGTATGGTTATATTGCCTCCAACACCTGATTTTAGATTGTAAGATGAATAAGCTCATAATATTTTTAAAATCAAATATAATATACATACACTGATTCGTGACAAGCTTTAATTGTTAATTACACATAATTAATTTATAACTAGAGGTAGTCTTGAGAAATTAAAACTGGACCTGCAAGGGCTAGACACCCCCGGCCATTGCATTAAGAAGAAGACGACCTTCATGCAGGCCTAGAAAATCTTCGAACCCTGACCTCACCCAGACACTGGGAATCATCACCCGTGAGACCGCAACCTAGGCCGTACACAGTCCTCAGGCGGGGATGGGCTGTCTCTTAACCAGTGCAAGGGGATCCAGCCTAAAATTCGCTCCCACGAGGAGTCGAACGCAGATGCTGAGGAGGTGCCACTCAACCCTCTAACCAAGTCAGCTAGAGAACTTTAGGCGAGATTTGAGAAATTATCATCATTGGAGACCATGAACAATGTCATATGGTTTGGTTTTAACACATTGGTTTCATTGTATGTCGATGTAAATAGAACCTTATATTGTTGATGAAAACCTATGCGTGTGGAGGCATGAGTAAAAAAAAAGACAAATCTATAACTTAAAACTCCACTTTAGTGTGGAGAACAGAAAAATACATCCTATTTAAGGGTAAATTGGATCAGTTGGCACAGTTGTGGGAGCAAATTGAACACAATAGTTTAAAACTTATTTGGTTATATTGCCTGCACCTGATTTTAGATTTGTCGGGTTATACCGCAATTTGCATTATATTTTGAATAATCATTTCCTAGCTTTAGCAAGGATCCAGCAAGGTCAAGATCATGGTTTTTTTTTATGTTTTGGGTCGGGCTGATCTTCAAGTGTAATAAGCTTAAGAGGGATGTTGAACAGTAGAATATCATGATATTGATTTGATTAAAGCACGATTGTTGGGGTAAGAGACTAAGAAGGAGGACATGGGTGGCAGTAGTCCTATAACAACAATTTTCACAAACAGGTAATAACTTATTTATACATGATTTAGTCACATGTGTTTATGATCAAGATCAAATGCCTATAGAAATTGATGATTTCCGCGGGTGCCAATGACTCAGGTTTATTTGGAAATCATGTTCTATGACAATGTTATTAGCTGCATGCGGAAATACATTTACACAATTATCTTCTTATGTTAATTAACCACTATGATTTTGTTTTGCATGGGGTTTGTTAAGATAGCCACCTGTAGTAATCCCCAAAAGCCTGAAAAATTGAGGTGGATCAAATGGAGCTACTTACTTATCACTACCATTGGTGAGACCATGGCTCAAGTCCCTCCTACAGCTTTGGACACAATGGAGAACGCCCTTTCCTCCCTTATTATTATTATTTTTTTGCCATGGATGAAGGAGGAGGAGAAGAAGAAGAAGAAGAAGAAGAAGAAGAAGGAGGAGAAGAAGGAGGAGAAGGAGGAGAAGAAGAAGAAGAGAGAGTAAAGGGAGAATCAAAGTGTAAGGAAAAGAAAATAAGAGAAGGAAGACACAGTGGAGGTTCATGATCCACCACCCTCATTGTGGATGTTGCTGGATCCATGCCACCTTCGTGATTCATTAAGGTTGATGGATTCATAGTGTCACGTTAGAAAGATACCATATTCATTAAAAAAATACCAGATTCACACTAGTACTATTGAGGTTGTGGTTCCACTGCTTAAGCCACCAAATGAGAGAGACTTAAAATTGATGGACGCGGTGGGAAGATGTGAAATCAACCATGAAGCGAACGTTTTTATATTAAGAGAAGTACATCAACACAACTTCAGGAAAACTCCTAAAATGTAAAGTTACAACTTCAGGAACCTAGACAACAGAACATAAGACAACAGAAACAACTGAAAGAAGTACCAGTTTCACCATGCTAAACACAACTAGAAACGACCAGAACCTGTAGCAAACAAGAGCACCAAGGACACACGCATATCACCATTCGCCTAACAACCTAGAGCCAACAGAGGTAGACAGGGAGGGTCATGCAAGACAATGCCTTCACAAAGGAAGCAACACCAATGCCGCCATCATCCGATTGTACAAAGAGGAGAAGTCCAAGTCTTCACCTGGTGAGTCAACACTCCACATATATACCTCTGAGACACAAAAAGGAGGTAGAACGATGGAAAGACAGCGAGAAATCCATGGCGACGATGATGAGGATCATCCGCAGGCACTTAAGAGCATATGGAACACCAAGATGGTGAATGAAAATTTAGATTCCAGTGGTGTGTGTGCCACGATATGTGGGTGATACTGTTGACGCAAAAATCGGACTTGACTCCCACGTGAGGACACACGTGACTCCCCGGTCGGTGCGAGGCATGCCAGCCAATCTGACCTGTTGTTTGACAATGGAAAAACAGTTAGATTTTACGAGATCAGCTAGAGAACCGATGTCTTCAGTAGCACGCGTATCTGCCAATCAGCCGATACGGGAAAGTTGGATCGGCGGGCTCGATAGCAGCCGAAGTGCAAGTATGTTGAGAGGATCGGCTATGTCAGCCGATTGGATGATGTCAACACCCAAGGTAGAACTAGATTGGCTACTCAAATAGATGACAAAATAAGAGTAGTAAAAGCTGACAAGGTCTTGATTGAGTTGGATAAATTGGTGATAAAAGCTAAAACTACAAGAATTGGTACGAAACCTGTAGATCTAACTGATATCGATAAATTATGAATAAAAGAACTAAATGAAACCACAGCGATGCGCCCAGATGTTACATCATAGGGTTTATTCAGTAAAACGGTACTTACAAGCTAGCTGGAGGTCGATCGATGCAGCCTGACGAACTCGAAGAACGACTTTGAGAAAAGGAAAAACGCGATGGAGAAGTCGCCGAAAAGTAGATGCGGTAAAGTAGATGCTGAAAATTGTAAAGGGTTTGCACGGAGGTGAAAGATTTGTTTGATTATGGTGTGTACAATTTTTTTGACCTTGCAGGGTCGCTATTTATGTCCTGAGGACAACTCGACTCCTAGCTGATTACGGTAATGTTTACTTGCATCTAAAGAAAATAAAGCTACCAAAATAAAAAGACTCGTGCAAGAGTCGAACTTCCTAAACTGACTCTAAACCATTGTTAATCGATTGTTGACCCGCATCCACCGTGTCTGACCCTTGGCGTATTCTTTAATCGCTGCTTCCTTCCTTTGATCGGCCGATCCCGCCATGTTGACCATCGGTATGCTTGGTTGACTGGTCCTCATCTCTTTGACTATCAGCAGACTCAGTTGATTGCCTCCTGTTGTCAAATCGGTTGATTGCTCTCGATTCTCTCCTAGCACGGCTCGCTGCGCCTCTTCACCTTATTCTTTGACACGTCCCGAAAAATGGTGTCAGCAAATACTGATCCTCATGTCATCTCTATGAGGCGACACGAGGGACGACACGCCGCCACCCCATGCCCCCCTCCCCCATGCTCCCTCGCGGCGGTGGCCGTCTTGCCTGGCCGGTGACACCTCCAGCGGTGGCGGTCGGCAGAGACCTCAAATGGTGGTCCTCGTGTCTCTTGTCTCCTTCCCTCCTCTCCCAATCCTACTCCTCGTCTCCCATCTCGGTGGCGGTGCTCCTTCCCGGCGGCGGATCCGCCCCTCTTCGGCGCAAATCAGGCCTTCCCCGCACACGGATCTGGTCTCCCCCAGACGGATCTGGTGTGGGCTGTGACGGTTTCGGCATGGGCCGGGGTCGTTGACCCAACGATGATATCTCGATAGCGGCGGCGATAACCATGGAGCTGCGCGGGGGCTGCTGCATCTGGAGTTGCTGGTGCGCGCGCGGGGCTGCTGCTTCACGCCGCGATGCTGGGCGCTAGTGTGCCCCACTGCTACCTCCGTCAGCATGCGGGTCTGCTAAGGTTGTTTCGGCTGCACAAGTTGTGGTCGCGATGTCGCTACCGACAGTTTCCTTGGGGGCTAGAGTGCCCGACGCTTCGTCCTATGCATCATCTGCAACCAACGTTGTCTTGTCTACCCTACTGGGGTGCCACCCATGACGTCAGCAGTCGTTGGGACACTAAGTCGACGGGATTGCGGCGATGACTTGTGGTTGTTGTCATTCTTCTTGTCCCCTAATAAGGATCCCTCGCTATCGTGCTCACTTTCTTCCCCTCTCCTCCTCCTTCATGCTCTGGTTGCTGTCGTGTTGGCATGTAACTCCCTACATACTGTTGTTGGTTTGTTGTGGGTTGCTCAATATTGTGGCTTTCTCTTTCGTGGTTGGTTGTTGCTCATAGAGCGACGCTTCCTCCGGTCGTCTTCTTCGGGCAGGGTTGGGAGGATGGGTCTTCGCCTTCCCCTTGGTGCTTCGTTTGCCTCCTCCTCGCCGGGTGTTGCTGGAAAGTGGGACGACCTCGACATGGGTATTGATCGCTTGGTCGCTTCATGGTCGTTCGGTCGTTGTGGTTGCCGTCCTTTCTCTCGTGCCTACATCTGGTCGTCTATCTTCCAAGTATCAACGTTCTTGGGTGTGGGGCTGGTATTGGTGGGTTTTGGTGAAAGTCTAACTCGGCCTTTCGTCAGGGTGACGACAGTTGTGTCCGTGGATGTAGCTCACCCTGCTGAGGGTGTCGTTCTGGTCACCGAACCCAGTGTTTCTGCCAGGTGAAGACCTAGTCTGTCCTCCCAAAGATGGATGGATAGCGTTGTCATCTCTTCCTTGGAGGCATCGTTTTGCAGGACCCTCTCGCTCTTCTTTCGCAACTTTTCTGGTTGTTATTCAGCCGGTGATGTGCATGTGTTCCTAGCTTCCTTTTCTTGCAGGTTTCAGTGACTTTAGGTCGTGCCTTGTGTGTTGGTGTGGTGGTGGTGAGTTGGTATCTCTTTCTGTTGTCGTGTTTGTGTTGTTTGTGAGCGGTCGTGTCTCCTGTAATTCTGCATGTCAGGGTTCTCTATACATGTTTCGTTGTAATTCTTCTCTTTTTAATGAAAAGTGTGCTATGCACGTTTTGAAAAAAGAAAAATTTAGATTCCAGATTACCGCTATTTATGCAGTCTGAAAAAAAAGCATTTCGACGAGTACATTGTGTATGTTTAAGGGGTGGAATTGTGTGACTTCGTTTGTAATAATAATGTGTTTTTCGTGAAAAAAAAGTTGACCGAACGACCTTTCAATGTAAACGTGACGCCGATACATACGTACTACTCACACCGATCGCGAGCTAGAAGCTGCACGAACGCACATGCCCACAGCAGCTTTGTCGATTGCCATCCTGCATGCCGATTGCCGCGTGCATGCCGACTCAAGCTCCTTTTTCGTGCGCTGCCACTCTGCTCATAAAAACGCAGCGGGCACTGCAAAGTTGCAAACGGAAAAAAGAGAGAAACAAAGGAGAATCCAACATCCCAATGCTCTCGATGAGCTCTTGCTCCTTCGCTGTCATGCCTGTTCCTTTCGGCCAAAGTCACTCTTTCTCAAAAGCGCTTGAAGGGCCGCGCTGCGCCATCACTGCAGACGATCCTCGTCGTCGTTGGGACTTGGGAGTCTGGGACTCCCAATCAGAAAGGCTACAATGATCCATGGCCATTATACGCCGATGCCATGCAGGGACAAGGATTTTCGCTCATGCTTCAGGAAGGAGAACGCATCCTCGCATGCTGCGTTAGTGGCCTAGTGGGGCAGCAGGCCCGATCACGCAATGCCACGCCGCGCCACGCGTGGGCAGGGAGGCGGAGGCCGCAGCGGAGGATGGGCGCGGCCGGCGGGCCGGCCGGCCGTTGTGCGCGCACTAGCTTGCCGCTGCCCCACTAGGTAGGCAGGTAGCTGCTCGATCGACCGGCCGCCTTCAGAAAGAAGCCCAAAATGCGCAGTGCCGAAAGGTAGGAGCTCGCTCTCGGTGCGCTGGCTGCTGAAATGCACGTATTCCCTGCGGCCGTCAGAAAAGCGGGCGCCCGTCAAAGCGGCTTTCCTTGGTCAATGTGCGCGGCGGGCACTAGCAGTAGCAGCAATCCAATACTCGCTCGCCTGCTGCCTTTGTGCTGCGCCTCACTCACTACTCATCGAAAGCAGCAAGAACATTGGAGATCGATTGATCGAACGCTCGTTTCTGTCTTTCTGACCTCCGAGAGTCATGGCTCCTGCACAATCATGCAACTCTGAGATCAGGATCAGCTACTCCGCGATTGGTCACTGATAATGCCTTGCATCACAACCTACGGCAGTTCAGTAATCAGGTCTGGCTGCTACAGAACTGTCCGGCAGGATATCTTTGCAGGCTGTACAAACATGGGCCTGATCCTGATGCTATTTTGTACAAATCTATAATCCTTCTCTACCAACTCAGACAATCATTTCAGGTAATAACCCACCTCGCGTTCATGGCAGAAGTCCCCCGGTTCAGGTGTGTGGGCACCTGATTTGTTTGGAGGCCTTCAGCCCTCGTTCCTACCATTAACCTACCCCTAATATGCGCGCCAACTCCAAATCTCTGCGTGCGCTGCTCGATCGCCTCTCCAACGCATAAATAAAGTGGGTGTGGATTCCAGCTCCGGCCGCATCATCGGCGGCGGGCTTATGATTGCCAATCCGGCGCCACAGACAGAACGCAGCGCAATGCGGCAAGCCGGCAACCAACAAAGATCCTCGGAAGCTATACACCTGCAAAGTGGTGTACTTTGCACCATGTCTGAATATACAACACTACTCCAGCGCACTACTGTTTCTTTTTTTCAACAAGTTCAGAGTGTGTCCCAACTCCCAACCGATCTTATAGACTCGTTAAAACAACCTGACCAAGATCTGCCACTTCTTTATCATACATGGACTGCTTTGATGCTAACTAGGAGCCCCTTTCGGAACAAGTGTTCATTTGCTTTGTACTGAGGTGCCGAACACTGAAACTGACCGATTCTCGCATTGGCACCACGGCTACTCTTCCTCTGCAGGAAGGCTGAAGTCTGACGAACGTGGAATCTATAGAGCACAGATTGTTCATCGGCTACGGGTTTGTCACGATCAGCTGCTGACTTCGGCGATGCTGTGCAGAGAAGGGCGCCAATGGCGATGCCTGGCGCCGGAGTGCGCTGCCGGGCTAGGATTGCTCCGGTGGCCGTCCCTGTCCTGCTGCCACAATTGCAGTTAGATTAGATGGGCGGCATTACAAGATAATTTATCTTGCTGAGCTAGTTTAAGTATCAAATGAATGGCGGCTGCCCACAACTCATTAAAAAATGGACGGTAAAAATGTCAAACATTAGCAGTGATCATTAGCGACGAATCTGCTGTGGCTTCTTGGCCTTTCTGCTAGCATCATGCATCCATGTTCCATGCATATTCTTCGATTACCTGACACTCTGATTGGATTGCAGAATGTCAAACATGCAGGTATTTTCTTTAAAAAAATCTATCTCTTGAGGCAGCTGAAATTTTTGGGTGCATCCCATCCCCTACCATTTCCATGTGATTGTGAGGAGAGCAGGATGTGACAAAAGGCATTATTATGATATTATCTAGGTTTGGTTCAGAATAACTCGCCCAATATCTTTAAGCAGCCATGATATCATGTTTCGAGTAAATTATTGGGCTTATTCCTTGTATCTTGATCGTCGAATACTCTAGATATCCTTTGTAATCAAATCGGTTGGTTGGGTAGGTGTTAGTGGCACATAAAGGTATAGAATTAGTAGGGTGGGCAGCTAATTATAGAAATGTCAGCTGGAATAAGCTATGTAAGCCAAGTTACCTAGACCAAGTAGGTACTTATCTCCATTTATCTTTTCGAAAGGCTATTACCTACTCCTATTTATCAGTCAAAGAAAACATAATTTTGTGTCAGAAAGGAAAAAAAGATGTGGTGCTCTTGTGACGCCACTGAAAAAAGTTTGAAACTTGAATTACAAACAAATGATCGGAGCAGAGCAGTCAGTCGAGCAGTAATATTGTCGGAGAATGTTTTGGGTGTGTAAAAATTGTTGGGCTCAAGAACATACGTGCATCGATGCATGGACATAGTAGAGTAGAGGTTGAACGATGGTTGTACTGATGACGAGCTAAAACCCAATTAGTAGAGTACTAGTGGTGAAGAACAGAGCTGACATGAAGAAGAAAACAGACGAGAGACAGAGCAGGTCACCAATGGATGGTGTGGTGATCATAGAGCAGTACCTGCTGATCAAGGGTGCCATCGACCAGTTCCGGCGGCGGCTG
Source organism: Cenchrus fungigraminus (assembly GCA_036936925.1). Lineage (NCBI taxonomy): Eukaryota > Viridiplantae > Streptophyta > Magnoliopsida > Poales > Poaceae > Cenchrus > Cenchrus fungigraminus. The sequence continues at coordinate 59,256,901 of CM072770.1, read as the reverse complement.
CGAGTCCTCACCGGCGGCGGCGGCGGGCCTCCCTCCGACGTGCTTGGGCTGGAGCAGCACCTGCTGCTGCGCCCTCCGTGTCTTCTCCTCCTTCTTGGCCTGCAGCGCCTTGGTGACCTCGGCGACGGTGATGAGGCGGTACGCCTGGCCGAGCGCCAGCGTGTCCCGCGGCTTGAGCAGCTTGACCCGCGTCACCCGCGCCGCGCCGCGCTGCTCCTGAGGGGGGTGAGGCTTCCCGGCCGCGGCGTCGGCGCCGGCGCGGTGCGTGACGAGCGCGACGTAGTGGCCCGGGTTGGCGCGCATGACCTCGGCGGCGCTGGTGGCCCAGTAGAGGCGCTCGACGCGGCCGCCCGGGTGCTGCACCACCACCGTCGCCGCCTCCGCCGCCTGGCAGTTGCCCATCTCTCCGGTGTGTCTCTTCTCCCTCTCCCCGTACGTGGGTCGGAGGCGGGCAGGCAGGTGGTCAGAGTTGGTGGCGGCGAGAGGTGCCGTGTGATTTATGAAGCGGCGGTGCGCGGTGGGGGCCGGACGCGAGCGCGAGCGCGGTGGGTGGTGGCGCCCTGGCTGTGGCTGTGGGGTAAGGGATTAACGGCCGAGGTGGCGCTGCACTGATGGATCGCGGCATCGAGCGGCATAAATCGCCTGACCGCCCGGCCGCCGCCCGCCTCGGAGGTTTTTTTTGGTCTTCGGCTCACCGCGCTGCTCTGCTCTGCTGTCTGCCGTGGAGGGCTTGGCGCTGGTATTGGCTGACCGGGTGGCGTACGCCTGCCTGCCTGCCGCGTCGTGCACGCCGTATGATACGCGCCCGCCCGCGGTGCTACGTCTACGCTGCGGTAACGACACTGCTACGAGTCCAGCACGGCCGCCAGCGCCAGGGGCTCACCCGATCGGAGGAACCCGGCGCTGGGTTGTGCATTGTGCTTGTGTGAATTTGCGCCACATTGGTTGGAGGCTCAGATCCAGAACCGGACTGGACACGGTGCGTTAAAATGCTCTTTTTGGAGCTTGTACTATTGTATGTAACACAAGGGTTTCCTTCTTCGTGCCGGGTAGAAGATCACAGGGTTGGTTTAGTCGGTTGACCAAATGGTAGAGACAGTCCAAATACACCGAGATAGAAGTTTTTTTTTAACAAACTGATAGAAGTTTTTTTTTTTACAAATGGGATGTTTTTTTTATCAGGCAGGGTAGCAGACTATGTTCGAACGCAAGATATAACATGTATAAAACTTGAAATCATGCATACCAGTTCACATCAAAATCACGGAAGTAATCTGGTGCCGGTGAGGGTATTGGCATCTAAGCAATCGAGTCAGTTTAACGGAACACGTTTTATGTAAGGTGGTATCCAGTGAAGGAATTGACATCGAAGGAAATTCAGTGTATCGAGCACGTTTGATGAAACACGTTTATCATGCTTGGCAGATGCAGAAGTCTCCGGAATTTGTGAATTTGTATGAGGTCATGTATCTGTAAAAATTGATTTAAGAACTTGTGGGATGATATATCTTCACTAGTTTTTGGAAAACTTTAGCAGAGTCCAGCAATCACTAGAATTTTCATGCAAACTTTACCTTAATCACATATAAAGATCCGCCATTTACAACACATCATGTAGTGTGCAGAGTACATACTCACTAGCGAGTAGTCAAACAAAAAATGTAGAGAAAAATTGCAGCTATTTACACCGTGAATTTCCTTCCAATTTGGAAGATAGTGCCGCTTAAGACCTTGAGTAAAGGATGGGAGCTCGCAACAAGCAGATTTCATAGATCTTTGAACGAACATATTTCATTGATCTAACAATGACTGAATAATGGAGAATGATTTAAGCGTCTGGAATTATTTGTGAGCTTGCTACTCCGTACTATGCTTTAGCACAACAATGGTTCATCTTGCGGGGTAAAAGGCAAAGGTTGGGTTAGTCAGTTGACCTAATGGTAGGGGATGTAGTTTTTAATAGGTTTTTTCCTTCTGTTTTGAAGATTGGTCAGCAGGTGATTCCAAGGAATCTTTGCATAAGGATGGGCGATCCTTCTTGGGAGAGATGGTAAAATACTCCCTCCGTTTCAAAATACTTGTCACTGTTGATTTTTTTTGACAACTTTGACCATTCGTCTTATTCAAAAAATTATCGCAAACATGTAAACCGATAAGTCAAGCTTAAAATACATACAACATTAAAACATGTAGCAAACAAAATAAATTGTACTTGCACAATTTTTTGAATAAGACGAATGATCAAAGTTGCAGAAAAAAGTCAATGGCGACAAGTATTTTGAAACGGAGGGAGTATCTTACCAACATCGTCAACTACCATACCCTTGTAAAAAATTGTCAACTATCGTGAAAAAGGGGTTTCATTTCTATGTCAGCTCGGAACAGGATGTTAGATTAATTTAGTCTCACATTAATTTTAAACATGATCTTAACTTAGCTTAATCCTGACCACTAAATTAACGCGGAAACTTAATATTAAACTGGCCAGAGTATGTAGATGCCATCGGAAGTCGTGGAGGTATTGATGTAGATTAAGTAGGTCTAATCTTCACTATGAACTTCTTCCTCCTAATCCATGAAGAACTTGATCTTGATGACGAACAACAACTTCTTGATGTCACCTTCAACGAACTTGACGTAGATTCAAGAAACATGTGTTCTTGATTTCAAGTCATGATCTCAAGCTCCCAATCCCTCCGGCGCCCTAATTAATCATTGTTTAGCTTAATGATGAGATGACACCTCTCCAATTCATTTATATAGCATTGTGGGATCGGGGGTCTGAGTGCTAGACGATTACATTTAGGTGTGCTTGTCAAGCACAACACCTTGAGTCCTATTCACATACGATGGTGGAAATATGTGGATGAAATAGTTTGTTGTATCGGTTGTTATGAACATTCTCCCACTTAAGTGAACGTTGATGTTAGCTTTAAACTTGTGTTCACATTAAGTACAACATTAAGATCAGACTAATGTGTCGTCAATAGTCATTAAACATTATTGGGACTCATTACCCACAATTCGCCACAATAACTTGATAGACAACTTATTAAGTTATTGGGATTTACTCATACAAATATATTAAATACCTTCTATAAATTCCAACTAATTCGCGAACATTTAACCTTCAGTAGATAGATTTGCTAGTATTATAAAAGTAATACTTATTCTTAACATAACGTTCTTGGGACATTCTTTCGCAACACAATATTAATGATCAATGGGCTTGACTCCATCCATGATTCTGTTGCTACTCGAAATAAAACATCAATAGTGGTATCAACTTATTATTATAATATACTTCTTAAGCCTGCTTTATTAAAACATGACATATACAAACTCAAGTTTTCATGATGCTAACTCTATTTGGAGCTTTTCTAGAATCTCCCTTTCTTTAAGAATGTAGCATAATTGTGCACTTTTCTATCCATACACTTTTACAAAATCTCATCTGAGTATTTTATAATCAATAGCATTTTATTTCAGCACCTTAACTTCTCTTAGCATCATTCCAGTGAATCCCCCTCTGGATTAAACTAATATTTTGTCAAGCATTTTGACTTGTAATGCTAAGTCAGATACTTAAAGACTTTAGCATATACTCCCTCGTTCCAAATTGTAACTTGTTTGACTTTCTACCCCAAATTTGAGCACTCGTATTATTCACAAAATTGTACAAATTATCATATTCCAAATTGTACTAATTAATAAAAGTTCTTCAAGAATGACTTAAATTTGACTATGTTTGCACAAATTTAATGAATAAGACGAGCAGTCAAACTTAGGGTAAAAAAAAGTCTAACGACCTACATTTGGAATAGAGGGAGTAGCTTTTCCGACTAAAGCATAAGGAATGTCTTTCTTTATCTTGTCTTAACTTATTCTTAGAATATTGAATTAAAACCTAGTATTTGCTACATTATGCAAAATAGAACACGTGTAGCTCCATATTTATCAGTATTATGTCACTTAAGTAATCTTCTCAACTTATGTCATTTAGTGAAAAAATCATAACACTCCTTTGGTACAATCTTCGTGTCTATTAGTAGTGTTTATTAGTACTGAAACATAATAGGCTTACACCAGAGTATCTTTATACCTAATTAAATGATATATCTTCTGCATCATGTACTTATTGCTACTTAAGTGTAACTTAGAGTATTACGATAATAAATTTGTCCACCTTAATATTAACATAAACTTAAAGTCCACGACACTCTCATTGTTGAGCTACAAGCTCAATATCTTGATTTTTCTTTGGAGTCACAATAAAATTGTAGACCCATTATAGTATACTATTTTGACTCCATTCAAAATTTTTACTAAAACCCATAGTTATACGCGCAAGCTCATAGACTCAGTTATCTTGTGGAAACCACAATCTTTATGAAAACTCGTGCAAACCAAAACAAAAAGTCGTCTAATTCAAAAAAGAAAAATCACGCATGTAGATGATATGATGATACACAACTTTGTAAAATATCTTATCTAAACTTTCTGACAAATCATCTGAACAACTTTCTGACTTGAAATTTGTTATTTTGCATATGGACAGAAATTTATTATTTTTATACTCCATCCGGTTTGGTAAATGAAGTCGTTTAGGACAGCGACATGATCTTCAAAGTACACCTTTGACTTCTTATTTTTATAAGAAACTAAAATATTTTGCTAGTAGTTTTCATATATTCAAACTCAACGACTTAAAAGTTATTCATGATTTATAATCCTAATATTTGACTCAAACATTGTGTAAAACGACTTTATTTACCAAACCGATGTAGTTTGTCTCGTATGGCGTTTGAGGTCGAGTCGGAGTCGATCTCCAGGGTACCGTCGTACCGATACCGATCGGGATTTGGGAATTCGACTAGAAGTTTAGGACTCTTCCTCCTTTTAAGTGTAGCCGCCGCCTCCTCGTCGTGTACTAATTTCTCAAATAGAACGGAGTCGCGTGATGGGAGAGAGGGAGTGTCGATCGACCATGCCGTGCGAGATTGCAATCTCGGCCGAGGATGTGGGCTACGAGGAGGAAGTCCTGCGGGAGCCGTTCAAGCTGGGCGCCTGGCTGCGCTACCTGTCGGCGCGCGGCGCGGCGCCGCTGGCGAGGCGCGCGGCAATCTACGAGCGGGCGCTGAGGGCGCTCCCGGGTTCCTACAAGCTGTGGCACGCGTACCTGACGGAGCTCGCGGCCGCCGCTCGCCCGCTCCCCGTCACCGGCCGCGCGCACGCCGCCCTCAACGCCGCCTTCGAGCGCGCCCTGGCCTCCGGCATGTCCCGGATGCCGCGCGTCTGGCACATGTACGCCTCCGCGCTCCTGGACCAGCGCCTCCTCACCCGCGCTCGCCGCGCCCTCGACCGCGCGCTCCGAGCCCTGCCCGTCACGCAGCACCACCGCGTGTGGCCGCTCCTCCGCCGCCTCGCCTACCTCCCCGGCTGCCCTGCCCCGACCGCCGTCAGCGTCCTCCGCCGCTACCTCCAGTTCGACTCCGCGCACGCCGAGGAGTTCGTCGCCTTCCTCATCTCCGCGGGCAGGTTCCGGGACGCGGCCGAACAGCTCGCCGCGGCCATAGAGGACGATGGCTTCTGCTCCGCCAAGGGCACGACCAAGCGCCAGCTCCTGCTGGACCTCTGCGAGCTCCTCGCTAAGCATCCGGACGACGTCGCCGGGATGCCCGTGGAAGCCATCCTCTGCAGCGCCGCCCGCAAGTTCCCCGAAGAGGCCGGCGTGCTGTGGACGACTCTGGCTGGCTACTACGCGCGGAAGGGCATCCACCATAAGGCCAGAGACGTGTTCGAGGAGGGCGCCGCCACGGCGACCGCCGTCAAGGACTTCCGGCTGGTCTTCGACTCCTACATGCACTTCGAGCACGCCGTGGTCGCCGCGGAGCTCGACAGAGACGCCCAAGAGGAGAACTCTGCCCCTGTCCTCCAGGGCTTCTGGCTGGCCGACAAAGACGACACCGACCTGAACATGGCAAGGCTCGAGCAGCTGCTCGAACGCCGGCCGGAGCAGCTCAACTCCGTGCAGCTGAGGCAGAACCCGCACGACGTCCAGGCGTGGCACGACAGGGTGAACATCTTCCACGCAGACCCAGCGAGGCAAGCGGCGACCTACGCCGAGGCCATCAGGACCGTCGATCCGATGAGGGCGACAGGGAAGCCGCACACGCTCTGGCTCGCGTTCGCCAAGATGTACGAAGGCCGCGGCCTGCTCGACAGCGCCCGGGAGGTCTTCCGGCGCGCCACGCAGGCAAACTTCAAGTCAGCCGACGACCTCGCCGCCGTGTGGTGCGAGCGTGCGGAGATGGAGCTGAGGCACAACAACCACGAGGCGGCCATCGAGCTCCTCCGCCAAGCGACGTCGGAGCCGTCGGTTGAGGTCAGGACGCGGATCGCCGCCGACGCGCGCGGCGAGCCCGCCCAGATCAAGCTCCACAGGTCTGCCAAGCTGTGGCGCTTCTACGCCGACCTGACGGAGGCACACAGCGGGGTCGAGTCCGCCTGCGCCGTGCACGAGAGAATCCACGACCTGGGCCTGGCGACGCCACTGCTGGTGCTCAACCATGCCGCTCTTCTGCAAGGGCACAAGCGGTTCGAGGACGCGTTCCGGGTATACCAGAGGGGCGTCGCGTCCTTCAAGCACCCTCACGCCGAGCCGATATGGGCGGCGTACCTTGCCGCGTTCGTCCAGAGGTACGGGAAGAGCAAGCCGGAGAGGGTGCGGGACCTGTTCGAGGACGCCGTCCGGCAGGCTCCGCCGCGGGCGAAGAAGGCCGTGTTCCTCCGGTACGCCAAGTTCGAGGAGGAATTCGGCCTCGCCACGCGCGCTATGAAGGTCTACGAGGACGCCGCGGACGCCGTCCCCGGTTGCGACAAGCTCGGCGTCTACGACGTGTACGTCGCGCGGACCGCCACTCTGTTCGGCGTCCTCAAGGCGAGGGAGGTGTACCATCGCGCGGTCGCCGGCGGCGGCCTCCCTGATGACGACGCGAGGGCGACGTGCGTCAGGTTCGCCGACCTGGAGATCGGCCTCGGGGAGATCCACCGTGCCCGGGCGCTGTGCGTGTACGCGTCATGGTTTAGTGATCCTGGCGCTCACCCTGAGTTCTGGAGGCGGTGGAACGAGTTTGAGGTTGCTCATGGCGACGAGAGCACGTTCAGAGAGATGCTCAGGCTGAAAAGAACGATGACGATGGCGGGCCACATCGGCGTTCAGGCGCGGGCCGAGACCGGCACGCTGAAGAGGCCGTGCGCCGGCCAACAAGTAGAAGACTGTGGGACGCTGCTGCCGCCAGAGTGCAAGAGAATGCGTGTCGGTGTCGCACTTTGAAAGAATTCCTTTTTTTTGCGACGAACAATTTGAAAGAATTTCAATGTACATTTCTTTTTCTTCTTTGTACAAAGGTCAATGTTTATAATTTTTTGTTAAAGTAGTGAAACATTTCTCCAAGAAAGATGCATCGTTCCGCAGACACCAAAACAGAGCGTTCTACCCGCCTAGCAGGCTACCACCTGACTTCTGGAGAAACTGCTGCTTCGTCAGTGTTGGGGCTTCTCAAGTTCTCATGACGGGAGGCATTTGGCTGTTATATTTGAATTAGGATAGTGCCGTGGCCCGTGCGCTTGCTAGATGTAGTAAAATATTTACAATAATAATTGGAAAAGAACCCCAATAGAACAAAAGAAAAAAATAAACTACATACATATTTGAGAATTAAAAAGTAAAAATCAAGATTCCACCCTCACATATAAATCCGTGTGGATGGAAATGGATCGAATTCACATGGAATTAGAATCGGATTCGGATAACACCTTTTACCACATTTTTACTCGAATACGGATTCGAATGTTTTCGAATACGAATACAAAATAGATGTCTCGAATTCAGATACGCATTCGGATATTTACTCAATTTGGAAGACAACATTTACCAATTTTATTTTATTGATAATTTACAACTACAAAATCATGTAAAGACTAAAGTATTAGTACATAACAAGTCTAGACAGAGATCGCTCATTAAAAATATATCACATCCATCCATATTTATTTTAATGATTAATCATATAATAAATAAAACTATTAATAAATACAAAATTTTAATATATATACATTTCTTTAAAAAATAATAAAAATACATGAAAAATATTTTCATCAATACATAAGTAAATTAGAGTAATTAAAATTAAAATTTATATGTTTTTATTATTAAAATTAATGATATTGATCATTAAATTTAAATATAACTTTTAAATTATTTTATGGATGCAATATTTTAATATTAAAATTAATGTCATAATCATTAATTATGGATATTTTTTTTAATTATACACTATCATTATTAGTATTCTATTGAACATAATTTGCCATTAGTTATATAGATAACTGACAAGTTTATATAGTCGAATATGGGTATACTTTTGCTATTTTGACCTATTTGTAAAACTAATTTTAGATCTAGAGAGGGAAAAAACTATTTTCAGATCTGACCCATGCACTCCGCACCGCCGGGGCTGGCGCTGGTCTTGTTCAAGCACGCGCTAGGGCCCTGGCGTGGCCGCGCGGCAAGAATTGGCAACACGCCAGCAAATCTGGCGCAGACATGCTTCCTCCGTTTCGTCGTCGTACCCGTTACGGTGGGACCCACTAGGACGAGTCAGCGCCTCAGCGCTAGCGGCTCTGGCGCGAACACTGTCTCATAAATTTATCGGCGCCTCGGAGCTCCGCTGCCGCAACCACAAGGAGCCCCACGGCACGACCAATTCCAGCCTACCATGAGGGTGCCGCTCCGCGCGTCCCCGACCTTGTGCCGAACCCGCTCGCCCCCGGTCTTCCTCGCCATTGCCAGCAGGAGCTGGTCTTGGGCGACGAGGTCGCGCCTCACGCGTCGACGGAGATGGAGGGAGAGGGTACAAGGGTCGGCATACCGAGCTCGAGCCGCTGCTGCCATGGGCCGAGCTCGTCCGCCGCATCCCTGCTCCACCTCCGTTCGTGGCCGACGATGAGGAGGAGGGGAGCGTGCCGCGGCCACCGGAGCGCGCGAGGAGGGGCGTGCAGCTCGTCGGTGGACCGAGCTCGAGCCGCCGCGTCCCTGCTTCGTCTCCATCCGTTGCCGACGACAACGAGGACGTGGAGCGCATCGCGGCCGTCGGAGTGAGGAGGGTCGTGACCTTGGCGGCGAATGGGTGCAGGGCAGGGGATGCCCTGTCGGTATACCCTTGGATCTAGTGGAGGAGGAAAGAAGGGGAGGGGTGGAGAGGCGTGGCCGCGCGGGGGTGGATGCGCCATCGAGGCCAGGGAAGAGGGGCGGGAGGCGGGGCTGAGCAGGGGAGCCGCCGGAGGGAGGGAGAGAGAGAGAGGAAGAAGGGGGGAGGGGGGTTGACGGGCAGAGCTAGCGAGGAGCCGAGGACGGGAGAACGGGGAGGAAGAGAGAGGGAAAAAATAAAGGTCTGGTGGTTCCGCTACCTGGCCGTAACGGGGTCTTGCAAACGTCGTGGGGCTTGTCATCTGATCCGCGCCAGCTTCTCTGGCGTGTGCTTAGCAAGACCAGCGCCAGCCCCAGCAGCGCGGAGTTCATGGGTCAGATTTGAAAATTGTTTTTTTCCCGGTCTAGATCTAGAAATAGTTTTAGAAATGGGTCAAAATACAAAAAAAAAATACCAAATACGGATAGTGTTGGATATTGCTGAATACGGATGTGTAATCGGGTAGAGAATAGACAAAAACAAATTCAGATGTTTCCACTTTACTACCACATTTGAATTTGAATACAGATAGAGATATCCATATTTATATTTTAACAGATATGAATATCGGATAATTCGGATTTCATTTTCATATTTCGATCCCTATATAAATCAGATACACGGAGAACCTGCTTTCCAAATTGCTGTGAAAGATTTGACTGGTCGAACATAAAAATAAAAAAGTTGGGTGACCGTGCTCTATATTGTAATAATCTTTTCTTTTAGTTCAATTCTGAATGTAAAAAAAATTATAAAAAATGATATATTGTGTAATACTTCCTCCGTCCAAAATTACTAGTCATTTTGGTTTTTTAGATACATTATTTTTGTTACAATATATATCTACATTAGCATGATGCGCGTGTGTTGCTACGAGCAAAAAATTCTAGTTGTGCTTTGTTCAAAAGTCTAACACAATATGCCATTTGAGTTACGTAGAGAAACTTATACGTCAACTTTACATGTATATGGCATGCTAATCTATAACAACTATATAGGTAAGACCCGCTACAAGTCATGAATAGATTTCTCTCAACATGCAATCATTCTACATCACCATCCACTATACGCCATGTCACCATCCACTATACGTCATGTCATCATCCACCAAACCATCTATTTATGTCTTCAAGCGATTTTCTGTGACCAATAGCATGTATTTGTGAGTAGCACACCACGAAACTCTCGCAGTTGAAATACGTGTAGGATCAATCACGTAAGAATGGTTCACTCTCAACAAAATAATATGTTTTCATATATAATGTTGTTTACAAATCAATGTTGTCATGTAATCACTTTGGTGTTTTTACTTTCACATTTCACCTTAAAAATTTGTTTAAAAATTTCCGCAGCAACGCGCGGAGTATCACCTAGTTTATTATAAGGTGAAAACAATAAGAATATTTAGACTTGTAGTACACGTTAAGCGAAGTATTAAATATAAACTAATTATAAAATTAAATAAATGAATGGAGGAAAACACAATTAAGTTTGATTAATATGTCATTAGAAATTTTTATTGTACCACGACATTATCTAATCTAACATAATTAGAAAGGTTACATTCATCTCGCTATTTTTCCTCAAGGTCATAAAATGAATTCTTTTTTATTAATTCACATTTAATATTCCTAATTAGAGTCCAAACATATGATGTGATGGGCTGTTTAGATACACAAATTTGCACTGCAAATGCACTGTTCACCCATGACATCAAATCACATCTTCTCTTACGATACGCGCCTCAGTGCGCACTTTGCAATGTAAATGCACTATTCATTCGCGTAAATTTACGCATCTAAACAACGTCCAAAGTGGGACCCAGTGACCCACACATCAATTTTGACCCACACATCAATTTTTTCAACTTTCATCCCCTCTTCCTTACCCATCAGCCCACCCCCGTGGCCCAGTCGTTCCCCTTCTCCTCCTCTCCCACCGGTGCACATGCTCTCTCCCTCTCTTTCCCACCCAGTCAGCAGCTCCTCCCCGTCCTCCCTCCAGCTCGCACGCCGCTGGCGGCCCCTCCCCTGCTTCATCCCCTTCACCCTCCCCTGCTCTCCCCGGCCGCCACCAGCCGTGCTGCCGCATGCTCTCCCCGACCGCTAGCATTTGTGCGCCCCCCTATCTCAGCAGTGTCGGATCAGGCGCTGTGAGGCGGCCTCCAGCTCGGAGGTGATGTGGAGCTCGGTGGCCGCCTTTTCCCGAATCCACAACGCTAGTGGAAAATCGAGCCGCGCTCGCCGGCCTCCACCGCCTCCGTCGCACACCTCCTCCAGGACCCTCGGCACCCCTCCCTTTCTTCCGCCCCTCTCACTTCCCTCGACCCTCGTCCTCCCTGGCCACCTGGTCAGCTCCTCCCTCCCTCTCCGGCCGGCAGGGCCCCTCGCCGAAGGCCTCGAGCTTCACCGCGTCGGGGATAGGGTAGGGCCAGCCAGATCTGGCTCTCCCCTTTGCGCGAGTAGGCTGACAAGGTGGCGGCAGGCCCCATGGTGGGGGTGAGCTCGTCTCCATTTCCAGTGAGGTGGATCTTTGCGACAGGAAGGTGGAGCTCGGTAGTCGCGGGGCACGACACCTCCCTCTCCGACAACATGAAGCTACATCGAGGGGCTGCCTTTCCCCCTACACCGACTTGGCGTACCGCTGCCATGGCGGGGTCGTCGTGGACGGCGTGGCCCTCTCGATGCTCTTTCTCCACCGTGCACAACCCTATCTCTCCTGGCGGCCGTTCTGGTGCCATCGCTCCCAGCGTGGGGCCGAAGTCGCTCGTCGCTCGCGTGAGGGAGCCCGCGCACTACCCCCTGTAATGGCCGCCCGCCAGAAGTGCCTCTCCTGTGTCGGCCCAGATGCCTCTCCGGACCTTGTCGCGAGTGCCTAGAAAGGGGTAGCACCGTTGGGTTGGGCGAGGGTCGGGAGGGCGTGTGGCACACCTATCGGTGCGCGGGGGACCGACGGACGCCAGTGGCTCTGCCGGCAGAGCGAGGGGGGGGGGCAGAGCCAAGGGGGAGTCGACGTTGCCCTTACCCGTTTATTAGGTGTAGAGATGCATAACAAAATGAATATATCTAGAAAAATCAAAACCTCTAGTAATTTGGGACGGAGGGGGTTATTTACAATCCTCCTTTATGTTGTTTCCTTCAAGATTACAAGCCTACATAAGTACATTATAATATTATGTCTGAATAAAAATAGGTCTGCACAATGAACCGAAGACTACATGTAAAAATAGAACCCTGTGAAAAATATACAATGGAGTAATACATTGATGTTTCGTACTTTCAGCTGGCATGCTTACCTTAAGAAAGAACAAGCTCAATTTCGCTTCTTCTTCCTCTCATTTTCTTGTTTCATCCCATAGTACTCCTTTGTCAATCAAGATAAGCTTCGATTCCCCTCCTAGCTTACCTGCACACCAGACTTTGTGTAATTGTAATCCACAGTCCACAATCCTGCATGTGTGCGTTAACGTGTTATGCTACTCAGTGCGGACTTTGCAAGACAACCTCTCTAATTTTACAAATTTTAACTTTTATATATGCTTCAAGCAAAGGTTGGATTTGTACCTTCCACTAAACAATTAACCATGTAGATTTGATCTGGATTTAAAGTGAACTAAAGACACTTTCAGTTAACACATTGATTCAGGATAGTACATAGTGCCAATTCAAGGAAATGTGATAAAGAATTAGAATTAGGTATTACACTTGATGTGAACCCGCTAGGTTTCGTGCTCGATCTTTCAATGAAAGGCATGGGATAACTCAATTGGAGGAGACAATGTTCACGTTCCAACTACATCATCCTAATAAGAATGCTGCACCTTAGCAAACAATACACCACTTCTCCTATGGCTGCCGTGATCTCATGGAGCGCGACACCCAACCACCAGGACACTCGTTCCTGCAAGAAATTGAAGAGCAAGTAGAGCAAGCAACTCAATTGCAAATATGGATACACAAACAAATATGATATCACTAAGTTGGGGTTATGAATCGAATAGAACGGGTATAGTCTAGCCGACATATGCGTCTACAAGAAAGTAGCAATGACTAAAGTTTCAACAAAACAAAACCCAATATATTTGTGGCTGCTACGGGGTATATGAGAGGGTAGAGGCACAACCAGGATGTGATGAGGGTCGTCCAATGGCCTAAAACACATGGGCCAACGACCCAAAAGACGGTGACGCAACACCTTGATAGATTCTAGATGTCCACTTGTTTCAGCGATTCCCATCGATTCAAATGCAATTTTTAATGTGAGAACGATGTCATTGTCATTGGAAGCTGTATGAAATTTCCTTTCCACCCATATAAAGAACTTTTGAAACAGAATCGGTATGAGGTCCTGGGTCTGTTGTAAGTTGGCCCAATGTTGCAGTTCGAATTCAGCCCCCAAAACGTGTTGAACTTTATCTTTTTCCATCTTTAGGCCATAAGTGATGTCCTGGTGGAGGACGTGGGGAACACTTGGAGTGGGTCCTCGATCAACATCTTTATTCCTTTATGCCTTCCATGTTCTTAACACTCTTTATGATCCATATATGTATTTCTGAAAATAACAATGAGCACACATCATGGTGCAACAACTATTCATCAAATATATCAAATACAATGAGGATAAAGAATCGTTCACCTTAGAATCAAAATTAGCTATTGTGGTTGTATTCGACATGGTGATGCCCTCATCAACACTAATGAAAATTTTGTTTAGCATCAACCTAATTATAGTCCATCGGGGGGGGGGGGTGTGCTGGAGCCCCCTGTCACCCCGGCTCCCATGAAAGTCCTCCTTACAAAGTTTGAGAAGGAAGAAGGAAGGAGAGCCCCCCTACCTCAAAATCTTCTTCGTCGTCAGATTTCACTTATAAAATGATTTACTGAGACATATCAAAATATGTATATGCAGTAGAAATGCTAGAGCAAATAGCATGTTAAGAAAATGGACCTATTAAGGCTATTAATGATTTTGACGATTGTGTGTCAATACTATATGAAATATAAATTATGAAAATATTAATTAAAATTATGAAAATATTAATTATTTGAGAAAAATATGAATTATGCAAAATATTAAATATTTTATAAAAATGTGAAATACATAAAATTTCAAAATAGAGCAATGATTGTTTATAATTTTTTTGCTAAAAGAGAAATACAAAATACTACATATAAAAAAAATTGGCCGCAAAAAGAAGTCGGGCTCGATTTGTTGGTCTGGGCCTTCATTGTTTAGGCCCACCAACATCCTTGTTAGTCCGCCGCGACATCATTTGGCATTTTCACAGCCATTTGCCAATTTGGAATTTTTTATATTTTATATTTTTTATGATTGGGCAAAAATATATGATCGACACAAATTTTTACAAAATGAACCTTCTATCATCGAATGATATGACGGTTAGGTACGGATGTACGGTAGCACATACAAACAACATTAGATTAGGTGGTACTGCAGCGCGGGGTACTATAGCTAGATACCGCTTTTTGGAATGACAATTACTCTCTTCACATTTTCAAACAATCATAACTAACAGATGGACGAAAATTGTAGATCACAACCAGATCTACAACTCTGCATTTCAAATATTTTTCATTTAGAATCACATTCGTGCCCAAATAATCGACATAAAGCTTAGATCTAAAATTCAAATTTTAGATCTCAAAGACTGTGTTGATTATTTGACCATGATGATGTTTCGAATAAAAATAGTGGAACTACAAATTTGTAGTTCCATTCGAGGTCATATGAAACAAATATGAATTAAAAAAAAATGTTGTTCAAAGAATTGAAATTCTTTCAGTTCATTAGATCTAAACATTGTGTCGATATGAAGATTATTTTTTACAAAATGGTAAAAAATATATGAAAGTAAAAAAAAATTGCCAGTTTGTAACTAGTTGGACCTTCATTCACAGCCTGTTTGGTAGGGCTCCGACTCCTTAGGTGGAGCGGTTTTTTGATGGAGCCAAAGCAGAAGCTGTTTTGAGAAAATGTTTGACAAAACAACTTCGTGTGATGTCAAAATACAAAAAAGTGTAAAATGACCACAACACCCTCTTCCCTTCCCTCTCCACCTTATCCTCTGCTCCTCTACCTCACATCCGCCGCCGACCTTGTAGCGAACATGGCCCCATTTGCCATTTGTTCGAGTTGATTTTGGTGATTCATGCTAACACAAGTAATGGGACTAACCACATTATCTAGCATGTCTTTGTAGGCATTACTAGGTCCCATGGATATTACCACAAGTTAACATACCATGCCCAAGTAAACATGTCATACCACAAGTTAACATACCATGGACATGTTAAGTTACTTATAGCAAAAATAAGGACTTATAGCAAAAACCATGTCAGGCTATAAGTGATGACATGTTAAGTATGTTAAGTTGAAGCAAAGATCCAAGTTGAAGACGCAAAGGAAAAGAAGAAAAAGGCCACCATCGGATGAACCGACGGCACCATCGGAGCATAGCGTCGGAGTACTTGGTACACCGTGCAACGACTGGAGTTAACTTGATACCGTCGGACGAACCGACGGTCCCTTTGCTAGTTGCATCGGATGAATTGGAGAAGAGAAGCCGCGAAGACAGCAGCGTCGGATGAACCGACGGTCCATTGGAGGGAACCGTCGGTCTATCCGGTGGTCGAGTTTGAACAAGACAGAGACGCGCCAAGATGAAGCCTTAAGCACCGGATGAACCGACGGGTGTGCAGCGGTTCATCCGACGGTCTCGTGGAAGCTAACAGTAAGGTTTTGGCCGCGGGGTCTTCAGCACCGGATGATCCGACGGAGCGTCGGTGTATAGCGTCAGAGCAGTTGTGTCAACGGTCATGTGCGGTGGAGGCAACGGCTAGTAGCACCGGATGAACCGACGCCCGGAAAATCATAGCGTCGGATCATCCGACGGTACTACTTTCAGCAGCTTTTAGCCAACGGCTAGTTTGATGCCTTGGGCTATTTATACCTCCTCCACTCACCCATTTGAGGTTGCTGGATTGTGTGGAAGAGCAGAGGAGTGCAAGACACCTAGAAGATCATATCCAATCCATCCAAGTGCTTAATTGCTCATCCATAGACTTGCATATGCTTTGTGTATGTGCTTAGTGCTAGGCTTAGCTTAGAGCTGAGTGAGTGCAAGGTTGTGCCAACCTTGTGAGGTGATTCTTGAGTGAATCAAGGTGTACAAGGTTCACCAGAAGCCTTGGGGCCTAAGTGGCTCACCGGCAATCGTCTTTGACCCTCCGGCTTGGTGTGGAGCGGTGAGGACACTTTGTGCGGGGGACGTGGAGACCCCATTCCTTGGTGGAGAAGCTCCTTAGTGGAGGCGGCATCAAGGTGACCAAGGGAGCTTGGCGAGTGCCTAGGTGGCGAGCCTTTGTGGCAAGTCAAGTGGTGCTCTTGGGAGAGACTTGGTGACCGGGAAGCAATACTCTTGTGTGAGTGCTTCAACAACATGGACTAGAGGTGGCTTAGTGCCTACCAATACCACGGGATAAATCGCGTGTCAAGAGTTTGCTTCCTCTCATCCCCTTTACGTTTCCGCATTTACTCTATTGCAATCTTTGTTTGCCTTTACTTTCCTAGAGTAGTATCTTGCTAGGATTGGCTATAGGTTGCAAACCTTGTTTTGGGATGGGAGTTTCACACTAGAACAACCTTAGTTGCACATCTAGATAGTATGTTCTAGTTTATCTTTATGCAAAAGTAGTGAAGCCATAGGTTAAGGTTTTAGTTTGCCTAATTCACCCCCTCCCCCTCTTAGGCTACGAGCATCAGATTCCTTTCAAGTGGTATCAGAGCCGGGACTCACTTCCTTCACAACGAAACGCCAATTCGATTGGTAAATTGTGAAAACCGGCTCATTGGAATGGTTAGGCCTCACCGCCTAGTGAGTTGCTCTATAGAGGTATGAAAGGGGTGGATACCTTAGGTTTGGCTCCACATTTCGATGGCACGGGCTATCATCGGTGGAAGGTTCTCATGGAGGCCTATCTCCAAGCAAAGGACCTTGATGTTTGGAGAGTCACCGATGAGGGCATGAGAAATGGTACTAAGAAGGAAAAACAATTTGATGTGATTGCTAAGAGTATCATTTTGTCCTCACTAGATGTAGACGTTTTCAATAGAGTTTTTAATTGTGAAAATGCTCATGAGCTATGGAAAACCATCAAGGAGCAAAATGAGGGTTCAAAAGAAGTTGCTAATGAACGCTACGGTTGTCTCCTTGAGGAATTCAATAGCTTTAAGCAACTTGCAAATGAAAATACCAAATCTATGTACTCATGCCTAAATGTGCTTGTCAATGAGATCAATGCTTTAGGTGTGAAGAACATCACGGACTTGAATATCAACCGCAAGATCCTTCAAAGTCTCCGGAAGCCCGATTATGACTTGGTGAAAGCTATCATCTATGAGAAGAAGCTCGAAGAATTGAAGCCATCTCATATCTTGAGCAAGATCATGGCACATGAGCTTCAAATCATGCCCAAGTCCAAGAAGGTGCCCCAAGAAAAGCCCCAAGAACCATCTTCTCCAACCACAAGCCATGCCCTCTCAAGCCAACAAGAGAAGGTGATGAGTAGGATGGCTACTCATGGAAGCTCAAGCGAAGATGATGGTGATGATGAAGACTCCTCAAGTGATGAAGAGGTCAAATCCATGGTAGCCATGTACGAGAAGAAGATCTTCAAGTATGTGAAGAAAGTCAACATGTACGGCTACAACGTCCACTTGAGAGAAGGACGTCATCATCAACACATCAAGTTCACCAAGATCGAGCACAAGCCCAAGAAGAAGGTGGTCAAGGTGAGAAGACCAAAGCAAGAAGCAAATGTCATCGTCCGTGAGTGGACAAGTGGTGGAGAATCAAGTTCTTCTAGCTCAAGTGATGAATCAAGAAAGAACTTCACCACCCGCTTCATGCAAGGTCCTTCATCATCACCACACATGTGCCTTATGGCCCAAGGTATGGAGAGCAATATAAGTGATGATGAATCCGACACCATCTCTCTCGATGATCTTGTTGAGCTAGTCCATGAGCAAAAAGGAATGCTTAAGAAACAAGCTAATGAAATTAAAGAACTCAATGCTCTCAATGATCTTATTGCAACCCTTGCTACAAATTATGAACATTTGTTGTGCAAATTCAAATTGTTTAGCAAGGAGTGTGATGAGCTAAAATCTAAGCTTGAGAGTAATTAGACTAAAACAAGTAGTTCCTTTGAGCTTGATGAATCATGTATCCCTTGTGCAAATTCTATATCCAAGGTAGATGCTTCAACTTCTTGCATTGATTTAATTGATGAATCTTGCTCACCTTATTGCAATGAGAATGTTTGTTGACGGTGAATTTTGGTGCTCCAAACGTGTTCATTACACTTTGGTTTGAGCTCGATTATCTAATTAACCTACCACTAGGCACACTAATGATATAACAAGTTCAACTTCGTATGTGCATTTGGAAGTGTTGTGTTTTTGAAGGAAAACATGGACAAAAGGGACGGAGTCACAACAAGTTCAAAGGAGCAAATGAGGAGTTCCGTTTGTGTTCGAGTGCTAGGCGAAATCACTTACAAAGGTGGCAAGGACCAAGGTGCTATGACGGATCATCCCCGAGGACTAAGACGTAAAGTTTGGACTTCATACGAGAAGACCCCCTATCTTGATCGCGGGGATGACGACCTCAAAATGACACAAATGAAGGGGGCCAAGTGCAAAATGTGAAGATGAGCCGCGGGGAGAAAGACGGGCCCGAACCGACCCAGAAAGGGCCTGGGCCGGCCGGCCTGGTCGGATCGGCCCAGGGGGTTTTTGTGGCGGTTCGGCCCGCCCTTTGACCTAGTCGCTCCTCGGTCTATTAATAGCTCCCTCCTCCGACGGCCGCCGCATCCAATCATTCTACCGACGCCATTCACCAGAAAACCGCCGCCGCAAGATGAGGGAGAGAGTTGGATGAGCTCGTCGCAAGGATCAACACCGGTGGAGGGAAGGAAGCAAGAGGAGGACTCCAAGCCGCTGGCCTAGGGGTGTTCCCAAGCTTCATCGCCGCCATCTTCATCGACGACGTTCTCCGGAGTCTCCATCACCCCTATGTGCTTCAATCTGTGTAAGATGATGGGGTAATGCCTCCGCTCGTCCTTAGGGTTAGATGGATACATGATATGTAATCTATACATGAATCTTATGCCTATTGATGCTTTATGGTCTATGCCTTTGCGAATGCTTTGTTTACATATGTTTGCGCAACATGTGGTCTTAGTAGGGTTTGTGGTAATCATGGTGATTAGCTTAACCCTATGGATGCTTAGGTATAGATGCGGTTATACGTGAAAGTGTTTGATTACCTTGCGTAGTGACAGTACGGTGGAGGGAAAAGGCTTAGCGGCCGCATAACCGCCATGAAGCTAGTGAAGGCAACACCCTTTTCATGTAGTAGATGCATGTTCATGTGATCCTAAACCCTAGGGAGGGAACGCTTATCTACCTTAATCTCTCTCTTGCACCAACCCTCACCATCTAGTTTAACCTTAGATTTCTTAGATTAACATAGGTTAGATTGTCTTTACCTTTAAATTAATACCACTCTCAAAGGTTTTCCATCAACTAGATTAGTACTTGGTTAAGCGCTAGCAATCCCCTTGCTCCGCGGATTGACAAGAACCTTGGGGGTCACCCCGTGGTGAAAAAGGTGTAGGTCCGTACGCTTGCGGATCGAAGATTGTTACGTGTTTTAACCGTCAACAAGCCCCTTTTTCTGGCGCCGTTGCCGGGGAGCAAGCTAGTTTGCTACGTTTAATCTTGTATTAGTTTTGTTGATTACTAACATCTAACCCTCATTTTCTATAAATAAACCCTTTTGTGTTTTCTTTTTTATTTTTAGTGCCTAGATGGATTTGTTCACCTCACCTTTGGAAGACGAAGAGATGTCGCTAAGGGAGCTAGCAATGCCGTCAATGGAGGACATTGAGATGCAAAAATCAGATTTGGCACTTGCTACAACCCACTACGAAGTGAAGCCTAGAATCATCAACTTAGTGGCGACAAACCCCTTTAGAGGATTGGAGGATGACAACCCATATAGACACATTAAGGAATTCACGATGATATGCAACACGGTGCAACAAGAAGGAGTTCCGGCCGCTTGGTTCAAGTGGAATCTTTTTCCGTTCTCTCTCGAAGATGAAGCGCGAAGATGGTACACACTTGCGTCCATTGAAGTGAAAGGAAATTGGGATGAGCTCGTGAAGAAATTTCTTTCAAAGTTCTTTCCCATAAGAAAGGTCCAAGACTTGAGGAGGCAAATGCTTAGTTTCAAACAAGGAGAAGATGAAGGAATTGATGAAGCTTGGGACCGTTTTAATGAACTACTAGAACAAGGCCTGAACTTAGGATTTTCCGGTGACTTGATGTTGCATACATTTTATTTTTCACTAACCCCTAACTCTTCTCGTTTTGTAAGCATGTGTGCAGGCGGTGATTTAATGGATAAAACAATTAGTGAAGCCGCACAAATCTTATAAAGGATAAGTAATGGAAAAAGAACGCAACAAGATTGGCAAAGACGTTGTCGGGAGGAGCAAAACGACAAAAGAAAGCCCAAGGTGCTTGCTGAAATTTCTGAAAAAGATGAACCGGAGGTCAAGAAAAATGAGCCAACCATACAAGAAGTTGAAGATCCACTTCCCAAGGTAAGAGAAGTAATTTCGGATATTAAAAATGTTGAAACTAACATGAATGTAGGCCGAAGTATGGGGGATGCTAGACCATTGGCGGAGTTCAATCAATCCGATTGGATTCAAGTTGATTTCGCCCCACTAATCAACTACCGAAGGAAGGAGGAACGCCGACACGTTGCCAAACAAGTTGAGGATATATTTGATCAAGAAATGAGTGGAGAATCGATCCAAAATATGTTTGAAGAAGAAAGAGATGAAGAAGATGAAGGATGGATCGGTCAATTTGACAACTCGAAGATTTGCAATGAAGGAAGAGAGGAGTACAACCGTGACGAGCCTAGTGACTCGAAGGATAAATGGGAGAAGATAGGACTCAAGCTAGAAGATGAATGGGAAAGAGTTGACAGAGGGCAAGTACTCCAAGAAGACCCCTCTCCACAAGGTTATAGCTTGTGTGCTATTGAAGCCTACACACTAGCAAAGCAAGACATGGAAGTACTCAAGGATGAAGAAAAGAGTGAATCAACGATGAGCGATCTTGACGACATGTGGTACACGGGAGATAAAGAAATCAACATACATGACTTTGAAGATGAAGATTTGGTTGATAAAGAAGACTTCAAAGAAGAGATGAATGCGTACATAGTTGAAGGATTACATGTTCCACATGATGAGTTGAAGAAATTGCAAGATGGTGATGAAGAGACAACTCCACTTGTTGAGATTGACTTGATTTCAACGCTACAAGACGAACCAAAGATCACTCTTGTTGAGGGAGCTCCGAGGCAAAGGTACACACTAAAATCTCAAGATATTATTGGTATTAATGATGATATGTTCAAATATTCATGTTGGACCAATAGTATGAATAATAGTTTAAATTCTATGCCTTGTTCCAATAATGATCATGTTGATAGGCTATATTTTCTTGAGAATGAAAAAGAGGAAACATTTATGTTTGAACCAATTAATCTCACACCTAAAGAACCTTTGCCTAATGATGAGCTAAGTGCTATGCATGAAACATATGTTTCTTTTGTTTACACCTTGACTTGTTGCTACAATTCGCATGTGGTGTTAATTATGGACGCGTATGTTTACAATAAGTTTTGTAAATCTTGATCATGCTTTGCGCTTGGTCAAGCTAATGACCTTAAAGAAGCACATGTAGGGAGAAGGCCCGATTTTCACTAACCATGTAGATAAGGCTTGAATAATGAAAAGAGAAGTCATGCCTAAAGAATTGCAAGATAAATCATCAACCTCTCCAAATCCCGTGATGGATGCTGCTGTCTTCATCAATTTGAGAGATTGTTCAGAGGTGTACAAATAAAGAAAATGAGATATTCAGTAGCTCCATCAAGTTTCCACTCCAATGCATCAAGAACCAACGAATTTGAAGACCCGTGCAAGGAGTTATGGAGAAAACAATGAGCGTTGCGTGTTCTGAAATTTCATGACAGATTTCATCACCGAAGTAAAATGGGCGTAACTCTCTTGTTCGGAGTCCGATTTTGGCAAATAAAGACTTGTTGGAAAGGAAATTTTGTGCACTGTGTAATGGAGTAGACCTTGGGTATACTTTCTGTTCTGGACATTAAAGAAAAATTCATGGAGTGAAGGCAGCACTGAAGGGTGATAAAGAAGGAGATAGCGATGAAGCAAAAGGATATCATGGGCAAGTCTTCTATTAATGATCAATTATAACATGGGAAGTGAATTTAAGCTGCATGGATATCTTTACTTCTTGCATGAAGGACCATGGCTATGCGAAAAAAGGTATGTGAGAAAGTCGAGCTCTATGACTTTAAATGAAGCGCTTTTCGGGAGGCAACCCGTTTCTTTATGTTTTTATTCCTTTCTTAGAGAAAATAAAGAATGACACCATCCTATGATGATCAACTTATGGCTAATTAATCTAAGTTTAATTTTCTTTTTAGAACCACCATCATATTCATGATCATATTTATTTATTTGCATGCATTGCATTTTGTTATCAACGTGATGTTTCTTTGCATATACATGTTTTGCATATAGTTGGCTTGGTTGTTTAAGGCTCAATGATGTATGCTTTCATATCCATGTTAATGCTCTAGCTGGGCATTTTCCTTTTGTGATCTTGTGTAAACGTGGTGTTTAAACATGATTGCGGACCATCATCGTTAAGTTCGATAAATCTTGCTAGCTTTTCTTATGTTTTCATGTTGCATAGGTTAGTTTATAAGCTTTGCAATGCGCTTAGTTTTTCTTGTGCTATAAGAATTATTGATCTAGGGATAGACATGGTGTTTTAACCCTAGATAAATAAATCTTTATGGCTATAGAGAAATTCGGCAACCTAGTTGTAAACATGGTGTTTAGAACTAGGTGAAAACATTGTCTTTGTTTATATGCTTTCCTATCATGTGCATACACACCTTGCACCACGTACACTCATTAGGTTTTTATTTCTCATTAGACTAATTATGCCACAAGTTGAGAGTCCTAGGAAACATTGTTGGATTGTTGGCAATTCTATCTACTCCCAACCGTCACCTTGGGGGTAGAATGTGCGCTTAAAACGTCTTGCAGGCAAGATAAAGACTCTCACTATAAGGAAATTGAAGGATGCCTAAGATAAAAATGCTTTGTCTTCTTCTTCTTCCATGCCTAGCAAAATGCTAAGCATGGGGGAGACCCTGAATCTTCAACACGGAAGTGCAACATGACGCTCTAGAAGATAAAAATAACCAAGATCATCAACGTCTCCGGATCAATGCGCAAGAAGCCGCCGATCTCATCAAAATTCTACATGGTCTCAAAGGGAAAACACTGAATACTTTTGGATATTTAGAAGCCCCATGAAGTCAAGAATCAAGACAATCGGAGGTTCCTACAAGCGGTTATGCCCGAATCACCGAGTGCAACACGTCCTGAAATCAGTTTTGGACAGCACACAGCGCTGAAGTAAAACGGACATAGCTCCCTTGTTTGAACTCCGTTTTCGATGAATGACCACACGTTGGAAAGGTAATTTCATAAACTTTTCAATAGATCTATATTTCGATATATATTCTGTTTTGGACAGAGGGTAAATCTATGAAGAAGAGACATCAAGGCGATGATGAGAACAAGAAAGAGGAGATGGTGATGACAACATTGAAGAGAAGGCGACCATTGACTCCATTAAGCATGCATGATTAAATTCAGAAGTTTAAGAGCATTGGAAAATCAAGACAAAAGCAAAGCTACATTCGATACATGGAGATGTTGGGAGAAGACGACAAAGAACTACAAAAGATGGTAACAGCTCCATGGACCTTCTCTTTTCCGAACATAAATGCTTGTAAGTATGCCTTCAACCTTAGGTGCAACCTTTTATTTTTCTCTTCCAACAATAACATGGCTACTAGGAGTACAACCTAGGTTTTTTTAGTTTCAATAAATAGGCATGACCATGTGTTCACCTCAATGTTTTATATTGCCTATGCTTATGGAAAGATGATGAAAGTTGCTGCTTTGTTTTACCTACATGAAGTTATACATGTCTTGGCTAATTGCTCTCTATAACATGATCTGAAATTAATTTAAATACGACTCTTTTATTTGTGGAGGTGAAATGACTATGCTCTAGACCCACGTACATATCTTTGCTCTTTGATTTAAGTTTATGGATAGCCGGATAACTTGTTATTTTTATGAAAACTTAACTTTTATGCTATCTACATATTTGTGATGCTCTTGCAAAGTTCTACCTACCAAAGCCATATACATATATGTTCTATGATAACAAAACCCGTAGATTGCAAATATATGTTTTGATGAGTTGGATTAGGATTGATTTCTATGGTTCGAGACTAAGAAGCTGGTCATTCCTTTGTGTAACTTTTTCATGCTAGCCTTTTTGTCCATGCATTGTGGGTTTTCACATCGAAAATTTCACAAACTTCACTGGGCATCCACCCTAAACCAAAAACATCTTTTTGTGATCACCTCCTTGTCCACAACCCAATTTGAGTATGGAGTAAAATTCTCGATGGAGATTCAAATATTCCGCAAGATTATGGAATTTATGCTTACTTTAGCAATCATTTCCCCCCTCTTTTATGCTTGAGGACGAGCATCGTTCAAGTATGGGGGTGGAGTCATTACATCATCTCTGACAAATGCTATGTAAGTATTATGTTGCAAAAGTTCTGAGGAGCAAAAGAAAAAAAAAGAAAAATGAAAAAAATTATGATGAGAAGAAAAGAAAAGTAAGGAAAAAAGGAAGAAAAAAGAAAAAAAAAGAAAGAGAGAAAAATGAGAAGGAAATAAAATAAAAGTAAAAAAAATAAAGATGCTCCTCAGTTCTTTTTGCTTCATAAGTTCTCAAGTGCCTTGATGACAAATCCATACTCAAATCTTCCAACCATGTGCAATTCGATAACGAGGACTTCACTCGTGCCTCGGGATCATCCATTTGCCACTTTCACATGTCCACCTATCTAAATGTGTGTGTTTCATCCCTCTCTCTTTCCAACATTTATTTTCCATGGCCTTTTTGACGAGTCTCGGTAATTCCAGTAGATCTCTCTCTTAATTTGACAATATTTCGGATGTATGTTTTGCTAGGATTGTTTTTAACCTTCCAAGCTCCACATAAGCCTTCCACTATCACATATGAGTAGAATAGGTTGAAAATAATCTAGTATAGGCTTGAGTGACTTGATGAGATGAGTGTTTCCATGAGCTTTTGCAAGAGATTTTCACTTATGTTGGATATGCATCTTTTTGAAAATTCTTCCATGTAACAAGGTAATGGTTTGAAGTTCGCTTAAGTTTGAGAGTATCGTGTTTATTAAATGTAGCTTGTTCTTTATTGTTAGTCTATCTTCCATAATGAAAAAGAAGCCGATCACAACTTGAACTTTAAAAATAAATTCTTAAGAGAGAGCAATTTGCCTCATCATGAATGACTAAGTGCAGGGACAACATTGGAAGGCAACGCTGATTTCCCTTTTAAGCAAGGATTACTTACTCGAGGAAGAGCAAGGTTTAAGCATGGGGGAGATGTTGACGGTGAATTTTGGTGCTCCAAACGTATTCGTTACACTTTGGTTTGAGCTCGATTATGTAACTAACCCGCCACTAGGCACACTAATGATATAACAAGTTCAACTTCGTATGTGCATTTGGAAGTGTTGTGTTTTTGAAGGAAAACATGGACAAAAGGGACGGAGTCACAACAAGTTCAAAGGAGCAAATGAGGAGTTTCGTTCGTGTTCGAGTGCTAGGCGAAATCACTTCCAAAGGTGGCAAGGACCAAGGTGCTACGACGGATCATCCTCGAGGACTAAGACGTAAAGTTCGGACTTCATACGAGAAGACCCCCTATCTTGATCGCGGGGATGACGACCTCAAAATGACACAAATGAAGGGGGCCAAGTGCAACATTTGAAGATGAGCCGCGGGGAGAAAGACGGGCCTGAACCGACCCAGAAAGGGCCTGGACCGGCCGGCCTGGTCGGATCGGCCCAGGGGGTTTTTGTGGCGGTTCGGCCCGCCCTTTGACCTAGTCGCTCCTCGGTCTATTAATAGCTCCCTCCTCCGACGGCCGCCGCATCCAATCATTCTACTGACGCCATTCACCAGAAAACCGCCGCCGCAAGATGAGGGAGAGAGTTGGATGAGCTCGTCGCAAGGATCAACACCGGCGGAGGGAAGGAAGCAAGAGGAGGACTCCAAGCCGCTGGCCTAGGGGTGTTCCCAAGCTTCATCACCGCCATCTTCATCGACGACGTTCTCCGGAGTCTCCATCACCCCTATTTGCTTCAATCCGTGTAAGATGATGGGGTAATGCCTCCGCTCGTCCCTAGGGTTAGATGAATACATGATATGTAATCTATACATGAATCTTATGCCTATCGACGCTTTATGGTCTATGCCTTTGCGAATGCTTTGTTTACATATGTTTCCGCAACATGTGGTCTTAGTAGGGTTTGTGGTAATCGTGGTGATTAGTTTAACCCTATGGATGCTTAGGTATAGATGCAGTTATACGTGAAAGTGTTTGATTACCTTGCGTAGTGACAGTACGGTGGAGGGAAAAGGCTTAGCGGCCGCATAACCGCCATGAAGCTAGTGAAGGCAACACCCTTTTCATGTAGTCGATGCATGTTCATGTGATCCTAAACCCTAGGGAGGGAACGCTTATCTACCTTAATCTCTCTCTTGCACCAACCCTCACCATCTAGTTTAACCTTAGATTTCTTAGATTAACATAGGTTAGATTGTCTTTACCTTTAGATTAATACCACTCTCAAAGGTTTTCCATCAATTAGATTAGTACTTGGTTAAGCGCTAGCAATCCCCTTGCTCCGCGGATTGACAAGAACCTTGGGGGTCACCCCATGGTGAAAAAGGTGTAGGTTCGTACGCTTGCGGATCGAAGGTTGTTACGTGTTTCAACCGTCAACAATGTTGTTGTAGAAACATGTGATTCTCTCATAGGCAAGAAAAATGATGAGCTCAAGCAAGAAGTGAAATGGCTCCGAGAGAGGTTGGCAAGCTTGATGGGCAAGGGCTAGAACAATGAGGAACAAGTGGACATCTCTCAAGATATGAAGAGCAAAGTCCAACCTTCTCAAGATAACCATGATCCCATGGTGAAGAAGCTTGAGAAGGGTGCAACCGTGACTTGCTACAAGTGTCACGGAGAAGGGCACAAGTTCTACAAATGCCCTCAATTTGCCAAGAAGATGGACAAGGGCGAAAAGAAGAAGTTGAACCCCACCATCATGAGCTCCCTCATCTACACCAAGCCCAACCGCAAGAACAAGACCAAGAGCAACACCTACGTCATCAAGAAGGCTAATGGCAAGGTGGTTGCACACAAGGTTGGGAAGATGAAGGAGGAGCGGGGTTGGAACCAACCCATTTGGGTGCCCAAGGAAGTCATCACCAACATGAAGGGGCCTCAAATGGTTTGGATTCCTAAGGCCACTTGAAGGCCATGAGGTCGGGGACTTGGGAGGCTTGGCACAAAGAAAATATGAAGATTCAAGCCAAGAAGCCAAGCTTGCAAGTTGGACATGTATTGCCCAAGTTCCCCGGTTGAGGTAATAAAAACTAGAACTTATCTCATGTATCTTTGTAGCTCCATTGCCTTGTCTAGGTTTGCATTTGTTGCTACGCCTAGTTGTTTACATATGGTAGGTTGCTTGTGTCATGTGCTAACCCATGAGCAGCTTACATGGTTAGATTAGTGTGTAGGAAAGCTACACTTGTTCTTTCATGTTGCATGTTTTCATATTTATCTCTTTGCATCATGAGCAAGCTATAGGGTTAGCTTCCCTTTTGTCATAAACAATGTGCATACATTTGGTTGGTGATTCAAACACTAAATGCACACATTTAGGAGGAGCTCATCCTATGATTTGGTTATGAGACTAACATTATTTCAAGCTTATCTTATGTAGTCCCTTGGCGACGCGTTCCGGTGCGGTACTTCATTCTAAGAGAAAGCTATTTCACTCTCAATGTGATCTAACATCTCTAAAAGAGTGAATATAGCAATATGAGCTTCACGCTATTGAGTCATGTCCTTGCGAGCTTATGTCTCTATATAAGTTCAAAGGCAATGTACTCATACATTCCTAATCCTTGTGGTACCCCAAGTGTCTTCTTTGCAAGCTTCTTTCAAGTGGTGTCACCTCAAGTGATATCATTTACAAGTGGCTCATCTCAATGTGGTGCCAACAAGGTAGAGAGGAACAAAACCCCGGAGGTATGCAAGGATCAAAAGACTACAAGTGATATCTACAAGTGGTAATGTAACAAGAACCCATTTGTCTTATCTCTTGTCCTTTAAGCTACCTCCTCACATGATATGCTCTAAGCTTCCTTGTCTTACAAGTGTTTGTAGTTGTGCACTTGATTTTCACACTATCATATTGTGCACACACTTAGGGGGAGCTTAGGTTGTATCATGATAGTCTCATGAGCTTGTGATCCACCTTAGTTATTCGCACATGTGGTATCTTCATTGATATCATACATATGGATCATGGTTCATGTGGCTTTCTCCCTTGTATTTAACATTTCTCCTTGAGCTATGTTTGCTAGGGCTTGCTAAAGTTCCTTGGAGACCTTTTGTTTTGGTCACTTTTTGGAGATTTTATTCCAAAGGGGGAGAATGTGGGACCAAAGCAAGCTAGTGTTTCCAAAGTGGGAAGAGGCAAGCTATGTGTGAACATGGGAAGAGAAGATCAAAAATGGGGGAAGTTTGATCTAGGGAGAGTTTGGATGATGGTAAGCATCCAAGCAAGTGTAAGTGGTTCTAATTTTGTCAATTGTTGCAAATTTATACTTGCTTTGCTTGTGTTGTCATAAATCACCAAAAATGGGGAGATTGTAGCGAACATGGCCCCATTTGCCATTTGTTCAAGTTGATTTTGGTGATTCATGCTAACACAAGTAATGGAACTAACCACATTATCTAGCATGTCTTTGTAGGCATTACTAGGTCCCATGGATATTACCACAAGTTAACATACCATGCCCAAGTTAACATGTCATACCACAAGTTAATATATCATGGACATGTTAAGTTACTTATAGCAAAAATAAGGACTTATAGCAAAAAACATGTCTGTCTATAAGTGATGACATGTTAAGTATGTTAAGTTGAAGCAAAGATCCAAGTTGAAGACGCAAAGGAAAAGAAGAAAAAGGCCACCGTCGGATGAACCGACGGCACCATCGGAGCATAGCGTCGGAGTACTTGGTACACAGCGCAACGACTGGAGTTAACTTGATACCGTCGGATGAACCGACGGTCCCTTTGCTAGTTGCGTCAGATGAATTGGAGAAGAGAAACCGCGAAGACAGCAGCGTCGGATGAACCGACGGTCCATTGGAGGGAACCGTCGGTCTATCCGGTGGTCGAGTTTGAACAAGACAGAGATGCGCCAAGACGAAGCCTTAAGCACCGGATGAACCGACGGGTGTGCAGCGGTTCATCCGACGGTCTCGTGGAAGCTAACAGTAAGGTTTTGGCCGCGGGGTCTTCAGCACCGAATGATCCGACGGAGCGTCGGTGTATAGCGTCGGAGCAGTTGTGTCAACGGTCATGTGCGGTGGAGGCAACGGCTAGTAGCACCGGATGAACCGACGCCCGGAAAATCATAGCGTCGGATCATCCGACGGTACTACTTTCAGCCGCTTTTAGCCAACAGCTAGTTTGATGCCTTGGGCTCTTGGGCTATTTATACCTCCTCCACTCACCCATTTGAGGTTGCTGGATTGTGTGGAAGAGCATAGGAGTGCAAGACACCTAGAAGATCACATCCAATCCATCCAAGTGCTTAATTGCTCATCCATAGACTTGCATATGCTTTGTGTATGTGCTTAGTGCTAGGCTTAGCTTAGAGCTGAGTGAGTGTAAGGTTGTGCCAACCTTGTGAGGTGATTCTTGAGTGAATCAAGGTGTACAAGGTTCGCCGGAAGCCTTGGGGCCTAAGTGGCTCACCGGCAATCGTCTTCGACCCTCCGGCTTGGTGTGGAGCGGCGAGGACACTTTGTGCGGGGGACGTGGAGACCCCCTTCCTTGGTGGAGAAGCTCCTTAGTGGAGGCGGCATCAAGGTGACCAAGGGAGCTTGGCGAGTGCCTAGGTGGCGAGCCTTTGTGGCAAGTCAAGTGGTGCTCTTGGGAGAGACTTGGTGACCGGGAAGCAATACTCTTGTGTGAGTGCTTCAACAACGTGGACTAAGGGTGGCTTAGTACCTACCGATACCACAGGATAAATCGCGTGTCAAGAGTTTGCTTCCTCTCATCCCCTTTACGTTTCCGCATTTACTCTATTGCAATCTTTGTTTGCCTTTACTTTCCTAGAGTAGTATCTTGCTAGGATTGGCTATTGGTTGCAAAGCTTATTTTGGGATGAGAGTTTCACACTAGAACAACCTTAGTTGCACATCTAGATAGTATGTTCTAGTTTATCTTTATGCAAAAGTAGTGAAGTCATAGGTTAAAGTTTTAGTTTGCCTAATTCACCCCCTCCCCCTCTTAGGCTACGAGCATCAGATTCCTTTCAGACCTCCCATCCCGCCTCATCCGCAGCTGGCTCCCACCGCCGGCCAGCGGCCCCCCCACTCCCCTCGCTCTCGTGCCACGAGCTCCCGCCGCCGTCGGCCTCCCACCCCACCTTGCCGCGCGTCATGGGCTCCCACTGCCGATCGACCTCACCCCTACCCTGCCCTACCCTGTCGCCGCCTCCTCTGCTTCTGCCCCGCCCGGCCGGCGCCTCCACCCTGCTCCACCTCTCTCTCATGCCGCTGGCCGTTTCTGCCGTGGGTGCCGTAGTCGGATGGTGGACTGTCATCGGTGGGCCCCACCTGAGGGCTAATGCTGGAAAAAAGGTGGGCGGGTGAGGTGGAGCCGGATGGAGCCACGAAAATGTGGCTCCGCCTCTCCCACACTAGCTCCGGTCACTAGAAAATCTGAGACTCCGGAGCTGAAGCCGGGTGTAGAGCACCCCGTTACGCCCTCCTTTGACAAGGTTTCACCTGGAACCGGTTTTAGAGCCCTGCCAAACAGACGCACGATACAAGCCTGCTGCCTGCCCACCACAACCAGCTAAAGTGCTAAACTACACAACACGACCATGGTCATCGACTCATCGCAGCGTGTCGTCTGTAGAAAAAAAAAAGAAAATCCTACCCTTCCCCTCTCCCTCTCCTCGATCTCCCCCCTTCCGTCCATGGTTCCCTCTTCCTGAACAGCACGGCCACATCTCGCACAGCCTGCAGCCATGGTCACCAACTTCCTGCAGAAGTACCAGCTCCAGAACCACCAGCTCATACTCCCCAAGAAGCAGTTCGTCACCTACGCCCTCTACGCGCTCATCGCCATCGCCTTCCTCCACTACCTCCTCTTCTACCCAGCGCCCGCATCTGGCAAGTCGGTGGTGGTGGTGCAGGAGGAGGTCGCAGCGGTGGTCTCAGCTCGGATGAATGCTCGCGAGCAGCTGCTTCCCCAACCTCCCCCTCCCTCTCCAAACCAAGGAGATGAAGCGTTTGGGAATCCACAAGGTAAAGCATTGGGATTTCCTGTTGATTCCTGATTTCTCATGGTGGTTGTTGCAATGAGTAATAGAAATATGCTCTGCTCCTGGAAAGATTTTGCAGCCCAGTTAAGTTCGTGCATAAGTAATTTTTGGTTTCTGAATGATTGCTAGCTCTAAATTTGGTGCCAATTTCTGGATTTCTTGATTTTGTGCATTTGATTTCTGAAAATTCTAATGCAAAATTAGCAAGAAAAAACTTATTGTGAGCTAGTCTTGGCTTCTTGCATTGTCTCTGAATAGCCGAGGAAGAAGTGCCTGGGCCGCCGCCGTGCGACTACTCCGACGGCGAGTGGGTGCCGGACGCGCGGCCGCCGCTCTACAACGGCACGAGCTGCGGCACCATCAAGGACGGCCAGAACTGCATGGCGCACGGCCGGCCCGACACCGGCTACCTCTACTGGCGGTGGCAGCCGCAGGGGTGCGACCTGCCGGCCTTCTCCCCTGAGGCGTTCCTCCGCTGGCTCCGCAACAAGCACCTGGCCTTCGTCGGCGACTCCCTGGCGCGGAACCAGGCGGAGTCGCTGCTGTGCCTCCTCGCGTCCCGCTCCCTGCCGGAGCTCGCGTACCGGGACGGCGAGGAGAACCGGTTCCGGCGGTTCGTGTTCCGGGAGTTTAATGCCACGGTGTCCGTCTTCTGGTCGCCGTTCCTGGTGAAGGTCGCCGAGAAGGCGGAGCACGCGGGCGTGCGGCACAACAACGTGTTCCTGGACGCGTTCGACGAGCGGTGGATGTCGCGGCTGGGCGCGCTCGACTTGGCGGTCCTATCCGTGGGTCACTGGTTCCTGATCCCCGGCGTGTACCACGACGGCGGCAGGGTCGTCGCGTGCCACGACTGCGCGGACCTCAACCACACCGAGACGGACTTCTTCGGCGTGTTCCGGGACGCCATCCACCGGACGCTCGCCGAGGTCACCAGACGGCACGGCGCCGGCGCCGGCAAGAAACTGGTAGTAGCACTGACCACGTTCTCGCCGGCGCACTTTGAGGGGGACTGGGACAAGGCCGGCGCGTGCCCGAAGAAGCGGCCGTACAGGGCCGGCGAGAAGGCGCTGGGGTACACGGAGTCGGAGATGCGGAAGACCGTGGTGGAGGCGGTGCGGACCGCGGCCGACGCCACCGGCGCCGGGTCCGGCCTGCGTTTCGCGGCGCTGGACGTGACAACGCTGACCAACCTGCGGCCGGACGGGCACCCGGGGCCGTACATGAACAAGGACCCGTTCGGTGGCGGCGGCGGCGCGAGCGACAGGAGGGTGCAGAGCGACTGCGTGCACTGGTGCTTGCCCGGGCCGGTGGACACGTTCAACGAGATCCTGCTCCAGACCGTCCTCCGGTGATATGATTACCTGATTACTACGATATGATCGGTACTAGGGTGGTTCTGATGATACTGGAATTGTAGCTATTCTCAAGGCGTAAGGATAGGCATTTCAGGACAAGCCGGCGACGCCATGGTCATCTTCGATGTGCATGCAAATGGGCGATATACAATGTGGCCGGCCATTCTGTGGTCGATTGGGAACGAAACGAAGGGTTTCCTTTGAAATCGAACGAATTTCCCTGCATATCAGAGGAGATCTGAGAAGCTCCTCTCTGGAATCTTGTGGTGCTGGTACTGGTAGTCTCTTAAACAAACCTACCAATTTATCGTGCAGACATTGATCCTTACTGAACTTATGGGAAGCCATGCCTGCATGCCATATGCAGGTGGTTCCTCGGCATGTGCCGGCCCGTTTGATTTGGAGCAATTTGTGCGTAACCGCTGCCGGAAGTCTCCTAGCCTCCTGGGCAGTGTTGCCTTTGCTTTGTTTGCGGTCGGCTGTTCGCTCGGTGCCACGGTGGAATGTTTGTGTCGGTGATCTGCTGGCCCGATGCCGACGGGATCACCCGATTGCGGGCTTGCGGCGGTGTGCCGAGCTTGTTGTCAGTTGTCACCCGAATCCCAGCCCGCTACCATGGCTGAACGTGGCGGCAATTAGCGGCTTGCAAAACTGCAATCGTAGAGTGAAGATGGTCTTGTTTAATTAATTCTTGTGATTTGGACTCCAATTCACTATAGGAAGGGGTATTGACTTGGGTGGTCAGCTGAGCTCAGACATGCAGTCCGGGTTCGAACCTTCGCGGTAGCACCTCGCTAGCAACGAGGGAGTCGTCGACCGAGAGTATCATAGAGAAAACTCGGTCCCTAGCGTCCTGACGCAGGGGCTAGGCTAGCCTTTAGCCCCTAACTTCAATTCACTATTTATTCGTCATATTCATCACATCGAGTCACATTTCTCTCACAGCAAGAGCTCAAACACGTACTTTTTTTCATAACTTTTCCACCAAAATGCATTATTTTAGAACTATTCATTCCTACAAATTTGACAAACTAAATGCCACCAAAGGTTGGTGGCACCTCCACCGTCGTCGTTCAATGACAGTGACACCACTGCTCTGAGGACTGGGGAGCAGCCAGTTGGACCACATCGCCCTTGTCAGTTTGTCTTCGCCGTTCAATTTTGGATGAAAGTTTATCTGAGCCGGTCAACATATTTGCGGATCACAACAACTGGAAATTCTCCCGCCGGGGGGGGGGGGGTGTTGCCCCCACGGTGTTTGCTCAAAAAAACAAGTGGAAATTCAACGTCCCACGGTGTTTGCTCAAAAAAACAACTGGAAAATCTATCTGGCTCCGGGAATTGTTTTTTCTATTTGGCTTCTAGTTTGTTTGAGATGCACGTTGGATTCTCACCTCTCAACCCTAACTCCCTCCCCCCACTCCTTTCAGCTCCTGCCTCACCATCGTGACCCTGCGCGCTGCCACCACCACGCGTGGTGGAGAAGAGGGTGCGGTGGCGACTTCCGTCTCCCTCTTGCATCGGCCACCGCACACCGACCCCTTCTCGTGGCTCCACCGCCTCCACACCTCCAACCAGCCCACCTGTGCCACCAAATCGTCGTTCCCCGGCGGTGGGCGGATCTCCCCCGCTGGGGATACCGGGCGAACTCCCGTATGCCCCTTTAATGAATGCTCCAGCGGACGCCGGTGCAGGGGATCCTTTCCACGGTGCAGACAAACATCCTTAGGTCCGTGAGTGTTTCCTATTTTCAAGGTGCTATACTCCCTCAGGCTCAGGTTACTATTATTTTTAGTTTTTTATCTTTTATAATGCATCTAAATATAAATTATGTCTAAATACGTACTTAGATTTCGTGAACTAACCTCATATATCAGCCTCCTCGGGCTATTTATATATTATTATCTAATAAACATCAAAAAGTTCAGTTGAATTCATGGCCTAGTTGGATTCGGGCTGCAGCCCACCCAGCCTGGACTCTTCTGAATCCGGTCCTCAAGGCGGTCATTCCTAGCAGCTCCTTGTTCCTCATATAGTCATATCCACAGCAGCCACCCACATATTCTCGTCGTCATGCACGATGTGGCTCAATGTTGTGAAGTAAACGGTGTCAGCGTCATCTTGCAGGCCGAGAAGAAACTCTCGAAGCTTTCTCCGGTGCTCGTAAGACTGTCCGCACTCGTCAACCTCCAAATCCAACCTCTAAAAGGTATATTCCTGTTTGGTCATCATAATTTTCCAGTTCAGTACCAGTTTCCCCGCACCCATCAACCCCTATATCTCAAACCCCAGACTAACCAACAAATGTGGAGCCCACGCGTCATACTCCTTCCCTTTTCTCTCCCTCCCGTGGCGCCCTCCACACTTCCTGCTCCCCACCTCGCCAACTCCGCCCGCTCCCCTGGTTCGCCGGCGTCGGCGCCGCGCCCTCCCCGACGAGCGGCGGGAGCGAGAGGCGGAGGTCGGGCCCGCCGCAGCGCTCCCCTACGCGCGCCGGCAGAGCTCCCTGCCCCGTCGCCCCGTGCGGAGGTGAAGAGGTCGCGGCGGCGGACGGCTACTCGCGGCCACGATTGGGGAGGCCGGGTGGAGGAAGAGCTCGCCGCGTCCTCCCGGCGGCGGCGGCGGCTCGTCTTCTCCCCTCATCGCTCCAGCCCCTCATCCTCTACTCCCCTGCCTCGCTCCTTCCCGCGGATCGAGTGGCTCCAGCCATGGCGGTGGCGCCGGGTTCCCCTTCCTCTCCGGCGGCGCCTCCCTCTCCTCCGACGGCCTCGGATCGAGCAGCGCACCGCGCGGCGCCTAGATCCGGCTGCCCCCGCCCTAGCCGGCGGTCCTGAAGACGGCGACGGACGAGCTCCACCTCGGGCTCCACCACACGCGAGATCCAGCAAGGGCTCCACCCTCGAGTTGGCCGATGGAGCAGGGGCTCCTCACCAGCAACCCTCCTCCCGGCGGCCTCCTCGGCGCGAAGGCGGCAGCAGCAGTCGTTCCCCTGCACCACGGCTTGGATGGCGCGGCGGCAGTAGCAGTTCGTGGTGGTTGGGGAGGGCGCGCGTGTGCGCGGGACCCGCGTGTAGCATTTCCTCCGTACCGCGTTGTATGTGGCGTTCCTGCGCACGAACGCAACGGTTGCGGTTGCTTTGCAGGTTGCCGATGCGGGAAAAAAAGGGGAAAAGTGACCTCCAGGCACCAGTGCGGACAGTCTAAGGCTCTTGAAATTCAGGCTGTTCGGAACCTTGAGACTCGTGGAGGAATCCTCGATGTTGGTATCCTGGCGCCAACGGTTGTCGTCTGAAGATGACGAGGAACACGTAGCAGGCATGCTCCATGTAGCAGCCATCCAACCATGGATGAAGTAGCCATCAGTAACGAAGCCATCACTGTGGTGGATGATTTCATCCGTCGGTCTCCGATGAGGCTACAGCTTGACGTACTTGAGGCGGTCCCCCACGACGGTGATGTTCCGCTCGCCCTCATCGAGCTCATCCTCATCATCATCATCATCGTCGAGGGGCTTCGGCACCACGACGTAGCGGAGCAGGGGAATGAGTTCACCCTTCGTTCGACGCGCGGCCTCGTCCTCCACCTTGAGTACGTCGTAGAAGAGGATGCCCCGCCAAAGGTCGACAAAGGCCACGGTGCCAGCGTCCCCTCCCACTGCCAACACCAAGGAGTTGTTATGGTAAAAGCGCTTCTTGCCGCGGCGGCGGCGTCGCCGCATCCGCGGCTTGTTCAGTGACACGTCGTAGGTCGTCCAGTGCCCCCGCTTGGAGTCGTAGAGGCAGAGTTTGAACTGCCCGGCAGGGTCCCACCATTCATGGCGGAGCGCAGCCACAATGCATTCTCTACTGCCCGTGTGGTCGTCGTGGTAAGCTAGGATGCCCACGTTGTCGTCATTGAAGTGATACGGGGACCACGGGAGGCGCGTGAGCGACGGCCCGTTCGACCCGCCCACCTGGTAGATTTAGTAGTCGACGTGTCTCGATTCGAACCCTTCAGCCTCGACTGTGACGCGAAGAAAGAAGAACTCCCCCTCCGCGGCGAGGATGGTCGGCTCGCAGTGGATGTGGATCTCGGTAGGGTCTGGGCTGTGGAGGCACACATAGGAGACGAGCGGCGGGCGGCGAGGGCAGAAGGTGGCCTGGATCGGCTTGCCGTTGCAGGTCACTGAAAAGGCAGTGGTGGCGTTGTCGCGCTTGGCAATGTAGGCCTTTCGCTCGAGGAGCACCCAGGGGAGCTTCTTCTGGGCAGCGGCGTAGTTAGCGGCGGAGAGGGCGGGCGGATTAAGTGAGGACCGGTAGGGCAAAGGAGTCCGCATGGTCTCAGATGATACGAAGTTGATCTGGCTCCGGATCTTGTCTTGATTTGATGCATCATGGACTATGTTACACGGATACTCCAAGGAGGGTGACGTATCCGTATCCGATACTCGTCGGATACGCATATACGGATACTCGGATACACCATTTTAGTGGGTTTTCTTTTGAGAAAGTGCGTTTCCGCATATCCGATACGTATTGTATCGGATACCCGTACCCGTACTCGTGTAACATAGATCATGGATGTATCGACGTCCCTAATGTATAGAGGTTGAGGAAGAGGTCCGTTTCCTACTCGAACTTTTTTTAGAATTGTTTCTTACTCGAAGATTGTGGCCTTGTGGGCCATGGCATTATGAAAGAAGTGGTCTGTTTACTGTTTGCTATACTTAAGGGATGTTGATTACAGTGAAGAAAAGCAGAGACGATTACTTCGAAGGACGTACAAGTTGTTGTGATGTGAAAAAAAGACACAGGGAATGGAAACAATTGTGGAATATGAAATTGTTAGTTTCCAGGGACCATCTAGGTGTAGGTCGGTGGGTTTATCCTTTAACAGCTGAGGTAAAACATGGATCTTGAGGTTAACCGAGAGGGAGAGAGGAGAGGACAAAGGGAGAGAGAATCACCGGGGGGTATAGGAAGTAGAGGATGATCACGTCTGTGCAGAGGAGTCCGTCGTCGCTGTGCAGTGCCGTGGAGATTGAGAACCGGAGCGTTCGAGGACCAGTGGATGGTCGCTCCTGGTTGTGATGAGTGATTGACAACGTGGTGTGGACTGACTCTTGGCCGAGTATTGCAGGTGCAGGTTGCGGCTTGATTTGCGTTGGTGCAGGTGAAGAGCGGGCGCGAAAGGTCTATGCCTCGCAGGGCCTCCGAGGAGTGGAGAGACAAGTAGGCTCGGCTCGAGAGACCCGGTGGCCAGCGGGGTCAAGTGCGGGCCGCATGGTGGCAAGAAAAGCAAGACGAAGTCGTCGACCGGAGCCGGTGCAGGGTAGCAGCTCACGACCGGAGTCTGCACGCGGGGTTTGTGGCGGTTCACCACAAAACCGTCGGGTTACTTGGTTGAGCCACAAAACCAAGACCGGAGGGTCGGCGGGCGGAGACGGGATCCGGGCGCGCCGAGAAGCTTCGATGCCGGCGGACACGTGGCGGGATCGCAGAGCTTGCGTCGGGAGGACGCAGACTGCGGCAAAGGCGTGGCTGTGTGATGAAGAGGATTGCTACTTGACCATGTTGCCCCTGAGGGGTGTGTATCTCATTTCAAGTTCTAGGGGTAGCTTAGTCATTTGCCCATCCCAGAGGAACTCCATATATATAGCTCTAGGGTTTCTGGGCAAACCATCCATCCGGACTGCTTCTCATTTCCCTGCTCCATAGGTGTAGATTTTCTTCACCATTTTGTAGAGAATCTGACCTCCGAGTGTATGGAAGCTTTCATGGTTGCGTTGATTTCCTTCTTGTAGCACGTGTGATTTTCGTGTCTTTTTCGGGCTATTTTTGTTGGATTTTCGTGTGTGCCTTGTTCCTTCGATTCTGAGGTGTTTGGGTTCGGATTTGTTTGTGGGGATCATGGATAGATGTCTTGTGCATCTTTGTGCTTGATCTTGACCATTCAAACTCCGGATTTGGCCTTGGATTTGAGGATTTCGGGTGGAACCCTAGCTTTTTGGTAGAGCTCGGTTGCGATTCGATTCCCGGCGATTTAGTTGGTTTGGAGGCTCAAGTTTTGGGGCATAGCATCTCCTAGGGACGCTTCACATCTTCCCCAAATCTTGTCTCAATCCACTCAGCTGTTTGGGAGAGCCATGGATGGATTGGTGGAGTTGACTTCACGTTTTTGAGCTCAGGCTGTTCTGTTAGTGGCCGGCGGACTGTCCGCCTTTGGCCAGCGGACTGTCCGCGAGCCTCCTGTTCATCGGGTGTTCGTCGCGTTTTCTTCAGTTCGTGAGCACGAGTCGTTTCGATCCGTCGAGTTTGGAGTTTTTGGTTGGACGCGGTTTGCCGGACTGTCCGCCAGGTGGAGCCGGACTGTCCGCGCCGCGCGGACTGTCCGAGGTGCTTGCCCGGACTGTCCGTGTGGGGGCTAGAATAGGCTGTAGGCTCTGGAGGTTCTGTTCGATTTTATGGACCGTCCGCCGTACGGGGTCGGACCGTCCGCCAGGCTCGCGGACTATCCGCCAGGCACTCACGGACCGTCCGCCCAGGGTCTGCCAGATTTGGTTAAGTCCTTTGCTTCTTGAGTTGTGCTTCCGCTTTGCGACTTATTTGGACTTGTTCCTAGGGTTGGTAGGTCCGCTGTGACTACACGACCTTGGCAAGCTTGTGTGTCACACCCTGAAATTTCCCAATTTCAGGATGTGAATAGAAAGAATAATTAAGCAATGAGTTTCACTCAATTTTAAAAATTTTCCAACGTTTATTTTATTTACAGGAAATATAGTATAGAAAAAAAACCCTTGTTTGTTTTTCTGAATTAAATAAATGGTTATGTGTGAGTGTTGCATTCATGCCGATGCATCTCAGTGTTTATAAGTACAAAAGGTTTTTAAATGCGCTTAGGTGTTGATCAAAACCTTCTGAGAATTTTTCAGCTTTTTCTGGAATTTATTCTCACTTTCCGTGAGCTATTTCTATTTATTAGAAGGCTCTAAAATCCTTTTCATGGGCTCCAAACATTTTATTTAGATTGTTCGTGTCTCATTCTATCTGTGGGAATTTAATTGGAATGTTGAGAATTTTCTGAGTATTTTTCTTACTTTAAAAATATTTTCTAGTCTTTACTGGAATTGTTTTCGCATTGAAAAGTAATTTCAGAAAATAAAAGGAAATCTTATCCCTTCAGTTTGGGCCGAGCCCGAGGGCCCGACCCATCTCCGCCGGCCCAGCCCCAGGCCCGCCTATGCCCAACTGGCCGGAGGCCATGGCGTACACGGCATGGCCGCTGCCGCCGTCCTCAATGTGCGTGCCAAGCCAGGCACAGGCCCACGTCCCTATAAAACTGCCACCACCCGTGGCCGCGCGTCCCTTCTCGCCTTCCGCTCCCCACCGTCTCCATCGTCGGTGAAAACTTTCCCGTGCTTCCCTGCCTCTCCTCTGCCCCTTGCGCCATCCACCCGAAATTCCCTAAACTCTTTAAGCTTCTACAATCCGATCATCACCAAATATTCTCCCAATGCAAATATGATCCTCCACGTCATGCTTAATTTCTTTGCTCTCTCCCGCCCATTATTTTTCTCTATTTCTTTCATTCAAGTGGATGCTAGCAGCCCGGCCAGATAACTCTACCTACAACTGAAGTTTCGTTTAGATTAATTGGAGTTGTGCACGGCAAGGGCTCAAGGACGGCCCAACATGCTGTTTTGTCACAGTCGAGCCACGTTATTTATGATCTCCTTTTAATTAGTTTGGCACCGGCAACCCTATGCCCTAGCTCAAAATCTCGATCTGGTCCAGCTGCTGCCGCAGCTGCTCGAGGAAGCCTCTGCCGATGCGATCCATCACACGCGGTCTCCCGTCGGTCACCGTCAACTCCGACGGCCATCCGCCATCCGCGCCCTGAGTGTCACCAAGGAAGTTCTTCCCGAGGTCGCCGTTGC
Source organism: Cenchrus fungigraminus (assembly GCA_036936925.1). Lineage (NCBI taxonomy): Eukaryota > Viridiplantae > Streptophyta > Magnoliopsida > Poales > Poaceae > Cenchrus > Cenchrus fungigraminus. The sequence continues at coordinate 59,215,630 of CM072770.1, read as the reverse complement.
CGACCTGCTGCTGGTGGTCAGCAGGAGAACGTCCATGTGAAGTTTGCATCCCGCAGCGATCTTTAACGGAATTCTGTGGTCGTTTCTATCAACTATCGTTTCCCATAGGTGAGCATATGCCATCCCTCATTCAGTTCTTTCCAAATTGTATTTTGCATCTCAAATTCTCAACTGTGTCTCCCTAATTTCCAATCGTGCCGCCGCCGCCTGCTGTTGCCTTGCGCGTTCTGCTGCTGAACTCTCGCCGTCCCGTCGTCGATCAGTCTGCGCTATCGCGAAACCGGAGCGGAGAGAGCTACACGACCTGCTGTCGTCCACGTCTTTTTGCACGGTGCGTGCCGCCTCGAGAGCGCCGCGGTATCCTCGTCGTGCCTGACCGCCGCCCAGAGGAGCAAACAAGAGCACTAGAAGGAGATCAAGCCGCACGTCATATATCCACCGGCCGTGCCGAGGGATCGAATATCTTGTCGCTGTACCGGACGAGCATGTCATCACGTCGTTTATCCTCCGTTTTGGTGAGCACACCGACGGTTTATCTTCTCCTTATTATGCAATCTCGTGCTTGTTAACATGCGTCGTTGCATCCAACTACTGCAGGACGGCTCTGCATAGCAAACAACCACGCGTGCCATGCATGTTCAACCATCGTCCCCTGCTGCCTTGGCCATGCATGCCTTGCCAAACCTTCCAGGTCGTTGGCCGTCGCTGTCGAGCAAGCAATTGATGGACACGTCAATCAGCTAGTCTTTGCAACCCTAGCAAAATAATCAATCGATCCTTGCATGCTGGCATCCTATGTGCATAGAAGCAATCACGTAATGAGCATGCAAGTGATGATGTCGTGTCTATGCAGTACGTATAATCTCTTCTCTGTATTTTTTCTTTCTACCGTATAAAAATTTCCAGTGATCTTTAGACCTATCTTGATCTATAGAATAAATAATTCTTTATCACCTATAAAATCTTTCCCCACATATATGTTCAAACAAATTTATCTATTCTTTTAATTCTTTTCTCGGATATTGCTCCATGATGACATCATCCTTACATATTGTTCAATCAGCTATCCTTTTCTTCTAAAAATCCATATCTTATTCAATTCAACTTCATTTTCGACAATTCTTTTGCTCACGTGTTCGTCTCAACGTGTAGAATAGTTTCGTACTGCTTTCAGTATGTTTTATGGTGATTGATGTACTGTTTTAAATTTATTTCATTTGTTTGCTTGTATGTGTGTGCTCCGGATGTTTGCCTTGATTGATGCGAGTAGAATGAATGTGGTTCGAGAGCTTTGAAGAGCATGAAGATGAAGAATTCTGAGTAGCAACATTACTTTGGTTAAAGGCAAGTGTGTCCTTATTCTTTTGTCCCAATAATTGTGTTTAATCACCATTGCATATGCTTGCATTAATATTGATGGGTCCTATTAAGGATTATCCTAGTCTTTATCATTATTCCTTGTCAACCTGGGTTTTACCTTTCTGTTGGGTAGCACTGCTTAGTTGCTCTACTTGGGTTATGGTGGTTTAATGAACAACAACAATGATGAATATGTTTTATTTTTATGCTATATATCTCTGGTTAATACAAGATCACCATGCCTAATCGGAACATGGAGCGACCACCCAGGACAACAGTGCAACCACAAGGACTAAATGGCTCTGGTCTTGACTGAGTAATTAGGGAAGTCTTGTGTGGCCATTACTCGCATAGTAGCTTGGGTACGGAGGAATGCTTTTATGGCTCTTCTATTCCGGATAGGTATTGGAACGGAAGTACTCTATGGCTGACCGTCCGTGAATAGAAGTGAGGTACGAAAGATAGCCTCTATGGCATATGCTACTATGGACTAATACACATGGGAGGACTCTTTGTAAAGGCCTCGTAGCGTCCCTATGCAATCACACCTAGGAAGTGTGGTATGATGCCTAGCTAGCATCGCATGGTTGGGTTCAAAGTTCTTCTGAACTTTTACGCGACTTGTGGTGAAAGTGTACAACCTCGATTAGCCGTGCTCACGGTCAAGAGCGGCCTGGACTCTCACATGATAATTGAACTTGAAGATGGACTTAAATTGTGGTTTATGGTTATGTTAGCCATATGCTTATGGCACATCTTTATGTTAATTGTGGGTTGGTATATACTTATACCTTATGAGTAATCAGGTGCTAATAAATTTTGATCAACTAAAAGTGCTTAATGCAGTCAACCTGTCAGCCTTTCCTTGTCAAGCCTCTGCATTCATACTTTCCCCACACTTGCTGAGTACGACATGTGCTCACCCTTGCTATAAATAATGTTGCTCAGAAAGAGGAAGCTGCTATGAAGATGTTGCTGTTGCTAGGCGTACGCAACCCCAGTCGACTGCTTGTGGATGTTTGGTGCCTTCGTTTCCAGGATTTAAGCGTAATACTCTGATGATATCTCTTTTCTTTACGTGATATTGTTTCTGTTATTCACTTATGTCAACTATATGCATGAAACTTGATCCTGGCATGCATATAGATCTGCACTTGGTTTTCTTTGGAAAAACAGGTGTGACATTGTGTGGGAATCCTAGGTTGTGAGTTTGGCACATAGGCCGAGTTCATCCTTCGGGAAGAATTTTTATCGGCTCCCATTCACTCCCTCCCTCTCTGGTCGCCTGATCGGTCCTTCAATTGGTATCAGAGCCGGTTATGGATCTTTGTGATTCTAACCAGTCTAAGATCCAAAGATGGCATACCAGGAACGGGGTTCGGGTCCTCCAAACTTTGATGGTAAGAACTACCAGATGTGGCAAAGGCGGATGGCTGCTTTCCTCCGCGGCAAGGGACAGATCCTTTGGGATGTTACGGTGAACACAGCTTAGGTTCATCTGATTAACTTCCTAGTTCCAGGATCGAGGGATATGCACGACGCCAACAACAAGTCGGTCGACTACTTGTTTCGTGCTCTGTGTCAATCCGAATTCGATCGGGTTCACACAGAGGACTTGGCTTGTAGGATTTGGGAGCAGTTGAAGAACGCTCACGCTGGGAACACTCAGGTTCAGGCTCGTTTGTTTGCGACGTACCAGAGAGAGTGCGAGAACTTCACTCATCTCCCCGGTGAGTCCATTGATTCCATGTTCCAGCGGTTCACTGTGATTGTGAACAACATGAGGGCTAATGTGGCCGCGCTCCCGTACGATGATCATGATAGGGCTGTGAAGCTCCTGCACTCTCTGGATCGTACCGTGTGGAGTGAGAAGGTCGAGGCCATTCTTGAGTCGGAGAAGTATGACACCCTCACGGTGGACGAGCTGTTCTCCAAGCTCAAGTCGTCCGAGGTGGACCGTGGGGTGCGAGCAAGGATCGAGAACCCGACTGACCCTCATAGTCTGGCTTTCGTTTCTGGACCAAGGACTAACACTAACATGTCTTCGAGACAGTTTTCTCTGTCTTGTCTTGTGTCCATGCCAGATGAGGAGTTCGAGGTGCTGAACGAGGAGGATCTTGCATTGCTGAGCCGGTGGTTCGAGCGCATGTACACGAACCGGAAGAACGCTCGGAGGAGCTTGGGCATGTGCTACCAGTGCGGGAAGCACGAGCACTTTATCGCTGAGTGCCCGGAAGCCATGGAGGTCAAGCCCGAGCACAAGCACCGTCCGAGGTCCGACCACAAGCACCGCTCGAGGGATGACTACAAGGGCAAGAACAAGTCCGAGCGGAGGCCGAGGAAGAGTGGTGGTCACAAGAAGAAGGAGCGAGCGATGGTTGTCGGAGCGAGCAACATCGACTCGAGCTCCTGCTACTCTTCATCGAGCTCAAGTGATGAAGATGAGAACTGGCACAAGGGCAAGCGGTCAAGCAAGAACATCAACGGCCTGTGCTTCGCCGCCCAAGGCTTTTGCGGCATGGCACATAGCTCCGCAAGCAAGAAGAGCAACAAGGATGACTCGGACTCCGACTCCGAGGATGAGGTAAACAATGATCCTGCCTTCTTGGTAGCGGAGAATGTTAGGTTGAATGAATTGCTTGACAACCGTGATGATGTGCTTAGAAAGACCAACAAGGAGAAGAGGGAGTATAGGTCTTTGCTTGGAGAGGCTAGGAGAAGGTGGTTGAGCTAGAGTCTTTGCTTGTTGATGCTAGGGCTCAAATAGATTCTCTGAAGTCTCCTCCTGTTGTGACCAATGAACCTAAATGCACTGATTGTTCTGTTTTCCTTAGAGATTTGACTGTGCTTAAGGAAAAGTATGCCTCCAAGGTTGAGGAACTAGATGTGCTTAGGGTTGAGCTAGATGAGATGAAATCTAGGCCCTCCTTGCTTGGTGCTTGCACTTCTTGTCCTGTTTTGCATGAGAAACTAGATGTATCTATTGCTTATGGTAGATCCCTAGAAACTGCTTTGAAAGCTCCTATTCCTACTTCATGCTCTACTTGTGAAATACATGCTGTGAAGAATTTGGATCTTGCACACTATGTGGATCATTTGCAGGATGAGAATGATGAGTTAAGGAAGATGATGGGTTGGTTGTATGGTCATGAGCCTCAGCTCAAGATGATGATCGAGGCATACAAGCGCTATGATGGGCAAGCGCTTGGGTCGGAAAAGATTAGGGAGAGCAGTGGTGAGGGGAAGATCGGTGATATCCCAGAGCCACCAAAAACCCACCACAAGAATGCCTATGCTCCTAAGCCAAACCCACTTAGGAACCTGTTGACTGATAAAACTCGTATCCACCTACGATCCGCAAGTGTACAGACCTACACCTTTTTCACCATGGGGATTCCCTAGGTTCTTATCAATCCGCGGAGCAAGGGGATTACAAGCGTTTGATCTAGCACTACTAACTAACTTATCCAAACCCTAATCTATGGTTAATCTAGAGAACGACTACGCTACACTAGAGAGAACGATTAAACTCACAAGATATATAAAAGACACTTGCCCAAGGGTCCACGATACTTGAACATGCAACCGCTTAAAGATACAAAACCGATCTAATCTACCGGGGGTTGTGACCACGGTTTCGCCCTTTCCCTCCCCCCGTATTGTCACTACGCGGGGGGTATTCGTGACTAGACCTATGATGATCACGGCGTATTGAAGGGTTCTAAGGGAGAAGTGAGATCTATACTCCCAACCTGGCATGGTAGCTAACCTTAAACAAGAAAGCATCTTCAACACTAGATGATAGATTGAAACCATAAAAGTTGTGATTACATCTCAAGATCGTTTACAACCCATGGACAGATGAGAAGATTACCCCATCAAGGTGCTAGGCATAGCACCGTTGATCATGGTGACACTTCCGATGGTGTCTTCCTTCTCCTCCGGGGGTGTCTTGGCAGGGCCTCGACGTCCTCCTCCACTTGTGGTTGCTTCCTTCGAGTAGAGCGATCCTCCTTGCGAATGATCTCTCTCCTCTCTAGCTTGTGGACGGCCTCTCGGGCGAATGGCTCTCTCTCTCTGCGAATGGCGGCGCCTCCACGTACTTAGGGTTGCATCATCTTCACGCTCAAGAAATGGGGGGCCGAACCGACACAGGAATGGGCCAGGCCGGTCGGCCTGGGCCGACCGGCCCAGGCCCATCCTGGTCAGGTTCGGTCGCCCCTTCGCTCCCGTGGGTCCTCTTGATATTTTGCACTTTGCCCCCTCCAATTGCATCATTTTGACGATGTCATCCTCAAGTCCAAGATGGAGGGTCTTCTCGCATGAAGTTCGGTCTTTTACGCTTGAATCCTCGGGGATGTCCTTTGTAACACTTTGGCCCTTGCCACCTTTGGGAGTGATTTCATCATGCTCTCGAACACGAACGGGACTCCTCATTTGCTCCTTTGAACTTGTTGTGACTCCGTCCTTTATGTCCATGTTTTCCTGCAAAAACATAACACTTCCAAATGCACATACAAAGATGAACTTGTTATATCATTAGTGTGCCTAGTGGCGGGTTAGTTTCATAATCAAGTCCAAACCAAAGTGTAATGAACATGTTTGGTGTACCAAAATACACCGTCAACATCTCCCCCTCGCTTAGATCTTGCTCGTCCTCGAGCAAGTTTCTCGCAAAAGAACTTTTGTCCAAGGTGTTGAAAACGTGCTCCGCTAATTCTTCCTTCACAAGTTAGTCAATCCTTTATCTTTAATATAATAAACATAAAGCAATGATCATCATACATAAACATGGGCGTTTAGAATTTTTACCAAATTGAGATTTACCCCACAACTCATACCTTTCACTCGAGGTCCTCAATTCCAGCCATGCTTACTTCTTTGCTTCCATTGGAGGGTTTTCATGATTTTTCAAAAATAAAATTCCTGCAACAAGTATTAGACAAAATCCTTTCTCCAAGTTCTCACATGTCGCTCATATGAAGTGGCTATCCTAACAATTCACAAACTCTCACCTCCCATAAGTCTCTCATATATCATGTAAAGTGGAGCTATAGGTATGGCTAGTGTAATCACCACAAATATTGTCAAACTCAGAAATTCCTCTAATGGGTGTTTACCTTTCAAAGCCAATGATCATGAGAATAAAACCATGATGTGGGGATGTCAAGGATAAGAAGATATAGAATGGTGGACATGTGCAAGGGCAAAAGAAAATAAGACTATGAGGCACCAATGATGTCCTCGTTGTCGGATTGCACATGGTTGGAAAAATGAAAGTTTCGTCTCTTAACAACAACACGGCATCCTTCCTTACACTTTATTTAACCTTCACTTGATTCATCCCTCTTCATATCTTTCTTGCATTTCCTCTTTCTTTCTTTCTTTCTTTCTTTCTTTCTTTCTTTCTTTCTTTTTCTTTTCTTTTATTTTCTCTTTCTTTTCCATACACATATTTTTTTCTTCTACTTCTCTCTCTCTCTTGACATCTTTACCTCTCTTTCAAAGCTCTTGCTCATCTCTTCTTGCATAAACACAATCTGAATTTTAAATAAAAACTATGCTAGAGACGAGACGAAACTTCGAACATAGGTTGTGTTCAAGGAATACAATGTACAAAAGAGATATTATGGTTTGGGTATGGAATTCGGCGATGTACGGGACTTTCGATGTGAGAGTCTCGTTACCGAATACATGACGAGGCTAGCAATAAAATATATATACAAGGACATGATCATTGCTCGAAATTAAAACTTCCAAGAGAGAAGGATCCTAGCCCAACTCATTATGCTAACCGCACTTATGGTGGAGCGAAAATTGAATTGGCTTTGTATAGGATTTTTCTTATTCTCTCAATTTGGAAAAAGAGAGTTTGCTAACCTTTATTACAAGGATTTTTCATATAATTTTCAGAATTAAACTCCTCCAACATTAGCATCAAACTTAGCACAACCGAAATGAAGTTCTAGATCAAAGCATGATGCGGGTACTTTTAAAGGTAAAAACTCCACTAAGCACCACGGTAAATGTTTCAAACCAATCGCTCATGCTTATATATCAAAAATTAAAGACAAACATACAAGTGAAGAAAGAAAAAGCTTTGCACGAGACAAAAATTTAAAAGACACTTTTTATTTGATTTTTTGACTCGAACACTAAATTAACACACCTAAAAATTTAAAGCACACCTAAAAATTTAAGACTCAAACTTTCGCAAAATCTAGACCAAACCAAACTAAACTCACTAAGGCAAAATTTTTTAAGATCTAGCTAGCTAGCTCTCCCCCACGCTAAAACCATACGACATCCTTGTCGTATCTTACAAAAATTCTAAGGGGGAAAACCCTAACTTCCTAGTGGAACTTCCCACAGCTCTTGCACCACCTTTTCTTCATGTTGCCTACCATCCCAAATAACTTCCTCACGTTCCGATTAAGGAACTTGTAGTCGTCATCGACTACTCGTTCCAAATCCTCCATTCTTTGCCTCATCACCTCCGTAGCCTGGAAACACTCCTCGACCGATGTGTAGAGATCCGAGATGGAGTGACGGTAAGCCGCACAACATAACGGATGCATCCCGAATGGGTCGCCGTTGCCGGGGTCGTCGTCGTTGTTGCCGTCGTCGGGATCTCCGCCGCCGTTTGGACCTTCGGGAGTCTTCTCTTTAGGCACCTCCTCCCAATAGAAGAGGTCATTGTCGTCCCTTCCGGCGGCTACCCACAAGCTCGGGCTGCGGTCATCAGAGTAGTCACTCCCCCCGTAATCTTTTGGCTTGGGCGACTCCTCCTTGTAGTCTTTCCTCTTCATGCCTCGGAGTCGCTCCGATCTACGGACGGGAGTAGAGACCCTCTCCTCCTTGACATGGTGGCGAGATGCGATCGACCCGGTCGGGACACACCCTCCGCAACGGATGTGGGCGGTCCTCTTGATCTCCATTGATGGCTTGAGCTCGCATCACTTCACCTCCTCCGGCTTCAAAGGCTTCTCAGCGCGCTTGATCTCCACGCTCCTTGGGGACGTCATGGCTCCTACTAGGGTGCAAAAGGATGTGAATTGGGATGGATTCCCGAGCTCCAATCTCGTTCCTTTAAATAGTCCGAGAAGGAATGCCCTAGAACCCATCTTTTCCTTTTCTTGACTTTCCTAAAATTCTCTGACCAAACAAGGAAGTCGAAGACGCGCGTCCCAGAGAAAAACGGGGGAACCGCCGCCCTGGGCCCCTGGGCCGATCGGACCGGGCCGGCCGGCCTGCCCTGGTTCACGGGCCGGTTCGGTCCGGTTTTTTGTGTGCCCCACTATTTTTCAATTGCTAGCCCATGTGGAAAAGTTGGCCTGGTAAAACTCCGCGAGAAACTCCAGAAAAATAAAAGAAGAGCTATTTACAAAATGCTCACCTTGTTTTACGTCCTAGGCTTGACGTTCGGGCTCATCCTCCATGATGAAAATATCAATATGGTGAAGGGGCACAACGTCGGGTTCGAAATACACCTTAAGCCGTTGACCATTCACCATGAATTGATCACCTTTCATATCCATGATGGTAACCGCTCCATTGGAGAGTACCGAATGAACAATGTAAGGTCCATCCCACTTGCTTTGCAATTTCCCCTTTCCGAAAGTTTTGAATCTCGAATTATAGAGGAGGACCTTATCTCCTTCTTTAAACTCCTTCTTCTTTAATCTTTTGTCATACCACCTTTTGATCCTCTCTTTGTATATGCTTGCGTTTTCATAAGCTTTCAACCTCATCTCCTCTAGCTCGCTTATTTGGATTCTCCGTTTTACCACCGCGGCGTCTAGATCGAGGTTCATCTCTTTAATTGCCCAATAAGCCTTATGTTCTAGGTCAACCGGAAGGTGACAAGCTTTGCCATAAACAAATTGATATGGGGTCATACCTATCGGTGTCTTGAACGCCGTTCGATATGCCTACAAAGCTCCATCCAACTTCTTTGACCAATCCTTGCCTCCCTTCTCTATAGTCTTGTTAAGGATGCTCTTGAGTTGCCTATTCGATGTCTCCGCTTGTCCGTTGGTTTGTGGGTGATAAGCTGTAGAGACTCTATGTTCAATCCCCAACTTGGACAAGCACTTCTTAAAGTTCTTCCTGGTGAAGTGAGTTCCTCCATCGCTTATCAAAATTCTCAGAGTACCGAAGCGAGGGAAAATCACACTCTTAATCATCGCAATGGATTCTTCCGTGGAAGCTTTACGACATGGCATGGCCTCTACCCACTTGGATACATAATCAACCATAACTAGGATATGCTCAAATCCATGTGAGTTTTTGAAAGGCCCCATGAAGTCAATTCCCCAAACATTGAACAAATCGATTTGTAGATTATAATTCAAGGGCATAGCATTCCTTTGAGAAATGTTTCCGGTCCTTTGGCATTCGGGGCATGATGCAACATATATCTTAGTATCTTCATGCATCTTCGGCCAAAAGAATCTGCTGGACCACACTTTTGCTTGAGTCCGAAAATGACTATAGTGTCCACCGTACTCCGCCGAATGACACTTTCTCAAAATGTCTTGCCTCTCTTCTCTTGGTACACATCTTCTCATAACTCCATCATTCCCAAGTTTGAAGAGGTAAGGTGAATCCCAAAAATATTTCCGGCTCTCGGAGATTATCCTCCTTTGAGTGTTTTTATCTAAGTGATCAAGAGGCATTCTCCGAATTGCTCGAATGATATCGATCATCCAAGTATCCTTGTCGAGTATTCGGTAGAGGTGGTCATCTCTCATCTTATCCTCTATGGGCTCTTTGTCATCTTGTCCACGGTTCATCCTAGACAAATGATCGGCCACAACATTTTCCACCCCCTTTTTATCACGAATTTCAACATCGAACTCTTGAAGAAGAAGGATCCACCGAATCAATCTTGGTTTAGCATCCTTCTTAGCCAAAAGATACTTGATGACCGCGTGATCGGTGTAAACAATGACCTTCGAATTCACAATGTAAGATCTGAATTTTTCAAAAGCAAATACTACCGCTAGCAACTCTTTTTCCGTAGTGGCATAATTTAATTGTGCCTCACTAAGAGTTTTACTAGCGTAGTATACGGTGTGAACTCGGCCTTCCTTTCTTTGACCTAAAACCACCCTTACGGCATAGTCACTTGCATCGCACATTATCTCGAAAGGTTGGCTCCAATCTAGAGGATGAATGATAGGAGCACTTACTAAAGCATTTTTCAAGGTCCGGAATGCCGCTAAGCACTTCTCATCAAAGTCAAAAGCCACATCCTTTTGAAGAAGTTGTGTCAAAGGCTTAGTGATCTTTGAGAAGTCCTTAATAAATCTTCTATAGAATCCGGCATGGCCTAGAAATCTCCTCAAAGACTTAACATCCGTTGGAGGTGGGAGTTGCTCAACCGTCTCCACTTTAGCTTTGTCCACTTCAATTCCTCTCTCGGATATAACATGTCCGAGCACTATGCCTTGCTTTACCATGAAGTGGCACTTTTCCTAATTTAACACTAGATCGACCTCCGCACACCTCGTGAGAACCTTGTCAAAGTTTGCCAAGCAATCCACGAATGTTTTCCCATAAACGAAAAAATCATCCATGAACACCTCGACAATTTCCTCGATAAATTCTGAGAACACTGCCATCATGCAACATTGAAAAGAGGCCGGAGCGTTGCATAAACCAAAGAGCATCCTTCTATATGCAAACATTCCATAAGGGCAAGTAAACATTGTCTTGTGTTGATCATCCGGGTGAATGGGAATTTGCATGAACCCCGAGTACCCATCGAGAAAGCAAAAATAAGCGTGGTTTGCTAATCTCTCGAGCATCTCGTCAATGAACGGTAGGGGGAAGTGATCTTTCTTCGTTGCTTTTTTTAGCTTTCGATAATCGATACACATCCGCCATCCGGTCACGGTTCTTTGTGGTATTAACTCGTTCTTCTCATTCTTCACCATGGTTAAACCTCCTTTCTTCGGCACACAATGTACTGGGCTCACCCACTCGCTATGCGGCACCGGGTAGATGATTCCAGCATCAAGTAGCTTGATAACCTCCTTCTTTACTACCTCTCGCATGGTATGGGTTAGCCTCCTTTGATGATCCACTACGGGCTTACATTGGTCTTCCATAGGTATACGATGAGTGTAAAAGGCTGGGCTAAGTCCTTTGAGATCATTGATTGAATATCCAATCACCTTCTTGTGCTTTTTCAATAAATTCAACTACTTCTCATTTTCTTCGGGACTCAACTCGTCGCTCACGATGACTAGATAAGTCTTGTCTGGGCCCAAAAATTCGTACTTTAATCCTTTGGGCAAAGGTTTGAGATCCACCTGGGGAACTTGTGGCTCTTCGGGTTTAGTGTCTCCTATGTCTTCGAATTTTTCTTCCTCCACGCTTCCATCTTGTGGTTCTAATCCCTTCGTTGCTTCCTCTAGTTCTTCATCTTGTTGATCATTCGATTGATTCTCCATCGCTCTTTGCAGCGGGTCTCTAAGGGTTTCAACAAAACAAAGACTACCTACCTCCTCTACTTCTTCATCTTCGGGAGGAAAAGGTGAAGGGTGACTAGAAGCGCGAAGAAAATTATTTGTGTACTTATCTCCATTAAGATTTATTGTTACTTTGCCTTCTCCGGCATCCAACACGGCATCAACCAACTTAAGGAAAGACCTACCTAGGATTATGTGATCATGATTATTATAGTAGGCATCTATAACAAAGAAATCGGTTGGTATGCACTTTCCAGAGATGATTACATTAATGTTGCAAGCAATACCTAGAGGTTTAATAGTTCTACCATCTCCCATGATTAACTTTGTTGAAGTTGGAGCTAAGTCTAGGTTATGGTCTTGAACTGTATCGTAAATCTTGGAGGATAGGACACTTACTTGGGCTCTGATGTCGCATAAAGCTTTGCATTGAACTCCGTTAATCTCGCAACTCAAGTGTTGTGTCGTCTTCTCCTCTTGGTCGGATCCTATTGCATAAACTTCGGTGAGGCAAGCATATGGCGATGCTTCGGGCTTGATCCCCATGATTCTTTTTACCTCGGCTATGTGATCCGGATCCACTTCATCATCACTAAAGAGCTTTCGAAAGATCTCACTGGTGGTTTCAAGATCGTACGAACTCTCCGCTTGCTTTTCCGGTGGGAAGTCTACTTCTAATGCTCTCGCCATCCCCTTTTGGTTAGGGAATGGTCTTCTCTTGTCGAATACTTCTCTATAATCAATTGGAACCCAATCCATTTGCTCGAACTCCCTTAATGGCTTCGCGCTTGACATACTCCTCTTGTTTGTTTCACTTGACTTGGCGAAGTCAACGTTTGGGGTAGTTCTTGTCTTGGTGTGTACTTCTTCAAGCTTTTCCGGGATTGGCTCCTCTTTCTTGTCTTCCGGGGTTGCCTTTTTGGAAATTTCAGCACATGTCTTCATCCTTGAATCGTGTTCCAGCCCTCCCGAAAGTCTTGTTTCCCAATCTCTTCGCATGGCCGCCGCTTTGCTAATCTTTTGTAGAAGTTGAGCGGTTTCCGTGAGTGTTTTCTCCATGAGATCCCTACCTGCACACATTTGAACATGTTTCATGCAACTAGGGGTTAGGGAAAAGAAAAATGTATGCAAGAGTACGTCACCGGAGAAGCCGAGTCTTGGTCCTTGTTCAATGAACTCATTAAATCTATTCCAAGCTTGGTCTATCCCTTCCTCTTCTCCTTGCGTGAAGGTGATCACTTGCCTCCTTAGATATTGAACCTTGCTTATTGGAAAAAACTTCTCGCAAAATTTCTTCGTCAACTTGTTCCAATTGCCTTCAACTTCAAAGGACACAAACGAGTACCACGTCTTTGCTTCACCGGCAAGTGAGTAGGGAAAGAGGTTCCACTTGAACCATTCGTCGGGAACTCCTTCTTGACGCACCGTGTTGCATAGCGTCATGAAATGCCTTATGTGTCTATATGGGTTCTCCGTCTCCATCCCTCCAAATGGGGTTGCCACCGCCATCTCGATGATCCTAGCTTTGATTTCATACTTGGTCGCTTCAAGCTTTGAATCCGACTCTTGTACCTTTATGTCTTCACATCGAGGGCTAGCGTAATCCCGTAGCGATTTCTCCGGTTCTTCCACAGGGTGGTTGGCGAACGCCATCTAGACAACAAAATAAAAAAACAAAAACAAAACAAAAATGGTTTTCTAGGTAATAGGGGTTAGGTGTTAGCAATGAACGATAAACAAAAACAAAATTAAATGCAAAACCAAACGATGTAAACTGGCTTGCTCCCCGGCAATGGTGCCAGAAAAAGGGGCTTGTTGACGGATAAAACTCGTATCCACCTACGATCCGCAAGCGTACGGACCTACTCCTTTTTCACCACGGGGATTCCCTAGGTTCTTATCAATCCGCGGAGCAAGGGGATTACAAGCGTTTGATCTAGCACTTCTAACTAACTTATCCAAACCCTAATCTACGGTTAATCTAGAGAACGACTACGCTACACTAGAGAGAACGATTAAACTCACAAGATATATAAAAGACACTTGCCCAAGGGTCTACGATACTTGAACTTGCAACCGCTTAAAGATACAAAACCGATCTAATCTACCGGGTGTTGTGACCACGGTTTCGCCCTTTCCCTCCCCCCGTATTGTCACTACGCGGAGGTATTCGTGACTAGACCTATGATGATCACAGTGTATTGAAGGGTTCTAAGGGAGAAGTGAGATCTATACTCCCAACATGGCATGGTAGCTAACCTTAAACAAGAAAGCATCTTCAACACTAGATGATAGATTGAAACCATAAAAGTTGTGATTACATCTCAAGACCGTTTACAACCCATGGACAAATGAGAAGATTACCCCATCAAGGTGCTAGGCATAGCACCGTTGATCATGGTGATGCTTCCGACGGTGTCTTCCTTCTCCTCCGGGGGTGTCTTGGCAGGGCCTCGACGTCCTCCTCCACTTGTGGTTGCTTCCTTCGAGTAGAGCGATCCTCCTTGCGAATGATCTCTCTCCTCTCCTTCCTCTCTAGCTTGTGGACGGCCTCTCGGGCGAATGGCTCTCTCTCTGCGAATGGCGGCGCCTCCATGTACTTAGGGTTGCATCATCTTCATGCTCAAGAAATGGGGGGCCGAACCGACACAGGAATGGGCCAGGCCGGCCGGCCTGGGCCGACCGGCCCAGGCCCATCCTAGCCCGGTTCAGTCGCCCCTTCGCTCATGTGGGTCCTCTTGACATTTTGCACTTTGCCCCCTCCAATTACATCATTTTGACGATGTCATCCTCGCATCCAAGATGGAGGGTCTTCTCGCATGAAGTTCGGTCTTTTACGCTTGAATCCTCGGGGATGTTCCTTTGTAACACTTTGGCCCTTGCCACCTTTGGGAGTGATTTCATCATGCTCTCTAACACGAACGGGACTCCTCATTTGCTCCTTTGAACTTGTTGTGACTCCGTCCTTTATGTTCATGTTTTCCTGCAAAAACATAACACTTCCAAATGCACATACAAAGATGAACTTGTTATATCATTAGTGTGCCTAGTGGCGGGTTAGTTTCATAATCAAGTCCAAACCAAAGTGTAATGAACATATTTGGTGTACCAAAATACACCGTCAACAGAACCGACTAGACACAACCCCAGCTCCACCCGTGTTTCCTCCACACACCGATAACTTTAAAAAACCCATCAAGTTCAAGAGTGACTTGGGGAACGAGTTCTTTGAGAAGAAGGGAGAGAAACCAAGTGAGGAGAAGGCACAGCCCAAAGAGAGCCCAAAACCAAAGCCAAAACCGAAACCCTTCCATTGTGAGCATTGTGGGAGGGATGGACATCTTGCTGAGTTTTGCTTCAGGTGGAAGCATGAGGAGAGGTTTGCTAGGGAGATGGCAAACAAGGACAGGTACCGCCCTTCTCATGGTGTGCCTGAGCCTCGTATGGTGCCAAGAGGTGAGGGTGTGGTGCGTACCATTTACCCTCGAGAGAGGCGTGAGTTTGTGCCTCGAGGTGTGCCACCACAGAGAGATGGTGGTAGGCGTGTTGGGTTCAGGCGTGGTGGGTTTGCTGGATGTTCCTTCACTCGTGGCCAATACGAGTATGGGGGGAACGATCACAGCTTTAGGTCCCAGAGGAGCTACGGGCCACGGTCTCCACTTCGTGGCACACGTAGTCCTCCAAGGGGATGTGTGGGTGTTCCACCTAGGAGAGATAGGATGGATTTTGCTAACCCCACTTTTGAGCAAATGGCACAGCACTAGTTTGATTCGTTTTGTACTAACCCCAGTGCTGAGTCATTTGCTCACTCTCGCGCTTGTTTTTTATTTTGCAGGTGGGATGCAGGGAGAGCTTTTGGTTGATCGACTCCGATTGCTCTCGACACATGACCAGAGATCGAAGGTGGTTCTCCAGCCTCACCCCGGTGATGACCAAAGAGTACATCACTTTTGGGGACAATGGGAAAGGTAGAGTGCTTTCAGTGGGCACGGTGAAGGTGAGTGAGTCTATGACTCTTAGGCGTGTTGCTCTTGTCAAGTCTTTGGGGTTTAATCTTCTTTTGGTTTCCCAGCTTCTTGATGAGGGTTTTGAGGTCCGTTTCAAAATGGGTGCTTCGTGTGTTTTGGATTCTCAAGGTGATCTTGTGTGCACGATCATCCCCGAGGGTTAGATTTTCAGAGCTGATTTTTCTCAGTGTGTCGGCTCTTCTCGTTGTTTGGTTGCTGGTGTTTCGGCCGAGCTTTGGAAATGGAATAGGAGACTAGGTCACTTGAGTTTTGACTTGCTGTCACGCTTGAGTGAGCTAGGTTTGGTCCGAGGATTGCCTAAGTTGAAGTACCAAAAGGATTTGGTATGTGCTCTATGTAGGCATGGCAAAATGGTCGCCGCCTCTCACCCGCCTCTGACATCCGTTATGACAGAGAGGCCATGCGAGCTGTTCCATATGGATTTGGTTGGTCTAGCTCATGTGTGCTCGGCGGGTGGGAAATGGTATGTCCTTGTGATAGTGGATGACTATTCTCGCTATGCTTGGGTCTTCTTTTTGGCTGACAAGGGGGAGACATTTGGTTTTGTCCGGGATCTAA
This sequence comes from Cenchrus fungigraminus, assembly GCA_036936925.1. Lineage (NCBI taxonomy): Eukaryota > Viridiplantae > Streptophyta > Magnoliopsida > Poales > Poaceae > Cenchrus > Cenchrus fungigraminus. Next base: position 59,199,207 of record CM072770.1, on the reverse strand, counting down.
TCTTGAGGTTGAAGAATGAGAGGAATGGAGATGTTGTTCGAGGTATTCGTAGCGACAATGGCACTAAATTTAAAAACTCTCGTTTCGAAATCTTTTGTCGTGATTTGGGTCTCGAACATCAATTCTCTTCTCCCTATGTGGCTTGTCAGAATGGTGTGGTTGAGAGGAAAAATTGTTCCCTTTGTGAGATGGCTCGGACGATGCTCGACGAGCATAGGACTCCAAGGAGATATTGGGCTGAGGCGGTGAATACCGCGTGCCATGTTGGGAACCGGATTTTTCTTCGGGCTTTCTTGAACAAGACATGCTATGAGCTCATGCACGAGCGAGCACCTAGAGTGAGCCATTTCAGGACTTTTGGTTGTCGGTGCTTTATTCTCAAGAAGGGTAGCCTTGATAAGTTTGAGTCGAGGTCTTCCGATGGAATTTTCTTGGGTTATGCTAATCATTCTCGAGCATATCATGTGCTCAACCTTGATACTAACCTAGTCATGGAAACTTGCAAGGTTACCTTTGACGAGACCCAGCCATGCAGCTCGTCTGTCTTTGAGTGTGCAGGTGACGACGAGGTTGGCAAGAAGATCTTTGAGGACGAGGAGGATGATGCTGGAGAGGATGATGGTGAAGCTCTAGCCACGCATGTACCCTCTACTTCCACTACGACGACTACGGTGCAGGATGGTCCATCCCCTACACCGACTACGACAGCAAGATCAAGTGGAAGTAGCTGCTGAGGGGGACATTGTCTCCAGGCGAGAGGCACCGAGGCGCGTTCAAGTTGATCATCCGCCTTCAAGAATCATCGGCGACATCAACGAGCGTACGACACAGTCGAGGTCCAGAAATGCTTCTCATTTTGCTCATTCAGCTTTTGTTGCTACCTTTGAGCCAAAAGACATTGGACACACGCAATCTGATCCTAATTTGGTGAATGCCATGCATGAGGAGTTAGAGAATTTTGAGAGAAACCAGGTGTGGGAGTAAGTAGAGCCACCACCAAACTGCAAACCTATTGGGACAAAATGGGTGTGGAAAAACAAAGAGGGTGAGAATGGTGAGGTGGTGAGGAACAAATCGAGGTTGGTTGCTCAGGGTTATAGCCAGAAGGAGGAGATAGACTATGAGGAGACATTTGCTCCTGTAGCCCGTTTGGAGGCAATCAGGATTCTTCTAGCCTTTTCTGTGGCTAAAGAATTCAGGTTGTACCAAATGGATGTGAAGAGCGCCTTCCTGAATGGGTTTTTGGAGGAGGAAGTTTATGTGAGGCAACCACCTGGGTTTGAGAGTGTTGAGTTTCCCCACTGAGTGTACAAGCTGAGGAAGGCTTTATATGGGCTGAAACAAGCTCCCAGGGCATGGTATGGCAGGTTGAGAGGGTTCTTGTTCAGCAAGGGGTTTGAGATGGGCAAGGTTGATAAGACTCTTTTTCTCCTCATGCAGGGCAATTCAGGTGTACGTGGATGGTATTGTCTTTGGCGGCTCGTCTCACTCTTTGGTTGCAAGGTTTGCAGAGGACATGAGCAAAGAATTCAGAATGTCTATGATGGGAGAGTTGCAGTTCTTTCTCGGGCTTCAAATCAAGCAGGCGAAGGAAGGAACCTTTGTGCATCAAGCCAAGTACACGAAGGACATCCTCAAGAAGTTCAAGATGGACGACTCGAAGCCCCTGTCGACACCGATGAGTACGACTACAGCGCTGGACGCGGACGAGGACGGAGAGCCCGTGGACCAGAAGGAGTACCAGAGCATGATCGGCTCCCTCTTGTACTTGACGGTGACGAGGCCGGACATCCAGTTTTCTGTGTGTCTATGCGCTCGTTTTCAGGCGTCGCCGAGGACTTCACATCGGCAGGCCGTCAAGCGGATATTCAGGTATCTTTGATACACTCCTGAGCTTGGTTTCTGGTACTCGGCGTCCTCTTCCCTTTCGCTTCTTGGTTTTTCGGATGCCGACTTTGCGGGGTGTCGAGTCGATAGGAAGTCGACTTCGGGGACGTGTCAGTTTTTGGGTTCTTCGCTTGTTTCGTGGTCTTCTCGCAAACAATCTAGTGTAGCCCAGTCTACCACAGAAGCTGAGTATGTCGCTGCCGCTAGTTGTTGCTCCCAGCTGCTCTGGATCACATACACTTTGAGTGACTTTGGTGAGGAGTGTTCCCATGTACCTCTCATGTGTGACAGCACGAGTGCCATCAGTGTTGCCAAAAACCCCGTGCTTCACTCCAGAACCAAATATATAGAAGTGAGGTACCACTTCCCGAGAGACAATGTTGAGAAGGGAAACATAGATCTCATCCATGTGGCAACCGAAAAGCAGCTCGCCGATATTCTAACAAAGCCTTTGGACCAAGCTACATTTGCTCGTTTGCGAGAGGAGCTTGATGTTGTTTTTCCTTTTTGAGCTTCGGTTGGGGGTTGATGTACATATGCATGGTGCATTTTTATTTATGTATCATATCATGTTTGCATCTTTGTATCATAGACTGCATTTGTATCATATGCTCTAGAGATGTGCTTCTTTTATATGCTCTGATCACCATGATATGCTGGATATGAGCTTATGACTTGCTAGTGATGCTCATGAGATGTATAGCTGTGCTCTTGGTAGGTTTGGGATGTATATGCTTGTGGATGGCTTACTTTTGTAAAAATGCTATACATGATCCTCTCTTGTGAGTTGAATGCCTCTCATATTCAAAATTGTGCGTTTATGGCTATATCTTGCTTAATTTGGGCTTGGAACCATGTTCTTTTCATTTGGGGTCAAAGACCCATTTGTCATCATGAATGTTTAGCCTACATGCTACCTTGTGGAGAAGCCTAAGCTTCTTTTTGCCGCAAAGGCACTTCATGTACCATGCTTAATCTCTAAATCATGAAATTGGTATATGAAATGCTTGTGCTTGAAAAATATGCTTTCATGTCAAATTTGCTTTAAATTCCTTATCTTGGGTGCTAAACCATTGCATGATGTTCACCAATGAGAAGTCTCATATCTAGAAGTGGACATATGGCTCGGTGGCTTTGAGATGACATGAGATAGCTTGTAGGTATTTGTGATGATCTTGTGATGAGAATGTGTGACCTTGCATGAAGTTTGTGGGCTATGTGTTGTTTGTGCTCATTTTCACCATGTGTAGGTCCTATGCTCATGAGAGGGATTTCTTTATGAAAAATGCTTCTTTTGATTATGGCTATGTCACATGCTTATATGTCCCTATCTATCTTGTTGGTGATGCTTGTACTAAATGTTGTGGCTATCTTGCTTGTCTTTGTCTCATTTTTAGCATGTTGTAGTGCTCTTTGTATATTTGAGAAGCACATACTTGCATTTGTAGCCTTGATTCATGCATTACCAACAAGGGGGAGGAAAGTACCCAATTCATGTTTCCAGGGAGAGTATTGCATGAAGGGGAGAAAAATTGGGAGAAATGCATTTGTTCAGGGGGATCTTGCATTCATGCATTTGAGAGCTCTTTTTCGCCTGAATTTTAGTTGTGCTCTTTTGCCGATAGTGTCGAGCCCTTTTGCCTCACCTTGAGGAGTGGGCAATTTTGGAGCATTTTATCTCGGTTGGTCGAGCCGTTGCCCTTGTCTTAGGGGACCGAGATTTTTCTCTCTCAAGTGATCTTGTTTTGGTTTTTGTTCGACGTTTGATCACTTGTTTGCATTTTCATTCATTTCTTTTCTTTTCCTCTTTTCTCTGAATTGGTTACTATGTGTGTGTTGTCAATGCACTCATCAAGGGGGAGATTGAAGACCGGAGCGTTCGAGGACCGGTGGATGGTCGCTCCAGGCTGTGATGAGTGATTGACAACGTGGTGTGGACTGACTCTTGGCCGAGTATTGCAGGTGCAGGTTGCGGCTTGATTTGCGTTGGTGCAGGTGAAGAGCAGGCGCAAAAGGTCTATGCCTTGCGGGGCCTCCGAGGAGTGGAGAGACAAGTAGGCTCGGCTCGAGAGACCCGGTGGCCAGCGGGGTCAAGTGCGGGCCGCATGGTGGCAAGAAAAGCAAGACGAAGTCGTCGACCGGAGCTGGTGTAGGGTAGCGGCTCATGACCGGAGTCTGCACGCGGGGTTTGCGGCGGTTCACCACAAAACCGTCGGGTTACTTGGTTGAGCCACAAAACCAAGACCGGAGGCTCGACGGGCGGAGACGGGATCCGGGCGCGCCAAGAAGCTTCGATGCCGGCGGACACGTGGCGGGATCGCAGGGCTTGCGTCGGGAGGACGCAGACTGCGGCCAAGGCGTGGCTGTGCGATGAAGAGGATGGCTACTTGACCATGTTGCCCCTGAGGGGTGTGTATCTCATTTCAAGTTCTAGGGGTAGCTTAGTCATTTGCCCATCCCAGAGGAACTCCATATATATAGCTCTAGGGTTTCTGGGCAAACCATCCATCCAGACTACTTCTCATTTTCCTGCTCCATAGGCGTAGATTTTCTTCACCGTTTTGTAGAGAATCTGACCTCCGAGTGTATGGAAGCTTTCATGGTTGCGTTGATTTCCTTCTTGTAGCTCGTGTGATTTTCGTGTCTTTTTCGGGCTATTTTCGTTGGATTTTCGTGCGCACCTTGTTCCTTCGATTCTGAGGTGTTTGGGTTCGGATTTGTTTGTGGGGATGATGGATAGATGTCTTGTGCATCTTTGTGCTTGATCTTGACCCTTCAAACTCCAGATTTGGCCTTAGATTTGAGGATTTCGGGTGGAACCCTAGCTTTTTGGTAGAGCTCGGTTGCGATTCGATTCCCGGCGATTTAGTTGGTTTGGAGGCTCAAGTTTTGGGGCATAGCATCTCCTAGGGATGCTTCACATCTTCCCCAAATCTTGTCTCAATCCACTCAGCCGTTTGGGAGATCCATGGATGGATTGGTGGAGTTGACTGTCCGCCTGTGGCCCGCAGACTGACCGCGAGCCTCCTGTTCGTCGGGTGTTCGTCGTGTGTTCTTCAGTTCGTGAGCACGAGTCGTTTCGATCCATTGAGTTTGGAGTTTTTGGTTGGATGCGGTTTGCCGGACTGTCCGCCAGGTGGGGCCGGACTGTCCGCGCCGCGCGGACTGTCCGAGGTGCTTGCCCGGACTGTCCGTGTGGGGGCTAGAATAGGCTGTAGGCTCCGGAGGTTCTGTTCGATTTTACGGACCGTCCGCCGTACGGGGTCGGACCGTCCGCCAGGCTCGCGGACTGTCCGCCAGGCGCTCGCGGACCGTCCGCCCAGGGTCTGCCAGATTTGGTTAAGTCCTTTGCTTCTTGAGTTGTGCTTCCGCTTTGCAACTTGTTTGGACTTGTTCCTAGGGTTGGTAGGTCCGCTGTGACTACGCGACCTTGGCAAGCTTGTGTGGGAATCCTAGGTTGTGAGTTTGGGGCATAGGCCGAGTTCATCCTTCGGGAAGAATTTTTATCGGCTCCCATTCACTCCCCCCCTCTCTGGTCGCCTGATTGGTCCTTCAGAGATCCTCGGTGAAGCGCAGTGGTGACTGACGGTGGTGGTGGAGCTTCCCGCCGCTCACAGCTCCCCCTGATCGGTGGGCAAGGAGGTGGGGCGAGTGGGCACTGACTCTCACAGGGTTCTGTTCCTCGTGGCCCCCACCTCCCTTATATGGTGCTGCACGACGGGGGCCCGCAACCCCAGTTGGTGGGCTCCCCCGATCTGGGAGCCGAGTCAAGGGCCCAGTTGGCCGACCCTTTGAGCCAACTGGTGGAGATCAACACTAACATTCTCCCCCTTGATCTCACGTTATGTTTCTTAACCTTCGGTTGGCATCCACTTCATCACAAATAAGTATACCAAGCATGGGTCATCATAATCATAATCACAATCAGATTAACCAGCCACAATACACTTATCCATTTTGAAAGGATCTTAACTTGGGCCCTCAGTAATCCAGAAATCATAGGCTCTACCATGAAACCCATGTCGACTATGTGTTCTCTCAACACACTAGGTGGTAAACCTTTGGTAAGCGGATCCGCAAGTACTCACTTGGTACTCGTGTGCTCTATTCAAAAAATGATTCTGGATTTTCTCCTTTGCAAGATACAACTCATTTTCAATGTGTTTGGCAGTACACTTGACATGTTGCCCTTGGAGAGAAAAAACTTGAATGGTATATTGCGTTGTCTACCATTATCAACTCCGGGTTAAGGTTTCTTCAACCATTTAGCCTGTTCTGTAGTCTCATATCATGCTAAAACTTTGGGTATATATAACCCATGATATCACAACTATTTTTCTTTGGAGCTTTTTCACAATAAAACTCCAAGCTCGAGTGTTAGCTACTACTGTGGGCTTCACTAAACAACTCGTCAAAACTTTAGTTCTTTTTACTCACAACCTTTTGTGAGTTCCTGCTTCTTTCTTATTTAGCATGAGGCTTACAATAATTTGCTAGATTGCAAAATCTTTCTTTAACTCCATTCCAGTGATCTATAGCTGGATTGGACTTCTGCAAAAAATATCCCGGATACTTAAGCTATGTCAAGGTAAATTCCTTCTTGAGCATTGAGTCTGCTTCTAACAGCTGAAGCACATGGAACCATTTTCATTTGATCGATCTTATATTGGTTCCTGGAATACTAAAATTCCAAAACTATTACCCTGACTTCATATGAACAGGCATAGGCTGACTCACATGCATACTATGTTTCTTTAGAATTCTTCTCTAAGTATGCTCTTTGCGATAAACTTAATACCCCTTTACTTATATCTCAATGAACTTCAATTCCTTGATGCTCCACTGAGATTTACAAACTTGTAAGATTTGAGGACAATAACTTCTTCATCTACAATAGCAGACTAACGTCACTACTAGAGAGTAGGATGTCACTTACATACATGATGAGGAAAACACGTTTCCAATTCTTAAACTTTACATAAATGCAATTGTCCTCATGATTTCTACTAAAACCCAAAACTTACTTCAGGTAGCATCTTATTTGTTCTTTTCCTTCCATGACAAAACCTTTTGGGGTCATGTCATGTAAATATCCTAATATCTTTTATTGAGGAACATCGCCTTCATATTGTGATTCTGAAGAATCCTCGCATGAGGAAATGTCTCATTGTAACTTATTTCTTTTCTTGCATGAAGCCTCTTGACATAAGTCATGCATCATGTTTATTCTCATTGTCTTTGGAGTCACATATAGTTTTGTGGACCCATTACAGTCTACTGTTTTGACTCCATTAACAACTTCTTCTAAGTGTCAAAACAATATTGGTACTCATAGATCTTATTTCTTTTTCTAAGACTTCTCATATGCGACAATGGTAACTATCGAATCCTGAAGGACAGGTTCATCTTTTGCTTCTTGTCGCTACGAGAGTTACTGGACATGCCATGCTCCCCCATATGTGTGGCAATAAGTTTTCACAAGTGAAACAACAACACAAGCATCACAATGTCATGCATTGTTGGTGTAGTTACAACATGTAGTGAGAAAAAAGATTTCTCAAAACAAATTTCTCAAGATACCACACTTTTTCTCATCATTTCATCCTCTAGATGGAGTTAGGTCTCCGTGTACCATGCTCCCCCAGATTGTCCCATCTTTTGTAAAGATGGCGTATCATTTAACTTTCTTATTTTGGGTTTGATCTATCTTGATCAGTACAAATACCGATCGCCTACGCTATCTTCCTATCGGAATTTAGCTGTTTCTTTCTTAGGGGTATCAAATATTATGACCATTGTACTCCCTGTGACGGTCAAAATTACTTAATAGATCATATCTTTTCTTTCAATGCATATTATGCATTGCCTTCAGTATAGGGATCAACTCTCCCCCTCGAAATATGGCATAAGCTTCAATGCCATAATTTCGAAACTTAAAACAAAACATTTTGTAAACGAGGAGTTTTTCTTAACTTGCTTCATTCGCACGATTGTGTCATGCAAACAAAGTTATTTCTTAACTCATATGGGAGCACTTTATTCCTCGTTGCATTTCAACAACTTAACGGAGTACATTATTTGCTATACTTCTGCAAGTTAAACTCGCATATCTACTTACATAATGATTCGTATACAACTTCCTTTTGTCCTTTTACTTCATTTCAAAAATGACTCTTCTTAGCCACACTACACATTTAAAATATGTGCCTTCCACCATTACTTACTTCATGACAAGCAACTCATTTAGAGTGCTCGCATACGTTTGCATAGAGTCAATTAATCAACTCTACACCTTTATATTTAGAAATGGTGTGGTTTTGGGATTTCTCCCCTTTTGGCATCAACCCTTGAGTGCTTAATGACCATGACACGATGAGATGCACGATCAATCTTGAGATAGCTTAAGAACTATCTCAAACTTCTCTTGCAATGCAAGATATACTTAAAGAAAATGAGGGTTGTCTCACTTCATCTTGCTACTACATTAATTCTACATCACCTTTGGGCAGAAACTAGAATTATTGCATGAACTCATTACAATCTGTTTATAACATTGCCATTAACAACTTTGGTTGGAAAATGACAATATCATAAATAACTTCTTAAACATGGACTTCTGATGAGGACACCACTATACTAGCTTACCCCGTCATGCGGGTATTGACTTAAACTTTTCCCCGTCATGTGGGTGACCTCCATAAATACTAGAAATTGGCTTGTATTCACTCAGTAAATCCAGAAATAAATCTGGATCTTCTGCAATACACAACTTCAACAGACGTGAGTCAGTTAAACATGTGTTACATTCAGCCATTCTTCATTGGATCAATGTCCACAAATACATTATGTCAAACCATTATTTAGAGAGAACACAATCCCTCATGTAATGATCTTCTTTCTTTTTGGAGTTATCATTAACTTCTCTTGGTAATACAGGATAATTCCTTCAAACTTCTCCTGTTATGCAGGATCAACTAGCATAAGCATTATGCTTAACTTCTCCCGTCATGCGGGATATGCTCTCGGGACACTGGAAGTGTTTGCAAAAATCTCTTAATGCTCTGTTATACATGTTTAATTTAACTTTGGTCAAAATTAAACATGCATCTTACTTATCGCAATTCACATCATACTATTTACAGTAATGTAAACTTAGTCATGATGTGCAAAGGGTTCACTTAAACTTCATTTTCTGATTAAATTTTCCCTTTGGTTCCAACTTAATCAGAAAATTAATTAACTAATTAACAGCGGAAGCTGTACATGAGAGAAAAAACTAAACTCATTTTGGCATAAAAAAATGTCCAAACTTCGCTTAACTTAAGCATTTTCATTCACAAACCCCAGCAATGTAGCCTAGTAATCTCATTCTTTGACAGGAAACATCATTCTCATCTTTTCTCTCAAGTAAATATTGTATGCATTAACTTAACTTTGGTCAAAATTAAAACATACAACATTCTTCTACATTAGTTCTACATCACCTTTGGGCAGAAATAGAACTAATGCATGATATATAATACTGCTATCATCAACTTTGGTCAGAAGACAACAATATCATAATAAACTTTCAAATCTTAATAGGAAACATAATCATTATTACAGTGGAATCATGAAAAACATGATAAAATCTACTTTTCAGAAGCACTTGATAAACTTTCCTTCATCAAGAGCGCATCTTGATCTTTATCTTCTCTCTGAAAATTGATCACTTTGATACAAAATTTATCAGAGATGCAAACTTCAAACTTAAATTCATGAATAAAATTATAATATTGTTATCATCAACTTTGGTCAGAAAATAACAATATCATAATTAACTTTAAAAGAAATGCCTTTCTACTCCTTTTATTGAAATTAAAGGATAAAACTTTATTTTGCAGCGGAAACTTGAGGAAAATTCATGAAAAACATGAACAACTTTACTTTCAGATGCATTTCTTATTCTCATATATTCTCTAAACAATTTACACCATTGGTTCAAATTGAATAGAGATGAAAATTCTATACTTAATACATGAAAACTTGCTCAAGATATGCTTCTGAAAATTATTCAAACAAATAATAAACATTGCTGTTCATTACAGACTCGAAATATGGCCCACGGCCATCCTCCGCGGCCTCTTTGGCTCACGGCCCACAAACGGATGACCAGGCCGTCGAAACGGCCCGGTTCCTCCTCCCTCTTGGACCAAATCCAACCCATCCATCCACCAGACTCCTCTGCACACGGCCCACAAGGAAAAAAAATGGCCCGCGGCCACTCTATCTTCACCCGCTTGGGCTTGGAGCCCAGCAACCGACGAGCAGGCTGCCGAAGCAGCCCGCCAGTTCCTCCCGCCTGGGCCAAATCCAGCCCATCCATCAACCGGCCACTACTGGTCGTTCATCGCCTCGGATGGGGATCCGACGGCCAGCCGCGTATCTCGCCGGAACAAAACCAGCGGGCGGCCAGACTGTAACCCTAATCCCATATGCCTTTCTCTCCAGCCCCTTTGCACCGCGCTTCGGCGGCGGCGGGTGGAGAGCCGGTGCCGGTACTGGCGGCTCGCCGGTGACCACCACCGGTCCGAGGGCGCGGAGATGTCCCTCCTTTCTTTTCTCTACCCTTCCCTCTTCCCTGGCCCCCGCATCTAGCAAGGTCCAGAGATGGCTGCCCATGGCGGTCCGGAAGAGTTGTCTTCCGTCTTCGGCGGCTTGCCGGTGACGGTGAATGGCGGCGCCCCAGCACGAGGCTGCGGCCCTCCCGTTCCCTTTTTTTTCTTTCCCTCTCCCACTTCTCCAGCCCCGGACATGAAAGATACAGAGTGTGGCCATAGCGGCCGGTAGAGAGGTGGTGGCGCCGCCGCGAGATCCCTCGCCGGTGTGCGTGTTCCCCGCGAGGGAGAGCGCGCCGTCGTCGAGTGGCCTCATTACGGCGCCCGTGGGCCCTGTCCCGCATGTCGGCGCACCGACGGCAAACAGCGGCTCGATCCTTCCCCGCACTGAGGCGGTGGTGACGGCGACAAGGTAGGCCCCACAGGTTGGTCCTCCTCCCTCCGTCCTTTGCATTTTGGGATCTAGGGTTAGGGTTTCTTGTCCTTCATTCTCGATCCGAGATCGATTTCTACTCTTCTTTCGATTCAGTTCTGAATCTTCCATTCTTTCGTCTTCAATTTGCATCAAATTTTGATTTCTGCTTTCATTCCTTTGGGTTGCGCCGTCACGGGCGGCCCTTCTTCCCTCCCCCTCGCCCGTGGCAGCGGAGAAGGTTATAGACCCGCCTCTGCGGCGGTGCCCTTCTTGCCCCAGAACTCGATCTACACACTAGATCGGGGCGTTTGATACCATTGTTAGTTTCCAGGGACCATCTAGGTGTAGATCGGTGGGTTTATCCTTTAACAGTTGAGGTAAAACATGGATCTTGAGGTTAACCGAGAGGGAGAGAGGAGAGGACAGAGGGAGAGAGAATCACCGTGGGGTATAGGAAGTAGAGGATGATCGCGTCGGTGCAGAGGAGTCCGTTGTCGCTATGCAGTGCCGTGGAGATCCTCGGTGAAGCGCAGTGGCGACTGGCGGCAGCGGCGGAGCTTCCCGCCGCTTAAAGCTCCCCCTGATCGGTGGGCAGGGAGGTGGGACGAGTGGGCACTGACTCTCACAGGGTTCTGTTCCTCGTGGCCCCCACCTCCCTTATATGGTGCTACGCGACGGGGGCCCGCAACCCCAATGGGTGGGCTCCCCCGATCAGGGAGCCAAGTCAAGGGCCCAATTGGCCCACCCTTTGAGCCAACTGGTGGAGATCAACACTAACAGAAATTACCACCAAAAATCAAAATATTTTGCTGGCGACTTGCTTTGAATTCAATTCCCACTGGTAGTGTGCTAAAAGGTAGGAATATGGTTGATACAGCTGAATAAAAGACAGAATGCTGTACAATGTTCGGATGTGTTTGGGCCCAACTAGATGAAGAGGTAACAAAATTAATTGCTACTCTTTGTATTCGTGACCCAATGCATTCAATGCATTGGGTATCCTTCATGTGTAGTAATAATATTTCACAAGCTGATGGTATGTGTATTCTTGATACATGTTGGACTATTTGGCAGGCAAGGAGAAAACTAGAAAAGCAATCTATGATGAAGTATTTCAAAGAGAGGAAGGTGGGTTAGGGTGTCGGTGTTTTAGCCCGGCAACCTACCAAGGGGGTACCCGAGGTAGATGATTGTGGTGGGGATCGCCAGACCTGAAACTCGAAGGTATGCGCAAGGACACAGGACACAAGATTTATACAGGTTCGGACCGCCAAGGTGGTGAACCCTACGTCCTGTTTGGGGTATCAAGTATGGCGTCCTGCGTTTGGGTGTTGGGTTGGTTAGATGTCCTCCTAGGTACCCGACCCTCCTTTATATAGTCCAGGGGGCGGGTTCTTAGTCGGTTACAAGGCATGAGTCCTAGTATGATTACACGGAATGAGTCCTAGTAGGATTACAGGGGAATTCTAGTAGAAGTTCGTCTTCATCCTTCCTTGCTTGAGTACCCGGGGTGTATGCCCGACAAGCCCCCGAGCACGTTGTAGTCGAGAGTAGTAGTTCGAGTAGTCTCGAAGCCTCTTCGAGTAGTTCTTGAACGTCCTCGAGTATTTCTTGGAGAAGTCTTTAATAGTACATGAACTGCCACGAGGCTGGAAGGTGGTCCAGCTCATCAGTCTTCAAGTCGAGATTATATGGAAGTGCAATTGCAAAATCGCACTCCATATGGAGTAGCCCCCGAGCCTTAGGTTGAGTTGCGGACTCTAGCTGAGGGTCAATCTTGATTCTGAATCTTTCGTCTTGAAAAATTTGAATGATGGGTGTAGTATAGCAGCCCTCGAGCCTTGAAATGATTAGGTAATCAATCCAAGGGTCTTCAGTGTTCGCGGAAGCCATCATCCGATTACTCTTGCAGCGTCAGCCCTGAGATAAGAGAGTCGTATGAGCCACGTCGAGTAGTTGTTGCTGTAGAGCCCCCGAGCTTGAGAGCGAGCGAAGTCTGCTAGAGTTGTTCTCGAGTAGTAATTTGAGTGCATCCCCTGAGCTGGAGAGTTTCCGAGTAGTAATTTGGCGTCGAGCCGTGGAGCTTGAGAAGTAGTCGTGTCGTCAGAGCGGACTTTAGATGCGACCGAAGTCGACTTTAGATGCCGGCAGAGCGGACTTTAGAATGTGACTTGAAAACCAAAGTTGACTTTGTGCCACACGGAGCAGACTTTAGATGCGACTACAGTAGTCGACTTTGTGCCACACGGGGTGGACTTAAGATGCAAAAAATGAAAAGCACTTCCGGAAGGCAAAATCGAACGAAAAATCAGAGAAAACGAGTAGTTTTGCCACTGGAGCGGGCTTGAAGATGCGACCAGAGTCGACTTGAGTACCTGGGCCATGGATTTTAGACCCAAGGTACGGTTGCCGCCGGAGCGGGCTTGAAGATGTGACCGGAGTCGACTTGAGTACCTGGGCTATGGATTTCAGACCTAAGGTACGGTTGCAGCTGGAGCGGGCTTAAGATCACCTTCTTGGGATACAACCATTGTGACCTCCGAAAATTCGGTACACCCAAAGTCGTGGCCAAAGTCCCCCGTGATGTAATGTACTGAACTCATGGTGAAGCCTCCGAAACTTAATGTACCAAACTCGTGGCCGGAGCCCCTGAGATTTAGTGTTGTAAGCCCGTGGCAGTTTGGTCGATATATCCCAAGAGTAGTCGGCAGGGTGTAGCTCTCGTGAAAACCCGCCGAGAAGCATACACAGATGAGTAGTCGTTGAGACTGTTCCGCGTGGCGGAAAAAAGATAGAACATGACATGCGTGGTGCCTCCTTAGAGTGAATCCGATGTGCGCCTCCAGTACTTGGTACACAAAACGTCGTGGCAACAGCCGCCTAATTTGGTGATCCAAAGCCTGTGGCAGTCGGTCATCACGCCCAAGGAATAATTGGCGAAGTGCAGCTCTGCTGGCAAGTAGCCGTTGAGAGATGTACACAGAGGTAGTCGGCATGTTGTCCTGCATGATGAGGAAAACAAACCAACAAAAAACAATAATCATTTAAATAAATGACTTAGTTGTTGCCGCCAGTGCGGACTTGTAGATGAAGCCGTGGCGGTCGGCGATGGAGCCGCGACGGTTGTTGCTGAAGTTGACCAGTCAGAGTTGGTTCCGACTAGTTGTTGGCGGCTTGGAAGCCGTTCCCGACTAATTTTCTAGCCGAAACTAGTCGAGGTGAGTAGTTGACGCCAAGCAGACGAGTAGTCGCGGCGCACAGAGTCGTCGAGGTAGAGCCGGTGTTGCCGTGAGACGAGTAGTCGCGGCGCACGACATGGTTGATGTAGAACCGGTGAGTAGTCGAGCGGCGAGACAGCGCGTCCGAAGCACGACATAGGTGCAATAGCAGGGGTGGAGCCGGACTGCTGAGCCGCCGATGTCAGTCCTCTTGAGCACTGATAAGATCCTTTGATTTGCAATGTCAAACAGTAATTAACATTGATTTTACAGGATTCTATCAATGTCAGCTGACAGCAATGAAAGGCCTTGGCTCCGCCACTGCAGAATAGAGCCGGTGCAACCGGACGACGAGTAGTCGAGCCGCGAGACGAAGTGACCGGGCGCACGGCGAGAGCCAGTGCAACTGACCAACGAGAAGTCGAGAGGCGAGACAGCGTGTTCAGATGCATGACATAGGCGCAGTAGAGCCGGCGCAATCGGGCGACGAGTAGTCGAGCCGCGAGACGCAGTAACCGGGCGCACGGCGAGGTTGATGTAGAGCCGATGTAGCCGGAGGCAAGTAGTCACGGCGTACGCGAAGTAGTCGGCGACGAGCCGTGTGAGGAGCCAAGGCACCCGGACGCGTGGCGTAGTTGAAGTAGTCGACGACGAGCCGCGTGAGGAGCCAAAGCACCCAGACGCGCGACGTAGTTGAGGTAGAGCCGCTGCGGCCGGGGGACGAGTAGTCGCGACGCACGACGTTGTTGAAGTACTTGTACTCGCGTACGAATTCCAAGTGCATGAAGCAAAGATCTTGAAGAAGTCTTGTGGGAGCTTGACTTGTGCGTGTAGCAACTTATCAACCAATTAGCTTTGCACATGGAGCAGCCGCATGCACGTACGGAGTACTTCGGTGGACTTAAAAAAAATCGATCTGCTGCTTTGAAGTGTTGGAACCGCTGTTTGTACGGGATGCAAGGCAGGAGCTGACTCCGTTTCAGACCGGCGAAGTGTGCGCTCTGCTAACAACAGCCAAAAGTTGTGCCTCCTGCATGCAGTTGAACTCTGTTACGGACTCTGTCTCATCCGGGAGAGATCGTGGAAAAAACCGCACGTCGTGGATTCGGGGGTCTCCGTTTTTGATGTGGACCCAGGAAGTTGACGTAGACTCGGCGATTTTTTCTACCATGTAGATATGAATTCAATTCTGCCCTGGCAGGAAGTCGTCGAGTTGCTGAATATACTAGCCACATGCTGAGTAGATTGATCTTGTTGACGGAGGTCATTCGAATTCGCCGGTGATCATGACGATCGCTCCTACCTGGCGCGTCAGCTGTCGGTTATAAGGCAGGAGTCCTAGTAGGATTACACGGAACGAGTCCTAGTAGGATTACAGGAGAATTCTAGTAGGAGTCCGTCTTCATCCTTCCTTACATGAGTACTCGGGGTGTATGCCCGACATAGGGTTTCATATGATCAAATGGCTGCTGTTGAGTGCACGAATCTCAAACATTAAAAGATGGAACACCTTCCCACCTTCCGCAGGTAAGATTTCCGAATATTGGGAAGGAATTACTTCACAGTGGCCAGCCCAGCCCAATGGCCAACTCATAGACTCTTTTGAGGCCTTAAAAGAAAGGCCACGAGGGGCTGGACTGCTGTTTGCCTGGAATTGGTTGAACGAAAATGGCAACAAAAATCATCGAAAACTCTTTTTCACACGCGGCCCTTTGTGGTGTTGTGCGTGCATTCAATGTACACGGTCGTATGGTGTGCGTGCACGTGCTTCTTGAAACCAGAGATCGATTTGCATGAACAAGAACTTTTTTCCGAATCGAGGGCTCCCCATTTCCATTACAATAACGGAAATACAAAGTTTTCCAACGAAAGAACAAGACCGGGGAATAGACAAAGAGCCCATCGCTAGCCTACCCGCCACCAACCTGCATCAGGTTGGAAGGGATGCTAAGGGTCTATCACCCCCAGGAATCCTAGAGGCAACAGGCCTGACTAGTCACAAAGAAGAGTTTATTGAAGACTAATTATTACAAAGTTCGTTCAAACAAAAGATAGGTGGCACCAAATGCTATCCTCCTGACAGTTTCCTCCTTTTCCATTCAGATATGCAGGGACAAAGTTCAGCACCCCACATCAGCAAACCGATGTTCACGCCTCATCCATGTTCCCCTCTGGTCATCCCTCGGAGCTGGAAGCATCCCCATCGTTGGCGCCCTCTTCTGCTGTGCCAGGATCCTGTATGCCAGCATCAACAACACCTTGACGCCTTCAGCAACGCCACCAGCGAAGTCTGACTTGAAAAGACCTATCCAATAAGACATAAATGCACATACGTGTATGATTATCTCGGTTGGATGTTTGAATAGCTTCTTCTCAAAGACGGCTTTGTTTCTGCTCTTCCAGATAGCCCAGCATATTGCTGCATAGCCAAACTGATGTACAGTTTTCCCATGTGGTAGAAGGTTCTGTATCCACTCTTTATATTGTGTTATGCTGTTGGGGATAGAGGTTGCTCCCATCAGGCTCCAACCATCCCCCATATGCATTTAGCAATTGTACATTGGAAGAACAGATGTTCAAGTGTTTCAGTTTGGTCACAAAAAACACAAACTAGGTCTCCTCCCCATTTTCTTTTGGTCATGTTGTCCTTTGTAAGGATCGCATTGTTCTTCATCAGCCAGGTGAAAATTTTGATTTTATATGGCAATTTAGCTTTCTAGATGTGTTGGAAACGCCTGCATTATCACCACTGGTCAGATGGTCATACACTGATTTGGTAGTGTATATACCTTTTCCCTGCCATTTCCACTTCACTACATCTTCCTCATTCTTGAACTCAAAGTTATAGACTTGGTTTACTATATCCACCCGTTGCTCAAAGAGAGTGGGAGGTAGCCATCTGTTAAACCCAATCTGCCCCCCATGGACAGGAATTGGTTGACAGTTAAATCTTTCTAATTGCACCAATCATACAGGATAGGTGCCATAATGCAAATAGGTTTACCATTTAACCACTCATCCTTCCCGACAAAGTCTGTTTACCATTTTTTGTTATAATTTTTCTCCCTCTTAATAAATATGTCTGATCTTGAGTAGATCAGTCCATACATGGGAGTCATTAATTCTATGTGGTACTGAGCTGACTCCCCCATCTTTCAAGTATTTAGCTTTAATTATATCTTGCCACATGCCTTTTTCATTTTCTAACCTCCACCACCACTTGCACATTAGACTTATATTCATTTTTCTAATGTCCTTGGTTCCCAAACCTCCCTTTTTCTTACTCTTACAGATAACCTCCCATTTCAGGAGTCTGTACTTCCTCTTAGAGCTCCCTCCTTGCCAGAAGAAGGTTCTCCTTTGTTTGTCAAGCTCATATGTAACTGTTTTTGGTAATAGGTAAACAGACATATGGTAGATTGTGGCACTGGACAAGCTAGAGCTAATCATAGTTGTCCTACCAGCTATAGACATACATCCTCCTTTCCAGACCACCAATTTCTTTTCATTTTTTCCAAAATTGGTTTCCAGTCTTTCACACGAAGTCTGCTTGGACTAACAGGTACTCTCAAGTATTTTATTGGGAATATCCCGATTTGACAATTGAATAGCTCAGCAATCTGGATGTTTTTCCCCTCATCCCCATTAATCAGTATCACATCACTTTTGTTGAAGTTGATTTTAAGGCCAGACATGACCTCATATAAGTACAGGAGTAATTTCATGTTTCTAGCACTGTCAATATCATCTTTAGGACAGATTATAGTGTCACCAGCATATTGCAGTACTGCAACCCCTTTGGGGATTAAGTTCTCAACCAAAACAGTAATCTAGTTATTCTCTTGGGCTTTCCTAATCATCCTGGAAAGGCAGTCAGCCACTAGATTAAATAAGATGGGAGACAAAGGGTCCCCCTGTCTTACTCCTTTGTGACTCACAAAGTAAGGCCCCATCTTGTTGTTGATTTTCACACACAGTCCCCCCCAGTTACTACAGCTTTGATCCAATCACACCATTTTTTACAGAATCCTCTAATGTTTAACCCTTCAAAGAGGAAATCCCAGCATACTTTATCATATGCTTTTTCAAAATCCATCTTAAGAACAATCCCAGTCTTGCCTGTTCTTTTTGTTTCATGCATAACTTCATGCAGTGCCATAATACCAGTCATAATGTTTCCTCCCTTCATGAAAGCAGTTTGAGTCTGCAAAATTAATTTTTCTGCTATGCTTTCTAATCTGATAGTTAATACTTTGGTTATCAGCTTGTATAAGAAGTTTAGTAAGCATATGGGTCTGTATTGTTGTATTCTTTCAGCATCAGTCACTTTAGGTAGAAGAGTAATCACCCCATAATTGATCCTGCTAACATCAAGCCTACCTTCATATAGGTCATGGAACATTTCCACAATATCTCCTTTCACAATCCCCTAGCACACTTTAGGTATAGCATCAGGACCTGCAGCCTTATTGTGCTCCATTTGGTCAAGTGCATCCTTAATTTCTTTTTCCTGTGAAAGGTTGAGTTAAAATACTATTATCCTCTTCAGATACTTTTTCCCCTTCAGTCCATAAGTCAGGGTCAAGAGGGAAAATATTACTAGTCCCTTCTCCAAAAAGCTCCTTATAGTACCCAGTTGCATGTTTTAGTAGATTTTCATCTCCTTCCACATTTTTTCCATTATCCACAAAATGTAGAATTGTGTTTTTCCTTTTTCTCCCATTTGCCACTCTATGGAAGAAATCAGTATTAAGGTCTCCTTTATGGAGCCAGGTCTCATGAGACCTTTTGAGCCAATATAATTCCTCCTCCTCTGCCATGGACATTAGTTGAGTAGAGATCTGAACCTTCCTATATAATTGATCAAAGGATAAGTTTTGATCTTCCTCCGGCTGTTCAAGTAAGAGCAACTCATCTCTCAGCTGGTTTTTTAATTTTTTACTGACTCCCTGTGTATGGAAGCCCCACCCTTTAAAATATTGTTTGAATTTTTTCAGCTTCATTTGAATCCTATCAAATGCTGTATCAGCATGACAAGGCATCTCCCATATTTCTGCTACTTTTGGTAGGAATTCATGATTCTTGAGCCAAGATAGTTCAAACCTGAATCTGAAGTTTTTCAAGGGTTGTCTGATAGCATTTGATATTATTATTGGGTTGTGACCAGTGTGCTCTCTAGGTAATTTGTATACTAAAGCTAAAGGGAAAAGTTTTTCCCATGCTTTGCATACTAAGTACCTATCTAGTCTCTCCAGCATAGGGTTTTCTTGGTAATTTGACCAAGTGTATTTCCCCCTAGTCATTTGTAGATCAATTAGTTCATAAGAGTTGATGACAGTATTAAAAAGTCCAGAGTGTTTATGAATCCCCGTCTTATTCTTTTCTGATGAAAACCTGATGATATTAAAATCACCCCCAAGGAACACAGGCTCTTTGCATCTATTGACTGAGGAATTCTTGCCTATCTTCTTCATGTGCTGGACCATAAATGTTAATAAAGTTCCATTTTTCTTTCATCTCTTTATCCCAAAGGTTTAATTGCAGAAAAGACTTCCCTTCAATGAAGGCCCCAACATAAAAAAAACTCTAAGTTGATTCCACTTAGGATACCTCCAGACCTCCCCCTGGATGGAATCCATTTCCAGAGATAAGTCTGCTGAGGATCAATTAACCTTAGCAAACCATCATCAATGTTCTCCTGCATGGTTTCTTGCAACCCAATAAAATGAAAGTTTTGATCTAAAATAAGATTTCTAAGGAAGGAAGAGACACCTTTTTTCTTGATGCCCCTACAGTTCCATATAAGGCCTCTCATTTTTTTAACTTTTTTCCTTTGTTTGGGTAAGGTCACAACAGGATCAGGGTATCCCTGATCCTTTTGTCCTTTTTCTTCTTAGTATCTTGACCCCCCTTGCTTGGGGCCTTACTTTTGTTTGGTTTTTTCTTCCTCCCGGAGAGGGAGAGACTATTGGTAGCTTTACTTTCTCTTTTAGATAAAATCAAATAAAGCCATCTGAATCAGATGCACTTTTTTGTCAATTTCACTTTCAGTTAAAGCACTACTGTCATCATTTATTATTTCATTTATCTCCCCTTCTACTTCAATATCATTCTCTTTAGATTGGAGTGCCATAGCACTGGCTTTGTTATATAAAGCTTGCCTATAGCAACTTCCAGCTCAGTAATGATATTGATATTTTCACATTTGTTTCTATCCAACATAACCCCCATATTAAGAGATCTATCAATAATTTCCAGATCACTAGGAATGGAAAAGGAGTTGGATGGTTTGTCAGTACCTTCATCAGTTGTTGTCTCTCTTGGTGCTTCAGTGTTTTTTTGCCTCCACAGTGATTCTCAGGACCCTCTTGCTCCACCTTCTTTCTTCCCTTTCTTCAATCATCTTTTCACATGGGTTGACAAGTTTGGTTAGATCGAGTTCCTCTATTTCTTCTCCAGCCCCATCCTCTGGCTGGGACACAGAGCCCCCATTTGCACAGAGGAATTGTCTGTTGCTTTTGAAGT
Source organism: Cenchrus fungigraminus (assembly GCA_036936925.1). Lineage (NCBI taxonomy): Eukaryota > Viridiplantae > Streptophyta > Magnoliopsida > Poales > Poaceae > Cenchrus > Cenchrus fungigraminus. Next base: position 59,178,565 of record CM072770.1, on the reverse strand, counting down.
TTCTTCATTCTGCACAGCATTTTCTTCCTTCTCATCACATGTTCTTGCATCTGCACTAATATCCCCCCATCTTCCTCCTGATTAATTCTCAACTCACATCTTGCTTTTAGAGGATTCTGCCTCCCCTTCCATAACTCTATCCACCAGAATCTGGAATTCATCACTACTTTCACTTGGTTCATAAGTTGCAGTAGGGATTGCCTCTTCCCCCTCCAGGGTCATATCTGCAGCTTCCTTTTGTTTTCCATAGTTGATCTTACAAGGAGCAGATTTTGATGCATCAGCAGTCCCATGTTTCCAACCTCTCTCCTCAGACCCTGATTTGTTGGTACTGGGGATACTAGCATTGCTATTTTTGGGGTCAGTAGTAGCATGAGTTGTTCTCATCTCTTTTGGGCTGGGCTGAGCTCCAGTCTCTTCAATTCTAACACCCTCCTTTTGTTTATTCCCTTGAGTTGTCACCAATTCCTCTCTTTCAAAATGGAAATCAAATATGTTTAGGCCCAAAGTCCCTTCAGCAATTGCAGGTACCTCCATTATATCTCTACATGCAATCTTCACTCTAACATACTCTGGTTTGAACCTAGTATTTTCATCAATGGCCATAGTCTTTCCAACAAGCCCACCTACTTTGGCAATTGTCCTCACTCCTCTTTGGTCAGCAGGAATCCCTGACACTTTGAACCAAGCCATTTGCAGTCTTCCTTTAGCCCCCACAGAAGATGACCATGGTTCAACAGTGATCTGTGCATCAACATTTTTAATTCCCAGATTGAATTTGCTGAACTTGGACAAGTTTAGCAGTTGGAAATCTCATGACATATTTGTTTTCAGAAATTTTCTTTGCACTCCACCTCCAAGTGTGCTCACTGCTCAAAATGTTGTGAAATTCCATCTCAATTTGTCTTGCAGATAACTCTCCTGCAATAACAGTTATAATAGCTGTGCTGGCCCTTTCCCTAAGAGCCCTCTGATCAATGTACTCATCTATGAAGAAAAAGCTCTGGTCCTGGACCTGTGCAGCACAAAGTTCTGGACCGAAGTTCCACAATGGTTCCCTTCTACATAGGTGTTATGGTTGTGCATTCCACAAACTTCACAAGCTTTCTTTCTCTTACATTCATCAGATGTGTGATTCTTAAGGCCACAGTGCATACATCCTTCATTGTTTTGGCGAGGAGGAGCATTTACCTCACCACGAAGTTGCTTGGCTTGCAGATCCTCTTGGATCTTCCCCAGCGTGGTCCTTCTTGGATTCATCCCTCCTTTCACCACTGCAGGCTCCTTTTTCTTGTTTATTTGGCCCCAAATCAGCTTTCTTCCATTGATCTGCTACCTTGTACCAGTTGGATGTCGCATCCATGTCCTGAGCTTGTTTCATCTCGTGTTCCTCTTGTCAATTTCTTGTTTCTTCTTCTTCTCTGCGTCGCTCTTCCCTATAGGCATCCTCTTCTTTGTAGTTGCCCCCTTCGAATCGATCTTCTGCACCTCCACCACGACGGCCTGATCTCTGCTAGACGAATGTTCTTGCCCCAGTTCGCCCCGCACCGCAGCCATCTCTTCCAGCTCCCAAACCACCACGACGCCCACCTCCAGTTCGATTCATCTCTAGATTGCCCTTCTCAGCACATGAACTAGAACTTGTTCCATTTGCATGACTATTCCTAAATCCAGTGTCGCGACACACCGTCGGTGGCCCGACAAGGCGGCAACAACACATCACCTTGATCCCTTGAATACATCACCCTGATCCGGATGTGCAAATCAAGGAGATGGGAGCGTTCCAGCCACTTAATCCCAACGGCCAGAAGCCGTCGTCTCCGAGCACCACCAATCGGGGCTATTTCCTGCCCAAAACCGTCAGTTTTTGGCTCGCCTGCGGCTTCCTCTCCTAGCGCTCCTCCACCTCCTCTGCCGCTCCCCCGCCGGCACCCAACAGGTGGTGTTCTCTCCTCTTCTCTAGTACAACGCCACCATAGCAACGTCAAAGACAGCGAGAACTGCGCCCGCAACACCGCAATGGGCCCAGCGCCCTAGCGGTGGCAGTCTGCGGCGGTGGGGTGCGAGCTGCCGGGTAATTAATGCCGCGGCGTTCCTCGTTGCGCTCGTGGGCGAGTCCATTGCGCGGAACCCGAAAAGATGCTTAAAATCGACGGAAGCAAAGAAATCAAATCACAAAGAGACACGAGATTTAACGTGGAAAACCCTTCCAACACGAGAGGGAAAAACCACAGGCGCCAACCAGCAAGCACTTCACTATGATCGGGGTCCGGTTACAAACGCCAAGGGCGGCGGCTTACAAGATGTAGGGAGAACCAATCCCTAATGGAAAACCCTAATGGGATTATATGACCCGTACGGTACCGCTCCGGCCCTGCCTTCGGTTGTAAGCGTGCCTCCGCTTCCCTCCGTCAGAAGTTGGCCTTTATCTTGTGCACATGAATTTTGATCATCATTCAATAGAACAAGCCGAGTCTCTGATCCTCCTCCTCGGTGTCGACACGTCGGCGTTCCCGTTCCGCCTGGTGTATGGCCACGCCTAGGCGGGACGGGAACACCGACCCCAACCTATTCCAGTTCCGGGGTCCCGTTGCACGGCGTGACGGTGTACCTATACTTGAGTGCCATTCCTGGCGCGGGCCACCGGCAGGGTGGACGACTACCACCTACCCCACAGCTCTGTGTAACCCCGACGCATTTTCCGAGCGGTGGTCGACGGAGACCGACACCATGGCGGTGGTCAGCCCGTGTCACTAGTTGCTGAAGTGGGCCATGTTCTACAATGGCAGCGACGAGGTGCTTGGCGTGGATATGCTCCCGGAGTCCAACCACACCGAGTCACCGACATAGAGGCTTTCTCTCGCCATTTAGGGATCGAGATGATATGGAAGTCGGTAGACAATACCGCCATGTTGCCGTATGCTGATGGGATCTAACCTTGTTCGGTTGTTACAAGGAAAGCCAATTTGATTCAGTTACAATCTCGCAAACAGAATCAATAAACAACAGAATTAACCCTCTCAGATTCCAGCATCTTGGCTTGACTTACCACTGCCAACTGTTAGCTAGCAGTATTTTTCTTTCACAGCAAATCAACACTAACCACCAACAACATTTTCTGAACTAGCCTAATATCGTGGAATTATTTTTCTTAACTGATCATGGGCCTCCTTGGCTCCTGGCCGCTGCTTGACAAGTTGCCATGGCGTGCGCCAAAGATGTGGTGCCGAATTTTGGCGCCACACTTGTGGTTGCGGCGAAGAAAATGAACTAGTCGGTCGGTAGTTAAAATTGTGTGGTTGCCGAGTCTAACCAACCAAACACTGAAACACCTGCCAGGCTATTAGTGGCAGAATATTTCCAACAGTACCTTCTTCATATTGTGCAAGGGAAATTACTGTAGGGGCTGGATGCCGGCTGCAACCCACCCAGCCTGCACCCTGAATCCGTTTCTGAAGGCGGCCGTTCGTATCATCTCCTTCTTCCTGATGTCCACAGCGGACACCCACGGCTTCTCACCCGCGTAGTGGATCACGGTTGTGAAGTAAATGATGTCAGCAAGTGTATCTTTTCGTCGAGACAGAGGAGACACATGTTGGCAAGAAGCATCTTTCGTTGAGACAGAGGAGATGCGCGTACACAAGACGCGTCTCCTTTAGTCGAGACGGAGGAGATGCGTGTTTTTAACTCGAGTCGCTTTTACCTTGCTCAGGAGACGCGTATGGAAGTATTTTACGTGTCTCCCATGATAAGTTCATGTAACAGGCTCGGTGTCTGTGCCCGTTACCAAAGGCCCATGTGGACCTAGAGAAACAGTCATTTCAGGTGACTGGTAACTAATTGTGATAACGGTCTTTGTTCTCTTATTTGTAACGCTAGATCGGTAACAGGTGCTTTACCCGTTACTAAAGGTCATCTATGTCCATTACCAATGTGAACTTCTCGCGTAGTGGTTACATGCTATAAAAGGATTAAAAAAATGAAATTTACAACCAAGTTTCTGAAACCCGAGCTCACCACAGCTGCCGGAACTTGCCGCCGGCCGAAGCAGAACAGCAGCCCCGGCGACCCACAGCAAGGATCAAGGAGGATCCCATGGCTTGATGGGCGGCTGGAATTTACAAAAAACTACCCAAGCCTATGTTTAGTGGGTCGCTTAAACCGGAATATTAGATGGACGGCTCACAATAATTGGAGGGAGGGGAACCTAAGGCTATTCACATGGTGGTTTCATTTTTAATAAATGACCCGCCATGTCGGCAATTTTGATCATCTAGCAGATTAATAATGATGACATAGAAGAAATCAGTTTCATCAAAGTGAAATTTGGTATACACTGTTTTAAAGACTATGAATCTGCATTAAACTAAGAACAATATTTGTTTCATATAAAATTTTGACCTATCACTATGAAATAAATAAATGCTATGACAATCTAGAAAAAAAACAAAAATGAAAATATGTATTGGAGTGTGTTTTATTTGCTCTTTTTATGATATGATACTTTGGAAACAACAAAATAAAACTTCACACTGAAAATAGCCTAAGGTTCCTTCCAAGAACCGTACAAGAGAATAATACCCTACACACCATCGGTAAACTATAGAATTCTGTGGATTATTATTCCATTGTCCCCACATATCATAGACACAAATCATGCACCAACCGTACATCAAACATTCTCGTCTCCGGAGGGTGAAGCTGATCTCGGGCCGGCGGCACCACCGCCGTTTTGTCCTTCCATCGTCATGTCTATTCTCATCGTCTCCGCCAAGGTTGGCATCCCCATCAGCGATCGTAGCATCCACACGCTCGAGAGGTACTCCCCGCCAGTTCCCAAGGTCTTGACATGTAGATATGCTCTGCACCTACCGGCGGAGAAGCAGAGCATCTCCACCCACACTCCTTGGATTACCTTCCATATGTCACCGCCTGGTAAAGAATTGAGATCATTAGCAATCTGCCAAGCATCGTGAAGGATGTCCGAATCCTTTGTTTTGCTCTGTGCATTGGCAATTATTATCTCTTGAACAAGCTCTCTCTCATTCAGTTGCATCTCGTCCGGTGTCTTGTCGCTTAGCTGGTGGTTGGAGGCATCTGTGACTAGGCGCAAGTCGCTTAGCTGGTCGTAGGTATCTGTGAACAAGCTGCGCCTGGCACCAGGCATCAGCATCTCCGGGTTGTCGAACAGAAGGTGCAGCATGTAGTTGGACATCTCCCTGCTTCTAGTGGCTTCTTCATGCGAAGGTTCTTCTGCCTGGTAAAAGCAAAAATCTGTGGCCAGGTGCCAAAGGAGGACGCTCTCGTCGAACGGCCTCCCTATACTCTGGTAAAGGAACTCGCTGCATCCTTGATTATTATCGAGCGTCTGTTGACCACGGTTGTTGTTGAAAGCCCTGTAAGTGTTGAAGTCCTTGATGATAGGTTTCGTCCATGCTTCCCTGAGATAGGCATGGACGAGTGCGGAGATACTCTTGGCTGAGGGCACGGACGTCTTTGCAAACCACAACTGGTCGAGGTAATCCTTGCACATGAGCAACGTTGACATCTTCGTGATCCTCTCGTGTCTCTTGTTGTGAGCTAAGTATCCTACCAGGTTACACTGTGCTAGTTGCCCATGCCATAATTCTGGATTATCTTTATCCGTGTCATAGTGTTCATGGATGATGTCCAGCACAGGCCCCAAGTACTCGATAGCAGCAGTAAGACACAACAAGATGTATGTGATTTTAACATCAGTGCCTTCAAAAGCTTCTTTGCGGCTAATACTGAAAACGATGATCGCCAGGATTGTAAACACTAGGCATGACAACCGTATGATGGGACCCCATCTGAATGATCTGGCCATAATAAGGGCATTAAAATCTTCTACAATCAGCGCTTTCTTGGTGTAGAGTCTGTCGAAAGTACTAGAGAGGAAGGCATCGACAAGCACTGTAACTGGAGATCCAGGAGATGCCATAATTTTCAATGCGTGAAGCCGGTGAGAATATGGTAGTGCCATGTCCACGCACAGATTATTTGTTACACCATCAAATAAAGCCTTAGGTTCTTCTTCATTTTTTAAATAATCAGTTGCCTTCTCCACATACTTTTGAAGTGAGTAAATCTTGGCCTTTTCCGAGTTCACGAGGCTATTGATACTGACTCTCTTGAAATCCCACGGCTTCAATATGCACTTGAGAACCCCAACCAGGAAGAGGCAAACTGCTGTTCCAAGGAACTTGGTGTCTCCTAACCGGGGCGACTTCGTAAACAGTAACACAAACACGTATATAGCAACTGTGACCTGATCATAAAGTAACAATGAAGGCAAGTAAATTTTCTTATGTTGATCCAGCAGTGTCGTCTTAATAATTTTCTTATGATGCTACGATCGAACGAAATTCTCTCTGACCTGCGATACTGAAGTGAGGACGTGCCGTTTCCATAGCTCGTTGTCTTCAATGTTGTAGGCAGTTATGCCACTCTGTCCACCGAGATGTACCAAGAGGATAGGTGCTCACAGCACCTGTAGAGCCTCGCCGCGGTTCGTGGACACCCAATCGTCCTTCTTATGAAGTTTGAAGAGAGCGGCCAAAGCATATATTGTTACAGCATCACTGCCTAGGTAGGCTAGCCAGATGAAAAGTCTTAACCAGGAAGGGATACGATACTTACGCCAACGAGAAGTTACGCATAAAAATAGCTGAAGGAAGAGACTGCTAAGGACGAAGATGCGCAGCTGCCACTCCGCCCACCAGCTTACTGCACTTGTGAAATCCATTGAGGTCTCTCTCCCTCTCTGTCTCCCCGTTCCTGTGCTTATAAGGGTACAATGGCTTTTATTTAACACTCCACTAAATATACATACTTCGATAAACTCGTAATGGAGCACGTGCCTCTCGTGTTCTTGGAATTGACCAAATACTTGTATAAACCTCATCTGGTTAGTTTCTTCTGTGCGGGCCAGTCGTCCATATGCGCTTGTAACATTGTAGTAGCAATCATCCGAGTCATTTGCAGTATAAAACAATATGCTCCTAGTTACTAAAATTATTAATTGATGATGCAATACAGACATAGTCCATTTGTAGTACAGCGACTTGAAACCTACCCCGACCGTACCTACTCCTATTTTTTATTGTCATTTTTTGTTCAATTCTATCATATAATTGTTTGAAATTTGAATTGAAATGCATAAATAACCATCATACTTATTTAGTTATTTTAATTTGACCATTATACTTATAAAACTCTAAATTAATGATATTAAAGTTGCTCATATGCATCAGTACACGATTACCTTAATTTATAACTCTTTGATGATATAGCATACGTAGAATGGTGATTCAATATCCACGAGAATGTTCACTTGTCAGGCAAACCTAAATTGCAAGCAAATATATGCTATTCTTTATAGTTTCTTTTGCATTTTACAACCGTCACTAAAAATGATTTTAGCATTGAAGCATTTGTTTTTTCTTTTCTTTTATCACGCACATATTGATATACGGAGTATGTTAGGAACTTATGATGCGGACAACAATCGATAAAATGAACCTTTGTAATATCAAAGGTGAACGATAAGATTGTTCTATAAAATATATTCAATAAAAATCTCATATTCAGCTCTGTTTGAATAGTAAGACTCAATTTTTCCTGAAACGTGCATAAGAGCACGTTTTGACATCACAAATATTAAAATAAAAAATAAAATCATGATCTAAGGAATAAAGGACGTCATTCTTTTGCTTTATGTCTTGCATTATTATCTGCTACTCCTGAAAATTTTGTTTCATTGACGTTCGTATTTCCAAAATGAACTTACTTCTTTGTCTCGACGACAACGAAACAAAATTATAGTAAGGAACCATGCTTGAGATGGACATCGAATTCTCAGCTCTAGGAAGCACCTACCAGAGAACAAGTTGAATATATATTTGAGACGCACTATAAGTCATGGATAGATTTATCTCAATATGCAAGTATTTCACGTCACCATCCACGACACGTCATGTCACCATCCACTACACGTCATGTCATCATCCACCAAACCATCTATTTATGTCTTCAAGCGATTTTCTGCGACTAATAGCATGTATTTGTGAGTAGCACACCACAAAATTCTCACAGTTGAAATATATGTAGGATCAATTATTTAAGAATGGTTTCACTCTCAACAAAATAACATGCTTTCATATATAATTTTGTTTACAAATGAATGTTGTCATGTAATCACTTTGGTGTTTCTACTTTCACATTTCACCTTAAAAATGTGTTTTAAAAATTTTTGCAGCAATACCATCTAGTTAAAATATGCCATCTGTAGTAATAATCATTACCTGCGTAAGTTCGGGGTCAATGTGTGCGCGTCCGATGAGTATGTTTGTGGTTAGGTGCATGCATGTGTTGGTTGTGTACATCCTTTCCAAGATGTAGAGGCAGGGTTTCTACCCATTATCAAAATAAGGTGCATGTTTGCTTGTGATTGCTCAAGCATTTGGTCGCAGTTGTGGCTCCCGGATGAGTCCGTGAGGGCTCATTCGTTTCCACGGGATTAGATTCCGGACAGAGTTGATAAATATAATAACAAGAAAATTATGATATATATTATAAGAAACTCGAATTTATTCCGAGTCGGGAGCTAATTTATTCATGTTAGGTACGCTAAAAGACTTGATTGATTCCACACCTCTCGACTAGTGAATTAAATCCGAGTGGAAATGAATGTCTATCATGAGTAAATTACTAGTTTTCAACACGCAACAAATCCGGGTCTCTTATAATATTCATTTTGATTTTCTTGTTATATCTATCAATTTCAGTCAGAACCCAATCCGATAGAAGCGAATGAGGCCAGAGTAGCATTTGGTCACAGTTGTGGCTCCAGGTGGTACGCAGGAGCAAGAGGCGCACATACGAGTCATGGCTGCGTCGCGATGAGATGAAGCCGGAGCCTTCTATTATATCAGAGGTTTTATAGTCTTGACACATGGCACATGGGTCATGAGTATTGGTAACTGTACCCACCTAGGGTCATCACCATGACTATGTGATCTTCTCTCACTTCATTAGTTTGGTGCCATGTCATAAAAAAGCTTATGTGGCAGTCTACTAATTGTTGATGACCCTGCCACCGAGACTGGCCTAAGAACCACATCATAGGTATCCACTCCACTCATTTGCCTTCTTCTTGCCCTTGGTTGAACTAGACCTCCAAAACACTGATACGTCGACCAACCACCGTATCCGTGTCGGAAACGCAAGCGGATACGGATACGGGAGCGATTCGTGTGGAGTATGAACAGGAGACATACTAGAAAGAAGTGCGAAGCTAGCGCTCGGACGTCCGAAGGGATGCGGGCCTCCGAATGCACACAGATCCGTCTGATCAAAACACTGTAGCCGTCAGATCGAAGCACTATAGCACTCAAAAAGGTATTGTGGCAAAAAAAAATCCCGCCGCAACATCAGATCATGTTACGTGCAACATGTAGAAGAATTCCGCAACATTCAAAAACAATATCCACAACATTCAAAAACAACATCTGCAACATATAAAATCAACATTTGCAACATCAGGAATCAAACATTGCGGTGGGGGCAATCAACATCCGCAACATTGAGACATCTAGATCTACTTTTGCAACATTCGCACGAAACATTTGCAACATCCTTCTAAAACATCTGAAACACGTGGAACACACGCTTGCAACATGCAGCAAAACTTGCCTACTGCTCGCCATAGACGCCGCCCGGAGCTCCTCTGACGGCCGTCACGGGGAGCGGCAACCCGCGGCCGGCCACCCACCGACGAGCTCCGACAAGGGGCATCGAGAATGGGGGAGCTCGCCCACCCTCTTATACCACCCATGGACGGGGCTGGGAGCTCTGCTCCGGGGCGCCGGGGAGAAAGCCCTCGCGGCTGGTGCGCAGGACGTTGCTCCACGGCCAAGGGCGCGGCCGAGCGCTGCCGGGTCTCCGGCCATGGGCGGCAGCCCTGGTCGTGGAGGAGCAGCGGCCCCCCTGCCGTGGAGGAGAGGCGGCGCTGTTGGCTACTGCCGCGGCTAGGAGCTGCCTACCATGGCTGCCACCACCCGGAGCTCCCTCGGTGGCCGAGGCGAGCGGCGACCGGTGGGAGATGGCATGGGGTAGTTGTGGCCCAACCCCACGGGAAGCTGCTCCGGCAGCCAATGCTGGAACTCGAGAAGCGACCAGCACGACACCCCTGACATGGAAGTGTTGTGGATGAGCAGTGGTGCGGAGGAGAGGATAAGGATGATGCGAAGAGGATGAGTGGCTGGTCAAGAAGGATAAGTCCTCTGGTGGGACCCATTGTCGTGGAGGGGCGTGTCTGACTTGCTGGTGCGTCCGGTTTTTTCTAATCGCATCAGACGCACGGACGTTAGCATTACTGAAAGAATTAATTGGATTTGGGGCCAAAAATTTATTGGAAATTGAAAATTCCTCTAAAAATAAAGATTTTCCTTTGGCTCTTCCAACGGGGGTAATATTAACAAAGGATGATCTAGTCAAGAAAAATCGGAAGGGTGGCAAAACATGTTGGTTTTGTGATAGTAATGAGACAATCAAGCATCTATTTTTTGATTGTCAGCATGCAAAAGCTATTTGGAGGATTGTTTATGTTGCTACTGGGTTAACCCCACCTAGGTCCATAAATCATATGCTACAGAATTGGTTAGCAGACGTAGATATTAAGACAAGAAGTTTGATCTTTATGGGGGTTGTTGCTCTTATATTAGCGATTTGGTGTACTCAAAATGATATAATTTTTGAGAAAAAAAAGTTCACCTCTTTATGCAGGCAGTTTTCAGAGGAGCTTATTGGTTACGGTTTTGGTCACTACTGCAGCGTGAAGACAAAAGGGAATCTATTCGGATGGCAAGCAAGTCGTTGGAAGTCGTTGCTTTGGATATCTCTGCCAAGAATGGATGGAGAAGCAATAATAGATTTTGCTTGTGATTTTTCCCTTTAGTGAACTTTTATTTTATTTCAATGATCAACTTTTGAGCTGAATTTGTTGTAAGAACTTGGCTGTGTGCGGTAGCAGAGGCTGGAGATAATTCCATTTTCTTAAAAAAAGTATAATGAGGTGATGTAATCGGAAGGTAGGAACTACCACATCATATTTATGCTGAGCTGGAGGGGAAAGAAGAGAAAATACAATTTTAAGCCGTCCGCAAAACAATACTAATCGTGGCATTGTCTAGAGTTGGACGTATTTATGACCCATTGTAATTTATTCGAAGAACAAACTGGCAGCAGCATTAGAAAAAAATCAAAGAGAATAAACCTAAATTACTACCAACTGGTCAAGTGGGGTAACCACTACGCCAACAATTTGAGTGAAACATGCATATATTTCCGGTCGATGGTTGTTTAATACCCCCTGCAATTTTTTGTTCGTGATGTGTGGACACAGTTTGCTTAGTTATGAAAAAAATTGTAGGTGGATCTTTCATGCCCTGATCCTCCAATCGATAGACAACACGCGGCCAGTAACGTTCTATTAGTAACTACTAAAATTTCCCGAAAGTGGATTCTGCTAATTTTTCAATGGCAAATTCCTTTTTTGCCATGGAAAATTATACGGTTCTCTTATTCATTATCAAAATTTTCCTATATAGACATATATATTTGCCATGGCATTGAAAATTCAAAGTAAAACTGCCAAACAAATTCATATGGACACAAATTTATTCCGTAGTGAAGTTGCTGAATTATAATTTCATTGACTCCTCATAAACTTACCTTTAAGATACATCAACATTACTCGTGTCATTAGAAATTCAAACCGGCATGTATCTAAGTATCTAACACAGTAACACGTTCCATACATAATAATAAACTGGTTGATTGGCCGTGTATTGCTAATTTGCTATGACACAGGAGCAGATGCACGCTTCCATTTACAAATTGCCTTCTAATTAATTGAGGCGTAGACAATCAACCAATTGACCGTGGGTTGTCACAAACGATTTGCACTCGATGTAAAGAATCATGCATCGATGTTGCATTTTATCATATGGCTAGTTTTGTAGCTGCAAGAAGAGATAGACGTGTGAGGTGGCCATTATAGCATGGTCATTTTATTTAACCTCTAGGAGTATTTCTCGCACGATCTTTCTGATTTTGTCAGGCGCTGCTTGCTGCAAGCACTAACTACCAACCAGTCGTTCTGATTTTGTTGTACTATTTTGTGTCCGTTGTGTGCTAAAACAATTGTTACATCTGTAACAAATTGACCCAATCATGGATGATAGACGTCTCTTCAAACAAAGTTGTTTTTGGTCCACCAAATTGACAATTTGGGGCATACAGAAACAGAGCAGTAGTTGGACATGATTATCACTAGCATCCTCTTTTGTCGTATGCATATTGTTTCTATGATGACTGACTGCGCCTTGGTCCTTTTATTTCCAACATATAAATGAATGTTCTTCTGGAGTTGACTTTAAGGGTATTCGTCCCCACATACTTCTCTTAAAACAAAGTTAGAACAAATTGTACTGCATGAACGGACAGCTTTAGATATTTCTAAAGTATGGTTGATGAGGTGTTTAAATTGGAGTGATGACATGTTTTAAACAGCTTGTGGTCTTAATGCAAATAGCCGGTATGCTCAGTGGGAGAGGAGACAATATAAGCCGTCTGCAAAACACTGAGCAGGTGACGCCAACACCCGTTCCCACAAATGGGTGCCATTTTCAGGAGCAGGTGATAGCTTCTGGAAACCCTTCTCCAGGTGTGGGTGACGGCGTCAATAATTGGAGTGCTGCTAGCCGTTACACGGCAATTTTCAGATCGATCGAAGCACGCCATCAGGCTGCCGGATTTTGTCCCCCCGCCCGCTTCCGCGCACGAGTCCACACCGGCCGCCAGTTCGTCTCTCCGGGCCCGACCCTACGCGCTCGCGCCCTGCGCCCCCCATCCTCCTCAGCCGCTCTCTCCCTTAGCTTCTTCCATTTAATTAAATTGTACCATTTATCAAATTTTGTACTATTTATTACATTTTGTATTAATTATTAAATTTTTGTACTTTTTACTATTACTTTATTTGTTATGTACTTTTTATTAAATTTTGTAGGACAAAATGCTGATATGTCGCCCATAACCCTACACCACCACATGCAGCGCACCCTGTTGGGCCTTCCTTTCCCATCCGTCATGAACCCGTGCCTATTACACAAGAATTACATCGGAATGTGGTATATACTATCGACCTCGATATTTTTTCCGTGTTTAGTTTTTATTGTTATAATGATAACATTTTTTAGTATTTTAATTGCATTGAAGCTGATTTCACTAATGAAATGGTTTGAACAAGTTATATATAATGTGACTTAACAAGCTCCTATGGTGGTACATTCACAAGCGAGTCTGATGCGAGGAAGCTATATGGTTTCTCTAGTAATTAATTGTGCAGGAATGCCGGAGCAAGTACATGGTGAAACAATTAATATACATGTTAATTCTATTGCTGCACAAAAGCCACATGTTGTTGTAGCAGACTGAAGGACCGATTAGGCGACCAGAGGGGGGGAGTGAATGTGAGCCGATAAAAATTCTTCCCGAAGGATGAACTCGGCCTATGCCCCAAAATCACAACCGAGGATTCCCACACGAGTTTGCCAAGGTCGCGTAGTCACACTGGACCTACCAACCCTAAGAACAAACCCCAACTCAAAGCAACACGGAAGCGCAACTCAAGAAGCGAGAGACTTAGGCAATCTGCGGTGCCTGGGGCGGACGGTCCGAGGTGACCGGGCGGATAGTCTGCGAGTGACAGGCGGACGGTCCGCAGGACCACGTCGGACGGTCAGCAAAATGACCCCGAACCACCAGTATGCACCCTCCGAAATTCGGACGGTCCGCGAGCTCACTGCGGACGGTCTGAGCCGTGCGGACAGTCCGGCTACCCCGGGCGGACAGTCCGGCAAACTCCTTGCAAACAAAACCTACTGACTCGAAGGATCGAAACAAAGGAACGCAAGAACTCGCAAAGAACACAACGAACAGCCGGCTGACGGGCTCCACGTGGACGGTCCGCCGACCCCACACGGATAGTCCGCCAGACGCGGAAACAGCAGCCCGAGCCCGACCTCTTGAAGGTCAATCCTTCCTTCCCTTTGCCCGATCTCCTGAATCAACCAAGGGATTGCTACCAAAACATAGGTGAAGGTGAAGCGCCTCTAAGAGATGCTATACCTACGAATTGGTAGCCTCAAACCCACTGAATCGAGAGGAATCGAGATTCTACCAAGCTCACACAAAGAGCTAGGGTTCCAACCGAAATCCTTAAATCAGATGCCAAATCCGGAGTTTGAGGGGTCAAGATCAAGCACAAAGATGCACAAGACATCTATCCATGATCCCGACAAACAAAAGCGAACCCAAACACCTCAGAATCGAAGGAACAAGGCACGCACGAAAATCCAACAAAAATAGCCCGAAAAAGACACGAAAATCACTCGAGCCACAAGAAGGAAATCAACGCAACCATGAATGCTTCCATACACTCGGAGGTCAGATTCTCTACAAAACGATGAAGAAAATCTACACCTATGGAGCAGGGAAATGAGAAGCAGTCCGGATGGATGGTTTGCCCAGAAACCCTAGAGCTATATATATGGAGTTCCTCTGGGATGGGCAAATGACTAAGCTACCCCTAGAACTTGAAATGAGATACACACCCCTCAGGGGCAACATAGTCAAGTAGCACTCCTCTTCATCGCACGGCCACGCCTTTGCCGCAGTTCGCGTCCTCCCGACGCAAGCCTTGCGATCCCGCCACGTGTCCGCCGGCATCGAAGCTTCTCGGCGTGCCCGGATCCCGTCTCCGCCCGCCGAGCCTCCAGTCTTAGTTTTGTGGCTCAACTAAGTAACCCGACGGTTTTGTGGTGAACCGCCGCAAACCCCGTGTGCAGACTCCGGTCGTGAGCCGCTACCCTGCACCGGCTCTTGTCTACGACTTCGTCTCGCTTTTCTTGCCACCATGTGGCCCGCACTTGACTCCGCTGGCCATCGGGTCCCTCGAGCCGAGCCTACTTGTCTCTCCACTCCTCGGAGGCCCCGCAAGGCATAGACCTCTCGCGCCCGCTCTTCACCTGCACCAATGCAAATCAAGCCGCAACCTGCACCTGCAATACTCGGCCAAGAGTCAGTCCACACCACATTGTCAATCACTTATCACAGCCAGGAGCGGCCATCCACCGGTCCTCAATCTCCCCCTTGATGAGTGCATTGACAACACACACATAGTAACCAATTCAGAGAAAAGAGAAAAAGAAAAGAAACGAAAGAAAAACTCAAACAAGTGATCAAAAGCCAAACAAAAGCCAAAACGAGATCACTTGAGAGAGAAATCTCGGTCCCCTAAGGCAAGGCAACGGATCGACACAACCGAGATAAAATGCTCCAAAATTGCCGACTCCTCAAGGTGAGGCAAAAGGGCTCGACACCATCAGCAAAAGAGCACAACTAAAATTCAGGCGACAAAGAGCTCCCAAATGCATGAATGCAAGCTCCCCCTAAACAAATGCATTTCTCCCAATTTTTCTCCCCCTTGATGCAAAACTCCCCCTGGATGCATGAATTGGGTACTTTCCTCCCCCTTGTTGGTAATGCATGAATCAAGTCTACAAATGCAAGCATGTGCTGCTCAAATATACAAAGAGCACTACAACATGCTAAAATTGAGACATAGGTCGTGTTTAGATTCCTCTCCAAAAATTTTCGGAGAAAGAAATCTTATATACATGGAGCACTAAATGAAGTTTATTTGTAAAACCTTTTCACAGATGAGTGTAACTTTGCGTGCTGAATCTAATGAGCATAATTAATTTAATAATTTGCTACAGTAATGCTACAGTAATCATTCTCTAATCATGTGGTCAAAGTCCTCGTTAGATTCCTCTCGGAAATTTACATACGGGTGTGAAAGTAATTTTATAAACTGCATTTATTTAATACTCTTAATTAGTGGTCAAAGTCGCATTTAATACTTCAAAATTTTTTACTAAACACGACCATAGACAAGCAAGATAGCCACAAATTTAGTACAAGCATCGCCAACAAGATAGATAGGGACATATAAGCATGTGACATAGCCATGATCAAAATAAAGCATTTTTCAACAAAATTTCCCTCTCATGAGCATAGGACCTACACATGACCAAAAAGAGCACAAACAACATATAGCCCACAAACTGCATGCAAGGTCACAAATTCTCATCACAAGGTCATCACAGACATCTACAAGCTATCTCATGTCATGTCAAAGCCACCGAGCCATGTGTCCACTTCTAGATATGAGTCTTCTCATTGGTGAACATCATGTAACAGTTTAGCACCCAAGATAAGGAATTTAAAGCAAAATTGACATGGAAGCATATTTATCAAGCACAAGCATTTCATATACCAATTTCATGATTTACAAATTAAGCATGGTACATGAAGTGCCTTCGCGGCAAAAAGAAGATTAGGCTTCTCCACAAGGTAGCATGTAGGCTAAACATCCATGATGACAAATGGGTCTTTGACCCCAAATGAAAAGAACATGGTTCCAAGCACAAATTAAGCAAGATATAGCCATAAGTGCACAATTTGAACATAAGAGGCATTCAACTCACAAGAGAGGATCATGTATAGTATTTTTACAAAAGAAAGCCATCCACAAGCATATACATCCCAAAGCTACCAAGAGCACAACTATACATCTCATGAGCATCACTAGCAAAGTCATAAGCTCATATCCAGCATATCATGGTGATCAAAGCATATAAGAGAAGCACATATCTAAGGCATATGATATAAATGCAGTCTATGATACAAAGATGCAAGCATGATATGATACAGAAATGAAAATGCAGCATGCATATGTACATCAACCGCCCAACCGAAGCTCAAAAAGGAAAAACAACACTAAGCTCTCCTTACAAACGAGCAAATGTAGTTTGGTCCAAAGGCTTTGTTAGGATATCGGCGAGCTGCTTTTCGGTTGGCACATGAATGAGATCTATGTTTCCCTTCTCAACATTGTCCCTCAGGAAGTGGTACCTCACTTCTATATGTTTGGTTCTGGAGTGAAGCACGGGATTTTTGGCAACACTAATGGCACTCGTGCTATCACACATGAGAGGTACATGGGAACACTCCTCACCAAAGTCACTCAGCGTGTATGTGATCCAGAGCAGCTGGGAGCAACAACTACCGGCAGCAACATACTCAGCTTCTGTGGTAGACTGGGCTACACTAGAATGTTTGCGAGAAGACCATGAAACAAGCGAAGAACCCAAAAATTGACACGTCCCAGAAGTCGACTTACTATCGACTCGACACCCCGCAAAGTCGGCGTCCGAAAAACCAAGAAGCGAAAGGGAAGAGGACGTCGAGTACCAAAGACCGAGCTCAGGAGTGTATCGAAGATACCTGAAGATCCGCTTGACGGCCTGCCGATGTGAAGTCCTCGGCGACGCATGAAAACAAGCGCACAGACACACAGAAAACTGGATGTCCGGCCTCGTCGCCGTCAAGTACAAGAGGGAGCCGATCATGCTCCAGTACTCCTTCTGGTCCACGGGCTCTCCGTCCTCATCCGCGTCCAGCGCTGTAGTCGTACTCATCAGTGTCGACAGGGGCTTCGAGTCGTCCATCTTAAACTTCTTGAGGATGTCCTTCGTGTACTTGGCTTGATGCACAAAGGTTCCCTCCTTCGCCTGCTTGATCTGAAGCCCGAGAAAGAACTGCAACTCTCCCATCATAGACATTTCAAATTCTTTGCTCATGTCTTCTACAAACCTTGCAACCAAAGAGTGAGACGAGCCGCCAAAGACAATATCATCCACGTACACCTGAACAATTAGGATATCATCACCCTACCTGAGGAGAAAAAGAGTCTTATCAACCTTACCCATCTCCAACCCCTTGCTGAACAAGAACCCCCTCAACCTGCCATACCATGCCCTGGGAGCTTGTTTCAGCCCATACAAGGCCTTCCTCAGCTTATACACTCGGTGGGGAAACTCAACACTCTCAAACCCAGGTGGTTGCCTCACATAAACTTCCTCCTCCAAAAACCCATTCAGGAAGGCGCTCTTTACATCCATTTGGTACAACCTGAAACCTTTAGCCACAGAAAAGGCTAGAAGAATCCTGATTGCCTCCAAACGGGCTACAGGAGCAAATGTCTCCTCATAGTCTATCCCCTCCTTCTGGATATAACCCTGAGCAACTAGCCTCGATTTGTTCCTCACCACCTCACCATTCTCACCCTCTTTGTTTTTCCACACCCATTTTATCCCAATAGGTTTGCAGTTTGGTGGTGGCTCCACTAACTCCCACACCTGGTTTCTCTCAAAATTCTCTAACTCCTTATGCATGGCATTCACCCAATTAGCATCAGATAGCGCATGTCCAATGTATTTTGGCTCAAAGGAAACAACAAAAGCCGAGCAAAGTGAGAAGCATTTCTAGACCTCGACCGTATCGTACACTCGTTGATGTCACCGATGATTCTTGAGGGCGGATGATCAACTTGAACGCGCCTCGGTGCCTCTCGCCTGGAGACAACCACCCTCTCAGCAGCTGCTTCCACTTGATCCTGCTGGATCGTAGTCGGTGTAGGGGATGGACCATCCTGCACTGTAGTTGTCGTAGTGGAAGTAGAGGGTACATGCGTGGCTGTAGCTTCACCATCATCACCATCATCCTCTCCAGCATCATCCTCCTCGTCCTCAAAGATCTTCTTGCCAACTTCGTCGTCACCTGCACACTCAAAGACAGATGAGCTGCATGGCTAGGTCTCGTCGAAGGTAACCTTGCAAGTTTCCATGATTAGGTTAGTATCAAGGTTGAGCACACGAAATGCTCAAGAATGACTAGCATAACCCAAGAAAATTCCATTGGAGGACCTCGACTCAAACTTATCAAGCCTACCCTTCTTTAGAATAAAGCACCGACAACCAAAAGCCCTGAAATGACTCACTCTAGGTGCTCGCCCGTGCATGAGCTCATAGCACGTCTTGTTCAAGAAAACCCGAAGAAAAATCCGGTTCCCAACATGGCACGCGGTATTCACCGCCTCAGCCCAATATCTCGTCGGAGTCCTATGCTCGTCGAGCATCATCCGAGCCATCTCACAAAGGGACCGATTTTTCCTCTCAACCACACCATTCTGACAAACCACATAGGGAGAAGAGAATTGATGTTCGAGACCCAAATCACAGCAAAAGGTTTCGAAATGAGAGTTTTTAAATTTAGTTCCATTGTCGCTATGAATAGCTCGAATAGCATCTCCATTTCTCTCATTCTTCAACCTCAAGATTAGATCCCGGACAAATGTCTCCCCCTTGTCAGCCAAAAAGAAGACCCAAGCATAGTGAGAATAGTCGTCCACAATCACAAGGACATACCATTTCCCACGCGCCGAGCACACACGAGTTGGACCAACCAAGTCCATATGGAACAGCTCGCATGGCCTCTCTGTCATAACAGATGTCAGAGGCGGGTGAGAGGCGGCGACCATTGTGCCATGCCTACACGGAGCACATACCAAATCCTTTTGGTACTTCAACTTTGGCAATCCTCGGACCAAACCTAGCCCACTCAAGCGTGACAACAAGTCAAAACTCAAGTGACCTAGTCTCCTATTTCATTTCTAAAGCTCCGCCGAAACACCAGCAACCAAACAACGAGAAGAGCCGACACACTGAGAAAAATCAGCTCTGAAAATCTGACCCTCGGGGATGATCGTGCACACAAGATCACCTCAAGAATCCAAAACACGCGAAGCGCCCATTTTGAAACGGACCTCAAAACCCTCATCAAGAAGCTGGGAAACCAAAAGAAGATTAAACCCCAAAGACTTGACAAGAGCAACACGCCTAAGAGTCACAGATTCACTCACCTTCACTGTGCCCACTGAAAGCACTCTACCTTTCCCATTGTCCCCAAAAGTGATGTACTGTTTGGTCATCACCGGGGTGAGGCTGGAGAACCACTGTCGATCTCCGGTCATGTGTCGAGAGCAACCGGAGTCGATCAACCAAAAGCCCTCCTTGCCTCCCACCTGCAAAATCAAAAACGAGAGCGAGAGTGAGCAAACGACTCAACACTGGGGTTAGTAAAAAATGAAGCAAACCAGTGCCATGCCATTTGCTCAAAAGTGGAGTTAGCAAAATCCATCCTATCTCTCCTAGGTGGAACACCCACACGTCCCCCTGGAGGACTACGCGTACCACGAAGTGGAGACCGTGGACCGAGCTCCTCTGGGACCTAAAGCTGCGATCGTTCCCCGCATACTCGTATTGGCCACGAGCGAAGGAACATCCAGCAAACTCACCACGCCCAAACCCAACACGCCTACCACCATCTCTCTGTGGTGGCTCACCTCGAGGCACAAAATCACGCCTCTCCCGAGGGTAAATGGTACGCACCACACCCTCACCTCTCGGCACCATACGAGGCTCAAGCACATCACGAGAAGGGTGGTACCTGTCCTTGTTTGCCATCTCGCTTGCAAACCTCTCCTCACGCTTCCTGCTGAAGCAAAACTCAGCAAGATGCCCATCCCTCCCACAATGCTCACAATGGAAAGGAGTCGGTTTTGGCTTTGGCTTTGGGCTCTCTTTGGGCTGTGGCTTCTCCTCACTCAGTTTCTCACCCTTCTTCCCAAAGAACTCGTTCCCCAAGTCACTCTTGAACTTGATGGGTTTCTGAAAGTTATCGATGTGTGGAGTAAACACGGGTGGAGCTGGGATTGTGTCTAGTCGGTTCCTAAGTGGGTTTGGCTTAGGAGCATAGGCATTCTTGTGGTGGGTGTCGGGCATACACCCCAGGTACTCATACAAGGAAGGATGAAGACGGACCCCTACTAGAATTCCCATGTAATCCTACTAGGACTCGTTCCGTGTAATCCTACTAGGACTCGTTCCGTGTAATCCTACTAGGACTCGTTCTGTGTAATGCTACTAGGACTCTACCTTGTAACCGACTAGGAACCCGCCCCCTGGACTATATAAAGGAGGGCCGGGTACCTAGCCGGACATCTGAACAACCCAACACCAAGCGCAGGGCGCCATACTTGATCCCCAAATATGACGTAGGGTTCGCCACCTCGGCGGCCCGAACCTGTATAAATCTTGTGTCCCGTGTCCTTACGCATACCTTCGAGTTCCAGATCTGGCAATCCCCACCACAATCATCTACCTCGGGTACCCCCTTGGTAGGCTTGCCGGTCTAAAACACCGACAACTGGCGTGCCAGGTAGGGGTGATCATCATGATCACCGGCGAATTCGAAGGACCTCATCACAATTTCAATTTACTCGGTGCGGTGTGGTTTCTGTTCTGCGTCAACTGAAGAGCAGCCCAACGCGCTTCTCCATCAAATCAAGGTGATCTAAGTAATCGCGCGACATGGTGTATTAATCCAAGTTGGTGGCGTCGAGAAAAATCAATCAACCGGCAACTAGCTGAATCGGCGACTCATCGAATTTATGTGTACGGGTTCATGACAGGAATCAACTCCAGATCATTATTCGGCGACGCGCACTCCTCCGGCGTCCTCAAGTCCGAAGCCTACTAGGAACTGATGTTGGAAGTTGAGTCCGCAATTAACTTTGAGTTTCCTATCCAGAAAGCAATCTCCAAGCAACAGCTGGTGTCAGTTACTACTCGTCAGGGCACGAAGGAAAATTCCAGCTTTGCACAAAAGGAAAAATCCATCAGCCTCGAGTATTCTCCGTAAAAAAAATTCAATTCATTGGGTCATGCTACACGCACCCACCAGGAAGCAACCAGCGGTTCCAGCTAGATGAAAATCAATTTAGTGGTAAATTGATACTCGCACACGGAGAAGCTACTAGATCTTTACTTGATGCACATGGCAAGATGTACGCGACTACACCTACCTCAACTACTTGAGTACAACGGCATCAACGACTCGGCAACATCAGCTATGTCGCCTCCGGTCGCCGCGACTCTACATCAACCTTGCGGTGCGCTGTGACTACTCGTCGCACCGGCCGCACGGGCTCTACCTCAACTACGCCATGTGCCCGGTCACCCCGTCTCGCGGCTCGACTACTCGTCGCCCGGTTGCACCGGCTCTACTGCTCCTATGCCGCGCATCCGGACACGCCGTCTCGCCACTCGACTTCTCGTCGGTCGGTCGCACTGGCTCTCGCCGTGCGCCCGGTCACCCCGTCTCGCGGCTCGACTACTCGTCGCCCGGTTGCACCGGCTCTACTGCGCCTATGCCGCGCATCCAGACACGTCGTCTCGCCGCTCGATTTCTCGTCGGTCGGTTGCACTGGCTCTCACCGTGCACCTGGTCACTTCGTCTTGCGGCTCGACTACTCGTCGCCCGGTTGCACCGGCTCTACTGCGCCTATGCGTGCATCCGGACACGCCGTCTCGCCGCTCGACTTCTCGTCGGTCGGTCGCACTGGCTCTTGCCGTGCACCTAGTCACTCCGTCTTGCAGCTCGACTGCATCGCCGCTCAACTTGTTCTCCGGTCGCACTGGCTCTACTTCAGCCACGCCTTGCGCCACGACTACTTGTCTCACGGCAACGTCGACTCTACCTCGACTATGTCGTGCGTCGCCGCGACATCGTCTTGCGGCCACATCAGCTCTACCTCGACTACGCCGTGCGCCACTGCGACGTCATCTTCCTGCCGCATCGCGTCGACTGCTCATCTGGACTAGTTTTCCAAACTAGTCGAGACTGGCTGTCACGCCCCTAACAACTAGTCGGAATCAACTCTGACTAGTCAACTTCAGCAATAACCGTCGCGGCTCCATCGCCGACCGCCACGGTTTCATCTACAAGACCGCCCTGGTGGCAACAGTTAAGTCATTTATTCAAATGATTGCTTTTTTCTTGCTTTGGTTTGTTTTCCGTGCGCAGGACAAACACGCCAAAGACTACTCATCTGTGCACGCTTCTACACAGGAACTACCCTCCAGAGCTGCACAAGTCGACATCAACGGTGTTGACATTGCTAACGTCATCGACTAGAAACGGATATAAGATCCATCTCTATCGACGGCACCAGAAATGCAAAGGTATATCTTAACATGATGCTAAGTGTATATCAGATGTTGCTTTCAGATTAAACTAAAAGGTGAACTCCGACACGATTCATAGCACAACTCGATATAGGTTGTCAGCCCTGACTGGTGTGCCGGAAAACGCATGGATATGGTACTCTTACATATGCCTTGGATCTCTAGAAAAGAAGATATATATAAACTGGGAATCCGCAAGCGCACAGATATGAATATACCATTGTAGCATTTTAACCAGGAGTAAAACCAGGTATCGTATTTATATTCTACCACAGGGAAAGAAGTCTTTCTAATCCTTAATAGCTAATACATGCTCATCTCTCAGTTTTATAATGTAGAGTGGCCAAAATATATCAATTGCTATAAACAGGGGTAAGTCACATAAAGATAAAGATATTGATAGCATTGTTCAAGTCATAACATCATGAGCAGCTAGAAAGTGTCATTATAGCAAGAGAAACATAGCAAAGTCTAGTTATAGAGGATACTCCTTGGTAACTCTAAACTATATGTCAGTGCAAACTATGATTAGTGCAAACATTTAACAATCATGGAAGAAGAACTATTATATCAATGCATGGGGAGACTATCCAGGAGGATCAAGGCCGAAACTTGAAACAACCCAAACAGTATAAGGCTCCACTAGTCCTATACACGGGGGGTGGACTGCGAAGGACTCAATAGTGCTGTCACCACCACGATCTACCACACGACCCGACATATAGGGTGCAATCGCAGATAAATACAATATAAGCACCACGCTTACACTGTCTTTACCGTTCACCCATGTTAACAAATGATCTAGGTGAGGGCTATACGACTCCATACATGAATATAAAGGCAAATCAACTATGCTAAACATGTAATCATAATAAACACCAAAGCATATAATGTCGAATATAATCATTGATAAGAACATATGTCTGTATAACAAATGTAAGGAACTAGATAAGAACTTACAAGAGCGAAGCTAGATCAGTATCTCGATCAGCCTCTAGACGATCAGGAGCCAAGTAGATGCCTTTCCTCCTCCTAGATCTAGACTAGCTAGCTACTCTGCTATATGGTGTTTCTAGGGCGTAGTATCTCTGACTTGATGACTTGATCTGGTGTATGCAAACTCAGGTTTCCAGATGCCTCTGCCAGGGGGCAGGGGGGATGCTTATATAGCCCTGAGGGGTAGATGTGCGCCGTTTGATCAAACCGACCTAACGAGTGGTTTAGATTGATCCTCATAGGCGGTGGAAAAACCTTCTGGAAGTAGGGCTGAGGTGGCGCCCGGGGGAGGCCGACCGGCCCCACCACCAGGCCGATCGGGCTGGGGTGGGCCCCCTCGGGGCCCACTTCGGCCAGGTGGTCCGTCGCTTCTTCTAGATGCTTCTTTCTTGGGTGCCAAGTCTCGTTGAGTTCCGGAGCCTTCTGGAGTCTTCTAGATTTGATTCTTTTAGCACTTTTCCCGAATGGTTCCTGGATTTATATAATTTACCAAATCTCCAGAAAAACTGTTAGTGGCACCCTATTCTAAGTTGATATTAACATTTATGCCCTTTTCTCATGTTTAGTTGACTTATAAATATATAGGATAAGATGTGTCAACAAACGGCCGCAATCTCAAGTCCGCTACGGCGGCACAACTCGACGGCAATGGTCGCAATCTAATGTCCGCTACGATGGCACAACTCGACTCCGGTCACATCAACAGTCTGCCCAGGCAGCAACAACTAAGTCATTTATTTAAAAAAATACTGTTTTCTTTTCTTGGCTTGTTCTCATCATGCAGGACAACATGCCAACTACTCATCGGTGTACGCTTCTCGGCGGGTTTTCACGAGAGCTACACTCTGCCAACTACTCTTGGGGTGTATCGACCAAACCGCCACGGGCTTACAACACTGAATCTCGGGGACTCCGGCCACGAATTGGTATGCTAAGTTTCAGAGGCTCCACCACGAGTTCAGTACATTACATCCCAGGGGCTCTCGCCATGGCTTTGGGTGTACCGAGTTTCGGAGGTCACAATGGCTGTACCCAAGGAGGCAATCTCAAGCCCGCTCCGGCGGCAATCGTACCATGGGTCCAAGTACCCTAAGTACCCGCGCTCCGTACCATGGGTCCTAGTACCCTAAGTACTCAAGTCGACTTCTATAGTCACAACCTCAAGTCCACTTCGGTGGCACAAGTCGACGCTAACGGTCGCACCAAAGTCTACTCTAGTGGCACAAGTCGACGCTAACGGTCGCACCCAAGCCGACTCCGGTGGCAAAAGTCGACGCTAACAGTCGCACCGAAGCCCACTCCGGTGGCACAAGTCAACTTCTGTAGTCGCAATCTCAAATCGACTTTGGTCGCAATCTTAAGCCTGCTCCGGCGGCAAAACTACTCGTTTTCTCTGATTTTTATTCGATTTTGCCTTCTGGAAGTGCTTTTCGTTTTTCGCATCTTAAGTCCGCCCCATGCGGCACAAAGTCAACTTCTAAAGTCGCATCTCAAAGTCCGCTCCGCGCGGCAACTAAAGTCGACTTCGGTTTTCAAGTCGCGTCTTAAAGTCCGCTCCATGCGGCACAAAGTCGACTTCAGTTTTTTAAGTCGCATTCTAAAGTCCGCTCCGCGCGGTAACTAAAGTCAACTTCGGTCGCATCTAAAGTCCGTTCTGATGGCACAGCTACTTCTCATGCTCCACGGCTCGATGCCAAATTACTACTCGAAAACTCTCCAGCTCGGGGGCTGACGCTGCAAGAGTATTCGGATGATGTCTTTCGCGAACACTGAAGACCCTTGGATTGATTACCTAATCATTTCAAGGCTCGGGGGCTACTATGCTACACCCATCGTTCAATTTTTTCAAGACGGAAGATTCGGAATCAAGATTGACCCTCAGCTAGAGTCCACGACTCAACCTACGGCTCGGGGGCTACTCCATATGGAGTGCGATTTTGCAATCGCACTTCCATATAATCTCGACTTCAAGACTGATGAGCTGGACCACCTTCCAGCCTCGTGGCATTTCAAGTACTATTGAAGACTTCTCCAAGCAATACTCGAGGACGCTCAAGAACTACTCGAAGAGGCTTCAAGACTACTCGAACTACTACTCTCGACTCTAACATGCTCGGGGGCTTGTCGGGCATACACCCCGGGTACTCATACAAGCAAGGATGAAGACGGACTCCTACTAGAATTCCCATGTAATCCTACTAGGACTCGTTCCGTGTAATCCTACTAGGACTCCTACCTTGTAACTGACTAGGAACCCGCCCCCTGGACTATATAAAGGAGGGCCGGGTACCTAGCCGGACATCTGAACAACCCAACACCAAGCGCAGGGCGCCACACTTGATCCCCAAACAGGACGTAGGGTTCGCCACCTTGGCGGCCCGAACCTGTATAAATCTTGTGTCCCGTGTCCTTGCGCATACCTTCGAGTTCCAGATCTGGCGATCCCCACCACAATCATCTACCTCGGGTACCCCCTTGGTAGGCTTGCCGGTCTAAAACACCGACAGTGGGTTTTTGGTGGCTCTGGGATATCACCGATCTTCCCCTCACCACTGCTCTCCCCAATCTTTTCCGACCCAAGCGCTTGCCCATCATAGCGCTTGTATGCCTCGATCATCATCTTGAGCTGAGGCTCATGACCAGACAACCAACCCATCATCTTTCTCAACTCATCATTCTCATCCTGCAAACGATCCACATAGTGTGCAAGCTCCAAATTCTTCACATCATGTATTTCACAAGTAGAGCATGAAGTAGGAATAGGAGCTTTCAAAGCAGCTTCTAGGGATCTAGCATAAGCAACAAACACATCTAGTTTCTCATGCAAAACAGGACAAGAAGTGCAGGCACCAAGCAAGGAGGGCCTAGATTTCATCTCATCTAGCTCAACCCTAAGCACATCTAGTTCCTCAACCTTGGAGGCATACTTTTCCTTAAGCATAGTCAAATCACCAAGGAAAACAGAACAATCAATGCATTTAGGTTCATTGGTCACAATAGGAGCAGACTTCAGAGAATCTATTTGAGCCCTAGCATCAACAAGCAAAGACTCTAGCTCAAGCACCTTCTCCTAAGCCTCTCCAAGCAAAGACCTATACTCCCTATTCTCCTTGTTGGTCTTTCTAAGCACATCATCATGGTTGTCAAGCAATTCATTCAACCTAGCATTCTCCGCTACCAAGAAGGATGGATCATTATTTACCTCATCCTCGGAGTCGGAGTCCGAGTCATCCTTGTTGCTCTTCTTGCTTGCGGAGCTATGTGCCATGCCGCAAAAGCCTTGGGCGGTGATGCACAGGCCGTTGATGTTCTTGCTTGACCGCTTGCCCTTGTGTCGGTTCTCATCTTCATCACTTGAGCTCGATGAAGAGTAGCAGGAGCTCGAGTCGATGTCGCTCACTTCGGCAACCATCGCCCGCTCCTTCTTCTTGTGACCGCCACTCCTCCTCGGCCTCCGCTCGAACTTGTTCTTGCCCTTGTGGTCGTCCCTCGAGCGGTGCTTGTGGTCGGTCCTCGGACGGTGCTTGTGCTCGGGCTTGACCTCCATGGCTTCCGGGCACTCAGCGATAAAGTGCCCGTGCTTCCCGCACCGGTAGCACATGCCCGAGCTCCTCCGAGTGTTCTTCCGGTTCGTGTACATGCGCTCGAACCGCCTGCTCAGCAATGCGAGATCCTCCTCGCTTAGCACCTCGAACTCCTCATCTGGCATGGACACAAGACAAGACAAAGAGAACTGTCTTGAAGACATGTTAGCGTTAGTCCTTGGTCCAGAAACGAGAGCCAGACTGAGGGTCAGTCGGGTTCTCGATCTTTGCTCGCACCCCACGGTCCACCTCGGACGACTTGAGCTTGGAGAACAGCTCGTCCACCATGAGTGTCTCATACTTCTCTGACTCAAGAATGGCCTCGACCTACTCACTCCACATGGTACGATCCAAAGAGTGCAGGAGCTTGATAGCCCTGTCATGATCATCGTATGGGAGTGCGGCCACATTAGCCCTCATGTTGTTCACAATCACAGTGAACCGTTGGAACATGGCATCTATGGACTCACTAGGGAGATGAGTGAAGTCGTACTCTCTCCGGTAGGTCGCAAACAACCGAGCCTGAACCTGAGCGTTCCTAATGTGAGCATTCTGCAGCTGCTCCCAAATCCTATAAGCCAAGTCCTCTGTCTAAACCCGATCGAATTCGGATTGTCACAAAGCACGGTACAAGTAGTCAACCGCCTTGTTGTTGGCGTCGTGCATATCCCTCGATCCTGGAGCAAGGAAGTTCACAGGATGAACATAAGTTGTGTTCACTGGGACATCCCAAAGGATCTAACCCTTGCCGCGGAGGAAAGCAGCCATCCTCCTCTGCCACATCTGGTAGTTCTTACCATCAAAGTGTGGAGGACCTGAACCCCGTTCCTGGTACGCCATCTTTGGATCTTAGACTGGTTAGAATCACGAAGATCCGTAACCGGTTCTGATACCAATTGAAGGACCAATTAGGCGACTAGAGAGGGGGGGGGGACTGAATGGGAGCCGATAAAAATTTTCCCGAAGGATGAACTCGGCCTATGCCCCAAAATCACAACCGAGGATTCCCACACGAGTTTGCCAAGGTCGCGTAGTCACACCGGACCTACCAACCCTAGGAACAAACCCTAACTCAAAGCAACACGGAAGTGCAACTCAAGAAGCGAGAGACTTAGGCAATCTGCGGTGCCTGGGGCGGACGGTCTGAGGTGACCGGGCGGACAGTCTGCGAGGGCCAGGCAGACGGTCCGCAGGACCACGGCGGACGATCCGTAAAATGACCCGGAACCTCCAGTATGCACCCTCCGAAATTCGAACGGCCCGCGAGCTCACTGCGAACAGTCCGAGCCGTGCGGACAGTCCGGCTACCCCGGGCGGACAGTCCGACAAACTCCTTGCAAACAAAACCTTCTGACTCGAAGGATCGAAACAAAGCAACGGAAGAACTCGCGAAGAACACGACGAACATCCGGCTGACGGGCTCCACGCGGACGGTCCGCCGACCCCACGCGGAGAGTCCGCCAGACGCGGAAATAGCAGCCCGAGCCTGACCTCTTGAAGGTCAACCCTTCCTTCCCTTTGCCCGATCTTCCGAATCAACCAAGGGATTGCTACCAAAACATAGGTGAAGGTGAAGCGCCTCTAGGAGATGCTATACCTACAAATTGGTAGCCTCAAACCCACTGAATCGAGAGGAATCGAGATTCTACCGAGCTCACACAAAGAGCTAGGGTTCCAACCGAAATCCTTCAATCGGATGCCAAATCCGGAGTTTGAGGGGTCAAGATCAAGCACAAAGATGCACAAGACATCTATCAATGATCCCCACAAACAAAAGCGAACCCAAACACCTCAGAATCGAAGGAACAAGGCGTGCACGAAAATCCAACAAAAATAGCCCGAAAAAGACAAGAAAATCACTCGAGCTACAAGAAGGAAATCAACGCAACCATGAATGCTTCCATACACTCGGAGGTCAGATTCTCTACAAAACGATGAAGAAAATCTACGCCTATGGAGCAGGGAAATGAGAAGCAGTCCGGATGGATGGTTTGCCCAGAAACCCTAGAGCTATATATATGGATTTCCTCTGGGATGGGAAAATGAGTAAGCTACCCCTAGAACTTGAAATGAGATACACACCCCTCAGGGGCAACATGGTGAAGTAGCACTCCTCTTCATCGCACGGCCACACCTTTGCCGCAGTCCGCGTCCTCCCGACGCAAGCCCTGCGATCCCGCCACGTGTCCACCGGCATCAAAGCTTCTCGGCGCGTCCGGATCCCGTCTCCGCCCGCCGAGTCTCCGGTCTTGGTTTTGTGGCTCAACCAAGTAACCAGATGGTTTTGTGGTGAACCGCCGCAAACCTCGCGTGCAGACTCCGGTCGTGAGCCGCTACCCTGCACCGGCTCCTGTCTACGACTTTGTCTCGCTTTTCTTGCCACCATGCGGCCCGCACTTGACCCCGCTGGCCACCGGGTCCCTCGAGCCGAGCCTACTTGTCTCTCCACTCCACGGAGGCCCCGCAAGGCATAGACCTTTCGCACCTGCTCTTCACCTGCACCAATGCAAATTAAGCCGCAACCTGCACCTGCAATACTCGGTCAAGAGTCAGTCCACACCACGTTGTCAATCACTCATCACACCAGGGAGCGACCATCCACCGGTCCTCGGACGCTCTGGTCCTCAATCTCCCCCTTGATGAGTGCATTGACAACACACACATAGTAAACAATTCAGAGAAAAGAGAAAAAGAAAAGAAACGAAGGAAAAACTCAAACAAGTGATCAAAAGCCAAACAAAAGCCAAAAAGAGATCACTTGAGAGAGAAAAATCTCGGTCCCCTAAGACAAGGGCAACGGCTCGACACAACCAAGATAAAATGCTCCAAAATTACCGACTCCTCAAGGTGAGGCAAAAGGGCTCGACACCATCGGCAAAAGAGCACAACTAAAATCAGGCGCAAAAGAGCTCCAAAGCACATGAATGCAAGCTCCCCCTGAACAAATGCATTTCTCCCCTTTTGATGCAAAACTCCCCCTGGATGCAAGAACTTTCTCCCCAAAGCAAGAATTGGGTACTATCTCTCCCCCTTGTTGGTAATGCATGAATCAAGTCTACAAATGCAAGCATGTGCTTCTCAAATAGACAAAGAGCACTACAACATGCTAAAAAGAGACATAGACAAGCAAGATTGCCACAAATTTAGTACAAGCATCGCCAACGAGATAGATAGAGACATATAAGCATGTGACATAGCCATGATCAAAATGAAGCAATTTTCACAAAAAAATTTCCCTCTCATGAGCATAGGACCTAGACATGATCAAAATGAGCACAAACAACATATAACTCTCAAACTTCATACAAGGTCACAAATTCTCATCACAAGATCATCACAAACACCTGCAAGCTATCTCATATCATGTCAAAGCCACCGAGCCATGTGTCCACTTCTAAATGTGAGACTTCTCAACGGTGAACATCATGCAACGGTTTAGCACCCAAAACAAGGAATTTAAAGTATACATGACATGGAAGCATATTTTTCAAGCACAAACATTTCATATACCAATTTCAAGATTTATAAATTAAGCATGGTACATGAAGTGCCTTTGCGGCAAAAAGAAGCTTAGGCTTCTCCACAAGGTAGCATGTAGGCTAAGCATCCATGATGATAAATGGGTCTTTGACCCCATATGAGAAGAACATGGTTCCAAGCACAAATTAAGCAAGCTATAGCCATAAGTGCACAAATTTGACATGAAAGGCATTCAACTCATAAGAGAGGATCATATATAGCATTTTTCAAAAGAAGGCCATCCACAAGCACATACGTCCCAAAGCTATCAAGAGCATCACTATCCATCATATGAGCATCACTAGCAAAGTCATAATCTCATATCTAGCATATCATAGTGATCCAAGTATATAGGAGAAGCACATCTCATATGATACATATGCAGTCTATGATACAAAGATGCAAGCATGATATGAAAATGCAACATGCATATGTACATGAGATGCCCAACCCAAACTCAAAATGGCAAAAGAGCACAAAACTCACAAGCTCCCCCCTAAACACATGCACTAGGGCCAAAGAGCATACAAAGCTCACCCTACATACATGATATAGGGCAAAGAGCACAAAGCTTACAAGCTCCCCCTAAATACATGCACTAGGATCAAAAAGCATACAAAGCTCATCCTAAGTACAGGCGATAGGGCAAAGAGCAAAAGAGACCAAGTGGCTTAACAAGAAAATCTACAAAGTGGTGAAGAAAATCTACGCCTATGGAGCAAGGAAATGAGAAGCAGTCCAGATGGATGGTTTGCCCAGAAAACCCTAGAGCTATATATATGAGTTCCTCTGGGTTGGGCAATTGACCAAGCTACCCCTAGCACTTAAACTTAAGATACAAACCCCTCAGGGGCAAATAGGTCATGTAGCATTCCTCTTCATCGCACGGCCATGCCTTTGCCGGAGTCCGCGTCCTTCCGACGCAAGCCCTGCGATCCCGCCACGTGTCCGCCGGCATCGAAGCTTCTCGGCGCGCTCGGATCCCGTCTCCGCCCGCCGAGCCTCCGGTCTTGGTTTTGTGGCTCAACCAAGTAACCCGACGGTTTTGTGGTGAACCGTCGCAAACCCCGCGTGCAGACTCCGGTCGTGAGCCGCTACCCTGCACCGGCTCCTGTCCATGACTTCGTCTTGCTTTTCTTGCCACCATGCGGCCCGCACTTGACCCCGCTGGCCACCGGGTCCCTCGAGCCGAGCCTACTTGTCTCTCCACTCATCGGAGGCCCCGCAGGGCATAGACCTTTCGCGCCCGCTCTTCACCTGCACCAACACAAATCAAGCCGCAACCTGCACCTGCAATACTCGGCCAAGAGTCAGTCCACACCATGTTGTCAATCACTCATCACACCAGGGAGCGACCATCCACCGGTCCTCGGACGCTCCGGTCCTCACCCTCCTCCCCGGCCCATTGTGTACTGTACCGCACGTCGCGCAACCCCTCTCCCTAGCTCGACGACACGTACCCACCGTGCCCTCCATCATCTACAGTGTGTGCCGCCGCGCCAGTAGGCACGTCCCTCTCCCCCACGCACGCGAGGCCAGGTAGGCCCGGCCCGTGAGTGTGCCGCCGCGCACGGTCCCTTCTCCATCCCCACGTGCGCTTTCTTTCCCTTCTTCTCTGTGTGTCCACCCGCCGCCGGCCGGCCGGCCTCCCCAGCAGCCGCAGGCCTCCGATTCAATCCCCCTTGTTTTTCTTTTTATGCATTGAATACAATTTGTGTAAAACCCTATTTTTGTGAATATTCGATCGATATATATCTTTTTGAAATGTGAGAATGATGTGTGGTATTTGGTCTGGGTATAGTTTGAAAACAATGTCGTCTTCAAGTGTTGTTGGTCGTGGGCGCGGCCGTGGCGGTGGCTTGGAGGACCCGTTGTCTCGCCGTCCCGGACTTCACTGTCACCGCGAGATGGCCTTGCTAATGGGTGATCAGTCACGTGGAGCAATAGCCAACGTGGTAATATAATAATCGAGACACCTTTACATAGATATCTTTTTTTACACTTCACATGCAAAATCTCTAATTTTAGTTACAGACACACACACACACACACACATATAGCTTATCAACAATATTAGATGGCTCAAAGATATTGTCAAGGATATGTCTGGTACTCCTCCTGTAGTGCAAACTGAGAGAACATGACAAGACTGGATATCTCTTTCTCCGTACCTACTCGAGGTGTAGATTACCGGTCATTGCTAGTAGGCTTGCCACACCAATGGTTCCCGTTGCAGCAGTGGGTCAACCAACACTAATTATGTTAACTCGATAGAAGACCATCGTGGAGAAATGTCTACAGGCCCTTCAGAATATTGGGTGCTTCGTGCCAGACTTTTCCTATTGTAAAATAAAGCAACTCGAAGGCGGGTGAAAGCAATGTGGTTTATACTGCTGCAGGCTTTGCAGAGCTATCAAGATGCGGTATAAGATATATCCTTTTTATTCATTCTTAATTAATTTGTGTGTGTTACATATTTTTAATTTTCATAAGGTTATTATATCTCATCATCATCTTGTTGTGTAAGATCTCTCTGGTTCAACCTATTGGCTCAATAAGCTTCCGTGCGATTCTTAATCAAGTCAGGGAAATAATTGGGTTGGATTACTATGTTATTCTTAACTAAATGCGTGTTAGAAATGCCTTTTGCTCCTTTATTCATGAGTAAATTGACGGCTAAAGTAAGCACTTAACAGCCGTCAACAGCGTACGGACCACTACACCTTTTTCACCACGGGGATTCCCTAGGTTCTTGTCAACCCGCAGAGCAAGAGGATTACAAGCGTTTGATCTAGCGCTAATCTAGTTAACTAAACAAACCTTAAACTAAGATTAAACTAAAGGCAAACTACTCTACACTAGAGAGGGTTGTGAGGTGCACAAGGTATTAAAGACACTTGCCCATAGGGTCTACGGATACTTGATCATGCAACCGCCAAGAGATACAAAACCAACCTAATCTATCGGGGGGTGTGATCATGGTTTCGCCCTTTCCCTCCCCCCGTACTGTCACTATGCGGAGGTATTCATGACTAGACATATGATGATCACGGTGTACTGAAGGGTTCTATGGAAGTAGTGAGATCTATACTCCCGAAGAGCATGATAGCTAGCCTTAAGCAACAAAGCATCAACAACACTAGATTGATATATTGAAACCATAAAAGAGTAGGCGATTACATAACAAGATCGTTTACAACCCCATGGACAATGAGAAGTTTACCCCATCAAGGTGTGACAACCCGCCCAGGAAAATACCGTACTATCGCCTAAACCAATCCACTTTGGTCATTAAGCAATAATAAAGTATCATCCTGTCGTTAGTTGCCGGGTTAACGCCTGGTAAATCACTTACAAGCAACAAGGATCGACATATATGCATTAAAACTCACGCGAAGGCGAGTCCAGAGAACAACATATGAATAACATCCAATTTACCCCGAAGGGCTTAATTATTACAAACCGAAGTCTTTGACATGATAACGGAGTTCAGAGTTTTGAAAACAGCAGAATTAAACTAAACGGCACGAGGAAACATCACGGGAGGCCTGCCATGATGCCTTCATTCATCATCTTCAACCCACTCCAGCTCCCAGCCAGGCGGGATCTCTCCAGGCCACACATCAGCAAAGGTATTACCTGGAGCAACAGATTATAGCAAGGCTGAGTATACTAATACTCAGCAAGACTTACCCGTCGGTGACAACTACATCACCAACTCTAGACATGAAAGGCTTTTTGGCCAATGGGGTTTCTTTTGCTGAAAAGCAACAACGAGTATGTCCTTACTTTCAAGATTTTAGCACAAGTTCTAGTTGAATATTCTTTTCTAAATTAGCCAACTATTGCAAGCATAAGTTGTGCAAGACAATTAATCAAGCATAATATTCATCAACTTCCATCATTAGGGATCTCATGGCCAGTGGAGTAAGTAGTCTCAAATAACGGTGAGAGGCTGACAATCGATTGATTTAAACCTTGCAAGGTAGATCTAAACACACGGTAGGGTGCCCCCGCGAGGACAACCACCAGGCGGTTCCCAAAAATCTTCGGATTGGGATCAGATATTACAGTCTTAAGTACAAGGCTTACTAGGCTACGCCACCAAGGTCACCTAGCTTCACACATGTACTCAGGGGGCGAGCCCGGGGCCGCAACCCTAAGATTAGTAGCGCAAAGTTCCCGCACCGCCTCATTTAGGTACTAGGCTACCGTACCCATTTCCGACAAGTGTTTAGTACGTTCAAACACTTAACCCACGAAAGCCATTGGACCGGAGCCCACATCCCATGCTCTTACCACATGAGCAATCCAATTAAGGAGATCTTATGATTCCAACATAAGAACCTATTCTCGCGAGTGACAAGCATCACTCGACTTGTAACGGTCCTATAGCATAGCAGCTATCGACCTATTATTCTAGTAAAGACATAGGTACCTAGGGATCATGCATCTAGGGTTTCATATCAATTCCTGAACGTAAATGCACAATCATCCATAGATAGTTGCATAAGATTTCAAAAACACTTGGTTAATGCACCGGGGCTTGCCTTCGTCAGCAGGGTTAGCCTGAGGGTCCTCGGTGTCGTCGATCACCTCCACGTACTGCAGCTCCACGTCAGCTCCTCCTTCCTCGGCTTCCGGCACGAGCGCGTAGTTACCGTCAGGAAGCTCTACACGGAATGCAATGCAGGGTTCAGGTGGAGTGATAGATTAATTATTTCATCCAACTCTTGTTGGCCACATTCACCTTCACAAACAATTAATTATTAAATTCTATTTATTAAGGTTATTATGGACAAGGGTTTAATCTTTGACCAACAATTAGTTAATGTTTACTTTCATGATTGTTATTTCATGTGAGATTTATTATTCAATCTTTTAATAGCAAATGTGTACACATCTAGGTAAATAATTTCAATTCAATTTCTCAAACAGCAAGGGTGATATACAAGACCCTAAAATAAAGCTAGTTAATCATTTACAAGGTCATAAGGTTAAAGGATCTATTTTCTTAATTAAATTCTATTAACAAGCTCATGTGCACCCTAACTTTTAAAGACACACACAAAACATACAAACAAGGACAGGGGTCCCTACTAGCCTAGTTACTCCTAAGCCTTCACTGGATTCAAGCTTTGAACATTAAAGAAGCTACACCATTTATATATGCATTGATACATTTCCTAGCCATTTGATATTAAAGGCAAGCATAAATAAATAAAAGTAAAGCTCCTGCAGCTAACAACAAGCCTATAGCCACTCTGACCCTAAACAAGATCAGAACACCCATGGGTTCATCTCAAACCAATTTGAATTATGAACCATGCATTTAAATATATATCTAAGCATAAATCAGGATTAAACAATTATAACAGAGATAAAATCAAGATAAACTCAGGAAAATTACTTCTAGGCATAACATGAACATAGCCACAAGTTGAGCACAAAAATTAATTCATATTTTGCTACAAAAATCAGTAAAGCAGAAATAGCATAAATACAAAGTAATTCATATAAAAAGATCTGTTCAACAACTTTGTGAAATTTTTGGTCCAGAGGCTAGTAATGACAAGTCTAGCAACATATCCGAAATTCAACTCCATAGCCTTTCTAGATTTTGAATTATAGGAAAAAGGTGTCAAACTGAATTTGAATTTTCATTCAAAACCTATAAGTCAAAACTATGGTCATGCTTTGCAGAAGTTGCAGATCTACTCTCACTGAGACCAAAAAATTGGGTTTGCATTTTTCTGAATTTTCTGTGAATTTCTAGGCTTTTTCTAAGGCACTGGACCAAACTGCTATAAAACTAAGATAACTTCTCTTTCAAACGGGTCCCTGGTTTACAAATCTGCCCCTGGATGTTTACAACCGTGCCCTTGCCGGCGGAGGGGAGTTCGCCGGCGGCGAGGCAGGGCCGGGGGAGGAAAACATGTGGCACTGGAGTGTGATTGGGCTCACCACAGGCCGATTGGTGGTGGTTGCGTGGCCGGAGGGGGCTCCGGCGAGCGGCGGCGGCGAGGTCGCGGCGGCGCGCTCGCGGGTGCTCGGGTTCCGGTGAGGCTCGAGGCGGGGCAGTTCAACACGCGGCCATGGGAGCTACTATGGGGTCTAGGGAAGAGGTTGGAAGCCTTGGCCGGCGGCGGGAGCGAGCGGGAGTGCGAGCTCATCGAGGCGGCGGCAATGGCGGGTCGGTGGTGGTGGTGCTCACGCGCGGGAGGAGAAAGGGAGGCGCTCTTTTATAGCCGACGCGTGCGCAGAGCATCTCGCTTCGAGGCTAAGCTTGCCCGACGCTTCAATGCGCGGGTACGGCGGCCTTGGCGTGCGTGCGCGGCGGGCGAACCGACGGCGCCGCGGCGAGCGCGCGCACGCCACGTGGCGCGCGGGCTCACCGGCCGAGGCGGCCCCTGGAGGTGCGTGCGAGGCTGACGCACGCCGAGCTCATGCACGGACTCCGACGGCCGGCCGTAGTACGGCGGCGCACGGCGGAGACGCGGCGGCGACGCGTGGACGCGCGCGCGTGACGTCGCGTCGTGGCGTGCTTCGGCCCGGTCTGTTCCAAGTGCCTCTGTTCACTTGCACGATTCTCAAGAATTTGTCTATGAACTTCAAAATCCGTAGATAGGAAAGTTGAAGATGGGTGATTCCTCTAGAATTTGGCTGAAGCTGAATTTGAATTTGGTTCAAATCGAAGGAGGATTTCAAATGCCAAGTTGGGGGATTTTCATGTCTCGGTGAGCAGGGACCCAGAGCTTGTTTGGCCATTTAGCACCTTTTCCACTCAAAACTAGCAATGCCACCCTGAAGATGAAATATGTCCCGAGTGATTCTGCACAACTTTTGTATTGGTAGATTTTCAAGTGTTTAGGCAAAATTTGGAGAACATGGCCAAAGTTCCAGGATCACACAAGGACATCAAAGGGTTTGTCCCCCTTAGCTAGGGTTTTGACCAGGGAGAGTGTGCTAGACTTGCTTAAGATGCTGATGGGGGAGTGTTGGTGAGGTTTTCGAGGTGATGACCCAGGTTGACCATGTTTTGACCCTAGTCAACAAGTTTGACCGGCAATTAAGGTTAATTAAAAACTTAGGGCGTCACACAAGGAGCTAAGCATGGCGCTATTGATCATGGTGACGCTTCTGACGGTGTCTTCCTTCAACTCCGAGGGCCCTGTGGCAGGGCCTCGACGTCCTCCTCCACTTGTGGTCGCCTCCTTGGACTACATGAATCTTTCTCGCGAATGATCTCCTCAATTCTCTCCCGGTCCAACGTCTCTGCCTTGTGGACGACCTATTGGTTATATGGCTGTCTCTCCCGAATGGCGGCGCCCACAATGACTTAGGGTTGAAGCATCTTCACGCTCAAGAAATGGGGGCCGAACCGACGCAGAAATGGGGTGGGTCGGCCGGCCTGGGCCGACCGACCCAGGTTTGGCCCGGTTCAGTCGCCCCTTCCTCCATGTGGTTCCTCTCGTCATTTTGGACTTAAACCCCTTTAATTGCATCATTTTGGTGTTGTCATCCCCGTGATCAAGATAGGGGGTCTTCTCACATGAAGTCCGATCTTTACGCTTTAGTCCTCGGGGATGCTCCATCGTAGCACCTTGGTCCTTGCCACCTTTGGGAGTGATTTTGCCTTGCACTTTTGAACTCCTCATTTGCTCCTTTGAACTCGTTGTGGCTCCGTCCCTCCACGTTTTCCTGCAAAAACACAACACTTCCAAATGCACATACAAAGTTGAACTTGTCATATCATTAGTGTGCCTAGTGGCAGGTTAGTTCCATAATCAAGCTCAAACCAAAGTGTAACGAACATGTTTGGGGCACCAAAATTCACCGTCAACAGGCGTTCATCAAGATGAATGGCTCACGTTCACCCTTGGCCACATATAAATTGGGGGTAAAACCCTAATCCCATCCCTATCCTTTCCTCACAGCGCAGCGCACATAGCAGGGAGATAGAGAGGGGCGGCCATGGCTCCTGCTGGTGGTGGCCGGGCGTCCCGCGCCTGCGTCCGTGGCCTTCAACGGCCGGCGGGACCGGGCCTGCGCACTCGCGACTGACGGGGTTGTGCACCCGAGCCCGTGCGCGTGTGGTGGTGGGGCCCACGCTTGGCCGGGTGGCAGCAGGGGGCCGCTCCTGGCGGCGGTCGAGCCCATGCGGACACCGGGGCTGTGCCCGCGCAGTGCCTACTCGCGTCCGCCCGTGGCTGCGGCCTGCGGGGCCGTGCCTGTAGCAGGATTTCGCGGCCTGTGAGCCGCGCCCGCACCTGGAGGGCAGCATGCGCCCAGCGGCGGTCGGCTCCTAGGGCCGCCAGGTGGCCTGCGGGTGCGGGTCTGTAGGACCGATACCACGGCGTCCGGCCGGTCTCCGGGGCTACTGGCCCGATCCGCTCGTGGGCGGGTGTCTGCGCGTCTTCAGGATGGCAGCGACTCGGCTGATCTGCACGCTTGTCTTCAGGATAGTGGCGTTTTGGCTCTTCAGGCCCTCACCATGGCGAGCGGAGGCACAACCTTTCTTGCTTTGTCGGGGTCGTTTCCGGCGGTGGACAGTGACGACGGCTGAGCCGCCTACATGTCACTAGGCGTTGCCGATGCGCCAACGATGCCAGAAAGAATTGTGCTGATCTGTGTATGTGCTCAACAGAGACTTGATCTCTTACTTCTTACCTTCTTAGCTCGGTAGAACCTTGTGCTGATAACGTGTTAGAAAACAAGTTCATTGATGCACACAAACACTCACAAGAGAATGCACTTAGCTAGGAGGAATTGGAGCTTTATTATTCATCAACACATTGTACACATAGAGGCTGTGGGATTTTCTCTTCTTGCTTGAGTTATCCTGTAACCCTCCATTTATAGAGGCCAAGAACTCATGGATTTACACTATTTACTGTTCATTTTAATTACTGTTCATAGTTCAGTTACTGTTCATTGTTCACTCACAAACAAAAGATTTCACAACATGGATAAACCCTTTACCGACCAGACTTGACAACATGTGGAAAGAGTTGCTGATATGCTGACAGTGGAATGGATACGGCAAATCTTTTGTGACTTTGATGCATAGGCAATTCTCGCTACCCCCATGAAGTGGAGAAGATTTATGGGCATAGGAACATGAGAAGGGCTCTTTTACGGTGGACCGTACCACCTTAGATACCATTGTTGAAAAAAGGACAAGTATGAAAGGATCCGACGGCTGAGATTAATTGTAACCACCACAACGTGCACCTGTAGTATAGGGTGGTATACATAGGTGGCATAGGGGTATTATTGGAAGTTTTATCTCGGTGGCATAAACGAAATATATGATTTTTTCATTTCAAATTTTTTTCATTTCCCTCTGATGATATGGCCAAACTTTTTTTCAAATTTCAAACTGAAATTTCCATTCAAATTTCAAAAATGAAAATTTTCAAATTTTTTCATTTCAAATTTCAAAAATGAAAATTTTCAAATTTTTTCATTTCAAATTTCAAAAATTAAAATTTTCAAATTTTTTCATTTCAAATTTCAAAATTTCAAAAATTAAAATTTTCAAATTTTTTCATTTCAAATTTCAAAAATGAAAATTTTCATTTTTTTTTCATTTCAAATTTTTGTGGCATATTTCAGTTTTTTTCATTTCCTTCTGGTGGTATGGCCAATTGTTTTCAAATTTCAAAATCGAATCTTTTTTCATTTTTTCCATTTCCCTCTAGTGGTATGGCCAAATTTTTTTCAAAATTCAAAACAAAACGTTTCAACTCAAATTTCATAAACAAAATTTTTTTCATTTCAAATTTTCCTTGTGGCATAAATGAATTTATTTTCTCGGCCTGAGGTTGCCAAATTTATTTAAAGATTGCGAAAATTACCTATTACCCTTTCCAAAAATAGCCTATACTGCATACCACCACCTGGTGGTGGGGTCCACCATAAAAGAGCCCACATGAGAAACATGGCACGTATTATGTGTGTTCGGTGTATCGTATGATGGAAGGAGAACAAAGACAGCTGGAGGATGTGGACACATCGGGAACCTCCTCAACACAGGATTGGACGAGTCTTGCACGAGTCCAGGTCTTCTGGTGGCGGGTCTTGCACGAATCCCTTCATGCTCAGCAATACTACAGCATAGACACATTAAGAAAGTGGCCCATTGTGAAGTTTGTGGTGATCCGGAGGAAACAATCAAGCATGTGCTACTCAATCGCACGGTGGCTGGGCGATTCTGGGAGAGTACAAGGATGTTGATGATGGGAGTGAAAGTGCCTAGACTCCACCATGGTACTTGGGCTCGTGACCTCATCCATCTTGAGATTGTCCACACAAGGAGGCATCAGTTATCCT
Organism: Cenchrus fungigraminus; assembly: GCA_036936925.1. Taxonomy (NCBI): domain Eukaryota; kingdom Viridiplantae; phylum Streptophyta; class Magnoliopsida; order Poales; family Poaceae; genus Cenchrus; species Cenchrus fungigraminus. The sequence continues at coordinate 59,137,056 of CM072770.1, read as the reverse complement.
ATGCGGCATGTGGTCTTTATGGATGTCGCGCAACAAAAGAAGACATGGCAAGTTGATTCTACCGATTGATCAAGTTGTACAATGGGTCCAAGACACAACCTTCGATCTCTGGCAAATAATGCACCCAGAGAAAGAGATGGTGTTGAAGGATCCTCCTCGGTGGACTCACCCGCAATTGGGCTGGCACAAGTGCAACTCTGATGGTGCATTTTATGTTGTGGATAATACTGGAGCTTCTACTTCGGTCATTCGTGATCATGATGGCAGGTTTCTAGCTGCAAAGGTGGCCTGGCATAATAGACAAACTGATGCGTTGATGATGGGAAGGTCTAATATATCCTAGCGCGGCAGACTGGAATCTGGAAATTTTGCTTGGAAACTGATTGCTTGCCGTTATTGGGCTATGACATGCTTTGGGGGAGCAGTGATCTGACATAAACTTGATTCTTCAGGAGATCTCGGCTCTGAAGGAGAGTTTTGAGGAGTTTGCCTTCATGCATATTAGTAGATCATGTAATATGGTAGCTCATATGTGTACACGACAGGTTTCAACTAAGCAAATATTGAGGGAGTGGCTCATAAATCCCCTGTTAGCTCTTGAGAACAATGATCGTTGAAGAATGTAACTCAGCTATGCCTGATTAATGAAACCCCCTTTGTCTCAAAAAAAAGTTGTATCCCGGGTGATTGTGATTTTTGCACGGAGACGGATCCAGAAGCAGCCACCTTGCAAGGGTGTCTATGACAACTTCTTGATAGTGAAAGTCTTCTACAGACCTGATCTGTGATCCGCCGAGGAGGTCGACGTGGGTGCGGTGGTAAATCTTGGTGCTCAGATCTAGATGTGTTGCCGAGGGGCTCGATCCTGCATCAACGTTGGTCGACGCTCCCGTGACCGAAGAAGAGGTAACTGTTAGCATTACGTGCGGCGAGGGGCTTGGCGGTGGCGGCGTCGGGAGCGACTGAGCGGAGAGTGGTGATTTCTTAGGGGTTTTGGTTATTTCCTGCCTCCACTCGACTAGCCACACAACAAGTTTAACAGTGCACAGTTTAGTTGGGCTCTCGGCGCGTTACCCTTCCAGCGAGTCGCAGGCTGACTTATGGGCTTTGCAATGAATTGAAAAGTAAAGGCACAGTCGGCTAGATCCATGAGACGTATGGGGCGTGACATCCCCCTCCTTAAGTTGCAGCTCATCCTCGAGGTGCAAAATAATCTTGCCAACAGCAGGAACATCACGTCACAGTCTTCAGACAAGCACCTCGTTGCCAGGTTGCCCAGTTCTGGGGCCATGCATCCCATTGAACCAACACATGAGGCAAAACATAATGACCAACTTTGCGAAGGCAAGTATCAAGAACCTCATAATGTAGAGGTAGCAACGTCAACTGAAAGGTGGTGAAGTTATTAATCAGGTGTTACTCATGTTCCTGGAGGTATAGCCCGCTTGAGTTGAGACACATGCAACATAAGGTGAATTTTGGTTGTTACTAGCAGCTGGATCTTATAAGTGATTGCACCAATACATTGAAGCACCAGATATGGTCCAAAGTACTTGAAACTAAGTTTGTTGTTGCATCTGCGCTGCATAGATTGTTGAATATGAGGTTGCAACTTGACATATACCCAATCACCCCCTTGGAAACTTCGCTCTTGGTGATGTTTACCTTCCTGTTGTTTCATGCGTTGCTGAGCTCTGGCCAGATTATGATGAATGAGTTCGGTCATTGTGGTTCGTTCCTCCAGCCACTGCTTCAAGTCTGGGACTGAACATGCATCACTAAGGCCAATACCAAAGTGACTAGGGTGTAACCATATAGTTCTTGAAATGGAGTAATACCCAGAGCAGAATGGAATGTAGTATTTTACCAATACTCAGCCAAAGATAGCCATTGAACCCATTTGTTAGGACAAGATTGCAATAGACATGTTAAGTATGTTTCTAGGCACTATTTCAATCTTTCTATCTAACTGCCTGTTTGTGGTTGATATGCAGAACCCATATTCAAGACAGTGTCAGACAGTTTGTGTAATTCTTTCCACAATGCACTAGTGAACACCCTGTCCCTATCAGAAACAATTTTCTTAGGCATGCCATGCAGCTTCTAGACATTGTCCATGTAAGTCTTTGCTACGGTGAGGGAGTGTTCAGGTTTGGCTTGGCTGTAGATTGTACATTCAACTGCATACTTGAAGGACCGAACTGGAGACCACAGAGGGAGGAGTGAATGGGAGCCGATAAAAATTCTTCTCGAAGGAGATGACTTCTACAACAAGATGAACACGGCTAACCAAAACACGTCTCCGACTCAACTACCCAAGTTGGCTAAGACCACGTAGCCACTGGAGTGCTACTGATCCTAGGAACTAACAACCACCAAAGCCTACAGGAGAACATAGCGGAACAAGCAACTCGAGCAGGGCTCAGACCACACCGGTTAGACCAGTCACAGCCACCGGTCTAGGCCGGATCACCCGGACTAGACCGCCGGATCACCCGACAACCACTAGAGACACACCGGGTCACCCGAGACCCCAAGCCAGATCACCTGAGCAAGACTTGACGATTTCCACAGAACAGCTCCACACTGGTCAGACCGGTACGGCACACTGGTCAGACCGGTCCAAGCCTGGAAACCCCAAATCCAAGAAACCAACCTCCAGAGCTCCAAACAGCACCAAACTCGAAACAGCAGCAAGCCTAGAAACTAGGGAACTCACCAAGACGTTCACCCAAGCCAAAACCCAATAGGGGGCTGCATCGGTCAGACCGGTCAGGGCCTGGGCGCTCGGGATGAACAGCGAGACGTGGGTCAACTCCCCCAAATCCACTTCCCGATCTCCCGATTCGCTCCACGGATTCGCACAAGACTTTGGGGATACTAGGAGTACCTCATGGGCATCCCATAGCTACGATTTGGTCTACCAAAACTTGTTGAATCAAGAGGAATCGAAGGATTTACACCTAGAACACCACTTTCCTGAAACCTAAGAAACCCCCAAAATCGAGCACCTTTACTCACGGATTTGGGAGGGGAATCACAAGGAAAAGAACCATGAAGGGTTCATGCATACATCCCCTACCAAATCCCAAAGAGAAAGGCCTCAAATCCACCATAAGAAAATCGCTAAGAAAAGGCTCTGAAAATCACCAAAAAGGAAAACGGGGAAAACAACACAAGGCCTTGAGGAACCACACCGAATCATCTATACATACCATGAAGGTTCATACAAGGTCTAGCTTGCCACCCGATCATCCATCCCTCTCTAAGGATCTCATCATGAAGCTCTCAAGCTAGTCCTAAAAATCCTAAGGAAAATAGGAAGGGAAAATAGCAAAGGGAAATGAGCTAGGGTTCCAAGAGATGGCTGCCATACTCTCACCACTTGGGTTATATGGAGGCAACCGAAAGACGAAACTACCCCTATTACATTAAACTAGGATACACACCCCCGAAGGGTACTTTGGGAATCTTCGTCGTAGCACCATCGGACGGATGCCCGGCGACCGCAAACTTGCTTAGCCTCGACGCAAGCCTTGCCATCCCGATGCGTGTCCTCCGCTTCGAAGCATCCGGAAGGCGTCATCGCACACCGGTCAGACTGGTGTACCCCATCAGTCAGACCGGTAACCACCGGTTAGACCGGCCTGATGCTGCTGCTCTTCGGTCTTCGGTTTTGGCTTTGTGGATCAACCAAGGAACCCAGTGGTTTTCTGGTGAACCACTGGAAACCCCACGAACTCGGTGTGGTCTCCGCCAATCACCACTCATGACTCTACTCCCACGAAGTCCCGGCTCGACCTTGGTTTTGAGGCTCAACCAAGAAACCGTCCACGACTTTGTCTTGCTGTTCTTGCCACCATGCGGCCTGCACTTGACCCCGCTGGCCACCGGGTCCCTCGAACCAAGCCTACTTGTCTTCTCCACACCTGGAGGCCTCACCGGCAATGACCTTTCTCGCTTGTTCTTTACGTGCACCAACACCAGTCAAGCTGCAACCTGCACCTGCAATACTTAGCCAAGAGTCAGTCCACTCAACGTTGTCAATCACTCATCACACCAGGAAGCGACCATCCACCGGTCCTTGAACCACATAGGTCCTCAATCTCCCCCCTTGATGAGTTTATTGACAACACACACATTTGGTAACCAAAGATAAAAGGAAAAGAAAAGAAACGAACAAAGAAACTTCAACAAGCGATCGAAAGCAAAAAAAAAAGGCAAAGAGCAAGATCACTTGAAGAAGACAGGTCTCGGTCCCCTTACGCAAGAGCAACGGCTCAACACAACCGAGACAAATACAAGCTCAAACAAAGAGCAAAAGACCACCAAACCAAAGCTCGAAAACCACAAAGAGCTCCCCCTGCACACAAGCAAGCTCCCCCTAAACCAATGCAACTCCCCCTAGACGAATGCATGGAAACCTCTTCACAAAACAGAGCAGTTATACCAGCTCAGCTCTCACCGGTCAGACCGGTCCACAGCACCGGTCAGACCGGTGCCCAACATCTGAACAGGGCCAGCACTCTGACCGGTTAGACCGGTGACAAACAGAGCCCAGAAATGGCTTGAAACTACCTTAAAACCCTCTAAATGCATCCAGAAGCACTTTTCCATCACAACCATCTCCCCCTTGTTGACAATGCATGAATCAAGCCAAAATTAGGAAAAATGCAACCTAGAGCTTCTCAAATAAACAAAATTCAACACAAGATGCTACACATATCTAAATGAGCAAGTTAGATACTCTATAGCTTCGTATGAACATCGGCTACAAGATCACCAAGTTTCACAACCATTGGGCAAAGCTAAGTTTCAAAATGGCAAAGCCACACAAACTTCATGCTAGGACAACCATTCTAATCATAAGATCATCATAAACACCCTCAAGCACCTGATGTCATGTCAAAGCCACCGAGCCATGTGCCTACTTCTATGTATGAGACTTCTCATTGGTAGGCATCATGCAACGGTTTAGCACCCAAAGCAAATTAACTTAAGCACATATGACATGGGAGCACATTTTCCAAGCAATTTATATTTCATTTGCAGATTCATATTGGTACATGAAATGTCTTTGCGACAAAAAGGAACTTATGCCCCTCCACAAGATAAAGCAAGCGGGCTAAACATTCATGATGACAAATGAGCCTTTGGCCCCATATGATCAAAATAAGCTATCCAAGCACAAATTGAGCATAACAAAGCCACTAAAACATGTCATGACCATATAAAGGCATTTACTCACAAGAGGACATACAAGTAGCACTTTCCAAAAAACATAGCCATCAACCATGGATATAAATCAAGATCATCAAGAGCTAAGCCAAACTAATCATAGCATACCAAACTAGCTCACAAGATCATATATAGCACATCATGGTGAACAATGTATATGGGAGAAGCTTTTCCTACAAAATGCATATGATACAAATGCATGCAACCTAAGATACAAAGATGCCTATACATCATGATACAAAATGCAATGCAAATGCAAACATAGACAAAAGGAAGACTATACATATGTTACAAAGGAGATCCCACAACCAACTCAAGAAATCAAACACACACCAAGTTCCCCCCACAAACGAGTGAAAGTTGCTTGATCTAGGGGCTTGGTGAAGATATCGGCTAGCTGGTCATGTGTGGGTACATGGATCAAAGCGATTTTCCCTTTCTCAACATTGTCTCTTAGGAAATGGTACCTCACTTCTATATGCTTGGTTTTGGAATGAAGCACTGGATTCTTTGCAACGCTTATGGCACTGATGCTATCACATAGAAGTGGAACATGGGTATACTCCTCACCAAAGTCACTCATGGTGTATGTGATCCAAAGGAGCTGAGAGCAACAACTAGTAGCGGCTACATACTCTGCCTCGGTAGTGGATTGAGCAACACTCAACTGTTTGCGAGAAGACCAAGACACCAAAGAAGAACCCAAGAATTGGCAAGTCCCAGAAGTGGACTTCCTATCCAACCGACATCCCGCAAAATCCGCGTCCGAAAATCCATGAAGCGCCAAAGAAGAAGACGCAGAGTACCAAAGACCGAAGTCGGGAGTGTATCGCAAATACCTGAATGTGCGCTTGACTGCCTGCCGATGCAAAGTCCTTGGAGACTCTTGAAAACGAGCGCACAGACATACCGAGAATTGGATGTCCGGCCTCGTTGCCGTCAAGTACAGGAGTGACCCGATCATGCTTCGGTACTCCTTCTGGTCCACGTGTTCACCTTCCTCGTCCACATCAAGTGCTGTAGTCATACTCATAGGTGTCGCCATGGCCTTGGAGCCTCCATCTTGAACTTCCTCACTATGTCTTTGGTGAACTTGCTTGGTGCACAAATGTTCCTTCCTTCGACTGCTTGATCTGGAGGCCGAGGAAGAACTGCAACTCACCCATCATGCTCATCTCGAATTCCTTGCTCATGCCTTCTGCAAACCTTGCAACCAAAGAGTGAGATGAGCCACCAAAGATAATATCATCCACGTACACCTGAACAATTAGAATATCAACGCCCTGCCTGAGGAGAAACAAGGTCTTATCTACCTTCCCCATCTCAAAGCCCTTAGCAAACAGAAACCCCCTCAACCTGCCATACCAAGCCCTAGGCGCCTGTTTCAACCCATAGAGTGCCTTTCTCAACTTGTACACCCGGTGGGGGTACTTCTCACTCTCAAACCCCGGTGGTTGCTTCACATACACCTCTTCCTCCAACACACCATTCAGGAAGGCACACTTCACGTCCATTTGGTACAATTTGAACCCTTTAGCCACGGAAAAGGCTAGAAGGATCCTAATCGCCTCCAAACGGGCTGCGGGAGCAAAGGTCTCCTCGTAGTCGATTCCCTCTTTCTGACTATACCCTTGCGCCACCAACCTCGACTTGTTTCTCACCACTTCTCCATTACCACCCTCTTTATTTTTCTACACCCACTTTGTCCCGATAGGCTTACAACTCGGTGGAGGATCTACCAACACCCAAACTTGGTTTCTCTCAAAGTTCCCCAACTCCTCATGCATTGCGTTGACCCAATTAGAATCAGATAGCGTGTGTCCAATGTCTTCGGGCTCAAACGTAGCGACAAAAGCAACATGGGCAAAGTGAGAATTGTTTCGAACCCTCGACCGTGTAGTGCGTTTGTTGATGTCCCCGATGATCCTCGAAGCTGGGTGATCCACTTGAACTCGCCGGGGAGGTTCTCGCCTTGAAGCTACCTCCCCCTCAGCAACAGCTTCTCCTTGATCTGGGCATGTCATTGTGGGTGTAGGAGAGGGCCCGTTCTCGATCGTAGTCAAAGTAGTAGGTACATGCTCAGCCGCGGGTGCCACCCCACCATCTTCTTCATCTCCATGTTCATGCTCCTCCTCTTGAAAGATTTCCTCACCAAGTTCATCATCTCCTGCACAATCAAAGACCAAAGAGCTACGTGGTTGTGTCTCGTCGAAGGTAACCTCACAAGTCTCCACGATTTGTTTAGTTTCCAAGTTGAGCACACAAAATGCTCTAGAGTGAGTAGCATAACCAAAGAAAATACCATCAACCGACCTATCCTCAAACTTATCCAGATTCTTACCCTTTTTCAGAATAAAGCATTGTTGACGGTCGTTAAGTCCCTATTTTCGACCCTCAACTTTGAACAAATTTCACTCCATCAAATCTTGCATCATAGTTGTAGGGTTATAAACTAACGGATTCCACGAGCTTTGGTGAATATTTGGATGCAAGTCATAATGAGACATTATAGCACAAATAAAGCATCTTGACAAACAATGTCAAATGCTTAGTTTGATAGCACCATTGCGAAGTTCTCGTCGAGATGATCGAAATGGAGTTTTGGTTCACCCAATTCGGAGTCCGGATGCAGAAGTTATGCCTCACGGAAGATTGTGACACGAGACGTGTCGGGGGGTAGGTGCGGCCGAACCTAGTAGGTTCGGCCGGACCTATCAACCTCCTCCGATCAACACCAAACTTTGCCAAATGCCTCTACACCTAGCATAATATCCAAGGGGACCAAGTCCATAGGCCAGGCACCAATTTCATGCATGTTTTAGGTGCTAACGAAGTTCCACGAGCTGTGTTGAGATTTTATTTGCAGGATCAAGATTAGGGAGCAATTCCGGAGCACCGAGCCACATAAGGTAGGCACGGCCGCACCTAGTGGTACGGCTGGCCCTACCTTGCAGCACTACTCAGGCTCCCACCAAGTATAGTTCCATGCACCGGCCCCCAAAAGACCAAACTCGTCACGATCGTGTTGGATCAAGCAAACACACCACAGGAGAGATGCACCGGGGCTAGGAGGCAGGGCCGACCGCACCACCAGGGCCGACCGAACCTCCAGGGCCGGCTACACCACTAGGGCCGGCCGCACCTGCCCGACTCACCCAAACGAGCCACCAAGCCTCGGTCACTCAAGGGAACACAGCTAGGAATGATCCTGATCGAAGGAATAAGGTCAATTTGATCCAGAGGTTGAGATTAGCCCCACTTGGATCCATGGACCCACAAGCCAGCGAACAACCGACGTGTGACAACATCCAAGACTTCATCTACCCACTAGAGCACGATCCGGAGTGGATGACAAGAGGGCCCAGGGCCGGCCGCACCAAGAGGTGCGGCCGCACCTCCTTCACTCAGCAAACCGACCCACAACCGCCTTCTAACCGCCTCAGGGACCAAATCATGGATGCACGATCGAAGGCGGTGGAAATCACATGGCCGGCCGCACCTGGAGATACGGCCGCACCTCCTTGCTCAGCACTGCAGCTCCCTCTCGCCTACAAGTACCCCCTCCTGCAGCCACCGACCCATTGGGGCTATAAATTGAGCCTGGCACCTCGTGGAAGAGTACAAGTGATTAGAAGCAAGTGGCGGAGCCCTCCAAAAGTTAGTATTCAGAGAGTAGGGTGAGAGAGTTGAGTGTTGGAGTAGAAGCCGGAGTCGGTCTTCTTCTTGTACCTCGGCGGGTGCGGTACTACTTCGGTCGTCTACACCCGGGATGCTTTGTAAGTTCGGATTCGTGAGTAACTAAGTCTCAAAGTCATTTCATTGTTCGCTCTTAGGTTCCTCGATTGTGGTTTAAGTAGTTTCTACTTATCGTGATTGTTTTGCTCTAGCGCGGGGTAAAGTAGCGCTTGGTTAGTGTAGACGTGGTGTCTAGACTCTCCGGTACCTTGGAATGCTTTCCCGGTTCAACAAAATAGTTGTGGTACCCTAGGGAGGTGACAGCTCCGTACGGGCTCTGTAGTCCACCACGTTAGTTCCGGCAAGTAGGAGTTACGACATCAGAGCCCCCTTCTCATCCCTTTCTGTGGCTCTTTTCCCTCTGGCCCCGACGAGTGACAAGTTGTGCCTTGATTCTATCCGTGATCCTCACGAGTCCCAAACTTCATTAGCTATCCCCTCTCTACCCGAAATCTACGCTTGCCTTTCTATCCTTCGTCACCATATCCCCCGGACGAATTAGTTCAGGTTCTCTACACTTCTCGCTCCCCGTGGAAATCGATACCTTGGAATACTCCCGGGTGAAAGCTACAGCGGTATCCGTGCGCTTGCGGATTTATCTGTGATCGTGTAGTATACCAACAAGCTTTCTGGCGCCGTTGCAAATCTAGTAACGACGTAAGAAGTGCCAACAAGCATTTGCATCCGAAAACATGGAAGTGACTCACCTTGGGAGTGCGACCGTGCATCAGTTCATAGCACGTCTTCTTCTTGAAAGCTCGGAGAAAAATCCTGTTCAAAACATAGCACGCGGTATTGACCGCCTCAGCCCAGAACTGAAGGACCGATTAGGCGAACCAGAGAGGGGGGGGAGTGAATGGGAGCCGATAAAAATTCTTCTCGAAGGAGATGAGAACTCCAACAAGACGAACACGGCTTCCAACTCACGTCTCCGACTCAACTACCCAAGTTGGTCAAGACCACACAGCCACTGGAGTGCTACTGGTCCTAGCAACCAACACTCAACCTTCCGAGCCAAAACTCACCAAACCACACAGCGGAAACTTGCACGGCTTGCTGCCTGTGCTACACCGGTCAGACCGATGGCCTGCGCCGGTCAGACCGGTGACACCGGTCAGACTGGTGGACAGAGCCGGTCAGGCCGGTGGCTACAGCAGCCGCACAACAAACGTTCCAGGAAGCCTCAGTGACTACTCTAGGCCCTGGAACAAAAACCACCACAAAACACAACCTGTGAGGAAGAAGAACCCCTCACAAAACCTAGCAAAACAACTCCAAACACGCCAAGAACTGATCAGCAGGACCACGGGACAAAACCACACGGACAAGGCTATTCCCCGAGACAAAAACCCACCAAGGGCTAGCACCGGTCAGACCGGTCAAGAGCACCGGTCAGACCGGTCGCGCTTGGGCAGCTCGGGATGAATAGCGCCCGCGAGTCAACTCCCCCAAATCCAACTCCCGATCTCCCGATTCGCTCCACGGTTTTGCACAAGACTTTGGGGGTAGTAGGAACACCTCATGGGTACTCCATAGCCAAGATTTGGTCCACCAAAACTTGTCAAATCAAGAGGAATCGAAGAAATCCCACCAAGAACGCCTCTAACCCTAGAGCCACGAAAACCCCAAAATCGAGCCCCTTTGCTCACGGATTTGGAAGGGGAATCAAAGGGAAAAGAACCACGAAGGGTTCATGCATACATCCCCCACCAAATCCCAAAGAGAAAGGCCTCCAAATCGCTCCAAGAAAATCGCCAAGAAAGGGCTCCGAAAATCACCAAAAAGGAGAAACGGGAAAGACACATCCAAGCCTTGAGGAACCACGCCGAATCATCTATACATACCAAAGAGGTTCATACAAGGTCTAGCTTGCCGCCCGATCATCCTTCCCTCTCACAAGATCTCACCATGAAGCTCTCAAGCTAGTCCTACGAAAATCCTAAGAAAATAGGAAGGAAAATAGGAAAACCAAATGAGCTAGGGTTCCAAGAGATGGCTGCCATCCTCTCACCCCTTGGGTTATATGGAGGCAACCGAAAGACTAAAATACCCTTACTAGCTAACTAGGGATACATGCCCCTCAAGGGTGAATTCGGAAAACTTTGTCTTCGCTCCATCGGACGGATGCCCAGCGACCGCAAACTTGCTTAGCCTTGACGCAAGCCTTGCGATCCCGACGCGTGTCCTCCGCTTTGAAGATTCCGGACTGCGTCGTCGCACACCGGTCAGACCGGTCTGGAGCTGCTGCACCTCCGTCTTCGGTTCTTCGGTCTTGGCTTTGTGGATCAACCAAGGAACCCAGTGGTTTTCTGGTGAACCACCGGAAACCCCGCGAACTTGGTGTAGCCTCCGCCAATCACCACTCATGACTCGGCTCCCATGTAGTCCCGGCTCGACCTTGGTTTTGAGGCTCAACCAAGAAACCGTCCATGACTTCATCTTGCCGTTCTTGCCACCATGCGGCCCGCACTTGACCCCGCTGGCCACTGGGTCCCTCGAACCAAGCCTACTTGTCTTCTCCACACCTGGAGGCCTCACCGGCAACGACCTTTCACGCTTGTTCTTCACCTGCACCTGCACCAGTCAAGCCGCAACCTGCACCTGCAATACTTAGCCAAGAATCAGTCCACACCACGTTGTCAATCACTCATCACACCAGGAAGCGACCATCCACCGGTCCTCGAACCACACCTGGCTCTCAATCTCCCCCTTGATGAGTGCATTGACAACACACACGTTTTTGTGACCAAGAGAAAAGGAAAAGAAAAGAAACGACTAAAAGAAACTCCAACAAGCGATCGAAAGCCAAAGAAAAGGCAAAGAGCAAGATCACTTGAAGAAGACAAGTCTCGGACCCCTTAGGCAGGGGCAACGGCTCGACACATCCGAGACAAAACATGCTCAAGCAAAGAGCACAAACCATCAAACCAAAGCTCGAAAACCACAAAGAGCTCCCCCTGCACACATGCAAACTCCCCCTGAACCAATGCAACTCCCCCTGGACGAATGCATGCGAGCCACTTCACGAAACAGAGCAGCTGCAACAGCTCAGCTCTAACCGGTCAGACCGGCCAACACCACCGGTCAGACCGGTGCTCAACATATGAACAGGACCTACACTCTGACCGGTCAGACCGGTGACCTCAACCGGTCAGACCGGTGCACAACAGAGCCCAAAAATGGCTCGAAACCACCTGAAAACCTTCCAAATGCATTCAGTAGGCCAAAACATGCTCAAACTTCTCCCCCTTGTTGACAATGCATGAATCAAGCCAAAAATGCAACCTAGAGCTTCTCAAATAGACAAAATTCAACATAGGATGCTACACATGTCCAAACGAGCAAGTTAGATACTCTATAGCTTCGTAATGACATAAACTTCATGATCACCAAGTTTCACAACCATTGGGCGAAGCTAAGATAGAATTGAGCAATTTTGCGAAAAATCACCCTCTCATGAGCAAAGTCCTAAACATGAGCAAAACATGTCAAAATGGCAAAGCCACACAAACTTCATGCTAGGACAACCATTCTAAGCATAAGACCATCATAAACACCCACAAGCACCTCATGTCATGTCAAAGCCACCGAGCCATGTGCCTACTTCTATATATGAGACTTCTCATTGGTAGGCATCATGCAACGATTTAGCACCCAAAGCAAATTAAAATTAGCACATATGACATGGGAGCACATTTTTCAAGCAATTTACATTTCATTTTCAGATTTATAATTGGTACATGAAATGTCTTTGCGACAAAAAGGAACTTATGCCCCTCCACAAGATGAAGCATGGGGGCTAAACATTCATGATGGCAAATGAGCCTTTGGCCCCATATGATCAAAATAAGTTATCCAACCACAAATTAAGCATAGCCAAGCCACAAAAACATGTCAAGATCATGTAAAGGCATTTACTCACAAGAGAGCATACATATGAAATTTTCAAAAACATAGCCATCAACCATGGATACAAACCAAGATTATCAAGAGCTAAGCCAAACTAACCATAGCTTACCAAATTAGCTCACAAAGACATATATATCATTCCATGGTGAACAATGTATATAGGAGAAGCCTTTCCTAAACAATGCATATGATACAAAATGCATGCAACCTAAGATACAAAGATGCTTATACATCATGTTACATATGCATGCCAAATGCAAGAAATGCACAAAGGAAAGCTATACATATGCTACAAAGGAGCTCCCACACGCCAACACAAGAAATCAAACAAACACCAAGCTCCCCCCGCAAACGAGTGAAAGTTGCTTGATCTAGGGGTTTGGTGAAAATATCGGCTAGTTGGTCATGTGTGGGTACATGGATCAAAGCTATCTTCCCTTTCTCTACGTTGTCTCTCAGAAAATGATACCTCACTTCTATGTGCTTGGTTTTGGAATGGAGCACTGGGTTCTTTGCAACGCTTATGGCACTGGTGCTATCACATTGAAGTGGGACATGGGTATACTTCTCACCAAAGTCACTCATGGTGTATGTGATCCAAAGGAGCTGAGAGCAACAACTAGCTGCGGCCACATACTCTGCCTCGGTAGTGGATTGAGCAACACTCGACTGTTTGCGGGAAGGCCAAGATACCAAAGAAGAACCCAAGAACTGGCAAGTCCCAGAAGTGGACTTCCTATCCAACCGACACCCGGCAAAGTCCGCGTCTGAAAATCCATGAAGCGCCAAAGAAGAAGACGCAGAGTACCAAAGGCCGAAGTCGGGAGTGTGTCGCAAATACCTGAAAATGCGCTTGACTGCTTGCCGATGCGAAATCCTCGAAGACGCTTGAAAACGAGCGCACAGACACACCGAGAATTGGATGTCCGGCCTCGTCGCCGTCAAGTAGAGGAGTGACCCGATCATGCTCCGGTACTCCTTCTGGTCCACGTGTTCTCCTTCCTCGTCCGCATCAAGAGCTGTAGTCGTACTCATAGGCGTCGCCATGGCCTTGGAGTCCTCCATCTTGAACTTCCTCACAATGTCCTTGGTGTACTTAGCTTGGTGCACAAATGTTCCTTCCTTTGATTGCTTGATTTGTAGCCCAAGGAAGAACTGCAACTCGCCCATCATACTCATCTCAAATTCCCTGCTCATGTCTTCTGCAAACCTTGCAACAAGAGAGTTAGACGAGCCACCAAAGACAATATCATCCACGTATACCTGCACAATCAGGATATCTCTGCCCTGCCTGAGGAGAAACAAGGTCTGGTCGACCTTCCCCATCTCAAACCCTCTCTCAAACAGGAACCCCCTCAACCTACCATACCAAGCTCTAGGCGCCTGCTTCAACCCATACAGCGCCTTCCTCAACTTGTACACCCGGTGGGGGTACTTCTCACTCTCAAACCCCGGTGGTTGCCTCACAAACACCTCTTCCTCCAACACACCGTTCAGGAAAGCACTCTTCACATCCATCTGGTACAACTTGAACCCTTTAGCCACGGAAAAGGCTAGAAGGATCCTGATCGCCTCCAAACGAGCTACAGGAGCAAAAGTCTCCTCGTAGTCGATCCCCTCTTTCTGACTGTACCCCTGAGCAACAAGCCTCGACTTGTTCCTCAGCACTTCTCCTTTCTCTCCCTCTTTATTTTTCCACACCCATTTTGTCCCAATCGGCTTACACCCTGGAGAAGGGTCAACCAACACCCAAACTTGGTTCCTCTCAAAATTCTCCAACTCCTCATGCATCGAGTTAACCCAATTATGATCAGATAACGCGTGTCCAATGTCTTTGGGCTCAAAGGTGGCAACAAAAGCAGCATGAGCGAAATGAGAATTGTTCCGAACCCTCGACCGTGTAGTACGTTCATTCATGTCACCGATGATTCTCGAAGCTGGATGATCCACTTGCACTCGCCGGGGAGGTTCTCGCCTTGATGCTACCTCCCCCTCAACAGCAGCTTCGCCTTGATCTGGGTTTGTCGTTGTAGGTGTGGGAGAGGGTCCATTCTCGATCGTCGTCGAAGTAGTAGGTACATGTTCAGCCGCGGGCATCACACCGCCATTTTCATCATCTCCATGTTCATGCTCCTCCTCCTGAAAGATCTCCTCGCCAAGTTCGTCGTCACCTGCACACTCAAAAAGAAGCTGACTACGTGGCTGTGTCTCGTCGAAAGTTACCTCGCAAGTCTCCACGATTTGGTTAGTTTCAAGATTGAGCACACGAAATGCTCTAGAATGAGATGCATAACCAAAGAAAATGCCATCGACAGACCTAGCCTCGAACTTGTCCAACTTCTTCCCTTTCTTCAGAATGAAGCATTTACAACCAAAGACATGGAAGTGACTCACCTTGGGTGTGCGACCGTGCATCAACTCGTAACAGGTTTTCTTCTTATGGACCCTGAGGTAGATCCTGTTCGACACATGGCATGCGGTATTGACCGCCTCAGCCCAGAACCTTCTCGGAGTCCTATGCTCGTCGAGCATCGTCCGAGCCATCTCGCACAAGGTCCTGTTTTTCCTTTCCACCACGCCATTCTGGGGAGGCGTATACAGACTCGAAAACTGATGTTCAAGACCCAAGTCATGGCAAAAGGTTTCAAAGCGAGAGTTTTTGAATTCCGAGCCATTGTCACTGCGGATCGCTCGTATGGCATCTCCGTGCCTCTCGTTTCTTAACCTCAAGACAAGATCTCGAACAAAACCAAACGTCTCCCCTTTCTCCTCAAGAAAGAACACCCACGCATACCGAGAGTAGTCGTCCACCACAACAAGGACATACCACTTCCCACCTGCAGATCGCACACGAGCTGGGCCAACAAGGTCCATATGGAGCAGCTCGCATGGACGCTCAGTCATCACATCGGTGAGAGACGGGTGAGAAGAGGCTACCATCTTGGCATGCCTACACGGCGCACAAACCAACTCTTTCTCAAACCTCAACCGTGGCAATCCTCGGACCAAATTGAGTTTACTCAAGCGAGACAAAAGGTCAAAGCTCAAGTGACCCAACTTCCTATGCCACTTCCACAACTCACTCGAAGAACCAGCCAAGAAGCAACGCTCCACACCAGAAGACTGAGAAAAATCAGCTCGGAACACTTGACCCTCAGGAACGACCATGCAAACAAGATCCCCCCGAGAATCTAAAATCCGAGAACCACCAGGCTGAAACAACACCTCAAAACCCTCATCCAACAACTGGGACACAGAAAGCAAATTGTATCCAAGCGATTGAACAAGAGCAACACGCCTGAGAGTGATCTTGTCACTTACCTTAATCTCACCTTCTGACAGCACACGCCCTCGCCCATTGTCCCCAAAGGTGATGTACTTCTTTGTCACCACCGGGACGAGACTTGAGAACCACCCCTTGTCTCCGGTCATATGCCTCGAGCAACCGGAGTCAATCAACCAAATGTTCTTCCAGTCTCCCACCTGAAATTCAAAAGCGAGCACGTGAGTGAACAAACGACTCAGCACTGGGGTTAGTACCAAAAGAGTAAAACCAGTGCCGAGCCATTTGCTCCAAAGTGGGGTTAGCACAAACCAAATCATCACGCATATCAAAGCTACCACCACGAACACCACCACGGTAACCACCACGAGGGAAGCAACCCTCTCTAGCTGGAGGAGGACGAAAGCCACGAAAGGGAAACCGTGGATCGTTCCTCCTCTCCATCTCAAAGCTACGACTCCTCCCACCCCCGTATTGAGCACGAAACCCGACTCGCTGTCTGCCCAGACCTGCACCGGTCTGACCGGTGTAGTACACCGGCCTGACCGGTGTAGCTCGGCCAGCAGCAGCACCTGCAGCCTTCCGGTCTCCCCAAGCCGGAACCGTCCTCACAATCGCCTTGGCCCTGGGCATCTGCATACGAGGCTCAGGTACACCATTAGAGGGGTGGTACCTATCCTTGTTAGCCCACTCTCTAGCTATTCTCTCCTCACGCTTCCTCTTGAAGCAAAACTCATCCTTGTGACCATCTCTCCCACAATACCCACAATGGAACTTTATGGGCTGTGGCTTAGGCTTAGGCTTGGGTTGGGGCTGCCCACTCGGCTTCTCACCCTTCTTCTCTCCTTCCTCACCTCCCTTTAGGCTCACAAACTTCACCGGTTTCTGAAAATCATTTGTTGGGTGAGGGAATATGGGTGGATCTAGAGTAGTGTCAAGTTTGTTTCTGAGATGGTTAGGCTTGGGCTCAAACTTGTTCTTGTGTCTGTTTGGTGGTGGGATAGGAATCTCTCCAACTCCCTCAACTCCCTCACCACTGTAATCTCCAAGCTTGTCAGCCCCAAGTGCCTGACCATCATAGCGTTTGAAAGCCGCTATCATGATACCAAGCTAAGGCTCCTGACCCGACAACCAGCTCATACATTTTCTCAGCTCATCATTCTCATCCTGCAAGCGATCAACATAATGTGCAAGCTCCAAATTCTTAACCGCATGCAATTCACAAGTAGAGCAAGAAGTGGGAATAGGCTCTTTCAACTTAGCCTCAAGCGAAACAGTGTAAGCATGCATCTCATCAATCTTTCCATGCAAAACAGGGCAAGAAGTGCAAGCACCTAGCAAAGCAGGTCTAGACTTAAGCTCAGCCACTTCAACCCTAAGCATATCTAGTTCATCACAAGTAGAAGCATGCTTATCCTTAAGAGCAGTAAGATCAGCTAGGTACACAGAGCAATCACAGCAATCAATCTCATCAGAAACCACAGGAGAAGCCTTAAGCGAATCAATCTCAAGCTTAGCATCTAGGTTCTGGGTTTCTAGCTCAGCCACACGGTTCCTAGCATCTTCTAGTGAGGCCCTAAGCTCTTTCCTCATCTTCTTGGCCTCTCTAAGCATGTGATCGCGGTTATCAAGCAAGTCAACCAACTCATCATTCTCCTTGCGCAAAGAAGAAAGCTCATCACATACCTCATCCTCGGAGTCAGAGTCCGAGTCACTCTGGTGGCTCTTCTTGCTGCCGGAGCTACGGGCCATGCCGCAGAAGCCATCTCCCGCGAAGCAGCTCAACCCGCTCAAGTTCCTGGATGACTTCTTGTTCTTGCGCCGATCACCTTCATCTTCACTGCTACTCGAGCTCGAGGAAGAGTAGGCGGAGCTGGAGTCGACGTCGCTCGCTCCGACCATTGCTCGGGCCTTCCTGCCGCGGCCATCCTTCTTCCTCGACCGTCGCTCGTCCTTGTGCTTGTTCTTGTGCTTGTGATCGCGCCTCGATCGGTACTTGCCGTCCTTGCTCGACCGGTGCCTGTAGCCGTCCTTGTAGCCATCCTTGTTCTCCGTCTTCTCCGAGCAGTCGGCGACGAAGTGTCCTGGCTTGCCGCACTGAAAGCACGTCCGTGCTGTCGTCCTCGTGTTCACCCGGTTCTCGTGCAGCCTCTCGAACCGCCTGGTCAGCAACGCCAGCTCGTCCTCTCCAAGCACGTCGAACTCCTCGTCTGGCAAAGACATCAAAGAAGACAGAGAGTACATCCTGGAGGATGCGTTAGCGTTAGACTTAGCTCCTTTGCCACTAACGAGAGCGAGACTATGAGAATCAGTCGGGCTCTCGATCTTGGCTGTCATACCACGGTCCAACTCAGCCGACTTGAGCTTCGAGAACAGCTCGTTCACCGTCAAGGTGTCATACTTCTCGGACTCAACAATAGCCTCAAACTTCCCGTCCCATACGGTACGATCCAACGAGTGCAAGAGCTTCACTGCTCTATCATGATCATTGTATGGGAGGACGTCCACATTGGCTCTCATGTTGTTCACAACGACCGTAAATCGCTGGAAAAGGGCATCGACGGACTCACCGGGGAGATGAGTGAAGTTCTCGTACTCTCTCCGGTAAGTTGCGTACATCCGAGCCTGAACCTGAGCATTCCCAGCATGAGCATCCTTCAACTGCTCCCAAATCCTACAAGCTAAGTCCTCTGTCTGAACCCGATCGAATTCAGGCTGACACAGAGCACGAAACAAGTAGTCGACAGCCTTGTTGTTGGCTTCGAACATATCCCTCGATCCTTGAGCAAGGAAGTTCATCGGATGAACATAAGCTGTGTTCACCGTGACATCCCAAAGGATCTGACCCTTTCCGCGGAGGAACGCCGCCATCTGCCTTTGCCACATCTGGTAGTTCTTCCCATCGAAGTGCGGAGGACCCGAACCCCGTTCCTGGTACGCCATCTTTGGATCTTAGACTGGTAAGAGTCAATAAAGACCCGAACCGGCTCTGATACCAATTGAAGGACCGATTAGGCGAACCAGAGAGGGGGGGAGTGAATGGGAGCCAATAAAAATTCTTCTCGAAGGAGATGAGAACTCCAACAAGACGAACACGGCTTCCAACTCACGTCTCCGACTCAACTACCCAAGTTGGTCAAGACCACACAGCCACTGGAGTGCTACTGGTCCTAGGAACCAACACTCAACCTTCCGAGCCAAAACTCACCAAACCACACAGCGGAAACTTGCACGGCTTGCTACCTGTGCTACACCGGTCAGACCGATGGCCTGCGCCGGTCAGACCGGTGACACCGGTCAGACTGGTGGACAGAGCCGGTCAGGCCGGTGGCTACAGCAGCCGCACAGCAAACGTTCCAGGAAGCCTCAGTGACTACTCTAGGCCCTGGAACAAAAACCACCACAAAACACAACCTGTGAGGAAGAAGAACCCCTCACAAAACCTAGCAAAACAACTCCAAACACACTAAGAACTGATCAGCAGGACCACGGGACAAAACCACACGGACAAGGCTATTGCCCGAGACAAAAACCCACCAAGGGCTAGCACCGGTCAGACCGGTCAAGAGCACCGGTCAGACCGGTCGCGCCTGGGCAGCTCGGGATGAACAGCGCCCGCGAGTCAACTCCCCCAAATCCAACTCCCGATCTCCCGATTCGCTCCACGGTTTTGCACAAGACTTTGGGGATAGTAGGAACACCTCATGGGTACTCCATAGCCAAGATTTGGTCCACCAAAACTTGTCAAATCAAGAGGAATCAAAGAAATCCCACCAAGAACGCCTCTAACCCTAGAGCCACGAAAACCCCAAAATCGAGCCCCTTTGCTCACGGATTTGGAAGGGGAATCAAAGGGAAAAGAACCACGAAGGGTTCATGCATACATCCCCCACCAAATCCCAAAGAGAAAGGCCTCGAAATTGCTCCAAGAAAATCGCCAAGAAAGGGCTCCGAAAATCACCAAAAAGGAGAAACGGGAAAGACACATCCAAGCCTTGAGGAACCACGCCGAATCATCTATACATACCAAAGAGGTTCATACAAGGTCTAGCTTGCTGCCTGATCATCCTTCCCTCTCACAAGATCTCACCATGAAGCTCTCAAGCTAGTCCTACGAAAATCCTAAGAAAATAGGAAGGAAAATAGGAAAACCAAATGAGCTAGGGTTCCAAGAGATGGCTGCCATCCTCTCACCCCTTGGGTTATATGGAGGCAACCGAAAGACTAAAATACCCTTACTAGCTAACTAGGGATACATGCCCCTCAAGGGCGAATTCGGAAATCTTTGTCTTCGCTCCATCGGACGGATGCCCAGCGACCGCAAACTTGCTTAGCCTCGACGCAAGCCTTGCGATCCCGACGCGTGTCCTCTGCTTCGAAGATTCCAGACTGCATCATCACACACCGGTCAGACCGGTCAGACCCACCGGTCAGACCGGTCTGGAGCTGCTGCACCTCCGTCTTCGGTTCTTCGGTCTTGGCTTTGTGGAACAACCAAGGAACCCAGTGGTTTTCTGGTGAACCACCGGAAACCCCGCGAACTCGGTGTAGCCTCCGCCAATCACCACTCATGACTCGGCTCCCACGTAGTCCCGGCTCGACCTTGGTTTTGAGGCTCAACCAAGAAACCGTCCATGACTTCATCTTGCCGTTCTTGCCACCATGCGGCCCGCACTTGACCCCGCTGGCCACCGGGTCCCTCGAACCAAGCCTACTTGTCTTCTCCACACCTGGAGGCCTCACCGGCAACGACCTTTCACGCTTGTTCTTCACCTGCACCTGCACCAGTCAAGCCGCAACCTGCACCTGCAATACTTAGCCAAGAATCAGTCCACACCACGTTGTCAATCACTCATCACACCAGGAAGCGACCCTCCACCGGTCCTCGAACCACACCTGGCTCTCAAGAACCTCCTCGGAGTCCTATGCTCATCGAGCATCGTCCGGGCCATCTCACACAAGGTTCTGTTTTTCCTTTCCACCACACCATTCTGGGGGCATATACGGACTCGAAAACTGGTGTTCAAGACCCAAGTCATGGCAAAAGGTTTCGAAACGAGAGTTTTTAAATTTCGAGCCATTGTCACTGCGAATCGCTCGTATGGCATCTCCATGCCTCTCGTTCTTCAACCTTAAGACAAGATCTCGAACAAAACCAAACGTCTCCCCCTTTTCCTCCAGAAAGAAGACCCAAGCATATCAAGAGTAGTCGTCCACCACAACTAGGACGTACCACTTCCCACCCACATATCTCACACGAGCTGGGCCAACAAGGTCCAACTCTTTCTCAAACCTCAACCGTGGCAATCCTCGGACCAAATTGAGTTTGCTCAAGCGAGACAAAAGGTCAAAGCTTAAGTGACCCAATTTCCTATGCCACTTCCACAACTCACTCGAAGAACCGGCCAAAAAGCAACGAGCCACACCAGAAGACTGAGAGAAATCCGCTCGGAAAATTTGACCCTCGGGAACGACCATGCAAACTAGGTCCCCTCGAGAATCCAAAATCCAAGAACCACCAGGCCGAAACAACACCTCAAAACCCTCATCCAACAGCTGGGACATGGAAAGCAAATTGAATCCGAGCGATTGAACAAGAGCAACACGCACCGAGAGTGACCATGTCACTTACCTTAATCTCACCTTTTGAAAGCACACATCCTCGCCCATTGTCCCCAAAGGTGATGTATGTCTTGGACACCACCGGGATGAGACACTAGTGGAAATGTTAATATCTATGACAAAACACTTTCGTCACGGAACATGCCAAATTCGTCACCGAAAACTTTCTGTGACGAATTTATGACGATTTTAAAATCATCATATAACACGCGTCACATTTGACGCACCGTGACGAATCGGTCAATTTCATCACAGAACTGCTCCTTTTCGTGACGAACACGTTTTTCATCACGTAACCACTTGTCTTCTATGACTAAGGACTTTCGTCACTGATTTCGTCATGGAAGTGACTGCCACGTGGCGCTGTGCATGCTGGCAGCTGACGTGGCTCGGTGCCACGCTGGCTGCTGACGTGGCTGCGTTCCACGCTGGACGCTGATGTGGCGACGTCCACCCGGACAATGATGTGTCCTTATATAATTGGTCCACGTGGCGTTATCTGGTTGGTCCACGTGGCGTTATCTTGTTGGTCCACGTGGTGTTATCTGGGTTGGTCCGCGTGGCGTGATCTGGTTGGTCCACGTGTCGTTATCTGGTTGGTCCATGTGGCGTGATCTGGTTGGTCCACATGGCATTATCTGGTTGGTCCACGTGTCGTTATCTGGTTGGTCCACGTGTCGTTATCTGGTTGGTCCACGTGGCGTTATCTGGTTGGTCCACGTGGCGTGATCTGGTTGGTCCACGTGGCGTTATCTGGTTGGTCCACGTGTCGTTATCTGGTTGGTCCACGTGGCGTGATCTGGTTGGTCCACGTGGCATGATCTGGTTGGTCCACGTGGCGTTATCTGGTTGGTTCGCGTGGCGTGATCTGGTTGGTCCACGTGTCATTATCTGGTTGGTCCACGTGTCGCCTTCTTATTGGTCCACGTGTCGCCTTCTTATTGGTCCACGTGGGTTTCTGGGAATACGACACGTTACCGTTTCTGGTGACTACACGTGGGTGCTTCTGGTGGTGCCACGTGTCCATTTTTTATTGGGACACGTTTCCACTTGTGATTGCACCACGTGGCTGCTTCTAGATGCACAACACATGTTCACAGGTACATTCCCACCATTCTGGACACATTCAGACACAGTTACATTCAGTACATTCCCACATCTGAATGCACAACACATGTTCAGATCAATACCACCATATTCTGGACACATAACTTAGACACAATTTCTTCATCACAAGTTCATAAGCTGTTCACCATCACATAGCACAAGTTCATCATGGCATCATAACACAAGTTCATCATGACATCACAAACGGCAAAAGACAGCAGCAACTTGAGTAAGTTCCAACAACTTTCAAGATGATCAAGATGAAGGACCGGGTAAGTTACCACCACAGTTGAACTGCAGAAGACGCTTAAGCAACAGATTGTTCTCCTCTACCGCCTTCTTGTTCTCCTCCATCGCCTTCTTGTACTCTTGCAGCTCCATTTGGGTCCTCTGAAGGGCTTCCTCTGTGTTCTGAAAATTCTCCTTCAGCACATTCACTTCATCTTGGAGAAGTGTGGACGCTTGTTTTTCAGCCGCGAGTTGTTTCTGCAGTGCCCTTTCTTTCGTTGTAGGTGGTTTTGTTGGGCTTGTCGGCTGCAGACCAATATTCTTCAAAAAGATGTTGCAGCTATTCTTGGGGAGGACTTTGGAGACAACCTGTGCACTTGATAGTGCAATGCCTTCAGCAGGAGGCTGATCCTTCAAAGCTTCCATGTTAGCCTGCCATAATCCATAGAGTTGTCAAGAACCTAGTTAAACTTGGTAAATTTCAGAATGTTGACTTAAGAGACATTTTTATTAATCTTATTTGGCTACTTCAATGTATGTACCAGTAGAGACACAGTGCAAACAATTAAATTGTCTGATACTAGTACAGAAGTTAACCAACTTCAACGTATTTCAGAATGTACGTAGCAGTTTAACCTAGTTAAAGCATGCATCATGTAACCTACCACACTCCCTGTTAAGCAAACAATTATTGCACTTGATAAATTGTAACGCCAATACAACTAGGATCTAGAGAGAGCAAATTTATGCACACAATAACATACAGCTAGAGAACTAATAAGCAACCATGGTTGCCCCACTCGATCAATGATCCAGAGAGCTCAAACAGAGAGCTGAGAGACAGGCTGACAACACTACTAGCAGACCACAGTTCACTTTCAAGTTGCAAACTATTTAGAAAACACTCTAGCCACCTCAGCATAATGAAAACTATGGACATTTCAACTTTTCAAGCCATATCAGTTTCCACACTAAGACAGTTTCAATAAGAGATACATAGGAAGATGCTGGGAAAGTATATAGTGATATTAGACTTACAATTGCTTCTTTTGTAGTGTCAGTCACTCCTTTCTTGCGGTTGGTATGACATACTTTGAAGATCTCCACCGCATCAAGCTCTCCATCAACAACAGCTTCTTGTTCTCCATCAGCGGCAGCTTCTTGTACTCCATCAGCATCAGCTTCTTGTTCTCCAGTAGCATTTTCTTGATTTGCCCGTGCTGCAGCCATTTTCTTTTGCCTCTGTTTGGCATGAAAAGCACATAGTCAAAATTAGTTGACTTTCGCACATAGCAGTAGAGTAAAAAAGTAACAATACAAATAGTGCCCTATTACATATGCATGGAGCTGTGCAACATAGCATCGAGCTCCCATCGCTTGGTGAAACACAACTTTGGCACGGTTTAACTTGTTCTTTTCAGCTGTTCACTGCAACAAGTGATACAAATTATAATTAGATCAAAATTATTGGACCTACTGGACTGAAGCGTGAGAAATTTATGTAGCATCACTTGTGGGGCCTACCAGATAAATGACATAGCTCAAGAATTATAAATGATGTCTGAACAGCAGCTAGAAGAAACATGCCTTTTATTTAAACAGGGTAAAATATGAAAGCAATCAACTAACTATTAAGTCCAGAAGAGAATAGACTAATTCAAATGAATCAGAGAACTTTCACAGATCACAGCCTTACACATTTACTTCAATAAAATCATGCATTCATGCTTTATGTGTACTCAAGTCAAATAAATGGTTTGTTCTCAACTTTTCATGATCACTACTGTCAGAAGCTAAAGCAAATAAATTGAGGGTACTACAGCTTGTTAAATCAAACCAGAAGCTAAGCAAATAACTTTTAACTGCTACCATCACAAATGATGTCCACCAGTAACAATAATACAAGTAAATTTTATTCCCATCTAACTTACAATGATGTCAAATAGCAAGCAAAGATCTCACCAACTAGGCTATGCAAAATAAACTAAGACTTCACCTCAAGTTCCTAATACAAGAAAATTCCAAATATTCAGAAATTTCAGATTCACATACATGATGTAATTCCAGATTCACATAAACTAGACAACATCAGTCAATGATTAATTTACATGGCAACAATAGGTAGCTGTGGAGTTCAGCAGATAGGACATACCATGTTTTTTGGATCTGACCATTTTTGAACCAGTTCATTCCACTGTGCATCAGTCATGTACGATACAGGAGAGGTGGTTCTGATCTGGTCAATTGGGATGCCCGTGAAGTAGGTTTTTTTCAACATATAGCGCCTCTGCTTTACAGTGGTCTGGAGAACATTATAGCAAGCATCCTTAGTTGGCTGTTGGTTGAAGTCAATGGCCAGCCTTCCCTGAAAATTATTGATATAGATCATTCTCACAGTTAGCTAGAATTCTCTTATACATCTGAATATATCAATCTCAAAAAATACTACTGCTAGAATTTAGGATTGCCACACAAATTTATTAGTACAACTTTAATCTGGAAAAATATCATATTAGTAGGGCTTATAGAACTGTGTGCTTATAAGTTGTCAGTCTAATGAGTCATGCAAATGTCTTATCCACTACCTAGAAAGAAAGCACTACCAAACAGCGAATAAATTTTGAAAAAGGCAGAGGTGCAGACATAGTATAGAGGAACTTACACTTAACCGTCCAACAAAGCCATCTAGAAGGTTTTGATCTTTTTTGTACTGTTTCCAATGGGTTAGGACAGGAACAGAATCCCTAACAATGACACCAGCCTCAGAAGTGAATTTCGCAGCTTGCACAGGGTCATGTGGCCTTTTGCACCCATCAGCAACTGAAATGGGCAGCTTCTTCTTCATTGCCCTTGTCATCCTATCAAGTAAGATACCCCTTGTTGGTGGCCTAGGCCTTCTTGGAGCTCTTTGGGCAGGCACTACAAAATAACAAGAAGTTCAGAATGTTAGTACTCAAATATTGGTAGTGGATATAAATTGCAGAATTTAAATGCAAAAGACATTTACCTTCCCGACCCATTTGCGTCTGTTCTGAATGGTGTTCATCTTCTTGTCCCTCATGGTGCTCCTCATTTTCTCCACCAAGACCATCATTGTCATAATGTTGATCGTAGGACCAGTCATTCATGTACTCTCTTTGACTGTGCTGACCATTGACATCTTCTTCTACTCCAGTAGGCAAATCTTGCTGAACTTGATCCATTGATTCAGTTGGCTACTGCCTTGTGGAGGAGGACCGTGTGTTGACGCCACGAGGTCTCTCATTAGAAGTAGCTTGCCTGGCTCTCTTAGCTTGTGTTGCTCCATCAAGTACATCTTCTGCAGGTCTCTCATTTGGAGCAGTAGGCCTCACTCGCTTACTTGATCTTGCACCTCCCGGCGGCATTTCTTCTGTACGTCTTAGCCGCCTTGAGATGGTCTTTCGCTGATGTTTTCTATGAGGAGCCTACAGTAGGAGAAAAACATGTGAATGAATTGGTAAACCGTGTAAAATAAGCAAATGCTACTATAGTACACCATGCAATTGTGCATTCCATCCCTAGGTACCTCAATCACCATAAGGGGAACAGGCTCCTCGTCTAATGCTGCATCATCATCGGTTTCTCCCTGAACCTGCTCCTCAACTTCAGGGAGATACTTTGAATCATCTGTACCTTCAGCACGTCTACCCCGTACCCCTTTCCTATTTCCCCTTGAAGGGGCTGATTCATGTTGAACTGTATTTACAGCTTATGGGAGGCCAAGTTCTTCAAATCTTCTTTTAATATCTGCTATATTGTTGTACCGCTGCCTCTCGTACTCACATGTTGAAGTTTCTTAAACATGAAATCACATAGGGCAGGTCAGGATGTTGCAATGATGGAAATTCTAATTGCTAACACCTCCTAACAACAAAGTGATAGATCTCTCATGCAATTAAAGTGATAGATCACAACAAATCAGACCTCTCATGCAATTAAAGTGATAGATCACAACAAATCAGACCTCTTATGCAATTAAAGT
Source organism: Cenchrus fungigraminus (assembly GCA_036936925.1). Lineage (NCBI taxonomy): Eukaryota > Viridiplantae > Streptophyta > Magnoliopsida > Poales > Poaceae > Cenchrus > Cenchrus fungigraminus. Next base: position 59,109,931 of record CM072770.1, on the reverse strand, counting down.
GATAGATGTGCCTAAATATAGAAAAGTTGGATACAGATATCAAATGAAACCATAGCTGCTAATCATATCTATCAACCATAGCTGGCAAGTTTGGCACCTAACCAAAACATAAAATCTGATGCTGGACACTAAAATAAGAGGAGCTAATGTGGAAATTGCAAAGAAGAGTCATGCCTTAATCACCATTTCATTAAATCTTATAACTTCAAGATCTGAAAGTACTGTTGGGTTGAAAAGATATTACTGCAGACCTATGTTACTTTGGAACCAGCATGACATTGTCAAATAGACTTTAATTTTAAAATCTACAATGATTTAAATAAGTGGAAGTTATAGAAGCAGAGATGCATAATTACAGCAGGTATAATCTCCAGAAATAGTAACCACACTAGTGCAGACTAAGCATTTCAACTTTTTAATTGGGTAGTACCAGCTCACAGAATTATGTAAGTAGATTGTAGCAGCAGAAGGCAGCAACAGTGCAAGATGCAAAGATTGTAGAAACTCTCAAGCACATCTATGTTACTAGTGATATGCAAAATTAACTAATTAGAAGAAAGAGCATCCATGATTAATAACTTAGAAGTTGCAGTGTTCCATTCATCATCTTAGGTGTGCTCTGACTAAAAGGCAATCAGTAGCTCCAAACCCAAACAGAGTGTGGTACACCTAATCCACCTCGAGCTCGAAACCCTAATCCACCTCGAGCTCGAAACCCTAATCCACACATCTCAATCCTAAACCTTTATCACGGATGTACTAGAGCAGAGAAATTCTAGTGACCTCGAGCTCAAACCCTAATCCACACGTCGACGTTGTAGGGATTTGGCTTACCTGATACAACACTGCGTCTAGTTTTTACCATACTTCGTCGATGTGGTAGCGGGATCAGGTCGGCGTCGTCGTCGAGGAAGCAGAGTTGTCGAGGAAGCAGATCTGGGTCCCAGTGTTGACAGCGAGGAAGTAGAGTCGTCGAGGAAGTAGAGTCACCGAGGAAGCAGATCTGGGTCCCAGTGTTGACGGCGAGGAAGCAGAGTCGTCGAGGAAGCAGAGTCGCTGGGGCGTCGTGCGTCGTCGAGATGCAGAGCCGGCCGAGGCGTCGTGCGTCGTCGAGGTGCGGACCCGGCCGGGGCGTCGTGCATCGTCGAGGTGCGGACCCGGCCGGGGCGTCGTGCGCCGTCGAGGGGCGAACCCCGCCGGGGCGTCGTCGAAGAGGCACCCGCGGCGGCGGCTAGGGTTTCAGATGGAGATGAGGAGAGGGAGAGGTCGAGAGGAGAGGGGGAGAATGAGTGGGTGGGTGGGATTTTGGGGATTTCACATCCCGCACCCGCGCTGTGCGCCCGCGGTGGGTCAATGACGTTCACGAACTTGCCACTGGGTCAATGACGTGTGGGTCCCAACTTGCTTGGGCCCACACGTCAGCCATTGAATGGTAGAGACTGAATGTTTCACGTCGCGCGGTGGTGGGTGGGTGTTCACATCTCACTGACAGGTGGGCGGGCTGAGCGGGGGTGGGTGGGCTGCCGAGAGGGACAGACAGGTGGGCCCAGTTTTGAGATGAGATTGGAATAGTATGATGTTTGACTTCGAACAAATCCATATTTAAAATGTACTTGAATGAAGAAGAGACTAAAATGAAACTTGTAGAAACTGATTTTAGAAAAATTGGAAAAAAGAATCAACCGATTTGGAGTTCGTATGAGGAAGAAAAACAGTTTACAAGTTTTATCCGAAGATTAAAAACAGAAATTTACACTTGCTATGAACTGGGATGAACAAGTGTGGTTTCTCTTTTTAATCTTTGACTAAAACTTGTAACTAGTTTTTATGCCTCATACTAACTCCAAATTGGTTGATTCTTTTTTCTAAAATTTTCTAAAATCGAACTCTATCTAGATAATGTGTTTGTTTTTGTCATTTGTGCTGTGATGAAGTTTTAACAATTCAAGATTTGAAATGTTTTTCAAAGTGGCGATTTTAGACCACATTTTGAAACCCGGAATGATTTAAGGTGAAGAAGTGATGAATACCAAACTTTTATGACTCATCAATATCTACAAACTTATGGATAATTCAAATGTAAATAATGATTTCGGTAACAGTTTATTAGGGATAATTCAAACTTACATCTCGAATTTACAGTATAATAATTCAAATTATATCGTAAAATGCTCCGATGGTTCTACGAATTGACGTGGTAACATAATTTGGGTCCACAAACTTGTCATAAAAATTTCAAATGATTTCAATAACAGCGGAACACACGTTGTTTGTAAACGGATACATGTCTTACATAGTTTCATGAAATGTTACTTGAACATTCAAGTGCATCATACCTTTCTAAAATTTCGAATTCACATGCACTTCAAACTTGACCGTAAGGTTGTGTTTAGTTCATTATTGCAAAATACGAAGTTACATTAGTAATATTTGTGCAAAACAAATTATTTTTCTAATCAGTATTTTGGAGGAACTAGATAAATGGGCATAAATAGGATCTGCAAAATTGAATCTGTACAAAAAACTTCATTAAATAAAAGAGCGTGATTTTAGAAAAATTCAGGAATGAAAAAACGTCGAATTCGGATGATGTATGACGAAGAAATACTAGTTGCAAAATTTAATTCCAGATCAAAAGAATAAATACCAACTATCCATGTGTTCTTCACCGCCAAGACAGCCGAGCCAATAGGGTGCTGACACCCGGTAGCCCTTACAATGTATTGAATAAGTAAGTTAGTTTCAACACTTAACATCGAACTTACATATGGCGCAGTGGTGGGACTTCCTCACGCTCTAGCAATGGGTCTCGAGTTCGAGTCGCAGCTCCGGCCAATTTTTGGACAAATTTTTTTGGTTTTTTTAAAAAAAATGGGGTGACCAACATAGGATTCGAACCCAGGTCACCAGCCTAAGAAACAACGGCCTCACCACTGCGCTACTTCAAGTAATGTCAATTGAGTGCATCTCAATCTATTTCTTATCTATAACGTATCCATCGACATAAAGCCGCGGCGTCTCCTCCTCTTCCTCACCTGCCCCCTCCTCTTCACTCTCACCACGGCGTCTCCTCCTCTTCCTCACCCGCCCCCTTCTCTTCACTCTCGCCTCGGCGTCTCCTCCTCATCGGCATGCCCGTCGCCAAGAACGCGTCCCGAAAGCGCTATGATCGCTCTGACGCGGCCTGTCGCCAAGATCGTGACGTGGCCGGCCACTTCTGCAGGACGCGCCTCGCTTCCCCCTCCACCGACGGGAGCTCCACCGACGAGAGCTCCACCAACGGGCAGCACCTCGGAGTACGGGAGTACATCATCCCAGCTGAGGCCAGCGCTCCCAGGGGGATCCCCTCCGCCGCCCACCGCGCGGCTGAGGCCAGCGCTCCCAGGGGGATCCCCTCCGCCGCCCACCGCGCGGCTGAGGCCAACGCGCCTCGGGGGATCTCCTCCGCCGCCCACCGCGCGGCTGAGGCCAACACGCGCCGGGCTCTCACCGCCGCCGAGCACGCACTGAAGAAGGGGAAGGAGGTGGTGACAGAGAGCTCCACTGACGGGAGCTCCATGGACTCCAGATGCATCGAGAGCTCCACCTACGGGAAGAGAGTTGTCATCGATCTAATCTCAAGTGATGAGGAGCAGATGACCTCTAAGAAGAAGATGAAGGGGATGCAGGATGAAGGGGACAACAAGATGAAGGTGACCTCTCAATTTCGGCTACTCAATTCAGTTTCCCATGCTATATCTATGAATTGCTATATCTGTGAATTGATATATCTGTGAATTGCTATATCTGTGAATTGCTTCCTGATGAATCAGTGAATTGCTATATCAGTGTATAAGTGATGATTGTATATCAGTGATTGTATATGCTATCGTATATCAGATTTTCAGATTATATCAGTGATGATTGCTTACATCAGTGAATTGCTTGTGATAAAATGATTGTGATAAGTGATAAGTGATGAATTGCTTATATCAGTTTATATCACAAAGTTTTTTGCTTGTGATAAGTGATGATTGCATAGGAATTGCATAGGATTTTTTCCAAGTTACAATATTACTGACAATGTAGAATTTCTGTTCAATGTCTGCTGCATGGAGGTTTCTCTGAATTTATATTGCTGTTGCAAATTCCCAACTGCAGGATCGTTTTGAGAAGAAGAGGGAATTGAAGAAGAAGCTAGTAGCAACATGTGTGAGGATCAGTTCACTTGTTCATGAGCTTTTGGGCGAAAAGGCAAAGAGGAAGCGGCTTGAGGGTCAACTAGCAGATCTGGACAAGAAGGCATAGTTGAAGCAATCTGGGAGTTGAAGCTTGTTTTGCTTTTGGTGGCAACCCTCTTAGGACCAATAGCTTGGGTGCCTTGGTGGAAGCAAATGGAAGCATCATGCTAGGACCAATAGCTTGTTTTGCTTTGCTGTTTGTGTCTATAAATAAGGATGGTTGATGGTTAAGAATCAGTAGTGATGTGAACTACATTTTTAGAATGAATGATGGTTAAGCATCTGGTTAAGAATGGTTGCTGTTTCTGAATGAAATTTGCTAAGTCTGAAATTTTTTGTGTCTGAATTTTCTGGTGAATGGAATGTTCTGGTTCAGCTTGTTTTACAAATGAAAATCATTCATGTACTTGCCTGAAATCATTTAAAAGAAACCTCCATGCAGATGGAATATAAACTTGCAAAAGAAAGCAATATATGATAAAAAAGAAGATGAAAGAAGTTGTTTTACAAAAGAAAGCTTGAATATATACCAGTGCTGTCATGATGGACATCATCTCAGATCCAATAACCTGACAAAATAAGGAGTAGGAGTACTGTCTATGGATAGAATCAATACATGATGGACATCATCTCAGATCCAATAAACTGAGGTTTATCTGGACATCATCTCATTACATTTCATACAATGCAAGATACAAAAAACTCAAAGCTGTGACCACCAAGTTGTGATCTACATATTCCATTCCTAGCTCTAGAACTAGCAGATCCATCAACATTTAGGAAGTCCACGGTTGCACCAGTAGAGCCTGATCCATCTTGCCTCTTGTTCTGCAGCATTAATCAGAATGTTAGTTAACATCAGAAATTACAGCAGAAATTGACACATCTGTGAACATACATGTATAAATATAAATACAAGATTTGACAAGCATGTACTAGCTCACTAGCAAAATAAGCACACAAATAACTAATTTCAGGCTACTACAAGTCCTGCCACTATTCCACTAATACAAACCAATGGAAGTGTTGCTGACCTATTGTTGGTTATAGCAGTTTCATAGATTATCATCCTCACTGTCATCTTCAGCGTTTTCATTGCCACCATCACTCAAATATTCCATTATAGTGTCATCTTCATCTTCCTCCTCATCTTCATCTTCATCTACAGCAATGTTGGCTTGCCTCCTGTTTCTTATAAGTTCATCTAGACGACCTTCAAATCTAGTAGATCCTCCACTTTGAATATTGGCCTCAGCCTCAGCACCATCACCATCACCTTCCCGCACTTCATGCTTTGTAGTAGAACAGTTATCATCTTGGTATACATCATGAGCAAGGCCACTTTGTTCAGCCACATTATACATCTCCCTATGTTCAAATTGCTGCACCACTCGCCAATTCTTTCCCAAAGCTGTGTCTTCCATGTAGAATACCTTTGTCGATTGAGTTGCCAAAATGAAAGGGTCGGACTTGTACCACAATGACTGAATGTTGATGGATTTGAAATGTCCATCATCTCTGATGCCTACTGTCTTTCCTCCTGCCTGCTGATTGTACCAATCACATCTAAAGAGAACCACAGTCCGATTGCATTGTAGGTTGGCATTATATTGCAACTCAATAATCTCCTTAAGGACTCCATAAAAATCAGTGGCACGATCTTCATGAGTACCTTCAGTCAATACACCACTGTTCTGAGTCTGCAAGTATTTATCACGGTTCACGGTGTTATACCGGACTCCATTGACAATGCAAGATGCAGAAAACCTCACTCGGAGATCAGGACCACAAGAAAGAGCAAACAATCCTTTAGTAACCTCTTCTGGATGATCATTGTGCTTCTTCGCAATCTGGGGTTCAAACAAAAAATACAAGGTTACCAATACAACATACATAGAGTCAATTGGTGACTACTAGTGCAGGACACTTACATGGCTCCTAAACCATCTAGGAAATGCCTTTTCAAGCCTCTTCTGAATATCATGTGACCCTTCTATCAGTAACTCTTCCCTGCATATGCTGTCACAAAAAAACAAGGAAAAATAAGGGAATCTTGACTTGAAATTTAGGAGATTATAATCTTGTAAATAAAAAAGATACTTACTCCAAATATGGTGCAACTTCTTCACAATTGTTTAGAACATACCAAACCAGCTTATCCATCATCTCATCAATGTATTGTCTCCTGTCCGCTCCTATGATTTTGACACCATGCATAAAGACTGAGGTGTCACTAACTAATGACCAATCACCTACATCCTAGTTGAACTTGGTGTCAACATCCCGCATATACCTCGAACAAAATGTCAAGGTGTCACTTGCAACATAGGCCTCCGCAATTGATCCTTCCGGCCTAGCCCTGTTCCTCACAAAATTCTTGAAAGTACCCAATCGCCTCTCTATTGGGTACATCCATCCATACTGAACAGGCCCTCTAAGCAATGCCTGATCAGGTAGATGCACAGCCAGGTGCACCATGACATCAAAAAAGGCCGGGGGGGATATTTTTCAAGTTTGCAAAGGATTACTGGGATTTTGAGCTTTAATCTTTCCACCACATCTATCCTTAGATTTCTACTACACAATTCTCTGAAGAAGTTCCCGAGCTCTGTAATTGCTTCATACACATCTTTCCTTACCAATCCTCTTAAGGCAGCAGGTATGACCCTTTGCAGTAGTACATGGCAACAATGTGTTTTCAGCCGGCCCTACAACTTGGTACCATCTGCACTTATAAATCTGCCTAGGTTGGCTGCAAACCCATCTGGAAACTTCACACCTTTGAGGCATTTGCAAAATTTAACTTTATTTTCCTTGCTCAAGACATAGGGGGCATCTGGCTTCACAACTGAGTTGCCATCCTGTTGCAAGTGCAGATCATGTCTAATGCCCATATCTTGCAAATCCAACCTTGCATTATCGGTGTCTTTGGTATTGCCCTGAATTTCTAGTAATGTGCCAAGGATGTTTTCACAAATGTTCTTTTCTATGTGCATAACATCAAGATTGTATGGCAGCAGCAAATCTTTCCAATATGGTAGCATCCACAACAAAGCTTTGCGACTAAAAATTTTGGGCCCGCTATCCTCCCCACGCTTCCTTTTCCTGGGTGGAGGTGCTGGATGCTTTCCTGGCCTCACATCTTTCACTTGCTCCAGCTGCTCAAGGAGCTCTTTAGTACTGAACTTACCCGGCGCATCCCTCATTTCAGGGCGGCCATCAAAAGCCAAGCTTCTCCGCCAAGCATGATCCTTTGGAAGAAAACAACGATGGCCAAGGTACCCAATTTTGCCCCTCAGTGCACGTGATAGAGGATTTTTGTCACAGTGGATACAAGCATAATAGCCTTTAGTGGTTCGCCCCGACAAGGTGCTCAGCGCCGGATAATCGTGTATGCACCACATCATAGCGGCATGGAGATCAAACTTCTTACCACTCAGGGCATCATAAGTGCTTACTCCACCCCAGAGTTCAAGCAGTTCTTCTACTAGAGGCTCCAAATACAAATCAAAATCTTTTCCAGGGCATGATGGACCAGGGATGAGCAAAGACATAAAGCAACTTGCTGCATTGACACATTCCCATGGTGGCAGGTTCAGAGGTGTCACAAGCACGGGCCACATACTATATTGAGTGCTCATGTTGCCAAATGGGTTGAAACCATCTGTAGCTAAGGCAAGCCTCAAGTTCCTCGGATCCTTTGCAAAATCTTTGAACTTCTTATCAAAATCCTTCCAAGCTCTCCCATCAGCTGGATGGCTCAATACATTCTTGACTGGCCTCCTAACCTTCTTGTGCCATTGGGTCTCCTTAGCTGTTTGTTTCATTGCAAACATCCTCTTCAGCCTTTTTATAAGTGGAAAGTGCCTCAAGACCTTATGAGGAACCCGTCTTTTTCCATCATCGTCTTCCCATCTAGATTCATCACAAATTGGGCACGCTTCAAGCTTGGAATAATCCCTGTCAAACAATGTAGACTTTCGAAACAGCACACAGTTGTTCTTGCACACATGGATTGAGTCATATGCAAGGCCTAGTTCACCAAGATACTTCTTCGCCTCATCATAAGAACTTGGAAATTCACACTGAGGGAATCCCTCGGACAATAACTTCATGAAGGCACTAAATGCTGTACCGCCAACTCGATAGCGAGACTTGATATAAAGAAGTCTCACTAGAAAGGAGAATCTGGAGTGCTCTGATCCTGGGCACAGTTGCCGCTTGGCATCAGCAAGAACTTTGGTAAATCTTGGATTCCCTCCATCTGCCTCTAATGATGTGTACAAATCTGCCAGCATCTCTGTGACTCCGTGATCATCATCTCGGTCATCATCTTGGCCATCACTCTGGTCATCCTCGCCCAAATTTATCCCTTCATCATAATCATATCTATCATGGTGCACCTCCTCCTCTCTAGACTCAATAATTTCAGCACCTAGAGACTCCCCATGATGAATCCAGCGAGTGTAAGCAGGCGACATTCCAAATATGTGTATATGATCATTCACTTCTTGCTGATGCCGTGAAACTTGATTAACACATCTGCGGCATGGACATTTTATCTTGCTGTCTTCAGGGTATTTTCCCCTAACAAATTCCATGAATGCTTCCACTTCGTCCATGTAGGCAGGTGTGAATGGTTTCAAATGAACCCAACTTCGATCCATCTGTTTTGGCATACATGTGGAAATTCAGAAAACAGCAACACAAGTAGACTTTGAGAAAGACAGTAATATAACTAGTTCCTGCTAACTAGTTCTGCTAACTCAATGTGCTGAATCTCTACAATTTCTTCCTGCTAACTAGTTCATTTGAAACCATGAGAAGCATTCCAGTACCCAGAAACACAAATCAGCAAGCAACAAAACCTAACTAGATCTGAACTAACCTGAACTCGATGCTGTAGGGATCCTATCGTGGGACCGAGGGGACGTCATCACCTTGCCACCGCGGGGACGTCGTGCACCGGGGACACCACCACGCAGCAGCCGTCGTCCGCCCGTCGGGGACGCCGCGTTTGCCCGCCGGGGAAGCCGCCGTCTGCTCGCCGGGGACGCCGCCGTCTGCTCGCCGGGGATGCCGCCATGCAGCAGCCTCCGTCCGCCTGCCGGGGACACCCGCCACGCAGCAGCCACAACCACCCACCGGGGACGCCGCAGCCGTCGCGGACGCCGGGGACGCTGCAGCCGCCGGGGACGCCACAGCCGTCGCGGACAAGTGTTTCTGTGTCGGGGTTGTTTCTGTGTGGCATTCATGTTTGTTCGACAAGGGAATTCATGTTTTCTTGTTAAATAAACAAGTATGTACTCCTTCAACAGATGTCGTTGAGTGGTGCAGTGGTAAGAGCTCAACTCAGGTTGCGTCCGGTCTCCGGTTCGAAACCTGACGAGGGCACTATTTTTTGCTGATTAAAAACCTGGGCCGTGTGCTGTGGTAAGAAATAAAAACCTGGGCCATGCGCAGCTGGGCCGTGTGCAGTGGTAAGAAAGGCCAGCCCGTGTCCTCTCCGAGTGCAGTGCTAAAAAGGCCAGCCCACGTAGCGACGTGGCTGTGGGGTACACTGCGCTGTGGGGCCGCTGTGGGGGGTCCACGTTGACGTGGACAACCACGTGGGCGTGCGACTGGGCCCACGTTGCCACGTGGCAGCGGGGTACAATGCGCGGTGGGACCGCAGTGGTGGGGTCCAGGGTGGTGGGCCCACGTTGCCATGTGGCAGTGGGGGGTACACTGCGCTGTGGGACCGCTGTGGTGGGGTCCACATTGACGTGGACAGCCACGTGGTCGTGCGACTGGGCCCACGTTGCCACGTGGCAGCGGGGTACACTGCGCGGTGGGACCGCAGTGGTGGGGTCCAGGGTGGTGGGCCCACGTTGCCACGTGGCAGTGGGGTACACTGCGCGGTGGGACCGCTGTGGTGGGGTCCACGTTGACGTGGACAACCACGTGGTCGTGCGATGCCCACCGAATCTGACCAGTGGGACCAGGGGCGGTGGGCCCACGTTGCCACGTGGCAGTGGTACCACTGCCCGGTGGGACCGCTATGGTGGGGTCCACGTTGACGTGGACAGCCACGTGGTCCTGCGACTGGGGCCACTCCGTGTTATTCTTTTTCAAGTTGTTTTGTGACGATAACGTTGTTGTTCCGTGACGTCCATTTGAATTCGTCAGTCGTTCCTCACAGGTAGAACTGAAATTATACATCTGTGACGAATAGGTTCGTTGTTTGGTGACGATCCTCTGAGTTTCGTCATCATTTTTAGTGGGTTGGCACCGTCACTCGTTATCTGTGATGAAGTTAGAAAATTCGTCACGGTAGATACCACATCCATGACGAATTATCAGAAGGTCACTACGAAATCGTCATAGGTATTAACATTTCCACTAGTGAGACTTGAGAACCACCCCCTATCTCCGGTCATATGCCTCGAGCAACCGGAGTCGATCAACCAAACGTTCCTCAAGTCTCCCACCTGAAATTGAAAAACGTGCACGTGAGTGAACAAACGACTCAGCACTGGGGTTAGTACCAAAAGAGTAAAATTAGTGCCGAGCCATTTGCTCCAAAGTGGGGTTAGCACAAACCATAGCATCACACCCATCAAAGCTACCACCACGAAAACCAGCACGGGAACCACCACGAGGGAACCACCCCTGTCTCGCTGGAGGAGAACAAAAGCCACGAAAGGAAGACCGTGGACCATTGCTCCTCTGAGACTCAAAGCTACGACTCCTCCTACCATCGTATTGAGCACGAGGTGGAGAACGCCTAGCAAACTCAACACCACTAGACTCACCATGCCAACCACCTGTACCACGACCAAAGGAACTGAACCGAGCATCCTCACGAGCATAGAAACCGAACTGCCCAGCACCCAGACCTGCACCGGTCTGACCGGCCCCCTTGACCGGTCTGACCAGTGGTGCTCGGCCAGCAACACCACCTGAAACTCTCCGATCTCCCCAAGCCGGAACGGTACGCACAATGGCCTTGGCCCTGGGCATCTGCATATGAGGCTCAGGTACACCATTAGAAGGGTGGTACCTGTCCTTGTTAGCCCACTCCTTAGCCAACCTTTCCTCACGCTTCCTCTTGAAGCAAAACTCATCCTTGTGACCATCTCTACCACAATACTCACAATGGAATCGGATGGGTTTTGGTTTAGGCTTGGGTTGGGGCTGCTCACTTGGCTTCTCTCCCTTCTTCTCTCCAACCACACCTCCCTTGGGATTCACAAATCTCACTAGTTTTTGGAAGTTGTTTGTTTGGGGAGGGAACACAGGTGGATCTGGAGTTGTGTCAAGTTTGTTTCTGAGATGGTTAGGCTTAGGCTCAAACTTGTTCTTGTGTGTTGTTTGTGGTGGGATAGGGATCTCTCCAACTTTCTCATCTCTCTCACCACTGCTCTCTCCAATTTTGTCAGCCCCAAGTGCCCGACCATCATAGCGTTTGAAAGCCGCTATCATTATACCAAGCTGAGGCTCTTGACCCGATAACCAACTCAAACACTTCTTCAACTCATCATTTTCATCTAGTAGAGGGATCAACATAATGTGCAAGTTCCAGATTTTTCACAGCATGCAATTCACAAGTCGAGCAGGAAGTGGGAATAGGAACTTTCAAATCAGCCTCAAGTGAAACAATGCGAGCACGCAACCCATCAATTTTTCCATGCAACACAGGGCAAGATGTGCAAGCACCTAGTAAAGAGGGCCTAGATTGCAGCTCAGCCAACTCAACCCTAAGCACATCTAGTTCCTCACACTTGGAGGCATGCTTTTCCTTAAGAGCAGTAAGATCAGTTAGGAAAACAGAGCAATCACCACAATCAACCTCATCAAAAACAACAGGTGAAGCCTTAAGCGAATCTATCTCAAGCTTAGCATCAAGGTTCTGTGTTTCTTGCTCAGCTACTCTGTTCCTAGCATCTTTTAGCGAGGCCTTAAGCTCTTTCCTCTTCTTCTTCGCATCTCTAAGTATGTCATCATGGTTATCAAGCAACTTGCCAAGCTCCTCATTCTCCTGACACAAGAAGGAAAGCTCATCACGTACCTCATCCTCGGAGTCGGAGTCCGAGTTGTCCTTCTGTCTCTTCTTGCTGCCGGAGCCGTGTGCCATGCCGCAGAAGCCGTCTCGCGCGAAGCAGCTCAGCCCGCTCAAGTTCTTGGACGTCTTCTTGCTCTTGCACCGATCACCTCCATCTTCGCTGCTACTGGAGCTTGAGGTAGAGTAGGCGGAGCTGAAGTCGACGTCGCTTGCTCCGACCATCGCTCGGGCCTTCTTGCCGTGGCCGTTCTTCTTCCTCGATCTTCGCTCGTCCTTGTTCCGTTGCTTGTGCTTGTGATCGCGCCTTGATCGGTGCTTGTTCTCCGTCCTCGACCGGTGCTTGTAGACGTCCTTGTTCTCCATCTTCTCCGGACAGTCAGTGATGAAGTGTCCTGGCTTGCCGCACTGAAAGCATGTTCGTGTGGTCCTTCTTGTGTTCACCCGGTTCTCGTGCAACCTCACGAACCTCCTGGTCAACAGCGCCAGCTCGTACTCTCCAAGCACGTCGAACTCCTCATCTGGCAAAGACATCAAGGAAGACAGAGAGTACATCCGGGAGGATGGGTTAGCGTTAGACTTAGCACATGAGCCACCGACGAGAGCAAGACTATAGGAGTCAGTCAGGCTCTCAAGACGGGCTGTCACACCACGATCGACCTCAACTGACTTGAGCTTAGAGAACAGCTCGTCCACTGTCAGGGTGTCATACTTCTCAGACTCTAGAATGGCCTCAACCTTTCCATCCCAAATTGTACGATCCAGAGAGTGCAAGAGCTTCACAGCTCTATCATGATCATCGTACGGGAGCACAGCCACATTGGCCCTCATGTTGTTCACAATCACCGTGAACCACTGGAACATGGTGTCAATTGACTCACCAAGGAGATGAGTGAAATTCTCGTACTCTCTCTGGTAAGTTGCGTACAACCGAGCCTGAACCTGAGCGTCTCCAGCGTGAGCATTCTTCAACTGCTCCCAAATCCTACAAGCCAAGTCCTCTGTCTGAACCCGATCGAATTTGGATTGACACAGAGCAAGAAACAAGTAGTCGACCGCCTTGTTATTGGCGTCGTGCATGTCCCTCAATCCTGGAGCAAGGAAGTTAATCGGATGAACATAAGTTGTGTTCACCGTAACATCCCAAAGGATCCGACCTTGCCGCAGAGGAAAGCCGCCATCCGCCTCTGCTACATCTGGTAGTTCTTCCCATCAAAGTGCGGAGGACCCGATCCCCTTTCCCGGTATGCCATCTTTGGATCTTAGACTGGTTAGAGTCCTGAAAGACCCGTAACCGGCTTTGAGACCACTTGAAGGACTGAACTGGCGACCATAGAGGGGGGAGTGAATGGGAGCCGATAAAAATTCTTCTCGAAGGAGATGACTTCTCCAACAAGATGAACACGGCTAACCAAAACACGTCTCCAACTCAACTACCCAAGTTGGCCAAGACCACGTAGCCACTGGAGCGCTATTAATCCTAGGAACCAATAACCACCAAAGCCTACTCGAGAACGCAGTGGAACAAGCAACTCGAGCAGGGCTCAGACCACACTGGTCAGACCAGTCACAGCCACCGGTCAGACCGGTCCAGGCCGGATCACCCGGACTAGACCGCTGGATCACCCGACAACGACCAGAGACACACCGGGTGACCCGAGACCCCAAGCCGGATCACCCGAGCAAGACTTGACAATTTCCACAGAACAGCTCCACACCGGTCAGACCGATACGGCACATCGGTCAGACCGGTCCAAGCCTGGAAACCCCAAATCCAAGAAACCAACCTCCCAAGCTTGAAACAGCACCAAACTCGAAACAGCAGCAAGCCTAGAAACTAGGGAACTCAACAAGACGTTCACCCGAGCCAAAACCCAACAGGGGGCTGCACCGGTCAGACCGGTGGAAGGCACCGGTCAGACCGGTCAGGGCCTGGGCGCTCGGGATGAACAACGAGCCGCGGGTCAACTCCCCCAAATCCACTTCCCGATCTCCCGATTCGCTCCACGGATTCGCACAAGACTTTGGGGATACTAGGAGTACCTCATGGGAATCCCATAGCTACGATTTGGTCCACCAAAACTTGTTGAATCAAGAGGAATCGAAGGATTTCTACCAAGAACACCACTTTCCCGAAACCTAAGAAAATCCCAAAATCGAGCACCTTTACTCACGGATTTGGGAGGGGAATCACAAGGAAAAGAACCATGAAGGGTTCATGCATACATCCCCTACCAAATCCCAAAGAGAAAGGCCTCAAATCCACCACAAGAAAATCGCCAAGAAAAGGCTCCGAAAATCACCAAAAAGGAAAACGGGGAAAACAACACAAGGCCTTGAGGAACCATGCCGAATCATCTATACATACCATGAAGGTTCATACAAGGTCTAGCTTGCCACCCGATCATCCATCCCTCTCTAAGGATTTCACCATGAAGCTCTCAAGCTAGTCCTAAAAATCCTGAGGAAAATAGGAAGGGAAAATAGCAAAGGGAAATGAGCTAGGGTTCCAAGAGATGGCTGCCATCCTCTCACCACTTGGGTTATATGGAGGCAACTGAAAGACAAAACTACCCCTATTACATTAAACTAGGATACACACCCCCGAAGGGCACTTTGGGAATCTTCGTCGTAGCACCATCAGACGGATGCCCGACGACCGCAAACTTGCTTAGCCTCGACGCAAACCTTGCGATCCCGACGCGTGCCCTCCGCTTCAAAGCATCCGGAAGGCGTCATCGCACACCGGTCAGACCGGTGTACCCCACCGGTCAGACCGGCCTGATGCTGCTGTTCTTCGGTCTTCGGTTTTGGCTTTGTGGATCAACCAAGGAACCTAGTGGTTTTCTGGTGAACCACTGGAAACCCTGTGAACTCGGTGTAGCCTCCGCCAATCACCACTCATGACTCGGCTCCCACGAAGTCTCGGCGTGACCTTAGTTTTGAGGCTCAACCAAGAAATCGACCACAACTTCGTCTTCCTGTTCTTGCCACCATGCGGCCCGGACTTGACCCCGCTGGCCACCGGGTCCCTTGAACCAAGCCTACTTATCTTCTCCACACCTGGAGGCCTCACCGGCAACGACCTTTCGCGCTTGTTCTTCACCTGCACCAACACCAGTCAAGCCGCAACCTGCACCTGTAATACTTAGCCAAGAGTCAGTCCACTCAACGTTGTCAATCACTCATCACAACAGGAAGCGACCATCCACCAGTCCTTGAACCACACATGTCCTCAATACTTTTGGATATCCTTCTTCATATGAGGCCAAGCAAATAATGCGTTGATATTGTGATAAGTTGCTGTGACGCCAGAATGACCACCAATGCCACTGGAGTGCAGAGCCATCATCATAACTTTGTGCGCTTCCTCATGAGACCCCAACCATATCCTATTATTGTATTTGATCACTCCATCCACTAAAGAGAAGCCTTTGTCATTAGTGTCATGCAAAATGAGCTCTGTGAGAAGTTCTTGTGTTTTGGGATCCAACTGATATCCCTCAATTACAGTCTTTAACCACTTAGCCACACTAGAAGAGATGGCATGAATTTCAACCAACTAATGATGCCTGGACAGTGCATCTGCTGCTTTGTTATCCTGACCTTTCTTGTACATCAACGTGTACTGGAGCCCCAAAAGCTTGATGGACTTTTGCTGCATGCCCTCATGTATCTTCTAGTCTCCAAGGTGGATTAGACTTTTCTGGTTAGTGAGAATGGTGAATTCCCTATGTTGCAAGTATGGCTTCCACTTTGTCACTGCCATGATAAGCGCCAAACATTCTTTTTCATATGTTGATAAGACTTGAGCCTTTTTCCCCAAGGCCTTGCTGAGATAAGCAATTGGGTGGCTATCTTGCATGAGGACAACACCAATGCCTGTTGCTGAAGCATCTGTTTGCACTGTGAAGCTCTTGGTGAAGTCGGGTAGGGCAAAAATAGGTGTTGATATCAATGCACTTTTGAGATTGTCCATGCATTGTTGATGTTGTGGTGTCCAAACAAAGGGAACATCCTTTTTCAGAAGATCTATTAATGGTCTGCTCATTACTCCATAATTTTTGATAAATTTCCTGTAATAGCCTGATAATCCAAGGAATCCTCTCAATTGCTTGATGTTTGTTGGTGTTTCCCAGACACTGACTGCTTGAATCTTGCTAGGATTAGTGGCAACTCCTGATGTGCTGATGATGTGGCCTAAGTATTCAAGTTGTGGTTGTGCAAATGAACATTTGGATTTCTTGAGCAAGAATTTGTGTTGCTTGAGGATGTCAAAGACTTGTTACACATGTACCACGTGATCTTCCAAGCTTTTGCTGTATATGAGATTGTCATCCACAAAGACTAAAACACACTTTTTAAGTAGTGTTACCAGAATAGTATTCATGGCTTCTTGAAATGTGGCAGGGGCATTTGTTAAGCCAAATGACATAACCTTGAACTCCTGATGACCGTGTTGTGTTTTGCAAGCTATCTTGTGGATATCTTGAGGTTGCACTCTGATTTGGTGGTATCCAGACCTCATGTCCAGCTTGGTGAACCAGGTACTCCTTTGAGTTCATCCAGGAGTTCATCTACAATTGTTAGGTGAAACTTATTCTTCATTGTGATGGAGTTTAGATGCCTGTAGTCAATGCAAAATCTCCATGTTCCATCTTTCTTTTTCACCAAGATCACTCGGGAGGAGAATGGGTTGTTGCTTGGTTGTATGATGCCATTCCTCAGCATCTCAGTAATTTGCCTCTCTATTTCATCTTTTTGAGTGGGAGAGTGTCTGTATGGTTTGACATTCATAGGTTTGACTCCAAGGATATGTGGTATACTGTGATCCACTGGTCTTGGAGGAGGTAATTCTGTTGGTTCTTGAAATACTTCTTCATTGTCTTGCACTAATTGTTGTATGGGCTGAGGAGTCACCTGGGTAGGAGTTGTATTTTGAGTTAGAGTCAAGTGAACGATCTGAGCTATGGAATCTTTCTTGATTAACCCCTTGAGCTTCTTGATTTTGATCTTGATACAAGTTGTTGTGCAATCTTTGATTCCTGTCAGAGTGATGCGCTTCCCCTTGTGAGTGAATTTGAGCTTCTTCCTCTTCCAATAGGCCCACATAGGGCTATGTTTCTCCAGCCAGTCCATGCCTAGTATGAGGTCATAGCATTTGATGTCCAACACTCTGACTGCAGAAGTAAAGGTATGCCCTTGTGTCCACCAAGTTACCTCAAGTACACAACTCAGGTACACTCTTATATTAGTGCATTGCAGCTGACCACCATTTGCTAGTGTCACTTTCATTTGTGTTGTGTCTTCAGTTGTCAAACCCAACCTTTGGACAATTGTTGTGCTCATGAAGGTAGCATAACTCCCTGAGTCAATTAGTGTCATAATTTCTTGCTTATTGATGAGGCCTTGGAGCTTGGTGGTCTTTCTACCCTGAAATCCTTCTACTGCATCTAGAGATAACATGTACTTGATCCATCCTCTGTGTGCTTGATCGATCCTCATCTGATATTTCTGTCACATGGACAACATCCTATAGTTCTTCCATAACATGTAATGGAATTTGAGCAGGGCAGGTGTGACTTTTGTTCCATTTCTCTCCACACTTCATACTGTGACAACCCGCCCAGGAAAATACCGTACTATCACCTAAACCAATCCACTTTGGCCATTAAGCGACAGTAAAGTATCATCCCGTCGTTAGTTGCCGGGTTAACGCCCGGTAAATCACTTGGAATTCACACAGAGGATCGAACATATGCATTAAAACTCACGCGAAGGCGAGTCCAGAGTACAAACACAATTTAAATTCAAATTACCCCTAAGGGTTCAAGTGTTACAAATCCTTGTTCATGACAGG
Source organism: Cenchrus fungigraminus (assembly GCA_036936925.1). NCBI lineage: Eukaryota > Viridiplantae > Streptophyta > Magnoliopsida > Poales > Poaceae > Cenchrus > Cenchrus fungigraminus. The sequence goes on along the minus strand of CM072770.1, from coordinate 59,091,810 downwards.
AAGTAGAGGTTCAGAGTTTGAAAACAGCAGAAATAAATAAACTAGCGCAACGGTAAACATCACAGGAGGCCATCCGTGATGCCATCACTTGTCGTCATCCACCCATCCCTGCTCCCAGCTGGGTGAAATCTCACCAGATCAAACAACACCTGCAACAACATTTTTAAAGCAAGGCTGAGTATACTAATACTCAGCAAGACTTAACCGGCGGGTGATAACTACATCACCAAACTCTAGACGTGAGAGGCTTTATGGCCGGTGGAGTTCTTTTGCTGAAAAGCAACAAAGAGTATGTCCTTACTTTCAATATTTTAGCACAAGTTCTAGTTGATTACCATTTCTAAGTGTGCCAACTAATTCAATCAAGAATTGTACAAACAATTAATTCAAGCAGTAAACTTCATCAAATTCCATCATTAGGGGATATCATGGCCAGTTGATTAAGCAGTCTCAGATAACGGTGAGAGGCCGACAATCGATTGATTTAAACCTTGCAAGGTAGACCTAAACACACGGTAGGGTGCCCCCGCGAGGACAACCATCTAGGCGGTTCCCAAAAATCCTCGGCTTGGGATCAAAGCTTACCATCCTGGGTACAAGGTTATCTGGTGTACCCCGCAAGGCACCCAGCTTCACACATGTACCCCCCTTCCCCGGTAGCTAGCCAGGTAGGTGATTGCTCAAGATTTGTAAGGAAGAGTTCCCGCACCGTCTCTTTAAGGTACTAGGCTTACCGGTCTCATTCCCGACAAGTGCTTAGTACGTTCAAAAGCTTAGCCCACGAAAGCCACTGGACCGGAGCCCAAATCTCATGCTCTTACCACGTGAGCAATCCATTTATAAAGATCTTATGATTCCAACATAAGAACCTATTCTCGCGAGTGACGAACATCACTCGACTTGTACCAGTCCTATAGCATGGCAGCTATCGAGCTAACATACTAGTGATAGAGCATAGGTACCTAGGGATCATGCAACTAGGGTTTCAATTCAACTCCTGAAACGTAAATGCGCAATCATAGCAAAGATATACAATTGCATAGTTTTAAAAGAGAGGTTAATGATCCGGGGCTTGCCTTCGCCGGCAAGGTTGGCCTTCGGCCCTTCTGGACCTTGGTCCAGGTCTTGAGCTACGTCCACGTACTGTAGCTCACCGTCAGCTCCTCCTTCTCCTCCTTCCGGCACGAGCGTATAACTACCGTCGGGAAGATCTACACGAGGATGCAAATGCAAGATTTAATTGACGATTTTTAATCTAATTGATTACAAACAACAAATGACAAACATGGGGTGCATGGTTGACCACATTCACCTAGATAAGAAATACATTCAGCATACTCTTCCAATAAAGGAACAATAGGCGGTTCTTTATTAACTATCCTTTTTAATAGTGACTGTGTACATATTTATGTAAGTAAATTAATTCAAATCACAAAACAGCAAGGAGGTGGTCTCAACCTTCTAAGAATGTTTTTCAACACATGCATAAGGTTATTAGGTGTGGCAAAGGTGAATTTCCAATTAACTTTAATAATAAGCTTAATTGGCTTCCATTGCTTTTATTCATAAAATAAATTAATAAAATTCAGTGGGGTGTGTTATGAAGCACTACAAACCTATACAAAGCCACTGCACACACATGCACACTTAGGGAAGCTATGAAATTAAATATACCAAAAAAATAACAAAATCTAGCTACTAAAGCAAGATAAATGCATATGAAAATAAATACACATCAAAAGGATTCCAACTTTCTCACACATGGTCTCTGGTCCAAAACTAACCTAGGAAAGCAACATATACACCTAGAACTATATTAGATCTTGGGTTATGCATTTACAAAGAAAAACAAGCATATTTCAAGAATAAATATTTATGACAATTATAAAATTGTGATTAATTCACCAGAGGTGCATTTTGTCATAAAAAGACAACATGCAGAAGTCGGGCACAAAAATCTAATTATTTTTAGCTAAAAAATCATTTAGACAGATTCTGAATAAATAGAAAACAATTCATATAAAAAGATTTACTCATAAAATTTGTGCCATTTTTGGTAAAGGATCTAGTAATGTCATAACACACAACATATCCAAAAATTAGCTACAGAGGACTTGTAGATTTTGAGATACAACAGATCAAGGTTTTTCATATTTCTATTTTTCATGCAAAAACTATTAGGAAAAACTATGGACAGGCTTTACAAAAGTTGTAGTGTCTTTCACAAGGAGTATAACAAAATTTGGTTTGCATTTTTCTGATTTTTCTACAATTTTTTACGAATTTTCCAAGATTCAGCTGAAAGGGGTTTACTATTGAAGATGTGGTTTTACACCGAGGCCCCTGGATCTTTTCAAAAGTTCACAAGTATGCCCTTGGTTCACAGAAAAGTCCCTGGAAAGAATGAAATCGACGCAATTGAGTCCTTGGCCATGGGGAGGCGGCGGCTCGCCGGAATTCCGGCGGCTCCGGCGGCGCTTCCAGCCGGGTAGGAGTGCGGGGAGGTGTGCGAGCTCACATAGGGTGGATTTGCGTCCGAAGAAGAGGTGGAGGAGCGGCCGACGGTGGTGCTCCGCGGCATCGCCCAGTGCCAGCCGCGGGAGCGGCTGCTCTGGCGAGACAGGTGCACGGCGCGGGCAAGGCGTGGTACGGGTAGGTCTAGGGGAGGACGGGGAAGGTCCTAGAATGTTTGGTCGGCACTGGAATGGAGCGCAGGGACGGGCTTGGCTGCGGCGGCCATGGAGGGCAGTGGCGGTGTGCTCGCGCGAGTGAGAAGCGGCGGCCCCTTATATAGGCAAGCGAAGGACGCAACTTCGACGCAGGAATGCCGCGAGGTGTGGACCCGTGCTGCTTTGGTGTGCGTGCGGCCGGACGGCGAGTGCACGGCAGGGAGGGGACCGGCGACGCGGGCGGACCGGCGGGCAATGCGGGCAGGGCTGGTCCGGCGCGAATGGCGACGCGGCACGGGGCGAGCGCGGGCTTCAAGACGCCTCGGTGCGCGCGCGGCCTCGGGAAGGCGCGCTGCCTCGGGAAGGCGCGGGTCCAGATGCCGAGGGCCGGTCAGCCGACGTGTGGCCCTACGCACGGACGCGCGCGCGCATCGAGACACGCGCTCCAGAGCGCGGGCTGGCTCAACCGTCCCGGTCAACGCGTGTTTGACCGCCCTATACTCCAAAAATTTGAACTGGATGAAACTTTCTCCAAAAACGAAAGTTGTAGTGTCAAGTACCCTCTACAACTTTTACAAAGGCCGTCCTATGTTTTTCTCACTGGTTTGAGCAGGAACGCCAAGCAAATTCTGGTTTTGCAGAACGCTGATGAATAGTAAAATCTGCAGTTGACCAAGTTTTTTACCATTTTCCACTTCAAATTGCAAATGCCATTCAACATGAAAGTTGTGTCCCTCGAAAAACTGGACAACTTTTATATTGGGAGATTTTAAAGTGTTTAGGTGAAATTTGGAGAACGCGGCAAAAGTTCCGAAGGACGTTCAAAGACATAAAGGTTTAAGCAGGGTTTGACCATGCCTTTGACCAAGGTTTGACCACAAGTGTGCGTTGACTTGATCAAGAGGGTCATTATGGATTGTTGGCGAGGTTTTCGAGGTGATGACCCAGGTTGACCAAGGTTTGACCAACGTCAACCGTGTTTGACTCGGTTGATTCGGTCATTAGCACTAATGATGCTAATTAAAAACCTAGGGCGTCACACATACACAGCCTCATTTTCCTCCTTTGAGTTTGCATAGCTGACAACTTGTTCTCTCATTTGGATTTAGGAGCAGCTGCGGTAGCTGACTTGTCTACTGATGGCGGGACACCCAGAATTGGTGGTGCTGTTGAAGTTGCGGTGCTATTTTTTCTTGACAGCACTCATATTGTATTCTCGTACCCTTGGTGAGAACCTCCTGCATGTAGCTTCCACAATTTCCTCCTGCATTAGAGCTAAGGATAACGCATCATCAACTGTTCTCGATTTGTGTAAAGCTAGAGCATTACCTATGTTGTACTTTATGCCATCTATGAACTTTTGCACAAAAAAGACCTCTCCTATTTTTTTGTTGTGGACTAAGACCCTATGCTTAGCATGTTCAAACCTACTAGAGTATTCCAACGATTTCACCAACAACCTATCACATCAATCTTCAGACACTAATTATGAGTATTAAATGTGGATTGATGACAAAACCCATTTCACAACCCCTACTTAATTTTCGAGATGAATTTAACGAGCATAATTATGTCATGATTAGACAACGCCGTGCTACAGTAACCAATCTCTAATGATAGATTAATTAGGCTTAATGGATTTGTCTTGCGATTTCCAGTCTATTCATGTAATTAGTTTTGTAATTAGTCTATGTTCAATGCTGCTAATGGACCTTGAACTAAACAGGGCCGTTGCCAGTCCTTCCTTTCACGTCGGTCGGCTAGCCCAGCCAAATCGCCAACGCAGTCTCATTTGGGGCCTGCCCGACAAATAAAAGGCCTAGATGTAAGAGCAACTCCAACAGTCTAGGTATAATTCTAGTTAAATTTGGAGTTTTAGAAGACATGTAAAGAAATAAAGAGCTTCGTAATCAAAGGGTAAACCAACAGACTCCTCAAATCTGTTAGCTATTTATCTACTGACGTGTAGGATCCATCTGTCATCCACTCCCTTCCCATCTTATCCTCTTCGTCTCCTTCAACCCATCATTGGTCCTCACTCTCCCATCGCCTCCTCCCGTTCCCATCATCCCTCTCCTAATGCCCAGTTGTGAGCCTCCTCCTCCTCTCCTCCATCTCCTGGCGCATTGTCACGCCTCCTCCTCTCCCTCTCCCTCTCCCTCTCCCTCTCCCCCTCCCTCGTGCACTCCAACACCATCTTCGCGAGCCCGCACGCCGCCGCCAACTCCCACACCTCGGCCCGCCCCGAGCTAACCGTCGCACGCACGCGGGTAGAAGACCCGCGCCCCTGCTCCTCCGGCCGGCGGCACGCGCCGCTCCTCTCCCGGCCACACTTCGTGATCTTGAGGCGTGGCGAGTACGGCCCCCAGCCCCTCCACCTTTTCCGACCGGCGTTACGAGACAGCGGGCGCGCGGGAGCGGCGCCGAGCCGACCGTCTTCCCGATCTCCTTTCCGCCATCACCCACGCCCGCGAAGGATGTCCCCCGAGCTCATCTCCGGCGGCACCTTCCCTGAGCTCCTCCCCACCGCCGGCCTACGGAGGAGGACGAGAAGTGGAATCGACCGGCCCACTGTCTCTCTGCCTTCCCCCATGCCCCCACCGGCCCACCGACCCTCCCCAAGCTCCTCCCCGTCGGAGCCACCCCTCCCCCGAGCACTTCCCGTCGGCAGTCTCTCACTTGCGTTGCCCCTCCTCTTCCGGCGCTTCACCCTGCCCGATCCAGCGGCGGACAGCAGCAGCGGAGGACAGGCGCGCAGAGTCGGCCCACGTCTTGGCCCGAGAACCCGGGGGCATGGGCCGCGGTCGCGGGAGGATTGCATGAGCGCGCAGAGCTAGCCAAAGATACCAAGGGGCGGCAGGAGTATACCGAGCGTTAATAGCGATGGTGCTAGATAGTGATTCTGTTGGAAGCGGTTTTTCTCTCTATTTTCTTTTTTTAGCTAATGGAAACTCCAAGAGACTCACTAAATTAGACTAGCTAAATTCACATTTAGCTAGTCATTTAGCTAATATTATTCCTCTATATTTCCTCTTCTTCCAACAGACTAGCTAAAATGACTAGTCATCCCACAACTAGGCCCACATGTCAGCCACGCGAGGGAGGTGGGAGCAGGAGGGGACCACGCGGGAGGTGGTGGGGCCGCGAAGGATAGCTAGCAAAGGGCGCTAGCCATCTTTGGCTAGCGAAGGTACAAGTTTAACTAGCAAAGATAGCTAGCGGGGTGTTTGGCTAGTCTGTTTTTTTATTTTTGTACCTAGTCAAATCAAGATTGCTAGTCTCTTGGAGTTGCTCCGATTAGGAGTCTGGTGGAGTTTCTCTGATTGAGACAAAGGTTGAAAACCATGGAAACTCGTGTGCTAGCTTGTGCGTGCATTCAATGTACACAGTAGTGTGGTGTGCTTGCACGTGCTTCTACCTTGGTACTCCCAGAGACGGAGCTGGGGGAAGCAGGAACAAGGACTAGTTCCATTTGCCCAACGATTCCCGAATCCAGGGCCGGGACACATCGTCGTGAAACAGACCACCGACCAACCCTGATCCTGCCGTGCAAACCAAGGAGATGAGAGCGTGCCAAGCAATTCATCCCCACAGCCAGAAACCATCGTCTCCTAGCACGAGCTGCTCCAATCCGGGCTATTTCCTCTCCAAACCCTTCTGCGCTTGGCTCGCCTGCGGCTTCCTCTCCTTGGCGCTCCTCCACCTCCTCTGCTGCTCCCCCACCGGCACTCAACAGGCGGCGTTCTCTCCTCTGCTCCAGTTCTTCAACGCCACATACGCCTCAGTGTCATCAGTGTACGTGAATGTCGCTTAAACCACCGTCACTTTACTCGAAAAGCTCTTGCGATTGCAGCTATTGTATTTCCCATGGTGTCCTTGTTTGATGCAGGCCGGAGAGAGGCGGGCAGATCAGCTGCGACTACTCGGAGGGGAACTGGGTATGGGCGCCAGGCCACGCGCGCCGGTACAACGCCACAGACTGCAACGTCAAGGACAGCGAGAACTGCGTCCGCAATGGGCGCCCGGACACCGGCTACCTCGACTGGCAGTGGCAGCCTGCGGCGCCGGGGTGCGAGCTGCCGGCCTTCGACGCCGCGGCGTTCCTCGCCACGGTCCGCGGCAAGCACGTCGCGTTCGTGGGCGATTCCATGGCGCGGAACCAGGCCGAGTCGTTGGTCTGCCTCCTCGGCGCCGCCGGCGCGTCGGCGGCGTTCCCGTCCCGCCTCGTGTACCGCGACGCCGACCCCGGCGTGTTCCAGTTCCGGCGCTGGGCGTTCCCGTTGCACGGCGTGACGGTGTCCGTGTACTGGGCGCCGTTCCTGGCGCGTGCCACGGGCAGGGTGGACGACTACCACCTGCCCTACAGCTCCGTGTACCTCGACGCGCTCGCCGAGCGGTGGTCGGCAGAGGCGGACACCATGGACGTGGCGGTGGTCAGCGCTGGCCACTGGTTCCTGAAGTAGGCCATGTTCTACAACGGCAGCGAGGTGCTCGGCGTGCACATGCTCCCGGAGTCCAACCACACGGAGATCGGCTTCGTCTCGCCGTTCCGGGAGGTGATTCGGAAGTCGGTAGACAGACTCCTCGTCAGCTCCGGCCGCGGTGGCGACGCCCGGGGCGGCAGGACAGTGGTGCTGGCCACCATATCGCCGTCGCACTTCGAGAAAGCGTGGAACGACCCCACGACGTGCGCGAGGAAGGGCCCGTACCAGGATGAGGAGAAGGAGGTAGACAACGAGGCCGCCGAGCTCAGGAGGGTCGTCAAGGAAGAGGCGTCCGCAGCGGCGGCGAGGAATGACGGCGGGGCGACGGCGATCAAGGTGCTCGACGTGACGAAGCTGGCAACGATGCGGCCGGACGGACACCCCGGTGCGTACATGCACAGGGACCCGTTCGCTCCCGGCAAGCCGGAGAAGATGCTCAACGACTGCCTCCATTCCTGCCTGCCCGGGCCCGTGGACACGTTCAATGAGATATTGCTGCAGCTCCTGATCAAGAGGTATAGCTAGAGTACGTGGTTGGCAGGTAGCAAGACTACGAGTGTGCACTGTGCACGCGCACCTGCCATTGCTGCGTTTCGCTGGCGCACGTACGAGTTGTAGCGTGTCACCAAGACACCTGATGAACGGTCAACGCGCGTACGAGTTATATTGGTCCACCTTTTGGAGACATTAGATATGAGTTGGGTGTATGCGTGGGTAAAGTTCATAAGAATACGCATGTAGGCGTGCACTCATATAAAAACACGAACACTTACACATATAAATGCACGTATGCAAATAAATCTTCCCTAAGAGCAACGCCAAATGAGCCTAGGTATAATCTTAGCTAAATTTATACTTTTAGATTACCTGTAAAAAAATAAAAACAACCTATTAAGCCATCTTTAAGCTCCTTGAAGATTTTAAACCCAACTTTTACATATGATTCCTTCCAAAAGCCCGAGCCGAAGATGGCCACTGTCCTCTGTTCATAAAACTGAACTGATAATTTCAGTTTTTCGTCAGTTAACCCCAATGCAGTTGTTGGCACAAGTGTACGGCCAACACCAACGCGGAGAGGCTCGCTGCACCACCTCTGCGTAGGCACCGGTCAGACCAGTGTGGGTCACCGGTCAGACCTTTGCCCACCGGTCAGACCGGTGAAGGTCACCGGTCAGACCTTTGCCGGGGTGAACCGGCGAAAGACCTCCGAACGTCGCCCGGGCAGGATCCCGTCGGGGCGGCGCATGTAGGGTTGCTCTAGGGTCGGCAAGGCCACCTAGAACGCCCTCAATCGACGTAGAGACGAAGGAGGAACAGCAAGTAATAGATTGGAAAAGTTTAAGGCAAAGGGAAAAAGTAAAAATATAAAAGTAGATTGATTTGATCGATTGGATACCTCAATCGGCCGTGACCCTTTATATTTATAGGGTGGGGAGGTCTTGCCCCGCAAGGAAATCCTTTTACAAGCCTAAATCTATCAGGACTCCTTGTTTCGGTTCGGACAGGGGGGCACCGGTCAGGTGCACCGGTCAGACCGGTGTGCTCGGCATGCTGATCTTGTATAAGTCATATCTCCCTCATCCGGTCTCCGATTTGAACGTTCCACATATGAATCTTGATCTACTCGACGAGACCTATCCAATGGTGAAGTCAAAATTGTATTTTGTGGTCTTTGACCACACCGGTCTGACTGGTGGGACCCACAGGTCTGACCGGTCAGACAAGACGTGCCAATTTTGGGTGCGAACATATGGCCCCCTGTTTTCTGGTAAAGCTTGCGTGCCAGAAAACATTCACAAATATCAACGATGATCAACAATGCATCGCCCATATTTTGCTCCTAAGGGCGATAATCGCTTTATCGGCCATAAACTTGCTCTCAACTCATGGAACAACTTGTTTCGGTCTCCATACCTGCTTAGTAGTTGCTGACCTTGCTGGTATCACCGCTGCTCGTTGCTCCATTGATCCTTGCTTCCGCATCCGTTGCAATCTTCTTTTTTGTGTATGAGTTAAGCCTGAGGGACACCACCTCGGTTGTGAATATTTTGATTCATTGCTGTCCTTATGACCTCCTTTAGAGTTAATGGATGCACTTCCGACCAGATTATTATCAAGAACAATCGGTCTTTGCATTGAACCATGATTTACATATGTAGGAGGATATTGAATCATATATGAACGCATATGTAAATTAGCATAATCCAAATGTGAATAATAGCAAGGATATGACCAGGACCATGGTGAGGTCAGTCCAGCATATGAATAAGGTGCAGCAACATAATTTTCTTGAGATTTGCAAGAACAAGGTATATTTTGATTTTTTGTTGAAAGTTTCGAATTTTTACCTTTACTTGGCCGACTCCCTTGCTTTTGGCTTGCTCCCTTCTTCTTGTACTTGGCCAAAAGCTCCTCGAAGGTCGGCTTCACCTTTTTCTTGACCATGGGACATCTCTGGGGGCACCGGTCAGACCGGTCTGGGACACCGGTCAGACCGGTCGATGTGCTGCCAATCTTCTTCGTCTTGCCTTGCCCCCCGAGCGTTGAAGCCTTCGCTGCAACCTTGGGGGTATCCTCCAGTAGCTTGTCCTGCACCTTTATTTCAGACCTTCGCTCACCAATGATTACATTTTTTCCTTTAGCCTTTTCGGCTTGATCCGGCCGAATTAGCACTTTTGGATTGTTTAACTCAAGAGTATTTATCGGAAAGGGATTATGATCGACTTGCATAGCATGAAAAGTCAAACGACCTTCATTAATAGCCGATTGCACTTGCCGACGAAATACATTGCAATCATTAGTTGCATGAAATTTACAATAAGCACGTCTCTTCAACTCTTCTAGTGGAGGTATAGTATGAGTTATTTTAATTTTCCCACCTTTCAACAACTCATCAAAAATCCTATCGCACTTGGCTACATCAAAAGTGTATTTAATTTCCTCTTGCCGATTCTTACAGACCGGCTTTAAAGATTCACAAGTGCTAGGTTTATCTTTATTTGGCCATACAAATTCAGCAGTTAAAACATCATTGCCTTCATCGTCCGAATAATCAGATGCATAGTAAATAGGATTATTAGACTTTTCATTGGTTTTTTGTGAATTCTTAGATTCCTTAAGTCGATTTTCATTAGCTAAAGCTTTTTGCAACAACCGACTTACATCTAAGAAATCTTGACCATCTAGCTTCTCTTTATGGATATCAAGCAAACCAGAATAAGCAAGATCAGCTAGGTATCTATCAGAAATTGTCAAACTATAGCATCGGTTTCTAGTGTCTCTAAATCTTCTAATGTACTCAGAAACAAATTCATTAGATTTTTGCCTAACCGATACAAGATGTGACAATTTCAACTCAGTTTCACCAGTAAAGAAATAATCGTGAAATTTATTTTCTATATGAGAAAAAGTGTAAACTGAGTTGGGTGGCAAAGAAATAAACCAAGTAAATGCAGCACCCGATAGAGATAAAGGAAACAATCTCATTTTACAAATATCATTAGAAGAAGCTGCACCACATTGTATAGTAAATTGGCCTATATGCTCTAATGTACTTCTACCATCATCCCCACTAAATTTAATAAACTCTAGTATTTTAAATCTCTGTGGGTACGGGATATACTCATAATTCTCAGGATACGGTCTTTGATACGACCGACTCTTAGTTTTAGGCTATGTACCAAAAGTTTGTCTAAATATCTCGAGCATCTCTTCTCTAAATCCCTCCATCCCCAAAGCAGTTCTAGGTCTACCCGATCCAGGATGTGGTGCTCGATTTATAGTAGGTTGTGGTGTGCTATATGTTGATGTTTGGTTCGGCAATGTGTTAGGAACATGCTGCAACGAACTATTAGGAACATATGCACTTGGCTCGCTATATACAACCGTATGCGGCATCATTGCATTAGTAGCAGCCATTGTACTCCCTCCACCAGCCGAAGCACCAATAGTGGTCCGGCTATGTATGTGGTGGATTGGAGGTACACCAATGGGGACTTTAGGTATATGCAAGTCTGAAAAATCATCTAGAGTGCTATCTTTAGAATTTTCGGTATTAGAAGTAGATGCATTAATATCATTACCAGAAAATTGTTTACCAAATTTGGCCTCTATACAATCTAAACGAGAATTAATCATAGATTCAAACTTTTCACTCATGGCAACAAATTTGTTATTTAAGCTAGCACTAACAGCCCCATCAATCATATTAGCAATATCTGAATTAGCTTTGAGGGGTTTACTCACAGTGGGTGTTACCTTTGGTTGGTGAAGAGGAGGAAACTCAAATTCTTGAACCTCCACCACTTTTCCATCGCGAGTCTTCCGAAAACCCGATATGAAGTACTTCCACTCAGCTTCCCTTCGAGCTTTCTGATACTCCTCAAAGGCTTGGCGCTTCACATCCGGAACATCACCATCAGTCATGTCGATGATGTTCTTGGGGTCGAGATCGCAAAGAGCTCCTTTGTCATCGGCCATGGTAGCCAACAAATCTTTATTCTTCTTCCCCAGCGGAGTCACCAATTTGTTGGCACAAGTGTACGGCCAAAACCAACGCGGAGGGGCTCGCTACAGCACCTCTGCGTAGGCACCGGTCAGACCGGTGTGGGTCACCGGTCAGACCTTTGCCCACCAGTCAGACCGGTGTGGGTCACCGGTCAGACCTTTGCCCACCGATCAGACCGGTGAAGGTCACCGGTCAGACCTTTGCCGGGGTGAATCGGCGAAAGACCTCCGAACGTCGCCCGGGCAGGATCCCGTTGGGGCGGCGCACGTAGGGTTGCTCTAGGGTCGGTAAGGCCACCTAGAACGCCCTCAATCGATGTAGAGACGAAGGAGGAACAACAAGTAATAGATTGGAAAAGTTTAAGGCAAAGGGAAAAGGTAAAAATATAAAAGTAGATTGATTTGATCGATTGGATACCTCAATCGGTCGTGGCTCTTTATATTTATAGGGTGGGGAGGTCTTGCCCCGCAAGGAAATTATTTTACAAGCCTAAATCTATCAGGACTCATTGTTTCGGTTCGAACAGGGGGGCACCGGTCAGACCGGTCAGGTGCACCGGTCAGACCGGCGTGCTCGACGTGCAGATCTTGTATAAGTCATATCTCCCTCATCCGGACTCCGATTTGAACGTTCCACATATGAATCTTGATCTACTCGATGAGACCTATCCAATGGAGAAGTCCAAATTGTATTTTGTGGTCTTTGACCACACCGGTCTGACTGGTGGGACCCACAGGTCTGACCGGTCAGACAAGACGTGCCAATTTTGGGTGCGAACAGCAGTGATAGCAATTCGATTAACATAGAAACCTCCATTTTCCTGAATCAGCTTTTAAATCAAAATGTTCTCTGAACCATCATAATTATTTATGCGCTAACAGCTTCCAAAGTTTATATGGGACTATCTTCATTGAGCTTCAACTCAGCAACATATCGCTATTCGACAGGGCTTCAGACAGATATTTTTAAGCTGTCATCCAACTGGAATAGCTCATCTTAACACTTTGGAGCTTCCATTAATAATAGCAAACTTCATTTCCCTTGATCCACAAGACCACAATTGAATCACAGTTCTCTCTGAACAACCAAGATTGTTTGAGGCCCATAATCTTTTAATATTTATACACAGTATTTTCAAATCCAATCTTCAAGTTGAGCCCTTAACACTGTTTTGCAACCTTCAATGGCTTAAGCCATTCAGGCTGTCAGTTAAGGACCGACATCATACAAAACTATAAGTGATCCTCACTACAGATTTCTCTCCATCCTCAGCGAGCCACGTCATCAGCTGATGTCAGCATCCACCAGCCTCCCCCGCACGGGATATTTAATTATTTGCCACCGTAAGAAAGGTCGCTCCTTCGTATAGGAATTTTAGAATGGTTTCTACATTTTTGCCACTGTCATTCATTCAAGGCAACACATTTGCCACTTTTGCTGACGTGTCACACCACCTCACCTATGCCAGCGTGGATTGGGATGGGAAAGGACTATAATGTCCCTGCCTTATCCTTCTCATCTTCCATTCTTCTCTCTTTCCACCACTACCATGTGGGACCCACTTGCAAATGTCATCTTCAACCTCTCCTCACCTCTCTCCTCGGCGGTCGGCGCATAACCGCACAAGCTTGGGGCAATCATGGCTGGCGCTCACCTTGTGCGGGTCGCCGCCTCCTTGGACTGCCTCCGCCGGGCCACGGCCGCGGACTTGGGCCTCCATTGTCGGCCGCCGGAGCTTGCTGTACGTCACCCATGGTGCTCGCGACAGGATTCCGACGGCCTCAGGCCTCGCCACGCCGCCCGATTCCGACGGCCTTGGGCCCTGCCTCTCCATAATGCCGTCTCCACCCTCCCCTCGTGCTCGCGGGCTCGCCGTGCCACGCCGCCCCATCCCTCTCCTTGGGCTTCGGCATCGTCCTTGCCTGCAAGCTTGACGTGCCGCGCCGCCCCCTTCCTCCACTCGAGCTCCGACGGTGGAGGCAGCCTTGCCCCCGGGCTCACCACACCACCCAGCCCCCTCCCTCCCCATGAGCTCCGGTGGCGGCGGCGGCCATGGGGGTGTCGCGGAGGAAGGGCGCCGCCGGCCATGGGGGCCGTCGCGGCCAGCCCGAGCAACAAGGGGAGGGTTGGATTTCGGCCCATGGAGCTCCACCGCCGGTCGTGAAGCTCCCCCGCCGGAGGGGCGAGCCTGAGGAGCCGCCCGCGGGAGCCGGTGGAGGGACAGGGCTGCGGGGGAGCAGGAGGAGGAGGGGAGCTGGTGGAGAGGTTGAAGATGATCTGACATGCGGGTCCCACACATCAGCGGTACGAAACGTGAAAGAGTAACCAAAACAGGGGCACTATGGTCATTTCCTATGGGCAATCCACGCTGGCATGCTGGTGTGGCGTTCCACGTGAGTGAAAATGTAGAAGTCAATGTAAAAGTCCCTTTTGAATGAGCGGCCTTTCTTACAGTGGCAAAAGATTAAATATCCCCTGCACACCCCCTCGCTTTCCTCTCCGATCGCGCCTTCTATGCTTCGCATCCCCACCGACGTGCCGGCCCCATCCACCGTGCGCATCGGAAGCCCACCGCCACCCCCCTCACCTCCTTACCATCGCCGCTCCCTAGCCTCCCCACGGCCGACTCGCATGTCCATCACCCCCTCAGGTCTGCGTCGCCTCACCTCTCCACCGCCGCCGCATCCTTTCCTCCGAATAAAACTACCCCCGACCCGTGCCTCCCCTCCATACCCCACCGCAAGCTACCAGCTGTGCCCCTCCTCCGCCTCCTCTCGAGCATGCGGTGTCCCAAGTGTGAATCTCGATTACCTGCACCACCCAGGTGCGAAATTGCGGTGCGAATCCCGACCGCCGTTGCCACTCAGATGCGGATCCCTGCCACCAGTGGGAGCAGGGGCCTGTGACTGGCGGGATTGGAGGTCTGGGGCGCGGGCCTGGCCGGGAGGTGCAGCAAGGCGCGGCGGACCCAGTCGAGTGGCTTTGGCAGCCGCCGAGGATACGAATCACGGTTGCCAGCGGGAGCGGCGGCCGGTGGGACTAGAGGCTTGGCGTTGCGACAGCCAGCGGGAATGGAGGCCAGGAGTGCGAGCGGCACCAGGTGCAGGCCTGTCCAAGCGCAGGTGGCCGTCGTTGTGCAGGACGTGCGGGTAGGTGGCCGCGATGACCATCTTCAGGGAGCAGGAGCGTCCTCCGGTGGGCAGGTGAGAAGTGCTTTTAGAGTTGATTTTTTTATTGATTCAAGATTTGTGTTTTCTATTCCTAGCTTTTTTTCTCTGTTTAGTTATGGGTGAATGAACTTTGATATTGATCCAAGGGAGAGTTTGATAATCTCGACGGATCAAAATTACTAAACCATATTAGATATTATTTCATTGTTTTCTCAATAGTTTATAATTAACAAACACTTAAAACTATGGTTTAAACCATTCCCATATGTAGCATAATTGTCATGAAATCGCACCATCTCAAGCAGCCACTGCATTGGTTCATAGTTTATAAAAAATCTCTTAAATCCCGCAGCAACACGCGGGGAATCACCTAGTACTTCTTTACACCTTAGGATTAAAAAATTGAATACGCAAACTATGCAAACTTTCTTTCCTTTGTCCAGAAACTCTATCATAAACTGATCAGTGTTTGATGGTTCCATTTTGACCATTTCCACTCATAGTCCTTATGAAAAATATATCTGAAATTTTGAAATTGGCCCATCACCACTGTCGCAGACTTAAATGAATCTGATTTTTTTCAGATTAATAACAACAGCTCTCAATCCCTCTCCTTTTATTTTCAGTTTGAGGCACTTATACCTTGAGTTGAGCTCGAAACTTGCTTCCACTAAGATTCAAATGCTTCAATGTTTTCTAAATTTTTCAAAATTTAAAACTCAAATGTTTTACTTCGGTCAAATTTCTCTCAAATGTGACTTTTGCTCATTATTCCACATTTGACCTCAATTCTTTGGATTAAGAACTTGATGTCATTCTTAGGATTCAAAAACACTTTGGTGTTACAGCAACCTCTCCCCCTTAAAAGAATCATGTCTTGAGATTCAGGGTGTGTTCTTCTTTACAACCTAAAGGAAAATTTGTCATGTATTCTTCTTCATATGACTTCATAAGAAATTTTGTGGGTGGTGACTGCGCACATTTTACTTGGATATTTCCTTTTTCAACACTGTTTAAAAAGGTCAGGATGCTCCTCATGTCTTTTATCTAGAATCTGGCCAATTACTCACAGAACAACATATTTCCAGACATAAGCTAGCTACAACCATACTTATATTACAGGTTTATTTATGTTACATCAGCAACATTCCAACAATTTGAAACATACCACCAATATTTTACGTGGCACGGACCACCTCGTACTCAGTTTTATTTAAGTTGATGATACTATTCTACATATGTGTACTCCATCATTTCTTCTTTAGCCACCATAGGGATAAATCCCCAATTCTGCGGTGTGAATCCCCAGGCGAGCCATAGCTGAATGCAACATGCTTTGATTTACAGTCATCAGAACGCATCTAGGTGGAGCCATTGGTCCTGCATGTGCTTCACCTCCCACTAGAGGGGGTGGGGGCTGATCAACTGGGTTCTTATAAATCATTTCAGCATTGAACTTGCTGCTGAAGACGAAGACGAATAGGTAGACAACTATCCAAAATTTCTAAAGGTTCTTCCTCACTATCACTTTCAATTTCAATTTCTATCATTTCTTCTTGTGTTGCCTGATCATGTCCCTTAGAACCATTTGCATGAACATTGGCCCTTGCAAAACGTCCTAGCAGATAATTTATCCCCCTCCTAGATTATCCTCCATCTCAAAGTCAAAACCATCTAGATCCTCATGCGCAGTCAAGTCAATCTCTGAAGCTGGGGTGTAGCTAATGTTGAATGATGATCCAAATTCATGTGCACAAGATAAAGGCTAACTTCTGACGGAGCGAAGCGGAGGCCCGTGTAAAGCCGAAGGCTACACTACGTGAAAACCTCAAATAGGTCACGCAGCATTTGTAACGGGCCCTTAACGCCCGTTACATCCACCCATATCTGTAACGGTTGTTGTTTGGCGCCCGTTACCCATAAGCGCGGCAGGCTGACCCCGGGATTGGCCTCCACTACGCCCGTTACCAATGTGGACTTCTGGTAATGGGCTTCTTAAACGCCCGTTACATGAATTCGTTGTAACAGACGTTAAATGGAGCCCGTTACAAATGTTAAACCTATCAGTAACGGGCTTGTAAAGTCCGTTACCAATCAATGCCCTGTCAGTAACGGGCTGTTTAAGTCCATTACTGATCACTACCGTATTGGTAACGGGCTATAAAGTTTGTTACCGATAATTTCGTACTGGAGACGCATGCTTGTTAGGATGCGTCTCATTTGCTGGCGACCCAATTGGATACGCTCGTGTCTTAGGACTCGTCTCCTTTGATTGCCACCCAGGGTCGCCTTTTTTCTCACATCGGAGACGCACGTTCTATTGCTCGTCTCTGTCTTCTCCTTCTGACACCACTCGCTCTCTCTCCGCAGAAGGCCACTCCCGTTCCGACAACAACACTCGCTCTCTCTCCTCAGAAGGTCACTCGCTCGATCTCTGTGCTCAGATGTCCCCGCCGGCCTGTCCCGTTCGCCGCCGCCAGCTGCGCGCGCTCTGAGGATCGCGCTTAATTTCTCTCCTCAGAAAGCCGGCACTGCAGCAGGCTGGCCGGCCGCGTGCGCGACGGCGAAAGGGGCCAGCGGACGTCAACCGCGCCGTCCTCCGTGCTGTCGCCGCGGCCGCGACGCCGCCTCCGATCCTCCTCCTCGGCCGCGCTCGCCTCGTAGAAAGTCCTCGTCAAGGTAGAAATTAATTGCCCCCTTTTATTGAAATTCTTCAACTGTCATAATCCTCTTGTGTTATCGGTTTTTTGTGTGATGAATTATGCTCATTTGGTGTATGGAATGTAGATGACGTCTGCTGCTCGGGCTTGGATGTACAGACAGCCCCAAGAAGATTGAGAGAATTTCTTAAGCGGGGTCAATGGTTTTCTAAATCAAGCAGAGGCGGATATGAGAAACCGTGGTGTTCAGGCAATTCTTTGCCCATGTATAGATTGTCTCAACCAGAAGAAATTCGCACAACGGGAAATCATTTTTCATCATTTGGTCACACGTGGTTTCACAAAAAATTACACGTGTTGGAATAAACATGGTGAGGAAGGCCTTAATGAACTCGAAGCAGGTTGCCTAAATGAAGGTGAAGTGCGACACCATGCTACCGACCATGATGAAGACCTTGATGACGGTGGAGTTTTTGAGGAAAATGAACCATTATTCCCTCCAAATGTGATGAGGCCTGAGGATATCACTGATCAAGAAGTTAGGGGCTTCGATGATGGTGAGGTGTTGCAACGTGTGCACAATGTTGATCAAATGTTGCGGGATGTTGAGTTTCAACGAGTGTACACACCTTCTGAATTAGCGAGGCTAAAGCAGTTCATTGAAGATTCAAAGAAACCCCTCTATCCGGATTGCCAGAAGTACTCTCGCCTTTCTGGTGATCTAAAACTTCTGCAGCTTAAGGCAGATCATGGTTGGAGCAACAAAAGTTTCAAACATCTATTGGATGTGCTTAGAGACATGCTACCTGAAGGAAACCAAATAGCAGAGTCTGTCTATGAGGCGAAGAAGATAATCTGTCCTCTGGGAATAGAGGTTGAAAAAATCCATGCATGCAAGAACAGTTGTGTATTGTTCCGTGGAGATTATGCAGACCTTGACAAGTGCCCCAAGTGTGGCTATGATCGGTACAAGAGGAAAAAGGATGGTGGAGATGATAATAATGCTGATGACGAGAATGAGCCCGGCGAGATCAGAGGCAAGAAGAAGAAGGCTAATAGAGGGGCTCCAGTGAGGGTGGCATGGTATTTTTGCATCATTCCTCAGCTGAGAAGATGGTTCGCAACACGAAAGGAGGCCCAACTCTTGCGTTGGCATGACGAAGGCCGAAAGGAGCTTAAGAAAGATGGCAAGTTTAGGCACCCCGCAGATGCAGCACAATGGGGTAACATTAATAACCACTTTCCGTGGTTTGACAAAGACGCAAGGAGCATACGGTTTGCTATGAGCACAGATGGCGTGAACCCATTCGGTAACCAGAGCTCAACACATAGCACCTGGCCTATCGTGCTGTCGTTGTACAACCTTCCACCCTGGCTATGCAAGAAACAGAAATATATGATGCTGACAATATTGGTCTCCGGGCCAAAGCAACCTGGCGACCGTATTGATGTCTACTTGAGGCCACTAGTTCATGACTTGAAGATATTGTGGAAGCCCGGTGTGCCGGAGGTTTGGGATGAGTACAAGCGTGAGGAGTTCACAATGCATGCCATGTTGTTCACCACCATCAACAACAACCCAGCTCATCGCAACCTCTCTGGCCAGAGTAAAAGGAAAGGTGCAGCTTGCCCACACTGCTTGGAAGATACTTGCGCAGTATGGCTAAGACATTCAAAGAAATACATATTTATGGGGCACCGTCGTTTTCTCGGCAAGAAACATCCATACCGGGCCATGGATTGTCAGTTTAATGGGGAAAAGGAGAATCGAGAGGCGCCGTTGCATGTGACTGGAGATCTGGTCCACTTGAAAGTCAAGGACATCAAAACTATCGAGGAGTTACCCAAACTGACTGAAAAAACCCTTGGCAAAAGAAAGAAACGAGATGGTGAAGAAGAAGAAGAAGAAGGAATGTGGAACAAGAAATCAATTCTATGGGAGCTAGAGTATTGGCCGATGTTGGATGTGCGTCATTCGATTGACAACATGCACGTCAAGAAGAATGTGTGTGAAGCTACTTGTGGAACATTGCTACAACAGAAGTCCAAAGGAAAAGATCATAAAAATGCAAGGGAGGATCTTAAAGAACTGGGCATTAGGCCGGAGCTCTATGCAGAGGAAACAGAGACGGGGACGAACCTTCCCGTTGCTGCAATCACCTTGTCAAAGGCAGAGAGAAAAGAATTCTGTCAGTTTTTGCATGATTTGAAAGTACCTTCAGGCTACTCATCAAACTTCAAGAGGCTAGTGTCGATGAAGGACATGAAAATGAATTTCAACTTGATGAAATCTCATGATTGCCATGTGTTGATGACAGCTCTTCTTCCTGTTGCACTTAGAGGTATCAAGACAGAACTGGTTTGCGACGTGGTCACGAGCTTGTGTTTATTCTTCAATGCAATAGAACAGAAGGTGATTGATGAGGAAAAACTATTGGACTTAGAGAGGAGGCATTTTGAGACCCTATGCCTGCTTGAAGCTAAGTTCTCACCATCATTCTTTGATCTCATGCTGCATCTAACAGCACACCTCACGAGGGAAATCTGGTTCCTTGGCCCATCTTACATTCATCAGATGTTTCCATATGAGAGGTTCTATGGATTCCTGAAATCATTGGTACATAACCGGTTATTTCCGGAGGGAGCCATTGTTCGTGGCTACGAGACCATCGAAGCAGTGGAGTGGGCCATGGGTTATATGGACCCCCAAAACCCCATTGGTGTGCCTCGCTCACGGCATGAAGGTAGGCTTTCAGGTGTTGGGACCCTGGGGAAAAAGTCAGTCACTCCGGAACCAGATGCCTTCCAAAAGGCTCATTTCACCGTGATACAACAGCTGCACCTAATTACACCGTTTGCCAATGAGCACAAGTGACAACTACGTGAAGACAACCCTGACCGTGGTAGGGCTTGGCTTTGCAAAGATGCACATGCAAGGTTTCAGTAGGTGGCTCCGAGATTATGTCGAGACATGCAGCAATAATGCTGTAATAACCGACGAGATAAGGAATCTAGCAGCGGGGCCATTGTTCACTGTTACAAGATACCAAGCAATGGATATCAATGGATACACGTTCTACACCATGGCCCAGGATAAAAAGAGCGTCTATTAAAATAGTGGTGTGCGTGTACGGGCCGTCGTCGACGACAGTCATGATGATGATGACACGGAGACAGACACATATTATGGTCAAATTGAGGAGATATGGGAGCTTGATTATGTAGGATTGAAGGTAGTCTTGTTTCGGTGTAGATGGGTCACCAATGGGAAGAGAGCTGTGAGCAAGGACAAATATGGTTATGTTAGTGTTGATCTCCGGGTCTTTGGTTACAAAAACGAACCGTTTGTCTTCGCCAACGATGTTGAGCAAGTGTTCTATGTACCTGACCTTGTAAAGAAGAACTGATCTGTGGTTATGCCTAGAAAAAAAAGGATTGTTGGGGTTGAAAATGTTGTTGAGGAGGAGGAATACAACCAGTTTGACGAAATTTCATCCTTTGACACTTCATACAAGCCCCGACTCTTGGGAACTAACAAAACACCGTACTTGCGAAGTGACCATAGTGAAAAAATCCATATACAGAAATCAAGGAAGAAAAAGCAAGCCTGATTTCTGCTGAATCCTTTTTGTAATGCAGGATGTGTCTTTTGGTGGAAATGGAATCCGTTTTGTAATATAAAGGATGCGATGTATTGGTGGAATTTGAATCCTTTTTGTAATATATGGGATGTGGTGGAATTTGAATCCTGTTTGTAATATATTCTGCCTAAGATACTATATATATTCTGTTTATATTCTGCTTTAGTTCAGTAAGTATGTTGCAGGCTATTTCAGTTCAGTAACGGGCGTTAATATCAAAGAGACGAGGATTAGCCAACCCGCGTCGCCTTTGTTAAGGGCAAGAGACGAGGATTAACCAACCCACGTCGCCTTTATTATGGGTGAGATATGCGAAATCACACACACAGATTACATCAAAAGAGACGCGGATTAGCCAGTCCCTGTCGGCTTGTTCTTCATGCTTGCAAGTGAGTAGGCAAATCATACAAAAAATTGTACTGCACACAGATAATCACACAAGCATAGCTCTTGAGATGCAAAATCACACACACACAGATTACAGTCATCATTGATACATCAGAAGGTTACAAAGCGACCATCTATGTTCATCATCACTAGGCACTACCAGGATGAGGAACATAGATCTAAACTAAGCAAAAGAGATATACTTCCGTCGGCTTGTTCTTCATGACGAGAGGTGCTGACTTGGCGATGTTGAGGCTCAAAGGTCGATCTTGCTCGCCTTCCCTAGGCGCAAAGGTCAATCTTGCTCTCCTTCCCTGCCCGTCAGTCGATCGTCGGAGGTGAAGAGAAAGGAGGCCGCCGTCGGCTTGTTCTTCATGATGAGATATGCTCCAGATTCTGGCTTCTTCTTCATGCTTACAAGTGAGCACAAGAGAAAGATACAGAGAGGGTGGAAACATATCCCTTCAAAAATCCTCCTCCTGGAGGAGGGAAAGCAAAAGGAAGCGCAAGTTTGATGGGAAAGCTGCAGCATAATGTTTCTGGCTTTCCGTCGGCTTGTTCTTCCTGATGCCAGGAAGTTCTGGGCTACCTTCCCCCGACAGCTGATATATCACAAGGATTTTTCTAGCAGCTGTGCTAGAGGGATGAGCAACCCAATCACCCATATCACAAGAATTCTTCTAGCAACTGAGAGATCGAGGAGGAGGAAGAAGAGAGAAAAGCAAAAGCTTGCGCCCTACAAGATCTATTCTTTGTGCCATAGCTAGATCTAGATCTAGAGAAGAAGGAAGCAAGTGAGGAGGACCGATAGGCGTCGGTGCCTTTTTATAGCAAAAACAAGGAAGGGATAACATCGGTTGTAAAAAAAAGGGGGAAGGGATAAGATCAAGAGCACAGGAAACTGGAAGGTTCCCAAGAAATTGATGCCAGATCCGGTCAATGGGGAAACAGTTGCCCAGTCAATGGATGAGAGCAGAGGTAGTGATTCCAATGTAGAATTAAATGATACGCGGATTAACCAAACATCATCTCCAATGTACTCCCTCCGTCCCATAAAAGATGCAATTCTCACATCTTGAGGAGTCAAACTATATGAAAAACTACTAACAATTACAAAATAAAACATGCAATTCTCACATCTGGAGGAGTATATTTTTTATAAAAAAGTTATTTCAAGACATAAATGCTAATATTTTTTTCTATAAACTTGGTCAAAGTTGTAATAGTTTGACTGGCACGTTTCCCATAATTGCATGTTTTTTGGGACGGAGGGAGTAGAATTAAAGCATACGCGGATTAACCAAACGTCGTCTGCAATGGAGAATTAAAGGATACGCGGATTAGCCAAACGTCGTCTCCATTGCTTACTTAAACCGTGTTTGGAAACAAATCTCCTGTATCTTCTCCTTCCAAAATAATTTAGATCCCCTGCCCCTTCATCTACCCGCGAAAAAACAGCAACTGCCTAATCCTCATCGTCACCATTCCCGGCCGGAGATGAATAGCATGCCGGGAAGAAGCAGGCGGCACCAACCGTCGTCGCTGCTGGACCTCCCTCAAGACCTCCGCATTGAGATTGCGGCACGCGTCGGTGCGACCTCGGAGCGGCCCTTGGCTGACCTCCGCAGCCTACACGGTACTTGGTCGACCATGCGCCGCGTGTGCGGCCACGGCGACGTCGGCCGGCGTTTGTCGATAGAGGGGATACGAGATGAGATTTCTTGGGTGTGGGACCCCACCACTTACAAAGCATTCCTTGCTATGCTGACCGATCTCGGGAATCTGAAGGCTTGCTTCTTCTCCGGGATCAAAGCCGTCTTCATGGAAAACAGGGGATGCAATGATCTCCGGCGTGCCGCCGAGGGTGGGAACAATGCGGCGGCCTATCTATACGCCATCTTGCTCTACAGGGACAATGGTGGTGCCGCCGCCACCGACACCGCGAAGCGGTACATGAGGCGGGTCGCGGGCGGCAGCAGTACGACGTCGAGATGGCTGAGCAACGAGGGGTGTCTGCCTTTGCGCGAGAAGGCCGCGCGTGCGATCCACTCCTCGACTTGGCGCATTTGGGGTGAACTACTGCCGCCTCCGGCACAGGTGCGCGGCGAACAACCGTGCGCAGGCAACGGCGGCTGCTGCGGCGTGGATAAAGGATGGCTTTGAATTTCTCTATTTTGCAGCGAAGACTATAGGCTCCGCTGCGAAATGGTGAAGTTCGAACGGAGTATTGGAATAGGAAATCAGTAGTAGATTAGCTTTTGGATGTTGCTCTGTGTAAAATTTTGAAAGAGCAGCAAAGCCGATGCAGGTTATCAGCCCCGCGTCGCTAATGACTGTGGGGCCCAGTTCTAATCAAATGAAGAACAGTTCTCATTTCTCCTTTTAATCTGCAATCAAATGTTGTAACAAGTATTTCTTCGTCGTAATTAGTCCAAATTTGATGTTTTTTTCTAAATTTTTCTAAAATCACCATCTTTTCATTAATTTTATTGTTTAGTGTATATTCCGTTTGTTGAATAATGTTTATATACCTTATTTTGTTCTTTGTAAGTACAACATACAAATAATATTTGTTTTACACAACCATTAGTGATGAAACTTTGCATTTCGTTAGCTTAAGGTGAACACAAGGTTTTGTTAAGTTTTCAAATGCATATGAGTTCGAACATGTTGCAAAGTGTGGAAAACTTCAATGTTCAAGCAACATTCTAGGAAACTATGTGAGAGATGTAGACATTTGTACACAAGTATATTATTCCTTCATCGATACCATTTGAAATTTTGAAGACAAGTTTAGGTACCCAAATTATATTGCCAAGTCAATTTGTAGATTTTTTAGAGCAAATTTGATGTTATTAGAATTATTATATAATTACCATGGGGTCTAAAAATGAAATATATGAATTTTGGGCACACAAGTGTGACTGTTGATATTTTATTCAAATACTAAATGTCCAAATATGAATTGTTCGTATTTTTATGATTTTTTAGGTGCTGTTTTATGGGCTCTAATATTTTAGGGAAGCAAGTTTCATTCCAAAAAATAGTGACGGGCCCACGCGTCAGCGTCAGCAGCCAATATAAAAAAGATAACCGTTGCCTGCCCGCTCGGACCCAACTGCAAACAAAGGCGATACGGGTTCACTAACCATCGTCGCCAATGACACTGGCCCACACGTCAGCGTCAGCAGGCTAACCCGTGTCGGCAATGACTATCCATTGTCTCTAAGATCTAGTTCATCTCAACAGATCTCCAGTTCATCACAACAGAACACAAATCATAGGAGACGTGGATGGATCAAACAACCAAACTAATTAACTAAGCAAACAAAATCAAACAACCAAACTAATTAACTTAGCAGTTCATGATCTAGAAACAAACTAAGCAGTTCAACAACCTGACGAACACAAACACACACACACACAACCTAAGCAGTTCGACACAAGCAGGAGTCTATCATTTAGTCGGTCGCCGCCGTCGGAGTCCCGCCGTCATCGCCGCTGTGGCTGCCGTCGGAGCCGTCGTCGCCGCCGTGGCTGCCGTCGTCGCCGTCGGAGCCGCCGTCGTCGAAGACGAAGTGGCGGCGGCCAGCCCGCTTGACCACGGGGAGGTTCTCGAGCTTCTCAGCCAACCCGTGAATCCTGAAGGCGAGACCCTTCACGCTCGGGTCCTTGTCCACTTCATGATGCTCCTTGATGTCGAAGGCCGCACCAACATCTTCAAGCTTTCTGAAGGCGCTCCTGAGCAGGTCGATGGCGAACTTAGTGTCGTCGAAGAACGGTTCCTCGTCGGCGTCCTTGGTCGCCGGCTCCTTCCCCTTCTCCTACTTCCTCCGATGGTGGCTTTCGTCGTCGTCGTCCTCTCTTCATCCCCGCTTCGACGGTGGCGGGCTCCTCGACGCCATCTCCTCCTTCTCTTAGTGACCGAAGATTTGTAGTGGTGGATCGCGAGGAGGAAGAAGAAGCGAAAGAGATGATATGCTTATGGAAGAAGCAGGGGAAAGCAGGGGAAGGCAGGGGAGTTATATTGACAAGACGCGGAACTGTCAGGCGCCTCTGCCTCCACCCACTACTCCATTACTGCCAGTACGTGCCACTCAATTGCGCATCGGGCTCCGTTTCGGGCGCAAAACCATCCAAAACCACGCGCTGCCTTTCAATTACGCGGGAAGGAGAAGGGGCAGGGGCAATGATATCGGGCCCACTCATCAGCGGCAGCAGCCTAACTGCGGCGCCTTTTCAATTTCCATTTATTGTTCTACATGGCTGAGGCGCCTTCTTCAACTTCAACCCTCGTCGCCTTCTTCAACTTCAACCCTCGTCGCCAACTTCATCTCTCGTCGCCAACTTCAACCCTCGTCGCCTTCAACTTCAACCCCCGTCGCCTTTCAATTTTCCAAACCCCGTCGCTTTTCTATTTCCTCCCCTTCTCCTTGATGGCCGCGGTGTGCTTGATGCAGCTGCTACCAGATGATCTTGTCACCCAGATCATCATCCACTCCATCAAGGATGAGCCCGTCTTCCATTTTCTGAACCTTCACAATAAAATCTGCGGCACCTTCCGGCGCATCTACGACTCTGATGAGATACTACTACACGTGTCGCTGCGTGATCTTCATCAGGTGTGCAAGAATCACTACGTCAGGTCGTGCTTTGAGCGGCGCTTCCGCGAGACCAATCATCCGGAGGCATTATGCTTCGAGGGGATGGAGAGGTTGATGAGGCGGCGGAACCCCGATAAGGGTCTGAAGCTCATCGGAGATGCCGCTGCTGAAGACTCCGGTGCCAAGTACTTCTTAGCAATGCTGAAGTACCGTTGCAACCCGGCAGACCCCGAAGCCATGGCACTGCTCCAGGAAATCAGCAGCGACCCGTCGCCCCCTAATGGGCGGTGGAAGAACCACAACATGCGGCGGCTGCGCTACCTCGTCAACCAGGATCTCGACAACATTGTGTGGTGGTACTGGCTTGATGACAGCGATGACGACATTCCGTTGCTGCCCGTCCAGAATCCCCACATCTGCATTTGGGCAGCGGGATGTAGGCGCTACGGGCTGGATACCAAAGAGATCATCCACTACTGCAGCACCGAGTGTCGCATCCGTCATGAGTTCGACCTCTGGACGCGTAGCTTCCGCCCCGCCGTGGAGTACGCCGTCAGCAGGATGAACATCGGGATGTAGGCGCAAGCATCAATGAACATTATCTATCTTGAATGTAAATTATTAGATATTACTAAACGCGGATTTGATTTTATCAGGATGTCGGTTTTTAATCGGTTTTTGATAGATAATATTTGATTTGTCACGTTTGTGAGTCAAATCGAAGGTTGCGGTGGTCTCATTTGCCGCCGATGAGGCCTAGGATGCCCTCTTGGGTGTCAAAACTGCCGAAGCGGGCACGGCGGGGACGGCGGCGGGCGGCGGTGCCCTCTGCTTCCTCCTTTGTTCTATTGGAGAATGAAGAACAGTTTATCCGTCCCGCGTCGCTGACGGCATTTCTCTTTTTAATCCGCAATCAAATTTTGTAACATGTATTTCTCCGTCGTAATTAGTCTAAATTTGATTATTTTTTTCTACAATTTTCTAAAATCACTATGTTTTCATTATTTTCATTGTTTAGTGTATATTCCGTTTCTTGAACAATGTTTATATGCCTTATCTTGTTCTATGTAAGTACAACATATAAATAATATTTGTTTTCCACACCTCCTGTAATGAAACTTTGCATTTTCGTAATCTTAAGGTGAACCACAAGGTTTTGTTAAGTGTTCAAATGCATATGAGTTCGAACATGTTGCAAAGTGTGGAAAACTTCAATGTTCAAGGAACATTCTAGGCAACTATGTGAGAGATGTAAATATTTGTACACAAGTATATTATTCCTTCATCGAAACCATTTGAAATTTTGAAGACAAGTCTAGGTATCTAAATTATGTTGCCAAGTCAATTTGTAGATTTCTTAGAGAACACTAGATGTTATTAGAATTATTACATCATTAACATGGGATGTAAAAACGAATTCTAAGAATCTTGGGCACATAAGTGTGACTGTTGATATTTTATTCAAATACTAAATGTCCAAATACGAATTGTTCGTATTTTTATGATTTTTTAGGTGCTGTTTTATGGGCTCTAATATTTTAGGGAAGCACGTTTCATTGGAAAAAAAATAGTGGCTGGCCCACACGTCAGCGTCAGCAGCCAAAATAAAAAGATAACCGCTGCCGCCCGCCGGACCCAACTGCCAACAAAGGCGATGCGGGTTCACTAACCACCGTCGCCAATGACACTGGCCCACGCATCAGCGTCAGCAGGCAAACCGTGTGCGGGCTGCTCAAAATTTCCCACCTATATTGATTATAATGCCCATGGAATTCCAATTCCAGCAGAGAGCCGTCAAGGGCACGCCAGTAGTTTCCTTAAACACAGTTACGCGCGCAGTTCATATTCGGCTCCTCGCTAGACAGATCCACAACGCCCGCACTCTCCCCGCTCGCCTTCGCCGCTCTCTCCCCGCCGCAGCCCTGCTCTTCTCCAGCCCCACCGCTCCCTGCGTGACGACGGTGACGAGGACGCGGTTACTGGCGTGCGGACGGCTTCCCGGCCAACCTAAAGACGGTTGACGCGGATCCGTCATCCCCGGCCACAACGACGAGCCGGCCACCTCAGGCCACGAGCCGACGTGGATCCGGCCCCTCCGACCATCACGAGAACAACTACTTCATTCGCGACAGAGGTTAGTCCTGCTTGAACCCCCAACGCCCTCTCTCTCCTCGGCCACCAAATCTGCTATATATTCATGTCAATGTGGATTAGGGAGACATGCCTTGATAGTTCATCTTTAATTGATTGATTGTGGACTTGATAGATGGATTTTGTTGCTCCAAGTCTGTTTGAATAAATTGTTGCTAACAGATGAAGTTATATGAACTGTTGAAATTCATTTTCATGTTCCTGGTGCTACAATTTTTGCACTGTAAATTCATGAAAAGCATTGAGGATGTTAGCATACTTTAATTCTGCTATGCTTTGAATGTACCAGATCGACAGTTATGCTTTGGACCTATTAGCATACTTTAATTCTGCTATGCTTTGAATGTACCAGATCGACAGTTATGCTTTGGACCTGTTAGCATACTTTAATTCTAATGGTCACATAATGTCAGTGGGAATTGCATCGTAGTGGTTTATAATGTAGTGATAACTATACTGTCCTATGCTTTGTTGTGAGTGTTAATTGTTTCACTACTGTCATATATATTGTTACTGTTGGTGTCATGATGTGTTGTGAGTGTTGTTTCACTACTGTCATATATAATGTCATGACCATTGCTTTATCCTCTTGTTGCATGTACACATAGAACACACAATCCATCGCTAATGAAGTTGGACAAGGAAGCAGTTGAAGGAATTTATTCTCTGCTTTGATATATAAGCATATTGTTGTGTCCCTGTCAAAATGGTTAGCACCTATCCCTGTATGCTAATTAAGTAAAATATGAACTGTGTATGTCTATGCTAATTTTATTTACGACTTGTAATGATTTCTAGTGTAATATCAGCTATTTTGCCTGTCAGAGAAAACGAATTTATCTAATAAGAATTTTGTTTAGATTTTCAGTCTTGCTTATGTTGCTCTACTGACAACCTGACATATCATCTGTGCAGTCTCCCACAACAACAAACTCCTCTACCTCCAGTGCATCATCACAGCCCATCGTCGGTGAACCTTCTTCACAGGGTCACTCAGCACAGACTGCTGCGAGTAGTACTCGATCCCGCGGGTCAAGGACACAAACCAAATGGCCAGAAGACAAGTTGACTGCAATTAGACTTGATGCCAATTTTTGGCCTACCCCAGATGCTGTGAGGGATAGATTTGTATTGGTCTGTGGTCTCATTGCTCGGGAGAGGGTGTCAATCAACAAGGTAGTTGATGATCTCTCACCAATTGAGAAGGACCATCTGTTCACAGTTTTAGAGGAAAAGCTAGATTACCCAGCCAAACTGGAAGAATCTGTTCGCAAGAAGGTAGTTAAGGTAGCTAAATCATAGATTGGATCCTTGCAACGGCGGTTCAAGGCCCATTTAAGAAAAAAATATGTGAGCGAAGAGGTGACTCCCTTTGTGAAGCATGCCTTTTTGCAGCAACAAGACTGGGACATGTTTGTGCAGGAAACCAATTCTCCTTCATTTCAGCAATTGAGCCAGGAGATGAAACAAAAGAGAGCATTGCATAATAAGCCACACAAGACGGGCAGAAAAGGTTATCGTGGTAAAAGGAAAGAGTGGGAGGAGGAGGATGCAAAGCTAGCTGCAGAAGGAAAACAGAACCCTTGGGACCAATTTCCTGGACGTTCGAGACCTTATCTGCGGGCAAGGGTAGGGAAGAAGAGGAAGAATACTAGTGAAGGAAGCAGGGGCATAACATTCAGTAACCCTGCGGTGGTGGGGGTAGCAGATAGGGTGAAAACACTTGCAACTCAGGGTAGCGATGGTTCTTTCTCTGGGGTTAGGGAGGATGATATCCTCACCGCAGCACTTGAGATTCCAGAGCATCGAGGTCGGGTCCGAGGCGTGTCTAGTTCACTTGGCTGGGGTAAAGGGTTTGGTGAAGAATTCGCTGGAATGTACAAGAAGAAGAGGAACAAGAGGTCTGATGCTCATGATATGATGGACATAACATTTAAATCAATTGTCCATGCTCTAAGACTATCAGGCATCGAAATACCGAAAAATGTACTTCTTCCTTCCCAATTACCAGTGCCTGTCAGTAGCAGCGAGGAAGAAGATGTGCATGGCAGCGAGGAAGAAGATGCGCATGACCGCGAGGAAGAACATGCGCATGACAGCGAGGAAGATGCATGTGGTAGAGAGCAAGATCATTGGAATGCCAACGAGGACGAAGCGAATCAAGTGCACAGTGATAGTCGATCACCTATGCTGGACACAATAGATAAGCTGATAGAGCCAACCACGTGCAGCCTTTTGGATGGCACTGGGATTAATGTGGAGCTCGCACTAGCGAAAGTCTTTCCATTTCAAAAGGCTTGTCATTCAGTACCGGTGCAGGATGGGTATGTTGTGGTGCAACCTACTTATGTGTGGGCCAACGCGGGTCACTGCCCTCTGCCTGTACCAATTGATGGGGGTGACATAGCAACCTAGCTGAGGCTCTCGTTCAAAGAATCCAGTGGCCAAAGGACAGGATCCTTATACCACCCATGACGAGACATCCCAACCCTGAAGCCGCAACAGGTAGCAGGGGTACAATATCAGATGGAGGTACTGCAGCTCAGTGTCAGCAAGAGAAGGCTCAACAGCAGCAGCAGCAGTAGCAGATCAGCAAAACTACGCAGCAGGAGCGTCGACAACAGCCGGAGGAGCCCAGGCAAACTCCGCCTAAGCAGCAGCTGCAACATGAGGATAAGCAACAGACGAAACAGTAGCCTCTCCAGTAGCAGGAGCGTCGACAACAGCCGAAGGAGCCCAGGCAAACTACGCCTAAGCAGCAGCTGCAACATGAGGATAAGCAACAGATGAAACAGCAGCCTCTCCAGCAGCAGGAGCGTCGACAACAGCCGGAGGAGCCCAGGCAAACTCCGCCTAAGCAGCAGCTGCAACATGAGGATAAGCAACAGACGAAACAGCAGCCTCTCCAGCAGCAGGAGGAGGAGCGCAGGCAATCTCCCCCTAAGCAGCAGATGCAACATGCACATCAGCCTCTGCAACAGGAGGAGGAGCCCAGGCAATCTCCACTACAGAAGGGGAACCAGGCCAGGAAACCTCTGTCTAAAGATGAGATTGTTAACTGTATTACTGGGATAGAATAGGAACGACCAAAATACAAGCCTGGTGCACCTATGTTGTCAGAAGCAAACTTAGAGGCTGCTAGACCAAATTGTGCCAGGTTGCATGCTTACGTCATGGAACACAGTAAGGATAAACTTGCCTTTCCAGCAAAGGTGGATCAACACTACTTTAAAGGTGGTTGTGGTGCTTTAATGTTAAACATTGCATTCAGTAGCGTGTATAACCTTATAACCCTGGCTTCTCTGGATGTTACCTTCTTGAGGTTGTGGACATTGTAAGTCCTTTAAAACCTAAAAAGATATTTCTTTAATTTTGACCACAAAGTTCATGCATGCTAATAATTTGATTTTTTGTAGGAAAATGATGGACAAGGCAGCGGAGATGCAGATCAGTGTTGGGTTTTTAGATCTAGATTTGTTTACTTCCACAAATATTTCTCAGCATTCTCGCCTTACCAAAGCAATCTCAAATGCAATGAACAACGACTACGTGGTGGGTGCCTACTGCACTAGCCACTGGGTAACAGTGATCATCTGTATGAAGTTCAAAGAGGTTTGGTATCTAGATTCTGCTAAACAACATCCCCCGCTAAAGTTCTCAGACCTCAAACCTGTTGTGGACTGGTCAGTATCTTGTAGGTTTTGTTCACAAAAATTCAATCTCTTAGTGTTTCTAATTGGTATTGCTGACCATGCAGGGCCTTTGGTACAGTATTTGTAGGTTTTGTTCACAAAAATTCAATCTCTTAGTGTTTCTAATCGGTATTGCTGATCATGTAGGGCCTTTGGTGAACATGCACAGGACGGAGTGACGAAAGGAAAGAAAAAAAAGGCAAAAGCCACACTCAAGCACAAAACAAATCTCGCTGTAAGACCGAGGTTTTTTATGGTCCCTTCTTACCTATTTGGTACTGCATTAACTTGTCATTTTGGTACCTCGATGCAGTGTGCTCAGCAGCCATGGGGGTCCTCTTTGTGTGGATTCCATGTGGCATTCCATATGTTAAGACTACTCGATGACATACCTGACATCAAGAAGCCTGCTGTAAGTAGATAATAATGCTCAACCTTGTCTCTGCTCATATTATCCATCTGATTTTAGAAACTGATTTCTACTTGTATTCTCATAAATGATTGTATTTTGCAGGATTTCAAATCTGCTGTAGATGTTTCCACAGAAGATCTAAAGCGTGTCCGGGAGATGCTGTGCGAGTACATTCTTAAGGAGACCATCGACCGAAAGGGCAACTTCTACAATGGTGCACCGTGAGTTTATTGTAGCCAGAAACTTGAAACTCATTCAGTCTTCTTTAGTCAGGTGTTGTTGCCTGAGAAACCTGCTTGGCTTGCTTGGTTGGGGTCAGATGCTGCCTGGTTCAGGCAGTTTTCTCATGACTCCATCCAAACAAGCCCTGATGAGAGTAACTTGAAACTTGATGTGATCCTAGCTTGTCTATAAATGTGATCTTTTTGCTTGTCTATAAATGTGATCTTGCTTGCCTATATCTATGATGTGAGAATGTGTTTGTGATGTCTCCTTGCTGTGGTGGCTGCCATATCCTGGCTGGTTCTAGGATGGCAGGATGCAGCCCTTGATGGCTGCCAAATCCTGACTGGTTCCAGGATGCAGCCGGCAAGCGGGCAGGTTACTGTAGGGGTGGCCTACGTATCTGTAACGGGCATTAATTAAAGCTCGTTACAAACACTGATCAGTGAGTAACGAGCTTCAATCGGAAAGCCCGTTACAAACATGCCAACAATGTAACGGGCAGTGTAAAAGCCCGTTACCAGTCCTGACCGGTGGGCCCCAGGACCTGGCCCGTTCATCGAGATATAGGAGACGCAGGTTGAAAGCACGCGTCTCCTTTAATCGAGAGAAAGCAGACGCGCGTGGTAACAGATGCGTCTCATTTCGTCGAGACAGAGGAGACGCAGGTTCACGGCACGCGTCTCTGATGTTGATTTCACAGTAACGGGCTCTGTTTTCATGCCCGTTACCAAAGTCCCTGTGGGCCCAGAGAAACAGCCATTTCACGTGACTAGTTGTGGTAACGGTCATTATTTGATGCCCGTTACGAATCCTAGATGTGCTGAGACGTGCGTGAAATAGACGCGTCTCATTTCGTCAAGATAGGGGAGACGCAGGTACACAGCAGGTGTCTCCGATATTGAGCTAATGTAACGGGTTCTGTTTTGGTGCCCGTTACCAAAGTTCCCTGTGGGCCCAGAGAAACAGCCATTTCATGTGACCGGTGGCTAGTTGTGGTAATGGTCGTTGTTTGAAGCCCGTTACGAATATGTGTTATCAGTAACAGGCATCTGCCCGTTACCTTTCTTGGCTCATTTGTAACACTTGATCGGTAACGGGCGCTTTGCCCGTTACGAAAGGCCATCTATGCCTGTTACCAAAGTGAGTTTTTCACGTAGTGCTAGGGTCGGAGCGAAGCCGTACGGATAAAGCCGAAGGCTAGGTACGGTACGGTACGGGTCATATAATCTCGTTAGGGTTTTCCATTGAGGATTGATTCTCTCGACTTCTTGTAAGCCGCCATCGTTGGCATTTGTAACCGGACTCCGATCATAGTGAAGTGCTTGCTGGCTGGCGCTCGTGGTTTTTCCCTCTTGTGTTGGGAGGGTTTTCCATGTTAAATATCATGTCTCCTTGTGGTTTGATTTCTTTGCTCTCGTCGATTTTACGCCATCGTTTAACAGCTAATTCTGGATCCATTCCCACAATTTACATATCTTCCACTGCTGCTACATGAACCGGTGGTGGGGGAGCTTTCTGAACTGGAGTTTGAGGTGGTGGATTCTCTCCAGCTTGTCCTTGCATCTATGCTTGCATCTCTTGAATACCTAATCGTACAAAAAAATTCATCCATTTAGACTGCCCTTTCTGCCTCTTGACGATTTATCTTAACTTCCACCATGTCACGATATATGGTTGAATTGGTTTGACTAACATCATTGATATTTTGAGCATGCTTCAATTCAGCCTCAATTTGATCTATTTTCCTTGATTGTTCCCTCGTAACACTTTCCATATCGTCCTCTCTTCCTAGATTCCTCCTCACATTCCCAAGCTACCTTCCCGCTTTGCTCCATCTGAAATTTTATTCCGAACTCGGTAATTTTTGCTTCAAAATTCCTCTACTCTGCCTATAATACTCGGCTTGATAGATTCGTAGAGGCTTGATAGGAGCTTGTACGATATAAGGAGTTCGAGATAAAATTCCAGATGGAGCAAAGCAAGAAGGTAGCTTAGGAACGTGAGGAGGAAGCTAGGAAGAGGGAGCATGATATGGAAAGATTTATGAGGGAACAATCAAGAAAAATAGATCAAATTGAGGCTGAATTGAAGCATGCTCAAGATAGCAATGATGTTAGTCAAACCACTTCAGCCATATATATCATGACACGGTAGAAGCTAAGATAAATCATCTAGAGGCTAAAAGGGTAGTCCAAATGGATGAAAACTTTTCCCTACAATTACTATGCAAGTGATGCAAGCTCAGACGCAAGAACAAGGTGGAGAGAATCCACCTTCCAACACCTCAACCTCCAGTTGAGCAAGCTTTCCCACCCCCAAATCCTGTAGCAGAAGGGGAAGATATGGAAATTGTGGGAATGGATCCAAAATTAGCTGCACCCCAGCTCCAGAGATTGATTTGATTGCTCATGAGTCATGAGAATCCTGATGATTTTGACTTTCAGATGGAGGATAATCTGGGAGGGGTGAATTACCCGCCAGTAGGGATGCAAGCAGGGCGGGTTCCGCCGCGAGCCCGCTGGATCAGCCCGCGCCGCAGGCCCACACAACCCACATCGCGAGTCCGTGTAGATGCAGCGGACAACGCGGGTTTGCCCGCGATACCCAACGGCGCCACAAGCCTGCGACTCGGCGAGGGTGAGGAACGCGTCCTGGGCTCCTCGTGGAGAGAACTCCACAGCGCAGGGCTGGAGAATTGGCTTGCTGATCGCCGGCTCATGTTTAATCCTAGGATTCGATCTCATCTAACGAAAACTAAAGGATGCCAAAGATTGAAAATTTGAAATTCCTCCAAAGTAAAAAAGCAAGGGGTTCATGTGATTCCTTCAAAGCTTATTCTAGCAGCAGCACATGCCCAAATCTCTTATCCTCTCTTCCTCTTTGCCGCATGAAAATAGAGAAGGATAATAGAGAGATCAGCATGACATGGAGTTACTGAGATCACTTATCCTTTTGCTAATGGTTCTCTGATGCGACATATGCAGTAGGGAAAGGTAAAATCTTCGCGTTCCTACGGCCAGAGTAGTAGCTCGTTTTGCTCGCCAGCAGCTCACAGATTTACAGCTAGCAGGGACATAGAGTAGCATGCGGGTTGCCGCAAAGGTTGTGAAAAGCTGGCGGACGCGTGCGGGCCGCCGCTTGAGACCGCAAAATCATTTGCAGCATGCGCGGATGCGGGGCGGGCAGCCGCAACCCGCCCCGCCTGCATCCTCGCTAGGACATTTTGCATGGGCCAATGTTAATGCAAATGGGTTTGATTTTGAAGGACATGATCAGGCAACACAAGAAGCAGCAATAGAAATTGGAAGTGGTAGTGAGGAAGAAGAGGAAAAACCTTGAGATATCCATGGAAGATTGGGTCTGGATAGTCTTTCTACCTCTTCATCTTCCATCCTTTTGTTTTGGAAAACTCCAAAGGATTTCCCAGGAGCATGAGGGTGCGACACCGATGTTCAAACCCTGAGTGGGAGCGCTCCGGTCAGTGGCCTCACCATGAGCTCCTTCATTCATCTTCATCTTCAAGAGCAAGTCAGTTCAATGCTGAAATGATTGATGAGAACCATATAATAAGCATAGGATAATTACTAAATATAAGATATTACTAAATATTCTTGAACAGGTGGCAAGTTGTCCTTGGAACGATCATGGATGAAGAATAGGTTTCAAACTCCTAAATCTAATGCACAATCATGAAATAAACAGTAATTTGACATGTAAATAATTATTACTGAAAATAACACATATAAATATTCCGGAGCTTGCCTTGGGTTCCAACTCAATAGCGTCAGAAAACCCTTCAATCACAAGAACCAACTCGAGAACCTCCTCATACTCCTGCTGCTCTTCAAATACCTCCACATATTCCACCTCTACGGCTTCAAAGTCAATGGAAGTATGCAAGTCAAGGTTAGCATGTAAAACTTAAATAAGAAAAGTCTACAAAAGTATGCAAGTCAAGGTTAGCATGCAAAACTCAAATAAGAGGAGACTCTACTACTTCATCTTCAAGATAAGTTGCAAGCCAACACTACTCTACCCATAAAAAGGCTTAGGGCATTTCTTAATTACTAACCTATCTTAAGCATTTCTTCTATTAAACAAAATGAGTTTTATAATTAATTCATATCTCTGTTGACGGTATATATGTGTATCAAACTTCGTTTGGATTGCAAGCGGACAAATCCTCCATCGTAGTCAAGGGACCCTTCTTCCCTCAAGTGTGAACCCAAGGTATCGAATCCGTGGAACAAATGTGTGATGCAAGAATCAATCTATTAAAGCCGAGAACACTTAGATCTTCAAGGGAAACTCTTATGCATCTAATCTAAAGAACATCATGAAAACGAATCTAATCTAATGAAAACTGGAGGTAGCAAGAGATAGAGAGGGATAGGTAAAACCAATCTAGAGAGATTGGATCAAGCTCTTGTTGAAGTTCCAAGCAAAGATGAATAAACCAAATCGTATCTCATAAAAAGCTTCTTTAAATCGCGGCTTTCGTTCCAACTCAGAAGACGCCCACCTTTTGGAGCCACCGTTCTGTCACAACGCACTCCTATTCATGCAGGTTAGACTAGGGCAAGTCCAATGGACAAGATGAAATCTCTTGGTAGGTCAGGCGTGCACCTCTAGCCACCACGGCTACAAGAACACCCTAAATGATCTATCTCGATAATAGATCTTAAAGTGAGAAAAACCAATCAAAGACAAAGTCGTAGAAGAAGCACTTGATCGCTAGAAATCGGATCGCAATTTGATAATTCAACATCATGAATGATACGTGGACAAGATCACCACCGGGATCCTACCTTGATCTTGCTCCTAGCTCCTGGAACTTCGACGTGGTCTTCCATGCAAGGTTCCCACACCGGCTAGGGAAACCCTAGACAACTAGCTCGACCCTCTCCTCTCCGGAATGGTGTCCCTCTCTTCTCTACTCCTCGGTAGCGAATGACGAATGAATTGATGCGTGGCTCTTGGCAGGGGGACTATAAATAGCCCGAGGGTCATCTAGGTCAAAGGAGGGGGCGAATGGGCGCAGAAATGGGCTAGGCCGACCAGCCTGGGCCCATTCAGGCCCATCTCACGGCCTCCTTTGTCGGCGATGCTTCTCGTGTCTTCTGGAAGTTTCCCTCCTCTGCATGTGGGCCCTTGGCGTTAGTTTCTCTGCGGTTTGGATAGAGCTCCTTGTCGTGCAAGCTTCAGCATTTTCTGTTCAGGTCCTCGGAGTTTTCTGCCTTCACGGGTTGGTCCTTGGGCTTCTTGGAGTCATGTTCACTTCATTGCTTGACTTGTGTCGGGCTTCATGATTTTCTCACGAGGTGCTTGATGAACTTTACCCGGAAGTCTCGCATTTAACGCTAAATTCCTGCATAAACATTAAACTCCAAAACCGACATGCACGAACGAACTTGTTATGTCAAGGGGGTTAGTACCAATGGATAAGATATAAAATTGATGCCAACACCGAAGGTAAACTCATGGCTAGGTTGACGGAAATTCACCGTCAACATCTCCCCCATGCTTAAACCTTGTTCGTCCTCGAGTAAGCCTTCGATGGATATCAGTGTTGCCCTTCAATGCTCAAACCCTGCACTTGATCATACACGAGAAAACATAATGCTCTCAAAAATTTAATTCGTTAGAGTTCCATATTGTACTAGCCTTCATCCCTACGGAGGGTGGATATTAATTAAGCTCTTCTCACAAGTATTAAACATGCTCCCAAAATTCAAATGGATCTCAGAAATTTTGAAATAAAGAATGAGATGAAAAAGAGCTAAACCAAGTTCAAAAATTTAAACCACCTTGCATCTTGCTCATTGACTCTCATCTCATCTTGTCTCTCAAACCTATTTATTCTACTTCTTTCCCTCTCAAAACATATATATGTCTGGTAGGCTTTATGTGGAGCTTTTTGGGAAAAGTTTAGTCCTACCAAGATATTATAAATGAGATGTTGTCAAAACAAGACAAGTTTCTCATGGTCTTACCGAGACTCGTCAAAAAGGTCATTGGAAAAAATGTTATATCAAGGAGGGGGAGAGAAAAATACACACACTTTGAGATAGGTGGACATTTCAAATGGCAAAGAGTGATCCCAAGGCACAAAAGAAGTCCTCGTTATCGGATTGCACATGGTTGGAAAGATGAGTTTGGATCTTTAATCTTGAAGCTTTTCCGAAATTCCTAATGCATTTAGAGAACTGGGGAGTTCACTTTATTTTATTTTTATGCATACTCATTTTTTTTCTTTCTCATATTTTTTTCTTTATCTCTTTTTTCTTCTTTTCATTTTTTCTATACACA
The DNA here is from genome assembly GCA_036936925.1 of Cenchrus fungigraminus. Classification (NCBI taxonomy): domain Eukaryota; kingdom Viridiplantae; phylum Streptophyta; class Magnoliopsida; order Poales; family Poaceae; genus Cenchrus; species Cenchrus fungigraminus. The sequence continues at coordinate 59,052,899 of CM072770.1, read as the reverse complement.
CATTTTTTTATTACTCCCCTTGAACTCTAAATTGCATTGTACCTACCTCCTCCCCCATGCTTAGACGTTTGCTCATCCTCAGGCAAAGAGGTGATAGATATAAGGTAGGTACTAGAAATATTTTTCCTTTGGAGAGATACTTGAAATCTTCAATCTTGGCACCATCTTACGATCTTCCTCGAGTTGACGATCCATACTCAAATAATAGGTTGTGGTCAAGGAGGTAAACACAAAAGATGATATTTTTGGTTTTAAGGGTGGATATCTGGCGAGGTTTGTGAAATCTCTGATGTGGGGATACACAATGCACAGATAGAAAGACTAGGAAAAAGATAGATATGCAAAAGCGGAATGACTAGCTTCTTAGTCTCGGGCCAGAGAAATCAAGCCCTGGATTAACTCACCCAAAAATAAACCTTGTATACTAAGTTTTTGCACTCAAATAAATATATGGCTCTGGATAGGTAGAGCAACATGCAAGAGGTATTTATGACAAGGTTAGCATTACTTTTAAGAACAAAAATAAATCATCTTTAATCCATCCAAAACTTGAGGGCATATGAAAGACTATGGGTATTTATTTTTATCATAACCTCCGCAAAGGATTAAGCTAGCATTTAGATTAATTTCAGATTAACATTTTAAGAGAGCATTAGCTTAATCATGCATAAAACAAGTACAAAGATAAGCAAGCGGCAACTATCATCATATATCAACATGGCACAAACTTTCTATCTTTGTCGAAGGTAAAAACAAGGTGGTGATTTTATTCATGATGAAATAAAAACTAACACACATGCTAAAAATTAAACAAAAAACTGAAAGTACTATGCATACATAGGTGGACACAAGCTGAAAATTAAAGAAAAGAAAAAAAGGAAAATTTAAACAAAGTAAAACAAGCTTCTCTCTTTAATCTTCCGCCGATGGTTGATATTGGTAATCTTGATTATTGTACCCTTGCTCATAATAGGATTGCACCGCTCCTCCTATGAATTGCTACGGCGGTGCTAGGTGAAGGCGGCCAAGCTCAAAAGCGATGTTTGCATTTCCTTCACCCATTTGATGTGCATTGGTTTGGATGGCTGAAATATTTTGCATGTTTCTTGCAGCATATCCTCCAATGATGGCCACTCTTTGTTGTGGTTGAGGGAGGTGTGCATATTGTTCCGCAAAGACTACGTTGGGTACCGCAAAATTTGGTGGGGGCATGGCTGCACCACTCCCCCATGCTTGCATTAATACACCTCCGTAGTGTCTTGGCGGCACCGGAATTCCTCCATATGGTGGCACATAATTTTGGGGAGCACCTTCTTCTTCTTGGGCTGCGGAAGAACCTTCTTCTACGATCCTTCCTGTCTTGTTCTTCTTCGCCGGCACAAGAAGTCCTTCCTCTAACCAATCTTCTTTCCCCTCAATAAATAATCTTAGTCTTGCATCCGGTAGGGGTAAATTTACTTTGGCCACTTTGAAGCCTCCTCTCTCATCTCCACTTATGTATTTTCCTTCCTTCATGTATTCAATTCCTAGAGAAGTCCTGACTAGGAGATACTCTAGGTTTCTTGGAATTCCCGGTCTTAATGAGATAGCCAACATGGAGAGGTAACACCCCGAACCAATATCTCCGGATCCTGATGTTTCTTCGCAACACTACCGGTTAATCATAAGGTGTGAGGGGTCGATTGGCTGCCAAACAATCAAAGCTGAGTATAGCCAATTCAACTCCATGTTGGTTATCTTGGTCTCTTTAATCCTCCCCAAAATCCTTTTGCACATCCATGAGTGAAACACCTTGATTATGGGGTTCCGGATACTACTCCTTTGCCGATTAGCTTCTCCCGCGATCATTCTCCAAAATCCTTCCAATGTACCCCCATGCACTTCTACTTGCTCCGAGGCTCCCTTTTGAAAACCAAGCAACTACCTAATGTACTCATAGGGAACCACTTGTTCATCTTCTTCCAAACGGAATGAGAGACTCGGCACTCCCTCATCAAGTATCGGCGCCATGGTCATGAGAATTTCCAGGGCGAATTCCTTGTGGGTGTTTGCCGACACTCCGTTGGAAAATTGTACCCAACCTAGGTTTCCTAACAAGTAATAAATGTCCGTGTGAAAGCCCAACACTTGGAGAGCTTGGTCGTCGAAGTCGACATTCACCACAAGCCTCTTCTCAAGGTGAGTGAGCTTCTCCTCCTCCGCCTCCTCCTCCGTCTTGATAATAAACCCATACTTGGAATACCACAAAGCGTATGGAGGTGGAGCGAATGATCGTGTCGAGCGACGAGGTCGGACAGGCGGCTCTTCTGTGCGTCCTTGTGGTTCGGTGAACCTCATAGACGAGCTTCGTGTGGACCTCATACCACCGAGGAGCAAGGTGTCGTTCCTCCTCGGTGGTGCCGTGTCCTCCTCCATACTCCGTGGAGACTCGGAAACCGAGTGCCTCCTCAAAGAGCTTGTTGATGATGGCTTGGACGATGAAGAACCTTTCTTCTTGGAGAAGAGACTTGTAGTTTTCTTCCACATGGTTGTTGCACTCTTTCTCACAAGTATATCCGGGGTTTTGAACCGGTAGCAAGGCACACAAAAATTATGGGAGTATGGAGTTTTAGTGGACTTAGGATGGATTTTGATGGACGAATTAAAGCTCGAAGTGGGAAGCAATGTTTCTGGAGGTTTTGGACTTAGAGCTCAGGAACACGAACAAAGAGCTAGACGAGGGACTTACCTGAGGAAGACGGGCACCAGGGGGCTTAAAAAGAGGTGAGGCCGGCCGGCCTGGGCCGACCGGCCTGGGGTCTTTGCTGCCCCTCTTGGCTCCAGCTTTCTCCAGTGCACTCCATGCTCGCTTGTTGCTTTGTGACCGCGTGCTCCATGGGGTTGCACCGCCCAAATGCTCTCGTCCACTCCTTTGCTTGCATGATTGATCCTCCCACTTGATTGCTTTGCCTTGAGTCACTTCCATGCTCCCTTGCCTCACACGCCTCCATGAGAATCCTGCAAAACAAAGTCTTGGCTGCCCCCCCTTGTTCTTTGCATGTGTTTTGATGATAAAAGTTGGAGGGGCTTCCCGTGATGTATCATGCTGCATGTCTGGTTAGGTGAACCCAATTACCTCCCTCTAATCATGTTTTAATGCTAAGTACTCCTCTAATTTCGAAAAAAATAAAATTAAACTCAGAGCTTGCAATGAATCCAAATATAATTAGAGGAGTTTTTAAGCATCAAAAACAAATGTAAGTCAAAAATATTTTCCGACTACTTTTATTTTGATCTCACCGGTATTGTTTGCTTCCCTTAATTGAGAGCAAGCTTTTCCCGGCTTGATCATAGGGGCATAGGTTTAGGTTCTAATTTTGGTTAAATGGAGAGAGATTTTGAATGAAATAAAATTAGACGAGGCTTAGAAAAATTCTAACTCTAGAGAAAACAAGGATATGAATTTTAAACAAACCAAAAGTCAAGTTTCTAGGTTCACGCGAGTCCTACCATATGCGGAAATTTAAATATCAACTAAGTACATGGCGTGGCTCTACTCGTGTGTTTTTAACATGTAAAACAAGTCAACCATAACATCATGAAGAGGATGAAAGGTTGAGGTAGGTTCTGAATTTTTTTGGTTTTGGTTTCTCAAAAAGAAGCAAATAACACATAGGATGGCTCATATAAAGGGTTTATGATCAAATAAAATATCCAAACAAAATTTATAACTCTAAACATTATCCAACCACTTTAAGAGTCTATGAATGTCTTGCGTAGCAAATTCTAAAACCAACTTACTTGGAAGACTCGAAAAATCTTGATCGGGTTGTCCTCCCGGTAGCTTATTCTTGACTCGACGAACGGGTTGCCTCCCGCCGTCCATGGCTAGACTTCTTCACTTGTTTACTTCGGATCAACGCTCTTTGCGGGCGTTACAATCTTGGGTACCCACTTCTGCACCATCTTTGGCGCAGACTTATTCCCCAGCTTAGTCATCTTTTTGGTATTCACAGGCGGCTTTTGTTCCTTGATCTTGACGGAAGCAACAACCTCCTTGATTACCTTCGCTTCCTTCTTTTCCGGCTCTTCCTTCTTCCTTGGCTCTTCCTTACTAACGCGACGATAAGGTGGAATATATTTAACTTTGATCATGTTGCATACCTCGAAGCGTGGTCGAAACTTGAAGGAACTCCTCTCACCGTTGATATCGAACTTGATCTCCCCCTTCCCAAAGTTGATGGTAGCTCCCACGGTCTTGAGGAAGGGCCTCCCAAGGATGAGTGATAGCTTCTCCCTCTCTCCCATCTCAAGCACCACGAAGTCGATGGGTATGAAGTGGTGTCCGACCTTCACGGGCACATCTACGGCGATGCTCGAAGGATAGCGAATGGAGTTGTCACCCAACTCCAAACACATGGCCGTAGGCTCTAGCTCTGGTAGGCATAGCTTCTCGAACACGTCTCTTGGCATGACACTCACACTTGCTCCAAGGTCACATAATGCTTTCTCAAACTTGAAGGAACCAATGGAACACGGAATCGTCGAGCATCCGAGGTCTCCTTGCTTCTCTAGTCCGTTTGCAATAGCGGCGCTACATTGCTCGGACATCTTGACGTGATCCACCCTGAGTGTTGCTATCTCATACTTGTTTGCAAGTATATCTTTGAAGTAGCGAGAATATGTAGGAACTTGAAGGGCGTCCAATAGCGGCATGTTGATGCTTAACCTACGCACAACTTCCACAAACTTCTCAAAATGATTATCAAGTTTACCTCGGAAGTAGCGTGGCTTGAGTTGCAATATCTTCGTGTCTTCTCTTGGCATCTCAAACTCGGGCTCTTCGGTGATGATCTTGGTAACCTTCTCCTTAGCAAATTCCTCCGCCTCAGTAGATGGTTTAGACTTTCTAGCTCCCGTGGAATGCTCCGGATCTTCGGTCTCCTTCCCCAAACGAGTTTGAATGGCCTTAGCCGTCTCGAGACCTTAAGGTTGCCCCGGAAGCTTCCCTTCATTAGCGGATAGCCGCCCAACAAGTTGTCCCACTTGTGTCTCGAGCATCTTCATCATGTTGAGCACTTGATGGTTGGAGGTTCCGACCTCCGTCACCTTGTTATCGATGTTCTCCAACACCTTGTCTATAGCTTTGAACTTAGTGACGGTGTCCTTGTTGATCTTAGCTTGCTCATCCATGAAGTCCTTCAATTGCATACGAAGAGGAACAAAATTCGGAATGGACGAACTTGCATTAAATTGAGGTCTACCTTGCCCATAGCGAAAGTTCGGCAAATCTCCCTTCCTCATGTAATCGAGCATCTTGGCTTCCTCCGGGCAATCTTTTTGGACATGGCCATACTCCTCGCACTCTTCACATGTGGATCTTGCTTCAGCAGCCTTTAAATCTTGAGCTTCTTTCTTCTCTATCTCCATCTTTTCTAACCTCCTCATGAGCGAGTCGATCTTGCTTTCGAGTAGATCATCCTTCTCCACTTGCAAGACTCCTTTGACGTTCCCCGTGGGTTGAACCAGAAGTAAGCGTCCGGATGACGCCCATGTGTCATTGTCCGCGACCTTCTTGAATAGAGTGAACGCTTCGGTCAGTGTAAGCTCGATGATGGATCCTCCCGCCGATGCATCAATGATCATCCTTGGCGCCATGGTAAGTCCTTGATAGAACTTTTGAACAAGATCTTCCTTTGGGAACTTATGATGTGGCACCTCCCGAGTGTACTCATTGAAGCGCTCGAAAGCTTCTGATATGGTCTCCGTAGGATATTGAGCAAAAGTAGCAATATTATTGCGCAAACTTTGAGTCTTACCCGGTGAGTAGTATTCCTTCATGAAAGCTCTCATCAAGGCTTCCCAATTTTGCACTGTCTCCGCCGGTTGAGTGTAGAACCATTGCAAAGCATTTCCGAGTAGTGAGAACGGAAAGAGCCTTGCCCTCATTTGGTTTTGAGTCACCCCATCCATGTTGAACGCTTGGAGGTGAAGGTTGGGATCCTCTTTATCGGTGAAGGGTGAATGCTACACCATGCGGATTGTTGAGGTCTTGATCTCGAACGGCCTTCCAATCTCCGCGAGGTTCAAGATTGGTAGGTCGACGATGTCCGGGGTGCATAGCTCCCCGATCTTGCGCTCCGGCGGCGGTTCATCTCCCATCGGTTGCAGTTGAAGTTGATTTCCCCTAGGGTTTGGAGGTGGTGATTCCTTTGGAGACTCTAACGATCCTTCGGCCTCTGCTTTTGGATCTGCAAATTTCAGCTTTTTAGCTTGTGCTTCACGTCTCCTTAGCCTATAAAGTTTTTCTGGATCATCCACAAAATTTTTGGGTTTGTTGGAGAGGTAGCCGTCCATCTCCTGTTAGGGTTAGCAATGAACAAAATATATACAAAAACAAAAACAAAAATAAAAATAAATCTAAGAAAATTAGGGTTAGTAAAAAACTAGATTAGATTGATTTTGAGGATGATCAAAAGTTAGTAGATGCAAAAAGAAAAACCAAAAGAAAACTGAAAATATTCACAAAAGGCAATAAAAGATCGAATCTTGATCACTTGTTCCCCGGCAACAGCGCCAGAAAAAGGGGCTTGTTGAGGGTATATATGCGTATCAAACTTCGTTTGGATTGCAAGAAGACAAATCCTCCGTTGTAGTCAAGGGACCCTTCTTCCCTCAAGTGTGAACCCAAGGTATCGAATCCGTGGAACAAATGTGTGATGCAAGATCTTCAAGGGAAACTCTTATGCATCTAATCTAAAGAACATCATGAAAACGAATCTAATCTAATGAAAACCGGAGGTAGCAAGAGATAGAGAGGGATAGATAAAACCAATCTAGAGAGATTGGATCAAGCTCTTGTTGAAGTTCCAAGCAAAGATGAATAAACCAAATCGAATCTCATAAAAAGCTTCTTTAAATCGCGGCTTCCGTTCCAACTCCGAAGGCACCCACCTTTTGGAGCCACCGTTCTGTCACAACGAACTCCTATTCGTGCGGGTTAGCCTAGGGCGAGTCCAATGGACAAGATGAAATCTCTTGGTAGGTCAGGCGTGCACCTCTAGCCACAACGGCTACAAGAACACCATAAATGATCTATCTCGATAATAGATCTTAAAGTGAGAAAAACCAATCGAAGACAAAGTCGTAGAAGAAGCACTTGATCGCTAGAAATCGGATTGCAATTTGATAATCCAACATCATGAATGATACATGGACAAGATCACCACCGGGATCCTACCTTGATCTTGCTCCTAGCTCCTGGAACTCCGACGTGGTCTTCCTTGCAAGGTTCCCACGCCGGCTAGGGAAACCCTAGACAACTAGCTCGACCTTCTACTCTCCGGAATGGTGTCCCTCTCTTCTCTGCTCCTCGATGGCGAATGACGAATGAATTGATGCGTGGCTCTTGGCAGGGGGACTATAAATAGCCCGGGGGTCGTCTAGGTCAAAGGAGGGGGCGAATGGGCGCAGAAATGGGCTGGGCCGGCCGGCCTGGGCCCATTCTGGCCCATCTCACGGCCTCCTTTGTCGATGATGCTTCTCGTGTCTTCTGGAAGTTTTTCCCTCCTCTACATGTGGGCCCTTGGTGCCAGTTTCTCCGCGGTTTGGATAGAGCTCCTTGTCGTGCAAGCTTCAGCATTTTCTGTTCAGGTCCTCGGAGTTTTCTGCCTTCACGGGTTGGTCCTTGGGCTTCTTGGAGTCATGTTGACTTCAATGCTTGACTTGTGCCGGGCTTCATGATCTTCTCACGAGGTGCTTGATGAACTTTACCCGGAAGTCTTGCATTTAACGCTAAATTCCTGCATAAATATTAAACTCTAAAACCGACATGCACGAACGAACTTGTTATGTCAAGGGGGTTAGTACCAATGGATAAGATATAAAATTGTTGCCAACACCGAAGGTAAACTCATGGCTAGGTTGACGGAAATTCACCGTCAACAATCTCAAAACCGAATTCCTATGGGTTATTATCCATTTGTAATTAGATAAAACATTAAACAGAATTATTAAATGAGAAATTTTAAAGTGACCAAGTATTTATTTAAATACATTAACTAAAAGACATATAAGAAAACACCTAATAATTTATTATTTCTCTTAGGGTTGTAAGTTTTAATGCATAAAGGAAAATAAAAGAATCCTAAAGAAATTGATTTTTCTGTTTTGAACATTTTTACAGATTATAATGAATTGTAGGAAAAACATAAATTTTTAAATGTATCTGTAAAACATCCTAAGTCATTTTACACAAAACACCTTGGAAAACCACTCTTCCTCACCCGCAGCCCCACAACTTAACAAAAAAGTCCCCTCCCAGGTCCCGGCCTTGACCGTGGCCTCACGGAGTTGACCGGTGGCGCCCTTGCCGGTGGCAAGGTCTCCCGCGGTGGAGAGCACACGTCCAGGCCAACTTGGCGTGGCACACCCACTGGTGGTGGCAGGTTGGAGGTTTGGTCAACGGGAAGCGCGGAACGGATTCCGGCAGAGCGGCCGCGTGGCTCAACGTCGGCACCTTGATAGCAGCAAGAGAGCGCGACAGCTACGCCTTGGCCTAAGACACGTGGAGCGCTCCCAAACCCGAGCTATCGGCAGCGGATTGTAGAGCTCTGCTCTGGCGGCCATAGCAGCAGCGTTGCAGTGGTGGTGTGGATAATCCAGCCAAACCGGGGGAGCTCTAGGCCAACTAGTGGAATCTACCCAACTTGTAGCTCACACGAGATCCACCCCAAACTCCCTATTTGAGCCCCAACTCAAAAAGTAGTGGCCGAGAGCCAAAAAATGCACTCCAACAAGCTCTACTCGGACACCAATTCTAGGGGGGCACCCAAATCCCCCCATCGGGCTCCTTGTCCCGCGGGTGGCTGGGGAGGCCCCTATTCGGTGGTTGGCAGTTTTTCACCGCGTGCCACTGAGCAAAGGCCACGGGCTGCCACCGGTGCGCCGCTGCTCGAAGCTCCCCTCTGCAACCGCCTGAAGCTCGCTCCCCCACCGCGACGGCCTGAGGAACCCTGCTGTTGCTGTCGCAACCAACTCCCCGCCGCCACCACGAGAGAGCTCAGGCAGATCCCCGAAATTTTGCCGCCACAGGCCTGCTCGGGCCGGTCCATCGCTGCTGCCTCCCGAGGGACCCGCCGCCGCCGCAAAGCCGAGGGATCCCGTCGCCGCTCCCGAGGGATCCCGCTGCGCCGCGCCCGGAACTCCCCTCCACACGGCAGCCCGGAGCCCTCCTGCCGCGACGCGGCCTCCCTGTCGCCTAAGTGCAGGATCTCCTCGGGCACCTAGCCTCCGTCTCCTCTGCCGATGCTCGATGCGCGGGTGAGCCGCTGCTGCAGGAGCTCCGGGACAGCTCGCCGGGGATCTGCTCCAGCGAGGGGCGGAGACAGGGGATTCTCTCCTCGGCTCCCACACCCGAAGCTTCGATTCAATCGACATGTAGCATGACGGAGCCTGTGTCCACCTAAATCCGCGGTGGGGACCTCGTGTGTCGGCAAATTGACCGCAGCCCGGCGGCCACATGCAAGCTCCGCTGGCGCCGCCTCACGCCGCCCGGAGGTCCGTCGCCCTCACTGTGCCGCCTCGCAAGCTCCAGTAGGGCAGGGGAAAAGAAGTGGCAGGAGCTCGGGCACCCCGCTCCTCAACGCCGCCGCTCGAGCCCGTGCTCCCCTGCCGTCGTTGCCTCCGCGCCCGGTCGGATCTTGGGCTGCCCCGCTTCCTCCGTTGCTTGGGGAACAGAGGAGAAAGGAGAGATATGGGAGAGGGAACGGGGAAGAGGCGGAAGAAGAAGAAAATAATGTGACCCACTAACAAGTAGGTCCCACATGTCATGATGAAATAGGGGCTTTCAAGTTGGGACTGTTGCTGGAGTTGGATATGAAATTGGAGTCTCAGGAAGTTAGGGAACTCCTACTCAACAAAGTAGTGGCTCCAAATAGAGGTCATTGTTGAAGTTGCCGTGAGAGAACGAAAATGGCGAGCGAACTCCGTGTGTGTATATATATATATAGACATTGTATGTATATAATACACTTGGGTGCATTCACTATATTGAATGCACCCAGGCTAACCGGCGCGCGTATTACGGCCGCACCCATCCAAATCCGACCCGCCCGCGCCCACACCATCTCGTGCTTCTAGCCCACACCATCGCAGTAGAAAACCTAATCACTTCGGCTTCTCAAAAAAAACCTTCTTCTTCCCTTCCCGATCCAAATCACAGCTTGAAGCTCCAACGATGGAAGGCAACGTCAATTATTGGGAGGATGGAGGCGCATGCCCAACGATGGAAGGTAATGACGCGCCGTGAGCTCGGACGCAGGCGCGATGGGGAGCGGCGGCGCGCGAGCTACCAGGATCGATGTCCCCCGTGGGGAGCGGCGGCGCCAGGTCGGGGCGAGGTTGGTCTGCTGGGAGAGGTGGCGCACGCCCAGGCAAGCTTCTTCACGGGAGCCGCCACGCCCTGCCGTGCCCGTTTAATTAGAGCCAGGCGCATCCGGATGGAATTCGCAAGCGAGCAACACAGGTAAGCAATCAAATTAAATTAAGTCGATTCGATTATATGAGTCAACGAGAAAACATTTGATCATGGCAGAGGAGAAAACTCATCTGCTTTTCCTGTTTTCTGAAGCTGCGAGCCTGCGAGCGTACACATAGGTGCTGGGTTGGGGTGTTCTGCTGCGGTGGTATTCTGTTGCTGCCATTGCCACAACAATGCCAAGGTCCGACCCTTTTTGATCCATTAATTTCGTTTGCCCTCCACACCCTCCATCATCCAATCAGAGCTACGTTGCTTTTGGCTTTGGAGATGAGTTAAAAAATATAATGAAATTATGAAGAATTTAGGGTTTGCTCTGTGCCACAGAGCGAATCTCCCAATGGCTTTGTGGTCTCACACTTGGTGATGTTTGATTCATACTTATGTGCTTGAGTTCTTGGGTCTGCATATTTGTACAGGCACCTGTGTCTTTTTTCACACTTAGCTTTATCAATATGCCAGCTTCAGCCCTTAATTATTCCAAATTTGTCATCACACTTTTTTGCCTGATTAGCCTTATGTAGAAATTGGGTTAGTGCAGGACTTGCAGTTGCTGTGTCTCTATGGTTGCAATTGGCCTCATGGAGTTGTTAGGGTTATGGTTAGCAATTGTTTATTTTTTTACAACTGGCAATTGCCTTGTATCTGTGGTTGCAATTAACCTCATGTCTCGGTATTGATTAAATTGATAGAGGCATTAATGCACCGACCACCGATCGCTGGATGTAAAATCTTCATAATAGTTAGTTTCTTCCCCCATTAACGGTGTCATTTTTGTTTAGGCATCTTTTTTATATCCTTGTAACTGTGACCATACACAAAGTAGCAATTGGTTTAGTTTTGTTGTTGCAACTGATCCATAGCACCTGTGGCAATTTGTTTTAGTTTGACTTCTATTTTTATCGGAGCTCAATCCACACATTCATATATGTTGCAATTGTACCCATATACATAGTAGTATTTATTTTTCTAGTTTTGTTGCAAGTAGACCATGGCACTAGTGGCAGTTCTTTCTGATCGGCCTCATGTAGAAATTCGGTTACTGTAGGACTTGTAATTGCCATGTCTCCATGGTTGCAAATGGCCTCATGTGGTGGTAAGGGTTATGGTTACCAGTTTTCTAGCATTATGTATGTATGTTTTGGGGGATGATGAATATTTGCAATGCTGGCACACGCTGCTTTCAGTATGAGCACTATCTGGTTGAGCAAAATTAGGTATTATGTGTTGTCTTGTTACCATTGCTTAGATCGATGTTATATGTTTGACCAAATTCATGCACTGTGTTGGGAGACAAGTAAGCTATGGTGAAAATGTCTGATTTTTCTTTGCTGATGTGAGCCACTGATCGCTTGCTTTTTTTTTCATGGTTATATAGAAATGGAGGTGCCATCTTTACTGAGCTGAGATTATGTCTTTTTTACTTTTTTAGTTCTCTTTTGTCATGAATAGCTTGGTGTTGCTATTTTTTATTTTACTTACTTATTGGGGATCCTTGATTTCATTCTCTATCTATGCACATATTGAATAATGTGTCAAACTAATTTTACAATTTCTGCATGTCTGGAAATGATATATTATTTTTTGGAACCAATTACTGAAAATTGGTTTCACAAATTTAAAATTCTAAGAAAAGATGTGTCATTTGCATACTGATCAGGAACTCAAGAAGGGCCATTCCACTATTTTTAATATATGATTCAAGGACACATCATACCAAAAAAATTCACTGCCTTTTTCTGTTGGTGTTCAGCCAATCCTGTTATTGTCTTTCCTTCATGTTGAGTCCAGCTATTACGGGCATGTTGTGTCTGTGTCAGACGTGGGTTGGATACATCTGTTGGACATATAACAGCACTGAACTGGAAATAATTGACTTTTTTTAAACCATTGTTACCCATATAATGAAAGTTTGTATGGGGAATTCATAAGAAAAGTGATATGAAGTAGGTAGCCAGTAGTGATTAGTATTTACTCCAGCTTCAAGCATTTCTGTTGCAATTGGCAACAGACCCACCACATTCATGTGTGTCAGAACTGTCCATATACACAGTAGTAATTGATTTACATTTATTGTTGCAACTAGCCTATTGCATCATTGGCAATTCACTTCACTTCGAATAATTTTTATTATTGGAGCTCAACCTCACACTCATATGTGTGACATGATTTCTGCATGTCACACTCATACCACATGGATCTAGCAGCAAGCACAACGCGGCCAGCTGCGAGCGCAAGGTGCGCTAGGCGCGGTTGGCTGCAGACGTGAGCTGGCAGCATGCGTGGAGCACGGAAGGTGCTCCTGCCGCGGGGCAGCTACACTCTGCCCTGAAATTATTTCAGATGCGCTCCTGCTGCTGTGAAATTGGAGTGAAATTATTTCAGATGCGCCACGCCTTGCTGCTCGCGAAATCACGAAGACTCGGCTCTGTTCGCCTTGGCCAGGGCCGCGCTGCCTGCGAGGCAATTTCCGGATAGAGGTAGAGCGGAAGATGGAGGTTGAGCACCAATCAGATTTGATCAATTTCAATTTTTACTACTGATTGGTAATGGGGAGATTCATCAATTTGATGTTGTACGAGCATCAAAAGGGCCGCGAGACTCGTTGACCTCGAGGTGGCTGGTAACTTCGGCCTAGTCATCAGCCACGGGAACCCCCGCAGGCCACAGCCATGCGGGCTCCGCCCGAGCAAGGACGTGCAGCAACATCAGGCCGTGCCGCCCTTTCGCGCCATGCGTCTAGTTGCAATTTGTGATGGCCGAACTTCGCTGATGGTGCTGGCCGGCCGCGGCCCGTGGGGAAGCCTGGGATGCAAGCGCCGCCTCTGAGTCACGCCTGCTGCCGCAAAGAGAGAGAAACGAAGGGAGATTGACACCTAGGCCCCATTTACAAGGGTATTAAAAAGACAATTGCAACTAAGACAATAACCCAATTACAAGATAATAAAATAGTTTGAGTAAAATACACCGGAGGTCCATCAACTTGTAAGGAGGTGTCACTTAGGTCCATCAACTCTCAAAATGCATTTCTGGGTCCATTAACTTGTTGAGTCATTCACCACAGGTCCATAACTGTCCAGATATGCTTGTACTGGTGACATAACATGATGACTTGGCTCAAGAAGTATCTTCTAGCTGAGGCATTTCAATGAGTAGGTTACAAATAGGCGACACATATACTTAGACATTCCTTGGCTTGAATGACGGTAGCCTCCTCGCGTGTATGACAGGAGTAGGCTGTTGTCGTTTAGCTCCGGAAATATCAAGCATGTGTCACTTATAAGTTGCTCGATGAAATTCCTCAATTAGGATATGCTTCTTCTAGCCAAGTCATCATGTCATGTAACCAGTAGAAGTATATGTGGACAGTTATGGACCTGCGGTGAACGACTCAATAAGTTTATGGACCTAAAAATGCATTTTCAAAGTTGATAGACCTAAGTGACACCTTCTTACAAGTTAATGGACCTCCGGTGCATTTTAATCAAATAGTTTTAACTACACTAGGAAGTCATGCACATGTTATCACAATTATAATCAGGACACTAATCTACCTACAACTGGAGCAGACCACTAATCTAGTTACAAGTAGAGCAATTGCAACTTATCAAGACCTCCAATTGCAACTTGGGGAATATCCCATTTACATCTAAGATAATTAGCTAGTTACAACTACGACAATAGTCCAATTGCAACTAAGATAATAAGACAATTGCAATTAGTCAACTAAGATATAAAGATAAAAGAAGAAAGGGGACCGCTTGGACTGATGGCCTGCTAGGCTGCGTTTAATTCAGGTCACTTAGCGGTCTGAGCACTGCACTCACTAATATGTTCGTCCATGAACGGCAAAATTGTGTGTGTGAGCATACTTGCAACACATATGAGTGTGTGAGTTGAACTCTAACAAAAAATAAGTATGGTTGCAACAAAGATCATGTTCCATTTGCAAGCTCTTAAGGGGCGCATTGCAACACCCCTCTAACTACAGTTCAACACTGTCATGCGTCAATTGCAACACACAATTGAAAACTTGAAAAAAAATCAAAAGAATACAAATTGCAACCACTCAAGTCCCGAATTGCAACCGGGGTGTCGTATCAATTGCAAACAACTGACAAAGCCAGTTGCAACGTTCCTGGAACAACAGTTCCTCTAACATCTGCTACACTGTTGTTGTGGATCATCCGTTGAGGTCCATGGCATTAGACATTGTGTATTTGCGCCCTTGACGAATGGTCATTCCTCGGATAATATCCCAAATTAGGTGACTTGCGACCTCTCTGAGAACCTGAGCAACTCCCCTCTGTATTCATTATAAACACTGCCATTAAAATCATTATGAATACTGCCATTAAAAATAGAATACACACATGAGACTAAAACATTTGAGGAAGCTGCATATAAAAAAATACATACATTCCTGGTGTAATAAAAAGAACATGAAACTAAAACAAGTGCTTGTACTGGCTACAAACATGGCAGGTGGGAAATACACATAAGAACATGCACCATAACCTGTAGATGAAGCCAAGTACACCCATGAATACATTGCAATTGGTAGTCTAATAATAACCTAATTTCCAAAATCAAAATAAAAAATCCCCCAAAACCAAGACATGAGGCCGATTGCAACTGGTTGAGTTGTCCAATTACAATTAGGATAACGATTGAGTTACAAGTACACTAGGGAAACCATGCACACATCGCAAATGCAAATAGGAGTACTAATCTAATTATAATCGATAATGCAAAAATGAAAAGATAAGAGTCATGGTGGCTGAACGTCCACGGTATGCAAAAACTATCAAATAATAAAATAATTCATTATTCAGTTGAAAACTTATTTCGATTGGTTGTCGTGGCTCGGTCATCACTGTTCAGCAGCGTTGGGTGCCATCAGATGCTAGTTGCATGCTAAAAAAAGTCGAAGTGAACTGAATTGATATTGATGCAATGGGCGAGTTGCAACAACAAATTTAAACTAATTATTACTGTGTATATATATGCAAAGTTCCATCTTAAGCTCTGATAAAGAAAATAAGTCAAAGTGAACCAAATTACCACCGATGTAATGGGCCAATTGCAACAAAACTACTAAAGCAATTACTACTGGGTACAGCTGCAACACATATGAATATGTGGGTTGAGCTCCAACAAAAAATTAAATGAAATTAAACCAAATTGCTACTTCTGCTATGGGTCAGTTGCAACATAAGTGTCTGAATAAAATTGGCACGACGTAATGATGGAAGGGGCGAACCATTATGAAGATTCCACAGCTAAAGAAACATAAGTTCTCCAAACAAAAACGAAACATAGATTCAAAACATGATGTGCTCCTGAGCGTAGACTTCAGATATTAATCTTTTAGGTGTGGGATATGTTACTTGTGCACAGTGAAAATTGCTTCCTCTGGTAGGAAATTGTCTTTAATGTATCACTAAAGCCTGACAGATTGAAAAAATGAGAGAGAGAGAGAGAAACTCACGTATTCAAACTCCTCACGCACAAAAATCAACCACATCCTGATATGTCAAAGATGCTCTACCTGGAAAAAAACAAAAGGCATGCAACATTATCATAGAGATTAAACAAAATCATATCTGATATACATTGTATGCTACTGGCTAGGTTTTCTGGGCAAAAAGGCAGGTGGTCTTTGCTTTCTTACTTCAGATGGAAAGAAAAAGACTGTCTGCATAAAAGAAATGAAACAAATTGCCACTGTTGCAATGGGCAGTTGCGACAATAAAAATAAACCAATTGCTATTGTGTATATGAGCTTAACTGTAACGCATATGACATATGAGTATGTGGGTTTATAAAAAAAGTCAAAGTGAAATGAATTGCAATAGATACAATGGGCCAGTGGCGGAGCTGGCGAAATCTCACACCTAGGGCCACTTCTAAGCGCTTAAACTACACAAATCATGGCACGAAATGACAGGTAAGACAGTACAAAATGCACAATTTAGAATATATCTTTCTCACAAGCTTAGCTGTAAGCTTGTATCAAAAAATCCTGAGGAAGTATAAAAGAAGCACCTCATTAAGTAACTAGTGCTCATTTGTGGTTCGAGTGGGAAGAACGACACTACGGCAACAAACCAATAATGAAGCAAAGGAATCATCACAGCTTTCTCCCTAGACAGAAATTAATTGCGTCTTACTCCTTGCCCAGGAAGGGAAATAAGAATCTGATGCTAGGAAGAAAACAATTTTGACTTTTCTTCCAACTACTTTTTGGCCCACGTCTAGAGCCATGGCCCTAGTGGCCTTAGGCCCATCCTCCGCCCCGGTAAGCAATGGGCTAGTTACAAAAATAAATCTAAACCAATTAGTATTGTGTAGATGAGCACATTTCCAACACACATGAATGTGTGGATTGCGCTTCAGTAAACAAATAATTCAAATTAAAACAAATTACCACTAATGCTATGGCCCAGTTGCAACAAAAAAAACTAAATCGATTGCTATTATGTGTATATGAAGCTGAAGATACACACCATCATAACTTGTAGATACACACCATCAAAAAAAAGAACTAAGGTAAAAAAAACTAGAACCAATTACAACCTGTCGCACTGGCAGTTGCAGCACAGCTTTAAACAAATTACTACTAGTCGGGTCGATAAGTTCCAACATGAGAAATGGGTGTGTTTCGACAGCCATTAAGAGGGACTTTCAGCAACATGGGACATCTGGTGCCCATTCGTCAGCACACGTTCAACAGAACGAATGCATGATTATACAGCCATAAAAAAAGGAAAACAACGAGGTAGAAAACTAGAATAAATTGTAATCTGATATAGTGCCCCAGTTGCAAAACAACTTTAAAACAAATTACTACTAATTGGGCAATTAAGTTACAGCACGAGAAAAGGGTGTGCATTTTTGCTAAAAGTTTTGATAAAAAAATGTTATGAATTACCACTGATTAAATAGTCTATTTGCAACAATAAATCTAAATCAATTACTATAAGAGTGTGTGGGTACAGTTGGAACACATGACTATATGAGTGTGTGGGTTAAGCTAAGATGATAAATAGATTGCCATGATGCAATGGCCTAGTTACAAACAACAAATCTAAACTAATCATTACTATGTATAGCTGCACAGTTCCAACACACATGAATGTGTGAGTTGAGCTTCGATAAAAAAAAGTCAAAGTGAACCGAATTACCACTGGTGCCATGGGCCACTTGCAACAAAACTAATAAAACAATTACTATTATGTATATGGCACAAATGTCGAGCTCCGACAAAAAAACAAGTCAATTTAACTCAAATTGCAACTGATGCCCAAGCTGGTTACAATAGAAAAACTAAAACCAATTGCTATTATTACATGGGTACAGTTGCAGAGATATAAAAAAGGTGTATGAATAAAAATTGGCACCCGTAATGAGGGAAGGAACTAACCATGAGAAATATGGATGGGAATCAGCCGGCCTGGACCTGGTCTTGGACCTGGCCCTAATGGCCCTAAGGAGTAGTGGGTAGCATACACCTCATTCACATTAAGAACTCTGAAAAAAATAAAACAATTGTGAACTGAAAGCATAAACACAAATGGGTGCCAAGCTACATAATCTGACTAGGGCACCATAGTACATGAAGGTTCATGATCAGACGTGAAGGACCAGCCATGATATAACCAGGAAATTAGCATAAAAATATATGTGAAAGTTATGACCCAGCAACATGTGAATGTTCATAATTAGGGATGCACAACAGATCATATGTATAGACTCAACAAGTAATTTTCTTTTCTACCTACAATACTTTTGCAACAAAATTGCCTGACTCGAGCAGGAGAATCACATCAGAAGTGATAATTGCAATCAGCAAACTTATTTGATTGCACCTAAAACCAATTACAATTGGGATCATTTACTGATTACAACTAAAAGCATTGGGCTATTGCAACTAGAGCAGTAGAGCCGTGTCGTGAATTGAAACTTCATAGAGTACGTGAGTGATGCACACATACATACGGTTATCAGTATCAAACCGAAACAAGTTATATGGGAGACACTTGCAAATTTAACGGCAATGTACAAAAGAAATAATAAAATCACAAAATTTAATGCAGCAGGCACATCATTGCTTCAGTGGCATTTTGACGAACACCTTACCTGCACTCCAGTAGGCACAACGGTGCTTCGGGGGATGCCGAGTGGATGCTGGCCGGCACCGTGGCAGCGATAGAAGACCCAATCACCAGCGAGTAATGACGGACACCACAGTCCCTTGCGGCCAGCCGGCCACGGCGCCACTCCACTTCTCCCTCGATGCGCACGTCCCGAGCCGAGCTGCAGCCAGGGCGGTGGCCGGAGCCCGTCCTCCCCAGATTCACCGCCAGGAACCTGGTCTCTGCCGTCACGGTGCCCACCACTGCCACCACCTGCGCCACCATCCTCCAGCTCCGTCTCCATGCCGCTGGACTAGACGACACTACGCCAGCCCATCTCCACAAGGTTGGGCAGGACGACGTCGTCGCAGCCGGCGAGCAGGTCCAGCAGCTCGCCGAACGCGCCGCAGCCCGCAGCTACTGCTCCTGCTGCCGCACATCACATCCCCAACCACCGCCGCGCCCTTTCCCACCTTGATCTACGGCCGCCGTCTCGGGAGTCGGGACCCGCCGCCGCTACTGCTCGCAGGGGAGTTTGGACCGCGCGCGCAGCTCCTACTAGAGGCCCGTCGCCGAGGGAGGCCACTCCAGCAGCGGCTACCGTCCGCGTCCGCACCACAACTCCAGGGGGGATGCGGGGCGCCGACTAGCGAGGGGCTGGAAAAGGAGTGGCGCCTGTGACGGTGTGGCTCTCCGCCTGGATGGGCATGGGTGGCCAGGGTGGGTTGGTCGGTTTGGGAAGTTGGTTAGTTTGGTCGCGCCGGGTTGGCCAGCCCAGGTGCACGAGTTGAGCTGGGTGCATTCCGTATATACAATGCACCCATGTGCATAATATACAAACAGTGTATATATATATATATACTGTATGTATATACTACACATGGGTGCATCCTATATAGGAGATGCACCCAACCAACTCGGCGCGCCTGGGTCCGGCTGACCGACCGAACCAGCCGGCAGCTACCCGCACCGCGAGCGCCTGGAACCTAGTCGAACCACACCTGAACCAGCCTTTTTTTTAATCCCCGCACCAGCCTTCTCCTTTTCTTTTCCTTCCATCTCGTCACCATCTCACTAATTATCCACCGCACGATGAGATCCACACCGCCGAAGCGGCGGAGCGCGGGCTAGGGCGAGCTTGAGCGTCAGCGGCAACGGAGTGTGGGACCCAGCGTGAGCTCCCCCGCGGGGAGCACCGGCGCCTGTCCAGAGGCCCAGAGCGAAGCCCCTCGCTAGGACTCCTGGGAGCCGTGGCGCTCAGGGGCTCCAGGCCATTTCCCCGCGCGGCCGCGTCGGGAGTGGCGGCGCTTGGCCACAGCAAGCGGGTTCCCCGGGGGCGACCTCCTAGCGCCGGTGCGTGGACCTCGAGAGGCGACCTCCCCAGCACCCAGTGGAGAGCAGCGGCATGGGGGCGCACGACGAACCACCGTGAGGATGCAGCGGCGAGCCTGCAGGTAAAATAGCGTTGTGTCCTAGTGCTCCCCCCAGCTAACCAAATCGACGCGATTGAGAGCGCACAGGTGCACGACATCAAATGGAATCGGCCGACAAACATCCCTACAACCATGCTGCCGGTGGTCTGATCCCCTCTGACGACGAAATCCCTACAGGCACTACAAAAGTGCTTTTCGTTTCCAATCCTAACCCAATTCCCTTTGTGCACTCTCTTATTTTTTCCTTTGCGTAGATGAGTAAATCGAGTGTGCTTTATTGCTTCTGAGCAGAGATTGAGGTGAGAGAGTTTGATGAATAGATTCCAGAAGATAATCATTGGATTGATACACGCACACTGCTCATACTCGCATATTTCTTTTTGATCTTTTATTTTGGTGTCCGCAAGATTAACGAAAAGTATAGCAGCATAATAGGTCTGTTGAACAAACTTGCTTCTGAACATTTGCGTTTGAGAAACCAAACTGAACCATGCAACGTTTCTACATAGTAAGATAGGATGATGCTTCAGTGCTCATTACATAGTACCATTGATTTAGATTTATTGTTGCAACTAGACCATTGCATCAGTAGTAATTCGTTTCATTTTTTTGTGCCGACAACCTTTCTTTCCATCTGAAATGAGAGCCGAGACCGCCTTTGCCTTAAAAACCTAGTAGCATCTACTGCATATCAGATATGATTTTTGTTTAATCCCTATGCTAATGTTGTGTGCCTCTTGTTTTCTTTTCGGGCAGGCATCTTTGACATATAAGGATATGGTTGATATGTATGACAGTTTGAATATGTTGGTTTTTTCCCTCATCCTTTCTATATGTCGTGTTGTAGTGATACTGATACATGAACGGAAATTCCCTACCGGATGAAGCACCTTTTACTGGGCACAAGTAACATTTTTACAACTGAACATGTGCCCCATATACATTGTTGCAATTGACTTAGTTTTTCTGTTGCAACCGACATGTGTCATCAGTTGCAATTTGAGGTAATTTGACTTGTTTTTTTATCAGAGCTCAACTTATTCATATATGTCGCAAATGTGCCATATACATAACAATAGTTGTTTTAGTATTTTTTTGCAACTAGTCCATGGCACCAATGGTAATTCGATTCACTTTGACTTTTTTTTATCGGAGCTCAACTCACACTTTCATATGTGTTGGAACTGTGCAGCTATAAATAGTAATGATTTATTTAGATTTGTTGTTTGCAACTTGCCATTGTATCATGGCAATTAATTTTAGTTTGATTTATTTTTTATCCGAGCTCAACCCACACACTCATATAGTCCTATGTTCCAACTGTGCCCACACACTCACAGTAATTGGTTAAGATTTTTTGTTGCAACTAGACCATTGAATCAGTGGCAATTCATTTCACTTTGACTTATTTTTTTATCGGAGCTCAACCTACACACTCATATGTGTTCCAACTGTGAATATATACATAGTAGTAATTGGTTTAGATTAATTGTTGCAACTACACCATTGCATCAATGTCAATTCGTTTCATTTTTCATCAGAATTTTAGCAAAAACACACCCGTTTCTCGTGTTGTAACAAGGTGGCCCATTGCATCAGTGGCAATCGATTTTACTTTGATTTATTTTTACTGGAGCTCAACCCACACACTTATATTTATTTTTACTGGAGCTCAACCCACACACTTATACTTATATACATTGTAGTAATTGGTTTAGATCAATTGTTGCAATTAGACCATTGCTCCATTGGTAATTTGTTTTATTTTTTATGCGGACAACATTTCTTTTTCCTCTAAAATGAGAGATGAGACCATCTACCTTTTTTCCTCCAAAAACCTAGCCAGTAGCATTTAATGCATACAGGTATGATTTTTTTAATACCTATGCTACTGTCATGTGCCTCTTGTTTTCTTATTGGGTAGGCATCTTTGACATGCCAGCATATGGCCAATAGCATCTAGTTAATGCATATCAGGTATGATTTTTTAATACCTATGCTACTGTTGCATGCCTCTTGTTTTCCTATGGGAGTAGGCATCTTTGACATGCCAGGATGTGATTAATTATCTACGTCAGTTTGAATATGTGAGTTTTCTCTCTCATCTTTTCAATCTGTCATGTTGTAGTGATACATGAAAGGAAATTCCCTACCGGACGAAGCACCTTTTATTGGGGCACAAGTAACGCGAGCACGCGTGGATCGATTCGGTGAGCAGGCCAGGGCGCGCGTGGCCCGCAGGATAGGAGCAGGCCCCAGCGGATAGTCACGGATCAGTCGACATTCATACTCCTGTGATTTCTCTGAAATCGAGAAGAATGAGCTGCCGAGAAGGTAATCAATCTCTCTCAGTTACTGTGGTAATTTAGTCATTGGGTTATTTTTTATTAGACTGCTAATCAGATGCCTATTAGTGTTGCAAATGCTCTGCACCTCGTGTTGTTATTTGCGCCGATGTGTGTTTTATCATGATTAGCTATTAGTGGTTATTTTTTCTTTCCTGGCGGCAACCCAGTTGCGTGTAGTGTTGCAAATGCACGGCATCATAGGTTGCAATCCGATGGACACATGTGATGATTTAGTAATTGGGGGGGTTCTTTGCATCTGCAAAATTCAAATGTACATTGGTTAATTTATTTTCTTTTATTCAGCAACTCATTTCAACTAATATGATGCTTTTTTTCCTTTTTCTACCACATTAGGCCCCTCCCATTTGCGAGCACACTCGCGAACCACGACGTGCTGTTGGAAAGAGGAGGGCTTCGTTAACTCCTGTCAAAGATCGACGGTGCTAGGTAAGCTTCTGATACCCAAGGGAAAGTTGACCAGGTTGTAACTGAGCCCCACCCATTGTTGCAATTATAGCGTCCGTCAACTTGCAATTAATGTTGTGACTATATTTTTTCAGGAAAATACAGACCAGGGGTCAGGCGGTGACGGCGATGCAAATCAGATTGAGCAGGATCAAACCAGTTAGTGTGTTTGAAAAGTTCGCCCATTCTATTAACTAATTGCTGTGTCATTTTGCAACTACACACACCCTCTCTATTTTTCTTTTTTCACACATTTTTTTATATCCTGACATGCAATTGCTGTCCCCTTAGAGTTGCAACCACAACATTCAAAGTGTTGCAATTATATCCATTTTCAAGGAAATACATTGCAGGGATCCAAGGATCAGGACACATTAGTAGTTATAATTTTTTCTGTTGAAGCTCAAACCACACTCATGCGTTGCAATTGTGCCTATATACACAATATTAATTTTCTTAGATTTATTACAGCAGCCAAACCAATGCATCAGTGGCAATTTGTTTTGTTTTTAATCAAAGTTTTAGCAAAAACACCCCCATTACTCATGTTGGGACTCATCTGTTGATTAGTAGTAATTTGTTTGAAAGTTGTGTTGCAACTGCCCATGCAACATGATGCAATTGGCTCTATTTTTTTACCTCTTTAACTTTTTTTAACAACTCATAAAACTGCATGTGCTACCAACTATATGTTAATTTTTTTCTATACATGCAGACGCTACATGCTGAAACCGATGCCACTGTTAAACTAGGGAGGACCTAGCAACCACCAACATGAACAACCTAAATTTCAGCGGATGGAGCTGTTGTACCTGAGCATTTTTCATTTTCAATTTGCTCTGGAAGAATCATTTACATGAATTGCTTCTAAAGTTGGTCAACATTTGCGAGAGCAATTGCTATCAGGAAGTCATGCTGCTTCAGATTTTTTGCCAAATTCTTCAGTGTAATTTTGATGGATTGTTATGGAAACTGTAATTGGGTTATCATCCTAGTTGTAACCGTGTTAGTGTCTTTGTTGCAATTGGAGGACCAATCAATTGCAATTGCTTCGGTTGTAACTAAATTAGTGTCCCGATTGCAATTGTGATGACGTGTGTAGCTACCTTATTATCTTAGTTGTAACTGGGGTATTATCCAAGTTGCAATTTGCAGGACCCCAACCAATCGCAAGTGCTCCATATTATTTCACTAATTTACATATGTGATGGTGTGTAACTAGCTTGTTATCTTAGCTGTAACAGGACTACTATCCGAGTTGCAATTTGCAAAACCCTGACCAATTGCAATTACTCTATATTATTGCATTAACTTACATTTAAGTCTAGTTGTAATTGTCACTAGATCGATGCAACTAGATCAGTACTATTGGTTGCAATCAGTTAAGGACTCTTGTCGCAATTGGCTTAATTTGCAACCAGTTAAGTCTGGTTGAAATTTATCACTAGGTGCTTCCTGGTGTAGTTGAATTTTTTTTCTCCAGGAATGAATAAATAATCTAGGCTAGTGTCGACCACATGGTTTGGATTTCTTTTTTTTAGAATTCATTGTTTGGATTAATTAATTTAGATTTATTTTAGCAACTGGCCCATAGCACATGTTGTAATTTGGTTTAATTTGACTTATTTCTTTAACAGAGCTCAACCGACGTATTTTTTTTGTGCCCATACATATAGTAGTAATTATTTTATTAGATTTGTTGTAACTGGCTCATGGTTCCGGTGGTAATTCGGTTCACTTTTACTTTTCTTTTATTATCGGATCTCAATCGACAAACACATCGTAGAAATTGATTTAGATTTATTATTGTAATAGATCCATGGCACAAGTTGCAATTCGGTTTAATTTGAATTATTTTTTGTCGGTGCTCAACCGACGTACCCATGACTGATAAGAGGACCAAGTAACAAATCCTAGCAGTCATACACCAGATGGCTTTTATTTTCAACGGAAGACCAGCTGTTGACCCCATCTGACCAATAGCTAAAAGCTTCACTGTTTCCCGTACTTATTTTTTTTAAAAAAATTCTCGTACTTATCCTCTCTCTCTCTTAGTCTTGCACTGCATCGTTCTCTCTCTGCTACTTCTCTGTCTTGTTCAGATCCAAATCGAAGGAGGGTGCGGAAGCACGCAGGCAGAGCAGCAGCAGGTCCCTCCACCGACGCCGCTGTGCCGTATGGTCCCTCACCACGCCGGCAAAAACTCCCACCTCCAGCCTCCCCTGGCTGGCCGTCCAACTCGCCACCAGCGGCACGGCAGCCGGCGGAGCTCGACTCACAGCGGCGTGCTACCTCCCGTGGGGGGCATGGCAGCTGGTGGCGCGGGGCGTGCGAGCCCCTGGCGCGGAGGCCGTCGGCAGCTCCGAGGCCGACGTCACTGCGGCGGCGCTAGCGAGCAAAGCGGCGGCTTAGCAGTGGTGGCTGGCGCACCAGGCTGCCAGCAGCGGGGGCTGCGGGACGAGATATTTTTTTCTTTGGAAAAAAGAAAAGCGGGTGGGCCGTGGTGTTTGCGCCATTGCGGGGGCCAAGCGCGCGACTCAGGCGCGTGGCTTACGTAACGAATCTGGTTCACCAGGATCTGTGTATTTGCTGTAACAAATGCACCTTGTTGCATACCCGACCCTCCGTCCCTTCCGCGTGCCCTGCGCGCGCCAGGCCTCCCCGTCCGGTTTTTTCTTCTTTCGTGGACCGGCGGCCCCGGCACATATCTGGTTTTTTTTCTTCGGTTTTTTCATCACAGCAAAAACGATCTGGTTTTTTTCTTCCTTGGAGTCCGCGTGACTGGTGTGTGCCGAACGTGGCAAGGGTGGGCTCATTATGGACCTTGGTTTTGATGGTTTTGTTATACCTCAGTTCTCTTATTTGTTTTTTATTTTATTCTGACACTTTAGTATTTGACTATATGTTTACAATCTAAGATTTTTCTCTCTCCTGCCGAGAATAGTATTTGAAGACAACGATGGTACACTAGATTGAAATCAATTGAGCTGTGCCATTATGTGGCCATCTGTCACACAACATGAGTTTCCGTTGGAGTTTTTGTTTATTCATGTTTCGGAAAGAAGTGACGAAACCACTAAAAAAGTGTCCCAATACAAAGACTACGATCTGTGTAGCCGCAATAGTTAATACTAAAAACATAAGGTATGCCACTCGTATTCATATATGTGTTGCTGGGACAGTAAATAGAGCAACAATTGTACAAAAGGTAGTGGCACTAGAATATTTTCGATAGGGCCATGCAATTAAGGATTACAAAGTAAATAGTAAATATAATTTATTCACTAACTGCTAATCTGCTTCAAGAACAATGTTGTCCATGGTGACAAAAAAAAAGAAAGAATGATGCACAGAGGATCAAAAATATTTTTTCAGCTGCATCTGAGGTTACGTAGGGTGAAAATAAAGATATATCTTCAGTTTCCTCTGAAGCCAAAGATCTTATCATAGCTCAACGCCTCATCCTGAATACTAGGTTGCCTGAAAAGCTAACGATGTTGCGATTTTTGTGTCTTCATCTAGGTTCAGGCGTCGCACCTGCGGCTCGCTCGTTCCTGGTTCCCCCTGCCGTTGAAGCTGCATGACGTCCAGACCTGCACAAAGATCCAAGCAAAATTGGCATCATCCTTATGACGGAAAAGAATCAAGATTTAGGTTTCTAATCTAGACACATGATAGTTAGTTATACATTCGTGGGGATTGAAGCAAGCTATAGGAAATGGCAGGATATCTGACCAAAAAAGGTCCTTTCTGGCATTGCAAAAATCATGTTGGAAACAACAGAGTATAGGAACACCATAAAAAAATAGTTAGGAGGGAGAAGCAAGTCTGTTTGTACTTTTGTACCAAGCATGAAATAGCTGCTGACTTAGGACTTAGTCGGTGAATTAATCACTCCAGATTAGCAGGATAAGTGCAAGAAAAATTGATGTTGACA
Organism: Cenchrus fungigraminus; assembly: GCA_036936925.1. Lineage (NCBI taxonomy): Eukaryota > Viridiplantae > Streptophyta > Magnoliopsida > Poales > Poaceae > Cenchrus > Cenchrus fungigraminus. The sequence continues at coordinate 59,026,062 of CM072770.1, read as the reverse complement.
CTAGAATACTTGATATACATGGTCAAGCTAATTAATCAATAACAAACTTGTACTTTCCATATATCAGTTCAGGTATAGACACCCCCACTAGCAATCGTCCTGAAACAAGACTGGAGACGCAAGCAGCCCAAATCACATCTGAAGAAACAAGCAGCTATATGTTCAGATTTTTTGCTTTCAGAGATACAAAGGTGTGTTTTGAGAAAAAGTGTAATACAAGCCGTCCAAGTAGCAACCCAGAGATGCAGATGTGCCTTCTAAAAAATTGCCATCTAAAAGCATAACGAAAAATACTACCTAGTTTAGCACTACAGCAACCATGTTTAATTCTAAATCAATCTGTAAAAATCATCTCACAAGTTCTTGAACCAACCATGCTTAATTCTAAATCAATCTGTAAAAATCATCTCACAGGTTCTTGAACCAACCATGCAGAGGCAACCAGCTAGTTGTGATGAAATCAGCTGCAGCCTCCCAAAAAATAGTTACATACTAAATGCAGTGAAGTTCCTTATGTGTCAGTAACATTATTGCAAGATGACAATTCGTCTAGAATTCAGAGATGAAATCAAGGTAAACAAAAACACTAGATGCATTCAGTTCATTGGTTACTGATCATAAGGAATTTTAAGATTGGAAAAGCAAAGTTCATTGGGACAATTACAGGGCTAACAACAATGAAACCTGGCTACCAACCAGATCAGTGTCAATCCTGACAAATCGTAATCATACAAGAGAACTTTTAAATATTAATCCATGATACTGATCATGTACAAACCAATTTACAATAGTAAACTTGCTAGTCAGACACTATGAAGTTTGAATATTGAAATGTGTGTGCACCTTATCGAAAGAAAAGGAAGGAGTAGTAGTTTTCCTTAAAGAAACCGAAGTAACATAACATGTAAATTGTATCAATCAATCTGCCCTCATGTCTGCTTCAATATTTTTCATAAGAATGCATGCAATTACACAAGGGAACTCACCATCTCGTTAATTAGCATGCAACAACAATATAGACTCAACTCCATGCACAAAGCAGCGGCCAATTTCATGGCTGCAACAGTAGCTCATACCTCATCATGAGAAAAGATAGCTTCATGCTCATGCTTGGCCCCTGCCGGCCTGCCCCATGACAGCCCTTTTAACCTATATATCCAGGGATGCCCTTTGTGATAGCCCCCTGCTACGTCCACCAGATCCTTCCACATCTGCACCCCAACACAACAAATCCATACCGATAGCTCATCAGAGTCAGTTCTGCAAAAAACAATGGATATGCAGAGGAAGCCAAGGGCGGTGAACGAAGTGGGGATTTTTCACGAATCGAATGGGGATCTTGTGCCAATGATAAGATAGTTAGGCTTAGCTGAATTGATTAACGACCCATCTGATCTCCCTTGCGCAGAGCAGGTTAGGGTCGCTCGATTACCTGTTGTCGGGATCTGAACTATCGCAAGCCCCGGCCCCGGCCCCGGACCCGGCCGTTCGCTGCAGAAGCTATGCCGGACTGTTGGGAAGGGGCAGCGGAGGTCACTATGCACGAGCAGAAAGGTAAAACATCGCTGTAGGTGGAGGCTTTACCGTGGATCCATGGCGCCGCCGCGAGAAGAAGCTCCCGCAGTCCACCACTGGTCATGGAGCGCGCCACCTATAAGGGCTAGAGGCGGCGGAGGCCGCTGGGAGGGGCTCCGCGTTCGTCCCCGATGCGAGCTGGATCAGGAGGAGGCGGGCGTGTGGCCGGGGGCGGCGGCGACGGGAACAAGGAGCAAGAGGACAGGGGGCCGTGGAGGGTGGCGGCGGGACGCAGGACGACGGGGGGCGTGAGGGGCGGCGGCGGCGGCGGCGGAACGAAGTGGGGTCGGGAGCGGGAGGGCGGCGACGGGATAGGTGTGCAGACGGGGGAGGTGGGGTGGGGCGGGGGGTTGAACCGAGCAGGTTCGGGAACTAACGCAGTTTTTTTTCGAGCCACGATGTGGAGCCGCATGTGGGAGGACCGGAAAAAAAAACCAACCGAAGGGAGAAGACGGGGATCGGGTGGCGCCGGGGCAGGTGGCTGGCTCGGGTATGGAATAGTTATTTCATATCCAGGGTATAGAATATATATATATATCGGTAGTGTATATTCATCACGTTGGGTGTTGAATATTATTCAGCACTCCTAACGGAACAACAACTTTCCGTCCAAAGCTGTTAAAAACTCTATAACCGTAATTAGTTTCGATATTTTACTCCGTTGGCCACTCATGTGCATTATGGAATCAAATTAATTAGCTTAATCAACTCTGCATGCATACATGCACGGCTCAGAAAATTAATTAGGAATTCAAGTCTCTGTAGTATAAAGGTACATAACATGCATGTCTCTCCTTCATTTGTCTCTCTTTCTCTTCCTCCATTTTTTTTCTCATCACTTGAGTACTCTAATCAGTGTAGAGGCAACAACCGGCGGTAGTGGTCAGCACCGGCAGTGATGGGGCTCCAATTGGTGGGGAGCAGCGATGCGGGATGTTCTTCATCTCCAATTCATTCATGGAGGTAATTTGGATCCAATTTTTCTATTGCAAAATTTGGTTTATTTTACCATGGAGCTGAGATTATGTTTCGATCCATGTGGTAAGCAGCCATGGAGGGAGGCCAGGAAGCTTTTCCATGGGGTAAGACAAAGCTCGAGCACGCACACGATCGACTTCCTCCCCGACTGCTTGCGGGCATCCTACTACCCGCAACAGCGGAACGAACCAACCTTGCGATACAATCCTCTCCATAATAATGTCTATGAAAAATATTTCTTTAGATTATTTTACATGAAGATTACTTCTTCATGCCTAAAAAGTGAAAAACACTTCTTCATGCATGTAATGTTTTACTATGAGTTACTCAAGTTTTGATTGTGCTCATATAATAGTTACTACTTGTAGGAATGTTTTTATTTCCTTGGTTGTTGATTGAATACATGGATTTTTCTTTTTATGGTTGTCATTCGAAATTGTTTTATATTTTTTTGACTAGACATACTTTGGTTTCTTGGATGCTATTTTTATTTAGAAAATACTCCCAAGGTCGAGAAATTACTCCTCTTGTCATAATTTGATTTCTTGCCATTTAGAAAATATGAACAGAGTTATCGTTCACCTACATATAAGGAATAATGTTTTTTGACTGGAGAAGTAATTTTGCATAACTATAAGTATTAACGTTTGTGTAATTCATAAATTCCATTGTCATGAATATTAACTCCTATACATCTTATGAAAGTAAATAATACAAAAGAGGAATAACACTGAGGTCCACCAAACTTTGTATGACGATAATTTTCTCCTTTTTCAATCACGAGGAGTAAAAACGGATGCCTACAGGGGTTCATATGACTATTTATTCCTTTTCATTAAAGAGGAGTAACAAATGGAAGATTTCACCTTTTAATGTTAGGGGAAATTTTCCTTTTGTATTCGTTGCATGCATTCTGCCGCTTAGCCACGCCAGACATTTCTAATAATTCGCACCATGCAAGCAGTAATTTCTGTGATCCCAAAAGCTTCTACAAGAATACAAATCTGTTATTTTAACATGTTCCAATGAATAAATGAGTAATTTTCAATGACAAAATTACTTCTTCCTCTCTTATGCTGGTTAGGCTCGGGAGTCTGGACGATATGCTAGGCACGTGTAACCAACTCAGTCATGCCCCTTTCCGGCTATTAGCACAAATAAAGAAAATAAGCAAAGAGAGATTTCGACCCTCCATAGTTATCTCCGCATTTAGTTAGTTGGAGCAAATCTAGGAAAGAGATCACCTTTCCTTTGCATGCGAATGGAAATATTCGTCGGAATATTTTTTTCAACTGCTTGAACTTTAGAGCTTAAGACGGTGGCCCGCTGCCGGCGCCACCCACCACGGTAAACTAGTTATGTGCATGTGCACAATCTAAGCATAATTATTAATTGTCCAAGACAATCTTCATATTACTCTAATCCTATAATTACTCTCTCACCATTGCAGCATGCACTACACGAAGGGCTCATGCTTGCAGGCAGACTACCCTGCATACTACGGAAACTGATGTGCCTAAAGCCATCATGCATTTGACAGCAAAGCTTGCATGGGGTAATCTTCATGAAGAATAATGAAAATTATCACTGCAAGTAATTAGCTGGAGAAAATCAAGCATCTTTGACTTGAAAAATAATGATAATTATCACCACACACGTAATCAATTGGAGAGCATCCATGGCTTGGTGCCTTATATGCGATGCATGCATGTTCCAGCTAATAATGTGTAAACACCCTTAATTTTTGCATTTGATGTGTCGTGATCTGCTAGCCTGCACTCCATGCTTGAGCTAATTACATGGCCGGATGCCCCTAGACACACCATGACACCAACCGCCACTAACTATTCAACAGTGGAAACAAATATCAAGTAGCGAGGTACGAAGCAGTAAAAATTTCAGCCCAAAACCACCCGATGCAACCTGAGATTGCACCTGGGACCTGCTTTTTACCGCTTGGGAACTGAGAGAGTAATTCGAACAAATTGGCACAGGGCATTAACTACATATCCTTAATTTTTTCACTATCGTACATGCATGTCAACTTAACAACACCCTGGAATTTCTCTCGCTTTAACCACTTGTTTGAACATATGCCATGCGAGTGGTTTATTGTCTTGCATGTGATGGTCCGGTTCACAAACGAATCGATTTACTTTTGTAATCATTGAATGCAATCTACCGCTCCACCATGCCTGACAGTTTTACTACTCCGGAGTACTCGTGAGTACTCGCTCCACCATGTCGAAGACTCGAGAGATGTAAAATCAGATGCAAAATCATGTGCGTGTAGGTGATATTTGATTTTTACTGCCTGAGATATAAACAAATTAACTACATGATCATAAGGGTTCATCGGAGCTTCTTCGGTGGGCAGCGGCGGCGTCGGGCCGTCGTGGAACCCCCCAACATGGTTCAGGCAAATCCGTTGGAAGTAAAAAAAACATGCTGAAAAACAGATTCGAGAAATCACCTACATCTGATTTTACTCCCTAGGATTGAGAAAGAAGTAATTTTATGATTACCCTACCTTACCAGAGTTCCGTCCATGCAAACGGCGGGTGCTAAATAATATTCACCACACAGCGTGGTGAATATCCATGTCCTATATATATATATATATATATATATATATATATATATATATATATATATATATATATATATATATATATATATATATATATATATATATATATATATATATATATATATATATTACCACCTTCTCCCGTGCGGCCGTGCCACCTCCCTGCTCATTCTTCCGATACTGTCTCCGTTCGACGCTGGCGCGTGGCGCGGCCAAAACCGCCATACTCCATCAGCGGCAAGCAGCTGCGTGGCAGCCGTGCGCCTGGCCGCCTGTCTCCCTTTTCTTCTCTTTGTTCGGCTGACTGATTCAAGTTTGGGAACTGTTGCAGAGTTCTTCCGTACAAATTTTTGACTGACAGTTAACCACCCAAACAGCAGCTAGATTCATTCTTTGAACTCAAGTTTAAATAAGCAAACCTTTTTGTCCTTGCTGAACAACTACTGTCAAATGTCGACCAAGTCACATTCCAACTTCCTATTTTTGCATTGACATTTGTATAGGAAAAGGCATACAAACTTCAAAAGTAATGCTTATAATGTATGTAGACATTAATAGCATATTATCCTAATCACCAATACATTTTTATTAATTGATCGTAGCTTTTAAATTAAAACTAATCACGCCGTGGAGGCACGCGGCAGTCTCTAGTGAATTTAATGGTGGTATATTATGCTATCGCTAGGTCGATCGAGTTTGGTTCATATGAAATGTATCATGCTTTGAAACTACGCTCTGGTTTCCACCTCAGATATCTAGTGCCGGGGATTGGACTCCCAAAGCCATGCTTATAGTTATATGGTTGCTTATGAGCACGGTGGGGTTTGATATTGTTCATTGCCTCATTATTATAGAACATTAGATTCGTAAGGAGACGGCTGCAGCACCACTGGTTTGCTGTAATAAAATCAGATTTCATCAGATCTCAAGACATAAAAAGAACACAATGTAGTGACTTCAATCTTAAAAGAACAAAATTACCGAGGAAATAACCATTAGCACCAGGTCCAAACCTTTCTTTAAAATACCGGTTGTGCAACCGGAACTTCGGTACTAAAGGGGTGTATTAAGTACTGTGGTCTCTTCAACCGGTATTAATTCATCTTGTTGAGAGAAAAGTGTGGATTGATTGTATTGATTAGAGAGGGGGGACCCCTGTATTTATATATATACAAGCCCAAAGGGCATGAAGGTGTCCATTCGGGAAGGACAAGCCCCTTCCTGGATGCCCCTTCGCTGACTTGTCATTAGTAGTTGCTAATGACGTCATTAACTAATGACTAACTAAGTAATGTAATTGATCACTAATAAATGTGTTTCACAACACTCCCCCTTGATCAATTGCTCCATGTGATCTTGATGTAATTCTTCTTCAATCATCCTTGGATATTATCTTGTAAAACTCCTCTAAAAACCCTATGGGAAAAATATTGAGGAGAAACCAACTTGTATGTGTATATGCCATTAAAACTCTTTTAAAACCCAGTGGGAAAATATAAGGAGAAAATGATATGACATTTTAGATTATTGTCTCATTGATAACTTATATGAGAAAACCATGAAAGGAAAACTCATAAATAAGTTTAAATATTAATAATGTTATGATGTGAGGTTCATGTTTGAATAACCTTCTCTAAAACCCAATGGGAAAAAATATGAGAAGGGATTCTATATCTTCTTCTTAAAAACTCTTGCGGAGAAAACAGAAGATATGACATAGAATATGTCTTGAAAACCACCCTTAAAACCTTAGTGGAAAAATTAGGTGATATGCGATATGTTCTTGTATTGATATTGCCTCATTAAAACCTTTTATGAGAAACCTTGTAAGGAAAACTCATATAGGAAAAAGAGTACAATATTCATAATCAGATGATTATGTATAGGTTTATATCAAAGGAATGTCTCCCCCTGATTCTTGCAAATCTTTGAGTTGTCTCATACCTATTCCAAAAACATATTTCTGGAATAATATTGTTGGTAAGGACATTGTGAATAAATCTGTAAGATTATCACATGATTTGGTTTGCAAGATTTCTATCTCATCTTTCTTTTGTAATTGATGAGGATATCTCCTCTTGAACCTTGCAAAATTTTAAGTTGTCACTCACCTCTTACCACGAATACCATTCTACGATGTAGTAGTGGATAAGCACATTAGTGAGTGCCTTTTGCAAGATATTTATTCTCTCATTTTGTAAAAATGAGGATAAACATTTTGATCAATACAAGATGCATTATCATTTATGGATAATGTTAGTGATTATATGGAATCACATTTTATCATCCATTAAAGTCAAGCATATGAATATGATGCTTTAGAATGATATATAAAAGTTTATGTTGTGGTGTCCATTATGATGACTACCATGAAACTTTATTATTTGTATCAGTCTATGATCTGGCAATATACATGGGGATCAGTTAGCCAGCATCTTGATATCCTACTTGGTCAAGTCTTGAAATAATAATCAAGACATTTAAGTACCATTTGATATCTATGGATATCGTTTTTTGACTCCCACCAGTTTGGTGTTGTTGGAGTTGCAATATAGCAAGGTATCTACAACTGCAATATTAAGCATGTTGTAATTTGTATGATACACAAGCACTTTGTTGGCACTAAATTCATTATCCCAGGGTCTAAATGGATATTGATCTATTTTTAGGGATTGAATGACCATGAGTATTTATGGATATGCTTGTCCAATATTATTTGAATATTGGTACATGTTATCAATTGAATATTGATAAACTGATATGTATCTGCACAAGTTGTAAACTTGAGCATAGTTTGGTTTTACCAAAATTTCCATCTCAAATTCCGTCATGAAATTATTGCTTGTTTGTTTATGTGTGTTAAAGATGATGATGGAAAATCCAAGTTGGATTTATTTATGAACACACATGCAACCATAGTGATTGGAGTAATCCTTCTATGGAAGATACTCTCTTAGTCAGTTGTACCACAATCAACTTGACTATTTCAAGTTATGGAGTGACTTGAATGATACACAATATATGTTGCGATTTATATTTAGATGTAGAATATGGAATAAGTCGAAGACTTGTATATCCAAATCTGCCAATGATAAAGTATAGGAACATAATTTTCACATATACCATAAGGGTATGCTGCTCGGTCTCTGCATGAAACCATTGCTACAATATCTCATTATATCACCACCTTGCTTTCATAAAGAATGCATTTGTGAGAAGATGGCATTACTGTGGTAAATACCTCTTACTAGTGAATGAGATAAATTCTCCATAATTGCCACCTTTTTATTTGACCCAATTTGAGTGTTGATACACTCTGCCTAGGACTTTTGGTCTGGATCCAGTTTAAGGTGTATAGCAATTTTCAGGATTATATGTCGACATTTTGTAGTCTTTGTATTATTGATTCGATAGAACCAATATAGCATGTGAAATATTAATACTTTAGAACTCTTATCTCATTTCCCAAGATGATAGAGTTAGGATGTTCCAATGATGCCTCAGTGCCTAAATTTATGTGCACATGTACTGGGCTTTTGAATGTTAAACATTCATAGGCTTTGGATTTTCAATTATCCATAAAGTGTCTAACAACATGCATGATGTTGATTTGCATTTACTATTTTAGAGGATATCTCCCCCTGTTTCCGCGGATGCTTATTAACAAGCTTCATCCGAGTGACCATACTTCTCCTCCTCTTATTTTAATTTGGGAGTTGAGTGATCTTGTTAGATTTCCACTCTTTTCTGGCACAATAGTTGTAGGGATTGAATAAGATGACACTTTTGATAAGTAAATGCATTTGGCAGTATATTTGTAATATATTACAAATATAAGATGTTCTAAACTGATGGTTCAGATATTCTTTTGTGTGTACGTGGATGTGAGGATTGAATGTCATGTGTAACACTCATTTTGTATTCCTGGCATTCTATATGTGGTATTAATCTCCCCCTAATGCCTGGAATTATCCTCATAGTGTGATCAACATACGGGCTTTTGTGTAAATCCCCATAGAGACCTAAGGTATTATATGAATGACGGAAAATACCTTTTATGTAGGTCCCTAATGCCCATGATGTATGTTGTGAGGTGGTGATATCGGTATGTGTAGAACATAACCGACACGCAAATGGGAAATATTTGGCTGTGGCCAAGTTTTCACGTACTAACTGCAACGGAGGGAGCCGTATGATTGCAGCTTGATGAATGTAAAATATGTGGTGTGTAAATCCACATATTACCGACTTGATGTTGATATATTGAATTCTATTTTGGTGGTCATACAAATAAGTTATCTCAATAAGAGATTCAATTAAGCCATAATTGATATGCACAAGTGATATAGTTCTCAAAACCAAATATTCCATATGAATGAATGGATGTCATCCTGCGTCCAGGAAAATTTTGCTCAAAGTTGAAAACTAGAGCAATTAATTTGGTAATTTGCTATGCCTTATGATCAGTAAGGGACACAAATGGAACTATTCATAAATGACTTTATGAGCACTTGATAGTGCTTAGATAATCCATAAATGCCTGAATATGCCAACTTATCTTGAATGCATTCAAGAATTTGTGTGGCTTATTGTTTAGAATTTTAAGGTAAGAGGTCCTTAAAATTAATTCTCAAGTGACACATGCGGTGCACAAAATCTGAGGATTTTGAGAATGTATGCTATGACCAATAGAATTGATAATAATTTTTCTTATCATCCATGAGTTAGGATGACCAAGGCTATGATGCCAATTCTTGATATAATCAAGATTGAAAAATTATTTGATACGCAACATGTCATACGGGATTTATGTATGTAAATATAATATGTCCCAGATGATATGAAAGGAACTTTGTGAATATTGAATTTTCTTATCCATTTGACCAAGTTGAGTGTGATTTTTCATCATTATCATTGGTAATGTGTTTCAGTATGAAACCATATACAAATGGATGTCACGAAATTGGGGGTATTTGTAGAATACATGAGTGCGTCTACAATAAATAATTGAATACCCATGAGGAGAGTAAATCTCTCACAATTGTGATAGCGGTGATCCACTAAATGGAATTCCTTTTCTTTCTGGGCAAATGTAGTATAATATTGAGCTAATGATAATTTCATGAATTTATATGGAAACATATAGAGATCTAATTTATTAATTTATTGAAGTGCACTTCAAATTGATCTCCTTGAATTCGCTTTCCTCCACTGGGGTGGAGGTTTTGTTTGAACCAAATATTTTATTTGAAAATCATGTGTACATGAATGTACAACCACACTATAGACAAACTTGAGATTAGTCATTATGGTCACTTGATTTGAAGGAAAGTGACATTTTATAGATGAGATCCGTTGTGTTGTAAATACCATGAACGAAAAGTTCTATTCTTTGTTGATAACTCTACGAGGAGTTCAAAGAAATATATGGATCTTGTTCCTATGGTTACTCAGATTTGTAAAATCTGAAGAGGAAATTTAGTAACACCAAACGTGTATGTGTGGTAATTCAATTATGAATTGTATTGGGTACTTCTTTAAAGTAGAAAACTATGGTGGCTTGCATGCCATGAATCTCCTAATGATATCGTTGATATCATGTACCCAAATAAGATAGTAAACTCAATCCAATGCGAATTCAAAAATTTCCATTTTGGAAACATTAGTCATGTCCTACATGAGTTGATCATGTATTTGAATGAATTTACTCGATGAGTAAATTATATAGCATGAAATATATTGTAGTGCAAAAATTATGTAAATCAAGTTGATACTTGATTATAAGTGGACTATTCTTATAATTGACAAGCGACAGAAGTCGTTGCATATGCTTTTGGATTCTATTCTTGTGAGAATAAATGATCTGATGATCATTACTAAAACATACTCTCTTTATATATGATAGAGTATTGTCAATAAAATACATTGCACTTTTTCTGCTATTTGTTTAAGCCAAAATTTATGCTTAAATTTTGATTCCAAGATGAGTCTTGAATAATTCTATATAAAATCATGTATATTCAAATTGCGATTTGAATTACAATTAGTGTGAACCTCATTCTTGATGTACGATGAAATCGTTACTGTCGAGTATGACTCGATCATCACATACTAGTGAGTTAACACATCAAAATATAATCACCAGTATGGTGTAAAATTTGAAGTGGTGGACGAGGAACTCGTTGCTATAGGCATAATTTGCATGATTGTAATAAATACCTTAGACTCCACGTATTTGTGTTACACTAGTAATACTAGGAGGTCATTTAGTGTTATTCATGTTTTACACCCTATGTTATAATTATGCAAAAAAATAGTGAAGGCAAGATGATTCTTGCACCAAAATGTTAATTTACCGAGGTAAATTTGTGTTGTAACATAAGCAAAACAATGAATGTAAGATAATTCTTACAAAATTAAGGTATAGAACATTTTAATTCCTGTAGGAATAATTTGACTTGATAGTCATTAATAGTTTGTCCATATATATGAAATTTGGATATACACTTTGAAGGTATTCATCATAAAGATGTAAACCTCTTAGTGATGAGCAAAAGTTGCCTAAAAGCGCGGATTTCAAGGCCAATAAGCTTTTAAAAAGAACTTATCGCAGCCATCCCCTATGTCACATCACATTGTGTTGTTCCCGAATCATATGTATAGGCCTCAATTTTAATTTTGCTTTATGTTCTACTTGATGTAGAAAATTTGATTAAGCATTAATCATGCAAATGAAATTAAATTGCATATGTAAGAATTGTTCTAACACCAATAAGATGATCTGCGGATCATAAAATGCACAATTACTACGGTAATATTAGCATCCAAATTACATATGTGCAAATACCGGAGGGTACTAATCACAATGTGCTTGACAATACACTATCACAGAACAATTCAGGGTCTAAAACGTAAATATACAGAATTGATAATTCTGAAAATGTAACTTCGGGGAGGTAAACTGAACTTTGCGAAGGTTGGAGGGGGTATAGTGGACCTCTTGAGCTTGGAGGAGTAATCCGGCTTGAATGGGCCGGCCTGTTGGCAGCCCATGTTGGCCTGAGGGCCTGGTGCCGGCCTGCTGCGGCCCAAGGTGGCCCACCGTGGGAGGCCCGTATAAAGGGGTGAGGGGGTGGGCGGTTAGGGTTGCCAGCCCCCAACCATCGCCTGCCCCCGTGACCCTCCGCCGCCGCCGCTTGGATGCCGGCGCCGTTGCCGCTTGTTGAGCGCGCCGCCGGTGGGGTGGCTGACCGGAGGGCCGGCGTCCTTCAGCACGTCCACCAGCCCGCAGATCGGCGTCCTCCCCCTCTTCTTCTCCTCCTTTGCTTCGTCTTCCGCCCCCCTGGTGCTCCGGCTTGCTCCGGCCGCCGGCCATGGCAGCGCGGCGGGAGGGCTCCTCGTGGGCGGTGGTCCACGGCCGCGACGTGGCTGCGGGGGGTTCGGTCCTGCGGGATCCGGGTCTGTCAAGGAAGAAGCCGGCGCGGAGGCGCTGTTGGCTCTGTCCTTGTGGTGAAGCGAGGTGCTCCTTCTGCAGAAGCAGAGTCTGAGGATCTTGCTTGTTGTTGAGGCGTCATTGGTTTTGGTCACCGAGATATGGAGCCAACAAGGTAATGCATCGTAATTAAAGAAGAATTCTTCGATGCTTGCAGATGTTTGTTATACTCCATTAATGTAATCTTTGATTGGAAAACAAAAGAATATGTCTGTTGACACTGATCTTCACATCTTCTATTTGGCAGAATGCCGGCAATGAAGAAGTCCTGATTCTGCACCAGAGCATGGTGTGGACTGCATTGGTGAGGACATGGGCATCCAGTGACGCCCTGTAGGGAAACGCCACGTCCACAACAACCACGGCCATGGCGTCCTGCAGGACTATGGCCATGGTGTGCAAGTGCGGAACCAAATCCTAGACTTCGTCCAGGGATCCATGGCCGGCCACCGTGAAGAGTAATAAAAGAAAATAGTCTTGTAGACCAACGAAATGTAAGTCTCTAGAAGTCGTCTTACACAGTAATGGTGAGGACCTCTAGCCAGGGTTTAAAAAATCGCTACAGTAGCGGTTTTCAAATTCAACGAAACCGGACCGGTAAACCGACCATATCGAGCGGTTAGCCGAAAAGCTCGGTTTCGTAGGTACGGTTAGGGAGCGGTTACCGGTCGGTTTTAGTAGCCGAGCCGGCTCGGTTAGGCCGATTACCGCGGTAACCGACCGATTTTCCGCGGTTTTGTGAACCCTGCCTCTAGCCTCTGTTCTTCTCTTCTCGGTCGCCATGGAGAGGAACGGCAAGAAAACAGTCTTGCAAAGGGATGAAAATGGAGAAGGGAGTCCATGGTGTACCCTGTGACGATGGTGAGGCCAGTCTGGCTCTGGCCTCTGTCCGTGCCTTGTGCGCTCAGTGGAGAACCAAGTGCGTGATAACGTGTTGAGAGAAAAGTGTGGATTGATTGTATTGATCAGAGAGGGGGACCCCTGTGTTTATATACAAGCCCGAAAGGCATGAAGGTGTCCGTCCATTCGGGAAGGACAAGCCCCTCCCCGGATGCCCCTTCGGTGACATGTCATTAGTAGTTGCTAATGACGTCATTAACTAATGACTAACTAAGTAATGTAATTGATCACTAATAAATGTGTTTCACAACACATCTACCACAGTCACCCGACGTTTCTTTTTTCCTTCCCGTTTATTTTTTCTTTTCTCAATCATACGCCCTGTTCGTTTGGCTTATCAGCCACCAGCCAGCAGTACTTTTCTCTCAGAACAAATCAGCACCAGCCACCAGCTACCAGCCAAACGAACAGGCTGATAATTCTTTTCTTTTCTCAATCACAATTTTCTTACGCGCAAATAGATTTCACAATCAACAATCAGCATACAGATTTGACCACAAAAGTTACAATCACACCACATAATTTCACAAGAATTGCAATTAAAGATTCACAATAATCACAAGACGAATGTAAAATCACAAAACACATCTCATACAATACACAGCAGTCTCGCCGCTCCTCCGTCAGGCAGTCAACACACTCGCAGGGGAGGCCGCACCACCTGCTCATGTCGACCGCTCGTGTTGGCTAAGCCGCGCCTGCGGCTCCGGCCGCCGCTCCTGCTTACGAGGCTGCGCGTGCCCGCAACTCCCCAGCCGGCCGCTCCCGCTGGCCAGGCTGCACTTGCTTGATGCCCGCTGCTCCTTTCGTGGAGAGGAGAAAACGAGAAGGGGTGAGATGAGAGATGTGCATGCTGGGGATATGAGAAAGAAATAAAAGGCAGGGAGATAGGAGTGGGGGCGCGTGGGACGGTCGGAAGCTCAGGATGTGGCAGAGTGTGGGGCGACCTAAGGATTAGTACTGGAGTTTTGCACCATCCGGTACTAATTTAGGATCTTTAGTACCGGGTGGAGAAGAGGGTCACACATGCACATTAATATCGGGTGGAGGGAAACTTCAAGAGTAAAGTGCCTGGCCGGTTCTTAAACTTGTCCAGTGTTGTCACTTAGGTCCTCGTACTCTTAAAATACATTTTTGGCACTCCAAACTTGGGCTCGGGTGTCATTTAAGTCCATATACTCTCAAAGTGCAGATCTGACTTCCTAAATTTATATTCGTGTGTCATATAGATCCCTAAATATGAAATGCATTGGCATTCCACTAATATAATTAATATGATAGGATCAAATTTTATGTTTTAAAGCAAGCTATCATTTTAATTAGCATACTCCCATCGTACCAAAATAAGTGCTCATCTCGCATTCCAAGAAGTCAACAAGTTTTAAGTTTGACTGAATATATAGAACAATAATATTAACATTTGTGACTTTAAACAAGTTTGCCATGAAAATATATGATGTGAATAGGGATGAAAACGGTCGAAAAAGGTCGAACACGGAATCATAAATGTAGAAAAACGGTCGGAACGGAACGGGATTTTTCTACATTTATGAAAGTAAACTACTACAAAATAATGAAGAATGACATTAAAATTAATTGAATCTGACAACTTTTCATAATTCGGTAAAAACGGGAACAAAAGCATAATGTAGAAAAACGGTCGGAACGGAACGAGATAAAAACTGTCCGTTTTCAACCCTAGATGTGATTAATCTAATGATATTGATTTAGTATCATAATTATTAATATTTTTAATATATATTTGGTCAAACTTTAAAGTGTTTGACTGATCATAGTGTGAGATGTGCACTAAATTTATTTTAGGACAGAAGGAGTATTTTCTTGTTTTATTGTTTCTTTAGCTTCACCCATTTGTCTAGTAATATATCTTAAAAATCCTTAACTTTAGTTTACTATTGTGCGACCACAAGTTATTTAAATTTGAACAATCATCCAAGAATAATTGAGCATATCTGTCATGTGCATCTATATGATAATACCTCCAAAGTAAGAGAATATCAATCTTTCTGGATTCAGCATATTAATATTGTACACATATGGTGAGTCAAAACACATTTTATTTTATTATAGTTAAATTATGGGAGATTGGTGATCTTGCCCCTACTATGAAGTCCAATGGTGATTTTGCCCTCATTTTTAGAACTTGGTGATTTTGCCCCTTCTTTTTTCAGACGAAGTCTCCGTCTGCCCTCATTTCTAACGTGATGACCACTTAGAAAAAATAAAAGAAATTGAGAAAAGATTAAATACTATGAAAATAGACATAACTACCCCTCTATATTCCCCTCCCTCACTCGTTTCTGCTCCAACCACGAAATCGTGGCTAGGGCCGGCGCCGGCGACTGCAGGCCATCCAGGTGGGCAGACGAACCTACGCAGCCCCGAAGACAGCGGGAGGAGACGCGGCCTCGGCCAGCGCGGGTTGAAGCCCCGACGTCGGGCGCAGGCCAAGCGCTCAGCGCTCCTCTTCCATCTCCGGCAGCCACCTGAAAACTGGGCAATGCGGCGGCGAGCGCCCGTAGATCCAGTGGTTGCCCTCGCCTCCGCAGGAGCACGAAATCCGTCGGCGCGTGGGAGCACGAGCTCCACCGGCGCTCCACCTGCCTGGGCCAAGCAGCCATGTCCAGGACGATCTCGATCTAGGCAGCCATGGCGCAGGCAAGTTCGATCTGGGGGTCATGGCTGGGGCAAGCTCGAGCTCCTCTTCATCTTGGGATTGAGTTTGGGGGCGAGATTGGGATAGAGAGGGAGGACGAGATGGGGCTGCGGCATGGCCGCATGGGAGTTGAGCATCGGAGACAGGGAATCTTGCAGTTCATCTGAGTTCGTCGTCGTCCAACACAACAGAAAAGAAGCTCTGCCCTAAAAAAAAACAGAAAAGAAGCTCTTCGTGTCCAACAGGAAAAAGAACCATCCGTAAAAAGAAAAGCATTGAGAATGACAAGTGGGCTCCTATTTCTAATCTTTGTCATCCGAAGTCATTAGAAGTGCAACTGCAACATAAACAACAAAACAGGGGTAAGATCACAAAGAAAACAAAAATAGTAAGGGCAAATCCATAAGGGCACTCTTGTCTTTTCTTAGCAATTTTGACACCGTTAAGTGCTCTTCACAGAGCAGGGTAGAAGCTCTCTTGGTTTTGAAATAGCAGGGGCAAAATCGCAAAGTTTAAAAAATGAGGGCAAAATCACCATTAGACTTTATAGTAGGGGCAAGATCACCATTCTCCCTTAAATTATATATGCGTAAAATTAAGTTTTTATCAATTTAATTGAGATGTCAATGACTTTAGAAAGTATATGGACCTAGATGAGATCCGAAGCAAAGCTTAGAGGGATAAATCTACACTCTGAGAGTATATGGACCTAAATGACACCCGAGCCTAATATAAGTTCAGAGAGCCAGAAATGCATTATGAGAGTATGAGGACCTAAGTGACACAGCTGGACACATTTAAAGACCGCCACTGAATTTTACTCAAACTTCAATATTAATGTGACCTCTTTATTAGTACCAAGTAATTTTTCCACATGGTAGTAAAAGGGATTACAGGACGTGTCTCGAGGGTTTTTTTTTCGAATTACACAGTACATCGGAGACACTATTAGTACCGAGTTAAAATCGAATCGGCATTGTGAGTAGGGATAAAAGATCGTTTCCTCATTAGTGGAAGTAGAATGTACTAGTTACTTTAGATCTTAAGCAAACAAAAGAAATAGAATGTAGTAGTGACTTATCTATGCTGCTAGGCTGGAGTGGACCACCTTTTGGCAGCACAACATGAAATGGAATGGAGGGGGAAATGGTCACTGTGACACTGTCTTGGTATGTCTTAGATTTAGCATTCACAAAAGGAAATGTTCATTGGATGCGATTGTAGGACTCAACCGAAGTGTTCCGAAGGACTTAGTGATATAAACCCGCGGAGGCGCCGACGAACTGCCAGTGTTCTTATTTTATTTGGCAGAACAGATCCATACGCAATAGTGCATAATCGTGCATAATAAGGAAAGGTCCAACCTCTTCCCGAAGCTGATTCTCATCTCCTATATGATTGAGCTGGGCTATATGTACGCACATTGAACTTCCCAACTCAATCCCTTTCCATTCCTCATCAGCAACCTAGAGATGGGTGCGCCGTACCAGCCTCTGGATCCCCACAACCACAAGCCATCCAGCAAAAAACCTCTCTATTTCCTCTCCAAACCCGTCTGCGCCTGGCTCGCCTTTGGCTTCATCTCCTTGGCCCTCCTCCACCTCCTCTGCTGCTCTCCGGCCGGCACTCAACGATTGGCATTCTCTCCTCTGCTTCAGTTCATCGACAACACCTACTCCTTCGTCTCATTGGTGTAAGTGTGAAAGATGCTATATATGAATGCTTAAAAGTTAAAACCCTTCATGGTTACGTACATGAGCACCTACTCTTACACCGTCTTACGAAGTTGCTTCTTTGCAGGCCTCCTGGAGGACATAAGAGCTGCAACTACTCGGAGGGGAGGTGGGTCTGGTCGCCAGGCTACGCGCGGCGGTACAACGCCACCGAGTGCAACGTCAAGGAGAGCCACGACTGCCTCCGCAACGGGCGCCCCGACACGGGCTACCTCGACTGGCGGTGGCAGCCGGCCGGCGGATGCTCGCTGCCGGCGTTCGACGCCAGGGCGTTCCTCACGGAGATGCGCGGCAAGCACGTCGCCTTCATCGGCGACTCCATGGTGCGGAACCAGGCCCAGTCCCTCGTCTGCCTCCTCAGCGCCGCGTTCCCGAACCGGCTCGTGTACCGGGACGCTGACGACCCGCGCAAGTACAACTTGTGGCGCTACGCGTTCCCGACGCACGACGTGAAGGTGTCCTTCTACTTCAACCCGTTCATCGTCAAGTCCACAGGCAAGTCGGAGGACTTGAACATCCCCGAGAGCCACGTGCACCTCGACACGCCCGGCGACAGGTGGGGCGCCGACGCCGACACGATCGACGTGGCGGTGCTCGGTGCCAGCCACTGGCTGCTGAACGGGGCCATCTACTACAACGGCAGCGAGGTGATCGGCGCCCATAACGCCCCGGCCGAGCTCAACTACACGGGCGTCGGCTACGCTTGGCCGCTCAAGATGGCGTACCGGACGGCGGTGGAGCGGCTGAGCTCAAGCCGGCCACGAACGGTGGTGCTTGCGACGTTCTCGCCGGCTCACTTCGAAGGCAGGCCGAGCGACAGTCCTACAGCGTGCACGAAGATGGATCCGTACAAGGAGGGGGAGAAGGAGCTGGACTGGATCTGCAAGGAGCTCAGGGACATTGTGTACGACGCGGCCGAGGCGGCGAAGGCGAGGGCGACCGCTGGTGGCGGCGCGACGAGGATCGAGGTGCTGGACGTGACGAAGCTGGCGGCGATGCGGCCAGACGGGCACCCCAGCGTGTATATGCACCGCGACCCGTTCGCGCACGGCGTGCCGGAGAAGATGTACTCCGACTGCCTCCACTTCTGCCTGCCCGGGCCTGTTGACACCTTCAACGAGATGTTGCTGCAGATTCTGAGGAGGCGATGAAGCACCACTGAATCTTCAGTTTAGAACTTTTGCGTCTTGAATATACTTTATTCTTTCACATACTTGTACTCTGAAAGAAGCTCTGAAAGAGAGATTAAGCTAAACACAATGCCGTAACACAAAATTCGGCAGAAGTGACAAACTTTACCATTAATCACCTTACCGTAAGGTTGCTGTGTGTCCCGAGCAATGTTTTAAATAGCCGGCTATAGCTGCTGCTATCTTCCGATATAGCTTTTTTATAGAGCTACTACTATGAGAAAGAGCCCATTAGCCCGCTATATCCGGCTATACCTTCTGCTATCAGCAGTTTGGGATGCTTGCCGCTAAATGTCTTAGCTCGCTATTTAAAACATTGGTCCCAAGCAAATCAGGATGATCAAGCTAGTATTGGATAGTTTCAAGAATTTTGGGATTGACAAGTTGATGCCTACCCCATGTACTCTTCCTAGAGGCGCCGTGCCTGCCTCAAAAACGGACTCCTGATTGTGGACTGAAAATGTTTCAGGTGACCTCTGGCCCTCTGCAGGTTGATGCCCTTTGAAAACTAGCTGCACAGAGTTGATGGATCATGGATCTCAGTTGTTCTGATCTTCTGAATACTCTGTTTGCGCACATCTCCATGGTCCACACCGTTGAATTATTAGCAATTAATGTGGGAACAGATTCGAGTTAAATAAGCAGTGGCTACTCTGATCTTTGCAGGGCATCATGCATTTAGACCAGGGATATAGTGTATTTTAAGGGGCCCGTTTAGATCAAAGGGAATCATTCCTGTAATACTACGTGGAACAAAAGATTCATGAATGGAAAAAACCGCAAAGGCTCCAAGTCCTAACACCATGCATTTCAAGGGAATTATTGGAACATCCAGTCAATGTTCATTGATTTGCGAGACTCCGAAGCAAAACAAGCTTTCCTTGGCCTGTATTACTGCAGAAGGTTTCAGTATCAACAACATATCATAAACGTTTTTTTTCTGCAATAATCTTGCTGCCAATGGTTTTTAAGGCCAATCGTTTAAACCATACTCAGTGATGCAAAACCAGTATGGCGTTTTTAGACAGTACCATAGTCACATAGGGCAAATGGTTGCATACACTTCTTTAAAAATATGGTGATCTTGGAGCCAGTGTCAGCGTCATGCCCAATGTAGTCTTTGATAGCCTGAATTATACAACATTGTCCCATACCATCTTGCACTTGCAGCTAGCCGATTCATCAATTCGGCACCCAGTCGGGATAGCGGAAGATATCCTGGTGAAGATTCAGGATTGTTTCGTCCCCATTAATTTTGTGGTACTCGACATGGATGTTGACAAGGAATCCACGCTCATACTTGGGCAGCCGTTCCTGAGCACAGCTGATGCACGCATTGATGTTTAGAGCTGGAGTGATCCGACTTCACATTAATGGCAAGGAGGAGATGTTTGAATTCCGTCAGAGGAGGGAACAATGCTCTATGATCAGAGGCCTACAGAACTTCAACGCTCCAAGCAAAAAGGTTGAAGCAGCACAACCCAGACTGGACAGTCTCATTGCATTTATGAAAGCTTTCGGGAAGAAGGAACAACAACAATTGAATGCAAGGCAAGGGCAGTATTGGAGCGGCAAGTAATCCTTGCTCCATATTCTCTACCCTTTTTGTCGATGCAATACGGAGAGATGTACACCAAGACAGTCCTCGAATTTGCATCATGGTGCTAACTTGCAGTAGCAGCCGCCACAGCCACAACAGCCTCCACCTACTATGCCTCCACCGCCGGCAGGACCGATGGGGGTACATGTCTGGGGTCATACTTGGAGATGCTCCCGATTGGGACCAGCCCACCTACCAGCAAGGGACGAGTAGTTCAGCTTGGCCCGACGCAGCTAGTTGTGCATGTACCACGGCCGCACCAGCTAGCTCTAGCTCAGGAGGTGGTCCCTCGTCGACCGCTAGACGGTTCTCATCAGCTTTTGCTAGAGATGCATATCTCTCACAGCAGATGGGAGAACTTACCGTCTAGGTCACGGGTGTGGAGGAGTCACTGAACACCCACATCCAGTCCACTAAGGATTGGCAGCGACAGGCTGGTGAGAGGATCGACACCATCCAGCGGAGACAGCACCAGCAGATGGAGGAACAGAGGCTTTCTACTCGTACATGGGGTACAACCCCTATGCGCAGCAGTGAGCCTGAAGCTAGCTTCGGGAAGGACCCCCACTCTGATGTAACTTGTATCTTCATTTTGTTTTCAGAATATGCATGCTAAAAACACAAAAAATCTGCAAAATTAAAAACACCAAAAATATTTATTTGCTTTCATCAAATTTGCTTTGTTTAGATATGTGTGGTAAGAATGCTTTTGTATCCATGGCTGAAATGATGACTAGTTGCTTTGTTTACTCTTCTCATATATCTTGCTTACAGCCTAGTTTCCTACTTGAGTTTTGAGTTTGTTGACTTACATGATTAAACCTCGCTTGAAACTTGTGGGTAGAAAAAAGTATGATCCATGCCTAGGTTGTTGTGAGATATGATATGGTAGAATAGAGTTGCTATGATCTTGTTCCAAGTGATGCTTGATTTCCGGAGTTTTTCCTTTTGAAAATATTAAAAATTACGAGTTCCTCA